>CM038672.1:441611235-442856173 GCA_021605145.1 Aegilops bicornis | reverse complement strand
TCTTAAATCGCCGAAAGCGGGCTGAGGACGGTAGGGAGGCACCGCCGGAGTGGTTCGGGATGAACCCGGACTACGACGAGGACTCAGCGGAGGTGATCGGCTCCAGCGCCGAGGAGGAAGACGAGGCAGAGGACGGAGACGAGATGGAGGCGCCAGAAGACGAAGCGGGCGACCAGCCTCAGCTCGACCGCGCCTCCAGCAACGAGCCGCGCCCGTATGGGCTGGCTGCCGCCAGAGACGATCAAGCCGAGACCGCCCAGCCGGCCGCCCCGGCGCCTGAAGACGCCGTCGCCTCCGGCCTTCCGACCCCATCTGCCGCTTCCTAGGCCGCTACCTCGCCTTTATTTTATCTGTTTTGCTAGTCTTTAAAAGAACTTGTTAATTCGCACAATTCCACCGCAGGGTGTATTCTGAACTTCTGTCCGAAGATCCAGCCAAGGGCCTAAGCTTGTGTAAATATTATTCTAATTTCCTTGCTTATTGCTCTTGTGGCTTTTTCCTTTGCCGCCTTCCCTTGGTTGCCGCCTTGCCCATCGGGCAACTGCTCTATGGATTCTGTCTGCAGGTCAAGTGCTTGGCTACTTTTGAGAAGGCAAGTACTTGGCCATTTTTAGAGTCGTTTAAGCAAGCTGGGTAGAAAGCGGCAAGCCGACTACTTAAGAGTCGGTTTTACAAAAGCAATTTGGAAGCCGATTTAAACTATGTTTATGCTTTGGGTCCTTAGCCATTTTTTCGTGTGGGCGCCCGTTCTTCCTTACTCCTGCCCACCAAACAGTCGCTCTGCGAGCTGCGGCTTCTGACAGGAGACGGCTTAGGCACCGCACGTTACTTGTCTGACTGCAGGAAGCATTTCATAGCTCAAGGCGGCGAGTCCCCGGGCCGACTAGTCGAGCCCGGTGCCAAATAGCATAACAAAGAGTAACATACTCGAAGGCATAATTCTTATCATCTGAGACAACAAAAGAGGTCGGTCCCTCGAGCTCGACTCGGGGCCCAAGTCTTGGTACTTTAAACACAAAGGGTAGCGTGGTACATCTTGCATCAAGCTGTAAAATCTTCGGAGGAGATTCGCATTCCATGGCCGTTCCGTCTCTTTGCCGAGTCGTCCCTCTTGCGTGCTCGGGGCTTCGAGCGCCGATCGTAGTAGGAGTTGTTGCTTGACACTTTGTCGATGATGAATGGGCCTTCCCAAGGCGCCGACAGCTTGGTGGCCGATCTGCTCGCTGGATCACCGGAGCACAAGGTCGCCCTCTAGGAATGATCTTGGCTTGACCTTCTTGTTGTAGTAGCGGCCGAGCTCTGCTGGTAGATGCTGGACCGGCTGAGTGCCAATAGCCGGCCCTCTTCCAGCAGATCGACGCCGTCTTGACGTGCTTCTTCTGCTTCCTCCTCGGTGTACATGGTGACTCGCGGGGAGTCGAACTCTATATCCGTTGGGATGACGGCCGACACCGTGAAGCGAGGAAGAAGGGTGTGAAGCCAGTTGACTTGTTTGGAGTCGTGCGCAGACTCCAGAGGACGGCTGGCAACTCCTCAAGACAGCAGCCGGCCGAACGCTCCAATGGTTCGACCATTCGAGGCTTGATGCCAGACAGGATGAGGCTGTTCGCCCGCTCCACCTGGCCGTTTGACTGCGGATGGGCAACGGATGCCAAGTCCAGTCGGATGCCTTGCGTCTCACAGAAAGGGGCCAGGGCGCCTTTGGCAAAATTTGTGCCATTATCGGTGATGATGCTGTGTGGTAAGCCGTACCGAGTCGTGATGTCAGCGATGAAAGTCACTGCAGTAGGACCATTCAACTTCTTGATGGGTTTTGCTTCTATCCACTTGGTGAACTTGTCCACCGCGACAAGTAAGTGAGTTAGGCCGCCTCGTGCCGTTTTGCATGGTCCCACCATGTCCAGGCCCCAAACGACAAAGGGCGAGCGATGGGGATAGTCTTGAGTCTGAAGCTTTGAAGCGGCTTGGAGCGGAACACCGCACCCCTTGCATTTTTGAACTAATTCCTTGGCCTCTTCTAGGGCGATCGGCGGAAGAAACCGTGTCGGAAGGCTTTGGCGATGAGTGCTCTTGAGGCTGCATGATGGCCGCTTTTCATACGATGGATGCCTTCGAGAATTGCTGGCCTTGCTCGACTCGGCCTTGCTTGGTAGACACCAGTGACGCTGCGCCTGACCAGCTCTCTGTTGACTATAGTGTAGGCTGCTGCTCGGTGTTGCACTTGCCGAGCCAAGGTCTCATCGGTTGGTAGCTCTCCGCTTACTAGGAACTTCGGGATGGGCTGGGCCCATGAGGGTGCTGCTATTTCTTCGACTGCCAAGATCGCTACTTGGACGCGGTAATTTGTCTTTGGGAGGCGGCGGGTTGGAGTCCGCAATGACTTGCTGGGTTGAAGAAGTCCCGGCCGACCGGGCGCAGTCCCCGGCCGAGTAATCGGAGTCTTCGCAATGGTTGCATGATCCCGGGCCGGGTTCTGAAGTCCCGGGCGGCTTCTCTACTGGCGCTCTTGGGGCCGTCTGCGGAATCCTTGTCTTGTCTGTTGAGGCTTTGGAGTCGGATCCGACTTCTTGGGAGCCGGCACAAAATGGAGTCCGACTGTGACGGCTTGACAGATGGCTTGAGGAGGCGCTTAAGGGCGACGCCGGATGGTATTACTGGCGGGTGGAGCCGATTCTTGCTGTGGTATCTGCTTGGTCGTTGTCGTTTCTTGTACGTGGAGGAACTTCGCACCCTCAAAATATCCACTCAGCTGCTGTACTAGGAAACGGTAGCTTCGCCATGTTTGCATCTTTGGCGTCGATCGCCCGGATGACTGTTGGACCACCAAGTCGGAGTCGCCATAACACAGGATCCGGCGAATGCCAAGCTCTTTGGCAAGCCGGAGCCCGTGAATGAGCGCCTCGTATTCGGCGACGTTGTTGGAGGCAGCGAAATGGATCTGCAGCGCGTACTTGAGCTTGTCGCCCTTGGGGGAAGTGAGGACCACGCCGGCTCCCAAGCCGGTGCGCATCTTGGAGCCATCGAAGTGCATCCGCCAATGGGTGGAGTCGGGCGCTGGCGGCAGGTACTGGGTCTCGGCCCAGTCGACGAGGAAGTCGGCCAGTGCTTGCGACTTGATGGCGGTGTGCGGCCGGTAATAGATGGTGTAGGGGGCCAACTCTATGGCCCATTTGGCCACTCGCCAGAAGCGTCTCTGCTTCCGATGATCTCTGCTAGTGGGGCCGTGCAAACCACGGTGATTGGATGCTCTTGAAAGTAAGGCTTCAACTTCTTGGCGGCAAAGTGCACGCCGTAACACATCTTACGGTAGTGGGGGTAGTTACGCTTGGAGGTCGGCAAGATGCCCGCTCGGGTAATATACCGGTCTCTGGACAGGTAGCGCCTTGCCTTCCTCCTTGCGTTCAACTACAATGATCTTGACTACCTGCTGGTGGCGGCAATATCTGAGAGCATGGGCTCCTTTGGAGTCGGAGCCGCCAAAGACCGGGGAGTAGTCAGCATTTTCTTCAACTGGAGAAAAGCTTCGTCACTTTGAGTTCCATTCAAGAAGGTGGTCTTCTTCATGAGCTGAATGCGGAGGAAGAGCTTTCTCGCCCGGTGGTGATGAATCGGCTGATGGACGCCAAGCAGCCGGTGAACTTTTGCACATCTAGCAGTCGGCGGGGTACTACCATCCTTTCGATTGCCTTGATCTTCACGGGGTTGCACTCTATGCCGCGCTCAGAGACCAGGAAACAAAGGAGCTGGCCGGTGGTAATTCAAGACGCACTTCTCTGGGTTGAGCTTGATCTGGAATCGGCGCAGATTTTCAAAGGTCTCCTTGAGGTCTTCCAACAGCGTTCCTCGCTTCTCCGTCTTCACCACCACGTCGTCCATGTAAACGTGGGCGTTTCTGCCAAGCTGCTTGAGGAGGCACTTCTGCATGCAACGCTGAAAGGTGGCGCCGACATTCCTCAAGCCGAACGTCATGGTCAGGTAGCAGAAGGCTCCAAACGGCGTGATGAAGGCGGTCTTCAATCTGTTGGCCGGGTTCAGCTTGATCTGGTGATATCCTGAGTATGCATCTAAGAAGCTCAATAGCTCGCATCCGGCTATGGAGTCTATCACCTGATCAATTCTTGGCAAAGCGAACGGGTCCTTGGGGCAGGCTTTGTTGAGGCTTGTGTAGTCAATACACATCCGCCACTGCTTGTTCTTCTTTAGTACCAAGACCGGGTTTGCTAACCACTCTGGAAAGAACACTTCCATGATGAAACCCGGCTGCGAGGAGCCGGGCTATCTCTTCTCCAACAACTCTTCTTTTCTCTTCCGACAGCGGGCGCAAGGGCTGCCTCGACGGGCTTCACATCAGATCGGACATGTAACTTGTGCTCGGCGAATTCCGTCGGTACACCTGGCATGTCTTTAGGGGACCATGCGAAAATGTCCCGATTCTCACGGAGGAAATCGACGAGCTCGCCTTCCTATTTGCTATCGAGGTTTGCACCTACGACAGCGTATCTCTCCGGGTGCTCCGGGTCCAAGGGTATTTTCTTGGTCTCTTTGGCCAGCTTGAACGAGCCCTCAGCTTCCGACTCATTGGGGTTGGGCGACATCTCTGGCTGCTTGCCGGCCATGGCCACAACCCGATCAAGAAGCCGCTTCTCAGCTGCGATCACCAGGGACTCGGCCAGCCATCGCTTTCGGCCAGCGCATAATGACGACTTTCTGTAGTCGCCGGCTATGGTCAGAATTCTCTAGGTACTCGGCATCTTCATCTTGAGGTAGGCGTAGTGGGGGACCGCCATGAACTTGGCCAAAGCAGGTCGGCCGAGCAGAGCATGGTATGGGCTTTCGAGGTCCACCACTTGAACCAGTGACCGGCTCTCGTGAAAGTGATCTTTGTCCCCAAAGAGGACGTCTATCAGGATCTTGCCGATCGGTGAGCAGGAAAGGCCGTGTACAATTCCGTGGAACACAAATCAATCGCTCTGCGGTATCCTTTTGCTTGATTCCTAACTTCTCCATTGTATCCTTGTATAGGATGTTGCTTCTTTGCCTTCGTCTATCGGCACTCGCGAGAAGCGAGCGGCCCGCCTATCCGCGGCAAGGGTGGCTCCCAAGACCAGGGCGTAGGAGCCCGGATTCGGCATCACCTCTGGGTGATCAGCTCGGCTCCAACTGATAGGTTTCTCGGACCAGTGCATGAATTCGGGAATATCTAATGCTACTGCATTCACTTCTTGTTGTTGCTGCCGCCTGCTGCGGCGATCGTCGGCCACACTGGTGAACACTACATAGGCTCCATGCTCTTCTGGGTACTCGTCTTGTATCAAGGCCGACCGGCCCGACTCTTTTGGGCGGTGGTGGAGGCGGCGGCCCAAAGAAAGGGGAGAGGATGAGGCCATCTCCCTTGGCGATCCTGGTGAGCCAGTGGCACTTCCGGGTGGTGTGGTTCGACGGCTTCGCGCCGCTATGGAACTTGCAGGGTCCATCCAGAGTCTGCTCATAAGAGAAGGCCGGCAACCAGTTGGACTTGCCGCCTTTCTGCCGCTTGGCAGGAGGCTGCCCTTCTGGCTGTTGGTCTTCGACACGCCACCGCCGGCTGTTGGAAGCCGGCTTCGGGGCCTTGCGCTTGTGATCATTCTGCTGCTGCCGCCGACTGGTGTCGCCAGCCGGAGTTCTGGGAGCTTGAGGAGCCACCTTGCCAGTCGCACTGACTTCGATCTCCGACTTCATGGAGGAGTCGGCTGTTGCGTACTTGTCTGCTATGATCAGCAGCTCGTCGAGGGTCTCCGACTCGTCGCAAAGGAGCTTATGCTTGAGGAGGGTGCCTTCTCTCCACCCGGCGGTGAAGTACTCGATTGCCTGCACCTCGTGCACTCCCTCACAGGAGTTCCGGAGCTCGGCCCAGCGCGTGAGGTAGTCGCGAGTAGACTCGTTGGGGCCTTGCACGCACAAGGAAAGTTGGCGAGGCTTGGGAGGTCGCTTGTATGTGCTCGTGAAGTTGCGGACGAAGGCCTCGGTGAAGTCGACCCAGCTGTTGATGCTGCGGGGCTTCAAGCTGTTCAACCATGTCCGGGCCGTGCCTTGGAGCATGAGGGGAACATACTTTCTGACAACGCGCTTTGTTGCCGCTTGCTATCTTGACGGCCGTGGAGTAGTCCACCAGCCAGTCCTCCGGCTTCACGGAGCCGGTGTATTTGGGTGTGTCTCGGGGGAGGGTGAATCCTCGGGGGAAGGGCTCGTCTTGGATGTGAGGTCCGAAACAGGGCGGGCCCAACTCGTCTTCTTCTTCCAGCGCCAGGGATCGGTGGAGTCGCTCGATCCGGTGGCGGACGTCGTTCTCTCCGACTCCCTCTCGGCGGCCAAGGCGGTCGCCGAGAGTCGGATGCTCGACGGGTGGTGGGGAGACGCGCCTTTCTCTGCGGGGAGGAGGAGGCAGATAGTTGTCCCGCCGCTCCACTGCTCTTGGGCGGCCGTCTTCGTCGCGCTCGATGGAGATGCGAGTCCGGCTATGGCTGACAGCCGGATCCTTGTTTTTTCTTCCACGGATGCCGCCAGTCGGCGTCCGAGACGTCCCACCTTGATCTCGACGGGGAGGCAAGTCGCCGTGTTGTCGTCACAGCGCCTCCGTGCGGCGGCAACCGTCTTCGCGGCGGCAGCCGCGTCGAGGAGCTTTGGACTCGCCCGTCATCAGCGGCGCCTCGCCTCGAAGTTATCCAGCTCGTCCGCCGCCGCCTGGGCGGCGCAGATGTTCTCCGCGGGCGTGGCGTACACGGGGCGGTTGGCCCCAAACAGGTTGGCGATGGCTACGCGCGGCAGACCGCGCCTAAGCGGCTAGGCCCGGTCGGAGCCGGGCGAGCACGCCCGCGCGATCCATCTCTCGCTGGTAGGCTTCTGACAAGCGTCTCATGCTTGCCAGCTTCTTTGCGCCCACGAGGAGCTGGAGGCGGCGCGCTTCCAGCGTCCCAGCGTCGGCGTCTTCCGGAATGGGCGCGGTCAGGTCTTGCAGAATAGCGTCGAGAGGGTCATGAGCTCCTTCACTGGAAGGCTCGCTGTGACCGATGATGAGCACCTCCGTGACGGTGCTTCCGCCGCTCTCCGCGCGAGGGAGCGGCTCATCGTAGACCACCACGTTGGTGGGGAACGCGTCGAGTGACGCGGTGTCGGAGTCGACCAGCATCGGGTCGGTGGAGCCTACGGACTCCAGGTCGGCGGCGGGCTCGCCGGCGACGTGGAGCTGCTCGAGGAGGCCCACGAGGAGGCTCTCGGGGCCATCCGTGCCTGCGTCGGATGCAGGCTCGTCGGAGAGGCGAACCTCGCCGACAAGTTCGGCGAGGTAGCTCAGCGCCATCCAGTGCATCAGCGCAGACTCCGTCTGGCGTGCCGGGCTGGCTGCGCTCGCCAGGGAGGAAGAGGGTTCCCGTCCAGAGCAGGTCTCCGGACGACGGTGCACCTAGCCCCACGGTGGGCGCTAAATGTCGGGGGTTGGGTGCGACATATGCCAAAGGATGGCTTATCATGGAGGGGGCGAGTAGAATGTCGCCGGTGCACGAAGCGGGATGAGGCGAAGGCATGCACGCCGAATCTTACCCAGCTTCAGGGCTCTCCGAGGAGATAACACCCCTACTGCTGCTCTGCGGGGTATCCGCATGATCACTATGGCAAAGTGAGTACAAGATTTCTCCTTGAGCTGTTCGGGGTGAGGAAGGAGAAGGGCACAGCTAGCTCTTCTCTTCCCTCTATGTGTGTGTCAAACTACTAGGTTCCAACCCTTTGCATGGGTGCCCCGGGGGGTTTATATAGGCCTACCCCCCGGGGGTACAATGGTAATCCGGCTGGGCGCAGGTCCCAGCCGTCAGTCTCTCAAGTCGCCGTCTTCTCCGCCGACTTCTGGGGCCCGCCGACTAGTGGGCCCCGCCGACGGTCCAGCATGGGGCCGACAGCCCGTGTCCGCCGCGGGCGGGTCTTGCCGGCTGCGGGTTACTGTAGCCGCTCTTCTAATGACGCGAGCTTGGTCGCGGGGTCATGGCAACAGATGTCGCCACCGGCGGGCGTATCACTTGTTGTCATTCTATCTTGTCCGGTTAATGGCGCATGGATCCCGTGGGAGGGCGGCCGACTCCCGCCGGGTCCGTCTTAGCGCTCGCCGTCTTCTGCGCTCCCGCCGACAAAGCGGTCCCGCCGTCTTCGGTCGTGCAGACAGGCCATCATGGGTACGAGAATCTGCCCACGGGCTGGCGTCCGAGGCAGCGTGGCATGATGCAGCGCCGGACAGAGATCTCCGTCGATCTGACGCCTGTGGCCATGCTTGTCCTTTATGAGCAGGGCGGGGGGCGGGGCTGCGAGGCGGCCCCATCCGTCCCGTTAGTAGTCGCATCAAGAGGGAGGCGGTTGGAGTCGCCGGCCCGACTCCCGTAGCCCGGCTTCATCGGAAGTCGGCTGGCGTGGAGCAGCTTGTCTTGAGGCCGTCTCGAGACTCGGTGGAAGAAGCGGTCGGCGACTCTGTCGCCGACTCTCAGAAGGCGGCTCTTCGTCTTGGGGTCTTGAGGGGCGCAGTCTGGCCCGATGTTTTGAAAGGTCCAGAGGTTCGGGTTTGCCTACCCGTGGCCCCTTACTCCGACACAAGTAGACCGACTCCTGCCTGCATCTACTACTATTACTCCACTCATCGACCGCTATCCAGCATGCATCTAGAGTATTAAGTTCAAGAAAACAGAGTAACGCCTTAAGCAAGATGACATGATGTAGAGGAATAAATTCATGAAATATGATAAACACCCCATCTTGTTATCCTCGATGGCAACAATACAATACGTGCCTTGCTGCCCCTCATCACATCGGGAAAGGACACCGCAAGATTGAACCCAAAGCTAAGCACTTCTCCCATTGCAAGAAAAACCAATCTAGTAGGCCAAACCAAACTGATAATTTGAAGAGACTTGCAAAGATAACCAATCATACATAAAAGAATTCAGAGAAGAATCAAATATTGTTCATAGATAATCTTGATCATAAACCCACAATTCATCGGTCTCAACAAACACGCCGCAAAAAGAAGATTACATCGAATAGATCTCCACGAGAGACTGGGAGAACATTGTATTTGGATCCAAAAAGAGAGAAGAAGCCATCTAGCTACTAACTATGGACCCGAAGGTCTGAAGTAAACTACTCACACTTCATCGGAGAGGCTATGGTGATGATGTATAATCCCTCCGTGGTGGATTCCCCTTCCAGCGGAGCTCCGGAACAGGCCCCAAGATGGGATCTCATGGGTACAGAAGGTTGCAGCAGTGGAATTAGGTTTTTGTCTCCGTATCTGATCGTTTGGGGGTACGTGGGTATATATAGGAGGAAGGAGTACGTCGGTGGAGCAAAGAGGGGCCCACGAGGCAGGGGGCGCGCCCTAGGGGGGAGTGCCCTCCACCCTCATGACCACCTCCCTCTTTTCTTGACAGAGGGTCCAAGTCTCCTGGATCATATTTGTTGAGAAAATCACGTTCCCGAAGGTTTCATTCCGTTTGGACTCCGTTTCTTCGAAACACTGAAATAGGCAAAAAAAACTACAATTCTGGGCTGGGCCTCCGGTTAATAGGTTAGTCCCAAAAGTAATATAAAAGTGGAAAATAAAGCCCAATATGGTCCAAAACAGTAGATAATATAACATGGAGCAATCAAAAATTATAGATACGTTGGAGACGTATCATGGCGTACCGCAGAACGGAGGAAACGGCCTTGTGTTCGACCGGTCATGTTTGAAACGGGATCCTGTTCATCGGGAGGGGTCTAGCGTACCGCAAAACGGAGGAAACGGGCCTCCTATGGTCGAAACGGGGGTCCTGTTGATCGGGAGGGGTGGGGCATACCGCAAAACGGACGAAACGGACCTCCTACGGTCGAAACGGGGGTCCTGTTGATCGGGAGGGGTGTGGCGTGCATCAAAAATGCATTTAAACGGACCTCCTACGGTCAAACGGGGGTCCTGTTCATCGGGAGGGGTGTGGCGTACCGCAAAACGGGACTCCATGGGATACTGTTCATCTCCACCGTCGACCTCCTCCAGCCTCCACGGGTTCCTGTTCATCCAGCCTCCACCGCGCGCTACTCCACCGGCCACAGCTTCAACCACCCTCCACCGCTTCATCGCTCATCCAGCCCTCCATACCACGGGTCCTATTCAACCACCCTCCACGGGCACCCCTCCACCGCTCATCGCTCATCCAACCCCCCGCAACGCTCACTGCTCATCCAATCGATCGGCTTGATTAGCGGCAGAGAGAAGGAATCGATTGATTGGGTTGATTAACGACCATCGATCGATCGCTTTCGGGTTCGATGCTTGCGTAGCTTTGTAGTGCAATCGCTTTCGGGTTGATTAGAAACACAACGCCTCGCTTTCGGGTTCGATTAGAGCCAACGCCTACTTTTGCAGCAGCGTACGTGTATGAGAGAACGCACATCGCCGCCCCGACCTCCCACCGTAATCGGGAACTCCACGAAATTTTCCTCGCCTCGCTTCTACCACGGTTTTTTCCATCATGGACGGCCCAAAGAATGTCATGCAGCTGCATCTCCTGCCCGCCTGTGACGAAAAGCCCATTTTCTGTCATGATTTTTTGTCATAGAAGTAGGAGCCCACCACATCTATGATGATACCGGGTTTTGTCACAATTATCGTCATAGAAGTGTCATATGTATGACAGAAAAAAATTTCGTTCGGCCCAAAATGTCATGGATGTATCTTTTTTTGTAGTGAGATTACACGCTAGTAACCTAGTACCTGCACAAACAATCAAGAACCTTGCAACCAACGCGATAAAGGGGTTGTCAATCCCTTCACAGTCACTCGCAAAAGTGAGATCCAATAAAGATAGTAAGATAAATATTTTTGGTATTTTTGTTGTATAGATTGGAAAGTAAAGATTGCAAAATAAATGGCGACAGAAATTGGCAAGTTGATGGAAAACTAATATGATGTAAAATAGACCTGGGGGCCATAGGTTTCACTAGTGGCTTCTCTCAAGATAACATATATTACGGTGGGTGAACAAATTACTGCCAAGCAATTGATAGAAAAGCGCATAGTTATGAGAATATCTAGGCATGATCATGAATATAGGCATCACGTCTGTGTCAAGTAGACCGAAACGATTCTGCATCTACTACTATTACTCCACACATCGACCGCTATCCAGCATGCATCTAGAGTATTAAGTTCATAAGAACAGAGTAACGCATTAAGCAAGATGACATGATGTAGAGGGATAAACTCAAGCAATATGATATAAACCCCATCTTTTTATCCTCTATGGCAACAATACAATACGTGCCTTGCTGCCCCTACTGTCATTGGGAAAGGACACTGATTTAACCCAAATCTAAGCACTTCACCCATTGCAAGAAAGATCAATCTAGTAGGCCAAACTAAATCGATAATTCGAAGAGACTTGCAAAGACATCAAATCATGCATATAAGAATTCAGAGAAGAACCAAATAATATTCATAGATAATCTTGATCATAAATCCACAATTCATCGGATCTCGGCAAACACACCACAAAAAGTATTACATCGAATAGATCTCCAAGAACATCGAGGAGAACTTTGTATTGAGAACCAAAGAGAGAGAAGAAGCCATCTAGCTAATAACTATGGACCGTAGGTCTGTGGTAAACTACTCACACATCATCAGAGAGGCTATGGTGTTAATGTAGAAGCCCTCCATGATCGATTCCCCCTCCGACAGATCGCCGGAAAATGCCCCAAGATGGGATCTCACGGGTACAGAAGGTTGCGGCGGTGGAAAAGTGGTTTCGTGGCTCCCCTGGTGTTTTAGGGTATAAGAGTATATATAGGAAAAAGAAGTACTTCGGTGGAGCTCCGTGGGGCCCACGAGGGTGGGGCGCGCCCTTCTGCCTCGTGGCCGCCTCGCGGAGTTCCTGACTTCAACTCCAAGTCTTATGGATTGCGTTTGTTCCAAGAAAGATCATCGCGAAGGTTTCATTCCTTTTGGATTCCGTTGGTATTCCTTTTGTGCGAAACACTGAAATAGACAAAAAAACAGAAACTGGCACTCGGCCTTCGGTTAATAGGTTAGTCCCAAAAATAATATAAAGAGTATATTAAAACCCGTTAAACATCCAAAACGGATAATATAATAGCATGGAACAATAAAAAATTATAGATACGTTGGAGATGTATCAAGAATCCCCAAGCTTAATTCCTGCTCGTCCTCGAGTAGGTAAATGATAAAAACAGAATTTTTTATGTGGAATGCTACCTAACATAATTTTCAATGTAATTCTCTTTATTGTGGCATGAATGTTCAGATCCATAAGACTCAAAATAAAAGTTTAATATTGACATAAAGACAATAATACTTCAAGCATATTAATAAAGCAATCATGTCTTCTCAAAATAACATGGCCAAAGAAAGTTATCCCTACAAAATGATGTAGTCTGGCTATGCTCTATCTTCATCACACAAAGTATTTAATCATGCACAACCCCGATGACAAGCCAAGCAATTGTTTCATACTTTTGATGTTCCCAAACTTTTTCAACTTTCACGCAATACATGAGCGTGAGCCATGGACATAGCACTATAGGTGGAATAGAATGGTGGTTGTGGGGAAAACAAAAAAAGGAGAAGATAGTCTCACATCAACTAGGTGTATCAACGGGCTATGGAGATGGCCATCAATAGATATCAGTGTGAGTGAGTAGGGATTGCCATGCAACGGATGCACTAGAGCTATAAGTGTATGAAAGCTCAACAAAAGAAACTAAGTGGGTGTGCATCCAACTTGCTTGCTCACGAAGACCTAGGACAATTTTGAGGAAGCCCATCATTGGAATATACAATCCAAGTTATATAATGTAAAATTCCCACTAGTATAAAAGTGACAACATAGGAGACTCTCTATCATGAAGATCATAGTGCTACTTTGAAGCACAAGTGTGGTAAAAGGATAGTAGCATTGTCCCTTCTCTCTCTTTCTCTTTTTTTTATTTTGGCCTTTCTCTTTTTTTTATGGCCTCTATTTATTATTATTATTTTCGTTCAGAGTCTCATCCCGACTTGTGGGGGAATCATAGTCTCCGTCATCCTTTCCTCACTGGGACAATGCTCTAATAACGATGACCATCACACTTTTATTTACTTACAACTCAAGAATTACAACTCAATACTTAGAACAAAATATGACTATGTGAATGCCTCCGGCGATGTACCAAGATGTGCAATGATTCAAGAGTGACATGTATGAAAAATTATGAACGGTGGCTTTGCCACAAATACGATGTCAACTACATGATCATGCAAAGCAATGTGACAATGATAGAGCGTGTCATAATAAAAGGAACGGTGGAAAGTTGCATGGAAATATATCTCAGAATGGCTATGGAAATGCCATGATAGATAGGTACGGTGGCTGTTTTGAGGAAGGTATATGGTGGATGTATGATACCGGCAAAAGGTGCACGGTATTAGAGATTCTAGCAACAGTGGAAGGGTGAGAGTGCGTATAATCCATGGACTCAACATTAGTCATAAAGAACTCACATACTTATTGCAAAAATCTATTAGTTATCGAAACAAAGTACTACGCGCCTGCTCCTAGGGGGATAGATTGGTAGGAAAAGACCATCGTCATTCCCCGACCGCCACTCATAAGGAAGACAATCAATAAAAAATCATGCTCCGACTTCATCACATAACGGTTCACCATACGTGCATGCTACGGAATCACAAACTTGAACACAAGTATCCCTCAACTTCACAACTACTCAACTAGCATGACTCTAATATCACCATCTTCATATCTCAAAACAATCATAAGGAATCAAACTTCTCATAGTATTCAATGCACTTTATATGATAGTTTTTATTATACCCATCTTGGATGCTCATTATATTAGGACTAATTTTATAGCCAAAGCAAATTACCATGTTGTTCTAAAAGACTCTCAAAATAATATAAGTGAAGCATGACAGATCAATAATTTCTATAGAATAAAACCACCACCATGCTCTAAAAAGATATAAGTGAAGCACTAGAGCAAAAATATCTAGCTCAAAGGATATAAGTGAAGCACATAGAGTATTCTAATAAATTCCGATTCATGCGTGTCTCTCCAAAATGTGTGTACAGCAAGGATGATTATGGTAAAATAAAAATCAAAGACTCAAATCATACAAGACGCTCCAAGCAAAACACATATCATGTGGCGGTGAATAAAAATATAGCCTCAAGTAAAGTTACCGATAGATGAAGACGAAAGAGGGGATGCCTTCCGGGGCATCCCCAAACTTAGTATTTTGGTTGTCCTTGAATTTTACCTTGGGGTGCCTTGGGAATCCCCAGTCTTAGGCTCTTGCCACTCCTTATTCCGAAATCCATCAAATCTTTACCCAAAAACTTGAAAACTTCACAACACAAAACATAACAGAAAATCTCATGAGCTCCGTTAGTATAAGAAAATAAACCACCATTTTAAGGTACTATAATGAACTCATTCTTTATTTGTGTTGGTGTTAAACCTACCGTATTCCAACTTCTCTATGGTTCATACCCCCCGATACCACTCATAGATTCATTAAAATAAGCAAACAACACACGAAAAACAGAATCTGTCAAAACAGAACAGTCTGTAGCAATCTGTATCAAACGAATACTTATGTAACTCCAAAAATTCTGAAATAAATTGGTGGGCGTGAGGAATTTTTCTATTAATCATCTGCAAAAAGAATCAACCTAAAAGCACTCTCCAGTAAAAAAATGCAGCTAATCTCGTGAGCGCTAAAGTTTCTGTTTTTACAGCAAAATCGCAAAGACTTCACCCAAGTCTTCTCAAAGGTTCTACTTGGCACAAACACTTATTGAAACATAAAACCAAATCTAAACAGAGTCTAGATGAATTATTTATTACTAAACAGGAACAAAAAGCAAGGAACAAAAATAAAATTGGGTTGCCTCCCAACAAGCGCTATAGTTTAACGCCCCTAGCTAGGCATAAAGCAAAAATAGATCTAAGTATTGTCATCTTCTCCTTTTTGGTGATAAAGAGAAAATTTCTTATCTAAAGCACTTATCTTTCTATTTTGTGAAAGCATGTGGCCATTAATGGTAGAAGAAACATTAAGGACACTACAAAAATTTGCATCTAAACTAGCCTTCATCTCTTTGATAATTTCATTCTGATAAAAACACAAAAGAGAGGTAGATTCAACTATTTCACTCATAGGGTGCCCAAATATAGCTTTCATCTTTTCATAGGTATCGATAGCATCCCCCTCAAGAAAACCTTCTTCAAAAATAGAATCTAAAACTTGCTTGAAAGAAGAAGGTAAGCCAACATAAAAACTTCTTAAGTAAATCTCATTTGATATTGGGGCACATAGCTGGCTCAGATCCTTAATAGCCTATCCCAAGCATCTTTCAAAGTTTCATCAAGCAAATAACGGAAAATTCCGGGGTCATCTTCATCGAAATTATTCAAACTCTCATTGATAACCCCGGTAGGTCTTTCCATTGCATCATTATTTACGAGCTTAGAGAGGACAAAGGGACTATCCAAAGTATTAAAACCCGGGAGAAAGCCCTTAGCCTCTTTTGGTTCGGCCATGGCGAGAGAAAGGCAAAGGCAAAGGTTTTTGAAAATCATTTTAGAAGTGGGGGAGAGGAAACCGAGAAGCGAATGGCAAATAATGTAATGCGAGGTAGAAGAGTTTATGATGGGTACTTGGTATGTCTTGACTTGAGCGTAGATCTCCTCGGCAACGGCGCCAGAAATCATTCTTGCTACCTCTTGAGCATGTGTTGGTTTTCCCTTGAAGAGAAAAGGGTGATGCAGCAAAGTAGTGTAAGTATTTCCCTCAGTTTTTGAGAATCAAGGTATCAATCCAGTAGGAGATTACATGCAAGTCACCTAGCTAGTACCTGCACAAACAATCAAGAACCTTGCAACCAACGCAATAAAGGGGTTGTCAATCCATTCACGGTCACTCGCAAAAGTGAGATCTAATAAAGATAGTAAGATAAATATTTTTTGGTATTTTTGTTGTATAGATTGGAAAGTAAAGATTGCAAAATAAATGGCCACAGAAATTGGCAAGTTGGTGGAAAACTAATATGATGTAAAATAGACCCGGGGGCCATAGGTTTCACTAGTTGCTTCTCTCAAGATAGCATATATTACGGTGGGTGAACAAATTACTGCCGAGCAATTGATAGAAAAGCGCATAGTTATGAGAATATCTAGGCATGATCATGAATATAGGCATCACGTCCGTGTCAAGTAGACCGAAATGATTCTGCATCTACTACTATTACTCCACACATCGACCGCTATCCATCATGCATCTAGAGTATTAAGTTCATAAGAACAGAGTAACACATTAAGCAAGATGACATGATGTAGAGGGATAAACTCAAGCAATATGACATAAACCCCATCTTTTTATCTTCGATGGCAACAATACAATACGTGCCTTGCTGCCCCTACTGTCACTGGGATAGGACACCGCAAGATTTAACCCAAAGCTAAGCACTTCTCTCATTGCAAGAAAGATCAATCTAGTAGGCCAAACTAAACCGATAATTCGAAGAGGCTTGCAAAGACATCAAATCATGCATATAAGAATTCAGAGAAGAACCAAATAATATTTATAGATAATCTTGATCATAAATCCACAATTCATCGGATCTCGGCAAACACACCGCAAAAAGTATTACATTGAATAGATCTCCAAGAACATCGAGGAGAACTTTGTATTGAGAACCAAAGAGAGAGAAGAAGCCATCTAGCTAATAACTATGGACCCGAATGTCTGTGGTAAACTACTCACACATCATCGGAGAGGCTATGGTGTTGATGTAGAAGTCCTCTGTGATTGATTCCACCTCCGGCAGATCGCCGGAAAAGGCCCCAAGATGGGATCTCATGGGTACATAAGGTTGCGGCGATGGAAAAGTGGTTCCGTGGCTCCCCCTGGTGTTTTTAGGGTATAAGAGTAAATATAGGCGAAAGAAGTACGTCGGTGGAGCTCCGTGGGGCCCACGAGGGTGGGGGCGCCCCTACCCCCTGGGCGCGCCCTCCTGCCACGTGGCCGCCTCACGGAGTTCCAGACTTCAACTCCAAGTCTTATGGATTGCGTTTGTTCCAAGAAAGATCATCGCGAAGGTTTCATTCCGTTTAGATTCCGTTTGGTATTCCTTTTCTATGAAACACTAAAATAGGCAAAAAAACAGAAACTGGCACTGGGCCTTCGGTTAATAGATTAGGCCCAAAAATAATATAAAAGAGCATATTACAGCCCATTAAACATCCAAAACGGATAATATAATAGCATGAAATAATCAAAAATTATAGATACGTTGGAGACGTATCAACGACTCAGAAAAATTGTTGGCGAAAGCTCCTCCAGTCACACACGCGGGGCAAAAAGAGCTCGTGTGCGATTGGGTTAGCCATCGCAAACAATTATATGGGCCAAATCGTGTGATATGTTCTTAGCATTCCACACAATGAATCCCAAACAAACGTTTACGTTCGTATGGTACTTCACACACAATTTTATGCATCACATCGTCTGTGATAGGGGTGGCCATCATAGATGATATTTATAATTTTATCGTTTGCGTTATTGAATATATCACACACGATGCCTAGACGAAACTGTATGGCATAAGGTTGTCCATCACACACACTTTTTATGTGAAAACACTTGTGCAAGATGGTCTAACGCAAACAGTTGTTGGCCGAAAGTCATGTGTGATTGTAATCCACGATGCCTACTTTCTAAAAATTGTGTGGGTTGTTTGAGGTCATTGTCCATGATATTGTCTAAGAAACCGTCTGCAATAGAAAAACCCAATAAGCAGGCTAATTGTTTTATTATTTTAATCCATTTGGTAATCAAATTGACATTTCATATCAAACACACAATATATTTCATATTCGTATTACGACAACCAGGATTTCATAATAGAAATACATCAGAGTACAAAATCATATAGATTCATCACTCAGTTACACAATGTAGACATATAGCTAGCTAACCCCATTAAACAACAACACCGAGTTTTACATGCAACATCTAAAATCTTTGAAAAGTAGCATCATACATGGTAAATAGACAGATGAATATCATCTGAAAAACTGTTGAAACAGAAGGCGAATATTGAGTATTCAATAATGTTGAATGTCCTTGCAACTTTAGGCCGTGCCTGTGAATGATTGTCCGCCCATCCTTCGTCCTATTGAGAAAGATTTCAATATTATACCTTTTTTTGCACCGTTTTACTGATCAAGACCCATGGGTCCACATTGTTCACCACACGCAACATCTGAAAATGCCTTTAGGTAACCAAGCAAGCCCTTTGGTGGTGTATGTTGTTCTTTGCCTAGGTGTCCTAGTTGTGGTATCTTTGCAATGTGTTTATCCATGTATATGTGGTTTACGTTGCAGCGTGTTAGGAGAGTTTGTCCTGCCACCCGTGCGGTCGGCCAGTTTCATGCTTTGGCAATAAACCCACATGTGGTATGTTTATAATGGTTTCCTTTTGCCTTTTGTTACTTAACTGGATGAATTTTTTTTCTTCTTAATTAGTCAATGAAGCATTTTTTGTTGTTGCCTCCACTACAAATAGAAAATACTTATTGATTTGACCGCAGCTCATTTCTTTGGCCGTAACATGGGAAATTATCTGGAACTGTATTACATATGCACAAGCTCACCAAACAAGCACCGAATTCGTCGACTACCGAAGAAAAAGACTATTTCCGAGAAACAATCCAACCGGTCGACATCAATATGAACCCATGATTTTTACTATATATTTCTTTTCTCATACTGCTTACCTGCAGCCGATTGTTTTTTTCTTTACTAAATTCTAAATGCAGTCAAACACCAATTCCCACGAGGCAAACGAGATGACATCTTGATGTCGTCAATTCTAAAACGCGTTGTGTGCCTAAAAAGGAAAAGGATGACCCCTTCTTCCTATATATTACCAAGGAAAAGTAATCCTTTTTTATAGGCGAAATTGTATTGAATTTTATATGTATATAATTCCTTAATTATAGTACTACATAATTCCACTGGTTACGTACGTCGACCATGGAGATTTTACTTATTATAATTAATTATAAAGAACGTGTATACACGATTAACCACACGACTCCACATACGTACACGATTGCCACACACGATCTTGGCAAGCTGTCACCCATCAAGGCATCAAGCACGCATTGCACCTGCATCAAAACGTCACCGTCAGTCGCCAGCGGTGACGCGTGCGGCGAGATATACAATCCATGGCCCTCCACACACCTGACCCACCGACGACGACAACAGAGATATACGGCAAGAGGTTGCCGGTCTCATTTGGCCTGCATTATTCGAGACAAGATAACCTTCTGACCCTCGATCAGAAACTAAACCCAATCATGGAAAGCCGGGCGATTTAACTCGGATCGAGCAACGGAAGATTCCAGAGTCCCCACCAAGCGGCGCGGCCGGACTACCGACTACCTGCGGCCTTTCTCTCTCCTCCACCCCCCTTCTGGCTACAGGTAAAGCTGGTGGCGGGTGGGCGGTACCGGCATATTCTTTTTTAACCGTATAGACGCAGACGTTTTTACAAACACACGTACATTCATACCTACAAACGCACATACATGTATTTTATTTTTATAAGTACCTTCAAGAGACCGAGTCAATATATCTGATAACATGCAGTGGCTGCCATGTGGCTCCAACCATTCCCGTCATGTCACCTACACACAGCTCGCCCCACATGTGTCCCACGAGAAATTAATCAAGACTTTATGTAGTGTAGTAACTCGTGAATCTTTTCGGCCTGTGGATGTATTTATAAAAATGACTAAGAAAGAGTTCATTCTTTAATTATTACTTTGCCAAAAAGTCTTATTTATTAATAATACTCCCTATAAGTAACAAAAATAACAAGCAGGTCCCTGGACCCCGAGGAATGACCATGAACACTAGAATAAGTCAAATGTGCACCAATGTCATCGCCCTCCTCAAAAGAGCCCTCAAATCTTGTTGTACTTGAAAATCAAAAAGTCGTGAAGCTAAGGCTTAAAAGCGGGACTTTAGTTGAATCGAAATTGACTACGGCTGGTTCTTGAAGAAGGTTGAAACAACAAACTTTATGAAGGTTGTGGGGTTTTTCGAAATGAGCGAGCCGTTGGAGCCGGGGTCTCGCGAACGGGCGAATGTGGGGCGCGAGACGGCGTCGCCGGCGCCTTGATCGGTGGCGGTGCGTAAAGGGGCAATTGGGCCGCGCTATTGCCCGTCGTCGCTGCCCCGGGTCACGGCGGGGAGCGGGCGTGGCGAAAGCGATCGCTGGCTCTCGGGTCGGAGTCGGAGGCGGAGTCGGAGTGTGAGGCGGAAGAAGGCGGCGGAGGACCAAGAGCGGCGGCGGGTCCAACGATTGGCGACTTTGTGGCGTTCTTTGCGAGGAAGCGGTCGAAGTCGGCGTCGGCTGTCGGTTCTTGGCCGAAGGGGCCACCGGCGTTAGCGGCGGCGGCGTGTGGAAGCGTGACGCCGAAACGAGTGGAAACAGCTGCATGTGGCGGCCGGGCCATTAGGTCCAAGTTGGCGGGAATTCTTGGTAGCGCGAGTCGCCGACGAGGCGGCGACACTGGAGTGGCGATGTCGCTCGCCTCCTCCTCCGACCGCTGGTGTGGCGGCGGGCGGCAATCGGCGGGCGGGTCTCGGCGAGGCGCCTGTTCGGGGACCTAGGGTTGCGGATGTCGGGCTCTGTGCCGAGTGGGCCTAGGTGGGTCGGGGCCCGCTACGGCTCGTGCGGGGTCGCCCACTTTGGAAGTGGCCTTGGTGGGTAGCCTGTCACGGCCCGAAGAGGGGCGCGAGAGGCCCAGTCCTTCTGGCCCGCCCACTAGACCGTCGCTTGGTTATAATTGGGTTGAGAAGGCGGTCGGAACCCTGGTTAGGGTTTCCGCCGCCAAACGAGAAGCGCGCGCTGGGCTCACTTGGCTCGGCGCATCAAACTTGCTCCTCCACTCTCTCCCCTGTGCAGATCCTTTGCGGAGGCGGTGATGGGGGACCGGAGGGCGGAGAAGAGGCCAATGGAGGCGGCGGATCTGGAGGAGGAGCGCAGGCGGGAGCGGGAGCTTCGTGAAAAGGCGAAGCGGGCGATGCGTGGCAGGGGAGACGACAGAGGCGAGAGGGAGCTGCGTGCGGCTCGGGAGGAGCGGCCAAGACAAAGCGGAGCCACATGGCCGCGAGGGGATTGGGGTCCTCCTCCGCCATGGTGGATCCAAAGAAAGAAGAGAAGAAGAAGAGGAAGAGGGCCGCCTAACGACGTCGGGAGGCGGAGCGCAAGGCGGTGGAGCACCCTTATTTGCGGGAGGCGGGGGATCCGGCACAGCACAGCGTGGCGCCGGCCGAGACTGGCGATGGGGGGCGCCGCTCGACAGTGAAAGGAACGGCGGGGAGCCCATTCCGGTGGAAGATGTGCTTGGGATGTGGAGTGCTTCAAGTCGCGGCAGACTTGGTCACTACCAATCCAAGTGCACCTTCAAACCCTTTGTGTGTCTTTGTGCAAGGAGGAGGGCCACGCCTCCTTGGCCCTTATCGCGGCAGGGTGGCCAAGCTGGCGATCATGGGGAGTGCAATTTGGTGAGGGTTTCTTCGTCTCGAATTTGCGAAGATGCGGAGGAGGAGGCGGTCGACGGAAGGTGGCAAATGCAGCGATTCTCTCGGCGGATCCGGGCAAGCTCAATCTGAGGATTACGAAGCATGAACTCAAGAATATCGTCTGGCGATTGGGATTGGCAAGTCACGCAAGTGGGAGACGATGACTTCTGGTGGTGTTCCTCGGCAGATCTCCCGCACATGGCCAAGTCAAGTGGAAAACTTTTCCTCCCTTCCCACGACATCACCGCAAGGGTGCGGGACAGGCTTCATGAGGTGATTCAACCGATGATCATCTTTGGAAGTGTGGGTTAAGCTCCACGGCATCCCTCAAAAGCACCGCAGGAGGAGAGGGTCAAGGAAGGCTTTAAGATGCTGGGGCGTCCAATTGTGGTGGATGAATTGTCTCTCATTCGGTTGGGGCCGGTGAGGATGAAACTTGCTTGTAAGGCACCACAGAAGCTGAATGGCACGGTGGAAGTGTGGTTTAACCATGAAGGGTATCAGATTAAGGTTGAGGTGGAGCGGCCGACCCAGCCAGTAGGAGGCGTGGGTGGAGCGGGGCAGTGTTGGGGATCCGGAGCATCCAAACCTCCCCTCGCCCAAAGTCGGTGATCCAGCTCCGGCGGCTCCTAGCGCTGACAAAGGCAAGCCAGCGGATGGGCAGAGTGCAGGTCTGCTGCGTCAGGACGTGGTGATGGGAGGGCAAGAAGAGGATCTTGAAGACAGCATGCAAGACACTTCCATTGACACTGAGACATGGAACAAGCTTGGAGCGATGGAAGGGCAGGCGATGTTGGTGGCGACCCAAGACACTGCCGTAAGCGGCCCGAACCTGGCACGCGACCTGGAAGGAGCCTTTGACGAGTATGGATCCAACTTGTCGCAGCTGGTTCCTATGCCTCGCCCCTCCCTGGCGCTGGTTTCGGGGCCGATGAGGTCTTGAGGGCTGGTGGCGGACCTCAATCCCCTCCTCTCCGGTGGCTCTGTGAGGTGGGGTTCTTGGTGACCAAGGAAGGTGCTACTCTGCCTCGGGCAAGCGGGGCTCGGGGGAGGTGCAGGCCGCCCAAGAAGGCAGAGGCGGGAAGCAGGGCCCAAGACCGTGGGCCAAGACACTCCAAGCATGGCGGTTGCGCTGCGTGGCGAGCTGGGGACGGAGCTGGCGGCGGGGGATGTGGGCTTCAAGGCCAAGCGATCCAAGGCCACGCCGGTGGCGACGCGGGAGCCGAGCACCAGGGCGAAGGCCAACCTGGCAGTGTTGGAAATATGCCCTAGAGGCAATTATAAATTAGTTATTATTATATTTCCTTGTTCATGATAATCGTTTATTACCCATGCTATAATTGTATTGATAGGAAACTCAGATACATGTGTGGATACATAGACAACACCATGTCCCTAGTAAGCCTCTAGTTGACTAGCTCGTTGATCAATGGATGGTTACAGTTTCCTGACCATGGGCATTGGATGTCGTTGATAACGGGATCACATCATTAGCAGAATGATGTGATGGACAAGACCCAATCCTAAGCCTAGCACAAAGATCGTAGTTTGTATGCTAAAGCTTTTCTAATGTCAAGTATCATTTCCTTAGACCATGAGATTGTGCAACTCCGGATACCGTAGGAATGCTTTGGGTGTACCAAAGCGTCACAACGAATCTGGGTGGCTATAAAGGTGCATTACAGGTATCTCCGAAAGTATCTGTTGGGTTGGCATGAATCGAGATCGGATTTGTCACTCCGTGTAAACGGAGAGGTATCTCTGGGCCCACTCGGTAGGACATCATCATAATGTGCACAATGTGACCAAGGGGTTGATCACGGGATGATGTGTTACGGAACGAGTAAAGAGACTTGCGATAACGAGATTGAACAAGGTATCGGGATACCGACGATCGAATCTCGGGCAAGTACAATACCGCTAGACAAAGGGAATTGAATACGGGATTGATTGAGTCCTTGACATCGTGGTTCATCCGATGAGATCATCGTGGAACATGTGGGAGCCAACATGGGTATCCAGATCCGCTGTTGGTTATTGACGGAGAACGTCTCGGTCATGTCTACATGTCTCCCGAACCCGTAGGGTCTACACTTAAGGTTCGATGGCGCTAGGGTTATAAAGGAAGTTTGTATGTGGTTACCGAATGTTGTTCGAGTCCGGATGAGATCCCGGACGTCACGAGGAGTTCGGAATGGTCCGGAGGTAAAGATTTATATATGGGAAGTCCTGTTTTGGTCACCGGAAAAGTTTGGGTTTTATCAGACGTCTTGGGACCACGGGAGGGTCCCGGGGTCCACCAAGTGGGGCCACCATCCCGGAGGCTGCATGGGCTAAGTGTGGGAGGGACCAGCCCAGGTGGGCTGGTGCACCCCCACAAGGGGCCCAAAGCGCGAGAAGAGTGGGAGGGGCAAACCCTAGGGCAGATGGGCCCTAAGGCCCACCCAGGCAGCGCCTCCCTCTCTCCCCTCTTGGCCGCCCCCAAGACCCATCTAGGGCTGCCGCCACCCTTGGGTGGGAACCCTAGATGGGGGCGCAGCCACCTCCCCTCCTCCTATAAATAGTGGGGGTTTTGGGGCTGCCCAAAACATGAGAACTTCTCCTCTTGGTGCAGCCCTACCTCTCCTCCTCCTCCTCTCCCGTGGTGCTTGGCGAAGCCCTGCTGGATTGCCACGCTCCTCCACCACCACCACGCCGTTGTGCTGCTGCTGGATGGAGTCTTCCTCAACCTCTCTCTCTCTCCTTGCTGGATCAAGGCGTGGGACGCCACCGGGCTGTACGTGTGTTGAACGCGGAGGTGCCGTCTGCTCGGCACTAGGATCTCCGGTGATTTGGATCACGACGCAGTCACGACTCCTTCAACCCCGTTCTCATGAACGCTTCCGCTTAGCGATCTACAAGGGTATGTAGATGCACTCTCCTTCCTCTCTTGTTGCTAGAATCTCCATAGATTGATCTTGGTGATGCGTAGAAAATTTTGAATTTCTGCTACGTTCCCCAATAGTGGCATCATGAGCTAGGTCTATTGCGTAGATTCTTTGCACGAGTAGAACACAAAGTAGTTGTGGGCGTTGATTTTGTTCAATATGCTTACCGTTACTAGTCCAATCTTGTTTCGACGGTATTGTTGGATGAAGCGGCCGGACCGATCTTACACGTACTCTTACGTGAGACAGGTTCCACTAATCGACATGCACTTGGTGCATAAGGTGGCTAGCGGGTGCCGATCTCTCCACTTTAGTCGGAACGGATTCGATGAAAAGGGTCCTTATGAAGGGTAAATAGCAATTGGCATATCACGTTGTGGTTTTGCGAGGTAAGAAACGTATTTGCTTGAAACCCATAGCAGCCATCGTAAAACATGCAAACAACAATTAGAGGACGTCTAACTTGTTTTTGCAGGGTATGCTATGTGATGTGATATGGCCAAGAAGAATGTGATGAATGATATGTGATGTATGAGATTGATCATGTTCTTGTAATAGGATTCACGACTTGCATGTCGATGAGTATGACAACCGGCGAGCCATAGGAGTTGTCTTTATTTATTGTATGACCTGCGTGTCATTAAACAACGCCATGTAATTACTTTACTTTATTGCTAACGGTAGCCATAGTAGTAGAAGTAATAGTTGGCGAGACAACTTCATGAAGACACGATGATGGAGATCATGATGATGGAGATCATGGTGTCATCTTTGGTGACGATGATGATCATGGAGCCTCAAGATGGAGATCAATGGAGCTATATGATATTGGCCATATCATGTCACTACTATATATAATTGCATGTGATGTTTATTATGTTTATGCATCTTGTTTACTTAGAACGAAGGTAGTAAATAAGATGATCCTTACAACAATTTCAAGAAGTGTTCTCCCTAAGCGTGCACCGTTGCTAAAGTTCGTCGCTTCTAAGCACCACGTGATGATCGGGTGTGATGGATTCTTACGTTCACATACAACGGGTTGTAAGACAGATTTACACTTGAAACACTTAGGGTTAACTTGACGAGCCTAGCATGTACGGACATGGCCTCGGAACACGTAGACCGAAAGGTCGAGCATGAGTCGTATAGTAGATACGATCAACATGAAGATGTTCACCGATGATGACTAGTCCGTCTCACATGATGATCGGACACGGCCTAGTTGACTCGGATCGTGTAATCACTTAGATGACTAGAGGGATGTCTATTCGAGTGGGAGTTCATAAGATGAACTTAATTATCTTGAACATAGTCAAAAGACCTTTTGCAAATTATGTCGTAAGCTCGCGCTTTAGTTCCACTTTGTTTAGATATGTTCCTAGAGAAAATATAGTTGAAAGTTGAAAGTAGCGATTATGCGGATGATAGATAGCTTATGTCCTTAATGCACCGCTTCGGTGTGCTGAACCCCAAAGCGTCGATGTGGATGTTGCGAACATCGGATATACACGCTTTGATAACTACGTGATAGTTCGGTTAAGCGGTTTAGAGTTGAGGCACCAAAGACGTTTTGAAACGTCGCGGAACATATGAGATGTTTCAAGGGCTGAAATTGGGATTTCAGGCTCGTGCTTACGCCAAGAGGTATAAGACCTCCGACGATTTTCTTAGCTCGCAAACTCAGGGAGAAAAGCTCAATCGTTGAGCTTGTGCTCAGATTGTCTGGGTACAACAATCACTTGAATTGAGTGGGAGTTAATCTTCCAGATGAGATAGTGATGTTTCTCCAAAGACATTGCCACCAAGCTACTAGAGCTTCGTGTAGAACTATAACAAATCAGGGATAAATATGATGATCCTTGAGATATTCGCAATGTTTGACACCACGAAAGTAGGAATCAAGAAGGAGCATCAATTGTTGATGGTTGGTGAAACCACTAGTTTCAAGAAGGGCACGGCAAGAAGGGATACTTCATGAAACGGCAAATCGATTCTTTGCTCTAGTGAAGAAACCAGAGGTTGAACCCAAACCCGAGACTAAGTGCTTCTGTAATAAGGGGAACAGCCACTAGAGCAGCATTACCCTAGATACTTGGTAGATGAGAAGGCTGGCAAGGTCGATAGAAGTATATTGGATATACATTATGTTAATGTGTACTTTACTAGTACTCCTAGTAGCACCAGGGTATTAAGATACCGGTTCAGTTGCAAGTGTTAGTAACTCGAAATAAAAGAGCTACGGAATAAACGGAGACTAGCTAAAGGTGAGCTGACGATATGTGTTGGAAATTTTTCCAAGTTTGATGTGATCAAACATCGCATGCTCCCTCTACCATCAAGATTAGTATTGAACCTGAATAATTGTCATTTGGTGTTTGCATTGAGCATAGACATGATTGGATTATGTCTATCGCAATACGGTTATTCATTTAAGGAGAATAATGGTTACTCTATTTATTTGAATAAATACCTTCAATGGTCTTGCACCTAAAGGAATGGTTTATTGAATCTCGATCGTAGTGATACACATTTCCATGCCAAAAGATATAAGATAGTAATGATAGTACCACTTACTTGTGGCACTGCCATGTAAGTCATATTGGTGTAAAACGCATGAAGAAGCTCCATGTTGATGGATCTTTGGACTCACTCGTTCTGAAAAGTTTTGAGACATGCGAACCATGTCTATTGGTGTATACGCATGAAGAAACTCCATGCAGATGGACCGTTTGGACTCACTTGATTTTGAATCACTTGAGATATGCAAATCATACCACATGGGCAAGATGACTGAAAAGTCTCGGTTTCAGTAAGACGGAACAAGATAGCAACTTGTTGGAAGTAACACATTTTGATGTGTGCAGTCCAATGAGTGCTGAGGCATCGATGAATATCGTTATGTTCTTACTTCACGGATGATTTAAGTGAATCTTGTTGTATTTACTTGATGAAACACAAGTCTGAATTATTGAATGGTTCAAGTAATTTCAGAGTGAAGTTAAAGATCATCGTGACAAGAGGATAAAATCTCTATGATATGATCATAGAGATGAGTATCTGAGTTCTGAGCTTTGTACGCTATTAAGACATTGTGGAAATTATTTCACAATTAATACCACCTGGAACACCATAGTGTGATGGTGTGTCTGAACATCATAGTTGCACCCTATTGGATATGGTGCGTACCGTGATGTCTCTTATCAAATTACCACTATCGTTCATGGGTTAGGCATTAGAGACAACCACATTCACTTTAAATAGGGCACCACGTAATTCCGTTGAGACGACACCGTTTGGAGAAACCTAAGTTGTCGCTTTCTTAAAAGTTTGGGGCTGCGGCGCTTATGTGAGAAAGTTTCAGGTTGATAAGCTCGAACCCAAAGCGGATAAAATGCATCTTCATAGGACACCCAAAACAGTTGGGTATACCTCCTAATTCAGATCCGAAAGCAATAGGGATTGTTTCTTGAATCGGGTCCTTTCTCGAGAAAAGTTTGTCTCGGAAAGTTGAGTGGGAGGATGGTGGAGACTTGATGAGGTTATTGAACCATCACTTCAACTAGTGTGTAGCAGGACACAGGAAGTTGTTCCTGTGGCACCTACACCAATTTAAGTCAAAGCTTATGATAGTGATCATGAAGTTTTGGATCAAGTCACTACCGTACCTCGTAGGGTGACAAGGATGCGTCTTTGCTTGAGTGAATGCGGTGATCCTGTCTTGAAGGTCATGTTGCTAGACAACAATGAACCTACGAGCTATGGAGAAGCGATGGTGGGCCCAAATTCCGACAAATGGTTAGAAGCCATAAAATCCGAGATAGGATCCATGTATCATAACAAAGCATGGACTTTGGTGGACTTGCCCGATGATCGGCAAACCATTGAAATAAATGGATCTTTAAGAAGAAGACGGACGTGGACGGTAATGTCACCGTCTATGAAGCTCGACTTGTGGCGAAGAGTTTTTCACAAGTTCAAGGAGTTGACTACGATGAGATTTTCTCATCCGTAGCGATGCTTAAGTCCGTCGGAATCATGTTAGCATTAGCTGCATTTATGAAATCTGGCGAGATGGATGTCAAGACGAGTTTCCTTACCAGTTTACGTAAGGAAAGGTTGTATGTGATACAATCAGAAAAGTTTTGTCGATCCTAAGGATGCTAAAAGGTATGCTAGCTCCAGCGATCCTTCTAAGGACTGGAGTAAGCATCTCGGAGTTGGAATATGCACTTTGATAGGATGATCAAAGATTTTGGGTTTATACAAAGTTTATGAGAAACTTGTATTTCCAAAGAAGTGAGTGGGAGCACTATAGAATTTCGATGAGTATATGTTGTTGACATATTGTTGATCGAAATGATGTAGAATTTTCTCAGAAAGCATATAGGGTTATTTGAAAAGTGTTTTTCAAATGAAAACCTGGATTAAGCTACTTGAACATTGAGCATCAAGATCTATGAGGATAGATCAAGACCGCTTAATGGTACTTTCAAATGAGCATATACCTTGACATGATCTTGAAGGTGTTCAAGATGGATCAGTCAAAGAAGGAGTTCTTGCCTGAGATGTAAGGTATGAAGTTAAGACTTAAAGCTCGACCACGACAGAACAGAGAGAAAGGACGAAGGTCGTACCCTATGCTTTAGACGTAGGCTCTATAGTATGCTATCTTTGTGTAATCAAGAGGAAGTGTGCCTTGCCATGAGTCGATCAAGGGTACAAGAATGATCCAGGAATGGGGATCATTGGACAGCGGTCAAAATTGTCCTTGGAGTAAATAAGGACATGTTTCTCGATTATTGAGGTGATAAATAGTTCGGCGTAAAGGGTTACGTCGATGCAAGCTTTGACACCTATCCGAATGACTCTGAGTAGCAAACCGGATACGTATAGTGGAGCAACCATTTGGAATAGCTTCAAGTGGAACGTGGAAGCAGCATTTACAATATGACATAGAGAATTGCAAAGCACACACGGATCTGAAAGGTTCAGACCGTTGACTAAAACCTCTCTCACAAGCAAAACATGATCAAACCTCGAACTCATTGAGTCTTAATCACATGATGATGTGAACTAGTTTAAGACACTAGTAGACTCTTTGGATGTTGGTCACATGGCGATGTGACCTATCGATGTTGATCACATGGCGATGTGAACTAGATTATTGACTCTAGTGCAAGTGGGAGACTGTTGGAAATATGCCCTAGAGGCAATAATAAATTAGTTATTATTATATTTCCTTGTTCATGATAATCGTTTATTACCCATGCTATAATTGTATTGATAGGAAACTTCGGATACATGTGTGGATACATAGAAAACACCATGTCCCTAGTAAGCCTCTAGTTGACTAGCTCGTTGATCAATGGATGGTTACGGTTTCGACCATGGACATTGGATGTCGTTGATAATGGGATCACATCATTAGCAGAATGATGTGATGGACAAGACCAATCCTAAGCCTAGCATAAAGATCGTAGTTAAGTATGCTAAAGCTTTTCTAATGTCAAGTATCATTTCCTTAGACCATGAGATTGTGCAACTCCCGGATACCGTAGGAATGCTTTGGGTGTACCAAACGTCACAACGTAACTGGGTGGCTATAAAGGTGCACTACAGGTATCTCCGAAAGTGTCTGTTGGGTTGGCACAAATCGAGACTGGGATTTGTCACTCCGGTAAACGGAGAGGTATCTCTGGGCCCACTCGGTAGGACATCATCATAATGTGCACAATGTGACCAAGGGGTTGATCACGGGATGATGTGTTACGGAACGAGTAAAGAGACTTGCCGGTAACGAGATTGAACAAGGTATCGGGATACCGACGATCGAATCTCGGGCAAGTACAATACCGCTGGACAAAGGGAATTGAATACGGGATTGATTGAGTCCTTGACATCGTGGTTCATCCGATGAGATCATCGTGGAACATGTGGGAGCCAACATGGGTATCCAGATCCGCTGTTGGTTATTGACCGGAGAACGTCTCGGTCATGTCTACATGTCTCCCGAACCCGTAGGGTCTACACATAAGGTTCGATGGCGCTTAGGGTTATAAAGGAAGTTTGTATGTGGTTACCGAATGTTGTTAGGAGTCCGGATGAGATCCCGGACGTCACGAGGAGTTCGGAATGGTCGGAGGTAAAGATTTATATATAGGAAGTCCTGTTTTGGTCACCGGAAAAGTTTCGGGTTTTATCGGTAACGTACCGGGACCACCGGGAGGGTCCCGGGGGTCCACCAAGTGGGGCCACCATCCCCGGAGGGCTGCATGGGCTAAGTGTGGGAGGGGACCAGCCCCAGGTGGGCTGGTGCGCCCCCCCACAAGGGGCCCAAGGCGCAGGAAGAGTGGGAGGGGGCAAACCCTAGGGCAGATGGGCCCTAAGGCCCACCCAGTGCGCCTCCTCTCTCCCCTCTTGGCCGCCCCCCAAGACCCATCTAGGGCTGCCGCCACCCCTTGGGTGGGAACCCTAGATGGGGGCGCAGCCACCTCCCCTCCTCCTATAAATAGTGGGGGTTTTGGGGCTGCCCAAAACATGAGAACTTCTCCTCTTGGTGCAGCCCTACCTCTCCTCCTCCTCCTCTCCCGTGGTGCTTGGCGAAGCCTGCTTTGGATTGCCACGCTCCTCCACCACCACCACGCCGTTGTGCTGCTGCTGGATGGAGTCTTCCTCAACCTCTCCCTCTCTCCTTGCTGGATCAAGGCGTGGGAGGCGCCACCGGCTGTCACGTGTGTTGAACGCGGAGGTGCCGTCCGTTCGGCACTAGGATCTCCGGTGATTTGGATCACGACGAGTACGACTCCTTCAACCCCGTTCTCATGAACGCTTCCGCTTAGCGATCTACAAGGGTATGTAGATGCACTCTCCTTCCTCTCTTGTTGCTAGAATCTCCATAGATTGATCTTGGTGATGCGTAGAAAATTTTGAATTTTTGCTACGTTCCCCAACAGGGAGACCTTTCATCCATGGAGAGCGCGAAACTGCGTGCGGCGGACAAGAACTTGGACGTGTCAGGTAACCCCCTCCCCTCTTTTAAAATTCTCAGTGCATTCTCGGACGAGCATCTTGCTTCGATTTTACATGATAGTAGGGCGGAGTTGGGGTCTAGCTCTGGGGATATTATTTCGTTAGTTAAATGCGCCAGAGGCACAAGCTGCCTTGATCGAGGCGGCGGCGGTGCCAGTCATGGATGCAGCAAAACTGCCTGTGGGTCAGTTAGTTGTGACGGTGCCCAAAGGGAAGTAGAGCCGAGGAAGGTTCTAACATCCCTCTTCGGCCCGTGTGCGGCTAGGAAGAGAGTGCAAAAGGCGGTGAGCTCGCGAGGAGTTCGCCTTCGTAATCGGGTGCTGTAATGCGGTTCCTATTTTGGAATATTCGGGGATGTGGGCACGTAGGGCGCCGCACGCAGCTCAGGGAATACATGGCCAAGGAGCGTATCGACATTGTAGCATTACAGGAAACCATCAAGGCTGACTTTTCGCCGCGTGATTTACTTGCGATCGATCCTTTACAGCGATTTGATTGGCACTGGGTACCTTCTTCGGGCCATTCGGGCGGTCTTCTCATGGGTTGTAACAATGATGTGTGTGATGTCATGATGTGGGAATGTGGGGTTCTTTGCATTATGGCCACGGTTCGACACTGTGCTTCGAATCTGGTTTGGGTAACCATTGGTGTCTATGGGCCTGCGGATCACTCGAGGTCGGCAGGCTTTTTAGATGAGGTTACGGCGATGGTGGGGGCCAAACGGGCTGCTAACCTCCCGGTCATTGTAGGAGGCGATTTTAACTTGATCCGATCGGGTTCGGATAAGAACAATGGCATTGTGGACTGGGCTAGGGTGTCCCTCTTCAACAACGCAATAGCGGCAGCCTCGTTACGTGAGGCTGCTCGGACCGGGGCGAGATTTACGTGGACTAACAAACAGCTCCGTCCGGTTAGGTCAGTTCTTGATCGTGTCTTCTTCACCCGGAGTGGGAAGCTCTTTTCCCGATGTGCTCGTTAGTAGCGAGAGACTAGGATCGGTTACGATCACATCCTCTAGTCTTCTCCTCGGGGAGGAGCAGATTCGCCGTAGTAGCGATTCTTTTTCGAAACAGCCTGGTTCAAGCGGAGAACCGAGACCATGGTGCACGAGAGGTGGGATACTATTGTGTCTCAGTTGGGCCCCCAAAGGGGCCCGACCGAGTTCTGGTCGGTAGCCACGGCTAGGCTTCGTATGTTCCTCAGGGGTTGGGGAGCGAATTTTGGTAGCTATTCCAAAAAGGGACGTGCCAAGCTTATGGCACAAATCACGACGCTTGACGCGAAAGCGGACGTACGAGCCTTCTCCGAACAGGAGTGGTCGCTGAGATCTGTATTTGGAAGACCAAGTGCTCTCCATTCTAAGAGCGGAAGAGGAATATTGGCGCCCGTGAGGCGGCATCAAGTGGGTGACCAAAGGCGCATTTAAATACGCTTTACTTCCACGCTGCTCGCCAACGGGAGAAAACGTAAATGTGCTATTCTTCGCCTTAACCATGGGGATAGGGTATTGGTCACCCGGCGGAGATCTGTAAGCATATTTATGACTTCTTCGTTGATGCATTGGGGACGGCCGAGGAGAAGCGGTTGTGCCTTGGGAGGATCTGGGATCCTACCGGCGGGTCTCACAGAAGAAAACGCAGGACTTGTCCTGTCTTTCCTCCCGGAAGAGATTGATCGATGCGCTTGCCTCCATGAAAGCGGCACGGCTCGGTCTGATGGGTGGCGGTGGAGTTTTTCAAAAAATTCTGGCCCAGCCTGAAACATGTGTTTCATGCTATCGTCAATGGTTTTGCGTTGGGTCAAGTGGACCTGGCCCGTTTAAATTATGGGGTAATTAGTCTCATCCCCAAAGTTAAGGGCACGGATTGTATCAAGTTATTTAGGCCTATCACGCTTATTAATGTTCCTTTTAAGTTGTGCGCCAAAGCCCTCTTTGTCCGGTGACACCAATTGCTCAACGGGTGATCGATGGGTGTCGACCGGGTTCATCAAGGCGCAACATATTGGAGGGTCCGATTGCTTAGCGGAGATCGTGCATGAGCTAAAAGCGAGCGAAAGGGCAAGGGGTTTTTCTCAAACTCGACTTCGAGAAAGCCTATGACCGCGTGAACTGGGATTTCGTGCGGGAGGTGCTGCTCAAAAAGGGTTTTCACGCAGGCTTCGTCCATAGGATTATGCACCTGGTTAGCTGTGGGCAAACAACAGTGTCGATCAATGGGGAGATGGGCAAATTCTTCCGTAACAAAAGGGGTCTCCGGCAGGGAGACCCTAGCTCCCCTTTGATTTTTAATTTTGTGGCTGACGCGCTTGCTGCTATGCTAGCAAGGGCTCGAGGGGCGGGTCACGTGAAAGGCGTAGTGCCACACCTCATCCCAGGGGGGGTGACGCATCTGCAATACGCTGATGATACGATGTTGTTGTTCCATCCGGATGAACACAACATTGCTACTATCAAGCTCCTCCTCCTTGCATTTGAAATGCTATCGGGGCTTAAGATCAACTTCCTCAAAAGTGAGGTGATTATCATGGGTATGGACCACCACGAGTGTGTCAGGATAGCTAACCTCCTTAATTGTAAACTAGGGAGTTTTCCAATTAAGTATCTGGGCTTCCGATCTCGCATAAAAAGCTTGCCATCTCGAATGGGAACCGTTGTATGGTAAAGTCGCCAATAGGGTGAGTCCTTGGCGGGGGCGTTTTATGTAAATCGTGGCTCGATTGATTCTCACCAATTGAGTCATCATCCCTCCCTCTGTTACGATGGGTATGTTCTTGCTGGCAGATGGGGTGCATGGGAAGTTAGATACGCCGCGCTCCAAATTCTTTTGGGAGGGAGCGGGCCTTAGAAAGAAATATCATATGCTTAAATGGGTGGCGGTGTGTCGCCCTAAGAAGTATGGTGGGTTAGGGATCACTAATTCCAAACTTATGAATGTGGCTTTGCTGACCAAATGGTGGTGGAAGTTAGCTTCTAAGGAAGGGGGTCTATGGGCGGACCTCTTGCGGGCAAAATACTTCCGGACGGAAATGTATTTCTTGCCAAGGCTGCTTGGGCTCGCCGTTTTGGAATGGGCTCCAGGCGGTTATGCCGGCCTTCTCGTTAGGGGCAAGATTCGAGGTGAATAGCGGCGATTCGACTAGGTTACGGTTGGACCGTTGGTTGGTGACAGAACCCATTGTGGCAGGAATTCGTTGTTATACCGGTGACGGCGGACATAAATTCTGGTGGGCGGGCTTTACGCTCGGCGCCGCTTTGCAATTCACTTCCTAAGATAGTTGAAAGCGGCGGAAATAGCAAGTTGGGACTTGCTTGGTATGAGTGGGTCCTGCTGCTATGAATCTGGATGAGGATATTGTCTCTTGGGACCTGTCGGCGTCTCGTAAGTTCACGGTAAAATCCCTATACAATAGGCTGACGGAAGGCCCTGCTTTAGATATTGCAAGGAACCTTTGGAAGGCTAGGGTGCCGCTAAAGATTAAGATTTTTCTTTGGCAATTATTCCGCAATAGATTACCGACGGCCGTTAACGTGGCTAAACGCAACGGCCCCTCGGACGGGACGTGTGTGGTATGTGAGTCGCTGGAGGATGCGAATCACGCCATGTTCCAATGCGCACTGGCTCGCTTTGCACAGGCCTTGATGTGCGGCAGGTTTTCCAACAGAATTGGACTCCTCGAACTGGGACCGAGTTGTTAGCTGTTTTACAGGCGCAAAGGGGTGCCAAAGCCAGGATTGTGTGGATTTGCATGGGAGCATTGTTGTGGTCCTTTTGGACTGTGCGTAACAAAATGACTAGGGAACACAAGTTTCCGTCTAATCCGACTGATGTTATTTTCAAATGCCATTTATTTTTACAGAGTTGGGCACCGCTGGGGAAGCAATGTGATGCCGACCTTATGAAGAGCACTATGGAGCAGATCGCTACATGTATCCCAAATCTGCGGCAAGTGAGATGAAGCGTCTTATGCTCCCTTTTGGGGTCTAGTTTGTAAGCTTCGGTGGGTCGAGTCCCCCGTTTGCAGTTCTATGTGATGTGTTGTGCGTGGCTGATGTAGCCTGTTGAGACTGTTTGGTATGGTGTGTGTTGTGCAAACCTTGGATGCTGCCTATGTGGCTTTATTAATTTAAAGCCGGACGCGACTAGCATCTACCTTCCAAAAAAAAAAGGCTTAAAAGCGCCAGCACACTAAAACAACAAAGGTCGCTGATAAAGAAAAAACATTGATTGGAACAACCTTAGCCTTGATCAAGTAACAGAACGAATGAGCAGTCTCATTAATTATATACGTCAAATAGAGTAAACAAACTGATCAAGTTAACATGAACGGCATAAGTACGAGACTATTCCGTGCATATTTATTAGCGGAAACGTCTGTTATACATATATATGTACCGGCCATGAACACATCTACGAATACAACGGAGTGATGCGCATGCACATGACAAGGGAGTAGTACGCCGGCCGGCCGGCCGGCTGGCCTTTCCTAGTGTCAGGAGGCGACGCTGCTGTTGGCGTTCTGCAGAGACTGTAGCTGCGCCTTGCCGCTGAGGCCGCGCTGCCGGATGTGGGCCCGATACTCGTCGAAGGTCATCTCCGGGTACAGCGCCGGGCGTCCTGGCGCCACCAGCTCCGCCATGGGCGCCACCGGCACGTCGCTCCGCGGGTTGTAGAAGAAGGCGAGCGATAGCCGCTCCTCCGCTGCGCTCACCGTCACCCGGTGCTCCACGCTCTTGTACGCCGCGTTGCTCAGCACCTGCGTACGTAAGAACACAGAGTTAAGAGTAGTACCCTATTTATATACTTTGTCTATACGCTAATATAAGACGTTTTTGCAGTTCATTTCCGAGTCGTAAACAGTACACCATTTACAATCAATTTGATCGAGAGGCTATTGGTGTCACACGTTGAGGGACCTCAGGTGCGGAATAGACTTGATGGGTGATAGCTCCGGCACTGTGGCACCATCAAATGCAAAATAATCAAAGGCGTAGGCCGATTAGACACGCCTCTGGCTATAGAAACTGAACGGAAACTAGTTAGACCACTGGGTGGAGAGATATGAAAAGAAGGGAATTTGTTAAAAAAGAAAGAAAAGAAGGGAATCTTTAGAGCGACAGAGTAGGTGTCACTTGCACCTGAACCATTTTCTAATATGCCTATAGAGGAATATCACATAAAAGAAGAGAAATATGGCAATTCCTACGGTCCCTGAGTTGAGACCTTGTTAGTGCCTACGCCTACGCAAGGTCCAAAGCTAGCTAGAAGTAGTAGCCTTTTTACAGAACCAAATTGACCCCAGAAGCCAAGGAAAATAACACGAGAGTACTAACTTGTGTGACAGAAATCATTCCACGTCGATCTTTGAACTTTTTCATTTTTCATATTTTTTTTTCGTTATAGAAGCGCGTGCTCACAAAGATAGCACTTTTTCATTTTCATTTTGTTATTGCAGCTTATGCTCACAAAGGTTAGCACGTACGTCTACAACAAAGTTCAGTTACACACCAAAAGACATACATGTAACAAACCGAGTAGCTTAGATGGTTATGTTCTTTGTGATGGAATCAGCCAATCAGATATGAAGTCCTACACTTCACACCGCAGTCGACTACAAGACATCGTTCTGATGCAGAGGCTGGCGAGTTCCCCTTTTTCGAAAAAAAATCTATGATGACTTCGTCAATCTCATGATGTACTATCTCAAAGATGCTCATACGGATAAAATGTATGTGTGTACGTTTATAGGGATGGGTGTATGTGAGCATCTGCGGTCGTCCCGTGTTGAAAAAGACATATGTGCAATCAACTTAAAGTTTCTTCTTACTCACATGAACGTAAAAAATGGAATCTATACTTATCACTAACTTTATTTCTAACTATAGATTGGAAAAGTGAAAATGATATGCGTATATGAGTATTACCATATTCAGAAAGTAATATTACTATATTTTGTAAATCTTATATAATCAAATTGTCTATCAACAGTTTCTTTAGTCTTGGATTTATTTATTTTTGAAATCTTTAGTCTTGGATTAACATCCTATCGTTCTCATCTCACCTCACTCCAGACATAAACTATACACCAAAAAGTTCAATAATGTACTTTTAGGCCGACTAGTGTAGAACTATTTAACCACTTAAAAAGAATCTAAAATACAGTGTACAACTATTTATGACTAAAATTTAAAAACAAATCAGGTAACTAAAAATTATCAAAATTGTCATAAAATATCAAAATTTAAAACCCTTGATCCTATTTTCACTCGAGTATTCATGTCTATGTACAAAAGAAATATCAGGCTTTTGGTGAATATTTTCGCACAGAAGAAACATGTGAACTCTTCTTTTTTTTTGCGGGAATGAACACATGAATTCAAACATAGGAATAGAAAAAAAGTGAGACTTGATATGTCACGTATCCGGGAAAATGACCGAAACCGTGGTTTGGATGTGATGTATGAAACATACAGGAATTATAGACACCAGAAGAAGAGAACAAACGTGTTCAAAAGAAGAAGAAGAAGAAGAAGAAGAAGAAGAAGAGAACAAACAAATATGAGGTAAATTCATGTGATTGAAACATATCTTTCACGTGGATTCGTCATTATATCGGGAAACAATCAATAGGATACGCCTACACTTTTGTTAGTTGGAGAAGCAGTTTCTTGTCAAATTTTTTAATGCAGTTCCACTGATACGTGTCGACACTTGAGGCTATCGTCCCGGACCCCCACTACCGGTTTTGTTTCGTTCCCTGCTTTTTCCCGGGTTGCACTCAAGTAGAATAGGTGCAAGTGCAACGTAGTACACCACGATTGCACGTAGTACATAGATACTGTACGTGTTGTACCCTTTCGGTGCTTGTAATGATTCACGACTGTTTGCCTAATTTGTTTGTTTTCTTTTCGTTGTACCTTTTCTACAATTTTACTTGGTTCTATATTTTTTGCATGGTAATATTTTACTTGGTTCTATCAACTCACGGGTGCGTATACCATATGTGTACGCTGTCGACTGTACGTATGCGCGTCCCTACCACATACACGTAACGTACTTCCGTAGTACGCGGCACGTGTGTATATACCTGGATCTGGTCTCCGACGTTGACGATGAAGGCGTCAGGGACCGGGTCGACGGTGATCCACTGGCCATCCTTCTTCACCTGCAGCCCCCAAACGTGGTCGTCGACGAGCAGCATGGTCATGCCGCCGGGGTCGGAGTGCGCCGCGACGCCCAGCGTCAGCTCCGGCTGCGGGCACCTCGGGTAGAAGTTAACCCTCATGCATGCCCCCTCGCCGCCCTCCCCGCCGAACGCTGCCTGCAGCCTCCCGCCGTCGAGTCCCAGCCCCTTGGACAGCACCTTTGATACCCTCCTGCACAGCTTCACAACCTCCTCGCCGTACTCCTCCGTCGCCTCCCTGCCATGCATGCATACACATCGGCCAGCTAAATAACTTGTGAATTAATTGGATCGACGAGTATGCGACGCGAGTGCATGTAGGTAGACGTAGGTGCCTGCTCTGTGCGTACCGTAGGGTGGACGGAAGGGACGGCCACTTGTCGTGGCTCTTGATCGACGGCGGGAGGAGGTGCAGGAAGTAGTAGTCGCCCCAGTCGAGGTGCCCACCCTTGGTGGTACCGAGACGGCTGCCGTAGCCCTCGTACGTCGCCGGCGAGTTGGCGTACCGCTCGCGCACCTCGGCTGGCTGCCTGAAGAAGCCGCGCCACGACGAGCGTGCCCGCCTTAGCAGCTCAGGGCTCACGCCGTGGTTCACCGCCTGGAAGAACCCCCACTCCCGGCACGCCGCGTCCACGGCACGGACTGTCTCGTCCGAGTCCGGCATTGACATGTCCACTACCGGGATGTTTAGGCTGCCGCCGCCATGTGAGACCGCCGGTTGGAGGGTCGTCGCCGACGGCCGATCCAACGGCAGCTTAACGTACCGCTCAGGTATTGTCTCGCCGCAGGTGTCCGACACGGCCTGCACGCGCACCACGGGCTCCGGCCAGCCGGCGCCACCGTTGAAGCAGCTACCCATCGGAGCTAGTACCTAGCTTGAGGCGGGTAGTGTTAAGGCGCTCCAACACTAAGCGCCTTTTATAAAGGAAGCAGAGGATAAGGGAGAGACACAGTCATTATTGAGGTGTTGAGAATATACAATTGAGCTAGTGCTTTGCTAGGGCATGAAAGCAACGTATATAGGATAATACAAACACGTGCTGCAAAGATTAAAAGTGGCTACATCATGGGATTAACATTAACTAGTACAGTAGTATGTATTGTTTTGTGTGGCTAGGGTTCTTGTGTGGACATACTTTATGCTAGTGCTTTTGTGGACTCTATACCCATCCTATATTACATAATATAGGATCCCTCCGACCCAAAATAAATGACTTAAATTTGTATTAACTTTGTACAAAATAAGTGACTCAATTTTGCCACGGAGGAAGTACTTTTATTAGCTAGGTCAGTGAAACGTAACAATCGTGAGCAAAACAATGCACGTTATATGCATTCTTGCGCCTTGTCATGAGCATTTGAGCGTGCTATAGCTCTCTTTGATCCCTTGCAGCTTTCGAAGACTATACCTTACGTATATAATTGTCTACAGGTCACATCGAGAATGAATAACAGTGCTTATTTGTGACATGTGTGTTAGTATTAATCTACGTAGTGTTGACTAATCTTTTTTTGAAGGAAAAAAGAAATCGTTAGTAATACAATTGTCCCGCGCATGTATATAGACGGTACTAGCTAGGAAGCCAACCGATTGGTTACATGCCTCTCGGATGCGGATACTGGCCAAAAGATAAACTTTTCTATTATTAAAAATCGGTAATCTTATCTAGCTGACGTCCCCAGGGAGCAATTTCTGGCCCCCGGAGCCCTTCCATTTGGATCTAAGGGTGGCAGTTTTGTACAAGAAATACACTAAAGAGACTAAAAAGTAGGAATTGGCATGGCAATTTTCAAAACTGCCAACCCTATATACTTCCTCCGTTCGGAATTATTTGTTGTAGAAATAGATGTATCTAGACATTTTTTTAGTTTTAAAATCTAGATACATCAATTTCTGTGACAAGTAATTCGAAACGGAGGGAACATGAAATGCCACTTAGGTTGTTCGCATGCCCATCCCTAGCCGGAGACTGTTCGCCAACTAGCGGAATCCTTAAAAGTATAGATTCATTTCAATGGAGAGTACATCTATGGACTCTGCAATTGACTATTGCACACGGTGACCTATGTATTTATTATTTATTTTATTTTTTGATAATATACACTTTATTAACTTAATGCGTAGCATCGGGTGGATGTAAAACTTGATCAGTGACACTAGGCATCTGCATAATTAAGGTACACACAACCAGAACCAACAATTTTAAAAAAGAAGTATATGAATGATATATCGGCAACATTTTAGTTATATGTTATTGAAACGATGCCCATGTCGCTGGAGGTGGTGAACTTATCAGTAGATTATGATGTCACCCATGGTTGGTGAAACCTTCCTGGCCAGCCGCTTCAATCATATACACACCGCCTTAAACAATGGTTTGTACTTCGTTTGGTCCGTCTTAGACCATGTATGAAGCTAATGCGTAAAACAAAAAGTAACCCACGTAGGAAGCAACATAAAATAACCTATGTATTTATCTGTTCCCTTTGTACAAATAACATCCCTCCAATCATGTAATAGAAAGCAACAAAAGTTTATTCAAAAGGGACAATATACGTGATAGGCCACACCAGCAAATCCACTTCCCGCGAGACTAGTGTGTCAGATCTTCATCTTTCTTTCTTGTTCTTGAGAAGGCATCCCCTCCATACTTGGATGACGAGCCCTTGTATTCGCCTCCCCTCTACCTGCCACTCCGGTGGCCCGTTGCAGGGAGGGGAATCCTAATGTCTTTGTGCCTGTTACTAGTTTAATTAGCTTAGGGTTTCTTAATCCTTGCAGGTGCGCTGCTCGGGTGGATTGTAAGGGTTGAACGGTGACGACTACGACTCCAGGGGCTGGTCCTTAGGGGCACGTGTTTGAAGACTTCCTGGCTGTCATCGACAAGGTTAAGCTGACTCTGGTAGGGGAGCGGTGACAGCGACACGTCGGTGACTCGTTCTGACGATAGTAGTGGTCCTTCGACGGTCTAGAGCCCGTGATGTAATTTTTGTTAAGTTTGAGGCCTTTGTACTTCTTATTATGAACTTTTATTATAGATATTGATATTTTTCACGGAAAAAAGAAAGAAAAGGCATAAACTCTTCGTGGATCAAAACAACTTCATTAAGCTGCAAAAACTTGAAGATACGACGATATTTTACCTTCCACGCCGGGGAGATCATCACTCCACTCGCAAAGAACGCTAGTCCAGTCATCAGTTTAATCTAATAACCCTTTTTTTCTTCTCAGCATAGCTAGTGCCTTCAAAGACGAGTAACACATGTGGCCTTGAATATTTGTTTGAAGAGAGTAGCTATACTGCTACACATGTCATAGGCATCGTGTGTGCTGATAAGATGCTTTCGTTTGCGGACACTGACAATGCATCAAGATTCAACTAGGTTAATTTATTCCCTCAAGAAAAAACTAGGTTAATTTAGGCAGGCACATAAATTGATTGCTGACTTTTTGTTCCTCTCGAGATTAATCGTTTTCCTTTGCTGTACAGTAGCCTAGATGTTTGGTTAGACTTCTCTTTCTTCTCCACGTGGTCTAATAATAAAGGTTCTTTTGGATCTAGCAAAATTTAGTAAATGTTGTACTCCATGTTAAAATCAAAATCTATGGAGTATATGGATCGATATACAGCCCCACAATTTTCTCTTTTGCTAATTTGGGAAGACAATATTCGACTTATCACATGTATATACCTTGATTAAGGAATAATTTCTGTAGAGTTGTGAACGTCATGCATGATGTATCTCCCACAAATATATACTCCCTCGTCCCATAGTATAAGAGCGTTTTTGACACTACAATAGTGTCAAAAACGCTCTTATATTATGGGACGGAGGGAGTATCTTTCATATATTTACAATATAGTCCTGAATTTAACTATGGATAAAATATTAGGACAATAAACTTTCGTAATATTTTAAGTTTGCCTAAATTTAATAGTCATAATATGTACGGCCATTATAGCTTTAAAAATATATGAGATGCATAGTTTATCCGAAAATTGTTCTACAACAACAGGTATGTATCAGTGCTCTTCATAGACTACTTATAAACACGAGCTATACTCATTTACCACTTTAAGGTTCACTAAAATGCCCCAGATCCTCCTTGACGAGCTGAAGTTGTGGGACCACGGAGGCTGGGACTGGCAGATCTGACAGCTTTCCGACTTTGAGTTTGCGACGGTCTTTCCCTCTAAGGGGAGCCTCCCTCTTAACCAACTCGTGGTCTCGGTAAAGGCTGCCTCTAATGGCTCCAAACCCATCTCCCCTCTCTCTGAAGTTTGGGTCTTGATAGATGATATTCCTGCAGCCCTGCGCTCGTCTGGATTCGTGATGGCTTGTGGTGTGCTCATTGGAAAGCCTATCCTGGTTTATCCGGAGTCTCTTCTTGTTCTAGGCTTTACTCGTCTCAAGCTTTGGTGTGTCGATCCTCTCTGCATTCATGGCGCTGTTGATGTGTTCCCCTCGTCCAACGGATTCAGGTTGCGCGTGCGTGTTGATGGTGGTGAAAGCTCCAATGTCCCTCCTCCTCCTCCCCTGGCTGATAATCGTGGGTAGGACAGGGATGATGCTGCGAACCAGAGCGGGAGCTCTCACCCCCACTTCACAACCTCAGAATGGGATGGCATGGGGTCTAAATCCTGGGAGATCAGGACGCCCCGATGGACAAGGACAAGGGGGGCTGCTGGGCTGCGAAGAGGGCAGGACATGTCGTTGTGGCGCCCATTCCGGCGGGCACACCTGTCTTGGGTGTCTGCTCCAATCTGCCGGCTCGTCCGGGCTCGCCCTCGCTTTCTGGTATTGAAGATCTCCCTGCCTCCACTCCTCATGGTTCAGCTGGTGCTCCTCCCAAGCGAAAATCCTCTTTGCGGAAGTTCTCGGCACGTAGCCGCGCATCCTCGGGCACCAAGCTATCCACGGCAGGGCTGTGTCGCCGCCTGGATGGAAATATGGGTGACGCGGCGGCCCAGTCCTCTCCGGTGGCGCTGCGCTCTACTCCGATCCGCTCTCCATCCTCCACGGCGCGCAAGAGCGGCTGGATTCGCGACAGTGGAATTTGGTGGCGGACAAGGATGCTCTTCCTGCGGCGGCCCCTGATCTTCCGGCCTCAGGTATTTCCCCACCCCCTACCCCGTCTATTGCTGTTAACTCTCCTCCTTCCCCGGTTAGACTAGTCCTCCCCTCTTATTCGGATGATCATTTGACAAAGGTTCTATCAAATGTGGGTATTTCTTTTGACCACAATGTTGGCTCTCCCTCTTCTCTACTTGCTTTGATTCGGGCCAATGAGGTGGCTCAGGCAGCCATTGCCAAAGCTAAGGACCTTGCAGCGGTTCCACCTATATACCCCCTCGGTTATGGCCGAAGTGGGGTCAGGGGGCCTGTTAGTGATGCTGCTCTTCCACCCCAGGTCAAAAAGGGTGCCTCTAAATGTGCTAAATCCTGCTTGGCACCCTACAAGTCGAGCCTCCGTATCAAGAACCTTTCTTTCAAATGAGAGCTTTGTTTTGGAATGTGAGGCGGTTCGATGCTCGATGGCGCCTGGATCAACTCAAAGATGTGGTGAGGGGCGATAATGAGCTTGCTGCAGTTGCGAGAGCTGACAGATTTGACTGGAACTTTCTCCCTTCGTCTGGACACTCTGGTGGCATTCTAATTGGGTCCAAACGTGAAGTTTTTTACTTTGTTGCGTTCGACCATGGGATTTTCTGGGCCAGTACCGTTCTGTTTCATCGTTAATTGAATGTTCTTTGGGAGGCCATGGTGGTTTATGGTCCTGCCGATCACTCCCTCTCCACTCTTTTCCTTGACGAGATCTCTAACAAAATTTAAGCATGCGCCCTTCCCCTCCTAGTTGGAGGTGATTTTAATCTTCTTCGATACCCGACAGATAAGAATACCACTAACTTTTCCTAGCCACTAGCAGATGCCTTTAACGACTTCATTAGTGATTGTGCCCTTCGTGAGATGCCTAGGGTGGGCTCTAGATTCACATGGACCAATCATCAACTTTCCCCTATTCGCTCGGTCTTGGATTGTGTCTTTGTGTGTCACAATTGGGACTCTCTCTTCCCGCTCTCTATCCTCAAGGCTAAGGTCATTGTGGGCTCGGACCACGCTCCTCTCATCCTTGACGCTAGTCTCAGGCTTCCTCATAATCCTCCTCGGTTTTAGTTTGACGCCTCTTGGCTGTTGATTGATGGCTTCTGCGACATTCTCTCCTCTAGAATCTTGGCCATTCTCTCGGCGGATCGTCACTCCTTTGGCCTTATGGATGACTCACACCACTGCTCCTATTTTCTTCATAAATTTCTGCGTGGTTGGTCTCGCAACCACGCGGTGAGGAGCGCAGGGATAAAGCCTCTCTCACAACTCAGATAAATGCCTTGGACCTCTGTGCTAATAGATCTGGTCTTTATGACCATGAATGGGTGTTGCGCTTCTCTCTTGAGGAAAACCTGGTGCAGTTGCACCGTCAACCCGAAATCTACTGGCGTCAGCGGGGCACGATAAATTGGATGCTTAAAGGAGATTCTCCCACTGCCTACTTCTTTGCCACTGCCAATGGGAGACGCAGAAGATGCATGATCGATAGCATGTTAATTAATGGGGTTAAGATCTCGGACCAAACTATCATCATGAACCATGTAGTGGATTTTTTTCTCTTCCCTCCTCTCGGCCAAACCTGATCTAGGCTTTAGAATCTCATCTTCCTTCTGGAACAATTGTAATAGGATCTCTGCGGACGAAAACGCTGCTCTCATGCTGCCTCTTTCCGAAGAGGAAATCTTCCTCTCCATTACTAAAGCCAATGCCAATTCTGCTTCGGGCCCGGATGGCTTCTCTATCCCTTTCTTCAGGAAATTCTGGCCTCAACTGTGGGGGCTTATTTGTGCGATTATCCAAGGTTTTTGTTTGGGGACGATCGACATCTCTAGACTCAATTATGTTGTCATCTCTCTCATTCCTAAAGTTAAGGGCGCGGAGCTCATCTCCCAATTTCGGCCTATTGCCCTTATCAATAACTTTGCTAAATTCCCCACCAAGTGCTTTGCCACGTGTCTCACCCCTGTTGCCCATCATACCCTTTCCTCTAGTCAATCTGCCTTTGTTAAAGGCCGTTTTATCCTAGATGGGGTATTGTGCCTTCACGAGGTCATCAATGATATCAGAAAGACTGGCAGCAAGGCCGTGATCCTTATGTTGGACTTTGAGAAAGCCTATGACTCTGTGAGTTGGTTTTTTTTAAGGTAGGTTGCTACCTCTTGAGCACTGCGTTGGTTTTCCCTTGAAGAGGAAATGATGATGCAGCAAAGTAGCGTAAGTATTTCCCTTAGTTTTGAGAACCAAGGTATCAATCCAGTAGGAGGCCACGCTCAAGTCCCTCGCACCTACACAAACAAATAAAAACCTCGCAACCAACGCAATAAAGGGGTTGTCAATCCCTTCACGGTCACTTACGAAAGTGAGATCGATAGATAAGATAAGATAATATTTTTGGTATTTTTATAATAAAGATGCAAAGTAAAATAAAAGGCAATAAAAATAGCTAAGTGTTGGAAGATTAATATGATGGAAAATAGACCCGGGGGCCATAGCTTTCACTAGTGGCTTCTCTCAAGAGCATAAGTATTACGGTGGGTGAACAAATTACCGTTGAGCAATTGATAGAATTGACCATAGTTATGAGAATATCTAGGTATGATCATGTATATAGGCATCACGTCCGCGACAAGTAGACCGACTCCTGCCTCCATCTACTACTATTACTCCACACATCGACCGCTATCCAGCATGCATCTAGAGTATTAAGTTCAAAAGAACAGAGTAACGCTTTAAGTAAGATGACATGATGTAGAGGGATAAACTCATGCAATATGATATAAACCCCATCTTGTTATCCTCGATGGTAACAATAAAATACGTGCCTTGCTGCCCCTGCTATCACTGGGAAAGGACACCGCAAGATTGAACCCAAAGCTAAGCACTTCTCCCATTGCAAGAAAGATCAATCTAGTAGGCCAAACCAAACTGATAATTTGAGGAGACTTGCAAAGATAACCAATCATACATAAAATAATTTAGAGAAGATTCAAATATTGTTCATAGATAAACTTGATCATAAACCCACAATTCATCGGTCTCAACAAACACACTGCAAAAGAAGATTACATCGAATAGATCTCCACGAGAATCATGGAGAACTTTGTATTGAGATCCAAAAAGAGAGAAGAAGCCATCTAGCTAATAACAATGGACCCGAAGGTCTGAGGAAAACTACTCACACATCATCGGAGAGGCTATGGTGTTGATTTAGAAGCCCTCCGTGATCAATGCCCCCTCAAGCGGGACAGGAAAAAGGCCCCAAGATGGGATCTCATGGGTACAGAAGGTTGCAGCGGTGGAATTAGGTTTGCGTGGATGCCTCTGTTGGTTTGGGGGTACGTAGGTATATATAGGAGGAAGAAGTACGTCAGTGGAGCAACATGGGCCCCACGAGGGTGGAGGGCACGCCTAGGGGGGGTAGGCGCGCCCCCCTACCTCGTGCTCTCCTGGTTGCTTTCTTGACGTAGGGTCCAAGTCCTTTGGATCACGTTTGTTTCGAAAATCACGTTCCCGAAGGTTTCATTCCGTTTGGACTCCATTTGATATTCTTTCTCTGCGAAACTCTGAAATAGGCAAAAAACAGCAATTTGGGCCGGGCCTCCGGTTAATAGGTTAGTCCCAGAAATAATATAGAAGTGTATAACAAAGCCCATTAATCATCCAAAACAGAATATAATATAGCATGAAGCAATAAAAAATTATAGATACGTTGGAGACGTATCAAACATCCCCAACCTTAATTCCTTCTTGTCCTCGAGTAGGTAAATGATAAAAACAGAATTTTTGATGTGGAATGCTACTTGGCATAATTTTTTTAATGTAACCCTCTTAATTGTGGTATGAATATTCAGATCCGTAAGATTCAAGATAAAAGTTTAATGTTGACATAAAAGCAATAATACTTCAAGCATACTAACTAAGCAATTATGTCTTCTCAAAATAACATGGCCAAAGAAAGTTCATCCCTACAAAATCATATAGTTTAGTCATGCTCCATCTTCGTTACACAAGAATGCTCTCATCATGCACAAGCCCGATGACAAACCAAGCAATTGTTTCATACTTTAGTAATCTCAAACTTTTTCAACCTTCACGCAATACATGAGCGTGAGCCATGGATATAGCACTATGGGTGGAATAGAATATAATGATGGGGGTTATGTGGAGAAGACAAAAAAGGAGAAAGTCTCACATCAACGCGGCTAATCAAAGGGCTATGGAGATGCCCATCGATTGATGTTAATGCAAGGAGTAGGGATTTCCATGCAACGGATGCACTAGAGCTATAAATGCATGAAAGCTCAACAAAAGAAACTAAGTGGGTGTGCATCCAACTTGCTTGCTCACGAAGACCTAGGGAATTTGAGGAAGCCCATTGTTGGAATATACAAGCCAAGTTCTATAATGAAAAATTCCCACGAGTATATGTAAGTGACAAAACAAGACTCTCTATCATGAAAATCATGGTGCTACTTTGAAGCACAAGTGTGGAAAAAAAGGATAGTAGCATTGTCCCTTTTTATTTTATTTTTTTGGGTCTTCTTTTTTTATTTGGCCTTTCTCTCTTTCTTTTTTTGGGACAATGCTCTATGAATGATGATCATCACACTTCTATTTATTTACAACTCAATGATTACAACTCGATACTATGAACAAAGGATGACTATATATGAATGCCTCCGGCGGTATACCGGGATAGCAATGAATCAAGAGTGACATGTATGAAAAATTATGAACGGTGGCTTTGCCACAAATACGATGTCAACTACATGATCATGCAAAGCAATATGGCAATGATGAACGTGTCATGATAAACGGAACGGTGGAAAGTTGCATGGCAATATATCTCGGAATGGCTAAGGAAATGCCATAATAGGTAGGTATGGTGGCTGTTTTGAGTAAGATATAAGGAGGTTTATGTGTGAAAGAGCGTATCATATCACGGGGTTTGGATGCCGTGAATGAAATTTGCACCAACTCTCAATGTGAGAAAGGGCAATGCAAGGTACCGAAGAGGCTAGCAATGATGGAAGGGTAAGAGTGCGTATAATCCATGGACTCAACATTAGTCATAAAGAACTCACATGCTTATTGCAAAAATCTACAAGTCATCAAAAACCAAGCACTATGTGCATGCTCCTAGGGGAATAGATTGGTAGGAAAAGACCATCGCTCGTCCCCGATCGCCACTCATAAGGAAGACAATCAAAGAACACCTCATGTTTCAAATTTGTTACATAACGTTTACCGTACGTGCATGCTACGGGACTTGCAAACTTCAACACAAGTATTTCTCAATTTCACAACTACTCAACTAGCACAACTTTAATATCACTACCTCCATATCTCAAAACAATCATCAATCATCAAACTTCTCTTAGTATTCAGCACACTCATAAGAAAGTTTTTTACTAGTCTTGAATACTTAGCATATTAGGATTAATTTTCCTACTTAAGCAAATTACCATGCTGTTTAAGACTCTAAAAATAATATAAGTGAAGCATGAGAGAATAGTAGTTTCTATAAAACAAATCCACCGTCGTGCTCTAAAATATATAAGTGAAGCGCTAGAGCAAAAACTATATAGCTCAAAAGATATAAGTGATGCGCATAGAGTATTCTAATAAGTTACGAATCATGTGTGTTTCTATAAAAAGGTGTGTACAGCAAATATGATTGTGGTAAACTAAAAAGCAAAGACTCAAATCATACAAGACGCTCCAAGCAAAAAACTTATCATGTGGTGAATAAAAATATAGCTCCAAGTAAAGTTACCGATGGAAGTAGATTTAAAGAGGGGATGCCTTCCGGGCATCCCCAAGCTCTGGCTTTTTGGTGTCCTTAGATTATCTTGGGGTGCCATGGGCATCCCCAAGCTTAGGCTCTTGCCACTCCTTGTGCCATAATCCATCAAATCTTTTACCCAAAACTTGAAAACTTCACCACAAAACTTAACAGAAATCTCGTGAGCTCCGTTAGCGAAAGAAAACAAAACACCACTTCAAGGTACTATAATGAACTCATTCTTTATTTATATTGGTGTTAAACCTAATGTATTCCAACTTATCTATGGTTTATAAACTATTTTACTAGCCATAGATTCATCAAAATAAGCAAACAACACAAGAAAAACAGAATCTATCAAAAACAGAACAGTCTGTAGTAATCTGTAAATAACGGAAACTTCTAGAACTCAAAAACTTCAGACAAAATAGGACGACCTAGAAAAATTGTTTATTGATCAGCAGAAATTGTAATCCATATTTTATCACGTTCTGGTGATTTTTAACAATTATTTTCGTGAACACAAAGTTTCTGGATTTTCAGCAAGATCAAATAACTATCATCCAAGAAGATCCTATAGGTTTAACTTGGCACAAACACTAATTAAAACATAAAAACAAATATAACCAGAGGCTAGATCAAAGATTTCTTCCTAAACAGAAGCAAAAAGCAAAAAACTAAAAATAAAATTGGGTTGCCTCCCAACAAGCGCTATCGTTTAACGCCCCTAGCTAGGCATAAAAGCAAGGATAGATCTAGGTATTGCCATCTTTGGTAGGCAATCCATAAGTGGCTCTCATAATAGATTCATATGGTAGTTTAATTTTCTTTCTAGGAAAGCGTTCCATGCCTTTGTTTAATGCAAATTGGAATCTAATATTTTCTTCCGTCATATCAATAATTGCACCAATCGTTATAAGGAAAGGTCTACCAAGAATAATTGGACATGAAGGATTACAATCTATGTCAAGAACAATAAAATCTACGGGCACATAGTTCCTATTTGCAATAACAAGAACATCATTAATTCTTCCCATAGGTTTCTTAATGGTGGAATCCGCAAGGTGCAAGTTTCAAGAGCAATCATCAAAATCACGGAAACCTAGCAAATCGCACAAAGTTTTTGGAATCATGGAAACGCTAGCACCCAAATCACACAAAACATAGCATTCATGATCTTTAATTTTAATTTTAATAGTAGGTTCCCACTCATCATAAAGTTTTCTAGGAATAGAAACTTCCAACTCAAGTTTTTCTTCATAAGATTGCATCAAGGCATCAACGATATGTTTAGTAAAAGCTTTATTTTGACTATAAGCATGAGTAGAATTTAGCACGGATTGCAACAAGGAAATACAATCTATCAAAGAGAAATTATCATAATTAAATTCCTTGAAATCCAAAATAGTGGGTTCATTAATATCTAGAGTTTTGATCTCTTCAATCACACTTTTACCAATTTTTGCATCAAGATCTAAAAACTCCGAATTTTTGGGACGCCTTCTAGGTAAAGGTGGCTCATATTAAGTCCCATCATTATCAAGATTCATATTGTAAAACAAAGATTTAATAGGGGACACATCAATAACTTTTAGATCTTCATCTTTATTTTCATAGAAATTAGAAGAACACGCTTTCACAAAGCAATCTTTCTTAGCACGCATCCTAGTGGTTCTTTCTTTGCACTCATCAATGGAAATTCTCATGGCCTTGAGAGACTCATTGATATCATGCTTAGGTGGAATAGATCTAAGTTTGAAAGAATCAACATCAATAGAAATTCTATCAACGTTCCTAGCTAATTCATCAACCTTAAGCAATTTTCTTCAAGCAAAGCATTGAAATTCTTTTGCAAATTCATAAATTCTTTAACACTAGTCTCAAATGAAGAGGGCATCTTATTATAATTTCCATAAGAATTGTTGTAGGAATTACCATAATTATTAGAGAAATTACTAGGGTACGGCCTAGGATTAAAGTTTCCTCTATACGTGTTGTTACCAAAATTATTCCTACCAACAAAATTCATATCCATGGATTCATTATTATTCTCAATAAAAGTAGACAAAGGCATATCATTAGGATCAGAAGAAACACTCTTAGTAGCAAATAATTTCATAAGTTCATCCATCTTTCCACTCAAAACATTAATTTCTTCTATCGCATGCACCTTTTTATTAGTAGATCTTTCAGTGTGCCATTGAGAATAATTAACCATAATATTATCTAGGAGTTTAGTAGCTTCTCCTAAAGTGATTTCCATAAAAGTGCCTCCCGCGGCTGAATCTAAAAGATTTCTAGAAGCAAAATTCAATCCGGCATAAATTTTTTGTATAATCATCCACAAATTCAAACCATGTGTAGGGCAATTACTTATCATTAATTTCATCCTCTCCCTAGCTTGTGCAACATGTTCATGATCAAGTTGCTTAAAATTCATAATATCGTTTCTAAGAGAGATGATCTTAGCGGGAGGAAAATACTTAGAGATAAAAGCAACTTTGCACTTATTCCAAGAATCAATACTATTTTCAGGAAAAGATGAAAACCAAGCTTTAGCACGATATCTAAGCAAAAAAGGAAATAGCTTCAATTAAAAAAGGAAATAGCTTCAATTTAAGAATATCATTGTCCACATCTTTCTTCTTTTGCATATCACACAAATCACCAAAGCTATTTAGATGGGTAGTGGCATCTTCACTAGGAAGGCCGGCGAATTGATCTTTCATGACAAGACTCAACAAAGCAGCATTAATGTCACAAGATCCAGTATCGGTAAGAGGAGCAATCGGAGTGCTAACAAAATCATTGTTGTTGGTATTGGTAAAGTCACACAATTTAGTATTATCTTCAACCATCGTGACAAGCAAACAATCCAACACACGAGCAAACAAGAAGCGAGCAAAAAATAGGAGAATGGAAAGAGAGGGCGAATAAAATGACAAAGGTGAAGTGGGGGAGAGGAAAACGAGAGGCAAATGGCAAAAAATGTAATGCGGGAGATAAGAGTTTGTGATGGGTACTTGGTATTTGACTTTTGCGTAGACTCTCCGGCAACGGGCCAGAAATGGCTCGTTGTTGGGAGTCCAAATCTTGACTTGACTTTGCGTAAGCCTCCCCGGCAACGGCGCCAGAAATCCTTCTTGCTACCTCTTGAGCACTGTGTTGGTTTTCCCTTGAAGAGGAAAGGGTGATGCAGTAAAGTAGCGTAAGTATTTCCCTCAGTTTTGAGAACCAAGGTATCAATCCAAAGAGGAGGCCACGCTCAAGTCCCTCGCACCTACACAAACAAATAAAAACCTCGCAACCAACGCAATAAAGGGGTTGTCAATCCCTTCATGGTCACTTACGAAAGTGAGATCTGATAGATATGATAAGATAATATTTTTGGTATTTTTATAATAAAGATGCAAAGTAAAATAAAAGTCAATAAAAATAGCTAAGTGTTGGAAGATTAATATGATGGAAAATAGACCCGGGGTCCATAGGTTTCACTAGTGGCTTCTCTCAAGTGCATAAGTATTACGGTGGGTGAACAAATTACTATTGAGAAATTGATAGAATTGAGCATAGTTATGAGAATATCTAGGTATGATCATGTATATAGGCATCACGTCCGCGACAAGTAGACCGACTCCTTTTGCATCTACTACTATTACTCCACACATCGACCGCTCTCCAAAGATGCATCTAGAGTATTAAGTTCAAAAGAATAGAGTAACGCTTTAAGTAAGATGACATGATGTAGAGGGATAAACTCATCCAATATGATATAAACCCCATCTTTTTATCCTCGATGGCAACAATACAATACGTGCCTTGCTGCCCTAACATCCTTTGGGAAAGGACACCGCAAGATTGAACCCAAAGCTAAGCACTTCTCCCATTGCAAGAAATATCAATCTAGTAGGCTAAACCAAACTGATAATTCGAAGAGACTTGCAAAGATAACCAATCATACATAAACAAATTCAGAGAAGATTCAAATATTGTTCATAGATAAACTTGATCATAAACTCACAATTCATCGGTCTAAACAAACATACCGCAAAAGAAGATTACGTCGAATAGATCTCCACGAGAATCATGGAGAGCTTTGTATTGAGATCCAAAGAGAGAGAAGAAGCCATCTAGCTAATAACAATGGACCCGAAGGTCTGAGGAAAGCTACTCACACGTCAGCGGAGAGGCTATGGTGTTGATTTAGAAGCCCTCCGTGATCAATGCCCCCTCCGGCAGGACGCCGGAAAAGGCCCCAAGATGGGATCTCACGGGTACGGAAGGTTGCAGCGGTGGAATTAGGTTTTCGTGGATGCCTCTGTTGGTTTGGGAGTGCACGAGGTATATATAGGAGGAAGAAATGCGTCGGTGGAGCAACGTGGGCCCCACGAGGGTGGAGGGCATGCCTAGGGGGGTAGGCGCGCCCCCCTACCTCGTGCTCTCCTAGTTGCTTTCTTGACGTAGGGTCCAAGTCCTCTGGATCACGTTTGTTCCGAAAATCACGTTCCCGAAGGTTTCATTCCGTTTGGACTCCATTTGATATTCTTTTTGTGTGAAACTCTGAAATAGGCAAAAAACAGCAATTTGGGCAGGGCCTCCGGTTAATAGGTTAGTCCCAAAAATAATATAAAAGTGTATAACAAAGCCCATTAATCATCCAAAACAGAATATAATATAGCATGAAGCAATCAAAAATTATAGATACGTTGGAGACGTATCAAGCATCCCCAAGCTTAATTCATGCTTGTCCTCGAGTAGGTAAATGATAAAAACAGAATTTTTGATGTGGAATGCTACTTGGGATAATTTTTTTAATGTAACCCTCTTAATTGTGGTATGAATATTCAGATCCGAAAGATTCAAGATAAAAGTTTAATGTTGACATAAAAGCATTAATACTTCAAGCATACTAACTAAGCAATTATGTCTTCTCAAAATAACATGGCGAAAGAAAGTTCATCCCTACAAAATCATATAGTTTAGTCATGCTCCATCTTCGTTACACAAGAATGATCTCATCATGCACAACCTCGATGACAAACCAAGCAATTGTTTCATATTGGAAAACAAAGATTTAATAGGGCACACATCAATAACTTTTAGATCTTCATCTTTATTTTCATAGAAATTAGAAGAACACGCTTTCACAAAGCAATCTTTCTTAGCACGCATCCTAGCGGTTCTTTGTTTCTACTCATCTATGGAAATTCTCATGGCCTTGAGAGATTCATTGATATCATGCTTAGGAGGAATAGATCTAAGTTTCAAAGAATCAACATCAAGAGAAATTCTATCAACGTTCCTAGGCAATTCATCAACCTTAAGCAATTTTTCTTCAAGCAAAGCATTGAAATTCTTTTGCAAATTCATAAATTCTTTAACACTAGTCTCAAATTAAGAGGGCATCTTACTATAATTTCCATAAGAATTGTTGTAGGAATTACCATAATTATTAGAGGAATTACTAGGGTACGGCCTAGGATTAAAGTTTACTCTATACGTGTTGTTACCAAAATTATTCCTACCAACAAAATTCATATCTATGGATTCATTATTATTCTCAATAAAAGTAGACAAATGCATATCATTAGTATCAGAAGAAACACTCTTAGTAGCACATAATTTCATAAGTTCATCCATCTTTCCACTCAAAACATTAATTTCTTCTATCGCATTCACCTTTTTTAGTAGATCTTTCAGTGTGCCATTGAGAATAATTAACCATAATATTATCTAGGAGTTTAGTAGCTTCTCCTAAAGTGATTTCCATAAAAGTGCCTCCCGCGGCTGAATCTAAAAGATTTCTAGAAGCAAAATTCAATCCGGCATAAACTTTTCGTATAATCATCCACAAATTCAAACCATGTGTAGGGCAATTACGTATCATTAATTTCATCCTCTCCCAAGCTTGTGCAACATGTTCATGATCAAGTTGCTTAAAATTCATAATATCATTTCTAAGAGAGATGATCTTAGCGTGATGAAAATACTTAGAGATAAAAGCATCTTTGCACTTATTCCAAGAATCAATACTATTTTTAGGAAAAGATGAAAACCAAGCTTTAGCACGATCTCTAAGAGAAAAAGGAAATAGCTTCAATTTAACAATATCATTGTCCACATCTTTCTTCTTTTGCATATCACACAAATCAACGAAGCTATTTAGATGGGTAGTGGCATCTTCACTAGGAAGGCCGTCGAATTGATCTTTCATGACAAGATTCAACAAAGCAACATTAATTTCACAAGATGCAGTATCGGTAAGAGGAGCAACCGGAGTGCTAAGAAAATCATTGTTGTTGGTATTGGTAAAGTCACACAATTTAGTATTATCTTGAGCCATCGTGACAAGCAAACAATCCAACACACGAGCAAACAAGAAGCGAGGGAAAAGGAGGAGAATGGAAAGAGAGGGCGAATAAAATGACAAAGGTGAAGTGGGGGAGAGGAAAACGAGAGGAAAATGGCAAATAATGTAATGCGGGAGATAAGAGTTTGTGATGGGTACTTGGTATTTGAATTTTGCGTAGACTCCCCGGCAACGGTGCCAGAAATGGCTCGTTGTCGGGAGTCCAAATCTTGACTTGACTTTGCGTAAGCCTCCCCGACAACGGCGCCAGAAATACTTCTTGCTACCTCTTGAGCACTGCGTTGGTTTTCCCTTGAAGAGGAAAGGGTGATGCAACAAAGTAGCGTAAGTATTTCCCTCAGCTTTTGAGAACCAAGGTATCAATCCAAAGAGGAGGCCACGCTCAAGTCCCTCACACCTACACAAACAAATAAAAACCTCGCAACCAACGCAATAAAGGGGTTGTCAATCCCTTCACGGTCACTTACGAAAGTGAGATCTGGTAGATATGATAAGATAATATTTTTGGTATTTTTATTATAAAGATGCAAAGTAAAATAAAAGTCAATAAAAATAGCTAAGTGTTGGAAGATTAATATGATGGAAAATAGACCCGGGGGCCATAGGTTTCACTAGTGGATTCTCTCAAGAGCATAAGTATTACGGTGGGTGAACAAATTACTGTTGAGCAATTGATAGAATTGAGCATAGTTATGAGAATATCTAGGTATGATCATGTATATAGGCATCACGTCCGCGATAAGTAGACCGACTCACCTTTGCATCTACTACTATTACTCCACACATCGACCGCTATGCAGCATGCATCTAGAGTATTAAGTTCAAAAGAACAGAGTAACGCTTTAAGCAAGATGACATGATGTAGAGGGATAAACTCATGCAATATGATATAAACCCCATCTTGTTATCCTCGATGGCAACAATACAATACGTGCCTTTGCTGCCCCTACATCCTTTGGGAAAGGACACCGCAAGATTGAACCCAAAGCTAAGCACTTCTCCCATTGCAAGAAAGATCAATCTAGTAGGCCAAACCAAACTGATAATTCGAAGAGACTTGCAAAGATAACCAATCATACATAAACAAATTCAGAGAAGATTCAAATATTGTTCATAGATAAACTTGATCATAAACCCACAATTCATCGGTCTCAACAAACACACCGCAAAAGAAGATTATATCGAATAGATCTCCACGAGAATTGTGGAGAACTTTGTATTGAGATCCAAAGAGAGAGAAGAAGCCATCTAGCTAATAACTATGGACCCGAAGGTCTGAGGTAAACTACTCACACATCATCGGAGAGGCTATGGTGTTGATTTAGAAGCCCTCCGTGATCAATGCCCCCTCCGGCAGGACGCCGGAAAAGGGCCCGAGATAGGATCTCACGGGTACAGAAGGTTGTGGCGGTGGAATTAGGTTTTCATGGATGCCTCTGTTGGTTTGGGGGTACGTAGGTATATATAGGAGGAAGAAGTACGTCGGTGGAGCAACGTGAGCCCCACGAGGGTGGAGGGCGCGCCCAGGGCGGTAGGTGCGTCCCCCTACCTCGTGCTCTCCTGGTTGCTTTCTTGATGTAGGGTCCAAGTCCTCTGGATCACGTTTGTTCCGAAAATCATGTTCCCGAAGGTTTCATTCCGTTTGGACTCTGTTTGATATTCTTTTTCTGCGAAACTCTGAAATAGGCAAAAAACAACAATTTGGGCTGGGCCTCCGGTTAATAGGTTAGTCCCAAAAATAATATAAAAGTGTATAACAAATCCCATTAGTCATCCAAAACAGAATATAATATAACATGAAGCAATAAAAAATTATAGATACGTTGGAGACGTATCATAGGTCCTTTTGGCCAAGGGCTTTGATGGAGGCTTTGTTCATGGAATTATGTAGATGGTATCGGGGGGCCACACTGCTAGTTCAGTTAATGGTAGGGTTAGCAACTTCTTCAAAAACTCCAGAGGCCTCAGGCAAGGAGACCCCGCCTCTCCCATTCTCTTTAATTTTGTTGTGGATGCCCTTTCTAACATTTTATCCAAAGTTGCGCTAGCTGGACACATCTCCTCTGTGAGCTCTCATCTCATCCCAGAGGGCATTACCCACCTACAATATGCTTATGTCACGATTATCATGGTGGAACTCACTGACGCTTGTCTCTCACATCTCAAGTTTCTTCTTCTCTGCTTCGAGGCATTGTCGGGCCTGAAGATTAACTTTGCTAAAAGTGAAGTGATTGTCACTGGGGTATCGGAGACCAAGGCCTTGCGTGTTGCACATCTGCTCAATTGTTCTTTAGGCTCCTTCCGTCTCAAATACCTCGGGCTACCTATTTCATCCGACAAACTATTGGTCAAAGATTTCTCCCCTACGGTGGCTAAGGTGGGCAATCGAGTTATGCCATGGAGGGGCAGATATAATACTCAAGCTGGAAAGGTTTCCCTGATCAATGCCTGTGTTTCTTCCCTCCCTATGTTTGTGATGGGGTTCTATCTTCTTATTAATGGCACCCATGCTGGTTTTGACAAACATAGAGGTGCCCTTTATTGGATTGCGACAGATAACAAGCGCAAACATCATATGGTCAAGTGGGACCACATATGTCGACCCAAAAGCCTTGGAGGGCTGGGCATTCCTAATACCTTGGTCATGAACAAGTGCCTGATCATCAAATGGTGGTGGAATATCATGACAACTCCGGACAAGCCCCTTTGGTATAACATCCTCAAGGCTAGGTACTTCCCTTCTTCCAGCCCCGTGTTTGCTCCCGCCACTGGTGCCTCTCAGTTCTGGAAAGACCTTGTCAAACGTAGGCTAGTGTTCCAAGGCCTAGTCAAGTTCGTGGTGCATAATGGCAGATTTACGAGGTTTTGGCTTGATTGGTGGTGCGGTTCTACCACCCTTGTTGTTTCTTTCGCAGTGCTGTTTTCTTACCGCCCTGACCCCGAGATCTCGATCTCTGAGCTCTCTGACAATAATTGGAACCTTCAGTTGTGGCGTTCTCTGTCTCCTGAAGAGTTGGTCGATTGCCAGCGTCTTGTTGCCCACTTCCCTGTGCTCTCGGAGGAGGACTCGGTGGCGTGGCCCCACTCTTCATCTGGGCATTTTTCTGTTCTTTATATGGCAAGCTGATTTCTAGCTCGATCACCGCCAAATTCAAGTGGATCTGGAGGGCTCGCATCCCTCCGAAGATTAAGGTCTTTTTATGGCAGGCCTCCCGTGGGCGCTTGCCGGCCGGTGACCAGATCCACAAGCATAATGGCCCTGGCTCTGATTGTTGTGCATTATGTGGCCAGCGAGAGGACACGACCCATATCTTTTTCAACTGTGTCCTGGATAAACTCTTTTGGTGTTGTATTAGATCATGGCTACATGTTTCTTGGAGATCGAACTCCTTCTCAGACCTTCGTCTTTTGGCCTCTAACCTGGTTGGGGCCCAGAGAAGAATGTTCTGGGTGGGATTTGCAGCGGTGTGCTGGACTCTCTAGATGACTAGGAATAAGTTTACCATTGAATATATCTTTCCTACTAAACCTGTTGATTGCTTATTTAAAACTTGCATATTCTTGCAGCATGGATATTATTGACTAAGGAGGAGCATCGGGACGCTTTTGATGAAATGACGTCCAAAATTCGGGCTACAGCTACCTCCCTCCCTAGAGCTCAAGCCGGCAGTTAGGAGTTGTTGGCCCTTCTATCATTGATCTTGAGTCTCCGGCCTGTGTGTCGTGTACTGTCCTGGGAGCCATGTACGTTAAACCTTAGTTTGGTTTGTTATGGCGCCGATACTTTGTTAACGTTGCGGTGGTTGGTTTGTGTTGCTTGTTATGACTCTGCCTGGTGGCTTTATTTATAAAGTCGGGCTCTGGCCTTTTCTTTAAAAAAATGGGATATATGTTCAAATCACTTTCATCATGGATAGATGGTTTTACGTCACAGATGAATATCTATAATGATCTTATGATTAAAGTCACATTATCATGGTATGAGGCTACATCCTTAATCTCTCCTCCATAGATCATTCTCCTCCCCTTAGATCTAAGGGATAGTAGGTGGTCTTGAGGTCTTTAGTGCATTTCATATCCTCCCACTATCAAACGCGTGGGATGGTGCCAAAAATGGTGATTGTATGGAGAAGATTTTGGCGTTTCCACGGCCGTTCCCATGTGGTATGAGCACCGATACGACTGTGTATAGTCATACCAGTGCCCAGCTTGTGTTTTGTCCTCTACCCCAAGCTCACTGATTCGGTATATTAGCATTAACTTTTACGTAAGACCACGACTTAAGATGACCCAAAAACCAAAGGTCTTATCTCAATGAGAAAAATGACTTCCATGTTGCTTCTTCATTTGAGATCATCTTTATGTCGCTCCTTTGGAATTCACCAAATACAACTATCGGTTCTCCTTTGTCTTGCCCCGAAGTTGGCTCTTTTTACAGGTCTATTCGAAGCAGACTTTTGTGAAAAATAGTATCTCAGTTTGTATCATTCACATTCGAGGTGTCGCCAACAAATAAGCAAGATAGCAAGTTTCAATTTTGACAAAGACTAGAGCAAGGATTTCTTAATATGTAATAACAAGGAAACAAGTACAAGTAGTACATCAAGGAGTTATGGCAAGATATGTTATGCCAATAACTTATTGACAAGGCTGCATAGTGTTTCCTAGAATAGCAAGGAAATTAAATGTTAGTAATAATGTTGTGTGGGTACCCAAAGCAAAATATCAACTTCTTCAGGAATTCGACTGCTGATGCGTCGTAATTACTGATGGGTTCTGCTTCGACCCGCTTGGTGGACTTGTCAGCTCAGAGAAATGCTTCGTTACCATCTTGGTAACATCATCAGGCAAACCCAGACTGCTCAACTCAGATGGATTTGTATCATAAGATGCACCTTCAATGATGTCAAACATAAGGTCAAAATCATATTCCTCTGTGGGAGCAGGAATAATTTTCTTCGCCTTCTTGGTCGGGGCAGCAGATTTTTCATCAGTCATCAACTTTGTCTTGGCCATTGGGGCGGCAGAACCCGAAGGTTTATCTGAAGGGATGGGAGCAAGCCTTGGTAAATATCTTTCTGGCGGCGAAATCTTTGCTCGAGAAGGAGTTTGATACGGCTTATCAAGGACAGCTCTTTGATCATACATGGGAATTTCTTTGCCAGCATTGTCATCAGAAGAATCACTAGACAAAGCAGATGCAACCTTCCTTGATTTCCTAGTAAAAGACTTATTCTTCGAAGCTTGACGAGAAACAGAATTCATCATCTTCTTTTCTTTTCGGGCAGACGCCCTTTCCTTCTTATCTTGCACATATTGTTGAGTCAACTCAACATTTCGTTGTTCCACTTGATTTTTCTTCACGAGCCTTGCCTCATGCTTGTCCTTGGACTTTCCCCTCTTTGCAATCTCTTCGAGAAAATCGGCTATGGTTTTCAAGGAATCAGCATGAGCGTTGGGAGGCGGTGCTGGCCTTACTTTTTCATCATCCTTCCCAAGGCAGCCTTCTGCAATGCAGTCATTCCACGGAGGAGTGAATGCAACCAGGATCTGGTATTTTCTTCGGACGTTCTCATGGTTGAACCATTTCTTCACCCAATGACAGCGAATCTTTTGCAGCCTGTTGTTTCTCTCTTGAGCAGATTCTACTCCAGGTGGAGTCTTGTAAGTTTTCGGATCAAACATCTCAGCCGCAGTGTTCCTCTCTCTACCACGACCACCCTTCTTGGGATTTCCATCAGAAAATAGGGTCTTGAAGTCAGTGACAAGCTCGTCCTCTGGCTGACTGTGTGCTGAGGGAATTGATGACCCACAAGTATAGGGGGTCTATCGTAGTCCTTTTGATAAGTAAAAGTGTCAAACCCAATGGGGAGCAGAAGGAAATGACAAGCGGTTTTTAGCAAGGTATTCTCTGCAAGCACTGAAATTATCGGTAACAGATAGTTTTGTGATAAGACAAGTAACAAGTGTAACAAAGGCGCAACAAGGTGTCCCAATCCTTTTTGTAGCAAAGGACAAGCCTGGACGAACTCTTATATAAAAGCAAAGTGCTCCTGAGGACACATGGGAATTACTGTCAAGCTAGTTTTTATCGTGCTCATATGATTCGCGTTCGTTACTTTGATAATTCGATATGTGGGTGGATCGGTGCTTGGGTGCTGCCCTTACTTGGACAAGCCTCCCACTTATGATTAACCCCTCTCACAAGCATCCACAACTACTGAGGGAGTCCTGGACTAAGGGGTCCTTGGGCGTCCGGCCTGTTGGACATGGGCCGGACTGATGGGCTGTGAAGATACAAAGGCCGAAGACTTTACCCATGTCCGGATGGGACTCTCCTTGGTGTGGAAGGCAAGCTTGGTGGCCAAATATGAAGATTCCCTTCTCTGTAATCGACTTTGTGTAAACCCTAGTCCCCTCGGTGTCTATATAAACCGGAGGGCTTAGTCCGTAGAGGACAGATAATCATAGTCATACAGGCTAGACTTCTAGGGTTTTAGCCATTACGATCTCGTGGTAGATAAACTCTTGTAATACTCATATTCATCAAGATCAATCAAGCAGGAAGTAGGGTATTACCTCTATAGAGAGGGCCCGAACCTGGGTAAACATTGTGTCCCCCGTCTCCTATTACCATCGACCTTAGACGCACAGTTCGGGACCGCCTAACCGAGATCCGCCGGTTTGACACCGACATTGGTGCTTTCATTGAGAGTTCCACTGTGCCGTCCCCCAAAAGGTTTGATGGCCCCTTAAAACATCCACAACAATGTTGTCCAAGGAGAGGTCTTCCTCCCCGGATAGATCTTCATGTTCGTCGAGTTCGCACTGCGGGCCAACTTGCTTGGACATCTGGAGCAGATTGATAGCTACGCCCTTGGCCGTCAGGTTAGATTCGGGAGCTTGAACTACGTCGTGGATATCCGCGGAGACTTGATCTTCGATGGATTCGATACCACGACAGTCGCTCCCCGTCACCACGATGAACATGACTTAAATCTGTCATCGGGCCATACCTAGGAAATTTCACCTGTAACCGCTCTGGCCTTACATCCGGAGCAGATCACGGCATCCGAGGACGGGAAGCTCAACCCCGCCACGGAAGCCGCAGATTCCGCGGTGTTGGAGCCGCACACAGACCTAACCTTGGGTGATGTCTGTGTCACCGGAACCTCAGACTCGTTTCCGGCTATAAGTTCCAAACCATGTGCGTCCACGTATGTCGAGCAGGATCGGTCATCGATCACATAATTCAGCGCCGCGATCATCTTTTAGCACTCGCTTTTAGGCGACGTGCTGAACTCATTAAAAAATCTATCCCTAGCAGGGGACTCATAGCTGAACTATATCCGGTTCGAACTGGAGGCTGGTGACGGGGTATTTCGCTTCCCACCCGCCACCCACTATATAGCCACTGTCGAGGACTTAACCGACATGCTTGATTACGGCTCCGAAGACATCGAATGTATGGACGATGATGCAGATGAGGAGCATGGCCAAAACCCGCCGTTTACCGGACGCTGGACGACCACTTCTTCGTACGACGTGTACATGGTGGATACACCTAAAAAACCTAATGACGACGACACAGAAGATCCAGTCGAGGATAAACCTCCTGGGACACAGCCTAAGCGTCGGTGTCAGCGGCGCCGCTCTAAGTCATGTTGTGCAAAAGATAACAATACCGGCGCCAGAGAAAATAATACTCTAGACGACGCCGCAGACAACGAAAACCCTGTTAAGGCAACTTCCGAACAGGAGGAACAGGAAAACGGGCAAGTTAGCCCTGATGAGCAGGCCATACACAATGACTCGAAGGATAGTAATTATCTTCCGCTCTCCGAGGATGAGGTGAGCCTCGGCAACGAGGATTTCATCATGCCTGAGGAACCTCTCGAGCAGGAGCGCTTCAAGCGCCAGCTAATAGCCACTGCAAGGAGCCTGAAAAAGAAGCAGCAGCAGCTTCAAGCTGACCAAGATCTGCTCAATGACAGATGGACTGATGTCCTGGCAGCCAAAGAATACGGCCTCAAGCGCCCAGCCAAGAGTTACCCGAAGCGCAAATTGCTACCTCAATTCGATGAGGAGGCACCGGAGCCCGTACCTCCCTTGCGAAACGCGGCCGACCGACCACCACGCGGTCAGGACAATGCGGATGATCGACCACCACGCGGTCGGGATAAAGCGACAGCTCAAGCCGAACAGCAGCCCGCCCCACCTCAACGTAAAAACAGAGATAAAACAGCTCGGGGATATACATATGACCTTCAGCAGGACCTGGACAGTAGAGCATGACATACAAGATCAATCTACGGATCGCGAGGATGTACCTCGACATGCGACGATGGCTATCTATTCGGACGTGACAAACCTAGTCACGCCCGGGCCGAAAACCGCAGACGGACTCCATCGGAGCTATGTCGCGATGCGGCCCGATATAGAGGCGCCGCATACCCTCTTTGCTTCACTGACGAAGTAATGGATCATGAATTCACAGAAGGGTTTAAACCCGTAAATATCGAATCATATGATGGAACAACTAATCCCGCGTTTGGATCGAGGATTTTATTCTCCACATCCATAAGGCCCGCGGAGATGACCTTCACGCCATCAAATACCTCCCACTCAAACTCAAAGGGCCAGCTCGGCACTGGTTAAACAGTCTGCCTGAAAATTCTATTGGCAGTTGGGAGGACTTGGAAGACGCCTTCCGCGACAACTTCCAAGGAACATATGTCCGGCCACCAGATGCCGATGATTTAAGTCACATAGTTCAACATCCTAGAGAGTCAACCAGGAAATTCTGGACTAGGTTCCTAACTAAAAAGAACTAGATCGTCGACTGTCCGGATGACGAAGCCCTAGCGGCCTTTAAACATAGCATCCGTGACGAATGACTCGCCCGCCACCTCGGCCAGGAAAAGCCAAAGTCCATGGCATCCCTCACGACACTCATGACCCACTTTTGTGCGGGTAAGGATAGTTGGTTGGCCCGTAGCAAAAACACAGCAAGTGAAACAGGCACCTCCGAGGTCAAAAATAGCAATGGCAAGCTCCGACGTAGCAGACAGAAACGTCGAAGCAATGGTGACACCACCGATGACATGACAGTCAACGCCGGATTCAGTGGCTCCAAGTCCGGTCAGCGGAAGAAGCCATGTAAAAGAAACAATCAGGGACCATCCAGCTTGGACCGCATACTCGATCATCCGTTCCAGATCCATGGCACCCCAGACAAACCAGCCAATCATACCAACATAGATTGTTGGATTTTCAAACAGGCCGACAAGTTAAACACCGAGAATAAGGAAAAGGGATCGCAAAGCGAGGACGATGACGAGGAGTGATACGTCCATTTTGCATCATGCTTTTATATCGATATTTATCGCATTATGGGCTGTTATTTCACATTATGTCACAATACTTATGGCTTTTCTCTTTTATTTTACAAGGTTTACATGAAGAGGGAGAATGCCATGATGCAGTAATTTGGAAAAGGAGCAAATATTGGAGACCTATTCTGCAAGAACTCCAAAAGTCCTGAAACTCCACGGAATATCTTAAAATAAATAAAGAAAAAACGTCGCCAAAGATGAAGGCCAGGGGGCCCACACCCTGCTCACGAGGGTGGGGGCGCCCCCTGGGGCGTGCCCCCTACCTCGTGGGCCCCATGGTGGCTCTCCGACGCACATCTTCTCCTATATGAAGTCTTTCGATGAGAAAAAAATAGGAAGCAAACTTTCGGGACGAGACTTCGCCGCCATGAGGCAGAACCTTGGTGGAACCAATCTAGGGCTCCGGCAGAGCTGTTCTGCCGGGGACACTTCCCTCCGCGAGGGGGAAATCATCGTCATCATCATCACCAACGCTCCTCTCATCGGGAGAGGGCAATCTCCATCAACATCTTCACCAACATCATCTCATCTCCAAACCCTAGTTCATCTCTTGTATCCAATTCTTGTCTCCAAGTCCGGGATTGGTGCTAGTAGGTTGCTAGTAGTGTTGATTACTCCTTGTAGTTGATGCTAGTTGGTTTATTTGGTGGAAGATCATATGTTCAGATCCTTTATGCATATTATTACCCCTCCGATTATGAACATGAATATGCTTTGTGAGTAGTTATGTTTGTTCACGAGGACAAGGGATAAGTCTTGCTATTAGTAGTCATGTGAATTTGGTATTAGATTCGATATTTTGATGAGATGTATGTTGTCTAACCTCTAGTGGTGTTATGTGAGCGTCGACTACATAAAACTTCACCATTATTTGGGCCTAGAGGAAGGCATTGGGAAGTAATAAGTAGATGATGGGTTGCTAGAGTGACAGAAGCTTAAACCCTAGTTTATGCGTTGCTTCGTAAGGGCTGATTTGGATCCATATGTTTCATGCTATGGTTAGGTTTACCTTAATACTTTTGTTGTAGTTGCGGATGCTTGCAATAGAGGTTAATCATAAGTGGGATGTTTGTTCAAGTAAGAACAGCACCCAAGCACCGGTCCACCCACATATCAAATTATCAAAGTACCGAACGCGAAACATATGAACGTGATGAAAACTAGCTTGACGATATTCCCAGGTGTCCTCGGGAGCGCTTTTCCTATTTATAAGAGTTTGTTCCGGCTTGTCTTTTGCTACAAAAAGGATTGGGCCACCTTGCTGCACTTTATTTACTCTTGTTACTTATTACTCGTTACAATTTATCTTATCACAAAACTATCTGTTACCACTTATTTCAAAGATTTGCAGAGAATACCTTGCTGAAAACCGCTTATCATTTCATACGCTCCTCGTTGGGTTTGACACTCTTACTTATCGAAAGGACTACGATAGATCCCCTATACTTGTGGGTCATCAAGACTCTTTTCTGACACCGTTGCCGGGGAGTGTAGCGCCTTTGGTAGGTGGAATTTGGTAAGGAAAAAATTATATAGTGTACTGAAATTTACTGTCACTTGTTACTATGGAAAGTAATTCTCTGAGGGGCTTGTTCGGGGTATCTTCACCCCGTCCAGTATAGCAAAGAGTTGCTCCTCAACCTACTGAACCTATTGAAAATGAAACTCCTTTTGCAATTCCTTCGGGTATGATGGAAAAACTGCTAGCTAATCCTTTTACAGGAGATGGAACAAAGCATCCTGATGAGCACTTAATATATGTGGATGAAGTTTGTGGATTATTTAAGCTTGCAGGTATACCCGATGATGTTGTTAAGAAGAAGTCTTCCCTTTATCTTTGAAGGAGATGCATTGACATGGTATAGGCTATGTGATGATATGAGATCATGGAACTATAAAAAATTGAAATTGGAATTTCATCAAAAGTATTATCCTATGCATCTTGTTCATCGTGATCACAATTATATATATAATTTTTGGCCTCGCGAAGGAGAAAGCATTGCTCAAGCTTGGGGGAGGCTTAAATCAATGTTATATTCATGCCCCAATCATGAGCTCCCAAGAGAAATAATTATTCAAAGTTTTTTTTCTCGGCTTTCTCATATTAATCGAACCATGCTCAATACTTCTTGTGCTGGCTCTTTTATGATGAAGACTATTGAATTCAAATGGAATTTATTTGATAGAATTAAACGCAACTCTGAAGATTGGGACCTCGACGAAGGTAAGGAGTCAGGTATGACACCTAAGTTTGATTGTGTTAAATCTTTTATGGATACTGATATTTTTCGTAAGTTTAGCACTAAATATGGACTTGACTCTGAGATAGTAGCTTCTTTCTGTGAATCTTTTGCTACTTATGTTGATCTCCCCAAGGAGAAGTGGTTTAAATATCATCCTCCCATAGAAGTAAAAGTAGTTGCACCTATTAAAGTTGAAGAAAAGACTGTCACTTATAATGATCCTATTGTTCCTACCTCTTATGTTGAGAAACCACCTTTCCCTGTTAGAATAAAGGATCATGCTAAAGCTTCAACTGTTGTTCGTAAAAGCAATATTAGAACTTATACACCTCCTGAGCAAGTTAAAGTAGAACCTATATTGTTAAAGATCTCTTGTCTGATAATATTGATGGGCATGTTATTCAATTCTGCGGTGAAACTGCTAGAATTGCTAAAGCGTGTGCTAAAGATGAACATAGGCCTGTGGTAGGCGTGCCTGTTATTTCTGTTAAAATAGGAGATCATTGTTATCATGGCTTATGTGATATGGGCGCTAGTGCTAGTGTTATACCTTATGATTTATATAAAGAAATTAAGCATGAAATTGCACCTGTTGAGTTAGAAGATATTGATGTTACAATTAAACTTGCCAATAGAGAGACTATATCTGCAATGGGAATTGTTAGAGATGTTGAAGTCTTGTGTGGGAAAACTAAATATCCTGTTGATTTTCTTGTTCTCAGTTCTCCACAAGATAGCTTTTGTCCCATTATATTTAGTAGACCCTTGTTGAATACTGTTAATGCTAAGGTAGACTGCAAAAAGAATGTTGTTACTATTGGCTTGGATGATATGGTTCATGAGTTCAATTTCTCTAAATTTAGTAAACAACATCGTGAGGAAGAATTGCCTAGTAAGGATGAAATTATTGGTCTTGCTTCTATTGATGTACCCCCTTGTGATCCTTTAGAACACTATTTGCTAGACCATGAAAATGATATGTTTATGAATGAAAGAAGGGAAATAGATGAAGTATTCTTTAAACAGGAACCTATTCTGCAACACAATTTTCCTGTTGAAATCCTAGGGGATCCCCCTCCACCCAAGGGTGATCCCGTGTTTGAGCTTAAACCATTGCCTGATAATCTTAAATATACTTATCTTGATGAAAAGAAAATATATCCTGTTATTATTAGTGCTAACCTTTCAGATCATGAAGAAGAAAGATTATTGAAAACTCTGAAGAAGCACCGTGCCGCTATTGGATACACTCTTGATGATCTTAAGGGCATTAGTCCCACTCTATGTCAACATAAAATAAATTTGGAAGCGGATGCCAAACCAGTTCGTGATCCTCAACGATGTTTGAATCCTAAAATGAAAGAAGTGGTAAGAAAGGAAATACTCAAGCTTACGGAGGCAGGTATAATTTATCCCGCTGTCGATAGTCGATGGGTAAGTCATGTCCATTGTGTCCCTAAGAAGGGAGGTATTACTGTTGTCCCTAATGATAAAGATGAATTGATCCATAAAGAATTATCACGAGGTTATAGGATGGTAATTGATTTCCGCAAAAATTAAATAAAGCTACTAAGAAAGATCATTACCCCTTACCTTTTATTGATCAAATGCTAGAAAGATTATGCAAACATACACATTATTGCTTTCTAGATGGTTATTCTGGTTTCTCTCAAATACACATGTCATTAAAGATCAATCAAAGACTACTTTTACATGCCCTTTTGGTACTTTTTGCTTATAGACGTATGCCTTTTGGTTTATGTAATGCACCTGCTACCTTTCAAAGATGCATGATGGCTATATTCTTTGATTTTTGTGAAAAAAATTGTGAGGTTTTCATGGATGATTTTTCCGTGTATGGTTCCTCTTTTGATGATTGCTTGAGCAATCTTGATCGAGTTTTGCAGATATGTGAAGAAACTAATCTTGTCTTGAATTGGGAAAAGTGCCACTTTATGGTTAATGAAGGTATTGTCTTGGGGCACAAAGTCTCTGAAAGAGGTATTGAAGTTGATAAAGCCAAGGTTGATGCTATTGAAAAGATGCCATGTCCCAAGGACATCAAAGGTATAAGAAATTTCCTTGGTCACGCCGGATTTTATAGGAGGTTCATTAAGGACAAAAATTTCCCGACTTTTGACTAATTTATTACAAAAAGATGTACCATTTGTCTTTGATGATGATTGTGTAGAAGCATTTGAAATACTTAAGAAAGCATTAGTCTCTGCACCTGTTGTTTAGCCACCTGATTGGAATTTACCCTTTGAGATTATGTGTGATGCTAGTGATTATGATGTAGGTGCTGTTCTAGGGCAAAGAGTTGATAAAAAATTAAATGTTATCCATTATGCTAGTAAGACTCTAGACAATGCTCAAAGAAATTATGCTACTACCGAAAAGGAACTTTTAGCAGTTGTGTTTGCTTGTGATAAATTCAGACCCTATATTGTTGATTTTAAAGTAACTATTCACACTGATCATGCTGCTATTAAATATCTTATGGAAAAGAAAAATGCTAAACCTAGACTTATTAGATGGGTTCTCTTACTGCAAGAATTTGATTTGCATATTGTTGATAGAAAAGGAGCTGAGAACCCCGTTGCATATAACTTATCTAGGTTAGAGAATGTTCTTGATGACCCACTACCTATTGATGATAGCTTTCCTGATGAACAATTAAATGTCATAAGCACTTCTCGTAGCACTCCATGGAACGCTGATTATGCTAATTATATTGTTGCTAAATTTATACCACCTAGCTTCACATACCAACAAAAGAAAAAGTTTTTCTATGATTTACGACATTACTTTTGGGATGACCCACATCTTTATAAAGGAGTAGATGGTGTTATTAGATGTTGTGTGCCTGAGCATGAACAGGAACAGATCCTACGCAAGTGCCACTCCGAGGCTTATGGAGGACACCACGCTGGAGATAGAACTGCACATAAGGTATTGTAATCCGGTTTTTATTAGCCCACTCTCTTCAAAGATGCCCGTAAGTTTGTTTTGTCTTGCAATGAATGTCAAAGAATTGGTAATATTAGTAGACGTCAAGAAATGCCTATGAACTATTCACTTGTTATTGAACCATTTGATGTTTGGGGCTTTGATTATATGGGACCTTTGCCTGCCTCTAATGGTTATACACATATTTTAGTTGCTGTTGATTACGTTACTAAGTGGGTAGAAGCTATTCCAACTAGTAGTGCTGATCATAACACTTCTATTAAAATGCTTAAAGAAGTTATTTTTCCGAGGTTTGGAGTCCCTAGATATTTAATGACTGATGGTGGTTCACACTTTATTCATGGTGCTTTCCGTAAAATGCTTGCAAAATATGATGTTAATCATAGAAATGCATCTCCTTATCACCCGCAGTCTAATGGTCAAGTAGAATTGAGCAATAGAGAGCTCAAATTAATTTTGAAAAAGACTGTTAATAGGTCTAGGAAGAATTGGTCCAAGAAACTCGATGATGCATTATGGGCCTATAGAACTGCATATAAGAATCCTATGTGTATGTCTCCGTATAAAATGGTTTATGGAAAAGCATGTCACTTACCTCTCGAACTAGAACATAAGGCATATTGGGCTATTAAAGATATCAACTATGATTTCAAACTTGTCGATGAGAAGAGGTTATTTGATATTAGCTCACTTGATGAATGGAGAACCCAAGCTTATGAAAATGCCAAGTTGTTTACAGAAAAAGTTAAAAATGGCATGATAAAAGGATACAAAAAGCGTGAGTTTAATGTAGGTGATTATGTATTGCTATACAACTCTCGTTTAAGATTTTTTGCAGGAAAACTTCTCTCTAAATGGGAAGGTCCCTACGTTATCGAGGAGGTCTATCGTTCGGTGCCATAAAAATCAACAACTTCAAGGCACAAATCCGAAGGTGGTAAGCGTTCAAAGGATCAAACATTATATCTCAGGTAATCCCATAAATGTTGAAACCAATATTATTGAAACAATAACCGGAGGAATACATAAGGGACACTTTCCAGAATGTTTCAGACTCTGAAAAGGAATGGGTATGTGGTACGGTAATTAAACAGACTCCAAAACAATTTTTAAGGCAATATTTCTCCGTTTTGGAATATTTAGAAAAATAGAAAAATAAGTAGTAGTCCGGGAAGGACAGAGGGCCCTACGAGGGTGGTGGGCGCGCCCTACCCCCCTGGGCATGCCCCCCTACCTCGTGAGCACCCCGTGTGCCCTCCGTACTCCGTTTTCTTGCACGATACATATATTGGTCGGTAAAAATTCATTATATATTCTCCCGAAGGTTTTGACCCCCGTATCACGCAAATCTCCTCTGTTTTTGTTTTGAGTTGTTCTTGCTTTGCGAAATTAGAGCAACATGTCTTCTCAAGAGTCGGTCGGGGAGGCAGCGTATCTAATCAAAGACCGGAACCAAGGGCAAACAGCGACTGACCACTTTGGGCCAACAGCGGAGGAAGAGCTGGAGGCCGACTTGATGAGGGTAGATGCCATGGAGGATCAAGAAGTCACCTCTCGCCTCCGAGCTGGGTTTACGATGGGGGAACTCTGAGCTCAGCTATTCCAAACTCGGTTATCCCTTCCAATGTTAGATTTCTTTCTTATGAACATATGAGGAGGAGTGTCTCTTCTTCTCCCGCAGCTATGCAACACCCTTGGGTGCAAGGAGCTTTAGCCGTCACAGGAAAGCTTCGCAAGGAAATAATGGACCTCAAGCAGCAAGTCAATAAGCTCGAGGAGGAAAACCGTATCTTGAGGGGAATCATCGCCAAGAATATTACACCAACAACAAAGAAGGAGACATAATCACATGGGTATAGGCACTCCCCTTTGCAACTGCCAAGCTTGGGGGAGGTGCCCCGGTATCGTATCACCATCACAACTCCTGTCTTTACCGTTTTTCTTAGTTCGATCCTTTTAGTAGTATCTTGATCTAGTAGAATAAAGTTATGGCATGATCTAGTTTTGAGTTTTGCTTTATGATCTCTCTATGTAATCGAGTCCGTGAGCTATATATATAATAAAGATTAGTGTTGAGTCAATGGCTTAATTATTTTGCCATGATCTTGGGTGAACAAAAGAACAGAAAGAAGAAAAAGAATAAAAAGAAACAAAGAGTTCATATTGATCTTATTGAGAGTAATGACTTCACATAGAAAGAGTATGATGATTAAAAGTTGTTGGGAGTTGGCAAATATAGCTTTGGTCATCGTTGCAATTAATAGGAAGTAATAAGGAAAGAGAGGTTTCACATATAGATATATTCTCATTGACATCTTTTATGATTGGGATCACTCATTAAAATATAACATGCTAAAGAGTTGATGTTGGACAAGGAAGACAACGTGATGAGTTACTTTTCTTATATCTGAGATAAAGTATGTTGTCATGGATCCTCTAACATGTTGAGCTTGCCTTTCCCCCTCATGCTAGCCAAATTCTCAGCACCAAGTAGAGATACTACTTGTGCTTCCAAAACCCTTAAACCAGTTTTGCCATGAGAGTCCACCATATCTACCTATGGATTGAGTAAGATCCTTCAAGTAAGTTGTCATCGGTGCAAAGCAATAAAAATTGCTCTAAACATGTATGATTGATTGGTGCGGGAGAAATAATATTTATACGATCTTGTGATATGGAAGAAATAAAAGCGACGGACTGCTTAATAAAGGTTCACATCACAAGGGGCAATATAAAGTGACATTCTTTTGCATTGAGATTTTGTGCATCCAACCATAAAAGCGCATGGCAACCTCTGCTTCCCTTTGCGAAGGGCCTATCTTTTTTTATTATCCTCTACCTTATGCAAGAGTCACGGTGATCTTCACCTTTACTTTCTCATTTTATCCTTTGGCAAGCCCAGCATGTTGGAAAGAACATGATATATATATCTAATTGGATGTAGGGGAGCATGAATTATTATTGTTGACATTACCCTTGAGGTAAAAGGTTGTGGGGAAAAACTATAAGCCCCTATCTTTCTCTCTGTCCGATTAAAACTCTGTAACCACAAGTATTGCGTGAGTGCTAGCAATTATGAAGGACTAAATGATAGTTGAGTATGTGGACTTGCTTTTAAGCTCTGACATAGACTCTTTCCGACGTTATGATAAATTGTAATTGCTTCAATGACTGAGGTTATAATTTGTTGGTGCCCAATAAGGTTTCTGATTCATACTTTTGCATTGTGAAAAGATCATCACTTGAACATAAGTAATCATATGACAAAATCTATATATGTTGCTGTTATGAGAATAATCATGATGCCTTCATGTCCGTATTTTATTTTTATCGACGCCTCTACCTCTAAACATGAGGACATATTTATTGTTATCGGCTTTTCGCTTGAGGACAAGCGAGGTCTAAGCTTGGGGGAGTTGATATGTCCATTTTGCATCATGCTTTTATATCGATATTTATCACATTATGGGCTGTTATTTCACATTATGTCACAATACTTATGGCTTTTCTCTTTTATTTTACAAGGTTTACATGAAGAGGGAGAATGCCGGCAGCTGGAATTCTGGGCTGGAAAAGGAACAAATATTGGAGACCTATCTTGCGAAACTCCAAAAGTCCTGAAACTCCATGGAATATCTTAAAATAAATAAAGAAAAATCGTCGCCAAAGATGAAGGCGAGGGGGCCCACACCCTGCTCATGAGGCGGAACCTTGGCGGAACCAATCTAGGGCTCCGGCAGAGCTGTTCTGCCGGGGACACTTCCCTCCGCGAGGGGGAAATCATCGTCATCATCATCACCAACGCTCCTCTCATTGGGAGAGGGCAATCTCCATCAACATCTTCACCAGCACCATCTCATCTGCAAACCCTAGTTCATCTCATGTATCCAATTCTTGTCTCCAAGTCCGGGATTGGTGCTAGTAGGTTGCTAGTAGTGTTGATTACTCCTTGTAGTTGATGCTAGTTGGTTTATTTGGTGGAAGATCATATGTTCAGATACTTTATGCATATTATTACCCCTCTGATTATGAACATGAATATGCTTTCGAGTAGTTACATTTGTTCACGAGGACAAGGGAGAAGTCTTGCTATTAGTAGTCATGTGAATTTGGTATTAGATTCGATATTTTGATGAGATGTATGTTGTCTAACCTCTAGTGGTGTTATGTGAACGTCGACTACATAACACTTCACCATTATTTGGGCCTAGAGGAAGGCATTGGGAAGTAATAAGTAGATGATGGGTTGCTAGAGTGATGTAAGCTTAAACCCTAGTTTATGCGTTGCTTCGTAAGGGGCTGGTTTGGATCCATACGTTTCATGCTATGGTTAGGTTTACCTTAATACTTTTGTTGTAGTTGCGGATGCTTGCAATAGAGGTTAACCATAAGTGGGATGTTTGTTCAAGTAAGAATAGCACCCAAGCACCGGTCCACCCACATCTCAAATTATCAAAGTAATCGAACGCGAATCATATGAACGTGATGAAAACTAGCTTGACGATATTCCCATGTGTCCTCGGGAGCGCTTTTCCTATTATAAGAGTTTGTTTCGGCTTGTCCTTTGCTACAAAAAGGATTGGGCCACCTTGTTGCACTTTATTTACTCTTGTTACTTGTTGCTCGTTACAATTTATCTTATCACAAAACTATCTGTTACCACTTATTTCAAGACTTACGGAGAATACCTTGCTGAAAACCGCTTATCATTTCCTTCTGCTCCTCGTTGGGTTCGACACTCTTACTTATCGAAAGGACTACGATAGATCCTCTATACTTGTGGGTCATCAAGGAGCCCCAGCAACCGAACACTGGGGGACAGAAGAAGTTTCCCCCTCAGGTCAAAATGGTGAACATGATATATGCTACACACATCCCCAAGAGGGAGCGCAAGCGCACGCTCAGGGACGTCTATGCGATAGAGCCAGTCGCCCCAAAATTCAATCCATGGTCGTCATGCCCGGTCACCTTTGATCATCGGGATCACCCAAACAATATCTGTCATGGCGGTTTAGCCGTGCTGGTCCTTGACCCAATCATTGATGGATTTCACCTGACGCGAGTCCTCATGGACGGCGGTAGCAACTCAATCTACTCTATCAGGACACAATGCGCAAAATGGGAATTAATCCATCACGTATCAAGCCCACAAAGACTACCTTTAAAGGAGTCATACCAGGTGTAGAGGCCCACTGTACGGGCTCAATCACACTAGAGGTTGTCTTCGGATCTTCGGACAACTTACGAAGCGAAGAGTTAATCTTTGATATCGTCCCCTTTCGCAGCGGCTATCACACACTGCTTGGACGAACCGCATTCACTCGATTCAATGCGGTGCCACACTATGCTTATATCTAGCTCAAGATGCCCGGAACACGCCGCATCATAACAGTTAATGGAAACACGGAACGCTCCCTCTGTACCGAGGAGCACACCGCTGCCTTAGCAACAGAAGTACAGAGCGGCCTTCTCAAGCAGAACCTCAATTCAGCGGCCGAACTCCCGAACATTGTCAAGAGTGTCCGGACTATTCTGTAGCAGGACGGCTCGGCTCGTCGAGAGCTCGATTAGCAATTTGGCCTCCGTCCCAGTCCTGATCAATTGGCAGCATTCGTACCGCGCGTACATAACTATGCACTAAAATAGCCATGGGCATAGACGGAGGCATACCTACCTTGTGATCCACAATACGGCTCGACCGCTCCCGGGCACACATACTTTCATTGTTTCTTTTTCCCCTTTTCAGGTTTCTTTTCCATAGGCCTTCCCTGATGGCTTGATCGTAGGTCCTTTCGAAGGACAAATACACCAAGACGGCAGTCAGCTTGGATGTAGAGGGAAATTTCCAGGTGGTCTCTTTAAACAACCACTCTACCTATTTTCAGGAACCACATGCATCTCTCCCATGGTTGTGGCATATTAAATAGCCTGTTGCTCATTGCACTACTTGTACAAATGCGCTTTGACGTATCAGACAAATTAAAATGGAAACAATTTGCGGCCCAAATTATACGGCTCTAGCTTATTACTCTTTCCTATTTTCTTTTTTGATAACTTTATCAAATAGCACCCGTACACTTTGGTACATCTCAATATGCCAGGGGCTTCATAGCGCCCCGCAATGCGGCAACAAAGTCCGAACACTTTTTACAGTATAGTTCGGCACCCTGAATTTAGCACTATATGCATTGGCTCTGAATCATGTCTTTGGTCAATAGTTGGGTTGCCCGGCTCCTGTGGTTGCTACCTTACGTTCCGCTATATCGGCTAGGGTAGTAAAGGGAGAACTACTGCGATTGTGACCTGGTTTACCCGGATGAGAACCTCAGTAGAGAAAGGAGAAAACTGACTGTCATGATGCGGCGGGAGCCGGTCAGCTCTTCGGAGGTCTCAAATCCTTAGAGATTTTTTCCGCATTACGAGAGGGATCGGTACTTTCCCGATCAGGTGTTTACAGCTTCCTAGTTCGGATACCAGGGGCTGCACCTAAATTTTTATTGCCAAACTCCTATGGCTAAGTGAGGGTGTTCAAGCCAAATAGTCTGATTGCCTGGTTCGTTACGCTAAACACCTCCTTCAAGGACCAAACAATTGGATCAAGAGTGTTTAGATTACATCCCGAACACCCCCGTACTAGCTACGTGGGGGCACATGCCGACGACTGGCCAACTCTCAGATTTCATACAACACGGCTGCACAGGAGGTGAATTTTTTTAAACAAACATTATATTACATAAGAACTTTGTTTCATCATACAAGGCAGAAACATCATGAATGTATTCATTCAAAAATAATGTATTGCGCACATTGCGTCGCCACAATGCGAGACCCCTCCAGGATGTCTTCAAAATACCGCTCACGCGTGCGGTGCTCCTTTCCCTCTAGCGGTCCCCCGGTCGCAAGCTTGACGACGTCCATCTTCGCCCACCACACCTTGACACGGGCGAAGGCCATGCGCGCGCCCTCGATGCAGACCGACCGCTTGACGACGTCCAGCCGAGGACATGCATTCACCAGCCGCTTGATGAGCCCGAAGTAGCTGCTGGGTATAGCTTCGGCAGGCCACAGCCGGATTATTAAATCCTTCATGGCCAGTTCGGCCACCCTATGCAGCTCGACCAGCTGTTTTAGCTGATCGCTAAAGAGCACTAGATGTTCTGGCGCAGGATATTGCGACCAGAACAACTTCTCCGTAGAGCTCCCTTCTTCGGATCGGAAGAACTCCGCAGCGTCAGACACACTGCAGGGCAGATCCGCAAACGCCCCTGGTGAACTCCGAATCTGGGTTAGTAAGAAATACTTCTTCTTCACATACTTGCTTTGCATACTAAACGCCTTACTCGCCGTGATTTTCTTGGCCTCCTGGATCTCCTGGAGGGTGCCCTGGGCTTCAACCCGGGCATCTTCTGCGCTTTGACGAGCCTTGGCGAGTTCGGTCTTTTGAACGAAAACATCGCGCTCCAAGGTCTCGCATTTCTTCACGGCATCCTGGAGCTCCTGCTGGACCTCATCAAGCCTGGCCTCATGCTTCTCACGGGCTACACGTTCCTTGGCAGCTTTCTCCTCGGCTTCGTCCAGGGCCTTTTTAAGGGCCTCGACCTCGGTCGTCGCTCCTACACATATCATGACACTACGGTGAATACACATCATTTATTCTTTCCGAATATATAGCGAGTCATTACATACCTTGCTTGTCTTCTAGCTGCTATCTCGCTTGGCCGAGCTCTTCCTCGGCCCGCTCCAGTCTCTGCTTTAGTCCGGAGACTTGGGCAGTGTGTGAGGTGGCGGCTAGCAATGACACCTGCTTATTCACATAAGACATATTTAGTTAGTTTCCTGCGAAACTTAATTGATCCTCTGTCCGACTTTTCTTTCCGAAACACCGGACAGTCTCAGGGGCTACTGTCTATATTGGGATTTTCTCTTTTGCGCCGCTTACCTCAAAACCTGTCAGCAGGCTGCTGCAGGCTTCGGTCAGTCCACTCTTGATGGACTGAACCCTCCCAATCACCGTACCCATGAGGATACAGTGTTCCTCCACAATGGAACCGGCTCATAGCGTTTCCAGCAGATTATCCAGTGCCTCTGGTTGGACAGAGGTCACCGGCGGGATAGGCACACCTCCTTCTCTCGAAGGAGGTTGCTCGCCGGATTCCGGAGCCGTATGGGTCTCCAAATCCGTGTTCGGGTGGGGTCCGAACTGAACACGGCCTCCATAGCCAGTCTCCATGGGGACCTGCTCCCCCAGGTGTTCGGCGACCGAGGTTTCGCCCTCCGGCGCCACCCTGACGGCCTCCTGAACCTCTCCCTGGCCTGGGAAGGTCCTTTGGGAAAGCACCTCGTCATCGCCCTTGGCCTTGGGAGAGTGAGCGGCCGGCGGTGACTCGCTGGCCATCGCCTTTGAATCCAGCGAACCTCCCGATGAGGTTCGCGGGGAGTTGTCGTGGGCCGGATGCAATAGCAGGATTAATCATATTAATACATGAAGAGGAGAGGCCGGACACATGGACGTATATAGGCATTTAGTACTTACAATGCGGCCAGGGGCTTGCTTCGGGGGCGTTTCTTTGGGCTGCTGTCGACATCCCACGCAGAGTAATCTGTGAAGGGGCCCTTCCCCCTCTTAAGCGCCTCCGCCTCCAGATTTGTGGAGGCCGCCCTCTTCTTCCTCCCCCCTCAGGGGGAGAGCTACTTTCTTCCTCCTCCTCCTCCTCGTCTTCGGTGGTAGAGGAGGGAGTCTCGTTGTCTTTGGACGTCCTGTCCGAAGCGCCCTTGCGGCGAGGGCCACTCTTGGCCCCCTTGGCCTTCTTCTTGGCCTTCTTCTCTAGCGCCTTGTAAGGCGCCGGAACCAGCATCTTCGCCAAGAGCGGGATGACTGGTTCCTCGGGTAGCGGAGCCGCACATTGAATCCGCTCCGCCTTCTTCGTCCAGCCCTGAAAAATGAATGGTGCAGCCTAAGTATCTTTGCTAAACAAGCAAGTAATCAGATGCATCTTGAAATGGGAAAAACTTACCGAACTGGCAGGACGGGCTAGGGCATGCCCGCGGTCCTCGGTCGTCGCCGGCGGCGTCTCCTTGCCTGTGAAGAGCACCTTCCAGATGTCCTCATGCGTAGTTCCGAAGAACTGTTGCAGATTATGGTGCTTGGCCGGATCAAACTCCCATAAATGGCAAGTCCGACTTTAGCATGGAAAGATCCGGCGAACTAGCATCACCTGGATCACGTTGACGAGTTTAACGTTCTTGTCCACCATGCTCTGAATGTGCGTTTGCAGCGCTATTAGCTCGTCTGACGAAGACCAGTCCAGGCCCTTCTTTAGCCAGGAGGTGAGCCGCATTGGGGCACTGGACTTGAATTCGGGAGCTGCGGCCCAGGTGGCGTCGCGAGGCCGTGTGATATAAAATCGCAGCTTCTGCCACTCCTTGACAGTTTCCATGAAGGTACCTTTGGGCCATGTGACGTTGGGCATCTTGCTCACCATGGCACCTCCGCACTCTGCGTGTCAGCCATCCACCACCTTCGGCTTCACATTGAAGATCTTGAGCCATAGTCCGAAGTGGGGAGGAATGCGGAGGAAGGCCTCGCACACAACAATGAATGCCGAGATGTTGAGGAAAGAGTTCGGGGCTAGATCATGGAAATCTAGCCCGTAATAGAACATCAATCCGCGGACGAAAGGGTGGAGTGGAAACCCTAACCCGCGGACGAAATGAGGGATGAGCACCACCCTCTCATTGGGCTTCAGGGTGGGGACGACTTGCCCCTTTGCCGGAAGCCGGTGGGCGATTTCTTTCGATAGATACCCGGCCTCCCGAAGCCCAGCGATGTCCTTCTCCTTAACGGAGGAGGCCATCCACTTGCCTTGCCCTCCAGATCCGGACATGGTTGAGTATTTTCTTGAAGTGAAAATGATGAGGACTTGGGCACTGGAGGTCGAGAATGGAAGGGCAGAGAAAGAGAAGGCATGGGTGAAGAAGGGGAATCCTTATCTCCTTATAAAGGCAGTGAATATCAAGCGCCTCCCCAGTCACCTTAAACTCGCCTGTTCCCAAGGGATGTGCAAACGGCACAGTTGGATTACCCACACCCGTATTGATGAGAATCCCACAATAAGGGGACACGATCTCTGATTTGACAAGACGGGTCGATGGAGACCGCATCTCGAAACGTGGAACGACAGACGAAAATGGTTCGAAATAATGACCGGGCAGACATGATGTCATCTTGCAAAAAGTTGTCAGCGGACTGAACTCGTGAAATATTATACTCTCTAAGGCTGTGTGTGTGGTACTTGTGTTGCAGATCCGTGCACGTTCGTTGCGTCCGAAGACCATCTTGGAAGTATTCGGAAAGGGGAACCTGCCTTGCAATGCCAAAGACAATCTATGCGCGGACACCTCGTCATTGAAGCTTTGGTTGAGGGCTCTTGAGGGAGTCTGGACTAAAGGGGTCCTCGGCGTCGCTGTTGGACATGAACGGTCGATGGGCTGTGAAGATACAAAGACCGAAGACTTTACCCGTGTCCATATGGGACTCTCTTTGGCGTGGAAGGCAAGCTTGGCGGTCAAATATGAAGATTCCCTTCTCTGTAACCGACTTTGTGTAAACCGTAGTCCCCTCCGGTGTCTATATAAACAGGAGGGCTTAGTGCATAGAGGACAGATAATCATAGTCATACAGGCTAGACTTCTAGGTTTTAGCCATTACGATCTCATGGTAGATCAACTCTTGTAATACTCATATTCATCAAGATCAACCAAGCAGGAAGTATGGTATTACCTCCATAGAGAGGGCCCGAACCTGGGTAAACATTGTGTCCCTCGTCTCCTGTTACCATCGACCTTAGATGCACAGTTCGAGACCCCCTACCCGATATCCGCCGGTTTTGACACCGAAAACTACGAAAGAAGAATTAAGATAAATCTAACCATAGCATGAATCATATGGATCCAAATCAGCCCCTTACGAAGCAACACATAAACTAGGGTTTAAGCTTCTGTCACTCTAGCAACCCATCATCTACTTATTACTTCCCAATGCCTTCCCCTAGGCCCAAACAATGGTGAAGTGTCATATAGTCGACGTTCACATAACACCACTAGAGGAAAGACAACATACATCTCATCAAAATATCGAACGAATACCAAATTCACATTATTACTTATAACAAGACTTCTCACATGTCTTCAGGAACAAACATAACTATTCACAAAGCATATTCATGTTCATAATCAAAGGAGTAATAATTATCATTAAGGATCTGAACATATGATCTTCCACCGAATAAACCAACTAGCATCAACTACAAGGTGTAATCAACACTACTAGCAACCCACAGGTACCAATCTGAGGTTTTGAGACAAAGATCGGATACAAGAGATGAACTAGGTTTTGAGAGGAGATGGTGCTGGTGAAGATGTTGATGGATATTGACACCCTCTCGACGAGAGGATCGTTGGTGATGACGATGGCTTTGATTTCCCCTCCGAGAGGGAAGTTTCCCCAGCAGAACAGCTCCGTCGTAGCCCTAGATTGCTTCTGCACAGGTTCCGCCTCGAGACGGCGACGCTTCGTCCTGAAAGCTCTCCCTTGATTTTTTTTCCAGGTCAAAACCCTTCATATAGTAGAAGATGGACACGGAGGCCTGCCAGGGGGGCCACAAGCCACAGGGGTGCGCCCAGGGGGTAGGGCGCGCCCCCATGCTTGTGGCCTCCTGGTGGGTCCCCTCTGGTATTTTCTTCGCCCAATATTTTTTTATATTCCAAAATAATTCTACGTAAATTTTCAGGACTTTTGGAGTTGTGTAGAATAGGTCTCTCAGGTTTGCTCCTTTAACAATCCAGAATTTTAGCTGCCAACATTCTCCCTCTTCATGTAAACCTTGCAAAATAAGAGAGAAAAGGCATAAGTATTGTACCAAAATTGGTAATAACAACCCATAATGCAATAAATATCAATATAAAAGCATGATGCAAAATGGACGTATCAGGAAAATCATCATCTTCTTTAGCAGATTCTGATTCAACCTTTTTCTTCGGTGCTTTTGGTGGCTTTGCTGATTTTCTTTCAGCCACCTTTACTTTATCAGCAACACGTGGCTGCTAATGCTCATCCGAACTATTTGCCATGACCACTCCTGAGAAAAATGCAAATACGAAGGACAACACAGGAAGAAGTCACAAACATGCATAGAAGCATTTTAACTCAAAACACATAAGTTTTTGGAAGAACCATGGGAGCCATGGTATACACTTGCAAGATATCATCGAATGAATTGCAATATGCCTTAAGACAACAAAACCATTCCTCTAATCTTTCGATGTATATACAGTGAACCCTAGATCCAAATGACTTTTAGGAGAAACTCTACAAACCATACTAGCCATGACTTAGTGAATCCTAAAGATCTACCGCAAGAAAGTAACATAAGATAAATGGCGTCGGGATGAACTGCCCTAGAACAGGAAAGGGATAGGGGAAGTTCTAGATCTGTACACACTAACTTGGCAATACAGATCGACTATGGTAGCACGGGATAGATGAGTTACCGCACTGGCGCGACCAACGGTGATTGAGCTCCGCCGGAGTTTCATGGCAAGGCTTGATGCCGGCGCTGCTTCGAGCTTGGGCTCGGACGAAGAGCAAGAGGAGGGGTTTGAGGCCGAATAGAGAATGAACTAAGGAAGAAGAGACCTGGAGAGGGGGTTAAATAGCCTCAGGGAGAAACAACCCATTCCAAAATCTATGGCCGAAAAACCCAGGACGTTCCACATTCAATGGACAGGATCACAATGTGAGATCGTGGGCACGTGCACTACAAAAAAATACACTTCTGTGATGATACGTGTATGTCATAGTAGGTCGCGTTTTCTGTCATGCATGTACATCCATGAAGATTTTATGACAGAATCAAGATAGTCATACATGTGATGTCGTAGAAGTGTTCCATGACATTACCAAAATTATCATCACGGAAGTGTCCACTTCCATGACGATAAATCACGCGTCATAGAAGTGCTTTCGTCAAGGGTGAACGACACGTGGCATCCACCGTAACAGGTCGTTGTTAAGCTATCGGGTCCGTTTTTGGATCCGATAACCAGTTAACAGCCCGGACCAATGGGGATTTTCCACGTGTAAAATTCTCACTAGCCAGAGGAAACACATGTTGGCTCACATTTGGGATAGATGTCATCCACTCATTGGATAGGAGGCGCCTATGATATGTCGACACGTGGCATGGCCCAACAGAGGCCCATTCCAGTGAAAAGGCCGGCCCGTTTGACTTGGTCAAAAGGTAACGGGCCGGCCCACGGAAAGCCTGTTAACGGCCTGTTCGTATATCGCCAATTTAAGGCCCGCTAACTCCCGGCCCGTTACGACCTATCGGAATTAAGCCTAGTAGCTTCATCTGGGCCGTCCAATATGATTCCAGCCCGCTGTAACTTCTGGCCCATGTATGGCCCATGATGTCTTTCGGCCCATATGAGGCCCTTCCTAACTCTGGGCCCATTAAAGGCCCGAGATGAAACTGACCCATAATGAACAGTGTATCGCTTTATACCCATTAACGGCCCATTGTTCCGTCGGCCGTTTCTAGCCCGTGTTAACTTTCGGCCTTCTAAGGGCCCATTTATTATTGGGCTCATTTCTAGAATTCGGTTAGTTATGGTCCGTTACTGGCATGTTCTGTTTGTGGGCCAAATTCAGCCCGTGGTTACATTCAGCCCGTTTGTGGCCCGTTAACCCGTTGGGCTATTTTCATAGTGTTATCAAATACGGCCTATTAACGACCCTTTATGGTCCACGAATAGTATGGCCCATGTTTGGCAAAATGATGATACGCCCCGTAGAAGGCCCATGGATCCTACGGCCCGTAGAAGGCCAATGGATCCTATGGCCCGTCGAAGGCCCATGGATCATATGGCCCGTAGAAGGCCCATGGATCCTACGGCCCGTAGAAGGCCCATGGATCCTATGGCCCTTAGAAGGCCCATGGATTCTACGGCTCGCAGGAGGCCCATGGTTACAACAGTCCGTGTGTTGCCATGATTATTGTGGCCTAGTTACCAAAAATAGGTTATTGCGGCCACCAGAAAAACGCGGAAAAAGAACTGCAGTGACTACAAGCAAACAACTAAACAAGACAATAATGAAATAAATAAGCAAGCAATTAACGCTAGGCTATTACCGCTATTACACATATTACATCCACTGGGCATCAAAGTTCGCCACCAGTGCAAATATAAGGAACAAATCAGCATATTACATATAGTGGACGTCAAAATTGTCCACCAGTGCAAATAAACGCGGCAGCAAAACAAGAGCATAACTGAAACAACTTCAGAAGAGCTCAAGAAACGTTATCCTGGGTATCCACCATGCTGGCAATAAGCTTAGCAAGCTTATTAGCTTTATCTGTTGGCGCTAAAATCCTCCAACGCTTCTGTTACACGGAAAGTATGCATCCGAATGCTCCAGGGACTTCATGATCCTTCCGCTTCTTGTTGCAGCATAGCTGATCGACGTCTTTCAGCTTGTACTTGAGACTCAAGAAACTGAACTGATTCAGACAGTGAGTTTGAATAGCTTGTGCAAGCGGTAGTGGCCAGTAACTCGAACACTAAACCAAGACAGGACTTTGGGGTTGTCTCACTGTCTTCAAGATAGTCTTCCTTGGCTGTTTTATCAGCTTTGTTGGAGACCAACAAGGATGTCTCACTATCCTAAACCTTATCTGCATTACTTCCTTTATCATTGCTTAATAAGGCACTCTTCCCCAATATTCTATCAGCATTCTAAAAGAAGAAACAAGCAGACACATAACAGGTTTAGCATGTACTAGTATATGAAACTCATTTCGGTGAACCAGTTCATTAGTAAGGTGGACAAGATTAAACTACCAAGTCTTCTATTGCCAAGTACTAGTGCATAATAAAAGCATCAAAAAACATATATCTATGTCCTATGGTCCTTTGCATTGTCTTGCCAAATCAAAATAGAGACACGGTTCAAATCATATTAGTTCAAGACAAAGCAGCAGTGAAAGAATACAAAGCGTGGGAAACTACATGGCACACCAAGATTTCAGATGGGTACCACGGGTCTACATGTACAACAACACTATTGGCTCTGTTGTGATGCTAGTAATGTGCCTGATATGAGAATTCAAATTTATACACAATTGAAATTGAAATCAACAGAGCTATTGATAAGAGCAATCCTGTTAAAGAAACATGCGTGAACATACCTACTGTGCCATTGGAGTTTCGATTGGATCCTTCAATTTAAAATAAATTCGTATGAGTAAATACAGTGATACAAGAGCAAAGCAGTATGCACGATAGCAATGGAATCATAAATTAGAACAGTTATTCTTCAGGTTTAAGCACTTGTTCTACATGAACAAAGTACAGTAAGACGCAAGAATATAGTACTTAAAAATAGAAAATGATCTCATAGACCTTACCACATTCTTGGTTCGGGACCAGTACAGAACAAGGCGTTCCTAGTCATCGTCCATGTAAATGTGTCTCAGGAGAACGTAAGGGAATTTGATGAGTTTCTTTGCCAGTGAAGTACGTTTTCTTCAGGTAATTCCGATACTGCCACCAAGCATTCTTGGAGATAGCAGAGGTATTAGTATAGGTTACCTCATCCCAAGTTTCCAAATCGGTCCTTCTCTATAGAGAAAAATGGGAAAATTTGATGTATTATAACCATCATGGAGGTAGAATGTATGGGACAAAGCAAAGTAATTGCCATGAATAACATTACTTACACATAACTCACGGACAAACACACTGGCCTGGCATTTTCCTTCATCTTAAGTATAATATTTCCAAGATGGGAAGATACACACATAGGATTTAACAACATCAAATGCGATAGATGCTAAACTACGTTGGCTGGTTGTGCTTCCTCCACGAGGAATAGGCGTACTAAGCTGGTGGAGTTGGGGTTCGCCGTGGTAATCTTGGCCCTTTGGGAACTGGAGCTGCCTTACTAACTGCTCTTTTTGGGAGCTCTGTGGTGGAGATGGTGTTGTGTCAGCTTGAGGCTGGGTTACTATCTGCTGGGCTTGGGGTTAGATTGGGTGAAGCTGGTTCTCTGTCCATCGCATTAGGGGTACAATCTGTGAGAGTCTGGGTTATGTGTGGTAGGGCTGGTTCTCGTGCATGTACAACCGGGGTGCTATCTCCACCAAGAGGTAGCACTGTTTTATATGAAGACCGTGTTTTTACTCCGCTAGATTCTGGCATCACCCGGTCCAATTCAAATGGTTGATAAACAGGAAACATAGTTGAATGTACATACATTGTATGAGAGACACATGCAATAGATAGTGTGGAAAAAATAGGGCATGAAATAGTTGACATGTATATTCTTTAACTAAAACGGATAGCATGACATAATTTCACATATATGATGTCTATCTAAACTGGATAGCATAGCATAACATAATTCAAAGATATGATGAATAACTAAACAGGATCGCATGACATAATTCACATACATGTTATCTAAGTAATCAGGATCGCATGATTTAATTCACATATGTGATTTATATGCTAAACAGAGGGCATTAAATATGATGTCTGAACTAAGAACATGGTGTTGAATATTGTGTATATGATGTCTAAACTATGCAATGCAAGACACCATATGCATGATATGAGCAGTATAACCGTGCCAAGTTAGAGCATACACCTCGGTGGGGGAATAGGACTGGCCATCTGTCTCTGAATCCATCTCTGAGGAGCTATCGGGACCCAACAAGAGATCTGCTTCGACAGGTAGCACTGTCTGCTCTGAAGGCCTTGTTTTCACTCCAGATTTTCCATCTCCCACCCAAATGGCTGATTCACAGGAAGAGTAGTTTAATTTACAAACATTGTCGACAAATGGAAATGTAATGAAGAAAAGGATGGGCAAGATATCATTCAACTATATGATGCCTGGTTAAACAGGATGTCATTGCACATTTCACATATATTATGGCTAGCTAAAAGACATGAGGCTGTATAATTCCCATATATGACATAGAAACTAAACAGGTGGCATTACAGAACATGTCTAAACTAAGCAGATGACATATATGATGTCAAAATTAGGCACTCAAGGAAACATATGCATGATATGACTAACATCATCATGCCAAGGTAGAGCAAACACCTTGGGGGGTAAATAGGAGTGGTCAGTTGCGTCTGAATCCGCCTCAGAACAGATATCTTCCTCTGGATTACAATCTGGAGAGGGGGGAGGGTTTGCCATTGAACCCACCATGGAGCAATGTCTGCATGACATTGTATTGCCGTGCAAAACTCTTCTCTTTTTCTCTACATGCTCAGCATGACTGTGTACAATATCTGACATGCATACGAAAAAAAATATGGTGAGATTATTTAAGGAGAGCATGTAGAAATCTCTATGTGATGGTAACAACCAGTGGACGGATCCAAAAATAATGATAGCGGTGATGATTGCTTTAATTTAATAAAAAGACAGATGATGATGGCTTTACTATTTGTTTCCCACCCAAGATGAACAACATAGGCATACCCTAGGTGAACCAGATATTAGATAGAGATACTATTCATTGCAGCCTCGATATGTGGCCCACAACTAATTTAGAACTCAAGTTTGAACACTAATTTGGACCTGACATGGAGTCTAAGAGGTGAACATGATGATAAAGTAGCAGGTAATTTTAAGCAATGCATAACATAAGCAGAAACAAAAGAGTGCGACCTCTCTTGTGGACCTGTGTACTCATCAGGTTCATCTGCTGACTCGATGATGGTGATGCCGTTGCGGTGAGTCTTTGGCGGTAGGGAAGGAGATCTGAGGCGGCGAAAGACGGTCAGGAGTCGTGATGTCTAGTTTGGTGGATGCTTCTGTCGATGGAACAGCTCAGGTGAGGTGGACGACGTCGCGGCAGGAGCAGGACAAACCACACAAAGTTTCCTTCAACACCTACCTGTAACTGAAGTAATTCTGTAAGGGCTCATTTGGCTTGCATGATTCTAAAACGTAGGGATAGGAAGACCACTGGAGTAGGATAGGAATGCACATGGTAAATAGAGGATTCGTAAACACAGGATTTCTGTCAACTTGGGTGTTTGTTTCATAGGAATTGGAAGAGCATAGGAATGCAAAGAAACATGGCAAAAATAAAGTGAAACCATATGAAAGCGTGTACAGTTAGAATGTTATTCTGCCAGTAATGCACTTGGTCCTATTTTCATGCATAGGATTTTGAAAAGTAGGTCCAGGTGGATGTTTTGCTCCATTCCTTTCAACAAAATGCATGAATAATTGAATAGTAGAGTGCCATAGGAAAATTTCCTATTGCTATGTTTTCCCGTTGAACCAAAATAGCCCTAATGGATCGACATGAATGTAGAGTAATAAGTGATGCAACAAGTGTACAACCTCTTTGTCGTAGCCATGTTGACCTCGGCATCATTGGGTTGGTCGCTGAAGAAGTTGAGGCAGAGGTGGCTGTCGAAGGTGTGGAGGAAGATCTGAGGAATCATGATTTGCGTCGAGCCTTTGCTCTGTTGTGATGGATCGTTCTGGCGTTGGAGCAGCTCCGGTGAGCCGTAAGACGTCAAGGCTGAAGCAGCATAAGACAGGCATCGTTAATCTCAAGTAGGATTCTAATAGCATATCCAATAGATGATGTAAAATAGATGTAAAATTTACATCACCAAAAACCACCTGACTACAACAAATGAGGTAAAAACTGTTGACTCTGAACTTAACTGTCGAAACTGAAATTTACTGTGGAATATGAATATTCTTTATCGGCTGAGCATAATGATAGCAGAGAGGCACTTGACATGTAGTTTAGGGAGGGCCTACAGTTCATCTTCAACCTGCACCCCCTTGAGCCGCCAGCCACCATCGGCCGAACCGCCGGCCCCCGCGCCACCTCGCCGCCCCGAAACAACTCCCCACCGCCGGTCTGCCGCTGCCCTGACCAGCCCTCTAGCCCCCCTCCCCCGCGCTGAGCTTTCTCTCCGGTGATCTCCATGCCACTGCCCCACCACCGCGCCCCAACCACCGGCAACCACCGCCCCCACCCTGAACCCTAAGATAGATAGTGGGGTACCTCTTCGGCGAGCCCCCCTGCCCGCTGCGGGTGGTTCTTCCTTAACTCCGGTGAGCCCCCCCACCCCCTAAAAATTGACTAACAGTCGACTGAAGTGTAGCTAAATCGGAGCATAGCAGCAGCACGAGCGAGGGGGAGAGCAGCAGCAGTAGCATGAGCGAGCGAGCGAGAGCCGAAGCAGCAACAACAGATCAGGCTAGTATGGACGCCGCCGCCGAAGGGGGCTCGCACTGGGGGAGAGCCGCCGTGGAGATGTCGCCCGCGGCGCCGGCTTCGAGGTAGCCGCTCCATGGGGGTGCGGGATGGAGCACCGCCGGTGCCGGGAGGTCGAGTTAAGGAGAAGGTGTGATGCGATGAATGTACAACCTCTTTGGTGGCGCTGAGTAGGCCTCGACTTCGTCCGAGGAGTCAGTGAGGATGTTGCGGTTCCGGTGGAGCAAGTTAAGGCGGCGCTGTGGGGATGGAGCAGCCGCGATAGACGAGGCGATCGTCGGAGCAGCTCCTTGGAGGTGGAGGACGGGGCGGCTGCACCGGCAGGACAACGAGATGGATGACAGATCCTCATCCAGGTAGGTGGACGAGGGACGTCGAGCTGTTGCGGTGGACGACATCATTGGGGAAGAGGCTCCGACTAGGCAGTGGTGAGGTGGCGGACGGAGGAAGGTGCGTTTCGCGGCTGGAGCGGAGAGGTTATGGCGGCCTGGGATTTCAAATGGCGAAAAGGAGGCGATGGGAGGGGGGACCATGACTTAGGGACGTGCTTGTCCAAAATGTAGGGTGTGTTACAAAAGTACCCCCACCGATTTGAACTAACGGCCCTTTCGGCTCAGGGTTAGAAGGGGGATTTTGCGTGTCGGGATTTGGAAAATGGAGGGAGTTTTCACGAGCGTTGTAATTTCGGGATTGCAATGCGCAGGTTGTGAAGGCGCCAGTTTTGGGAGCACGATGTCTGAATTTTCGGGATATAACTAGGCGCAGGTTGAATTTTAGGGACAAGCCTAATGTGTAATATTGTACTTGTACGTACCAAATCAATTCGCACTTCCCTCAACAAAAAAATGAAAAAATAAAACTATTCACACCACACAAAGAGAGAGTCTTGTCCCGTTTTACTATACAGATGGTATTCAAAGCTAATCATACCAACATGTTTTGTCCAATTAAATTTTTTTGTTGGCTGTATAATGCATGTAACCTACTCATACCAACATTTTAGTGCATTCCAAATGTCTATACTACCGCTGCAATTCGAACTAAATTTGAATTCGTTTCTCTATTTCAATAAGAATCTACAATCATGATTGTTGCCAACTTCAGCCATCATTCGTGTATTACCTTAACAACACACCACATGATTACTATAGAGATAGATATGAACTATGTGTACTATATGAACTCGAATTCTATTTTTTGAATACACTTGATGTTGATTTCAAATAATAGTACATTTGATGTACTAACTATATATTCATAATCTAAACCATGTTCCATACGTACACCGTGTTTATCACACAAAGTATAGTGCCCCGCCCCCTACATTATGACAAGTATATAGCCCTAAGCTGCAAAAGCCACACATTAGCCCAAATTATAATCAATGTTCTATAGATTATATGTAGTACTAGCAAGATGACCATGCGTTCCACGGAACATCAAGATGATCGAGGGGAGGCCTTATTTCCAAATGTGGAGAGGGGTGTGGGTATCTTTTTTCAAAATTGCCATAGTTTCCTTCCTATCCGTCAGATATAAATCGGACGGCCTATATTGTTGGATGGCAGCCACTCCATCATCAACAACTCTACTTTTTTATAAGAGTGGAGATAAAATATATTATATGTAGTATAACATGTTCATAACCACACCATGTGTATCACCTTATATATATTCACGCATGCGTCGGTTTAAAACACTATGATAAATTCTTCAAATATCCGAATTCACTTTTTATAATGAATTATGATCTCTATTCGTCTTTTCCACCCACACAATCCTCTTATCTTTGTAGCTAGCGCTAAATTTCTCTCGTGCATGCACACGCCCGCATCCCTCTCACTCTCCCTCAGCATTCTCTAGCTTCATCGCGCGAATTCGTCTTTTCACTTTAGGTCGTTCACCCACGGTGTGTGTAGGCCCCCCAACTCCTTCTTTACGGCACACATCGATCGATATGCCTCTCTAGCCAGGTGTGCCTACCACAAACACAATCTTTCCCTCTTATCTTGTCATCGTCCATGCCTCACTCCCACCCCTATTTTCATCGATCTTGTACTCACACACTCCTTTCCCCTCGATATAGTATGCCTATCGCACACCTCCTAGATGCATCCCTCTCTCTAGGGCCTTATTTGCTTGTAACACATACATGCATGTATACCGATCGATCTCCCTACATATACCTAGGTCGACTTTAACTATTTCCCCCCACCCATCCATCGACATACCTCACAAGTTATGTCTCTCCTCTCTCTAACAAAGGAGGATTGATCTTCCTATGTAGTTACATCTGCTTACCACAGCCATATCGTCCCCCCTCATCATTCGTGCATGCCTTATGTCCCGTCTCTCACACGCACGTACACAGATAGGCAGCCATCCCCTCTCTTATTGATATTGCAGGCGTGCCCTCAGTTTGTCTAGCAAGCCTCTCCCACCATTTGTTAGAAGCAACTCCACCACCACCCCCTAAAACACTCTAGCTCCGTCTCTCTCCCAACCTTATTCCTCTCCTACACATATGCATGGATGTTGATCGATCTCCTTCAATACATAAGGTAGGCCTCTCTCCTCCTCCACACATGTACCAACTATTGTACCTCTATAGTTAATTAGGTCTCCCCCCACCCCACCCCCACCACACAACGATAGTCGAGCATTGTAGGTAGGTATCCATGCCACGGAGACAAACTGCACATGTACCCTCTCACCACTACAAAAAAATACACTTCCGTGATGATACGTGTTTGTAACAGTAGGTCACGTTTTTTGCCATGCATGTACATCCTTGACAAATTTATGACAGAATCATGATAGTCATACATGTGATGTCGTAGAAGTGTTCCATGACATTACCAAAATTATCAGCACGGAAGTGTCCACTTCCATGACGATAAATCGTGCGTCATGATATGTCTCCGTCGTATCTACTTTTCCAAACACTTTTGCCCTTGTTTTGGACTCTAACTTGCATGATTTGAATGGAACTAACCCGGACTGACGCTGTTTTCACCAAAATTACCATGGTGTTATTTATGTGCAGAAACAAAAGTTCTTGGAATGACCTGAAACTCCACGGAGCTTATTTTTGGAAAATATTAAAAATACAGGAAGAAGAATCCATGTCAGGGGGGCCTCCACCTGTCCACGAGGGTGGGGGGCGCGCCTGACCCCCCTGGGCGCGCCCCCTGCCTCGTGGGCCCCCTGTTGCTCCACCGACCTCAACTCCAACACCATATATTCGTGTTCGGGGAGAAAAAAATCAGGAAGAAAGATTCATCCCGTTTTACGATACGGAGCCGCCGCCAAGCCCTAAAACCTCTCGGGAGGGCTGACATGGAGTCCGTTCGAGGCTCCGGAGAGGGGAATCCGTCGCCGTTGTCATCATCAACCATCCTCCATCACCAATTTCATGATGCTCACCGTCGTGCGTGAGTAATTCTATCGTGAAGCTTCTTTGGGCCGGTGATGGGTTGGATGAGATTTATCTTATGTCGAGTTAGTTTGGTTAGGGTTTGATCCCTAGTATCCACTATGTTCTGAGATTGATGTTGCTATGACTTTGCTATGCTTAATGTTTGTCACTAGGGCCCGAGTGCCATGATTTCAGACCTGAACCTATTATGTTTTCATGAATATATGTGAGTTCTTGATCCTATCTTGCAAGTCTATAGTCACCTACTATGTGTTATGATCCGACAACCCCGAAGTGACAATAATCGGGACCACTCCCGGTGATGACCGTAGTTTGAGGAGTACATGTATTCATTCACTATGTGTTAATGCTTTGGTCCGGTACTCTATTAAAAGGAGGCCTTAATATCCCTTAGTTTCCATTAGGACCCCACAGCCACGGGAGGGTAGGACAAAAGATGTCATGCATGTTCTTTTCCATAAGCACGTATGACTATATTCAGAATACATGCCTACATTACATTGATGAATTGGAGCTAGTTATGTGTCACCCTATGTTATGACTGTTACATGATGAACCGCATCCGGCATAATTCTCCATCACCGATCCAATGCCTACGAGCTTTTCATATATTGTTCTTCGCTTATTTACTTTTCCGTTGCTACTGTTACAACCACTACAAAACCCAAAAAATATTAGTTTTGCTACCGTTACCGTTATTTCCATACTTTGCTACTAAATACTTTGTTGCAGATATTAAGTTATCCAGGTGTGGTTGAATTGACAACTCAGCTGCTGATGCTTGAGAATATTCTTTGGCTCCCCTTGTGTCGAATCAATAAATTTGGGTTGAATACTCTACCCTCGAAAACTGTTGCGATCCCCTATACTTGAGGATTATCAAGAACATTTTACGGCACCGTTCTTGGGAGCATAGCTCTATTCTTTGAGTCGCTTGGGATTTATATCTGCTGGTCACTATGAAGAACTTGAAAGACGAAAAACAAAAATTTATCCCTCAACTACGAGGGGAGGTAAAGAAGCGCCATCTAGCTCGCACTTGATTCACCTTACATTTTGAGTAAGCTTGCGACACCTAAACCCATACGCTATTAATTACGATATGTCGCATGCTATTGATGATGCCATACGCTATGGATGATACTTATGATGAAACTACTTCTATGCTTGATACTACTGTGCCACTTGGTGAATTTGTTGATGAACAACTTGCTAGGGCTAGAGAGAATGAAAGTATTGAAACTGATAATATTGATGATAGTGATGATGAAGACTCTCCCCCTAATAAATATGAATTAGATGTTGTTCCTGAGGGTTATGTTATGGATGAAGAAGCTGCTAGAGCTATTTTAGCTTGCAATGATAGATATGATCTTAAGAAGTTATTAGCTAAATGGAAGCAGCAATCTCTTAATGCTAGAATGAAACCCGGCCTGCTTTTCCTACTTCACCTATACGTATTCTTGATAAGGATTATGAATTATCTGTTGATCCTGATATAATTACTTTGGTTGAATCTGATCCTTTTTATGGCTATGACTCTGAAACTGTTGTGGCACATCTTACTAAATTAAATGATATAGCCACTCTGTTCATTAATGATGAGAGAACTCGCTACTTTTATATCCTTAAAATATTTCTGTTCTCATTAAAGGGTGATGCTAAGATATGGTTTAATTCTCTTGATCCTGGTTGTGTGTGTAGTCCCCAGGATATGATTTATTACTTCTCTGCTAAATATTTCCTGTCTCATAATAAACATGCTGCTTTAAGGAAATATTTAACTTTGGGCAATTTGATTATGATAGTCTCCCACAAGCTTGGGGGAGGCTTCTCCAATTACTTAATGCTTTGCTGATCATCCTCTTAAGAAAAATGAAATACTTGATATCTTTTATAATGGACTAACCGATGCTTCCAGAGATTACCTTGATAGTTGTGCTGGTTACATTTTTCAGGGGAAAGAACAGGATGAAGCTGAGATTCTATTGAATAATATGTTGACAAATGAAAATAATTGGACACTTCCTGAGCCAACTCCTGAGCCTATTCCTAAGCCAACTCCGAAGAAGAGGGGTGTTCTATTTCTCAGCCCGAAGGTATGCAAGAGGCAAAGAAATCTATGAAAGAAAATGGTACTAAATCTGAAGATGTTAAGAATTTACCTCCTATTGAAGAAACACATGGTCTTAATTTACCGCCTGTTGAAGAAATATATGATCTTAATCCATTACCTATTGAAGAAACACATGGTCTTGATAACCCGACACAGGTAGTAAAGGTAAATTCTCTCTATAGATATGATAAAGCTGAAATCCGTCCTACTAAGTTTGCTAGCCAATGTTTGGATGAATTTGATAACTTTATGGTTAAGCAAGAAGATTTTAATGCTTATTTTGGTAGACAATTAAAACAAAATGCTTATATGATTGAACACTTGGGTGATTATATGTCTAGAGCTAAAGGTGAACTTAAACTCATTAGTAAACATGCTTCTATGGTTACCACTCAAGTAGAACAAGTACTTAAAGCTCAAAATGATTTGCTCGATGAATTGAATAGTAAGAACAATGACTTTGCTGTTAGAGTGGCTACTAGAACTGGTAAGATGACTCAGGAACCTTTGTATCCTGAAGGCCATCCCAAGAGAATTGAACAAGAGTCTCAGATAAATAATTTAGATGCACCTAGTCCTTCTAAAAAAATAAAAAGAAAAATGATAGGACTTTGCATGCTTCTAGTGAACCTATTGCTGATCCACCTGAGAATCCAAATGATATTTCTATTTACGATCTTTGAAACACAATCTGGTAATGAACATGAACCTAGTAATAATGTTAATGATGATGTTCATGATGATGCTCAACCTAGCAATGATAATGATGTAGAAATTGAACCTGATGTTGATCTTGATAACCCACAATCAAAGAATCAACATTATGATAAGAGAGACTTTGTTGCTAGGAAACACGGTAAGGAAAGAGAACCTTGGGTTCAGAGACCCATGCCTTTTCCTCCCAAACCATCCACGAAAAAGGATGATGAGGATTTTGAGCGCTTTTCTGAAATGATTAGACCTATCTTTTTGCGTATGCGTTTTGACTGATATGCTCAAAATGAATCCTTATGCTAAGTATATGAAAGAAATTGTTACTAATAAAAGAAAGATACCGGAAGCTGAAATTTCCACCATGCTTGCTAATTACACTTTCAAGGGTGGAATACCAAAGAAACTGGGAGATCCAGGAGTACCCACTATACCATGCTCCATTAAAAGAAATTATGTTAAAACTGCTTTATGTGATCTTGGAGCCGGTGTTAGTGTTATGCCTCTCTCTTTATATCGTAGACTTGATTTGAATAAGTTGACACCTCTTGAAATATCTTTGCAAATGGCCGATAAATCAAGCTGCTATACATTGCCGGTATCTGTGAGGATGTGCCTGTTGTGGTTGCAAAGCGTTACTATTTTAACGGACTTTGTTATTCTTGATATTCGAGGACGATAGTATGTCTATTATTCTTGGAAGACCCTTTTTGAATACTGCAGGGGCTGTTATTGATTGCAACAAAGGCAATGTCACTTTTCATGTTAATGGCAATGAGCATACGATACACTTTCCGAGGAAACAACCTCAAGTCTACAGTATCAATTCTATTGGAAAAATTCCATCGATTATTTTTGGAGGTTTTGAATTTCCTCTTCCTACTATCAAGAAGAAATATGATATTCTTATTGTTGGGGATGTGCATATCCCCGTTGAAGTAACATAGTGTTATTTGAAATTTCTCCGGTTCCATGTTATTCAGAATGAGTTTGTTAACAAGACTTGATCAACCTTGTTAGTGGATTCCTTTTGATGAGCATGAGATGGATGAAACTAGAAGGCACAACCTTCTGTACCCACCTTTTACCTTCAGTTATTTAGTTTAAATAAAGCAAAAATAGTATTTTTCATGTCTGTTTTCTGAATTATCCATGCAATATAAAAATACCCCGAAAATAAAAGTTCTCCAAATGCCCTGCCAATTTAATATGATTTTTCTGGAATATTTGAGAATATCTCGCATGCGAGAACACAACAGGGGAGCAAGCACACAGCCACGAGGGTCCAGGCGCGCCCTGCCTCGTCAGGCCCATGGTGGCTCCCCTCCACTTATTCCTGCACCCACACACTTCTTCTTCCTCCCAAAAAAATCACCATCCAGCTCAAGCACGAGTTCTAGCTCATTTTGCTGCGATTTTCGATCTCCTTGCTCAAAGCACTTCTCACAAACTGCTTGGGGGAATTGTTCCTTGGTTTGTAACTCCTCCATTCGTCCAATTAGTTTTTGTTCTAGTGCTTTATTCATCGCAAATTTGTGCTGCCTAGGTGACCATGTTCTTGAGCTTGCATGTCAAATTTATATGGTTCCAAGTAGTTCTAATGCATGATATAGGCCCTAGGCACTTGTAGGAGTAGTTGCTATCAATTTTGTTAAGTTTGGTTCACTTTTATTTGAAGTTACTAAAAATTTCAGAAATGTTGCAGAGGAAGAAATATGTTTAGGAAAATGTACCAAGGTGGTTCTTCAAGGAAGCAAGGACCCAGGCTTGCAATGCGTGATGCTGACGATGAGCCACCAAGGAACACTCCAGTGCGGCCTTGTGAATGGCCTTCAGAGGACTTTATGCATCGAGCGGGAATCAAGGAAGAATTTAACGCATATTTGCATAACGCTTATCTTGTGAGCTTCGAGGAGGAAAAATGCCGCCAGTACCACTATCTCACTAGTTCCTTTGTGAGGAGGTTTGAATTTTCATCTTCACGCAATTCTCAAACTGTCATGTTTGATCTTTATGAAAAATCTTATACGATGGACTTAGAGGATTTTACCAACGCTTGCAAACTTCCACAATGGGGTAGTGCTAGTGAACCCATAAATCTGAATTTAGAGATTTTCTTGCTAGTATAACCGTGGGGGAATCTAGAGACATAGCACAAGCTACCATAGGGAGCATTCATTTTCCTGCTATACATTATTTTGCTCTCTTCATAGGTAGGTGCATAAATGGTAAAGATGAAGCATCTCACATGTGTGTCCCTGAACTCAGTATTCTTAGAAGTGCTGTGTTAGGAGATAAATCTTATAATTTGGGAGCCATTGTTGCGCGTAGGTTGCATCACAATAGATTTAATGGAGATTTCTTTGGTGGAATTTATGCAACCCGCTTAGCTGATTTTCTTGGTGTAACCATACGTGATGATGATATTGAATTGCCTCCTACTTATCTAGACTTTAATGCTATGGTTCACCATTAGTTTGTCGAGAGGAATGAACCACCTCTCCAGTACCGACTAATCTTTGACACGCGTCACACTGTCAATATTGTTCTCCCTGCTCCTGCTCTCTTTGACTTTCAGGCAAAGGGGAGACATTTTATAACCAGAGAGGAGGCAAATGAGTACGAAAGGAGGACGAGGGCAGCTCGCCTCCAAGCCGCAGCCCATGATGCAATAGCCGCTTCATCTCAGTATGACCCCGGCTATAACTATGGATATCCGCCAGGCCATCCGTGGCAATAAACCAACTTAGGCCAAAATCCTAAGCTTGGGGGAGTACGTATTTCTCACCGACATTACATTTATGTCCACACACTCATGCTAGTTGTCGGTGCTCATACTTTTTCTCTGTAATTCCATGCTAGTTTATTTTCTTTTCCTGCTTTCTTTTTGTGTGTTTGATAAACCTGAAGAAAAAACAAAAATTAGTATAGCTTTTAGTTAGTTTACCTTTCTTGCTGTAGTATTAATAATTAAAAAGAAAACCCAAAAAGATTTCTTGTTCTTCTTTTGCTTGTTGGGAGCTTTCCCGTGTAAATAGTTTTATTTCTTTTCTTTTCTTTGGGGGTCTATAGGAGAAGACCATAATGAAATTGTTGAAGTGGCTCTTATATGCAATATTGTTGATTTAACCAAGAGCCCATATTGCCTTGTCTTCTCCTGTTTATTGAATGCTCGCAAATTCCAGCTTAGTCCAATGCACGTGCACTCTTATTATTTTCACATCGTTCGGTCGTGCAAGTGAAAGGCAATTATGACGATATATGATGGACTAATTGAGATGAGAGAAGCTGGTATGAACTCGACCTCTCTTGTTTTTGTAAATATGATTAGTTCATCGTTCCTGATTCAGCCTATTATGAATAAACATGTTTGCAATAACAATTAGAGATCATAGTTGCTCGTGCCATGCTTGATTAGCTATGAGTTATAATGGTTTACCTTGTGTGCCAACATGTTATTAAAATGGTTGTGATGTGGTATAGTGGGGTGGTATCCTCCTTTGAATGATTTAAGGGACTCGACTTGGCACATGTTCACACATGTAGTTGAAACAAATCAACATAGCCTTCACGATATTAATGTTCATGGTGGATTATATCCTACTCATGCTTGCACTTAATGTTTATTAATTTTAATGCATGTTCATCACTGTTGTCGCTCTCTAGTTGGTCGCTTACCGGTCTTTTGCTAGCCTTCACTTGTACTAAGCGGGAATACTGCTTGTGCAACCAATTCCTTAAACCGCAAAGTTATGCCATATGAGTCCACCATACCTTCCTATATGCGGTATCTACCAGCCGTTCCAAGTAAATTTGTATGTGCCAAACTCTAAACCTTCAAATGAAATTCTGTTTTGTATGCTCGATTAGCTCATGTATGAACTAGGGTTGTCCGTATCTTCCATGTTAGGCGGGTTATTCTCAAGAGGAGTGGACTCCGCTCCTCACTCACGAGAAAATGGCTGGTCACCGGGATGCCCAGTCCCATGCTTTATGCAAATCAAATCAAAATAATTGCAAACAAAACTCCCCTGGGACTGTTGTTAGTTGGAGGCACTCGTTGTTTCGAGCAAGCCATGGATTGATGCTTGTTGGTGGAGGGGGAATATAAACTTTACCATTCTGTTTGGGAACTGCCTATAATGTGTGTAGCATGGAAGATATCGCCATCTCTTGGTTGTTATGTTGACAATGAAAGTATGCCGCTCAAAATGTTATTTATCTCTATTTCAAAATCGAGCTCTGGCACCTCTACAAATCCCTGCTTCCCTCTACGAAGGGCCTATCTATTTACTTTTATGTTGAGTCATCACCCTCTTATTAAAAAGCACCAGCTGGACAGCACCGCTGTGATTTGCATTCATTACTATTAATTTATATTGGGTATGACTATGACTGGATCTCTTTTACCATGAATTACAATGTCTAGTCAGTCCTTGATCTTTAAAGGTGTATGTTTTGCGGTCTCAGAAGGGCTAGCGAGATACCATCTTGTTATGTCATATCATGATTGTTTTGAGGAAGTGTTGTCATCCGAGATTTATTATTATTGCTCGCTAGTTGATTATGCCATTGACATGAGTAAACATGAGACCTAAATGTTATTGTGAATATGGTTAGTTATAATATTTGCTAAAAACTTGAATGCGGGCTTTACATATTTACAACAACAAGAGCAAACAGAGTTTGTAAAAGTTTTTATTTATCACTTTCAGTTTATCAACTGAATTGCTTGAGGACAAGCAATGGTTTAAGCTTGGGGGAGTTGATACGTCTCTGTCGTATCTACTTTTCCAATCACTTTTGCCCTTGTTTTGGACTCTAACTTGCATGATTTGAATGGAACTAACCCGGACTGATGCTATTTTCAGCAAAATTACCATGGTGTTATTTATGTGCAGAAACAAAAGTTCTTGGAATGACCTGAAACTCCATGGAACTTATTTTTGGAAAATATTGAAAATACTGGAAGAAGAATCCACGTTAGGGGGCCTCCACCTGTCCATGAGGGTGGGGGGGCGCCCCCTGCCTCGTAGGCCCCCTGTTGCTCCACCGACCTCAACTCCAACTCCATATATTCGTGTGCGGGGAGAAAAAATCAGGGAGAAAGATCCATCGCGTTTTACGATACGGAGCCGCCGCCAAGCCCTAAAACCTCCCGGGAGGGCTGACCTGGAGTCCGTTCGGGGCTCCGGAGAGGGGAATCTGTCGCTGTTGTCGTCATCAACCATCCTCCATCACCAATTTCATGATGCTCACCGCCGTGCGGGAGTAATTCCATCATAGGCTTGCTGGACGGTGATGGGTTGGATGAGATTTATCATTTAATCGAGTTAGTTTGGTTAGGGTTTGATCCCTAGTATCCACTATGTCTGAGATTGATGTTGCTATGACTTTGCTATGCTTAATGCTTGTCACTAGGGCCCGAGTGCCATGATTTCAGACCTGAACCTATTATGTTTTCATGAATATATGTGAGTTCTTGATCCTATCTTGCAAGTCTATAGTCACCTACTATGTGTTATGATCCGGCAACCCCGAAGTGACAATAATCGGGACCACTCGCGGTGATGACCGTAGTTTGAGGAGTTCATGTATTCACTATGTGTTAATGCTTTGGTTCGGTAATCTATTAAAAGGAGGCCTTAATATCCCTTAGTTTCCATGAGGACCCCGCTGCCACGGGAGGGTAGGACAAAAGATGTCATGCAAGTTCTTTTCCATAAGCACGTATGACTATATTCGGAATACATGCCTACATTACATTGATGAATTGGAGCTAGTTACATGTCACCCTATGTTATGAATGTTACATGATGAACCGCATCGGCATAATTCTCCATCACCGACCCAATGCCTCTGAGCTTTTCATATATTGTTCTTCGCTTATTTACTTTTCGTTACTCTTTGTTACAATCACTACAAAACCCAAAAATATTACTTTTGCTACCGTTACCGTTACTTCCATATTACTTTGCTACTAAATACTTTGTTGCATATATTAAGTTATCCAGGTGTGGTTGACTTTACAACTCAGGTGCTAATACTTGAGAATATTCTTTGGCTCCCCTTGTGTCGAATCTATAAATTTGGGTTGAATACTCTACCCTCGAAAACTGTTGCGATCCCCTATACTTGTGGGTTATCATGTCACAGAAGTGCTTTCGTCAAGGGTGACCGACACGTGGCATCCACCGTAACAGAACGCCGTTAAGCTATCGGGTTCGGTTTTGGATCCGATAACCCGTTAACAACCCCGACCAATGGGGATTTTCCACGTGTAAAATCATCATTGGCTGGAGGGAACACGTGTCGGCTCGCCGTTGGGACAGATGTCATCCACTCATTGGACCCAAAGCGCCTATGATACGTCGACACGTGGCACGGCCCAACAGAGGCCCATTCCTGTGAAAAGGCCGACCCGTTTTACTTGGTCAAAAGGTGGCGGGCCGACCCACGGCAAGCCTGTTAACGGCCTGTTTGCATATAGCCAATTTACAACCCGCTAACCCAGGGCTCGTTTACGGCCTATCCGAATTAGGCCCAGTAGCGTCATCTGGGCCGTCCAATATAATTCCAGCCCTTTTTAACTTCCAGCCCACGTATGGCCCATGACGTCTTTCGGCCCATATGAGGCCCTTAGTAACCCTCGGCCCATTAATGGCCCGTGGTAAAATTGGCCCGTAATGAACAGTGTACCACTTTATACCCATTAACGGCCCATTATACCATTGGGCCGTTTCCAGCCCATGTTATCTTTCGGCCTTCTCAGGGACCATTTATTCTTGGGCTCATTTCCATCATTCGTTTACTTATGGCCCGTTATAGGCCTTTTCTGCTTGTGGGCCAAATTTAGCCCGTTGATACAGTGGGCCCGTTTGTGGCCCGTTAATCTGTTGGGCCATTTTCATAGCATCATCAAATACGGCCGATTAATGGCCCGTTATGGTCAGCCCATAAAACGTACGATTTCCACAATAGCCCGTTTACGGCCCCTTATACGGCCCGTACAAGGCCCATAGAAGAGACAACCCGTAGAAGGCCCATTGACCCGACGACCACAGAAGGCCCATTGAGCCGACGACCCATAGAAGGCCCATGGATCCGCTGGCCCATAGAAGGCCCATGGATCCGCTGGCCCATGGAAGGCCCATGGATCCGACAGCCCATAGAAGGCCCACGAATCCGACGGCCACATAAGGCCAGGGATCGTCTGTCCCGTAGATGGCCCATGGAACGTACTACCTGTGGAGGGCCATGGTCACTACAACGTTTGGGCAAGTTGGCCTCCGTTTGAACGATATAGCATATTCAAAGAATTATCCTACTCTATACTATCACCTCTAAAAACATACACTATACAATAAAGAGACTAAGGCATAGAAATGTAGAATAATCCTACACTATACAGTAAAGAAATTGCAGTCGATTATACCCACTGGGCATTATGGTTCGACACCAGTGATAATAAAGCATACACAAACAACAAATTACATACACTGGGCAAATACAGCTCATACATCATGGACACGCAATAACATAACTTACCATTTGAACTATAATCTCTTCAGAAAATAGGATTGGCCGGATTTAGATAGCACAAATTTCAGTCTGCAAAATCTCCAATTCCTTCGTTGTTACCTCAGTGTCTTGTTTCATTTTTTTACTCCTGCATCTAATATCTGCATGTCCAGTCTCAACTTGTTGATTGTACGTTCAGAATCATGTACACGTTGTCTTGCCACCTCTAGTTGATGGTCGAGAACATCATCACATTCCAATTCCAATCCATAATCATTGGTATGGCCATCTTTGCCTTTGCTTTCATGAGATCTTTGTGTTGATGTCACTTCATCACGAAATGTTTACGTAAGTACACATGACTAGGGCAAAAATATAGTTACTAGTGAAGCGAGCAAGACAGACTATTTTGTACATGGCAAAACAGGACTAACAATAATGTTACACGTCATGAAGCATAAGCAGGTGATATTTTAAAAATTATAAAAAGGTAGTCAGTGCAGCCTGCATACAGAAATATCTCTTAGCTCACCAGAGGAGCATGATGTTGGGGCCCAATCCAAAACACAAACAAGTTACAAATTTAGACAGCACGTTGCGTAGAAGTAAGCTAGTAGTTGGCCATTCTGTAGCTCAATTAAAGCCTTAGGGAGCATAATGAACAGCAGAGGATTTCATACAAACATACTACAGCAAGCAAAACTATGCAATCATTAGCCTAGTATAAACTAGATTGTGAGCATCATTCAATAATAGTTGGTTAATAGACTTCAAAGCTTCAGGCACACTACGACAGAGTAATTAAATGGTAAGGCCTTTAATTATGTCAACTAATAGGTATACAAGTACCCAACATCAGGCATCATTCTTTGGGCATCTCATTAGCTGAGGACAAATAAAGCAATTGAAAAGAGCAAATTAACTATGCAGAAACAAACTAGGAATTGAACTGTTGAGTTGGATACATTGACTTACCTTAACAGGTTGAAGAGGCTCAGTAGCTCCTACTTCTCTTGCAAGGCTCCTTCCTAACATCTTGTACTTGGAAATCCTCAATCTTATCTTCACTGCACCCCCTCTGCAAGGTGACACAAACTAGTTACTCATCTCCTTGGAAGATAAATATGCATAATTTCTAGTCTATGAACACAAAAGGATGATATTATAACAAAACAACACCACATAATGAAACATGCCGCATCTCTTGCACTTGCACACAATGAAATGAGCATTTACTATGCCTGCACTATGTAAAAACTAGGCATACCTTCGAACTGGATCTCCAGGTACTCTTGGAGAGCCTACTTTACTGAGACAAACCTTTATGTCACCTATGAGTTAGACAAGGCCCCACTACAGCAGCCCTTAGTGTTTAAATCATTGACAAGCTCTGTTAGAGAGTTAGGTCAAGAACAACAAGTAATCAAAGCAAACAGTCCTAGTATGGCTGGCTGATGCAAACAAGCAATTGAACAGATGTGTGAGCAAATCATACGTATCAAGAAAAGAAGCAAAGAAGGAGGCTTAAAGACCATCACTTGACTGACCGGATTTAAGGGGCATTTAAACATCATGTGCAATGTATGAACTAACATAAACATTGCATATTCCAGATTCTACAATTGAATGCACATGTATTAGGTTATGCCATGTATGATGATGCCAAAATGTACACTATAGCAGGCAGGAGTGATTCATCATTGCACGCACAATTGAATTGCAGGTTAAGGGCAGTTCTATTCCGCCTTTTCAGGGCTTATTGTCAAAATAAGCCATAAAAGATGTAAAGAAGTCATTTTTGAGTTATGGGCTTGGGCTTAACTAATTTCGATTTGGAGGGGGTGTTTCGGGTAGGACCTCACTAAATTGAAGGGAAGGGGAATAGTGAAATGACTCTGTTGTCTGCCTATATTACACTCAAAATGCAACTGGTGATGCCCGCGTCACACCTCACCCTCAAGTAAAAACAAACACGCAAGCGTTCATTGCCCCGCCTGCTTGCATCTCCTCTCCCCTTTCCCTCTACCTCGACCCCACACTGCGGCACTAGGGTTCCTCCGACAAGTCGTCGCCCTTTGGTCCCATCTGCCTGGTCATCGACGATGCTCTGTCAACTAGGCTACATGGCGGTGGGTAGGGGCAAATCTCCCTGGCTGCTCCTCCGTCTGGTGCCGCCCCTCATTCTCATGGTCTCTAGCAGCTGCTCCACTGTGGTTCGTCCAACGCGCTACTCCGGCAGGCGCTGCACAACTACGGCTGATGCCACACTGCGGCAGAAGGCACCTTATTTCTCCTCCCCACCTCCCAGGTCGTGGCCTTGAGGTGCTGTTGAAGGATTAGCTCATCCAACAAGGTGAGGATCCCCTCTGATTTTTTGCCAAATTTTCATTCTGATCCACTATACGATGAATTGCTATGAGCTGCTTCTGCTGCTGCTATATGATGTGTTGCTATGAGTTGCTCCTCCTGCTACTATATGATGAATTTCTATGAGCTGCTGCTGCTATATGATGAATTGCTATGAGCTGCTGCTACTGCTATATGATGAATTGCTATGAGCTGCTGCTGCTGCTATATGATGAATTGCTATGAGCTGCTCCTGCTATATGATGAGTTGCTATAAGCTGCTCCTGCTGCTGCTGTATGGTGAATTGCTATGAGCTGCTCCTGCTGATGCTATATGATGAATTGCTATGAGCTGCTCCTCCTGCTGCTATATGATGAATTGCTATGAGCTGCTCGTGCTGCTGCAATATGATGAATTGCTATGAGCTGCTCCTGCTGCTGCAATATGATGAATTGCTATGAGCTGCTCCTGCTGCTGCTATATGATGAATTGCTATGAGCTGCTGCTGGTATATGATGAATTGCACACTGCTGCTGCTGCTGCTGTATGATGAGTTGCTATGAGTTGCTGCTGCTATATGATGCTTTCAGGTGGTGCTGCTATATGATAATAACCAGCCACTTGGACCATCAAATTTCAATAAATAATTGTTCTTCATTAAATGTGGGTCATGCGTTTTTCGTTTAAATTAGGCAATGGGATCTCTATGGAAAACATTGACCAAAGTAGATTGTGCCGAGTAGATGGTATCTTTGTATTTGCATTTTGAGCAAATAGTGATGGTCTGTTTTCCTATCATATTAATTCTGACCTTTGGGTTCAATTTGTGATGTTTGCAAGTCAAATTAATTTTCATATGGGCAGCAAAATGAAAAAAAAATGCAATCTAGACTTTTCACTTATCATACCAAAGATAAGCTGAAAACATAATGAAAAGAACTGGTTGGCTTATCACATGGAGCTTATATTCACAGGTGCTTATTTTCTTAGGAAAACTCGTAATAACTGTCCCTAAGAAACTTGGCCAATAGAACTGACATACAAATAACATGTCACGATGATTGCAATGGAGGAGTGATGTACCATAACTGCTTGTATAGGCTCACCGCTGGCTCTCCTTTTTGCGATGTTCCATGAAATTGCCACATGCATCTTGTACTTTTTCATTGTGTAACCCAATCTGCAAGTTGGCACGGCTAATTTCAGACATCTCTACATGATAATACATTGCATATCCCTTGCGCACATTTAAACCACCAATTAATGATTCTGTGCGTAGCATAAACTAGCCACGACTCTGTGTGCTGGACTAGCAGGCACTCTAAGGAAGCCTAATGTAGTGTACTGGAATTCCTACATGCCACCTATGATTTTATGTAATGTACTGCCTCTATTCCTAAATATATGTCTATGTCGAGATTCCAGTATGGACCATGCTACCTCTTGAGCACTGCGTTGGATTTCCCCGAAGAGGAGAGGATGATGCAGCAAAGTAGCGTAAGTATTTCCCTCAGTTTTTGAGAACCAAGGTATCAATCCAGTAGGAGGCCATGCACAAGTCCCTCGTGCACTGCACAAAGCGATAGCTCCTCGCAACCAACACGATTAGGGGTTGTCAATCCCTTCACGGTCACTTACGAGAGTGAGATCTGATAGAGATGATAAATAATATTCTTGGTATTTTTGGTATAGAGATGCAAAGTGAAAACTAAAAGGCAAAGTAAAAACAAAGCAAGTATTAAAGTGATGGAGATTGATATGATGAGAATAGACCCGGGGGCCATAGGTTTCACTAGTGGCTTTTCTCAAGAGCAAAAGTATTCTACGGTGGGTGAACAAATAACTGTTGAGCAATTAACAGAATTGAGCACAGTTATGAGTATATCTAGGTATGATCATGTATATAGGCATCACGTCCGAGACAAGTAGACCGAAAAGATTCTGCATCTACTACTATTACTCCACTCATCGACCGCTATCCAGCATGCATCTAGAGTATTAAGTTAAAAACAGAGTAACGCCTTAAGCAAGATGACATGATGTACAGGGATAAATTCATGCAATATGATAAAAACCCCATCTTGTTATCCTCGATGGCAACAATACAATACGTGCCTTGCAACCCTTTCTGTCACTGGGTAAGGACACCGCAAGGTTGAACCCAGAGCTAAGCACTTCTCCCATTGCAAGAACTACCAATCTAGTTGGCCAAACCAAACGGATAATTTGAAGAGACTTGCAAAGATAACCAATCATACATAAAAGAAATCATAGAAGAATCAAATATTATTCATAGATAATCTGGATCATAAACCCACAATTAATCGGTCTCAACAAACACACCGCAAAAAGAAGATTACATCGAATAGATCTCCACGAGAGAGGGGAGAACATTGTATTGAGATCCAATAAGAGAGAACAAGCCATCTAGCTACTAGCTATGGACCCGAAGGTCTGAAGTAAACTACTCACACTTCATCAGAGGGGCTATGGTGATGATGTAGAAGCCCTCCATGGTGGATGCCCCCTCCGTGAACTCCTAACAGGCCCCAAGATGGGATCGGCGTGGATACAGGAAGTTGCGGCGGTGGAATTTATGTTTTGGCTCTGTTACGATCGTTTGAAGTGCGTAGGTATATATAGGAGGAAGGAGTACGTCGGTGGAGCAACAGGCGGCCCACGAGGTAGGGGGTCGCGCCCTAGTGGGGGGGGCGCCCCCCACCCTCGTGACTGCCTCTTTTGTTCCTTGGAGTAGGGTCCAAGTCTCCTGGATCACATTCGGTGAGAAAATCACGTTCCCGAAGGTTTCATTCCGTTTGGACTCCGTTTGATATTTTGTTTCTTCGAAACACTGAAGTAGGCAAAAAACAACAATTACGAAATTTGGACCTCCGGTTAATAGGTTAGTCCCAAAAATAATATAAAAGTGGAAAATAAAGCCCAATATAGTCCAAAACAGTAGATAAAGTAGCATGGAGCAATCAAAATTATAGATACGTTGGAGACGTATCGGGCATCCCAAGCTTAATTCACCTTTCGTCCTCGAGTAGGTAAATTATAAAAAGAAAAAAAAATTATGCGGAGTGATACTTTCGCATAATTCCAATGTAAATCTTCTTAATTGTGGTATGAATATTCAGATCCGAAAGATTCAAGACAAAAGTTCATATTGACATAAAAATAATAATACTTCAAGCATACTAACTAAGCAATTATGTCTTCTCAAAATAACATGGCCAAAGAAAGTTATCCCTACAAAATCATATAGTCTGGCTATGCTCCATCTTCCCCACACAAAATATTTAAATCATGCACAACCCCGATGACAAGCTAAGCAATTGTTTCATAATTTAACTTTTTCAAAACTTTTTCAATCTTCACGCAATACATGAGCGTGAGCCATGGATATAGCACTATATGTGGAATAGAATGGTGGTTGTGGAGAAGACAAAAAGGGAGAAGATAGTCTCACATCAACTAGGCGTATCAACGGGCTATGGAGATGCCAATCAATAGATATCAATGTGAGTGAGTAGGGATTGCCATGCAACAGATGCACTAGAGCTATAAGTGTATGAAAGCTCAACAAAAGAAACTAAGTGGGTGTGCATCCAACTCGCTTGCTCACGAAGACCTAGGGCATTTGAGGAAGCCCATCATTGGAATATACAAGCCAAGTTGTATAATGAAAAATTCCCACTAGTATATGAAAGTGACAAAATGAGAGACTCTCTATCATGAAGATCTTGGTGCTACTTTGAAGCACAAGTGTGGTAAAAGGACAGTAGCATTGTCCCTTCTCTCTTATTCTCTCAATTTTTTTATTTGGGCCTTTTCTCTTTTTTTTATGGCCTCTTTTTTTTTATTTTTTTCTTTTTTGTCCGGAGTCTCATCCCGACTTGTGGGGGAATCATAGTCTCCATCATCCTTTCCTCACTGGGACAATGCTCTAATAATGATGATCATCACACTTTTATTGACTTACAACTCAACAATTACAACTCGATTCTTAGAACAAAGTATGACTCTATATGAATGCCTCCGTGTGTACCGGGATATGCAATGAAACAAGAGTGACATGTATGAAAGAATTATGAGCGGTGGCTTTGCCACAAATACGATGTCAACTACATGATCATGCTAGCAATATGACAATGATGGAGCGTGTCATAATAAGCGAACGGTGGAAAGTTGCATGGCAATATATCTCGGAATGGCTATGGAAATGCCATGATAGGTAGGTATGGTGGCTGTTTTGAGGAACATATATGGTGGGTGTATGATACCGGCGAAAAGTGCGCGGTATTAGAGAGGCTAGCAATGGTGGAAGGATGGGAAAAAGTGCATATAATCCATGGACTCAACATTAGTCATAAAGAACTCATATACTTATTGCAAGAATCTAGAAGTTATCAAAGCAAAGTATTACGCGCATGCTCCTAGGGGGATAGATTGGTAGGAAAAGACCATCGCTCGTCCCCGACCGCCACTCATAAGGAAGACAATCAATAAATAAATCATGCTCCGAGTTCATCACATAACGGTTCACCATACGTGCATGCTACGGGAATCACAAACTTCAACACAAGTATTCTTTAAATTCACAACTACTCAACTAGCATGACTCTAATATCACCATCTTCTTATCTCAAAACAATTGTCAAGCATCAAACTTTTCTTAGTATTCAACGCACTCAAAAGAAAGTTTCACATATCTTGAATACCAAGTATATTAATATAAAGCAAATTACCATGCTATTAACGACTCTCAAAATAATCTAAGTGAAGCATGAGAGATCAATAGTTTCTTTAAAACAAATCCACCACCGTGCTCTAAAAGATCTAAGTGAAGGACTAGAGCAAAAATTATCACGCTCAAAAGATATAAGTGAAGCACTATGAGCAAAACTATCAAGCTCAAAAGATATAAGTGAAGCACATAGAGTATTCTATCAAATTCCAATTTATGTATGGCTCTCTCAAAAGGTGTGTACAGCAAGGATGATTGTGGTAAACTAACAAGCAAAGACGCATAAATAATACAAGACGTCAAGCAAAACACATATCATGTGGTGAATAAAAATATAGCTCCAAGTAAATTACCGATGGAAGTAGGCGAAAGAGGGATGCCTTCAGGGCATCCCCAATCTTTGACTTTTTGGTGTCCTTGGATTATCTTGTGGGTGCCATGGGCATCCCCAAGCTTAGGCTCTTGCCACTCCTTGTTCCATAATCCATCAAAAGAATTTACCCAAAACTTGAAAACTTCACAACACAAAACTCAATAGAAATCTCGTGAGCCCCATTAGAGAAAGAAAACAAAATACTACTTTAAGGTACTGTAATGAACTCATTCTTTATTTATATTCGTGCTAAACCTACTGTATTCCAACTTCTCTATGGATTATAAACTATTTTACTAGCCATAGATTCATCAAAATAAGCAAACAACACACGAAAAACAGAATCTGTCAAAAACAGAACAGTCTGTAGTAATCTGTAACTAACGCAAACTTATAGAACTCCAAAAAATCTACCATAATTAGACGACCTAGAAAATTTGTTTATTGATCATAATCAAGTGGAATCATTATTTTATCACGTTCTGGTGATTTTTAATAATTCGGGCACTGAGCGCAAAGTTTCTAGAAATTACAGAAAGATCAAATAACTATCATCCAAGAAGATCTAATAGGTCTAGCTTGGCACAAAAACTAATTAAAACATAAAACCACATCTAAAAAGAGGCTAGATGGATTATTTATTCCTAAACATAAGCAAAAAAAAACTAAAAGTAAAATTGGGTTGCCTCCCAACAAGCGCTATCGTTTAACGCCCCTAGCTAGGCATAAAAGCAAGGATAGATCTAGGTATTGCCATCTTTGGTAGGCAACCCATAAGTGGATCGCATGATAGATTCATATGGTAATTCAATTTTCTTTCTAGGAAAGTGTTCCATTCCTTTCTTTAATGGAAATTGGAATCTAATATTCCCTTCCTTCATATCAATAATTGCACCAATCGTTCTAAGGAAAGGTCTACCAAGAATAATAGGACATGAAGGATTGCAATCTATATCAAGAACGATAAAATCTACGGGCACATAATTCCTATTTGCAACAATAATAACATCATTAATTCTTCCCATAGGCTTTTTAATAGTGGAATCCAAGATGCAAGTTTAGAGAGCAATCATCAAAGTCACGGAAATCTAGCAAATCACACAAAGTTTTGGGAATAGTGGAAACACTAGCACCCATATCACACAAGGCATGAAACTCATAATTTTTAATTTTAATTTTAATAGTAGGTTCCCACTCATCATAGAGCTTTCTAGGAATAGAGACTTTCAACTCAAGTTTTTCTTCATAAGATTGCATCAAGGCATCGACAATGTGTTCGGTAAAGGCCTTATTTTGACTATAAGCATGAGGAGAATTTAGCACGGATTGCAATAAGGAAATACAATCAATTAAGGAGCAATTTTCATAATTAAATTCCTTGAGATCCAATATAGTGGGTTTAGCAGCATCTAGGTTTTTATTTCTTTCATTCCCACATTTATCAATTTCATCATCAAGATCTAAAAATTCCGAATTCTTAGAACGCCTTCTAGGTAAAGTAAGATCACATTCAGTTTCATCAAGATTCATATTGCAAAACAAAGATTTAATGGGGGACGCATCAATAACTTTTAGATCTTCATCTTGATTTTCATAGGAATTAGAAGAACACGCTTTAATAAAGGCATCTTTGGAAGCACGCATCCTAGCGGTTCTTTATTTGCACTCATCAATGGAAATTCTCATAGCTTTGAGAGACTCATTGATATCATGCTTAGGAGGAATGGATCTAAGCTTTAAAGAATCGACCTCAAGATAAATTCTATCAACGTTCCTAGCCAAATCATCAACTTTAAGTAATTTCTCCTCAAGCAAAGCATTAACATTATTTTGTGAATTCATAAACTCTTTAACACTACTCTCAAATTCAGAGGGCATCTTATTAAAATTTCCATAAGAGTTGTTGTAGGAATTTCCATACTTATTAGAGGAATTACTAGGATAAGGCCTAGGATTAAAATTCCCACTATACGCGTTGTTACCAAAATTATTCCTACCAACAAAATTCACATCCATAGATTCATTATTATTCTCAATAAAAGTAGATAAAGGCATATCATTAGGATCAGAAGAAACACTCTTAGTAGCAAATAATTTCATAAGTTCATCCATCTTTCCACTCAAAACATTAATTTCTTCTATCGCAGGCACTTTTTTATTAGTAGATCTTTCAGTATGCCATTGAGAATAATTAACCATAATATTATCTAGAAGTTTAGTAGTATATCCTAGAGTGATTTCCATAAAAGTGCCTCTCGCGGCCGAATCTAAAAGGTTTCTAGAAGCAAAATTCAATCCGGCATAAAAGTTTTGTATAATCATCCACAAGTTCAAACCATGAGTAGGACAATTACATATCATTAATTTCATTCTCTCCCAAGCTTGTGCAACATGTTCATGATCAAGTTGCTTAAAATTCATAATATCGTTCCTATGAGAAATGATCTTAGCGGGAGGAAAATACTTAGAGATAAAAGCATCTTTGCACTTGTTCCAAAAATCAATACTATTTTTAGGCAAAGATGAAAACCACGCTTTAGCACAATCTCTAGGCGAAAAAGGAAATAGCTTCAATTTAACGACATCATTATCGACATATTTTTTCTTTTGCATATCACATAAATCAACGAAGCTATTCAGATGAGTAGCGGCATCTTCACTAGGAAGGCATGAATTGATCTTTCATAACAAGATTCAACAAAGCAGTATTGATTTCACAAGATTCAGTATTGGCAAGAGGAGCAATCGAAGTGCTAAGGAAATCATTATTATTGGTATTGGTGAAGTCACACAATTTGGTAGTATCTTGAGCCATCGCGACAAACAAGCAATCCAACACACGAGCAAACAAGCGGACGAGGAAAAGGCAACGGAAAGAGAGGAGGAGATTGGGAAAGAGAGGGCGAATAAAACGGCAAGGGTGAAGTGGGGAAGAGGAAAATGTGACGAAAATGGCAAATAATGTAATGCGAGAGATAGGGATTGTGATGGGTACTTGGTATGTCTTGACTTGCTCTTGCGTGAGCCTCCCTGGCAACAGCGCCGGAAATTCTTCTTGCTACCTCTTGAGCACTGCGTTGGATTTCCCCGAAGAGGACAGGATGATGCAGCAAAGTAGCGTAAGTATTTCCCTCAGTTTCTGAGAACCAAGGTATCAATCCAGTAGGAGGCCACGCACAAGTCCCTCATACCTGCACAAAATGATAGCTCCTCGCAACCAACGCGATTAGGGGTTGTCAATCCCTTCACGGTCACTTACGAGAGTGAGATCTGATAGAGATGATAAATAATATTTTTTTTGGTATTTTTGGTATAGAGATGCAAAGTGAAAAGTAAAAGGCAAAGTAAAACAAAGCAAGTATTAAAGTGATGGAGATTGATATGATGAGAATAGACCCGGGGGCCATAGGTTTCACTAGTGGCTTCTCTCAAGAGCATAAGTATTCTATGGTGGGTGAACAAATTACTATTGAGCAATTGACAGAATTGAGCATATTTATGAGTATATCTAGGTATGATCATGTATATAGTCATCACGTCCGAGACGAGTAGACCGAAACGATTCTGCATCTACTACTATTACTCCACTCATCGACCGCTATCCAGCATGCATCTAGAGTATTAAGTTAAAAACAGAGTAACGCCTTAAGCAAGATGACATGATGTAGAGGGATAAATTCATGCAATATGATAAAACCCCATCTTGTTATCCTCGATGGCAACAATACAATACGTGCCTTGCAACCCTTTACATCCTTTGGGTAAGGACACCGCAAGATTGAACCCAAAGCTAAGCACTTCTCCCATTGCAAGAACTACCAATCTAGTTGGCCAAACCAAACGGATAATTCCAAGAGACTTGCAAAGATAACCAATCATACATAAAAGAATTCAGAGAAGAATCAAATATTATTCATAGATAATCTGGATCATAAACCCACAATTCATCGATCTCAACAAACACACCGCAAAGAGAAGGTTACATCGAATAGATCTCCACGAGAGAGGGGGAGAACATTGTATTGAGATCCAAAAAGAGAGAAGAAGCCATCTAGCTACTAGCTATGGACCCGAAGGTGCAAGTAAACTACTCACACTTCATGGGAGGGGCTATGGTGATGATGTAGAAGCCCTCCGTGGTGGATGCCCCTCCGACGGACTCGAACAGGCCCCAAGATGGGATCTCGTGGATACAGGAAGTTGCGGCGGTGGAATTAGGTTTTTGGATCCTGTTCTGATCGTTTGGGGGTACGTAGGTATATATAGGAGGAAGGAGTACGTCGGTGGAGCAACAGGGGGCCCACGAGGCAGGGGGTCGCGTCCTAGGGGGGTGCCCCCCACCCTCGTGACCACCTCTTTTGTTCCTTGGAGTAGGGTCCAAGTCTCCTTGATCACGTTCGGTGTGAAAATCACGTTCCCGAAGGTTTCATTACGTTTGGACTCCGTTTGATATTCCGTTTCTTCGAAACACTGAAATAGGCAAAAAAACAACAATTCTGGGCTGGGCCTCCGGTTAATAGGTTAGTCCCAAAAATAATATAAAAGTGGAAAATAAAGCCCAATATAGTCCAAAACAGTAGATAAAGTAGCATGGATCAATCAAAAATTATAGATACGTTGGAGAAGTATCAGACCACATATAGATGTACATAGATGCATTTTCGAGTGTAGATTCACTCATTTTGCTCCATATGTAGCCTATAGTGGAATCTCTAGAAAGACTTATATTTAGGAACGGAGGTACGAGGTAGTATCATGTATGACATCTACATATCTAATTTAGCAGCCAGTAGTATAAATAATTGTTCGCACAAATGGATTACTGGTCGAAAATCCTAGCAAAGCACGCTGCCAGGCACAGAACAATACAAGAGAGAGAGACACACTTACAAGATCACAGCAATGCCTCGGTCCAGGATCTATGTTGGCCAAGCTGTTAGATCTAGAAGAAACATCGTCCTTGTAGTTTTTGCCAGCTGCATAACAGGTAACAACGACCTATTAGTATATTTGAAGTACATCGGGTAGGTGATGCTGGACGGGTTTAAAGGTGACAAGTACCTAGGCCGTGGCGGTGCTTGGCGTCTTGACAGACGGTGGGAATCAGGTTAGAAACGTCAAGGGTGATGACGTTATACCGGGTTGTCCGGGTCCGTAAGGAGATCTAGAACCGCCGAGTAGGGTGTTTGTGGAGCGGCTCTGGTAGGATGGACTACGGTGTGGGCGAAGCGGATCTGTGGCCGTGGACGAGGGCATAGGTGAAGTTGCTCCGGTGGTTGGGTTAAGGATGGTGTCGACGATGCGGATCTGCGGCCGTGGACGGGCCGTCAGAAGCTGCTCTGGTAGGTTGGATGAGGGTGGGAGGAAGCGGATCTGAGGCCGTGGACTTGTGAGTTGGCAAAGCGGCCCCGGTAGGGTTGAAAATAGTATAGGCGAAGCTACTCCGGTGGGGTTGACGATGTTTTCGGTGAAGCGGCTCCAGTAGGGTTGAGGAAGGTGTCGGCGAAGAGGATCAGAGGCCGTCGACGGGGGCGTCGGTGGGGCGGCTCCGGGGGGGGGGGGTGTGGACGAAGCGTCTCCGGTGGGGAGTACGAATGAGCCGCTGCAGATGCGCTGCGGTTGACGAGAGTACCGGCGAAGAAGATCCGGCACCGTGGACAAGGCCGACACTGAATGGGATGTGGTACAGTGGTGGATGAGCAGTCTAGTTGTTTCTAGGGGAGGTGGGAGGGGTAGATGCGGCCGCAGAAGCAGATCCGGCGAGGTGGACACCGCTGGCAGTGAATGGGCTCTGGTACACTAGTGGATGAGCAGTCTAGGGTTTCGAGAGGGGAGGGGAGAAAGGCCGATGAAGTACGGACGGCGTGATGTGAGATGCTTTTGTGCTGTGGAGTTAGTCGTTTTTAGGGGAGGGGGAGAGGAAATGGGGTGTCGTGTAGTGGGGAACGGAAGTTACCAAAGCAGCCCGACCTATTATGTAGATGAGGGCGGTATTGTAATCATGGTCTCCGTGCACCAAGGACAAAAGGGGAATTTCGCATGCTAAAGACTAAGGTGGCGGAAATTTTAGAAGGAGGCGGGAGATTTTGCCGCCCGCGGGATCGTTCGTATCCAGTTTCAACTAATTTTGGACCGTGCTAGCGGGAAGGTCATGCGAGACTATGTACACGGGGCACGCGTCGGCAGTTAATAACTGGTGTGTCCACCCCAGAAAAAAGACAATAACTCGGGATGATGCGCCGATAACTTGGACGTTGACACGGGCGTGGCCAATCGTATGGGTCTAGTGGCGCGTTCACAAAAAAGGGATCAAACGCTCAGCCTATGTATTTCTCGTGTAAAAAGATAATTTAGTGCAATTGGTTATTTACTTTAAACATAATGCATTGACGTGTTAGTGTAGAGGCACACAAAAAGAAATGGATATTGTAGTCCGCTACTTAAAAGTGTTACCTCATATGATTACATAGCCTCCATTTCATAAATTGTGTACCCGTTGAATTCATATATGAATATTACATATATTACTTCATAACAGAACCTTAAATCATCCAAGACTAATGATTTTGAATGCAAGAGTAACAATGGTGCATGTACATGATAGCTACATTGGTTGTTTGAAGAAACATCACTGTAACTTTGGCATGCACAAATTAAAAGGTTTATTTAAATAGAAAAAAATGTGATATGTGAGTGTCCAATCTTTATAGCGTTGAATCGATATTGTACCTTTGGCCATGATACGAAGTAGATATTGATTTATGTTCAAGCGATGCACGTCCACGATCGCTAGATTGTGATACGTGAATGAATTGTGCAATCTCTCTCACACGCATACATATCTCATTTCCCTATGGTTATCGGAATCACACAGGTGCACTTCATGTATTTCTCTCCCTCCGTCAAGGTTAGAATTCATCTTTCTACCCAGTCCTACAAGTCTCTCACACAGAAACACACACGCTCTCTCCGTCGAACACGCCCACCCCTTTAATTCCGCCTGTTGGTGTCAAAACCGGCGGATCTCGGGTATGGGGTCCCGAACTGTGCGTCTAATGTGGATGGTAACAGGAGGCGGGGGACACAATGTTTACCCAGGTTCGGGCCCTCTCGATGGAGGTAATACCCTACTTCCTGCTTGATTGATCTTGATGATATGAGTATTACAAGAGTTTATCTACCACGAGATCGTAGAGGCTAAACCCTAGAAGCTAGCCTATGATTATGATTGTTCGTGTCCTATGCACTAAACCCTCCGGTTTATATAGACACTGGAGGGGGCTAGGATTACACAGAGTCGGTTACAAGGGAGGAGATCTACATATCCGAATTGCCAAGCTTGCCTTCCACGCAAATGAGAGTCCCACCCGGACACGGGACGAAGTCTTCAATCTTGTATCTTCTTAGTCCAACAGTCCGGCCAAAGTATATAGTCCGGCAGTCCGAGGACCCCCTAATCTAGGACTCCCTCAGTAGCCCCTGAACCAGGCTTCAATTATGATGAGTCCGGCGCGCAGATTGTCTTCGGCATTGCATGGTGGGTTCCTCCTCCGAATACTCCATAGAAGATTTTGAACACAATGATCGTGTCCGGCTCTGCAAAACAAATTCCACATACCACCGTAGAGAGTATAATATTCCACAAATCTCATTTGCCGACAACTTTTCATAACGTGACATCCTGCTGTGGTCCGGTCCTTACGAACCATTTTTCCCAGCCTGCCACTGCACGTGTTGCGAGGCGGTTTTCTTGGCACATCTTGTCGAAGCAGAGATCGTGTCCCCTTATCACGGGATTCTCATCAATACGGGTGTGGGTAACCCAATCGCGCCTGCTGGTATGACTCGTCGATTTTAGGCAAGTTCCGAACGGCCACGCGGAGGACGCTTGATATTCACCCTCTTTATAAAGGGGCCAAGGCTTGTCCTTTTCTTCTCGCGCTCGATCCTTCCCTTCCCCCACCTTGAATTCCAACACCCAAGGCTCAGGCTAAGAGCTTCGGACCTTCAATCAAGTCCGGATCCAACCTTCAAGGCCGGTGGATGGCCTCCTCTGTCATAGAGGAGGACATCAAGAAGTTAAGAGAAGCCAGGTCTCTGACCGCCGAAATCTCGCACAGGCTGCCTGCTCAAGGGCAGGTCATCCCCACTCCTGAACCCAACGAGAGTGTCGTATTTGTTTCCCACTTCCCTCGAGGGCTAGGCTTTAGTCTTGATCCCTTTGTTAGAGGGCTTATGTTCTATTACGGGCTCGATTTCCATGATCTGGCTCCGGATTCCATCCTTCACATCTCGTCATTCATTGTCGTGTGTGAGGCCTTCCTCCGCATCACCCCACACTTCGGCTTATGGCTCAAGACCTTCAATGTGAAGCTGAAGATGATCGATGGGCGACACGCAGAATGCGGAGGTGCCATAATAAGCAAAGGCGCCGATGCTCCATGGCCAGAGGGTTCCTTCCTGGAGATGTCCAACTTATGGCAGCGGGAGTGGTTTTACATCACAGCTCCCGAAGTACTAAGTGGGTAGCTGTCCCCGCCTTCCGTTCGGGCCCCCCGCCACAACTGGCATCTTGGGTCAACAAGGGGCTGGACTGGGGGCCGGTTAATGACGTGCCGACATTGCAGAGTTGCATCCGAGATCTCCTCAAGAGAGATGTCAGCCTTGTCCAGGTAATGCAAGTCATGCTAGTTCGTCGGGTCCTGCCAAGCCAACGGCGGCCTCTCCGTATGTGGGAGTTCAACCCAGAAGGACCGCGATCTATTCAGCAATTCTTCGGTGTGACGCTCGAAGAGATGTATGGATTGTTCTTCGGATCACGAATAAAGTGTCCGGACACCACCGAGGATGCGGGTCTGAACTGCAATCGTCCAGATACTCACGTAAGTAATTCTGCGGCCGAACATGTTGCCTTTTCATTTGTCACAACATCATTCTGAAAAATCGCTCTTTGACCAGGACTGGATAAAAAAGGCAAAGATGATCAGGTGTTTGGCCCCCCTTCCCAAAGGCTCACTGGATCTTATACTAGCCAGGATGCTTGAGCATGCACCTTATCAAGTGCCATCAGAGGAAGATAAAGGGAGGAATAAAGAAGCCGAAAGCGGGCCTCGCGCATTACTCGTACAAACCGAGGGAATTAGTGTCTCCGCGAAGGAGGATAACCGGGGTGAAGAATCTAAAATTCCATATCCCCAAGGAAGGAAGAGGACCGCCTCTGAAGCCTTGGAAACGAGGGTTTCCAAACGAGGGAAGAAACCTTCGCGAGGGGGCCCTGCCCCGGGGGGCATCCTTACCGCACAGTGCCCGCAAGGGGATCAGCCCTCCACCGAGCTGTAAGTGAACAAGAGTACTTTTGGTAAATATATCATGCTTCTTCTCCGAGGACAATAACCGAGACGTATGTCTTGAAGTTCGGGTCCTAGCCCTTCTCGACAGAGTTCGTCTTCGGGGGATCTTCTTCCGGAGATGATGGAGAGCAAAACGCATCCCCGTGTCTCCCCGCCTCATCAGGCGGACGACCACGAGGTGTCGTCACAGAGGATTTCTCCTGATCCGCCAAGGCCAGAAGGTGACCCTTCGGCCAACCGAAGTCCGGAGTATTCGGCTCCTAAGGAGAGCAACAGAAAGAGTCCGGGACTGTCCAGTGCATGACCGGACGCACTGATGGGTCTTCTGGAGCAATCGGCTATCTCAGAGGCGCATCGTACTTTAATGGGTACGGTGGTTGAGTGGATTTCATCCGCCAAAAGTGGGTTTCATGAAGCATTTATGAGCCTGCTAAGAGGCTTTGAGGTATGCTAAGTAATATATATTTTTTGACGGTACCGCACACACTAGGTGTGCCCTATACAGATAGTAGTCCCTGAGACTCTGGTTGCTGTCCAAAGGCAGCAAACAGAGGATCGTAGTCCGAGGTAATGATCATGCTGCTTTCATGTGCATGCGGCTGAGGGTCCGGTGGCTGGCTGGACTGGTGAATTTGCTGAACTGAGGCAGCAGCTTGATGCGGCAGATGCCGACATCGTGCTTGTAAACAAGCGGCTTGACGAGGCACAGGGTATGTATTTTCCGGTGGTCAATAGATATTAAGAGGAGCATGATGCTAGTATCTATAATATGCTGTGACTGCAGATGGAGCTGCCAAGTGGAGACCCTTTTCGGAGCTTGCGAAACCAAGGAACAAGCCAGGAGAAGTGATGCGGCCGCCCTAAAGGCGGCCGAAGAGTTAAGAGCCGAACAGGCTGCTCATCGCCAGAGAGAAGATAAAATAGCCAAGATGGCTGTCAAGTTGAAGGATGGCACCGACCGGTATTAGCTTCTTCAATAGGAAAGCCAAGTGAAAGCGGCGGACCTGAAGAAAGCCATGGTAGCAGCCAAGGAAACCCGCTCTAAAATCAGAGCGGCGAAGGAGGAGCTTCGTCAAGCTGGAGATATCACAGCTGGGAAGCCCTTTTTGTTGCGGATGAAGTTCGGAGATCTGAAGTATGCCCCTCTGGATCAATTATGGAGTGCTGCAGACGCGTACTTGGACTTGGCAACGAGTGCTGCTGATGTGACTGAGTTTTTCAAAGATCAGAAAGATCACGAAGTGGAAAAGTTGTTACAGTCGTGATTCGATTGCTCCAACGCGTCCACTGTTGTTAAATGAGCAAATGGCCGAGTGGGCTGAGCTCCATAGGTTGTCCGGACTTGCCATGAGGTCTGTCGTGGATCATCTTTGGGCGGAAGGACCAAGGCCGAATAGTTATTTTGGTTTAGTGAAACGATTCCTTGGTGCTGTGCCGCATATCGACGCTATAAAGAGGTCGGCGTGCATAGAGGGTGCGCGGATGGCTCTTGCCCGTGTTAAGACATACTGGGCAGAGATGGAGGCCACCGCTATTGCAACCCGGGGTCCGGCCTTAGGCCATGTCTCGGCCGAGCACTATTTTGAAGAAGTCCTAGAAGGCGCTCATTTAATATAGGCTCAATGCTCGAAGAGTATCATGTTCGAGTGACATGTATCCCAATTGTAAAAACAATGCTATTTGGATTATAAAGGCTGTGTTTATACTTTTGCCTGGAAGTATTATGATGCCTCCTGTGCGGCCGTTTATGTATGTATATAACCTGAAAGTTTGCAGTCGTCGGCTTCAGCCCCCATCCATATAATGCGGGGGTGTTCGGAAAAGCGCGTATTCACACTTGATCCAACGTCTTGGTCCATTAAGGAGGTGATAGCATGGCGAACAAGGCAATCGGACTATATTTCTTTAACACTGCCACTTAGCCATAGGAGTTCGACAGTGGGGCTACTATATAGCCCCTCGTACTTCCGCGCTTATCCGAATTTGGTGCGCGTACATACATGACCGGGAAACCGGTCCTTCATTAATGCAGAGGAATCGCGAAGATTCCGCTGAGTCCTCGAGTGGTTGACCAGTCTCGCACTTTATCATGACAGTCAGTTTTCGGCTTTCTCTACTGAGGTGCTCATCCAGATGAACCAGGGCACCATCGCAGCAGTTCTCCCGGTGCCACCTTAGCCGATAGAGCGGAACGTAAGGTAGCAAATCACGGGAGCCGGGCAAACCCAACTATTGACCAAAGACATGATTCGGAGCTGATGCATATAAGGCCAAACTCGTGACGCCAAACACTCCCTAAGGTATTCGTACTTTCCAACATATACCAGGCTGAGTAACGCCCTTGATAATGAACCCTGAATTTCCAGGTACGTGCATTAGTCTGACGTGGCGAAATGCCAATAACTCCAGCATCCCTCTTGGTTGTGTTGAATATCCGGAGGGTGTGAAGCAACAAGAGACAGTAAGAAAGGTTTACACATGGTCTTAATCTAAAAAGAAACCTTTGAGCGGGGCCCTGCTGCACGTCTGCGCCTGTGTCTCCGTTGTGCCGTATCCTGGAAGGGTGTAGCACGATTATCATCTGTAAAAGAGAAAATCCCAGGTGAAAGTCTTTGTGCGAAAAGATGGTTATTCTTAATAAACAATTAAAATTCAATCTAAATAAGGTCAAGCCAAACTGTAGTCCTTTTTACATGCGGGAAGTCCCTAGCACCACCTATGGGGGTATATCCATTGACCCAATCTCAAGTTTATCTGAGCTGTTACAGCTAGTGGTGCGCCGGACTCGTCTAGCCATGTCCACGGTCTTGATGACCGATCATTTACTCTGGTTGGAGAGGCTGTTCAGTGTTCGGCTGCTAGAGCCACCACACATTCTTCCGCACGTAAGAAACGCTCTGTGTTTCCGCTAACTATGATGATTGATACGTCTCCAACGTATCTATAATTTTTGATTGCTCCATGCTATATTATCTACTGTTTTGAACTATATTGGGCTTTATTTTCCACTTTTATATTACTTTTGGGACTAACCTATTAACCAGAGGCCCAGCCCAGAATTGTTGTTTTTTGCCTATTTCAGTATTTCAAAGAAACGGAATATCAAACGGAGTCCAAACGGAATGAAACCTTCGGGAACGTGATTTTCTCATCAGATAAGATCCAGGAGACTTGGACCCTCGGTCAAGAAAGGAAGGAGGCGGCCACGAGGGTGGAGGGCGCCCCCCTAGGGCGCGCCCCTGACTCGTGGGCCCCCCGAAGCTCCACCGACGTACTCCTTCCTCCTATATATACCTACGTACCCCCAACAGATCAGAGAGGGAGCCAAAAACCTAATTCCACCGCAAGAACTTTACGTATCCACGAGATCCCATCTTGGGGCCTGTTCGAGCTCACTTGAAGGGGAATCCACCATGGAGGGCTTCTACATCATCATCATTGCCTCTCCGATGAAGTGTGAGTAGTTTACCTCAGACCTTCGGGTCCATAGTTAGTAGCTAGATGGCTTCTTCTCTCTTTTTGGATCTCAATACAATATTCTCCCCCTCTCTCGTGGAGATCTATTCGATGTAATCACCTTTTTGTGGTGTGTTTGTTGAGACCGATGAATTGTGGGTTTATGATCAAGATTATCTATGAGCAATATTTGAATCTTCTCTAAATTCTTTTATGAATGATTGGTTATCTTTGCAAGTCTCTTCGAATTATCCGTTTGGTTTGGACATTAGATTGGTAGTTCTTGCAATGGGAGAAGTGCTTAGCTTTGGGTTCAATCTTGCGGTGTCCTTTCCCGATGTGATGGGGGCAGCAAGGCACGTATTGTATTGTTGCCATCGAGGATAATAAGATGGGGTATTTATGATATTGCATGAATTTATTCCTCTACATCATGTCATCTTGCTTAAGGCGTTACTCTGTTTTCATTAACTTAATACTCTAGATGCATCTTTGGATAGCGGTCGATGAGTGGAGTAATAGTAGTAGATGCAGGGGAGTTGGTCTACTTGTCTCGCACGTGATGCATATATACATGATCATACCTAGATACTCTCATAACTATGCTCAATTACATCAATTGCTCAACAAAGAATTCGTTCACCCGCCGTAAAATACTTATGCTTTTGAGAGAAGCCACTAGTGAAATCTATGGCCCCCCGGGTCTATTTTCATCATATTAATCTTCCTACGCTTTATTATTGCTTTGCTTTTTTACTTTGTCTTTTATGTTACTTTGCATCTTTATACCAAAAATACCAAAAATATTATCTATCATCTCTATCAGATCTCACTCTCGTAAGTGACCGTGAAGGGATTGACAACCCCTATTCGCATTGGTTGCGAGGAGTTATTTGCTTTGGGTAGGTACGAGGGACTTGCACGTGGCCTCCTACTGGATTGATACCTTGGTTCTCAAAAACTGAGGGAAATACTTACGCCACTCTGCTGCATCATCCTCTCCTCTTCGGGGAAAACCAATGCAAGTTCAAGACGTAGCAATGATTCCACGTGGACAGGGCATCTTAAGCTTAAGATAAGCATAATGCGGTACTGCATTAAAACGAGCGAAGGCTGTTCTTCCGAGTAGTGCGTGATAGCCGCTTCGTAATGGAGCGATGTCGAAGGTTAATTCTTCGCTTAGGAAGTTGCTGGGAGAACCGAATACAACCTCTAGTACTAGAGAGCCCGTGCAGCGGGCCTTTGGGCCTGGTATTACTCCTTTAAATGGTAGTATTGCTTTGGCTGATTCTTGTCGGGTCTATCCCCATTTTGTAGACTGTGTCCTGATATATCAGATTAAGACTACTGCCGCCGTCCATAAGTACTCGGGTGAGATGCTATCCGTCAATTATTGGGTCTAGCACCAAGGCAACCGATCCTCCGCGCCGGATACTAGTCGGGTGATCCCTGCGATCAAAACTGATCTGGCAGGCCGACCAAGGGTTGAACTTGGGGGTGACGGGCTCCACAGCGCATACGTCTCGGAGTGCACGTTTGCTCCTCCTCTTCGTTACGTGAATCATGTTCACTGTTTGGACCTCTGGTGGGAATTTTTTCATCCCCTAGTGTTTCTTGGCGAGGCTCATCCTCGTCTTCACTTGGTGTCTCCCTCCTCTTGTGTACGGCGTTTAGCTTGCCGGCCTGCTTGAAGACCCAGCATTCTCTATTGGTGCGATTTGCAGGTTTTTCGGAGGTGCCATGAATCTGACATAATTTGTCTAGAATCTTGTTTAGGCTGGACGGTCCATCTCTGCTGCCTTTGAATGGCTTTTTCCGTTGACCGGGTCGGGAGCCCCTGAATCCGTCGTTTACCGTCGTGTTGTCTGGGCTGTCTTCACTGTTTCGACGCTTGCTTTTATTGCGTCGTGGTTTTCCATTGCCATCCCTGACTTTGGATGTGCCTGGGTCGCTGGTGCCGCTACGGGCTAGCCAACTATCTTCGCCCGCGCAAAAGCGGGTCATAAGGCTTGTTAGGGCTGCCATTGTCCTTGATTTTTCCTGGCCGAGGTGTCTGGCGAGCCATTCGTCCTGGATAGGGCTGGAATTCGAGCCGAGTCGAGCCAGCTCGGCTCGACTCGCTAGAGCTTGTTTCGTTAACGAGTTAGCTCAACTCGACTCGTTACTATAACGAGCTCAAACCCAAGATTGGCTCGACTCGTATAACTCGCGAGCTGGCTCGTTTAGCTTGTTAAGCTTGTTTAAGATATAAACATAAAGCCCTCAAATATGATAAAAATGATATGTATATATTAAACATATATATATCACTATACAATTGTAATTTTCTTGTAACGCGTGAGTGTCCTAGGAGGCTAGGCCTTCAACTGCTCGGCCTTGAGTTGTGCGCCTGGGACGTAGGCTGTTTAGTGGTTGATCTTTCTTTGTATTGGGAGTGGCTGATCAATTGTATCGAGCCTAACGAGTTACACGGGTACTCGTGAGATTGGCTCGTTTAACTTGTTCTATAAACGATCTTAAACAAAAGCTCGGCTTGACTCGTTATTCTTCGAGTTCGAGTCGATTCGAGCCGAGTCACGAGCTACTTGTTTAGCTCGCGAGCTTCGAGCTTTTTTTCCAGCCCTAGTCCTGGACACTGTGTTTGAAAGCCGCTAAGGCTTCGGCGTCTGGGCAATCAACAATTTGATTCTTCTTAGTGAGGAATCTGTTCCAAAGCTTTCGGGCTGACTCTTCGGGCTGTTAAATTATATGACTTAAATCGTCTGCATCCGGAGGTCGGACATAGGTCCCTTGGAAATTAGCCCTAAAAGCATCCTCAAGCTCTTCCCAACTTCCAATTGAGTTTTCGGGGAGGCTCTTCAGCCAGTGCCGAGCTGGTCCTTTCAACTTGAGGGGCAAGTATTTGATGGCGTGGAGATCATCTCCGCGAGCCATGTGGATATGAAGGATAAAGTCCACAATCCAGACCCCAGGGTCTGTCGTTCCGTCGTATGCCTCTATGTTCACGGGTTTGAATCCCTCTGGAAATTTGCGATCTAGCACCTCATCGGTGAAGCATAGGGGGTGCGCGGCACCCATGTATTTGGATGTGTCATGGCATTCTGACGGTTGTAGTGTTGGGTTTTGATTCTGTGTCGGAGCGCGCTTCCTGGATCCGTAGATGGACCTGCTCATACCGGCTTTTTGGTGCAAGTCCTCACGTAAATCGTGTGCTTACTTATTTGTGACATCGTTAGCTGCCCTGTCGCGGCAACGGGGTGGTCGATCCGGCTGATCGGCCGTTTTATTTTTCGGATGTGTAGGCTCTAAAGCCTCGTCATCGAATTCAAGCAGCAGCTTGCGCTTTGGGTAGCTCTTTGTCTGGCGGCTGCCACCGTACTTTTCTTCAGTGTCGAGCACTTTGTTCCATCTACTGTTGAGTGTATTTTGCGCGGCCTTAAGCCTTTGCTTCTGCTTCTTCAGACTCCTCGCGGTGGCAATAAGCCTTCTGTGGAGGTTCTCTTGCTCCAAGTGCCTTTCCGGGATGATGTGTGCATCGTCGTCCGGACTGTTCTCCTCTCTGGAGACAGGTTGATGAGATTTACCCTCGGCGTCGCCGTGATCGGACAGCGGCTCCGTAATATGTTTGTCGTCTGTTGGCCCATCTTGCTCTGTCGCTGGGTCCATGTGGTCGTCGTTTGCTTTGGAGTCGACCGGATATTATTCTTTCTTGCGCTGTTATCGCTGTTTTTGCCGAGGCGGGATTTGGAGCGGCGTCTACGTCATCGCTTTGGTTGCTTCTCGAGGGGATTATCCTTCACTGCATCCTTCCGTTCCTCGTCATTGTTTTCTTTGGGTGTATCCACCATGTATATATCATGTGATGAAGTTGTTGTCCAGCGCCCTGTGGGCGGTGGTTCCTGTTCCTCTCCTGCATCGTCGTCCATACCGTCGATGTCTTCGGAGTCGAAATCAAGCATGTTGGTTAAATCGTCGACAGTGGCTATTAAGTGGGTGGTGGGTGGGGACCGAATTTCTTCGTCGTCCGCCTCCCACTCGAGTCGGACATAGTTCGCCCGAGGGCCTCCTGACAAGGAGAGAGACCTTAATGAATTCAGCACATCACCTAGGGGCGAGTGTTGGAAAATATCCGTGGAGGAAAACTCCATGATCGGCGCCCGATCATATTCGATAGGCATGGACGCAGGTGGTTTGGAGCCCGTGGCCGTGGACGAATCCAAGGGTCTGGCAACACAGGTCTCGTAGGAGGTGAAGTCAGTATTCGGCTCTATCGCCAATGAGTGTGTGGCCTCTGTGGCGGGGTCCATCCACCCGTCCTCGGGACGGCTGTCTGCTCGGATTGAGGGCGGAGTAGCCACAGTGTGATCTCCCGAACACCGTCGACGGTGAGAGCTAAGTCATGCTCGTCGTGGATCTGGCCCTTTTGACATGGGCTCGAATCCGTCGAAGATCAAGTCTCCGTGGATGTCGGCAGTATAGTTTAAGCTTCCGAACCTGACCTGACGTCCAAGGGCGTAGCTCTCGATCTGCTCCAGGTGGCCAAGTGAGTTGGCCCGCAGTGCGAAGCCGCCGAATACGAAGAACTGTCCAGGGAGAAAAACCTCAACCTGGATCGCATCGTTGCCGATGATCGAAGGAACCATCAAGCCTTCATCGTGACGGCACAGTGGAACTCTCAATCAAAGCACCAATGTCGGTGTCAAAACCGGCGGATCTCGGGTAGGGGGTCCTGAACTGTGCGTCTAAGGCAGATAGTAACAGGAGGCGGGGACACAATGTTTACCCAGGTTCAGGCCCTCTCGATGGAGGTAATACCCTACTTCCTGCTTGATTGATCTTGATGATATGAGTATTACAAGAGTTGATCTACCATGATATCGTAGAGGCTAAACCCTAGAAGCTAGCCTATGATTATGATTATTCGTGTCCTATGGACTAAACCCTCCGGTTTATATAGACACCGGAGGGGGCTAGGGTTACACAAAGTCGGTTACAAGGGAGGAGATCTACATATCCGAATTGCCAAGCTTGCCTTCCACGCAAAGGAGAGTCCCACCCGGACACGGGACGAAGTCTTCAATCTTGTATCTTCTTAGTCCAACAGTCCGGCCAAAGTATATAGTCCGGCAGTCCGAGGACCCCCTAATCCAGGACTACCTCACCGCCCACCCACAGCCACTAATGTCTCAAAGTATAATAATGTCTCTCACACATATGCCTAAGGTTAACTCGAGTTCCGGAACCATATGAATACATACAATGGGATTCCAACAGAGCACCTTTTGTTTCGAGATTTCGCTCTCTCTCTCTCTCTCTCTCTCTCTCTCTCTCTCTCTCTCCCACACATTGTTTCTTGCTTCATTTTTTCCGGCACTTGCATGCACATAATTTTGTTTATCTTCATGATGCTTTAAGTATGCCTCGCACAAATGCTATCTACCTATCCCTTAGTATAGCTAGATATGTGTCACACAAACTCCTTTTCCCTACTAGCAAGATGCCCATGCGTTGCACCGAACATCAAGATGCATTTGTATGAGTAGTGTATCTTGTGGGAGAAAAGGATGAACGAGGGAATGCCTTATTTGCAAATGCGGAGAGGGGTGTGGATATCTTTTTGCAAAATTGCCACAGTTTCCTTCCTATTCGTCGGGTATAAATGGGTTGGCATATATTGCCGGTTGGGGGGAACACAATAATAACAAACTCTTTTTTTATATGTGTTGGGATTTTTAAGTGTCACTGCCCCCCCCCCCCCCCCCGACCCACACAACCACACACACACACACTTCCCAACACCGAAGGAGTAGGGTGACACCTCGATCTTGATACTAATCTATCGACCGGCTTCTCTCTCAAACACACACACATGCACACACACTACCCGACACCGAAGGAGTAGGGCGGCACCTCGATCTTGATAGTAATCTATTTACTCCTCTTTCAAACACACACACACACACTCGCTAGTTGTGCCTCTACGCCTACCGCACACACTCTCGATACGTATTTCTCTCCCTACCCCTCCCCCACCCCAACAATGACAGCAGAAGGGTGACAAAGGATCAATATAGTTGACTAGAGGGGGGGGGTGAATAGGCAACTAACAATTTTTTAAAGCTTTTCTTTACCAATTTAAACTTTGCAATAATAAAGGTTGTCTAGATGTGCAACTAGGTGGACAACCTATATGATGCAACAACACAAGCACACGAGCAAGCAAGGATAGGAACACAAATGAGCTTGCACAAGTAAAGGGATAAGATAACCAAGAGTGGAGCCGGTGGAGACGAGGATGTGTTACCGAAGTTCCTTCCTTTTGAGGAAATACGTCTCCGTTAGAGCGGTGTGGAGGCACAATGCTCCCCAAGAAGCCACTAGGGCCACCGTAATCTCCTCACGCCCTCGCACAATGCAAGAGCCGTGATTCCACTATTGGTGCCCTTGAAGGCGGCAACCGAACCTTTACAAACAAGGTTGGGGCAATCTCCACAACTTGATTGGAGGCTCCCAACAACACCATGAAGCTTCACCACAATGGAATATGGCTCCACGGTGACCTCAACCGTCTAGGATGCTCAAACACCCAAGAGTAACAAGATCCGCAAGGGATAAGTGGGGGAATCAAATATCTTGTGGTGGAAGTGTAGATCGGACCCTTGTCACCTAATCCCGAGCAAATCAACAAGTTTGATTGGCTAGGGAGAGAGATCGGGCCAAAATGGAGCTTGGAGCAACAATGGAGCTTAGGGAGGGAAGAGGTGGTCAACTAGAGGTTGAAGACGCCCCTTATATAGTCGAGGGAAAAATCCAACCGTTATCCACTTATTCAGCCCGCGACTCACGGTACTACCGCTCCAGGGGCGCGGTACTACCGCGAGGCTGCGCGGTACTACCGTGGCGGACCATGGTACTACCGCGGCAGCAGCACATGCTGAAACTAGCCTGACTAAGGGGCAGTACTACCGCTTGCGCGGTACTACCGCTCCCCCTTGCGGTACTACCGCAAGGCACGAGAGTCACGGCACAGGAAGGCGCGGATGAAATAAATTACATCCGTGCCAACTTCCGCTGAAACCGCGGTAGTGCAAAAATCCGACGGTACTACCGCTCACGGAGGCGGTACTATCAGAAGCGAGCCTACTACCGTGAAACTACGGTACTCGGTAGGAGTGCCACGGTACTACGGCTCAAAGGGAGCAGTACTACCGTGGGCACGGCGGTACTACCGCACTGGACGAGCGGTAATACCGTGGTGAGCGCGGATGTAAAAAATTACATCCGCCCCTACTACCGCACCGGAGCGGCACTACCGCAAGTACAGTAGCAGTTGTCAGATTTCCGCACAACCAAGATAATGAAGGGAAGCTCCAAAGTGCACGGAAAGGAGGGACAAGTGTACGTGTTGATTCCGCCCTAACCTTTCCGACACGGACCCCCTCTTAATAGTATGGCTCTCCTACGACTCAAATCCACCAAAAAGAAACGTAGTACGACGCCGTCTTCAATAGTCTCCGAGGGGCACCGAATCGTCTCGAGCCTAGAGATGAACCATCTGAGGAACTCAAAGCATACGATTAGTCCGCAAAAGTATCGTCATCAATCACCAAAACATTTACGGGATAAATATGCCCTTACATCTGTCAATTGGTTTCTCTCTCGAACATTGTGTCTCTGTGCCTCGCTCAGTACCCCCTCGATATGTAGACTTCTCGCGTGCGCACAGCTGTAGTGACGATGACGCTGAACCCAGTGTGCCTCGTTTTTATCGGCCTCATGTGATAGTTTTCACCCTGTTTTCTGTTAATTAACAAGGCAACCTTTTCTTTGTTACTACTTGTGAATCCTAAATCATTCGGGGCAGACGTAAAATATATCACTTCTACCCAATTATCGCAGTAACTATTTTAAAAGAAACTAGCTAGATGCCCGTGCGTTGCATGGAACATCAAGATGCATTTGTATGAGTAGTTTATCTTGTGAGAGAAAAGGATGGACGAGGGAAGGCCGTATTTGCGAACGTGGAGAGGGGTGTGGGTATATTTTTGCAAAATTGCCATAGTTTTCTTCCTATCCGTTAGATATAAATCCGACGGCCTATATTGCAGGATGGCACGCAAACCATCATCACCAACTCTGTTTTCTACTCCCTCCGTTCCTAAATATTTGTCTTTTAAGATAATTCAACAAGTGACTACATATGGATCAAAATAAGTGAATCTACACTCTAAAATATGTCTACATACACATCCGTATGTGGTAGTCCATTTGAAATCTGAAAAAGACAAATATTTAGGAACGGAGGGAGTATAAGAGTAGACATGGAGATATATCAGCAGCATGGTCTACAACAAAGATGTGTTGGACTGGTTAGCGCGGGATGCTCGCAACGTGATGACATGAGTTCGAATTGTGTCTTTAACTTTAGATTTTTATACCCCTCCGTTCCTTGATATAAGGTGTATAGATTTTTGATAAAAAATCTGAAATATAAGGTGTATTGCATCGCACCACTTGTTTGGATATTTTTTTTAAGGATTTGATTACATTTCCTTATATTAGGCAAGGTCCTCTATTTTCTTATGTCAATTAGTCAGGTGTAATCTCTCCCAAAACTTGTGAAATTTACCCTCCACGTGCGTTCTTTAATTTCCGTGCCAAAAACTATACGCCCTATATTCAGGAATGGAGGGAGTATTATATATTACTTATTTAATATATACTTCTTTCTCTACTGTACTGGCAGTGGAACCCACCGAGTACTTAGAATACATGATTAATGATGGACTTGTTTCTTTTTAACTTTCTGTACGAAGTTGTAGCCACCCTGCAAGTCATGTGTACACTGTACATGCAATTAACTTTTTATAGAGGGACAATCATACACGTGATTAACTCAAATGGATTGGATGTCACTCCATTATTTCCAGCATAAGAGCATCGCCAATGGCAGCCGGCAAATTTCCTCCCATTTCCTTCCGCAGAGGACGACATCAAACGCCAGCGACATACATTTTCACAACTCTAACCAACCAGATGAAATTCGTGCAAACACGTACTGATTTCATATAAGCATGAAGGATTTTGTATAAAAAAGCCGGATCTTCATATAAACATGATGGATTTCATTACATTTACGTGAACTAAGCGATGCCAATCCGGCTATCTTGGTATAATTAATACTCCCTCCGTCCGGAAATACTTGTCCAAGAAATGGATGTATCTAGACTTATTTTAGTTATAGATACATACAATTTATCCATTCTTAGAACAAAAATTTCCGCCAATTTGGAGAGGGAGTACATAATCTAAATGGCCGCATGCGGATCCCTTTGTCTTCCTCATGTCCGGGAGACACTTTGCGGGGTCGACGAAGGTCCTCGGAAGAGACGAAGAAGCAAAGGAACCACCTGAATGCGCGTTAAATGCCGCCTCGGCGGTGGCCTTCATGGGACCCAAGTGGCGGCGGCCTCCGTGTTCTACTTCTCCTCGATGATGGCGGCGGACACGGAGAAGCTGGCCACCGACTAAATCACCGTCCATGCACCAAGCTTCATCTTCGCCGCATGGCGCTGCCACAGCACGGGAGGCGCGCCCACGAGCATGAGGCGCGACACGACGGCAGCGACGACGCCCAGACCGGGTGTGCTCGCCGCCGTGCCGGGGTGGAGCAACTCGCCACTCCTCATCGAGCTGAACTAGAGCAGCGAGTTGCTGAACCACGTGCCTGCTTGGGGCGGCAACTGGCTCCGTCGGGCCAAACGAGGTTGGTGAAGCATCGAGCGGCCTCACCCGTATCCGGAGGGCTCGGCGGGCTACCCAGCCGGGTAATATGCCGGAGAACGGCTCTTCGGAAGCCATCGGAAGAGTGGAGAAAATGGTGAAGGCCGAGATGGGGGAGCGGCGGAGGGGTGTGATTCTTGCCCGCTGTCTGTCTGGCCTCATGTAAATAGAGGGCGGACGGTAAGAGCTTGACCGACGTCTGGCCTCGTTTAAACTGAGGGCAGACGGGAGGAGCTCGGCCGGTGTTGTGTTTAATTCCGGCCCGCTCAAGAACGGATGTGTGGTCGGAGTAGGTTTCTCGATTTGCATGCGGGTTTAACGGAGGGGTTTGATGGAGGCGAGGAGGCGTGTTCAGCCAGGCGCAGCGTGGCGTAAGATACTATTTGATTTGACAATGAGCGCGATTCCTCGATACAGCTTTAATGCGACGAAGCGAGGAGAAGCGGTTCCCAAAATGTTGAACGGCCAATGCATCCTCCTTCAAATAATGCATGAGGGAAGTAGTGGGAGGAGGACCGGGAAAAGAGGCTGCACAATGTGAATGCAACGCAGTTTGCCCTGATATAAAGGAGCCCCTCAATTCCAATGCATCTCCACATCGTACGCACCTAAGCATTTTCCTAAGCACCTACACTAAGCGCAAAAGAGCTCACCTGCACTCCATGGCGGCGATGCGCGCGAGCGGCCAGCGGCTGTGCCAGATGGTCCACGACGTCGGCCTGCGGCATGGCGCCGAGGATCGTCTCCAGACGGTGTTGGAGACCGGCTGGTGGATGGCCGCCGTCGACGCCAACTACGACTCTCAGTTGGACCAGATGATCGTTGCCACCACCAACAAGTTCACCGTCGTCAAGAAGCTCATGGACGACATCACCGTACTCCTCCAGCCCGCGCGCCCGGGCTCCTCATTGCCTGTCACCCTAATCGGCCTCCATGGCCGGAACCTCTTTCAAGCATTGGTGCTCCTCATTGCCTGCCACCCTAATCGTCCTCCATGGCCGGAACCTCTTTCAAGCACTGGTGGCCCTGCGACTGCCCGCCGACGCCACGAAGAATGTCCACCTGGAGGTCACGCTGGCCGCGAGGTGCCGCGCCCTGCAAGAATTCGTCGACCTACACATCCACGTGTACGAGAAAATCGTGTACATAGGTATCTACAAGGCCAGTGAGGACGCTACGACACTGGCCTTCCTCAACCGGCTGGAAGCCTTGGATGCCTTTGCTGAGAAGCACCTCGACCTCGCTAGAAAAGCTGCCGCTCCTTACCCATCGGTCGGTGGCCCGGCGCACTAAGTTGAGGAGGAGGAGGTCGTACGTTGGTGGATGCATCTTTCTTTTTGCCTTCTGTAACCACCACTGCGATCGCATCATCATCATTGCCTTAATTCTTATTGTGGTGTTGCATTCTCGTTCTAGTCAACGCCGACATGTGAGATCCCTATGCTTAATTATATGCATCACTTGCACTAGTACTCCATCCGTCAATTTATAAGTTGTGCTTACCTTTTCCATCAGCTTTGTGCAATGCCCGGGCATCTTGCTAGAAACACTAGAACATGTCGGACCGCGTGTGACTAAACCATCGATGCGCGAACCTATCTACTACGTACCCTGCTTATCTGGCGGAAATAGCCCCACCCTAGCGTTTCCAGTCGTTATTTCTATCTATCAATCATGCCAAGGAGCAGAACAAAAATGTTACAATTTATACATGTTTCTCTACTCCTCGTCCTATAAAAGACTCGTTTGGTGATGGTGGTGTGTCTGCCATCCGTCGTTTCTGACCATTAGATCTGCATCTAACGGCTGTGAGGTAAGTTGTGGCATTTTGATACGTCTCCAACATATCTATACTTTTTTATTGTTCCATGCTATATTATATTATGTTTTGGATGTTTAATGGGCTTTATTATACACTTTTATATTATTTTTGGGACTAACCTATTAACCGGAGGCCCAGCCCGAATTGTTGTTTTTTGCTTATTTCAGTGTTTCGCAGAAAAAGAATATCCAACGGAGTCCAAACGGAATGAAACCTTTGGGAACGTGATTTTCGGAACAAACGTGATCTAGAGAACTTGGAGTCTACGTCAAGACATCAACCAGGAGAGCACGAGGCAAGGGGGCGCGCCTACCCCCCTAGGCGCGCCCTCCACCCTCGTGGGGCCCATGCTGCTCCACTGAAGTACTTCTTCCTCCTATATATACCTACGTACCCCCAAACTATCAGATACGGAGCCAAAACCTATTTCCACCGCTGCAACCTTCTGTACCCATGAGATCCCATCTTGGGGCCTTTTCCAGCGCTCCTCCGGAGGGGGGCATTGATCACGGAGGGCTTCTACATCAACACCATAGCCTCTCCGATGATGTGTGAGTAGTTTACCTCAGACCTTCGGGTCCATACTTATTAGCTAGATGGCTTCTTCTCTCTCTTTGGATCTCAATACAACGTTTTCCACGATTCTTGTGGAGATCTATTCGATGTAATTTTCTTTTGCGGTGTGTTTGTTGAGACCGATGAATTGTGGGTTTATGATCAAGATTATCTATGAAATATATTTAATTTGAATCTCCTCTGAATTCTTTTATGTATGATTGGTTATCTTTGCAAGTCTCTTCGAATTATCAGTTTGGTTTGGCCTACTAGATTGATCTTTCTTGCAATGGGAGAAGTGCTTAGCTTTCGGTTCAATCTTGCGGTGTCCTTTCCCAGTGACAGCAGGGGCAGCAAGACACGTATTATATTGTTGCCATCGAGGATAAAAAGATGGGGTTTATATCATATTGCATGAGTTTATCCCTCTACATCATGTCATCTTGCTTAAAGCATTACTCTATTCTTATGAACTTAATACTCCAGATGCATGCCGGATAGCGGTCGATGTGTGGAGTAATAGTAGTAGATGCAGGCAGGAGTCGGTCTACTTGTCATGGACGTGATGCCTATATACATGATCATACCTAGATATTCTCATAACTATGCTCAATTCTATCAATTGCTCGACAGTAATTTGTTCACCCACCGTAATACTTATGCTCTTGAGAGAAGCCACTAGTGAAACCTATGGCCCCCGGGTCTATTTTCGATCATATTATCTTTTATTTTACTTTGCATCTTTATTTCTCTTTATCATAAAAATACCAAAAATATTATCTTATCATATCTATCTGATCTCACTCTCGTAAGTGACCGTTGAGGGATTGACAACCCCTTTATCATGTTGGTTGCGAGGTTCTTATTTGTTTGTGTAGGTGCGAGGGATTGATACCTTGGTTCTAAAAAACTGAGGGAAATACTTACGCTACTTTACTGCATCAACCTTTCCTCTTCAAGGGAAAACCAACGCAGTGCTCAAGAGGTAGCACATTTTTGCAAAAATATCCCACTTATCTGCTCCAATTTGCTGAAAACCCCTTATTAACTTGAAAGCAACGCACGGGCACATTGTTAGTAAAAGGAAAAGGCCTATCGCATTCGCGTCGCACTCCCCCCCCCCACACGCCGAGGAATCAGGAGTACTCCACAGCCCGTCCGGCACGACACATAGCTTAGGGAAGGCGTGTTGCCTAGCATTTTCACTTTCATGTCGGACATCCCATGAGCAAACCGACTATTGGCAAACCGCACCCGCCCGCCGTCGGGTTGGAAAACAGAAACGAGGGGAAGATCTAGTTGTAGCACGGAAGCCAAGAAATTTGGTGTCAGATGGGGCTCATTGATAGAGTAGGAGCATTTCGTACTACTCTGCTCCTACTAGTACTACCACTATACAACTAGCAGGTACATGCACGACACAGCATCGTAGGAACAAAAAACAGGAAGATCTTGTTTTGGGTGATTTATGTTTTTTTTCTGTCAACGTATGTCGGGGAGGCTGATCGTACCCACGGACAGCTATGGGGCCGACGGAGCAGGCCCCTTGTGGTTCGGAGGGGGGCGGAGGTCGCATGAAGAGCGGATCGAGGCGATGCACACGAGTGGTTTACCCAGCTTCGGAGCTCTCCGGAGAGATAAAACTCCTACTGCTGTCTGTTTGATCTATTGTGTTCTTGCTAGGGAGCAATGCGAGCTACAAAACCTAGCGTGAGTGTATCTAGTCTATGGCCAGTCGAATGAACTGAACCTTGCGAAAGACGCGAACCGAACCCCCTCTACGTTGCACTCGGGCCTCCTTTTATATGCTCAAGGGGTCTCCGACAGGTGGCAACATAGGCGGGGGTACGAATGTAAAAACAGGAGTTGGTACACCTACTTGAACAGTGTACAGTGCAAAAATACCTAACTCGGCGGCAAGGGACAAAAGCAATAAATGCACATCGTTGTCGCCCAAACAAAGGTAACAGAGACCGTCAGTGCGCCTCCGCCGCCACGATGGCGAGCTTTGTCCGCCCGCTCATCGCTGCTCTCCGCTGGCTGCCTGACTGCTCGACACGCGCCCATGGAACGGTCCCATGGCGACACGTCGCTGGGTGAGCTGGAGCGGAGACAGAGGAGTTGCATGTCAGCGACAAGCGCCTTGCTGCGGACGAATCCTTGTCGCGCCCGGAGACTTGTCGCGCCCGAGCCTTCCCGGCAAGCTCCTCTTGCGGGGCCTTGTCTGCCTAGAGTGTCCTTCCCGACAAGCTCCTCTTGTCGGGGCCTTGTCTTCTCAATCTAATACTTTGTTCTTGAATGGCTCCAAGGAGCCACAGAGAGATTGGTGGTGACGAGGCAAACCTTGCCGCTGAGTGCTGCGGCTGTCCGTGCACGCAGCACGGGATACTAGGGTACCCCTACTCTAGTACACCGGCAGAGCCCCGGCTGGGCAGACAGTGCCGAGCCCTTGTCGGGCCAGGCCTGTAATCGCTGCGGACACGCGCGACCTCGACCACGCCGCAACCCGCCCGGACCCACCACGATCCCCACTAGCAGCACGCACGGACGTGGCGTCGTCACGAAGATCGTGGGCGCGGTCGTGGGGGTTCTTTATTAATATAAGCGGGCGTCCGCCCCCTCCTCCCCTTTATAAGCGGAGGAAGCGAGGCAGGCCGACCACTCCTGCCATTGCCGTCTTGTCAAGAAACCACCGCCGCTCCCTCGTCTTCTCCGGTGCGAAGAGAGCAACGCGCCCGCCCCTTTCTCCACAAGCACACTCACCGCCGTCGACCTCCACCGCCCCCTCGCCATGGCCCGAAGGCCGATAAGGAGAAGGCGCTGTCGGCTGAGGCGCAGCGGCTCATGGCTTGCGCAAGAAGGAGCGAAGCCGTCTTCCCCCGCAGCTCGGCGCACGGGAGCTACGGACGTCTACTATCTTTTTCTGGTCGACGGAGACTCGGGCGCATCCGCACGAGGGTGCTCCCGCCTCCGCCGCTGATCTGGCCCCAACAGGTACCCTTTCTTCGCCCTTTTCTTCTATTGCGGTCTTTGCCCGCCCGTATTCCGAGTTCTTTTGCGACATAATGAACACCTTCGGCCTCCACCTCCTTGATTTCACCCCAATGCCATCTTGACCATGGCCGTTTTCGCACATTTGTGCGAAAACTTTGTCGGGGTCCACCCGAACATGGCACTCTTACGCCATTTCTTTGTCCCCCGCGTCGAGAGAGGAGAGCCCCTTGCCGGAGGGATAGCCTGGGTCTCTAGGATTGGCAAGAAAGAGGCCTACCTAGAGGGGGAGTTCCGGAACAAGTGGGAGGAGTGGAGAGCCAACTGGTGCTGGGTCGTAGAGGAGGACCCACAGCCCTTCACCGTCGTGCGCCAAACCCCAATTGCTGTGGCAAGGATTGGAGTAACTTGGCGCCGGAGGATGCGAGGTGAAGATAGCTGTGACCAGTCTGCGCCTCGGGCTTGCCGGATTAACTATTGGCGCGATTGGCGCAAACTTCATTCGCCGCCGTGACGCTTCCCTTGCAGGAAAGGAGGAGGCCTGCTTGGGAGTTCGAATGCGGCGGACATCATGAGGCTGCGCCGGGCCTGGTGGAACTTCACCGTCATGGAGCTGGATTGAGTGCTGCTCGAGCTGTTCAAGAACGACCCGAACACCCAGTGGTTCAGGTTGCGCGAGGGGTCGTCCCATCAGGCAACAACTCGGTGCTCGACCGCATCCGTGCCATGATGCCATGCGACTCCCACGGGATCGTCCCGACCTGGCGAGAGCCCCGACGAGGTCGTGCAGCAATTCTTCGACAACTTGCAAGAGGTGCCGATCCGCTCCGACGAAAGCGTAAGAGGCTCACCGAGACACCACCGAGCAGGAGATGGCGTGGATCGCCACCAGCGGAGGAGGCGGCAGCGGCCGCTACCGGAGCCTTCGGGTTCACCGTGGAGGAGGCGGGCGGCGAAGGCGGCAAGCGCTGCTGGCGAGGGAGGTCGCCGGCGAGGACGAGCTTGTCGAGCTCGAGGCCGGGACGAGTGGACCCGCCGAGGTGCTTCTTCCCAACCGCCAAGCGACTTGCCACTGGAGCCCCGGCTCCGCCGAGGAGGCGTCTCGCAGGGCTGGAGACGAGCCGGGCGACAGGTCGGCCCACAGCAAGTGCCGCCTGACGCGCTCCACCGCGGCAAGCGAGGTTGCATGAGGCGCCCCAAACTGCAGCGACAACTGGGGCGGAATCTTCTCAGGCCGCCGCCGACGCCTCCGCCAAGCGGCCAAGAGAGCCCACTCCCCCGCCTCATCGCACCGGAGGCGGGCCGGAGTTTGACTTCTCCGCGCTTAGCTCCGAGGAGGAAGGTGAAGAGTAAGTTTCTCGAGATTGTGCTCGTATGTCTTCAATTTTTATTGCTTCATCTTGAATCTGATTTGCTTTGTTCTGGACTCTTTCCTTTTCAGGACGCTGGCCCAGAGAGCGGCGAAGAGGGCCAAGATCCCGACGGTCATCGTTGAGGACGATTCTCCCGTGGCGACGGGGGACGCGTCCGAGACCGCCTTGCCGGACCCGGCAACCCTTCCCCAGAGCAGCCCCCAGCACAGCCCCCAGAGTAAGTGTGCAGTTTTCTTCTTGCTATTGGGCGTGCGGGGGTGCCCCTTCTTTGTTGATATTTGACTGTGTGCTTGTGCAGGAGCAGAGCAGTCTCATCAGGAGGGCTCGGAAGCCGCCTCCGAGATCCTGCCCGCTGCCACTACGCCGCCAAGGGAAGACTCCCCGGCAAGGGAGCTCCCTCTGACAAGGGAGGCCACCCCGGCAAGGGAGGCCACTCCGGCAAGGGAGGCTACCCCGGCAATGGACGACGCCAGCGACCCTCGGTGGGTCGAGGCCATGGCTGCGGATCCGTTGCAGTAACTCCCTTACACGAAAATCTCCCTTGGGCTTGCTTTCTTTTGTTTCTCTTTTGGACATCCGCTTGACTGCCCTTCTTCGTCCGACGCAGACCCGATGGAGGTCGAGGCCCGGCGCGGAGGAAAGCAGCAACACCGACGAGCCGCCGTCAAGGAAGAACAGTCATCGTCGTGGAAGAAGAGGCCGCCGCCGACGAGCCTGTTGGCGAGGAGGCCACCGAGGCTGCCGATGCAGGCCGGCGAGGGTCGGACGGTCAGATCGACGGCCCTGAGGCCGCAGGAGCGGCAAGCGCTACACCGACAGCCGACTCCCCCGCTGCCGCCGCGGCGCCAGGCTCCGAGGAGCCCCAGCCCGGTGCCTACCTTCTTCGTCAAGCTCCCCTGGGAGCCGAGCTCCCGGGCGCCAGTCGAGGGCGAGACCTTCGACGGCGAGCTACTCGCGTCCGCTGGGCTGACGCTGGTGGATGCGCCAAGCAGCAGCAGCAGCGAGTCCGAGGAGGAGCAGCTGCTAAAGAAGCTGTTGTCTCTCTACCGCACCGCCTTGAGCCAAGTTAGAGACCGGGAAGCCCTTGTCGCGAGGGCGGAGGCGGACATTGAGAAGCGCGCCCGGGAGCTCGGGCGCCAACAAAGAAGCGCCCGCGACGTGGAGGACGATGTGGGCGCAGCCTTCGCAGAAGAGCGCACGGCCTTCATCCTTGAGAAGGCCGCACTGATGAGGAGCAGCGGCTGGCTGCCGAGAAGCTCGCCAGCAGAGAAGCGTAGTTGGCGCAGCGGAAGGTCAACCAGACAGCCATGAAGAGGACCTTGCCGCAGCGAGGAGTCGCTGGCGGGGCGCTCAGAAGCGAAGCGACGCCGCCGCAGCCGCCGAGGCCGCCAAGGAAGAGCTAAAGGCGAAGGTGGCACAGTGGAGGCCACCCTCAAGAAGAGCGTCGAAGAGCTTGCCGTGCTCAAGCGTGAGCGCGAGAAGGACGCCCACACGCCGGGCGAAGCTGCAGTCCGTCTTCTTGCCGACAGGCTAAGGAGCTCGACGCCGCCAAGGACTCTAAGGCGGATCTGGAGCTGAAACTGACCACTCTGACGCAGACGTTGGATGGCGCCAGAGAGCGGGAGGCGGGCTTGTTGGAGGCGATCACGGCCAAGGAGGAGCTGCTGGCGGATGCTGCCTCCGTCCAGAACACCTTGAGGGAAAGCGTGGAGCACTGGACCGAAGGTCTTGTGGACACCGCCGCCGACATCCACAACGAACTGATGGAGCTGGGGATGGCGGACCTTGCGTACTCCACCGACGAGCATCTCCAAACCAGCGTCAAGCTTAGCCTATTCTTCAAAGGCGTGGTGACGGGCCTCCGGCGACTCCGGGAGGAGGTCCCGAAGCAGCTGGCCGAGGAATCACGCCAGTGCATGCGGGGCCCTCGAGAAGGTGTTGATGAAGGTGGCCTTCCTCAACCCGGGCCTCAACCTCAACGGCGTCCTCAGATCCTTGCCGGCCGAAGCCAACGTGGAGGAGCTCAAGGCCCTTGTCGCACCCATTGTGGACAAGGTGAACAAGATCAAGAGGATCGAGGCGACCCGCGTGGACTAGGCCGCCAACCTTATCTTTCCCTTGTTCTTGCTGGTCATGTTTTTTGAAAACTTTGTTAGATCTGCGACAAGTTATTCTGTAATATACTCTATCTTAGGTGGATCGATCAATGCAACGTTATTTCCTCTACTTGATTCCTTCGTTTGTACGTTATTGCCCTACGCTTTTCAGGGAAACTTGCGGTGCAGCACCCTTGTCATGGCCTTGAGTCGCGGAACTTCAGCAACCTCTTTGGCGGGGTTGCTACCGACAAGAAGCCTTGTCGCGGACTAGCCGCAGCTCACTTAAGTTGTTGAGCGGACTCGAAACAAAGTAAGGGCGCGACCGATCCACGATTTGGTTCCTCTGCATACGGAGTTTTCCATACAAAGTACTATCGTTCGAGGAAGATAACTTAAAAATTTAAAAATTGATTGCTCAAACTTTGGCAACTTAGCTTTTCGGTCTCTTGCTTCCCGATGAGGTGAGACTTCCTCGATCGGTACTCTGGTCCACAATATTATCTCCTCCTTCCCCCCTGGTTAACTTGTGCGCGAGGGAGCCTCCCTTTCTTTGCGACAAGAGAAAGAAGAGGAAATAACGTTATGGAGCCCAGGCTCGATTACGCTTACGGGTGTGGTTGCTGCACAAAGTGTTAGCGAACATGCAATAAATTGATGAAAGCATGAACTTGACGGGCTGTGCGCAACACATGGGCTTCTTGATGCACGGGTCTGCGCCCGGCTTTGTACAAAGGATCACATGCAACAGCAGCAAGACTTGTACAAAAGGTGGTTGCCGGACCGGTTCCGACAACCGCGCCTTTATGGGTAAAACTTACGAAGATGCTCAATGTTCCAGAGTTGCTCACGGAATGCCATCTTCGGTCTCAAAGCGGACAGCGCCAGACCTAGTGACTCGCTTTCACCCGATAAGGGCCTTCCCACTTCAAGGCCAACTTGTTTGAATTCTTGGCGGACTGAACGCGCCAAGAACAAGGTCGCCTTCCTCGAGACTTCGGCATTAACCCTGCGGCCATGGTAGCGACGCAGAGCTTGCTGGTAGCGGCGGCTCAGACAAAGAGCTCAAGACGATCCTCCTCAAGGAGCAGCGCGTCATCCTGTCGCAGCTGCTCTTGCTCAAACTCATCATAAGCGAGCACTCGAGGCGACCCGTATACGAGTTCCGTGGGGAGAACTGCCTCTGCTCCATAGACTAGAGCAAGGTCGCCTTCCTCGACTTCTGGCATTAACCCTGCGGCCATGGTAGCGACGCAGAGCTTGCTGGTAGCGAGCGGCTCGCACAGCAGCCTGAAGAGGATCCTCCTCAAGGAGCAGCGCGTCATCCTGTCGCAGCTGCTCTTGCTCAAACTCATCATAAGCGAGCACTCGAGGCGACCCGTATACTGAAGTTCCGTGGGGAGAACTGCCTCTGCTCCATAGACTCGAGCAAAGGGTGCACGGCGGTGGCTCGATTTAGCGTCGTCTGATCGACCAAAGAACCACCGCAGCTCCTCGATCCGGTTTCTTCCGCACTTGTGCAGCACAGCCGAAAGTTACGGTCTTGAGCCCGCGCAGCACTTCAGCATTTTCCCTCTCCGCTTGACCGTTGCTTCTCGGGTGAGCAACAGAAGCGAAGCAGACCTTGGCGCCAAGGTCTTGGACGTACTGCATGAAGGTGCGACTCGTAAATTGTGTGCCGTTGTCGGTGATGATCCTATCAGGGATTCCGAAACGGCAAACAATCGACCTGAAGAACTTGATCGCCGATCGTGCTGTCACCTTCCTCATCGCTTCCACTTCCGGCCACTTTGTGAACTTGTCGATGGCGACGTACAAGTACCCAAAGCCCCGACAGCTTCGGGGAAGGGGCCGAGGATGTCGAAACCCCGGACCGAAAATGGCCAGGATAAAGGGATCGTCCGGAGAGCTTGAGCTGGCTGGTGTATCTGTTTGGAATGGGCCGCACGCTTCACACTTGGTTACTTGTGCAGTTGCATCTGGAGGGCTGTCGGCCGGAAGAAACCTTGCCGGAAAGCTTTGCCGGCAAGTGCTCTTGCGCCAATGTGGTGACCACATATGCCTCCATGTATCTCTCGCCAACAGCTTCATCCATCTTCCACAGGAATACACTTCAATTTCACACCGTTGAGTATTCTTATGTATAGTATGATGTCGACAAACTGGTACATACTTGACTGCCGGGCTACTCTTTCCGCTTCTTCCTGCTCTTCGGGAAGTTCTCATGTCTGAAGGACAAGGACAATCTGCTTTGCGCCCATGTTGGAGCTTGTGGCTCGACAACAAGGACTAAAGGCACATCTGCTGCTGCGGAACATCAGCTTCCACGGCGAGGACTTGCGGCCTGCCGAGCTTCATGCTCCCGACAAGCTTGCCTGGAGCAAGACTTGTCGGGGCGTCGCTTCAACGGAGCAAACCACAGGGTCTGTCGGAGCAGATTGCTCCTCAAAGACTTGTTGGTGTTGATCTTGGGGACCTTTGCAATGACGGCTTGGAAGCTCTGCCGGAAAGTAGTCACCAGAGGCCAACTTCCTCTTCTTGCTCTGTCCGATCGATGGTGTTACGGTTGGGTTTGAGTCGGCTTGAGCACGAAAATCCACGGTTCCACAGTGTAACTTAAGTGCAGCGACTTTGACAGCCGTCGGCAATATCATTCTGAGCTCTTGGAACATGTTCCATTTGCAGGCCGTCAAAGTGCTCTTCTAGCTTCCTCACTTCATCAACGTAGGCTTCCATCAACGTACTCTGGTAATCTTTGTTCACTTGTCGGACGACGAGTTGCGAGTCACCCCTGACAATAAGCTTCTTGATCCCAAGGTCCACGGCGATCCTGAGACCGGCAAGCAAACCTTCATACTCTGCGGTATTGTTTGTCGCTTGCTCCTTGGGAAAGTGCATCTGGACGACGTACTTGAGGTGCTCTCCGGTGGGTGCGATAAGCAGCACGCCGGCACCGGCGCCTTGCAGCGAGAAGGCACCATCAAAGTACATCAGCCACTCTTTGCTTGCTTCTTTGACGGGAATGCTCGTCTTCGGAATCTCTTCATCTGGCGTTGGCGTCCATTCTGCTATGAACTCTGCCATGGCTATGCTTTGGATAGTTGATGTGCTTTCAAACTTAAGACCAAAGCTTGACAGCTCCAGTGCCCACTCGACAATCCTGCCTGTCGATTCTGGATTCTGCAGTATCCTCTTCAGGGGAAAGCGAGTGACAATTGTGATCTCATGTGCTTGGAAGTAATGGCGCAGCTTTCTCGAGGCCATGAGGAGGCCGAAAAGCAATTTTTGCACACCAGAGTACCTTGACCTAGCCCCCTGCAGAAGGGAACTGACAAAGTAGACTGGGCGCTGCACCATCCTTTTCTGCATCTGCTCATGCGTCTTCGCGGACTCGTCCTTGTCGGGACCAGAGCTTGTCGGTGAAGCCCCCGCTTGTCGCTGGATGTGTTTGCCGTGGTTGCGGCTCGTCATCCGCCTCCCTCTCCGCTACTAACGCAGCACTAACCACTTGATTGGTTGCCGCTATATACAGCAGCAACTTCTCTTGTGGCCTAGGCGCGACAAGTGTTGGAGTGGAGGACAGGTATCTCTTTAAGTCCTGCAGCGCAGCCTCCGCTTCGGGAGTCCATTTTACTGGACCTGCCTTTTTCAAAATCTTGAAAAATGGCAGGGCGTGCTCAGCAGACCTAGAAATAAACCTGCTGAGAGCAGCCACGCAACCGGCAAGTCTTCGTACATCCTTGACGCGCTTTGGTGCTTCAATCTGCTCAATGGCCTTGATCTTGTCGGGATTAGCTTCAATCCCATTGAGACACGAAGAACCCGAGAAGCTTGCGGAAGGGACTCCAAACACGCACTTCTCGGGGTTGAGCTTGAGGTTGATCTTGCGCAGATTTGCAAAGGTCTCGTTCAAATCTTGAACCAAAGTTGCTTTGTCCTTGCTCTTGACCACTATGTCATCCATGTAGGCTTCTACATTTCTGTGCATTTGCGGCTCAAAAGCGTCATGGACTGCCCTTGCAAATGTTGAACCAGCATTCTTCAAACCGAAAGGCATCCGTATGAAACAGTATGTGCCACATGGTGTGATGAATGCGGTCTTCTCTTCATCTTCTTCAGCCATGAAGATCTGATGGTATCCTGAGTATGCATCAAGAAACGAAAGAAAATCACATCCAGCCGTGGAGTCAACAATCTGGTCAATGCGCGGCAAGGGAAATGGATCTTTGGGACAAGCTTTATTAACGTCCGTGAAGTCAATACAAAGTCTCCATTTCCCATTTGCCTTGCGCACGACTACAGGATTGGCCAACCACGTAGGATGGAGCACTCCTCTGACAAGGCCTGCTGCTTCTAGTTTCTTGATCTCTTCGGCTATGAATTTCTGGCGCTCCACTGCTTGCTTCCTGACTTTTTGCTTGATGGGCCGCGCACGAGGACAAACGGCCAGGCGGTGCTCAATCACTTTCCTGGGAACACCGGGGATATCAGATGGTTGCCATGCAAACACGTCGACATTCGCCCGCAGGAAAGCAACGAGCGCGCCTTCCTATTTGGGGTCGAGAGAGGCACTGATGGTGAAGGTACCACCAGCGCCGTCCTCCTCGACGGGCACCTTCTTGGTCTTTGGCGGAGCCACCATCTTCTTGCACTTGCCGGTGGAGCTCGATGGTGCGTCCTCGACGGTAGCGCAGCACTCCGAAGAGGTGCGCTTGCCGGAGTGAGCATCAGAGCCCTTGCCGGACTTGGACTTGGTCTTCTTCCCCCCGGGAGCTTCAGCGGCAAGTGTCTGGCAGTCTGTCGCGGCTGCTGCATCCCGGAAGATCTTGTCGGCACAGATTAGGGCATCCTTCTTGTCATTATGGACAGAGATGACGCTTATCGGGCCCGGCATCTTGAGTAGGTTGTAGGCGTAGTGAGAGGCTGCCATGAACTTGGCGAGCGCTGGACGGCCAAGTATCCCATTGTAAGGCAATGGGAAATCGGCGACGTCAAACGTAACCCTCTCAGTCCTGAAGTTCAGCTCGCTGCCAAATGTGACCGGCAACGTAATCTTCCCTTCGGCTTGCTCCTTCCCGGATTGATTCCTTGGAAGGTTCCGGTCTCTTCGAGCTCGCTGTCAGGGATTTGAAGCTTCTGGAGCACCGCGGAGGAGATCAGATTCAAGCCAGCCCCGCCGTCAACTAACATTTTTGTGACCTTGAGGTTGCGGATGGTTGGTGAGACCAACATCGGCAAGCACCCGACCGTAGTTATACGATCAGGGTGGTCCTCAATATCAAAAATGATAGGCGTGCTGGACCACTTCAGAGGCTTGCGTGACTCTATGGATGGTTCCTTTGCATTGACCTCCGCATCCATTGCTTGAGTTGGCGGTGGGAGGTATGCAGGAAGCACCTTCACAACGCAGAGAACCTCTGTGGCTTTCTGAAACTCCTGTCGTCGGCGTCGTCGTCCTCCATATCTTCGTCGTCGTCATCATCTTCATCCTTGTCGCGGCCGCGGGGAGGTCGATCTCCTTGTCGCTGCTTGACTTTGCCGCGGCGTCCTCCCCGGCCGGGTCATTTCTTGCTTGCTCCCCCAGCACCTTCCTGGGCCTTCTCCTTGTCGCACCGCTCGTACTCAGCTCTCTGCTGTTCGACAAGCTGCTCGACCTTCTTGCAGCTCTGGAGATCGTGGCCCTTGGTGCGGTGGATCTTGCAATACTGCTTGCCGGAGCCGTCCTGCTTGTCAGCGGCCTCCACCGGCTGGTGGTTGGCGTCAGCGGCAACCTCCTTGCCGGAGCCACCAGCCTTGGCGTTCTTGTCGCCGCCTCCGTTCTTGGGACTGCTTTCGACAGCTAGCACTTCTCTGCTTTTCTTCTTCCTGTTGCCTCGCCCGCGGCCCTTCTTTCTTGGGCGGTGTCATCCTTGTCGAGATCCTGCTTCCGCATCCTCTCGAGTCTCCTCCCTTCTTTAAGCGCAGCACACTTGTCGACCAAGGCGTACAGCTCATCGACGTCCTTGACTTTGCTCATCGCCATCTCCTCCCTCATCCTGCGGTTCCGCACATTACGATGAAATGCGCTGATCACCTTGGCAGGGGTGGACGTCTGAGATGTTATAGTGCACACGGCTGAATCTCTGAATGAACTTGCGCAGGGACTCTCCTTCATTCTGGGCGAGCAAGTGAAGGTCGCTCTCTTGGCCATGAGGTTTGTGGCCACCTGTGAAGGCGCCAACAAAATGATGGCACAGATCCGCCCAAGAGGATATGGAGCTGTCCGGCAAGTGCATGAGCCAAGATCTGACGTTGGGCTTGAGCACGGCGGGAAGTAGTTGGCGAGGATCTTGTCATCCGTCCCCCGCAGCCTGCACCGCGATGGTGTAGATGCTGAGGAACTCCGGCAGTGCGTCCGGCCATCATACTTATCCGCACGCGTCTGGTTTGAAGTTTTTCTGGCTGGGCCACTTTGGACTTGCCGCAGCTCATGAGTGAACGCAGGGCAACCTACCGCGTCGGCAAGTTGCACTGGCCCCTCCGGCGTGCATGTCAACAGAAGGCCCAGCGCGCTTGTCGGATTGACGTCGCGCTTCTCTTGGCGCTCGATGCGAAGTTCGGCGTCCTCTTGTTGTCGCTCATGGAGAACTTGGCGCTGATCGCGGCGAAGCTCGGGTCCGGACGACGCAGTGGAGTCGCTGTCGAGGTGGATCCGGTGAGTCGGCGATCTTGGCCTTCTTGGCGGAGAGTGCGGTGGTTGCACCTCCGACGATCTCATCGCCACCGGCTCGTGCCTTGTCGTCTCGCCGCGGCAACGATGGCGTTGGTTGCCGCGAGCGTCGCTGCTGGCAAAGCCGATGAGGCTCGGATAGTGGCCCTCCACTCGTCGACCTTGTCGGCCGTTGGAGGTAGTCGAGTAGTTGAGCTCTCGCCAGAGCTTCGCTGGAGTAGTAGGCGGCATTGGAGAAGCGGTGCGAGGCGGGACACGCCGGACTTCTAACTACGTTAGAAGGAGCAGCACCCCGGCGGCATCGTATCTCACTAAGCGCCCGGCATGTTGGCGCGCATGCTGGTCTTGAGGGTCTCGATCCAACGAGCGTATGGCGTTGTGAACGCCATGACGTTGTTGGTCTCGCGTCTCGAGAAGGACGCGGGGATGCTTGTGACGCCGAGGTCTGCGGTGCCTTGTCCTTGGACTTGGCAACGCCGCGAGCACCTTCGTCGGCGCCCGTTCCTCCGCCGGGCGTCTGCACCACCACCCGCTTGCTGCGGTGAGGGTGGGCACGACGCGGCTCTGCTGCGCGAAGCCTTCTTCTTCGGTGGCATGTTGAGGAAGATGTTGATGACGCCGCCAGCGTGAACGCCGGATCGGATTCACACGGCCTCGACGCCCCTACCGGGCGCCGAGAGATGTCGGGAGGCTGATCGTACCACGGACACCTATGGGGCGGCGAGCAGGCCCCTTGTGGTTCGGAGGGGCGGAGGTCGCACGAAGAGCGGATCGAGGCGATGCACACGGCGGTTTACCCAGCCGGAGCTCTCCGAGAGATAAAACTCCCTCTGCTGCTGTTTGATCTATTGTGTTCTTGCTAGGGAGCAATGCGAGCTACAAAACCTAAGCGTGAGTGTATCTAGTCTATGGCGGTCGAATGGACTGAACCTTGCGAAGACGCTGAACCGAACCCCTCTTCACGTTGCACTCGGGCCTCCTTTTATATGCTCAAGGGGTCTCCGGCAGGTGGCAACATAGGCGGGAATACGAATGTAAAACAGGAGTTGGTACACCTACTTGAACAGTGTATAGTGCAAAATACCTAACTCGGCGGCAAGGGACAAAAGCAATAAATGCACATCGTTGTCGCCCCAAAGCGATTATATGAGAGACCGTCAGTGCGCCTCCGCTCGCCACGATGGCGAGCCTGTCAGCGCCGCTCATCTTTGCTCTCCGCTGGCTGCACAGCTGCTCGACACGCGCCCATGGAACGGTCACATGGCGACACGTCGCTGGGTGAGCTGGAGCGGAGACGGAGAGGAGTGACGAATCCTTGTCGCGCCCGGAGACTTGTCGCGCCCCGAGCCTTCCCGGCAAGCTCCTCTTGCCGGGGCCTTGTCTGCCTAGAGAGGCCTTCCCGACAAGCTCCTCTTGTCGGGGCCTTGTCTTCTCAATCTAATACTTTGTTCTTGAATGGATCCAAGGGAGCCACGGAGGAGATTGGTGGTGACGAGGCAAACCTTGCCGCGGGGTGCTGCAGCTGTCCGTGCACGAGTACGGGATACTAGGGTACCCCTACTCTAGTACACCGACAACGTAGTATGAATAATATGATGTGGGGGGCACCCATGAAGCCTACGTGCCTTGGTTGCATGGCTATGAAAGGTTAGAGAAAAATAAATAGATAATGTGTTTAGAGTGCACTCCACTAAACAGATATACTTTGGATCCATTGCAACGGGTCGGCACATCTATATCTATACCCCCTATATAGTGTGTGAATAACTTTGAAAGTTGGTCGTTGGATGAAGCCAATCCGACGGTACAAAGATGGCAAATCCGAGCACTACTGGCCTTTGGATATCATCTACATTCCACCAGATTCTGCCACATGTAGAATCTAGAAGACTCCATGGTTGAACTTCATTCATGACTAACTTTGCCACAACTAAGCTTAAGCAAAGTGTGTCTTCCACAAAAAATGTGGCTAACAAAATGGCCACTTTTTCGCTTGCCTCTTGTTTGCTCGTGTGTTGGATTGCTTGTTTGTCACGACGGCTCAAGATAATACTAAATTGTGTGACTTCACCAATACCAACAACTATGACTTTCTTAGCACTCCGATTGCTCCTCTTACCGATACTGAATATTATGAAATTAATGCTGCTTTGTTGAATCTTGTTATGAAAGATCAATTCGCCGGCCTTCCTAGTGAAGATGTCGCTACCCATCTAAATAGCTTCATTGATTTGTGTGATATGCAAAAGCAGAAAGATGTGGACAATGCTATTGTTAAATTGAAGCTATTTCCTTTTTCGCTTAGATATCGTGCTAAAGCTTGGTTTTCATCTTTGCCTAAAAACAGTATTGATTCATGGAATAAGTGCAAAGATGCTTTTATCTCTAACTATTTTCCTCCCGCTAAGATCATCTTTTTTAGAAACGATATTATGAATTTTAAGCAACTTGATCATGAACATGTTGCACAAGCTTGGGAGAGGATGAAATTAATGATACGTAATTGCCCTACACATGGTTTGAATCTTTGGATGATTATACAAATTTTTTATGCCGGATTGAATTTTGCTTCTAGAAATCTTTTGGATTCGGCCGCGGGAGGCACTTTTATGGAAATCACTTTAGGAGAAGCTACTAAACTCCTAGATAATATTAGGGTTAATTATTCTCAATGGCACACCAAAAGATCTACTAATAAAAAGGTGCATGCGATAGAAGAAATTGATGTTTTGAGTGGAAAGATGGATGAACTTATGAAATTATTTGCTAATAAGAGTGTTTCTTCTGATCCTAATGATATGCCTTTGTCTACTTTGATTGAGAATAATAATGAATCTGTGGATGTGAATTTTGTTGGTAGGAATAATTTTGGTAACAACGCGTATAGAGGAAACTTTAATCCTAGGCTGTATCCTAGTAATTCCTCTAATAATTATGGTAAGTCCTACAACAACTCTTATGGAAATTTTAATAAGATGCCCTCTGAATTTGAGACTAGTGTTAAAGAATTTATGAATTCCCAAAAGAATTTCAATGCTTTGCTTGAAGAAAAATTGCTTAAGGTTGATGAATTGGCTAGGAACGTTGATAGAATTTCTCTTGATGTAGATTCTTTGAAACTTAGATCTATTCCACCTAAGCATGATATCAATGAGTCTCTCTCTCAAAGCCATGAGAATTTCCATTGATGAGTGCAAAGAAAGAGCTGTTAGGATGCTTGGTATGAATGATTGCTTTGTGAAAGCGTGTTCTTCTAGTTTCTATGAAAATAAAGATGAAGATATAAAAGTTATTGATGTGTCTCCTATTAAATATTTGTTTTGCAATATGAATCTTGATAACGATGGGACTGAATATGAGCCACCTTTACCTAGAAGGCGTTCCAAAAATTCAGAGTTTTTAGATCTTGATGCTAAAATTTGTAAAAGTGGGATTGAAGAGGTCAAAACTTAGATATCAATGAACCCACTATTTTGGATTTCAAGGAATTTAATTATGATAATTGCTCTTTGATAGATTGTATTTCCTTGTTGCAATCCGTTCTAAATTCTCCTCATGCTTATAGCCAAAATAAAGCTTTTACTAAACATATCGTTGATGCTTTAATGCAATCTTATGAAGAAAAACTTGAGTTGGAAGTTTCTATCCCTAGAAAACTTTATGATGAGTGGGAATCTACTATTAAAATTAAAATTAAAGATCATGAATGCTATGCTTTGTGTGATTTGGGTGCTAGTGTTTCCACGATTCCCAAAACTTTGTGTGATTTGTTAGGTTTCCGCGAATTTGATGATTGCTCTTTAAACTTGCACCTTGCGGATTCCACTATCAAGAAACCTATGGGAAGAATTAATGATGTTCTTATTGTTGCAAATAGAAATTATGTGCCCGTAGATTTTATTGTTCTTGATATAGATTGCAATCCTTCATGTCCTATTATTCTTGGTAGACCTTTCCTTAGAACGATTGGCGCAATTATTGATATGAAGGAAGGGAATATTAGATTCCAATTTCCATTAAGCAAAGGCATGGAACACTTCCCTTGAAAGAAAATTAAATTGCCTTATGAATCTGTTATGAGAGCCATTTATGGATTGCCTACCAAAGATGGCAATACCTAGATCTATCTTTGCTTTTATGCCTAGCTAGGGGCGTTAAACGATAGCGCTTGTTGGGAGGCAACCCAATTTTGTTTTAGTTTTTTGCTTTTTGCTTATGTTTAGGAATAAATATTTGTCCTAGCCTCTGATTAGATTTGTTTTATATTTTAATTAGTGTTTGTGCCAAGTTAAACCTATAGGATCTTCTTGGATGAGAGTTATTTGATCTTGCTGACAATTCCAGAAACTTTCTGTTCACGAAAACAATTGTTAAAACTCACCAGAACGTGATAAAATATTGATTCCAATTTCTGATGATCAATCCCCAAATTGTCTAGGTCGTCCTATTTTGGTAGATTTGTTTGAGTTCCAGAAGTTTGCTTTAGTTATAGATTACTACAGACTGTTCTGTTTTTGACAGATTCTTTTTTTTCGTGTGTTGTTTGCTTTTTGATGAATCTATGGCTAGTAAAATAGTTTATAAACCATAGAGAAATTGGAATACAGTAAGTTTAACAATAATATAAATAAAGAATGAGTTCATCACAGTACCTTGAAGTGGTGTTTTGTTTTCTTTCGCTAGCGGAGCTCACGAGATTTTTTCTGCTAAGTTTTGTGTTGTGAAGTTTTCAAGTTTTGGGTAAAAGATTTGATGGATTATGGAACAAGGAGTCGAAAGAGCCTAAGCTTGGGGATGCCCATGGCACCCCAGGATAATCTAAGGACACCAAAAAGCCAAAGCTTGGGGATGCCCTGGAAGGCATCCCCTCTTTTGTCTACTTCCATCGGTAACTTTACTTGGAGCTATATTTTTATTCACCACATGATATGTGTTTTGCTTGGAGCATCTTGTATGATTTGAGTCTTTGCTTTTTAGTTTACCACAATCATCCTTGCTGTACACACCTTTTGAGAGAGACACACATGATTCGGAATTTATTAGAATACTCTATGTGCTTCACTTATATCTTTTGAGCTATTAGTTTTTGCTCTAGTGCTTCACTTATATTTTTTTAGAGCACGGTGGTGGATTTGTTTTATAGAAACTATTGACCTCTCATGCGTCACTTGTATTATTTTGAGAGGCTTAAAACAGCATGGTAATTTGCTTAAATTGAGAATTTGTCCTAAAGTAATAGGCATCCAAGATTAGTAAAAATTATCTTATGAGTGTGTTGAATACTATGAGAAGTTTGATGCTTGATAATTTTTTTGAGATATGAAGATGGTGATATTAGAGTCATGCTAGTTGAGTAGTTGTGGATTTGAGGAATACTTGTGTTAAAGTTTGTGATTCCCGTTGCATGCACGTATGGTGAACCGTTATGTGATGAAGTCGGAGCATGATTTATTTATTGATTGTCTTCCTTATGAGTGGCGGTCGGGGACGAGCGATGGTCTTTTCCTACCAATCTATCCCCCTAGGAGCATGCGCGTAATACTTTGCTTTGAAAACTTGTAGATTTTTGCAATAAATTTATGAGTTCTTTATGACTAATGTTGAGTCCATGGATTATACGCACTCTCTTCCTTCCACCATTGCTAGCCTCTCTAACACCGTTTCACCGGTATCATACACCCACCATATACCTTCCTCAAAACAGCCACCATACCTACCTATTATGGCATTTCCATAGCCATTCCAAGATATATTGCCATGCAACTTACCACCGTTCCGTTTACTATGGCACGCTCCATCATTTTCGTATTGCTTCGCATGATCATGTAGTTGACATCGTATTTGTGGCAAAGCCACCGTTCATTATTCTTCCATACATGTAACTCTTGATTCATTGCATATCCCGGCACACCGCCGGAGGCATTCACATAGAGTCATATTTTGTTCTAAGTATTGAGTTGTAATTCTTGAGTTGTAAGTAAACAAAAGTGTGATGATCATCATTATTAGAGCATTGTCCCAAGTGAGGAAAGGATGATGGAGACTATGATTCCCCCACAAGTCGGGATGAGACTGCGGACGAAAAAGAAAAAAAAGAGGCCACAAAAAAAGAGAAAAGGCCCGAATAAAAAAATGACGAGCGAAAAAGAGAGAAGAGACAATGTTACTATCCTTTTACGACACTTGTGCTTCAAAGTAGCACCATGATCTTCATGATAGAGAGTCTCCTATGATATCATTTTCATATACTAGTGGGAATTTTTCATTATAGAACTTGGCTTGTATATTCCAATGATGGGTTTCCTCAAAATTCCCTAGGTCTTCATGAGCAAGTGAGTGGGATGCACACCCACTTAGTTTCTTTTATTGAGCTTTCATATACTTATAGCTCTAGTGCATCCGTTGCATGTCAATCCCTACTCACTCACATTGATATCTATTGATGGGCATCTCCATAGCCACCGACACGCCTAGTCGATGTGAGATTATCTTCTCCTTTTTGTCTTCTCCACAACCACCATTCTGTTCCACATATAGTGCTATGTCCATGGCTCACGCTCATGTATTGCGTGAAGATTGAAAAAGTTTGAGAGCACCAAAAGTATGAAACAATTGCTTGGCTTGTCATCGGGGTTGTGCATGATTTAAATACTTTGTGTGGTGAAGATAGAGCATAGCTAGACTATATGATTTTGTAGGGATAACTTTCTTTGGCCATGTTATTTTGAGAAGACATAATTGCTTAGTTAGTATGCTTGAAGTATTATTATTTTGGATCTGAATATTCATACCACAAATAAGAGAATTACATTGAAAATTATTCTAAGTAGCATTCGACATGAAAAATTCTGTTTTTATCATTTACCTACCGGAGGACGAGCAGAAATTAAGCTTGGGGATGCTTGATACGTCTCCAACGTATCTATAATTTTTTATTGTTCCATGCTATATTATATTCTGTTTTGGATGTTTAATGGGCTTTATTATACACTTTTATATTATTTTTGGGACTAACCTATTAACCGGAGGCCCAGCCTGAATTGCTGTTTTTTTTGCCTATTTCAGTGTTTCGCGGAAAAAGAATATCAAACAGAGTCCAAACGGAATGAAACCTTCGGGAACGTGATTTTCGGAACAAACGTGATCCAGAGGACTTGGAGTATACGTCAAGAAATCAACCAGGAGAGCACGAGGCAGGGGGCACGCCTATCCCCGTGGGCGCGCCCTCCACCCTCGTGGGGCCCATGTTGCTCCATCGACGTACTTCTTCCTCCTATATATACTTACGTTCGCCAAACTATCAGATACGGAACAAAAAACCTATTTCCACTGTCGCAACCTTCTGTATCCGTGAGATCCCAACTTGGGGCCTTTTCCGGCGCTCCGCCGGAGGGTGCGTTGATCATGGAGGGTGATACGTCTCCGTCGTATCTATAATTTTTGATTGTTCCATGCCAATATTATTGAACTTTCATATACTTTTATTGACCCAGTGCCCAGTCCAAGTTCCTGTCTGTTGCATGATTTTGGTTTCGCAGAATATCCATATCAAACGGAGTCCAAACGGGATAAAAACGGACATAGCTTATTTTTGGAATATTTGGAAAATCTGGGAGAAAGATCAACACGAAACGGTGTCTGAGGTGGCCATGAGGCAGGGGCCCATGCCCGCATTTCAGAGGGCGCCCCCCACCCTCGTGGGCCACCTGTAAGGCGGTTGATGCCCTTCTTCAGCCGCAAGAAAGCTAATTTTTGGAAAAAAATCACGACGAAGGTTTCAGTCCAATCAGAGTTACGGATCTCCGGATATAAAAGAAACGGTGAAAGGGCAGCAGAACAGAACGCAGAAACAGAGAGAAACAGAGAGATAGATCCAATCTTGGAAGGGCTCTCGCCCCTCCCACGCCATGGGAGCCAAGGACAAGAGGGGAAACCCTTCTCCCATCTAGGGAGGAGGTCAAGGAAGAAGGAAGGGGCTCTCTCTCCCCCTTGCTTCTGGTGGTGCCGGAGTGCCATCGGGGGCCATCATCATCACCGTCATCTTCACCAACAACTCCACCGCCATCATCACCAACTCTTCCCCCCTCTATGTAGCGGTGTAACCGGTCTCTTACCCGCTGTAATCTCTACTTAAACATGGTGCTCAACGCTATATATTATTTCCCAATGATGTATGGCTATCCTATGATGTTTGAGTAGATCTGTTTTGTCCTATGGGCTGTTTGATGATCAAGATTGGTTTGAGTTGCATGTTTTATTATTGGTGCTGTCCTATGGTGCTCTCCGTGTCGGCATAGCGTGAGGGATCCCGTTGTAGGGTTTGCAATATATTCATGATTTGCTTATGGTGGGTGGCGTGGTGTGAAGCACATACCGAGTAAGTAGGTTGTTTGCGTATGGGATAAAGAGGACTTGATGCTCTAATGCTATGGTTGGGTTTTTCCTTAATGATCTTTAGTAGTTGCGGATGCTTGCTAGAGTTCCAATCATAAGTGCATCTGATCCAAGTAGAGAAAGTATGTTAGCTTATGCCTCTCCCTCAAATAAAATTGCAATAGTGATTACCCGTGTAGTTATTGATTGCCTAGGGACAAATAACTTTCTCGTAACAAAAAGCTCTTTATTGATTTAGTTGTGTCTTTATCTAAACAACCCCTAGCTTTTATTTACTCGCTCTTTACTTTCTTGCAAGCTTACCCAAAAAAAACTACCAAGTACTTCTAGTTTCATACTTGTTTCCGGTAAAGCGAACGTCAAGTGTGCGTAGAGTTGTATCGGTGGTCGATAGACCTTTAGGGTATATTTGTTCTACCTTTAGCTCCTCGTTGGGTTCGACACTCTTACTTATCGAAAACTGTTGCGATCCCCTATACTTGTGGGTTATCAAGACCTTTTTCTGGCGCCGTTGCCGGGGAGCAATAGCGTGGGGTGAATATTCTCTTGTGTGCTTGTTTGCTTTATCACTAAGTAATTTTTTATTTGCTGTTCTTAGTTGTTCTCTATCTTTAGTTATGGATATGGAGCACGAAATACCAAAAAAATTAGGTGTACTTGCTACTCATGGAGATGGGGAACCGCCTAAAACCCTCGATGCTCAATATGTGCAAAATGTTATGTACCACTTTGATAATCCTGAGAAAACCTCATTCAATTTGGTAATGGGAGTAACGTTGGATCAACGTGAATACTTTAGGGATTATTGCTTGACACAAAAGGGGAAACTATTATGGGATCAAATTTATATATTGAAGTGGTATGCTCGGAAAGTATGCTTGAATATGATTATAATTGTTGCTCTAGGATGAAGGCTCCACACCTTCCCTTTTCATGCACATTTAATGATAATGAAACCTTAGCTTCTTATGCTAATGGTATATATGATTACTATGATGTGGAACAAATAGAAGAATTTGTTGCTTTTAAGGGTGCTTATGAAATTGAATCTTTGTTTGAAAAGTATGAAGCTTTTGATGATGATGTTTATAGGCCTGAAAATCTTGCTATATTGAAATATTGCTATGATAATTATGAATATAATTCCTATATTAATGCACTTATTAAGAAAGTCTCCGCTGTCCAAGAAGAGACTAATATTTTGTAGGAATCTATGGAAGAAGAAATTGATGAAACTGTGAGCTCATTGGATAAAAAGATGATGAGGAGAGTGAAGAACAAAAGGAGGAAGAGCGGATTAGCTACCTGTGCCCACCTTCTAATGAGAGTAACTCTTCAACTCATACATTGTTTAATTTCCCTTCGTTCTTACCGAAGGATGATTGCTATGATCCCGTTGACTCTTTTGAAATATCCCTTTTTGATGATGCTTGCTATGCTTGTGGCCAAGATGCCAATATGAATTATGCTTATGGAGATGAACTTGCTATAGTTCCTTATGTTAAACATGAAATTGTTGATATTGCACCTACACATGATAGTCCTATTATCTTTTTGAATTCTCTCAACTACACTATATCGGAGAAGGTTGCTCTTATTAAGGATTATATTGATGGGTTGCCTTTTACCATTGCACATGATGATTTTGATAGATATAATATGCATGTGCTTGCTGCTCCTACTTGCAATTATTATGAGAGAGGAACTATATCTCCACCTCTCTATGTTTCCCGCACGATAGAATTGCAAGAAACTGCTTATACTATGCATTGGCCTTTACTTTGCGTGCATGAATTGTTCTTTTATGACATGCCGATGCATAGGAAGAGAGTTAGACTTCGTCATTACATGATATATGTTACTTTGTGCTCACTACTTAATTAGAAAGCATTGCTAATTAAAATTGGCTTTGATATACCTTGGGATCCGGGTGGATCCATTACTTGAGCACTATATGCCTAGCTTAATGGCTTTAAAGAAAGCGCTGCCAGGGAGACAACCCGGAAGTTTTAGAGAGTCCTTTATTTCTGCTGAGTGCTTTCATATAGTTTAAAAAACAACAAAAATAAAGAGGGGAACCCAAAACTTTTCAAAAAGAAAAGTGAAAGTGAGATAGACAAGCATTGTGAACGTGGGGGACGTCCTTAAACTTGTTCAGGCCCATGGGAACTTTGTGAATCTTAATTACAGAAACTTTTCAACAAAAAATATTATCCCCTTGTTCAATTCCATTGCATTATAAAAATAATGTGCAAAGGTTTGCCTTTAGGATGTTTACAATGCTTGTTGGTTTGTACGGTGCAGGACAGAAACTTTGGCTGCAGTGCGCGAGTTTTAATTTTTTACTGGAACGTCAAATGGTTATGATTCTTTTTGTACTGTCTTTCTGTACAAATTGTTTATTTTTCCTAATTTTGGAATAAGTTTTCAAGTATCATAAGTATGGTGAATGTTCATATTATTACAGACTGTTCTGGTTTAGACAGATTCTGTTTTTGATGCATAGTTTGCTTGTTTTGATGAAACTATCAATTTATATCAGTGGATTAAGCCATGAAAAAGTTATATTACAGTAGACACAATGCAAAAAAAATATGAATTGGTCTGCAACAGTACTTAGAGTAGTGCTTTGCTTTATTATACTAACGGATCTTACCGAGTTTTATGTTGAAGTTTTGTGTGGATGAAGTGTTCGATGATCGAGAAGGTCTCGATGTGAGAAGAAGGAAGAGAGGAAAGAGCTCAAGCTTGGTGATGCCCGAGGCACCCCAAGTAAATATTCAAGAAGACTCAAGTGTCTAAGCTTGGGGATGCCCCGAAAGGCATCCCCTCTTTCTTCGACAAGTATCGGTATGTTTTCGGATTTGTTTCATTCATGTGATATGTGCAAATCTTGGAGCATCTTTTGCATTTAGTTTTCATTTTTCTTTTATCTACCATGCTGGTATGAGATGGTCCTTGGTTGATTTATAGAATGCTCTTTGCACTTCACTTATATGTTTTGAGTATGGCTTTATAGAATGCTTCATGTGCTTCACTTATATCATTTGAAGTTTGGATTGCCTGTTTCTCTTCACTTGGACAACCGCCATTTGTAGAATGCTCTTTTGCTTCACTTATATTTGTTAGAGCATGGGCATACCTTTTTTCAGAAAGAATTAAAACTCTCTTGCTTCACTTACATATATTTAGAGAGATGACAGGAACTGGTCATTCACATGGTTAGTCATAAAATCCTACATAAAACTTGTAGATCACTGAATATGATATGTTTGATTCCTTGCAATAGTTTTGCGATATAAAGGTGGTGATATTAGAGTCGTGCTAGTTGAGTAATTGTGAAATTGAGAAATACTTGTGTTGAGGTTTGCAAGTCCCGTAGCATGCACGTATGGTGAACCGTTATGTAACGAAGTAGGAGCATGATTTATTTATTGATTGTCTTCCTTATGAGTGGCGGTCGGGGACGAGCGATGGTCTTTTCCTACCAATCAATCCCCCTAGGAGCATGCGCATAGTAATTTGTTTTGATAGCTAATAGACTTTTGCAATAAGTCTGTGAGTTCTTTATGACTAATGTTGAGTCCATGGATTATACGCACTCTCACCCTTCCATCATTGCTAGCCTCTTGATTGCAGTGCATTGCCCTTTCTCACCTCGAGAGTTGGTGCAAACTTCGCGGTGCATCCAAACCCCGTGATATGATACGCTCTATCACACATAAACCTCCTTATATCTTCCTCAAAACAGCCACCATACCTACCTATCATGGCATTTCCATAGCCATTCCGAGATATATTTGCCATGCAACTTCCATCATCATCATATACATGACTTGAGCATTTATCGTCATATTGCTTTGCATGATCGTAAGATAGCTAGCATGATGTTTTCATGGCTTGTCCGTTTTTGATGTCATTGCTACGCTTAGATCATTGCACATCCCGCACATCACGGAGGCATTCACATAGAGTCATATCTTTGTTCTAGATATCGAGTTGTAATATTGAGTTGTAAGTAAATAAAAGTGTGATGATCATCATTATTAGAGCATTGCCCCAGTGAGGAAAGGATGATGGAGACTATGATTCCCCCACAAGTCGGGATGAGACTCCGGACATTACAAAAAAATAAAAGAGGCCGCAGAAGCCCAAATAATAAAAAGAGGCCAAAGAAGCCCAACAAAAAAATAAAAATAAAAAAAAGAAAATAAAAAAATGAGAGAAAAAGAGAGAAGGGACAATGTTACTATCCTTTTACCACACTTGTGCTTCAGAGTAGCACCATGTTCTTCATAGAGAGAGTATCCTATGCTTTCACCTTCATATACTAGTGGGAATTTTCATTATAGAACTTGGCTTGTATATTTCGATGATGGGCTTCCTCAAATGCCCGAGGTCTTCATGAGCAAGCAAGTTGGATGCACACCCACTTAGTTTCATTTTGAGCTTTCATAAACTTATAGCTCTTAGTGCATCCGTTGCATGGCAATCCCTACTCACTCACATTGATATCTATTAATGGGCATCTCCATAGACCGTTGATACGCCTAGTTGATGTGAGACTTTCTCCTTTTTGTCTTCTCCACATAATCCCCACCATCATATTCTATTCCACCTATAGTGCTATGACCATGGCTCACGCTCATGTATTGCGTGAAAGTTGAAAAGGTTTGAGAACGTCAAAAGTATGAAAAAATTGCTTGGCTTGTCATCGGGGTTGTGCATGATGTGAATATTTTGTGTGGTGAAGATGGAGAATAGCCAGACTATATGATTTTGTAGGGATGAGCTTTCTTTGGCTATGTTATGTCAATAAGACATAATTGCTTGGTTGGTATGCTTGAAGTATTATTGTTTTTATGTCAAAGGATAGACTATTGCTTTGAATCACTCGTGTCTTAATATTCATGCCATGATTAGACATATAATCAAGATTATGCTAGGTAGCATTGCACATCAAAAATTATCTTTTTTATCATTTACCTACTCGAGGGGCGAGCAGGAATTAAGCTTGGGGATCTTGTCGTCTCCGTCGTATCTATAATTTTTGATTGTTCCATGCCAATATTATTCAACTTTCATATACTTTTGGCAACTTTTATACTATTTTTGGGACTAACATATTGATCCAATTGCTCAGTGCAGTTCCTCATACATTGCATGTTTTTGGTTTCGCAGAATATCCATATCAAACGGAGTCCAAACGGGATAAAAAGGACGGAGCTCATTTTTGGAATATTTGGAAAATCTGGGAGAAAGATCAACGCGAAACGGTGTCCGAGGTGGCCACGAGGCAGGGGCCCACGCCCGTACCAGGAGGGCGCGCCCCCCACCCTCGTGGGTCACCCGCAAGGCGGTTGATGCCCTTTTTCGACCGCAAGAAAGCTAATTTTTGGAAAAAAAACACGGCGAAGGTTTCAGTCCAATCGGAGTTACGGATCTCCGGATATGAAAGAAACGGTGAAAGGGCAGCGTAATGTAACGCGTAAACAGAGAGAAACAGAGAGATAGATCCAATCTCGGAGGGGCTCTCGCCCCTCCCATGCTATGGGAGCCAAGGACCAGAGGGGAAACCCTTCTCCCATCAAGGGAGGAGGTCAAGGAAGAAGAAGGAGGGGGGCTCTCTCTCCCCCTTGCTTCCAGTGGCGCCGGAGTGCCACCAGGGGCCATCATCATCACCGTCATCTTCACCAACAACTCCACCGCCATCATCACCAACTCTTCCCCCCTCTATGTAGCGGTGTAACCGCTCTCTTACCCGCTGTAATCTCTACTTAAACATGGTGCTCAACGCTATATATTATTTCCCAATGATGTATGGCTATCCTATGATGTTTGAGTAGATCTGTTTTGTCCTATGGGCTATTTGATGATCAAGATTGGTTTGAGTTGCATGTTTTATTATTGGTGCTGTCCTATGGTGCTCTCCGTGTCGCGCAAGCGTGAGGGATCCCCGTTGTAGGGTTTGCAATATATTCATGATTTGCTTATGGTGGGTGGCGTGAGTGACAGAAGCACATACCCGAGTAAGTAGGTTGTTTGCGTATGGGATAAAGAGGACTTGATGCTCTAATGCTATGGTTGGGTTTTTCCTTAATGATCTTTAGTAGTTGCGGATGCTTGCTAGAGTTCCAATCATAAGTGCATCTGATCCAAGTAGAGAAAGTATGTTAGCTTATGCCTCTCCCTCAAATAAAATTGCAATAGTGATTACCCGTGTAGTTATTGATTGCCTAGGGACAAATAACTTTCTCGTAACAAAAAGCTCTTTATTGATTTAGTTGTGTCTTTATCTAAACAACCCCTAGCTTTTATTTACTCGCTCTTTACTTTCTTTCAAGCTTACCCAAAAAAACCTACCAAGTACTTCTAGTTTCATACTTGTTTCCGGTAAAGCGAATGTCAAGTGTGCGTAGAGTTGTATCGGTGGTCGATAGAACTTTAGGGAATATTTGTTCTACCTTTAGCTCCTCGTTGGGTTCGACACTCTTACTTATCAAAAACTGTTGCGATCCCCTATACTTGTGGGTTATCAGAGGGCTTCTACATCAACACCATAGCCTCTCCGATGATGTGTGAGTAGTTTACCTCAGACCTTTGGGTCCATAGTTATTAGCTAGATGGCTTCTCCTCTCTCTTTGGATCTCAATACAAAGTTTTCCACGATTCTCGTGGAGATCTATTCGATGTAATCTTCTTTTGCGGTGTGTTTGTTGAGACCGATGAATTGTGGGTTTATGATCAAGATTATCTATGAACAATCTTTGAATCTCCTCTGAATTATTTTATGTATGATTGGTTATCTTTGCCAGTCTCTTCGAATTATTAGTTTGGTTTGGCCTACTAGATTGATCTTTCTTGCAATGGGGGAAGTGCTTAGCTTTGGGTTCAATCTTGCGGTGTCCTTTCCCAAAGGATGCTAGGGCAGCAAGGCACGTATTGTATTGTTTCCATCGAGGATAAAAGATGCGGTTTATATCATATTGCATGAGTTTATCCCTCTACATCATGTCATCTTGCTTAAAGCATTACTCGTTTCTTATGAACTTAATACTCAGATGCATCTGGATAGCAATCGATGTGTGGAGTAATAGTGGTAGATGCAGTGGAGTCGGTCTACTTGTCATGGACGTGATGCCTATATACATGATCATACCTAGATACTCTCATAACTATACTCAATTCTATCAATTGCTCGTGATAATTTGTTCACCTTTGTAATACTTATGCTCTTGAGAGAAGCCACTAGTGAAACCTATGGCCCCCAGGTCTATTTTCCATCATATTAATCTTCCAACACTTAGTTATTTCTTTTGCCTTTTATTTTACTTTGCGTCTTTATTTCTCTTTATCATAAAAATACCAAAAATATTATCTTATCATATCTAGCAGATCTCACTCGTGAATCGACCGTTGAGGGATTGACAACCCTTTATCGCGTTGGTTGCGAGGTTCTTATTTGTTTGTGTAGGTGCGAGGGACTCGTGCGTGATCTCCTACTGGATTGATACCTTGGTTCTCAAAAACTGAGGGAAATACTTACGCTACTTTATTGCATCACCGTTTCCTCTTCAAGGGAAAACCAACGCAGTGCTCAAGAGGTAGCACATTTTTGCAACAATAGCCCACTTCTCTGCTCCAATTTGCAGAAAACCCCTTATTAACTTGGAAGCAACGCGGGGGCACATTGCTAGTAAAAGGAGAAGGCCTGTCGCGTTCAAGGCCGCACTCCCCACACACGCCTGTGAATCGGGAGTACTCCGGCCCGTCAAGCCGACACATAGCTTAGGGAAGGTGTGTTGCCTAGCATTTTCACTTTCATGTGGGACCGCCCTTGAGCAAACCGACTATTGGCAAACCGCACCCCGCCCGTCGTCGGGTTGGAAAACAGAAACGAGGGGAAGATCTAGCTGTAGCATGGAAGCCAAGAAATTTGGTGTCAGATGGGGCTCGTTGATAGAGTAGGAGCATTCCATACTACTCTGCTCCTACTAGTACTACCACTATACAACTAGTAGGTACGTGCACGGCACAACATCGTAGGAACAAAAAACGGGAAGATCTTGTTTTGGGTGATTTATGTTTTTTTTCTATCAACGTAGTACGAATAATATGATGTGGGGGCACCCATGAAGCTTATGTGTCTTGGTTGCATGGCTATGAAAGGTTAGGGAAAAATAAATAGATAATGTGTTTAGAGTGCACTCCACTAAACAGATATACTTTGGATCCATTGCAACGGGCCGGCACATCTATATCTATACCCCCTATATAGTGTGTGAATAACTTTGAAAGTTGGTCGTTGGATGAAGCCAATCCGGCGGTACAAAGATGGCAAATCCGAGCACTACTGGCCGTTGGATATCATCTACATTCCACCAGATTCTGCCACATGTAGAATCTAGAAGACTCCATGGTTGAACTTCATTCATGACTAACTTTGCCACAACTAAGCTTAGGCAAAGTGTGTCTGCCACAAAAAATGTGGCTAATCTAACTGAAGAAGATGATTATTTATAGGGGCTTCAGAATTACTCCAGGATGATGTGAAAAGGTTAAAACAATGTGAATGCAGTGTGGTTTGGATGCAAATGAAGATCAAGGAATAGTGAACAATTTGAGGAAAATCGGTTCCCGGTGGAGAAGTAAATGGGAGAAGTTATGCGCATGCATGAGGAGAGGCGCGGTGGTTTGACTGCTGCATGCAATGGATTGGACGGGCTCTTCGGTTGCCTTTTCTCTCTCCCACGCGCCTGAGTGGCCCACTTGCACCTTTGCAGTTTATTGGTCGGAGCCGGCTGCGACTGCTCATGCGTCACGCTTAATTACTGCTGTGAATGCGGGGCATGGAGGGAAATGGGCGCATGCAAAAGGGTATATACACAGACTAATTAGAGAAATACTAAAAAAGTTATGCACAGACAAAAGAGGACCGGAGGGAGTACTACTCATGTTCCTACTACGGTTAAGGAATATGCGGTTATCCTCAAAAAATAAAAGTACTTCTTCGCGCTTCCGCATGCACGAGAATTTGGTTCTGCTCGCAATATGGATGATAGCTGGAGGATGAAGTGAACCCAGAGGCATGCTAGCACGGGAGTGTACTCATGTTCCTACTACTTGAAAGCACAAGTGCTCCCTAGGTGGTTTCGGTAATTAATGTCAACATATCTCTTGTTGGACTAACACTTTTATCTAGTATGTTTCAGACAAGTTCAACAATGGAGTGGCATGGACTAAAGGTTGTGGGAACTCCTTCAAGATGCTAAGGACAAAGGATTGGCTCAAGCTTCAAGCTGAAGACTCTTCATTTTACATTTTAGTGATCCAAGATCACATTGAGTCTATAGGAAAAGCCAATACTATCAAGGAGGGATGAGGTGTTGCTTAATGAGCCTCTTGCTTCATGTGCTTAGTGATATGCTCCAAAACCCTCCACTACTTTCCCATTTCCACATATGACCTAAACCTAAAGTCAAACTCGGCCCTATCGATTCTTTCTATCCGGCGCCACCGAGTTCAGATGTCATAGCCACTACCACAAACCCTAGGCAAATCGGTTTCACCGGTAGGGATCTCGGTCTCACCGAGATGGGATTGTAATCTCTCTGTGTATGTCCATTACCAAAAGCGGTCTCACCGAGTTTGTGCAATCGGTACTATCGAGATTACAATGCAAACTCTCTAGTTAACTTATTACCAAAATCGGTCCCACCGAGTTTGAGTAATCGGTCCCACCGAGTTTGCCTGACCAACTCTCTGGTTAGCTAATTACCAAAGTCGATCCCACCGAGTTTGTGTAATCGGTCTCACCGAGATTACGTTATGCCCTAACCCTAACCATATCGGTCCTACCGAGTTGCATATCGGTCCCACCGAAAACCCTAACGGTCACTAGGTTTACTAAATCGGTCTGACCGAGTTCGTTGATTAGGTCCCACCGAGTTTAGTAAATTGTGTGTAACGGTTAGATTTTGTGTGGAGGCTATATATACCCCTCCACCTCCTCTTCATTCATGGAGAGAGCCATCAGAACAAACCTACACTTCCAACTTACCAGTTATGAGAGAGAACCACCTACTCATGTGTTGAGGCCAAGATATTCCATTCCAACCATATGAATCTTGATCTCTAGCCTTCCCCAAGTTGCTTTCCACTCAAATCTTCTTTCCACCAGATCCAAATCCTATGAGAGAGAGTTGAGTGTTGGGGAGGCTATCATTTGAAGCACAAGAGCAAGGAGTTCATCATCAACACACCATTTGTTACTTCTTGGAGAGTGGTGTCTCCTAGATTGGCTAGGTGTCATTTGGGATCCTCCGACAAGATTGTGGAGTTGAACCAAGTAGTTTGTAAGGACAAGGAGATCGCCTACTTCGTGAAGATCTACCGCTAGTGAGGCAAGTCCTTCGTGGGCGACGGCCATGGTGGGATAGACAAGGTTGATTCTTCGTGGACCCTTCGTGGGTGGAGCCCTCCGTGGACTCAAGGCAACTGCTACCCTTCGTGGGTTGAAGTCTCCATCAACGTGGATGTACGATAGCACCACCTATCGTACACCACGACAAAAACATCCGTGTCTCCAATTGCGTTTGAATCCTCCAAACCCTTCCCTTTACATTCTTGCAAGTTGCATGCTTTACTTTCCGCTTCTCACATACTCTTTGCATGCTTGCTTGTTATGTATTGAGAAAGTTAAACTTGTGCCTAAACTCCACTTAAACCTAAAAGAAGTTAAAAAACTGCAACTTTGGTACTTAGTGTCTAATCACCCCCCTCTAGACACCTCTTCTCAAGATCCTACAAGTGGTATCAGAGCTTTGGTCTCCATTGCCTTGGTTTAATCACCATTGGAGGAAGATGGATGAGTCTACTTTGGGGAGTCTTAGACATAGAGTGCCTATTCTTGATGGAGAGTATTTTCATGAGCGAAAAAATGAGATGCGTGTAATTTTCAATCAATATCATTTGAACAAGTACATTGCTATCCCTTGTGCACCTCATGTTGATCCTATGCATCCTACCATTGATGAATCTATTGACATGATTAGGAATCTTGGAACTGTTAATCTTATCACTAGAGGCTTGCCTAGAAACTTAATTAGAATCTTGCCTACTTTTGAGTGTGCCTACACTATGTGGAAATTTCTTGAGGAACGCTTTCCAAATTATTCCTTCAAAAATCTAGATGAAATTCTCTATAAGTCTATTGCCTTGAGTAAGATGAATACTAGTGACCCTATGTTTGGTGACCGTCTATTTGAACTTACCGACCTTATGCGTGCCAAAGGAGATGTTGGAATTATTGGGGATATTATTTCCGAAGCTATAAGAATTCATAAGCAAGATCATTGTCAAACTCACTCTAATGAATTACCCTCTCTAGGACTTGATCCACCACATGACGATGTTGAACATGGATACTATGATGAGGATGATGACAGTGATTTCGATCTTGACAATGCAATGAGACATTTTGTTCTTATGGCAAATCTTGAGGATATGTGGGGAGGAAAGGAATGGGTTCTTGACAGTGGATGTACCGATCACATGACCGGAGATAAAGACATGTTTCGTGAGCTTGCTGAAAATGATAGTCCTCGAAAGTATGTCACTTATAAGGTGGTTGGCCTTGGTAAGGTGGCCATCTCACATGATAGCTCCATTCAAAATGTCATGCTCGTTGAATCTCTTGGCTACAACTTACTTTCAGTATCTAGACTTGCTGATTTCGGTTTCAATGTCCTATTTACTGAAGTAGATTGTCAAGTGTTTCGTCGAGATAATCATAAAATGGTCTTTACCGGTATACGTAGAGGTGATCTTTTACATTGTTGATTTCTCTAAAAAGGCACAACCTAAAACTTACTTAATTGCTAAATCCTCAAAAGGCTGGTTATTGCATAAACGACTAGGTCATGTTGGCATGAGAAATCTTGACAAGCTTATTAAAGGAAATCATATCCTTGGAGTTAACGATGTCATATTTGATAAGGATAGACCTTACAGTGCTTGTCAAGCAGGTAAACAGGTTGGAGGAAGGCATCCCGTGAAGAACATCATGACCACAAGGAGGCCACTCGAGCTACTTCATATGGATCTCTTTGGTCCCAACGCCTACAAAAGCCTCGGTGGAAATTCTTTTGGTCTAGTTATAGTTGATGCTTTTTTAAGATTTACGTGGGCGTTCTTTCTCGATGATAAATCGCAGGTCCAAAAGATCTTCAAAAACTTCGCTAGGAAGGCCCAAAATCAATTTGAAGTGAAGATCAAGAAGGTTCGCAGCGACAACGGAATAGAGTTCAAGAACGCAAATGTGGACACCTTTCTTGACGAAGAAGGGATGTCACACGAGTTCTCGGCTACGTACACACCTAAACAAAATGGAGTTGTTGTGAGGAAGAACCGGACGCTCATCAAAATGGCGAGAATGATGCTTGATGAGTATAAGACGCCCAAGTACTTTTGGGCAGAAGCGGTTGAGACAGCTTGTCATGCAACAAATCGCTTATATCTTCACAAGCTACTCGGCAAGACGGCATACGAGCTCCTCACCGGTAACAAACCCCAAGTTGGATACTTTCGAGTATTCGGCTCAAAGTGCTACATTCTTGATAAGCATCATTGTTCAAAATTTGCTCCTAAGTCTCATGAAGGTTTCCTACTAGGTTATGGCTCAAACTCTCACACTTACCGTGTCTACAACAATTTCACACGAAAGGTTGAAGAGACGGTAGATGTGAAGTTTGATGAATCTAACAGCTCACAAGTAGAGCAATTGCCAATTGATGTAGGAGACAAAGACCCTTCGGAAGCAATCCAAGACTTGTCTATTGGCAAGGTCCGCCAAGCGGAGGTGAAGGAGAGTACCTAAATGCATTCAAGTGGAAGCTTCTACTTCACGACAAGGTGAACCAAGAGTTGATATGGAAGCATCCACAAGTGGAACACACCAAGATGAAGAAAACGAGGAAGAACATCATGAACGTCAACAACCTCCTTCTCCACCACGACAAGAGAACGACAACGCCAACAATGAAGAAGATCAAGAAGAAGAAGAACAAGATGAAGAAGATGTTCAACCGAGACCCAAGCAAAAGCTTTCACGAGTTCGAGCAAGAATTGCTAAAGACCATCCCGTCGAGCAAATCTACAATGATATTCAAACCGGGAGAATCACTCGCTCTAAAACTCGTTTAGCTAACTTTTGTGAAAACTATTCTTTCATCTCTAGCATTGAACCTATCAAGGTCGAGGAAGCATTGGAAGATCCGGATTGGATAAATGCTATGCATGAAGAGCTACACAACTTTGAGAGAAACCAAGTTTGGACATTGGTTGAGAAGCCCGACAAAAACCACAACATCATCGGTACCAAATGGGTGTTTCGCAACAAGCAAGATGAAGATGGACATGTAGTTCGCAACAAAGCACGTCTCGTCACCTAAGGCTACACACAAGTCGAAGGTATGGACTATGGTGAGACTTATGCTCCCATTGCTAGACTTGAGTCCATTCGCATCTTACTTGCCTATGCTAATCACCATAATATCACCTTGTACCAAATGGACATTAAAAGTGCTTTTCTAAATGGTGAAATAGAGGAGGAAGTTTATGTTAAACAACCTCCCGGCCGTCAATCCTAAGAAACCAAATCATGTTTACAAACTTCACAAAGCTCTTTATGGTCTTAAACAAGCTCCTAGAGCATGGTATAAATGCTTGACCAAGTTTCTTCTTGAAAAAGGCTTTGAAATTGGGAAAATTGATTCCACACTTTTTACTAAAAGGGTTAATGGAGAATTATTTGTATGCCAAATTTATGTTGATGATATCATATTTGGATCAACTAACCCTCTTTTTAGTGAAAAGTTTGGGAATCTAATGTCGGAGAAGTTTGAGATGTCAATGATGAGTGAACTCAAATTCTTTCTTGGGTTGCAAATCAAGCAAACTAAGGAAGGTACTTTTGTCTCTCAAACGAAGTACACAAAGGACTTATTCAAGAAGTTCAATATGCAAGAGTGCAAAGGTATGTCTACACCCATGCCTACTAGTGGACATCTTGATTTGACCAAAGATGGTAAACCGGTTGACCAAAAGGTTTATCGCTCTATGATTGGATCATTTTTATACCTATGTGCTTCACGTCCCGATATTATGCTAAATGTGTGCTTGTGTGCAAGATATCAAGCTTCTCCTAAAGAATGTCATCTTAAGGCCGTGAAAAGGATAGTGAGATACTTAATTCATACACCAAATTTTGGCATTTGGTATCCTAAGAGGGCCTCTTTCGATCTTGTTGGCTACTCCGACTCGGACTATGCGGAGACAAGGTTGATAGAAAGTCCACCGGTACTTGCCAATTTCTTGGTAGATCTCTTATGTCTTGGTCCTCCAAGAAACAAAACTCGATATCCTTATCTCTGACAAGCGGAGTACATTGCCGCTGGTTCATGTTGTGCTCAATTACTTTGGATGACCCAAACTCTTAAAGATTATGGGATATATGTGAAACATGTTCCATTGCTTTGTGACAATGAAAGTGCTATCAAAATTGGTCATAATCCCGTACAACATTCTCGAACTAAGCATATAGAAGTTCGTCATCACTTCATTCGAGATCATGTTGCTAAGGGTGACATAAATCTTAAGCATGTTCGCACCGAAAAGCAATTAGCGGATATATTTACTAAACCTCGTGATGAGAAAGTGTTTTGCAGGTTGAGAGAAGAATTGAACATCATAGATGCTTCAAACTTGGAGTAGATACTCCATTGGATACATGCAAGAGACGAGCTTATGACTAATCCATGATATCTCTCTTATAATGAAAATATTATATCTTGGATCTATTTGCATCTTGCATGTTATCTAACCCATGTAGGTACTTGGCTGAATCAAACTCCATGAGATTGTAACCTACTCACATCTTGAGCAATCTCTACATCACCAAGTCTCTACCCTATGGTGGCTGAATACAAGGAAGCACGGAATCATTCAAACATATCCTTTGACAAACTCTTTGTTGAGCTTCATGATTATCATTTTTGGATATACAAGTGCTCTTCCTTGCAAGAACTAACCCGTGTAGGTAGATGGACTCAAATTTCAGGTGGTGTTCCGAACTCTTGATGAGCTACATCAACCTTGAGCAACCCACACAAGTCCAACTACATGATCGACACCACCAACCAAGGTATGTTATTCCATCTTAGAGAAGCTTTACTCCGAGTCATGAGCTAAAGCAACTCGACAAGATGTGAATACATCAAGATGCTTAAACGAAAAATGGTAACCCCATTTTGAGCTTAAACGATGAGTATGACCTATGATCAAGTGATCTCACTTGACTCCTAAGTCAATATACTCTAACATAGGTGACTTTGTCACCGACCATCTCTAGATGAAGTTCTCTCGTGTTTTTTTATGTGTTTATGCATTTGTCTCATGCATATTTCCCCTTCAAAAAAAACTTCATCTAGATTTCCTTCTGTTTGCTATGCATTTCCTACATCCAATTCATTGCACATCATTCAGAAAATTCCTTGCAAATCTTTGTGAGATCTTACAAATCTAGTGAGCTGAGGTGACAGGTGTTTTCACTGCAATGAACTCGGCTTCACCGATTTGTTGCTTTCGGTCCAACCGAATCCTTTCGGTACCACCGAAGCATACAACTCGGTGCCACCAATTTCACAACAGGAAAAACAGTTTGCCACTTATTTTGTGTTTCATCTGATCCAGCTCCACTCAATGAATCTTGTCCTCTACAAGCATCACAAATTTTATCCAGTGCTTTGTGTTGTGACTCAAGGACCAAACCCATTCACAACAAATTCGAAGACCCTTCTTGGAAATTGATGTCAAAGGGGGTGAGAGAGATCACATCAAAGCTTATCACTTCCAAAAGGGAGAAAGTATTAAGGGGGAGAAAGAGATCTCCAGGGGGAGAGAATACTCAAGTAGAAAGTATTTCTCAAGGATCCCAGATGCTTGGTGTTCAAGAGGAGAGATGCCACATGTCTTTTTGGGGGTCTCAAAAGATCCTAAAAAAGGTCGGGCTCTCCAAAAAAGAAAGAATACGGACTCTTAGGCCGACATGTGGGTGCCACTGGTGTTTCCATGCGCTTGCGCGCCGAGAGCATATTGGCGCGTGTTCGAAATTCAAGCTACCTTTTCGTCCCCAATCTCCCGCCCCTCCCCCACCTCTGGAATCTCGATTCCTACTCCAGTTCCCCCAAATCCCCCTCCTGTACTCCGTGTACTCAAGCTCACTATCATGTCACCGGTCAACGCGGATCTCCGGGTCGGAGATCCTGAGGTCCGTCCTGCCTTCGGTCGCTGCATGTTGTCGCTCAACAGTGGCATGGCGACGCTTGATGACCAGTTTGCCGCCAATTGCTGATGGTTACCTTCAAGGGCGACCGGCCTCCCGTCTCGCCGGGCGACCTTGTCAAAGCTCTTGGCATTGCGCATGGCATCCATAGAAGTGACTTGCTCGTGAAGTCTGTCCGCCACCGGCTGATTTCTTCGTCGAGTTCCAGACAACTTTCATTGCGATCGTGTGTTCGAATCTTCACGGCATTTGTTCTGCGATTGCGCTACCGGTGAGCTTTGATCGATGGCACCTGTGATGGGGCTCGGTGCCCTCTGAGCTTGAGTTTTTAACAAAGCTTACCTTCCACAGCATGCCTCGACGTGCTTGGAACAGCGAGTCCATGAATGAGCTTATCAACGACCTTGGAGGTGAGCTCGTAAGTATGTCTGTATCTCCAGACAGCTGGGCTCTGACGGTTATGGCATGGATGAAGAAGCCGTCCACCATACCGAAGGTGATTGGTGTTGAGATACCGGTGCAGGAACCGGGGTTGTACTATTCGTCACCACCAAGGCCGCCGTGGACCATGTTAGGGATGTACCTGTATCGAGTGTTCGTGCATGTTGAAGAAGTGGTTAATCCATCAATCGAAGTCCTGCCGCCGCCGCTGGTGCCAGGGTCCGTCGACGACGTCCATTACAGAGCCAACGCCGGACTTTCCCGTGTTGCTCGGAACGATGGATGGCATAGGGCCTACTCCATCGTGGCGAGAGGCCAACGCTTCTTTAGGAGAAGAGGCAGGGCTGGCTGCCTGGATGTGCTCTAATTTGAGGTAACAACTGAATCTTGTCAGATACTAGTTAAATCCGAGCTATGGGTGTGAAGCACTGATGTGCCAGTACATTTGATTGTGACATGATCTAGTTTTGTACCTGAACTTTTTTTAGAAAGGGTTGTACGTCAACTTAATGTGCTAACAGAACTTATTGTGTTGTCTGTCTGTCTTCTTTGCACAACATTCAAGATATTTCCCTGTCATTGATAAAGAAGATGAACCGTTATGTACGAGTTCATTGGTTTCAACATAGCCCTACCCGTAGCGATGCACTGCTTCCATCCTGATTGTGCCGCCTGCGTGAAATTTTTGTATGCAAGTTAAGTGTGCTATGATGTTCTATATGATTGTGTCAACTATATAAGTTTTTACTGAGCAGCAGCAATGCATATGGCTGAAAGATGTATTTACGAGCATCGACCAATGGGTCTCTCTCTCTCTCTCACACACACACACACACACGCACGCACAGGCACACACGCACAAGTGGGACCCGTTGAATTATTTCTTTGCTCGTGACAGCTTTTAATTAGGTTCCACTGTAAGCTAACTTTTTTCTTAAGTTATTAATTGAGCTCAATGACTTCAAAAAGTTGTACAGAAGCCTTGTTTGGGCCTTTCCGATCCTTGAATGTGGGCTGAGTAGCCATGTTAGGTTGTCTTGTACGCAGGCCTTATTTTCAACATCGGCAATGCAAGCTGGGCCGACCAGTTGTACACAATATCCGGGTCAACTTGTTATTCTCCGCCCCGCTGGGCTGCAAACTTTCCTAGGAGGTATGCATTAGGCTTAACGAGAAAATGGACTTCAAGAAATAATAAATGGGATGTAACTATAAAAAAATGCACGAAACGCATAATTAGTTTAAAAAATATATTATTTTGGGAATTTGAAAATTTTAATTTCACTACTTGTTGCGCGCGCAATATTTCGTTGGATTTTAAGTAATACAACTTTATTTTGAAATTATATTCAACCTGACTAGAAATTTCGGATAAAAATATTTTGGATCCCATAAAAATGTGGGAATTTTTTTTAATTCTGTTTTGATTGGTTGGTTGAAATTATTAATCGTTGTCCTAGCTAGAAAATGGGCTGTACTTTTAACAAACTGTAAATGGGTTGTAGTAAATTCCATTAGAATTAAAAAATGGGTTGTACATTCTTACCAATCGCAAATGGGCTATATGTTCTCAGCTACACACTTGTGGGCCTCCTAAGTTGATGCGTCCCCTAAAAAACTAAGTTGACGCGTATGCAAGGCTTTGTCAACAACACACGGTTCTAGCAGCTGTGGCCATTGGATGTCCATCCAACGGATGTCGTGCTTCTTCTTCAATCTCGGATATTCTTACTTCAGGTGCCCAAAAAATGATTCCTCCCCCTGACATCTAGGGCGCACCGTTTCGGAGGCTGACCTGTGGGCCTACTAAGTTGACGTGTACCAAGGGCTTTGTCAACTTAGTCAATATAAACGATTCTAGCTGTAGTGACCGTACGATATCCATCCAACGGCCGCAGTGCTTCTTCAACCTCTCGTCTTCTTGCTCCAGCCGCAAAAAGCAGCACCGGTCGTTCCGCGTGCTCCTGCCTCCCGTGGCCGGCTGTGATGCCGCGGAGGCCTCACCGCCCCCTACTACTCCCACCACTGGCCAGGCCATCCCTCTACTCACCCACACCCCCTGTTATTCCGCGGCGACGACAGCCTCACACCGCAGCCGAATCAGTGAACCATCGTACTCCTCTCCACGCGGGCTTCCACTGTCGCATCTTCCCCGGCTCCGCGTCGTCCCCTTCCTAGGCCTCACCGTCGTCCACTGCCCTGGTTCTCTCGGCGCGACGTGGTCAATGTGGTCAAGGAACAGCTTCCATCGGATGTGGACTGTACGTGGAGAGGCTGACAGCTGGGTCCACGACGGCAGCAAGGAAGTGCCTCCTTATTACGCGGAAAATAATGATTCCTCCAGCTGACAGCAGGGACCCACCGGACGGGCCACCGTATTTCACGAAAAAAACGTTTCCCCCCTAACTGCTGGGACCCACCGGACGGGCCACCGTATTGCGCGAAAAACACATTCCCCCCGCTGTCAGCTCGGACCCACTGGAAGTGCCTCCTTATTACGCACAAAAAAATGAATACTCCCCCGGCTGATTGGGGGTGGGAGGCTGACTTGTGGGCCTACTAAGTTGACGGGGACGGAGTGCTTTGTCAAGTTAGTCAATATGAACGATTCTAGCTCCAGTGACCGTACGATATCCATCCAACATCCGTAGTGCTTCTTCAACCTCTTGTCTTGTTGCTCCAGCCGCCCAAAGCAGCGTCGGTCATGCCGCATGCTCCTGCCTCCCGTGGCCGGTTGTGCTGCCGCGGAGGCCTCACCGCCCCCTACTATTCCCACCGCTGGCCAGGCCCTGCGACGACAACAGCCTCACACCGCAGCCGAACCAGTGAACCCTCGTACTCCTCTCCGCGCGGGCTTCCACTGCCACGTCTTCCCCCGCTCTGCGTCGTCCCCTTCCTAGGCCTCACCGTCGTCCACCGCCCTGGTGCTCTCAGCGCGGCGTGGTCAACGTGGTGAAGAAACGGCTTCCATCGGACATGGACTGTACATGGAGATGCTGACAGCTGGGTCCACGGCCGCAGCAAGGAAGTGCCTCCTTATTACGTGCAAAATAATTATTCCTCAACCTGACAGTGGGGACCCACCGGTCGGGCCACCATATTTCACGAAAAAACGTTTCCCCCTGACTGCTCGAACCCACCAGCTACATCTTCGCACGCAAGGAAGTGTGTCCGAGCAAAAAAAATGATTCGCCCCCTTGACTGCTGGGACCCACCAGCTACATCTTCCACACGCAAGGAAGTGCGTGACAGTCAGGACCCACCTGGTCGAAGCGTACGTAGCGTTGTCATTCTGGTTGTGAACGTCTACGTACATACTGGTCGATGTAGAGGCGCGCATGTAGCATGTACACGTACGTATAGCGGCCAGTGTGCAAAAAAGAAAATACGGCCACGTACGTACATACAGGAAGGGTCTCGAACGCCTACTCGTGCATACGTACGGCCAGGGCTCGTGTACATGCTGGGTCGGAACGAAGAAACATCATCGTCGTCGTGTTCATGGGCAGCCAACCGGCTGGGTCGGAACGGAATGCGTCGTCGTGTTCATCGGGAGGGCTTGTAGGGAACAGCCGATGGAAACGAGGCCTGGTGATACGTCTCCAACGTATCTATAATTTATGAAGTATTCATGCTATTATATTATCCATCTAGGATGTTTTATATGCTATTTTATATGATTTTTGGGACTAACCTATTAACCTAGAGCCCAGTGCTAGTTTATGTTTTTTTCCTTGTTTTTGAGTTTTACAGAAAAGGGGAACCAAACGGAGTCCAATTGACGTGCCAATTTTTGATGATTTTTTCTGGACCAAAAGAAGCCCCCAGAGTAAAAGAGTTGGGCCAGGAGAGTCCCAGGCTGCCCACGAGGGTGGGGGGCGCACCCACCCCCCTAGGCATGGGCCCCTGCCTCGTGGATAACCCGGAGACCCCCCTGACGTGAGACCTATGCCAAAAAATCCTATAAATACTGAAACCTCCAGAGAGCAGAATAGATCGGGAGTTCCGCCGCCGCAAGCCTCTGTAGCCACCAAAAACCAATAGGGACCCTATTCCGGCACCCTGCCGGGGGGGGGGGATCCCTCACCGGTGGCCATCTTCATCATCCCGGCGCTCTCCATGACGAGGAGGGAGTAGTTCACCCTCGGGGCTGAGGGTATGTACCAGTAGCTATGTGTTTGATCTCTCTCTCTCTCTCTCTCTCTCTCTCTCTCTCTCTCTCTCGTGTTCTTGAGGTGGTACGATCTTGATGTATCGCGAGCTTTGCTACTATAGTTGGATCTTATGATGTTTCTCCCCCTCTACTCTCTTGTAATGGATTGAGTTTTCCTTTGAAGTTATCTTATCGGATTGAGTCTTTAAGGATTTGAGAACACTTGATGTATGTCTTGCCGTGCTTATCTATGGTGACAATGGGATATCACGTGATCCACTTGATGTATGTTTTGGTGATCAACTTGCGGGTTCCGCCATGAACCTATGCATAGGGGTTGGCAGCGTTTTAAATCTTGACTCTACGGTAGAAACTTTGGGGCACTCTTTGAAGTTCTTTGTGTTGGTTGAATAGATTAATCTGAGATTGTGTGATGCATATCGTATAATCATGCCCGCAGATACTTGAGGTGACATTGGAGTACCTAGGTGACATTAGGGTTTTGGTTGATTTGTATCTTAAGGTGTTATTCTAGTATGAACTCTATGATAGATCGGACGGAAAGAATAGCTTCGTGTTATTTTACTACGGACTCTTGAATAGATCGATCAGAAAGAATAACTTTGAGGTGGTTTCGTACCCTACCATAATCTTTTTGTTTGTTGTCTGCTATTAGTGACTTTGGAGTGACTCTTTGTTGCATGTTGAGGGATAGTTATATGATCCAATTATGTTATTATTGTTGAGAGAACTTGCACTAGTGAAAGTATGAACCACAGGCCTTGTTTCAACGCATTGCAATACCGTTTGTGCTCACTTTTATCATTAGTTACCTTGCTGTTTTTATATTTTCAGATTACAAAAACCTATATCTATCATCTTTATTGCACTTGTATCACCATCTCTTCGCCGAACTAGTGCACCTATACAATTTACCATTGTATTGGGTGTGTTGGGGACACAAGAGACTCTTTGTTATTTGGTTGCAGGGTTGCTTGAGAGAGACCATCTTCATCCTACGCCTCCCACGGATTGATAAACCTTAGGTCATCCACTTGAGGGAAATTTGCTATTGTCCTACAAACCTCTGCACTTGGAGGCCCAACAACGTCTACAAGAAGAAGGTTGTGTAGTAGACATCACGTGGCATACCGCAGAACGGAGGAAACGACCTTGTGTTCGATCGGCCACGTTCGAAACAGGATCATGTTCATCGAGAGGGGTCTGGCGTACTGCAAAACGGAGGAAACGGACCTCCTACGGTCGAAACGGGGGTCCTGTTGATCAGGAGGGGTGTGGCGTACCACAAAATGGAGGAAACCAACTTGTGTTGAAGCGCTACGGTCGAAACGGGGGTCCTGTTCATCAGGAGGGGGTGAAGCGCCACTAGATACTATTCATCTCCACCGTCGACCCCCTCCAGCGTCCACGGGCTACTGTTCATCCACCGTCGACCTCCTCCAGCCCCCACCTGCGACTGTTCATCCACGGGCTCCTGTTCATCTAGCCTCCACCGTGCGCTACTCCACCGGCTACTATTCAACCAGCCCTCCCCACGGGCTCTTGTTCAACCAACCCTCCATGGGGTACTGTTCATCCAACCCTCCACCGTCTACTGTTCATCCTGCCCTCCACGGGGTGGTCCTGTTCATCCTGCCCTCCACGGGGTCCTGTTCATCCAGCCCCAACCGGCTCGATCGATCAGGGTACTGTTCATCCAGAGGCAACACCACGGGGTCCTGTTCATCCACCCCCATCAGGAACTGTTCATCCAAACCCACCCACCCCCCCCCCCCCCGCGCAATGCTCACTGTTCATCTATAGGCAGCATCGGTCGGCTTCAGTTAGCAGCAGTAGCAAAGGAATCGCTCGAACGGATTCAGTTAACAGCCATCGATCGTTCGCTCAGTTTCTGTAACGCGTAGCCTACAATGCAACCGCTCGGGTTCAGTTAGAGCCCAACTCCTCGCTCGAGTTCAGTTAGAGCCCAATGCCTCACTTTTGCAGCATAAGCGTACAAGAGAAACATGCATCGCTCGGCCCCCGACCACCCACCGTAACCGGGGACTCCCCGATATTTTCCGCGCCCTCGCTTCTACCACGGTTTTTTCCGTCATGGACGGCCCAAAGAATGTCATGCAGCCGCGTCTCCGGCCCGCCCAGGACGAAAAGCCCATTTTCTGTGATGATTTTTTGTCATAGAAGTAGGACCGCACCACATCTTTGATGATACCGGGTTTTGTCACAATTATCGTCATAGAAGTGTCATAAGTATGACAGAAATTTTTTTGTTCGGCCCAAAATGTCACAGATGTGTCTTTTTTTTGCATTGCATGTTCCAGTAGGCCAGCCACCCTATATCTTTGACGTGGGCACACACAAATTCGGTGGCACTCTTGATCGATCATGCGCGCGCGAACACACACACACACATCATCCCTCTCTTCGATTCTATGGATACCTCAACCCGATGATACCTCCACTCTCTTCTCGTGGATCACCCCTCTATATATATGATATATCCAGGACTCTATTTCACACACATTGCATATGTTACATTTTTTTGATTGAAATATCATCCACATATATTGCTTGTCTAAAAACACTCACGAACCCACACACTATATATCTCTACATTTGTATCTTTCTCACACAACCCCTAGGTGCACGTACTCACGCTTCATGCCCAGCCACACCCGCGCCGGTACACGGTGGAGCTCATTTCTGTACGAAATGGCAGCCCACATGCTATATTGAACGCATGTAGTGGTTGTTTACCTACGGAGGACGTGTACCACACGTGCACAAAACAAAGTTTGACTTGATGCGTTGGCACGTTATTTTTAAATAAAGTTATATGACTCAATGGCACGTACACAGAATATAAAATAATTTTTATGGAGAAAAAGGTAGTCCGCTCCACTATATACAATGGAGCCTGCCTTCCTGGGTTTGTCTCTCCTCAGAGTATCTCACACAAGGCGGCGGTGGCCTCTCTCGCTCTCTCACCGTTGGTCACTGATCCGGCCGCATCCCGTCCGCCGGCGGAAAGGGAGGATGTGCATCGTTTCTCCGTTCGACGGTGCCGAGGCAGCACGTCCCATTCTGCGGTACCCGCCGTTCTCTTTGACCAAGCTCCAGCGCGATAGGGCCGACGCCACCTGCTTGCTGCCACAGTATGGGCAGATCCTGCCGGCCGCCGCTCTCCTAGTTACATCCCGACGACCCTCAGGTATCCCCTCCGGCCTTGCTCCACTGCCCGTCTTCCCACGTCGCTGCATGTGGAAAATCTTGCATGTGGATCTTCCATAGTTCTTTGCCCAAAACGTAGCTTGTCCGTCGTACTTTCCATATTGCAATCTCATCCTCACACCATTTTAGACAAACAAAACCGTGTTGTTATCTTCCCTTAGGACAAGGAATATGCTTCTTTTTGTCGTCGTGTGTGTCATCAACTGTTATTGGCCAGTAATTGTTTCCTTTCTACCTCTCTTTTTTGCAAACAGGGCTATCCATTTCACCTTGTTGCTATTGCGACCTTTTGGTGAACTGCACAAATCACTTTTTTCTTAAGAGTGTTTTGTGCAGTTGTACTAAAATGTCACACGGGCAACGTCTCTACATTTCAGTGCGACTGCACAAAGGGATATTGGTTTTGCTCTATCCTCCTCATCCCACTCCGAGCCTAACCATCTCCAACTATTTGCTTAATCTTCTCCAACTAGTTAGTCTTAAGAGAGATTGCAAAGGTGACCGACTTCTATTTGCGTGTTTATTGTTTCATCAACAGTCCTCTATTATTGTAATCACACTTAATATCTTTGGAACAGGGACGCTCAACTCTATTTTAGTGGAACTGCACAAAATGATCGGAATGTTGCATGCTCTAGGCAGCTACTTTTTTTTCCCAACATGCCTTGTTGATTTAGACAGAGCTGGGGGGACATTGCTGCCAATGAAAGCATGGATCAATTTTAATTTAACACCTTCTCACAACTTTGTCTTCAGTTGTGATGTAAATATTAGCTCTGATCTGCTAATCATTGAGATGCATTAGCAAGGAAGTTAGTTTTTTATTGTTTCCGAAAGAGCATGGATGGAAAGACACATGAAACAAAAGCTGAAAGCTCGGAGCATTGTACAATTTCATGTCGCTAGAAAATTATTTGTATAGTACGTGAATTATGTAAACAAATGCTGGAAGCTTGATAGCATTGACAGAAGCCTATTCAGCATCGGGGTCCATGTGCCATGCACAAAATTATACTTCCTCCATTCCTAAATATTTATCTTTTTACAAATTTCAAATGGACATATTTTAGAGTGTATATTCACTCATTTTTCTTCGTATGTAGTCACTCGTTGAAATCTCTAGAAAGACAAATACTCCATAGTATATTTAAGAACGCAGTGAGTAGTGCACAACCGCATGGGAGACTCAGCCCAGTTGTTGCGCCGCACTAATAGTGAGCAGTAATGAGCAGTCAAATCATAAGGCCCACCTTTCCCACTATAAGTTGCTCGGAAGAAGCAACCATCAATACGCTCTTATTGGAATCCGCTCATACTACTCCCTCTGTCACAGTTTATAGAGCGCACTTCAAAAAAAAGAACAATCTCTGGGACCAAGGCGACTAGCAATCGGCCTGAACAATCTCTGAGGAGTAGTATGAAGGTGCAAAACCAAGTACGCGTATGGCAGTCAGTCAATGCACTTCCTCTTGGCATATCACTGACATGTGGGACCGGAGTGTGAGAAAACCGATCTCAATTGAAGGCAAAATGGGCAACCCGCTGTCGGTGTACTAGAGTAGGGGTACCCTAGTATCCCGAACTTGTGCACGGGCAGTTGCAGCCCTCCGCGGCAAGGCTTACCGGGTGACCGCCAAGGTCCTCCGTGGTTCCTTTGGAGCCATTCAAGAACAAAGTATTCAAACCAAGGAGACAAGGCCCGGCAAGAGGAGCTTGCCGGAAGGCCACCCAAGGCACCTAGGAGACAAGGCCCGGCAAGAGGAGCTTGCCGAGAAGGCCCGTGAGCGACAAGCTTCCGGACGCGACAAGACAACAACATGGCAAAGGCGCTTGCCGCGGCAGACCACCACTCTGTACCTGCGCTCCAAAGACATCCACTAACGTGTCGCATACAGGACCTTTCCGGTAGCGCGTGGCAAGAGGCCGTCTGGCGGCCGGTGAGCGCGGTGGCAAGCGGCGTGACAAGATTGCCATCGTGGCAGCGGTGGCGCCCGACGGTCCCTTTCTGCCTTTGTTAGGGCGGCGTGAAGCGGGCATTTAATGCCTTTGTCCCCTGCCGTCGGGGTTAGGTATGATACATCGTACAAGTAGCTGTACCAACCACTCCTTTTCCATTTTTACCCTTGTCTACGTTGCCACCGCCGGAGACCCTTTAGCATATAAAAGGAGGCCCATGCGCAACGTAGGAGAGGGGTTCGAAAGGTTGAAGCAGAGAACACTCACGCTTCGGTCTCGTTAGCAGCTTGTGTGTCTTTGTAGCACTCAGCGCTCTGAGCAAGAACTCAATACACTCGGACATGCAACTTGAGGGAGTGTTATCTCTCCGAGAGCTCGAAGCTGGGTAAACTGCTCGTGTGCCGCCTCGATCCGCTCTTCGTGCGACCTCCGCCCCGCCAAACCGAAGGGGCTCGGTCCGCCGGTCCCATAGGTGTTCGTGGGCGATCAGCTTCCCGACATCTTTGGCGCGCCAGGTAGGGGGCGTCGAGATTGTGTGAACCTAATCCAGTGTCCACACGAGCTAGATCTTCATCATCTTCATCGACATGCCTCCGAAGAAGAAGGCTTCGGCGGCAGATGTTCCGTCCGCGTCGAACCCACCACCACCGGAGCAAACGGGTGGTGGGGTAGACGCCGGCGGAAGAATGGACGTCGACGGGGGAGCCCACGGTGCTGCCAAGTCCAAGGACAAGGCTGCGCAGACCTTGGCGTCCGTACATGCACCGCGCCCGTCTCAGGAGGCGCGGGACCGACAGCGTCATGGTATTCACAACGCCATACGCTCGTTGGACCAAGATCGAGCTGGTGGATCTCGGGATGCTCAAGACCAGCATGCACGCCAACATCTTTGCGCGGCGAAACGCGATCGCCTAGGCGGGATCTTGCTCCTTCTAACATAGTTAGAAGTCCGAGCATATCCCGCTCCTCGCGCCGTTCGCCATCGCCACCCACCACTCCAGCGAAGCTTTGGCGAGAGCTCAACTGCTCTGGGTTACCCTCCAACAGCCGACAAGGTCGATGAATGGAGGGGCACCATTCGTAGTCTCATCGGCTTTGCCAACGGCGACGCCCGCGGCAGCCGAAAGTGCATAGCTGTCGCGCGGCAGATCGCCAAACATGAGCGGGCGGCGAAAACCGTGGAGGTGCAACCACCATGCACTCTCCGCCCGAAGGCCAAGATCGCCGACTTCGCCGGATCCACCTCGACAATGACTCCACCGCATCGCCGGATCCACGAGCTCGTCGCGATCAGCGCCAAGTTCTTCGCGAGCAGCGGCAAAGAAGAAGACGCTCGAACTTCGCATCGGCGCGAAGAGAAGCGGCGTCAATTCGACCAGCTGGCGGGCCCTCTGTCGACATGCATGCGCCAGGGGAACCAGCGACGTGCCGTATGGTAGGTTGCCCTGCGTTCACTCGTGAGCTGCCGCAAGTCGATGGCCCAGCAAGAAGAATTTCAAGCCGACGTGCAGAGAAGTACGACGGCGGGGCGCATCCGTCGGAGTTCCTCAGCATCTACACCATCGCGGTGCAAGCTGCCGGGGCGAGACGACAAGATCCCGCCAACTACTTCACCGGTGCTCAAGCCCAATGTCAAATTCTGGCTCATGCACTTGCCGGACAACTCCATATCCTCTTGGGCAGATCTATGCCATCGGTTTGTCGGCGCTTTACGGTGACCACAAGCCCCATGGCCAAGAAAGCGACCTTCATCTTCTCGCCCGGAAGGAAAGAGAGCCCCTAGCAGTACATTCGGAGATTCAGCCACAGACAAAGACAACATCTCAGATGTCCACCCTGCCGCGGTAATCAGCGCGTTCCATCGAGCGTGCGAAACCGCAGAGATGCGGGAGGAGATGGCGATGTGCAAGATCGAGAGACGTCGATGAGCTATATGCTGGCCGACAAGTGTGCACGTCTTTGAGGAAGGAGGAGACTCCCGGAAAGCCAAAGCTGGTAGCTCCGGCAAGGAGGTTGCATCGGCACCAATCGCCAGGTGTGGCGGTCGCCGACAAGCGTGACGTCTCCAACAAACAAGATCTTGCAAGATCCACCGCACCAAGGGCCATGACCTCGAGCTGCAAAAGGTTGAGCAGCTTGTCGAGCAGCGAAGGCTGAATCTGAACGATGCGACAAGGAGAAGGCCGGGAAGGTGCCGGAGGAGATAGCAAGAAATGTCGGCCGAGGAGGACGCCGCGGCAAGGCCAAGCAGCGGCAAGGAGACAGACCTCCAGCGGCTGCGACAAGGATGAAGACGGCAGCGATGATGAAGACATGGATGATGACGAGACCGATGAGTAGGAGTTCGAGAAAGCCCGCAGAGGTCTGTGCGTTGATGGCGGTGCTTCTGCGCATACTTCACACCGCCCGGCTCAAGCAGTGGATGCGGGAAGTCAATGCGGCAGAACCATCCGTCGAGTCACGCAAACCTTTGAAATGGTCCAGCACACCTATCATCTTTGATATTGAGGACCACCCTGATCGCGTAATTGCGGTCGGGTGCTTGCCGATGTTGGTTTCACCAACTATCCGCAACCTCAAGGTCACTAAGATGCTAGTTGACGGCGGGGCCGGCTTGAACCTGATCTCCTCCGCAGTGCTCCGAAACTCCAGATCCTCGATGGCGAAGCTCGAAGAGACCGCACATTCCAAGGAATCAATCCGGGAAGGAGCAAGTCAAGGGAAGGATCACGTTGCGGTGACATTTAGCGGCGAAGTTGAACTTCGTGATCGAGAGGGTCACTTTTGACGTTCTTGACTTTCCATTGCCTTACAATGGGATACTTGGTCGCCCAAAGACTCGCCAAATTCATGGCAGCCTCTCACTATGCATACAACATCTTTGAAGATGCCAGGCCCGATAAGTGTCATCTCATCCTGGCGACAAGAAGGATGCTCTTATCTGCGCCGACAAGATCTACCGGGAAGCGGCTGCGGCAGATTGCAAGCCACTTGCCGCTGAAGCTCCGGGGCGAAGAAGAAGACCAAGTCCGGCAAGAGCTCGATGCCCACTCGGCAAGCGCACCTCTTGAGTGCTGCGCTACCGTCGAGGACGCACCATCGAGCTCCACCGCAAGTGTAAGAAGGCGATGGCAGCTCCACCAGAGACCAAGAAGGTGTGCGCCAAGGAGGACGGCATCGGTGGTACCTTCACCATCGGTGCCACTCTCGACCCTAAATAGGAAGGCGCTTCGTTGCTTTCTGCGGGCGAACGTCGGCGTGTTTGCGTGGCAACCGTCGACATCCCGGTGTTCCTGTGAAAGTAATTGAGCACCATCTTGCCGTTTGTCCTCATGCGCAGCCCGTCCAAGCGAAAGTCGGGAAGGTGCAAGGAGCGCCAAGAATTCATCGCAGAAGAAATCAAGAAATTGGAAGCAGCAGGCCTTGTCGAGGAGTGCTCCATCCTACATGGTTGGCCAATCCTGTGGTTGTATGCAAGAAGGCAAGCGGAAATGGAGGCTTTGTATCGACTTTACCGATGTCAATAAAGCTTGTCCCAAAGACCCATTTCCCTTGCCGCATCGACCAGATTGTTGACTCCACGGCCGGATGTGATTTCCTTTCATTTTTGGATGCATACTCAGGATATCATCAGATCTTCATGGCAGAAGAGGATGAGGAGAAGACCACATTCATCACCCCATGTGGCACATACTGTTTCGTACGGATGCCCTTCGGATTAAAGAATGCTGGTTCAACATTTGCAAGAGTAGTCCATGACGCTTTTGAGCCGCAAATGCACGAAATGTGGAAGCCTACATGGATGACATAGTGGTCAAAAGCAAGGACAAGGCGACTACGATTCAAGATTTAGACGAAACCTTTGCAAATCTGCGCAAAGATCAACCTCAAGCTCAACCACGAGAAGTGCGTGTTTGGAGTCCCTTCCGGCAAGCTTCTGGGGTTCTTCGTGTCTCAGCGCGGAATTGAAGCCAATCCCGACAAGATCAAGGCCATTGAGCAGATTGAAGCACCAAAGCGCGTCAAGGATGTACGAAGACTTGCCGGTTGCGTAGCTGCTCTCGTGAGTTTATCTCTAGGTTCTGCTGAAGCGCCTCGCCATTTTTCAAAATTATGAAAAAGGCAGGTCCGATGAAATGGACTCGGAAGCGGAGGCTGCGCCGCAGACTTGAAGAGATATCATCCTCCACTCCAACACTTGTCGCACCTAAGCCACAAGAGAAGTTGCTGCTATATATAGCGGCAACCAATCAAGTGGTTAGTGCTGCGTTAGTAGCGGAGAGGGAGGCGGATGATGAGCTAGCAACCATGGCAGATGCATCCAAATGACGAAAGGTGGGGGCTTCACCGGCAAGCTCTGGTCCCGACAAGGATGGATCTACGCAGACGCATGAGAAGATGCAGAAAAGAATGGTGCAGCGCCCAGTTTACTTTGTCAGTTCCCTTCTGCAGGGGGCTAGGTCAAGGTACTCTGGTGTGAAGAAATTGCTTTTCGGCCTCCTCATGGCCTCGAGAAAGCTGCGCCATTACTTCCAGGCACATGAGATCACAGTCGTCACTCGTTTTCCGCTGAAGACGATATTGCAAAATCCAGAGGCAACATGCAGGATTGTCGAGTGGGCACTGGAACTGTCAAGCTTTGGCCTCAAGTTTGAGAGCACTTCAACTATCCAAAGCAGAGCATTGGCGGAGTTCATAGCAGAATGGACGCCAACACAAGATGAAGAAATTCCAGAAACGAGCATCCCCGTCAAGGAAGCAAGCAAAGAGTGGCTGATGTACTTTGATGGTGCCTTCTCGCTGCAAGGCGCCGGTGCGGGCGTGCTACTTGTTGCACCCACCGGAGAACACCTCAAGTACGTAGTCCAGATGCACTTTCCCAAGGAGCAAGCAACAAACAATACTGCAGAGTATGAAGGTTTGCTTGCCGGTCTCAGGATCGCAGTAGACCTTGGGATCAAGAAGCTCATTGTCAGGGTGACTCACAGCTTGTCATCCGCCAAGTGAACAAGAGTTATCGAGTCTGTTGATGGAAGCTTATGTTGATGAAGTGAGAAAGCTAGAAGAGCACTTTGACGGCCTACAAATGGAACATGTTCCAAGAGCTCAGAACGACATTGCCGATGGCCTGTCGAAGTGCGCTGCACTTAAGTTACCTGTGGAACCAGGGATTTTTGTGCTCAAGCTGGCTCAACCGTCTGTAACGCCATCAACCGGACAGAGCAAGAAGAGGAAGTTGATCTCTGGTGACTATTTTCCGGCAGAGCTTCGAAGTCGCCGTCCAAGAAGGTCCTCAAGATCAACACCAAGGGTGCCGAGGAAGTCTGCTCCGACAAGCCCTAGGGTTTGTTCCGTTGAAGCGAGCGCTCCCGACAAGTTTTGCTCCGGCAAGCTTGCCGGGAACGCGTCAAGCTCCGGCTGAGCCGCAGGTTCTCGCCGTGGAAGAAGATGTTCCCGCAGCAGCAGATGTGCCTTTAGTCCTTGTTGTCGAGTCGCAAGCTCCAAAGATGGGCACGATGGGTGTCCGTTTCCTTCAGACGGAGAACTTCCGAAGAGCAAGAAGAAGCGGAAAGAGTAGCCCGGCAATCAAGTATGTACCAGTTTGTCGACAACACACTGCATGTAAGAAGACTCAACGGTGTGAAATTGAAGTGTATTCACCGGAAGACGGACAAAAGCTGTTGGCGAGATACATGGAGGCATATGTGGTCACCACATTGGCGCCAGAGCACTTGCAAAGCGTGCTCCAAGAAGGTTTCTTTGGCCGACAGCCCTCCAGGATGCAACCGCACAAGTAACCAAGTGCGAAGCGTGCGGTTCAATTCCAAGCAGATACACCAGCCATCTCAAGCTCTCCAGACGATCCCTTTATCCTGGCCATTTTCGGTCCGGGGCTCGACATCCTCGGCCCCTTTCCCCGAAGCTGTTTGGGCTTTGAGTACTTGTACGCTGCAATCGACAAGTTCACAAAGTGGCCGGAAGTGGAAGCGATGAGGAAGGTGACAAAGACATCGTGATCAAGTTCTTTAGGTCGATTGTTTGCCGTTTCGGAATCCCTAATAGGATCATCACCGACAACGGCACGCAATTCACGAGCCGCACCTTCATGTAGTACGCCCAAGATCTTGGCGCCAAGGTCTGCTTCGCTTCTGTTGCTCATCCGAGAAGTAACGGTCAAGCGGAGAGGGCGAATGCTGAAGTGCTGCGCGGGCTCAAGACCAGAACTTTCGATAGGCTGCACAAGTGCGGACAGAACTGGATTGAGGAGCTGCCGGTGGTTCTCTGGTCGATTAGGACGACGCCAAATCGAGCCACTGGCCAGACACCTTTCGCTCTAGTATATCGAGCAGAGGCAGATCTCCCCACGGAACTCAGATACGGATCACCTCGAGTGCTCGCTTATGATGAGCTTGAGCAAGAGCGATATGCGACAAGATGACGCTGCTCCTTGAGGAGGATCGTCTTGAGTGTTGTACGAGCTGCTCGATACCAGCAAGCTTTGCACCGCTACCATAGCCGCAGTTAATGCCGAAGTCTCGAGGAAGGCGACCTTGTTCTTCGGCGTTCAGTCCGCCAAGAATTCCAACAAGTTGACGCCAAAGTGGGAAGGCCCTTACCGGGTGAAACGAGTCACTAGGCCTGGCGCTGTCCGCTTTGAGACCGAAGATGGCATTCGGTGAGCAACTCCTGGAACATTGAGCATCTTCGTAAGTTTTACTCAGAGAACACGGTTGCCGGAACCTGTTCCGGCAACCACCTTTTGTACAAGTCTTGCCGATGTTGCATGTAATCCTTTGTACAAAGCCAGCGCAGACCCGTGCATAAGTAGAGCTAATGTGCCGCACATCTTGTCAATTTCATGCTTTCTACTTCTATTTTTGCATGCGTTATCTGACACTTTATGCAGCACCTACACCCGGTAAGCAATAATGAGCCATAAGGCTCCATATCTTTATTTTCTCTTCTTTCTCTTTCTCAAAGAAAGGAAGGTTCCCTCGCCCACAAGTTTGCCGGGGAAAGGAGAAGATAATGGTGTGGACCAAGCGCCACTCAAGGAAGTCTAGCCTTACCGGAAGCAAACGATGTAAAAGCTAAGTTGCTAAAGTTTAAGCAATCAGTTTTAAAATTTTTAAGTTATCTTCCTCGAACGACCGTATTTTGTATGGAAAACCTGTGCGCGGAGGAACCAACTCGTAGCTAGTTGTGCCCTTACTTTGTTTCGAGTCCGCTCAACAACTTAAGTGAGCTGCGACTAGTTGCGACAAGGTTTCTTGTCGGTAGCAAGCACCGCTTGACAGTCTTGGCGTCACTTTTCGGCGCTTCATGGCCGGTGCTCATACGACAAGTTCCCTAAAAGCGTAGGGCAAAAACATACAAAGGAAGGAACCAAGTAAAGGAAATAACATAGCAATTTCTACCCGAAATAGAGTTATATTACAAGATAGCTTGTCGCAGCTCTAATAGATTGTTCTCATAACATGACCAGCAGCGGCAAGAAAAAGAGCAAGCGGGCGGCCTAATCTACGCGATCGCCCTCAACCCTCTTGATCCCGCTCACCCTGTACACGATGGGTGCGACAAGGGTCCTGAGCGCTTCCACATCAGCATCCGCGGCAAAGACTTGAGGACGTTGGTGAGGTTGAGGCCTGGATTGCGGAAGGCCACCTTCATCAGCACCTTTTGAAGAGCTCCTGCGCAGATCTGGCGCGACTCCTCGGCCAGCTGCTTTGGGATTTCTTCCCGGAGTCGCTGGAGGGCTGTCACCACGCCCTTGAAGAACAAGCTGAGCTTGGCGCTGGGTCGGAGGTGCTCATCGGAGGAATATCCAAGATCCTCCATCCCCAGCTGCGCCAGCTCCCTGTCGATGGCTGCAGCAACATCCACGAGACCCACGATCTCACCCACGATCTCTCACACGACGCCGCATTCGACGCGGCTGCCTGTGGAGGGCGTGGTGGGTCCGGGGTGAGTTACGGCGTAACCCAGGCCGCGTGTCTGCAGCCTGCTTTTGGGCCCGGCCCAACAGCCGGCACCATGTGTGGCCCAGCCCGGGCTCTGCCGGTGTACTAGAGTAGGGGTACCCTAGTATCCCGAACTTGTGCACGGGCAGTTGCAGCCCTCCGCGGCAAGGCTTACCGGGTGACCGCCAAGGTCCTCCGTGGTTCCTTTGGAGCCATTCGAGAACAAAGTATTCAAACCAAGGAGACAAGGCCCCGACAAGAGGAGCTTGCCGGGAAGGCCACCCAAGGCACCTAGGAGACAAGGCCCCGGCAAGAGGAGCTTGCGGAAGGCCCGATGAGCGACAAGCTTCCGGACGCGACAAGACAACAATCATGCAAGGCGCTTGCCGCAAGGCATCACCACTCTGTACTGCGCTCCAAAGACATCCACTAACGTGTCGCCTACAGGACCTTTCAGCGCGTGGCAAGAGGTCGGCGGCCAGCGGAGCGCGGTGGCAAGCGGCGCCGACAAGATTGCCATCGTGGCAAGCGGTGGCGCCTGACGGTCCCTTTACGCCTTTGTTAGGGCGGCGTGAAGCGGGCATTTAATGCCTTTGTCCCCTGCCGTCAGGGTTAGGTATGATACACTGTACAAGTAGCTATACCAACCACTCCTTTTCCATTTTTACCCTTGTCTACGTTGCCACCTGTCAGAGACCCCTTTAGCATATAAAAGGAGGTCCATGCGCAACGTAGGAGAGGGGTTCGAAAGGTTCGAAGCCAGAGAACACTCACGCTCGGTCTCGTTAGCAGCTTATGTGTACTGTAGCACTCAGCGCTCCTGAGCAAGAACTCAATACACTCAGACATGCAGCAGTAGGAGTGTTATCTCTCCGGAGAGCTCCGAAGCTGGGTAAACTGCTCGTGTGCTTCACCTCGATCTGCTCTTTGTGCGACCTCCGCCCCCCGCCGAACCGAAAGGGGCTCGGTCCGCCGGTCCCATAGGTGTTTGTGGGCCAGATCAGCTTCCCCGACACCCGCCGTTCCTTGAGAGAGACGAGGAGTGAGAACACATAGACGGGCTCGCACAGATGCCAAGATATATTCGAGCATGGTTGATCGATATCATCATTACATGTTCGATGTTTTTTAATACTACCATTGGGCCGCCGTTTTCCGCCCTTCTACCGAATAAATGTGTGCTTAATCAGAGTTAAAATAAAATAAGAGTACGGACGCTCCACCATGCGGTTCTAGTAGTAGTACTACTCGTACAACTAAACCTTGCGCTTGGCTCTCCGCCTCTTCGTGAAGTCGAATAATGATGGTACTCCGCATGTTGGGTACTACAGTGTATGCCTCTAGCAATCTGACACCGAATGAACTGCTGCATGTCCACCGCCTGGGTGAGGGTAGGTTGCATTAGTCAAAAGGCGTAAGCGAGCTTCCTCTCAAGCTTCTCCTCGTTCTGCGATTTGACGGGACACACCAAAAAGTAGTGCTAGTCCATACTCCCTCCTTTCCGGTTAATATGGCTTAATCTTTTTGCGGGTAAATGAGAGAGCTTTATTCATATATAAGCATTCTTAGGATGATCAACCAAGAGACTGGTCACTAGGAAGCGAGGTACCCCACAAAAAAAGAAGAAGGAAGCGAGGTGTTTCATCAAGCCAGCTCTCGGCCACATTCAAAGTGCAGCAAACATGGTTCGCACAAAGATGCGTCGCAAGGTTTGCTGACCTGTTTACATGCTGAATAAAAAAAAGAGAAAATATTACCAAGCGCTCGTATTTGTAACAAGATATGATCCAGAATTAAACGAGAATTGTGGCGAGTGTTCCATGCAATCAACTTCCATTATCACATGCGAGAACCCTTGAAGAGAACCAAATGTGTTGAAGATTGCTTTATCACATTTTAAAATAAAATAAGAGTGCAGACGCTCCTCCATCCGGTTCCTAGTAGTAGTACATACTTCTATAGTAGTAGTACTTGTACTAGTAAACTTTGCGCTTGGCTGTTCGCCTCTTCAGGAAGTCGAACAATAATGGTACAGCGTATGCTTCTGCCAATCTAACAGTGAATTAACTGTTGCACGTCCACCGCCTGAGCGAGGGAGAGCTTGCATTAGTCAAAAGTTTCTCCTTGTCCTGCGAGCCACCGCGCGCAAGCTGTTCCCATCCTGCAAGCTTCTCCTCGTTCGGCAAGTTGACGGGACACAACAAAGTAATGCTAGTCCATACTACCTCCTTTCCGGTTAATATGGCTTAATTTCGAACAAGATAAATACACTGTCTGTCACTGTATATTTGTAAAAATACGCTCAGTGGACTTCATAATACGCTCACTGCGCTCAATATATACATTTTCCGGTGTTTATACGGTCACTAGCTCACCCTGGCTGAGTATGTGTGTGCATGCACGTGTAGGTTGCGCACTTGAGCGTGACCATGTGTGTTCCGTCGTGTGCTCGGATATGCATGCATTAGGGCGTCGTGCGCGTTTTTGCGTCCATGTGTATGTGTGACTTTTGCATGCATGCACGAGGTTGTAGTCCCTCACATTCACATGTTCATAAGTCAATGCTTTGTCAGGACATCTCCAATGGTTGTAAGATAGTTGTTGGTAGACTTTGCCACATAGAATTTTTTATGATGTGTCATACAATAAATAAAGGAAGAGAGGAAGGTTGTATGTACATGAACCAACACCCCTTGCACAAGCTCCAATGTAGAATGAGAGAGCACCTCATTTATTATCTCATATCCATTGGGCAAACTAGATACAATCCATTGGAGTTGTTGTAAGTTAAGGTGTTGGTTGATGACATGGCATATTTTACCAACAAGCTAACATACAAACTGTTGGAGATGCCCTCAAAATGTTGCATGCAAGGTTTAATCGTTCGTTGTTCACGCATGCATTCCCGATATTAATACGTTGGTAAAGACAATATCTTGAGGAAAACGAGCCCATGAATTGAGTACAAAGGGGACCAATAAGCCAGGACGGAGGGAGTACCAGTAGTGAACCGGAAGGAGGGAGTAGGTACTAGTAGTACTATGTAACAACGTGCAGTAACAAAATTCCTCTATGCGCACCCTGTCTACGTGTCATGCAAGAAAATAGACATAAGTACAAGTGAGACTCAGGAACAGTCATACACGTAGGGGGAGTACGTGTAGGGGCCACTAAGGAGCATCCAAATCACATAGTAAGTTAGTCGGAAGAAGAAACCATCATTTCACTCTTCAATGACACGTACGCAATATAAAATGGTTGATATGGAGAGAAAAAAGCATTATATATACACTAGCAGGAGCCTAAGCTACAAGCCTGCTTGCTTAGGTTGCTCTCTTCACAAGCATAGAACGACGTTGGGGGAAGGGAATGATGTTCTGCGTAGACGTGGTCGACATCGGCGAAGGAGAAACCCATAGTCGGTGCGTCCCAATCGGGGGTCCCTGCGGTATGGGCTGATGATGCCTCCCAACTACCATTCTAGCTACAACCCGACGTCCCAGGTAAATCATCCTTTTGGAGCCGGTTTGCTCCACTGCCGCAGCTCCCCACGTAGCTCCATCTCCATGCCGATCTTTCTCTACTTCTACCGGCTTCTATTTGTGATGAGTTTATGTCTCATGAACTAGTGCCGCATTATTATTCTAATCACACTTCTTCAATATCTTTGCCATCAGGGATGCTCAGCTCAATTTTAGTGGAACTGCACAAAAGCATCATATGATCCGAGGGTGCCAGTCGTCTTTCCTTCGACAGGTTCTATCTAGCCAGGAAATTAAATCATGTTTAGGCTTTAGGGTTTAAGTCGTAGTGACCCCATCATTAGTTTTTCTCTTGTACACGCTCTCAAAACTTTTGTCTTTAGTTGTGAAGTAAATATTGGCTATCATCTGTGAATCATTGAGATACATCAACATGCATGTTAGTTTTCCTTTGTATTTGATGGAATGTTGTAACGGGGCAATCTTGGAGTACGATAACTTTCTCGCCTGCTTATCGATGGATCGCGCCATGGAGTACAAGCACTACTGGAAGAGATTGATGAGTTGGGGGAGGACAGCTAGCTGTAGCACGAACTCCCAAGAACTTTTAACATGCATGTTGTGGCCGGCTATTGCGACCTTTGAGCGCGGAGCAGTCGCATGCACCGGGAAGCGGCGTGGGCGAAGCACTCTCGGTCGGCGCACCGCTTCAATGTCGGCGCTAGTGAGAGGTCGCGTTCGCTCTGGCCGGGCATGAATGCGGCACTACCCGTTTCGGGCGGGAAGCACGCGCGGGTGATGAAGAGGGTTCGGCTTGGTCAGGAGCGGGCATGGCAGCGGTCCGGATGCCCGCAAACATGAGATGTTGTACGTTAATATTGTTACGTATATAATTAACAACATAAATAATGTGCTAGTTGGACAAATATGATTAGAGATGGAGATGGAGATGGAATATTATGTAAACACGGATATGCATGTCTATGTCTATGTGTGTGCGCGCGACGACTCTCGCGACCTGGAAGCGGGGGCGTGTTTTTGATCGAGTTTTCTTTCTGGGTACGTTAAAAAAATTGTCAGCCAATTTTCTTTTCCTTTTTTCAAGAACGCGCATATTCTATTTAAAACCACTGCTATGGAGAGATTTTTTTACTCCATTGTATATATAGCCACTTGTTTGATAGGGTTTCTCGCCTCTCGCTCTTTCACCCTCTCCATATCAAAACAAGATGACAGTGTCCACTCTATCTCTCTCCTCACCAGTGGTCACAGATCCGGCCGAATCCCGTCCGCTGTGGGAGGTGAGGAGGTGCAACGTTGACGTTGTCGCCGTCGGTGATGGAGGAAGCCGATGCGCACCATCCTCTCGGAGCCGGCGCTGGCACGGACGAAGGTCCTTCGCGCCCTTGTTCGATGCCGTCGTGTGGGAAGATCCCGCCCACCTGCCTAAGCGACATATCGCCCACCTAAGGTATAACTTCCTGTCCAGCTCCCCAGGTCGTTGCATGCGGGTTTTCTTCTATGCGACTACTCCCCAGCTCCCCATATACAGTAGCTAGGGTTCGTTGGCTTGTCCAACATCACCTACTATTATAGAGGAAATGCCACTCGAATGTTGTCCTGGTTTGTGCCTCAGTGGAGGTATACATGTTGTTTCGACAAAAAGTACATGGTGGTTGTTCGGTTATCGTACATATGCTCCTATTGCTGCTGCTAATCTGATAGTACTATCACTGGTTAAATGAAGAAATGCTTTTTTTCTCAGGTATCCTGGTTTAGTTCCCATCAAGATAATCATGATGCTTCTGTTTGTTGGTGTACTTTTCATTAATTCTTATTGCCAATTGAGAGGTCGCTGTTAATCTTGTACAACTGCCAAAACAAAGTAACAACACTATATCCCTTTTTTATATTTTTGCAAACAGTAATGCATATCTCTATACCCGGGCATGTCTTCCTCAATTTTAGGGAAATTGGACAAAATTGGATGGCCATTGTTGTTCCGCCTCACTATCCTCTGCCACATGGTTCTTCCTTCCTCGAGCTTGATTACTGAGAAGAAACAGAGCACAATGAGGATTTGTCAAACTTCATAGGTGCCTCACCCAAACTTGATGCCAAATGGATGCTGCATCACAATGATGACCTATCGTTGCTCATGGTTGCGCCTCATGGTTGCATCGGCTATTGAAGTTGATCGATTTTCCATGACAAACAAGCTGTCTTCCATCAGTGCTCTTTGATTGTTACCCACAAAGATGATATCACTCATCAATTCACATTGGTTGCGTTGGAGGTGCAGTCGTATTTCATGTTGGTGCAATTTTATCACACAATTGGCTATGAACCAAATGTTTCCTCAAAGAAGGATCGATATTGGTACTAAGAGCATAAGTTTTGTATTGATTTCTAAGCCTTCTCACAACTTTGTCTTCAGCTCCCCTGTAATTTTATTTGTCTAGCTATTAATTTTTATTAAAAAATGGTGTGGACTAAAAACCTGGATGGGCGTAGTAGCCCTCCATTTTTATTTACCCCGCATATTAGATTTGAGTGAAGTCAAACTTTGTAAAGTTTGACCAAGTTTAGGCCGAACACAACAAACCATAATTATTGAGAGAGGGCAAACTGTACATACTCTCAAACCTTTCTGACAATTGAAATTAAAATTCTTTATTTGTGCACGCTCTCACGCGTTTCCGATAATTTGGCGCATGTGTGGTTGTTCACTTAAGGGGGGGAGGGGTAGTGTACCGCACTTGAAGGACAGGAAGTGCGACCAAGACACGTGGATCGTTAGTTCATCGGAAGTAGTAGTTTTCTTCATTGGCGCGTTAAATAAAGAGTTTCGTTTCATACTTACACAATTTAAAATCATTGTTATGGAGAGAATAAGAAAACCACTCCACTATATATTAGTATTATACACGAGTACTATATGGACGCATCTTCATTGACTTAGTGCACCTGCCTTTGGGTGTATGACAGGTGGGCCCAAAATGTGGCTGGCCCACCTGTCATACAGCCAAAGGCAGGTGCAGTTAAGGCACCGGAGCTCAGTCCATAATACAGTATATATACCATATAAGCTGGATCCTCAGCACTTGTTCACTAGGGTTTGCACTCTCCACACTCTCGCCGCACTACATATATATATACACGCTGGAGGCTCTGGTTCCTTTGCTAGGGTTTGCAATATTCACAGTCTCTCGCCCTCTTCACCAGATCTAAACAAGACTATGTTGGCCTCTGTGTCTCCCCCCCCCCCTCCCTCACAGCTGGTGAAGGAGGCGTCCGAATCCCGTCGCACCGAGAAGGGGAGGATGTGCAGCGTTCACTCTATCGCCTTCGGCAAGGGAGGCAATCCACTGTCGGCTGCGTTTTTTTTTTCACCCAGCGCCTGTGTGGGAGGGCCACCGACCCCTTCTTCCTCGCTGTCGTACGTAGTGTGGGCAGATCCGACCTCCTTGCCACATCCCGACGACCCTAATGTATAAGTTTCTTTGAAACCGTGATTGCTCTAGCTGCATGCGGATCTTTTTCGATTCTGTAGTCGAATCTAGGTCTTGGTTCAAAGAGAAAAAAGAAGGGTGTGGTGGGGTGGAGCATGAATCTAGGACGTGGTTCAATGAGGAAAGGAGGGAGGGAAAGTAGTATAGACTGGCTGTCCAGCCGCTTTGTTGGTCGAAAAGGGAAAAAGGGGGTAACCCAGTACACACATCTGTAAGGAACCTACCTCTTTGTTGAAAATGAAAGAAACTGGGGGGTCGGGTAGTTTGTGCAGGACTAGATTTGCTGCCCTCACGTAGGAAAAAGGTTAAAAGAGAACAAATATGGGACCAACGCAGATATGCTGCTTGGTAACATACTCTGCATCACCCATTTATACGTGTGGACGCACATGGTGCTGGCATGTCCCATGTCCCATACAACTATTTTTCTATTGTTAATCTAAGAATGTCACTGGTAAATTGAAGCAATGCCATTGTTAATAATAAATTGCATTTTTAATGAATGATATTTTAATAGAATTTCTCTGTTAATATGAATCAATGCAACCGTTTTAGAAATGCTACTGTCCTATATACTTTGTTTTCCATCAAGATAAGGTAGATGCTTCTTTTTGTGGCCGCATGTTTCATCCACCTTTATTGGCCGGTAATTGTTTCCTTTTTTGCCTCTGTTAAAACAGGGATATCTAATCAACTTGTTGCTATGGCGAACTTAAATGTCACACCGGCAACTTTGCTTGATTTCAGTGCAACTGTACAAAACGAGATTGGATTTCCTATTCGTGTTGGTAGATTCGTATTTTATCTTGTCTGTCTCATGAAAGGTCAGTACAGGCCTTCATCCACATGATTGTGCAATGTGATTTGAGATGTTGTGCAACTTGTATTGGTACTGTTTTAAATAAATGTTGAATTGAAGCTATTGTATTGTTGTCTTTTCCCATTAAGTAGTGAACAAAAATGGGACCAACCCAGACATGATGCTTGTTGCTTTGTTACAACAAACTCTGCATCACCCCTTTATAAGTAGATGGAAGCACATGTTGTTGTTGCGCCCACTCTCCCTGGAACTGTTTATGCTTTTTGTTAATCTAATACCGCTGGTAAAATTAAGCAATGCCACTCTCAGAATTAAAATCTTAGTTCAAAACTGCAACACTTGTTAGGGATTGGCGGGATTACCATTTTTGTGGCCGCATGTTTCATCCTCCTTTATTGGCCAGTAATTGATTCCTTTTTTGCCTCTGTTAAAACAGGGATATCTATTCTACTTGTTGCTATTATGACATTTTGCTGGCCACGCTAAACACTTATGTTTTAAGAGTGTTTTGTGCAGTTCAACTTGAATGTCACACGGGCGACTTTGCTTAATTTTGGTGGAACTACACAAAAGGAGATCGGATTTTCATATATGTGTTGCGATTTCTTTCAAGTCCTCTTCGCGAGTTGTTTCAAACCTTGGTCAAGAAAGGTCAGTACCGAATTTCATCCACATGATGCTGCAGTGTGCTTTGAGATGTTGTGCTACTTGTATTGGTACTGTTTTGGATAAATGTTGAATTGAAGCTATTGAACTGCTGTCTTTTACCATTTAGTGAGCAAAAATTGTTCCAACCCAAACATGATGCTTGTTTATTTGTTGCAACAAAACTCTGCATCACCCCCTTTATAAGTAGATGGAAGCACATGGTGTTGTTGCGCCCACTCTCCCCTGGAACTGTTTATGCTTTTTGTTAATCTAATGTTGGTGGTAAAATTAAGCAATGTCACTCTTAGAATTAACTACTATATCTTAGTTCAAAACTGCAACACTTGTTAGGCATTGGCGGGATTACCATTTTTGTGGCTGCATGTTTCATCCTCCTTTATTGGCCAGTAATTGATTCCGTTTTCGCCTCTGTTAAAACAGGGATATCTATTCAACTTGTTGCTATTGCAACATTTTGCTTCGCTTAATTTTGGTGGAACTGCACAAAAGGAGACCGGATTTCCATATATGTGTTGAGATTTCTTTGAGGTCTTCCTCACGAGTTGTTTCAAATCTTGGTCTTGAAAGGTCAGTACCAACTTTCCTCAGAATTAACTACTGAATCTTAGTTCAAAACTACAACACTTGTTAGGGACCAGCGGGAGTACCATTTCTACTAGGGATAGGCCAGAGTACATGTTTAAGAAATGTATTGTTCAGATAATGCTTCTGTTATTATATATCAGTTACAATGTTTTACAAATGGTACTATCCTGCTTTGCAGTTCTTTCTACATGTTTAACCAAGGTATTGTTAAAAAAAAAGATAATGTCTCTGTTGAAATGAATCAGTCGCATTGTTTTGGGAATGGTACTTTTCTACTTTGTCGTTCTTTATACATGTTGAAACAAGGCATTGTTAAGATAATGTCTCGGTTAATATGAATGAATCACACTGACTGAGAATTGCTACTCTCCTGCTTTGTTTCCCATTAACATAAGGTAGACCGGTAGATGTTTTTCTTCTGGGAGTACAAGTCATCAACCGTTATTTCTCAGTAATTGTTTCCCTTATACCTATTGTTGCTTACAGGGATATCAAAATTAAAGCTCGCTTTTATTCCGACTTTGATTTTAGTTGAACTGCACAAAAGGACCCAATGTGTCTAAGGCAAATTGTTGCATTAGTGGGTCTAGTTGGTCTTACCACTTTGCAGAAAGAAGCGATCGCTTATGCGCTACATTACACAAGGAATGATCTAGAAGCTTTACAGAGTATTAGTAGACGCTGGTGACATGACTAGTCTGCAGAGAGCATAGGCAACTCTGCGACAAGTGGAGTGCACTTGGCAAAAAGTGCCCAAACAAGTACAAGAAGCCAGGACAGGACCCCAAGTCTGTCAATGTCATTCTAAGCAACAATGATGGGGCATCTAGGTATGGTAATCCGTTTACCATACTTTCAGTTTGTTAGTCCACCGATTGGTGGGTTGACACTGGGGCCAATGTTCATGTGTGTGTGCTGATGTGTCTTTGTTTTCTTGCAGCATATAAATACGAAATCCACAGGGATGCTCAGCTTGATTTTAGTGGAACTGCACAAAATGTTCAAATGGTATGTGTCCTCCATAATACTTCATCATGCACAATACATCGAATGGTTCTCTAATCATTCGTTTTCACCTTGAGCCACTGGTCTATCAGGTGACAAGCTGATGACAAACCCTGCCTCTTCCACAATCATAGGCATTGCATATTTTGAATGGGAAGAGCATGTCAAATTTTAATCATTGATGTTAGCAAGACATTAGTTTAATATATTGGAATTGGAAAACCTTGTCAAATTTTTCTCATTGATGTTAGCCAGAAGACATGCATTTGATATTTTGAGTGGGACGCCCTTTGTTGTGAGGAACGTCGATCTTTTTTCCTATTCATGTCTTCAGTTTAGAAATATTTACTCTGCTGAGATGCAGTCACATGAATGTTGACTTATGTAAGGTATTTTAAGAGTTTGTTCTGAATGTTGTCTATGTAATGCCAGGCCTTGTGAGTTTGATTGCAAAGTTGAGCTTGGAATGCTGTGGCATGCGGCATCACGAGCTGTTCACCGTGCCTCCTGAGAATAATGCTTCATATAGTTTTGCATGTCCAGCTAATGCATGTGATTTGCATGTTATGAAGATCATCCTCTTCTGTTGTTTTTGTGCTTAAGAAGTTAATTGTCTTACGTTTCTATACGACAACTCGGGTAGGTTAGAGGTGAAACCATATGATCTTCCAACCAACTCATCATCTTAGGCCGTGATTGGATCGTTGTTTTCCAACCAAAACCACTTGTAAACCTGCCGCTTGTAATAAAAGCAGATGGTCTCGGGCGAAGCGCTTGGTTTGTCGATTTCGACTAGTAAAATATACACTGGTCTCTCAAATTACACGCTTAACATGCCGGTTTTCGTTACAGACCTCAAGCCCTCAGTTTCATTACGCCTGTATTTTACGTGTTGTTTCCGATGACGAGTAAATTACACTTGTATCATAATACAGGTGTGAAGTAAACCAGAGCTCCCAAGCGCGGCCTTACCGTTTAATGTCGTCTCAGTCTCTCGAAGGTGCTCATAGGTGTCTGATGATCCTGGCTTCCTGAATGAGCAGCGGGCACTGTATCAGACCATCCGTAGGGCCCATGAGGCCCTCTCCGTCTTCTTTCGAGTTGTTGCGCTCGCCGTGGCGCCGAGTGATATGTCTCCGTCGTATCTACTTTTCCAAACACTTTTGCCCTTGTTTTGGACTCTAACTTGCATGATTTGAATGGAACTAACCTTGACCGACGTTGTTTTCACAGAATTGCCATGGTGTTATTTATGTGCAGAAACAAAAGTTCTCGGAATGACCTGAAACTCCACGGAACTTATTTTTGGATAATATTAAAAATACTGGAAGAAGAATCCACATCATGGGGGCCTCCACCTGTCCATGAGGGTGGGGGGCACGCCTGCCCCCCTGGGCGCGCCCCCTGCCTCGTGGGCCCCCTGTTGCTCCACCGACCTCAACTCCAACTCCATATATTCGTGTTCGGGGAGAAAAAAATCAGAGAGAAGGATTCATCATGTTTTACGACACGGAGCCGCCGCCAAGCCCTAAAACCTCTCGAGGGCTGATTTGGAGTCCGCTCGGGCTCAGGAGAGGGAATCTGTCGCCGTCGTCATCATCAACCATCCTCCATCACCAATTTCATGATGCTCACCGCCAGGCGTGAGTAATTCCATCGTAGGCTTGCTGGATGGTGATGGGTTGGATGAGATTTATCATGTAATCGAGTTAGTTTTGTTAGGGTTTGATCCCTAGTGTCCACTTTGTGTTCGAGATTGATGTTGCTATGACTTTGCTATGCTTAATGCTTGTCACTAGGGCCCGAGTGCCATGATTTCAGATCTGTACCTATTATGTTTTCATGAATATATGTGAGTTCTTGATACTATCTTGCAAGTCTGTAGTCACCTACTATGTGTTATGATCCGCAACCCCAAGTGACAATAATCGGGACCACTCCGGTGATGACCATAGTTTGAGGAGTTCATGTATTCACTATGTGTTAATGCTTTGGTCCGTACTCTATTAAAAGGAGGCCTTAATATCCCTTAGTTTCCATTAGGACCCCGCTGCCACGGGAGGGTAGGACAAAAGATGTCATGCAAGTTTTTTCATAAGCACGTATGACTATATTCGAATACATGCCTACATTACATTGATGAATTGGAACTAGTTCATGTGTCACCCTATGTTATGATCGTTACATGATGAACCGCATCCGGCATAATTCTCCATCACCGATCCAATGCCTACGAGCTTTTCATATATTGTTCTTCGCTTATTTACTTTTCCGTTGCTACTGTTACAATCACTACAAAACCCAAAAATATTATTTTTGCTACCGTTACCGTTATCGTTACTTCCATATTACTTTGCTACTAAATACTTTGCTGCAGATACTAAGTTATCCAGGTGTGGTTGAATTGACAACTCAACTGCGAATACTTGAGAATATTCTTTGGCTCCCCTTGCGACGAATCAATAAATTTGGGTTGAATACTCTACCCTCGAAAACTGTTGCGATCCCCTATACTTGTGGGTTATCACCAAGCATTGTTAACATGGTCAACGAACATGAGGATTCAGGAGATGACTTTATTTTGACTGGATGATAGTAGGGACCCACTAGGGCCATAGCCGTACGAATGCAAGTGCCTCCTTATTATGTACAACTATAATTTATTTTGCTTCCTCCTGGTTTCCTAACGTCACGGTCCCACACCATTGCCAACCTATGTAGTCAATAAACGAGAGAATTGCACAAGGAGCGGCCGACAGCTGGGACCAAGCAGCTCGAGCAGTATTTGTGTTTTTGAGGTGTGAGCACTGCACAGTTTTTCTTGAGCGATGTTTTTGTTGTTGTTCAGAGGAGAGATGGGTACTGGGCGGGTTGTGGCCCGTCTAGCCCAGGCCAGATATCCAGCCCAGATATTAATTTTTTTCAAGCTGAAAATGGCTAGCCCAGCTATACTTTTTTTAAGAAATACCCAGGCAAGGTCAACTTGTTATTCTCCGCCCCGCTGGGCTGCAAATCTTTCCTAGCAGGGATGCATTAGGCTTAACAAGAAAATGGGCTTTAAGAAATAATAAATGAGATGTAATTATAAAAACTGCGAAGTAACTATAAAAATTGCAACTACACGTAATTAGTTTATAAAATATTATTTTCGGATTTTGAAAATTTTAATTTCATTAATTGTTATGTGCGCAATGTTTCGTTGGATTTTTACGTAATAAAAATTTATATTGAAATTGTATTTATTCTGACTAGAAATTTTGGTATTAAAATATTTCGGATCCCATCAAAATGTGGGAAATTTTATTGAATTCTGTTTTGAACGGTTGGTCAAAATTATTAATGGTTGTCCTAGATAGAAAATGGGTTGTACTTTTAACAAAGTGTAAATGGGCTGCAGTAAATTCCATTAGAGTTCAAAAATGGGTTGTACATTCTTACAAATCGCAAATGGGCTATATGTTCTCTGCCACACACTTGTGGGACTACTAAGTTGACGCATCCCCTAAAAAAACAAAAACTAAGTTAACGCGTATGCAAGGCTTTGTCAACTTATAGTCAACACACGGTTCTAGCAGCAGTGGCCATTGGATGTCCATCCAACGGATGTCGTGCTTCTTCTTCAATCTCGGATATTCTAGCTTCAGCCGCCCAAAAAAGATTCCTCCCCTTGACATCTGGGGCGCACCGTTTAGGAGGCTGACCTGTGGGCCTACTAAGTTGACGCGTACCAAGGGCCTTGTCAACTTAATCAATATAAATGATTCTAGCTGCAGTGACCGTATGATGTCCATCCAACGGCCGTCGTGCTTCTTCAACCTCTGGTCTTATTGCTCCAGCCGCCCAAAGCAGTGCCGATCGTTTCGCCCGCTCCTACCTCCCATGGCCGGCTGTGTTGTTGTGGAGGCTTCACCGCCCCCTACTACTCCCACCGCTGGCCAGGCCATCCCTCTACTCACCCACACCCCCTGTTATTCTGCGGCGACGGCAAATTTCACACCGCAACCCAACCGGTGAACCCTCGTACTCTCTCTGCGTGGGCATCCCGCTGCCGCGTCTTCCCGACCAAGATCGTCCCCTTCCTAGGCCTCACTGTCGTCCACCGCCCTGGTGCTCTCGGCGCGGCATGGTCAATGTGGTCAAGGAATGACTTCTATCGGAAGAGTACTGTACGTGGAGAGGCCGACAGCTGGGTCCACGGCCGCACCAAGGAAGTTCCTCTTTATTACGTGCAAAATAATGATTCCTCCACCTGACAGTAGGGATCTACCGGACGGGCCACCATATTACATGAAAAAAACGTTTCCCCTGACTGCTGGGACCCACCAGCTACATCTTTGCACGCAAGGAAGTGTGTCCATATTACAGGCAAAAAAATTGATTCTTCCCCTGACTGCAGGGACCGACCAACTACATCTTCGAACGCAAGGAAGTTCCTTATAGTCGGGACCCACCTGGTCGAAGCGTATGTAGCGTTGTCATTCTGGTCGCGAGGGTCGATCGGTGTGTCTACAGGCTGCAGCAACGAACCGTGGCCGTGGAAGGAAGGACACGTGTCGTAGTAGAGGCACACACGTGTTGTAGTAGAGGCGCGCACGTAGCATGTACACGTATGTACAGCGGCCAAGGTGCAAGAAAGTAAATACGGACATGTACGTACATACGGGCGGGGTCTCGAATGCCAACTCGCAAATACGTACGGCCAGGGCTCGAGTACATGGCTGGGTCGGAACGGAGAAACTGCGTCGTCGTCGTGTTCATGGGGAGCCAACCGGCTGGGTCGGAACGGAATGCGTCGTCGTGTTCATCGGGAGCCAACCGGCTTGGATGGGACAACCGATGGAAACGAGGCCTGGCGTACTGCAGAATAGAGGAAACAGCCTTGTGTTCGACCGGCCACGGTCTAAACAGGATCCTGTTCATCGGGAGGGGTCTGGCATAACGCAAAACATAGGAAACAGACTTCTCTAGGACCTCCTACGGTCGAAACGGGGCCCTGTTGATCGGGAGGGGTGTGGCGTACCGCAAAACGGAGGAAACGGACTTGTGTTGGAGTGCTCCGGTCGAAGCGGGGGTCTTGTTCATCGGGAGGGGTGTGGCGTACCGCAAAACGGGACTCCACGGGATATTGTTCATCTCCAGCGTCGACCTCCTCCAGCCTCCATGGGCTACTGTTCATCCACCGTCGACCTCCTCCAGCCTCCACCTGGGACTGTTCATCCACAGGCTCCTGTTCATCCAGCCTCCACCGTGCGCTCCTCCACCGGCTACTGTTCAACCAGCCCTCCATAGGGTCGTCCTATTGTCGGTGTAAAAACCGGCAGATCTCGGGTAGGGGGTCCCGAACTGTGCGTCTAAGGATCAAGGGTAACAGGAGGCAGGGGACACGATGTTTATCTAGGTTCGGGCCCTCTCGATGGAGGTAATACCCTAATTCCTGCTTGATTGACTTTGATGAATATAGGGGTTACAAGAGTTGATCTACCTCGAGATCGTAATGGCTAAACCCTAGATGTCTAGCCTGTATGGTTGTGATTGTCTCCATGGACTAAACCCTCCGGTTTATATAGACAACGGAGGGGGCTAGGGTTATACAGAGTCGGTTTATAGAGAAAGGAATCTTCATATCCGAGTGCCAGGCTTGCCTTCCACGCCAAGGAGAGTCCCATCCGGACACGGGGGAAAGCATTCCATGTTGTATCTTCATGACCCATGAGTCCGGCCCATGTCACATAGCCCAGACGCCCGAGGACCCCCTAATCCAGGACTCCCTCAGTAGCCCCCGAACCAGTCTGCAATGTCGACGTGTCCAGCATGCAAATTGTCTTCGGCATTGCAAGGCGGGTTTCTCCTCCGAATACTTCAAAGCATCCGAACCAAAGGGCTATATTCGGCTTTTACATCTTCGGTCTTGGTAAGATGAATTCTTCGAACAACTCGATTTTACATTAAATATTATAGCCTTCGGCTTCTGTGCCTCCGTCGCCTCAGCTTCCACACGACAAACGAATACGAAGGGTCCAAGCATTTTTACAGATAACACCCCGATGGCGTACGGAAGGTGTCTATTTAAAGATATTAGATCTCAGATGCCATTCGACACCAGGCGAAAAATCCTTCGAACTTGCCACAAGAAACCATGCAAGCATGGCCAGTACTCCTAGTTCTTCCTCCCGCCCCCATGGTCCTCAAAAAGGCAATTGGGAGAGCTGCTCTGCATCCCATGCCTAGCCGACCAAGCTCCAGGTGCAAGGATATCTCCCCCCTACGGATCTAGTCCCCGTTCGAGCGGGATTAACCTCTTTTACTGGCGAAGCCCTGGTAGAAAATTTCCCTAATCCTTCAGAAGGGGAGCGAGTGTGCTTTGTTTCCTTTCTACTAAGAGGCGTTGGATTTCCAATCCATCCTTTCCTTCGAGGTCTCCTGTAGTACTACGGCCTCCAACTGCACAATCTCACGCCGGGCTCCATTCTGCACATCACGGGCTTCGTCGCTCTTTGTGAGCTGTTCCTAGGCTGCGAGGCGCATTTCGAGTTATGGAGGAAGCTTTTCTGCCTCGTCCCTCGCTCCCAAAAGGGATCCATATTTGAGGTGGGCGGTGCAGAAGTATGGCGCATAGCCGGGACAGGATACCTATCCGGCACTCTGAAGAAGGCATCCGAAGAGTGGCCCTCGGAGTGGTTTTATATTGAAGACGTCGTTCTCTCAGACCCAATCCGACGAGGCCTTCCCGAATTTTCCAATGCTCCATTAGAAAAGCGCAACAGCTGGCGCCCCCGGACCCTCGAGGAGGAAGATAGTGCGGAGGTTAAGAAGTTAATGGACATGATAAAAGTACTCACCCAATCCGGACTATCCATAATTGAGGTCATCGCGATTTCCATAACGAAGGTTTTCAGCCACTCCAATCTAGAGGACTCCCCATGTGGAACTACAACGGGGAGGATGACACATTTCGCTATGGGCGCAAGGGTCCGGACAACTTCGTCGCCCTGGCCGCCATGTTGGTTGATCTTTATAAAGGGGAGAAAGAAGAGTTCAGTCGCCTTAAATGCCGAGAAGGCTTTTCCATGTACAATCCTCCCAGCTGGGTGAGCCTTTGCTTCGTAACTTTACTCGATCTCCTTCCTAAGTCATACTTATTTGAAATTTAATCTGACTATCTTCAACAGGAATGGAGGAAGGCTGTCGCGGGATTTATAGCCCTGCTCCACAACCAGAGGATCATATTCGGGACCTGGATCCCGGATTTGATGAGGATCCGGATATATTTGTAGACCTCAAGGAGGGGGTCTTCTATCAGGCGAGCTACAACGGCACAGAAGTGGCCATTACAGCTGATTACCCCGGCCTTCTCCCCTCCTCTCACGTAAGTACCCCGAAGACATCTCTTCCAAAAGAGTTTTCTCACTATGCTTCACCCACTGCACCGTCTCGTTCTTTAAAGGGGCAGCGCTCATCTCGCCACTCCGCACCAGAGGCATCCCTTAAAAGGGCGGAGCCTATGCGAGGTGGGTAATCGAAGAGAAAGGCGGATGGCGACACTGCCAAGCCGTCATCGAAGAGGTATGGTTTTCAATATGCCCCATGGCAATCATACCGAATTGTACATTCTTTACCGCACCATATTTCAGGAAGAGCATTCGCGGGACTGTATCCAGAGACCTCGCCGGACATGTGTCTACCAATCCGACCCCAGACCCTGCCTTCGGGGCTAGAGTTGATACGGGTGCAACGCCGGATTGTCCTCTCTCCGAGGATTCAGATAATGTATCCGTCACCAACTCCGAAGTGGAGAGTGCAATGAACCATCGGCGCCGAAGGGCCGCTACGCGCGACCCCTATTTTACTGAAGAGGCATTCAATGCTTTAAGCTCGGCGGATGCATACATCCGAGCTGCTCGGGATGGGCTTGTTGGAGCCACTTACCAGCTTTCAAAGGATATGCGGGTAAGATCATACTATGTAGATTTAATAATCATATACCAGTAGCCCCCGAGACTTGAAACAGTTGAAGCAACTAATTTTAAGGATCATTGTATAATCAGGTACTCACGGAGAAGAACAACATGCTGTCTCAGGAGCTGGAAAAGTGTCGGACCCAGCTAACTACTGTTACTGCCGAACTGGAGAAGTCCAAGGAGGCACCGACTGGTAATGTCCCCTTCTGACCGGAAAATATAATCATGTGCCAGTAATGTTTATTCAAATAAACATTATTGTATTTATCATGGCAGGATCATCGGATCAGCTGGAAGAGAAACTGAAGGCCGCGCAGGTGGATAAACAACATGTCCAAAGGCAAGAGGCCGCTGGTCAACATGTACTGACACGGACCAGGGATGAGAAGAACAAGATGTAGGACGCCAACACCCAGCTAGGCGAAGAGCTGAAAGACGTGCGAGCCCAACTGGCGGACGCTTTGAAGGAGAACCGAAAGCTGAGAGGTGGCATATTCAGTATGCCTTTTAACTTACTTTCGTACAGTTCGCTAATGCGAGTCTTAACAAGTATATTTCTGTAGGTGTGCTGACTGGGCGGCCCGAAGAAGAGGTGTACGGATTTCAAGGCGGCCTACTATAAGAGCTGTCCAAGGTGCATGAGCAAGCTCGGAAGGATATGAGAAACATCGCTAAGGCTTTATGGCCAGCCGATTCTCCTCCAGGATGTATGGAGGAACTCGTGAATTTATTCAAGGGAGCTCGGCGCCGTTTTGGGCTATGGAAGATATCAGCATGCCGAGAACGTGCTCGGGAAGCCTGGGCCATGGTGAAAACATGGTACACCAGACTTGATCCGAATCATATGGCGCGGGTCGGACCTCGAGGATCCAATGGAAAGGAAATTCCGGTCAGCCTGGTGTACGACCAAGTGAAGATGGCCGCCAAGTATTCACAACAGGATTGTAAACTAGACAACCTGTTAGAAGGTCTAGAGGAAGAAGAAGTTTTTGAGTCCAAGTATCAATGTACTTTTATCGACAAACTTGTCTCCAACCGAATTTGTAAAACCATTTTCATGGCAGACTTTCTGCATCGACCTCCGAAAACCCGAGGTTTGGAGTGTTTCCGAATACTATACCATAGGTAAAGACCAAAGTATGTTCAGAAACCAGGCAGTCCGGTCATAGTTGCTTGAACAGATAAATTGTATTCGGGGAGTTATGTTATATTACATTTCATTGTAAGAAACATCGTCTAGAGAGAATAGTTCCGTTAAGGGTTCCTTTCCCTGGGCCAGCATGCGGGTTTTTTATTGCATGGCGAAGTTGTGACGCTAAACATCATAGTACACGTTATAATCTGGGGGATTTTTATTGCAGCGAGGGCAGTTTGTCTTTTGCTTGCCGGCCAATTTTTCCCTTAAGAACGCTAGCTTTCGGCTTCATCCGTCTGAGATACATGTCCGGATGACCCGACTGTAACAATCGCAGAGGTGCTCCCTTTATGCCCTAGCCAAACGAGCGGGAACGTAGGGCATACGCACAGGAGACAGGCAACCCAGCTTGGACAAAACTTAAGTCATAAAGGTGCATATAATGGCAAAGAAAAGACATATATGAGTAGACCACACATATATACGGTGAGCTTGATGCTCGAAAAAGAAATGATAATAAGCTTCTGTAAAAAGAAGCCCCCAGGTATTGTAGGGTATGTACATTTAAGGATGTATAACCCTCAGGTGTGTGGTTTTATCCGAACATGAGCTAGCAGTCGTATAAAAACGAGAAAAAAGACAACAGCGAAAGGGAGAAAAGAAAGAACGAGGAAAAAGGGTATGTGTGCGGACTTAGGTGTAGAATCTTCGGAGCCTTGCAGTGTTCCATGGGTTTGGCTCCAAGCGATTATCCGAAGCATTGCGAAGGCGATAGGCTCCTCCAGTGAGGACTTCATCTATAATGAAGGGACCCTCCCATTTGGGCTTGAGCTTGTCCTTTTTCTTCTCTGGTAGGCATAGAATGAGTTCGCCGATATTGTAAGTCTTTGCGTGTGCTTCTCTGCTTTGATATCGCCGGGCCTGCTGTTGGTAGAATGTGGAACGGGCCTTCGTGACATCGCGCTCCTCCTCCAGGCCGTCCAAGTCGTCCTGCCGATCGAGCTCCTCTTTTCTCTCTTCGAACATGTGCACTCGAGGTGAGTTGTGAATAATGTCGCAAGACAAGACCGCCTCCGTGCCGTACACCATGAAAAAAGGTGTATATTCGGTCGTGCGATGGGGCGTGGTCCGCAGCCCCCAGAGTATGGAATCGAGTTCCTCAACTCAGTGCTTCTCTGATTCTTGCAGAGATCGCACTAGTCTGGGTTCGATGTCGATCATTATCATGCCATTAGCCCGTTCGACCTGACCGTTTGTCTGAGGGTGATATACGGAGGCGTAATCAAGCTTGATGCCCAAATTGGCGCACCGAGTTTTCACCTCATTGGCTGTGAAGTTAGAGCCGTTGTCAGTAATAATAATTTGCTGGACACCATAATGGTGTACGCCACCGGATATAAAGTCTATCACCGGTCCGGCTTCAGCCATTTTAACTGGTTTGACTTCTATCCACTTAGTGAACTTGTCGACCATAACCAACAAGTATTTCTTTTTATGGCAACCCCCTTTAAGAGGTCTGACCATGTCGAGCCCCCAGATCGCAAAGGGCCAAGTGATGGGGATTGTTCGTAGGGCAGTGGGCGGCATATGGCTTTGATTAGCAAAAAGCTGGCATCCAACGCAGCGCTGTACAAGGTCCTGTGCATCTGCTCGAGCCGTGGGCCGAAAGAAACCCGTACGGAAGGCCTTACTTACAAGGGCCCGAGCTGCAGCGTGATGGCCACCAAGACCAGCGTGTATTTCAGCCAAAAGCTGTCATCCCTCTTCTTCAGAGATGCATCTTGGAAGGACTCCGGTAGTACTTTTCTTGTACAGTTCTCCTTCATGAACTTTGTAGGCTTTCGAGCGTCGAACGATACAGCGGGCCTCAGTCTCATCCTTAGGGAGCTCATTCCTAGTTAGGTAGGCAAGGAAAGGCTCAGTCCATGGGGCAATTATAGCCATGATTTCGTGGGCCGATGGTGTTATTTCGGTGCCCGGACCCCGATGATATTGGGACTGTGTTCGGAATCTAGGGGTATGATCGACTCCGGACCAGTGTTGCCGCTCTCGTCCTATCACACCACGGCTGGCTTGAAGAGTCTTTCCACAAAGGTGTTAGGTGGGACGGGGTCGCGTTTTGTGCCCATGCGACTGAGGATGTCCGTGGCTTGATTACTCTCTCGAGCCACGTGATGAAACTCGAGCCCCTCAAACCGAGCTGATATTTTGAGTACGGCGTTGCGCTAAGCCGCCATCTTTGGGTCTTTTGCATCGAATTCCTCGTTTATTTGGGATATTGCAAGGTTTGAATCTCCGTGCACCTCAAGGCGTTGTATGCCCATGGAGACAACTATCAGGTGACCGTGCAATAGGGCCTCGTATTCAGCTGCATTGTTAGAGTCTGTGTACAGTATTTGGAGCACATAACGGACTGTGTCTCCTGTGGGGAATGTCAAGACGACACCAACCCCCAAGTCCGCCTAGCATTTTAGAGCCATCGAAGTGCATCACCCATTTGGAATATGTGCCGTACTCTTTAGGGAGTTCGGCCTCTGTCCATTCGTCGATGAAGTCTGCCAACAACTGAGATTTAATGGCTCGGCATGGTTTGTACATTATTTCGAATGGTAAGAGCAGAATGGCCCATTTGGCGATCCGGCCGGTGGCGTATCGATTGTTTATAATATCATTGAGTGGTACTTCTGAAGCCACCGTGATCGAGCACTCTTGAAAGTAGTGCCACAGCTTGCGGGATGCCATAAAGACCGCATATGCTATCTTTTGATAATGCGGTTATCGGGATTTGCATGGTGTAAGGACCGTTGATACGTAGTATACTGGTTTTTGGAGTGGAAATTTATGCCCCTCCTCTTTTCGTTCGACGACGAGCACCGCGCTCACCACCTGGTGGGTTGCAAATATGTAGAGCAACATCGGTTCGCTGACGTTTGGTGCGGCCAGGATTGGGTTGCTTGCTAGCAAAGTTTCTATTTCCTCTAGTCCGACCGTTGCAGCGTCCGTCCACGCAAAGTGGTCAGTGCGTCGGAGGAGGTGATACAATGGCAATGCCTTTTCTCCTAATCTGGAGATAAAACGGCTCAAAGCTGCTACATGCCCGGCTAGTTTTTGGACCTGTTTGAGGTCAGTTGGTGTTGCCAATTGTGACAGGGCTCGGATTTTGGCTGGGTTGCTTCAATTCCTCTATTGGAGACGATGAACCCGAGCAGTTTGCCGGCGGGAACACCAAAAACGCACTTTTCCGGATTGAGTCGTATATCATATGTTCGGAGGTTGTCGAATGTAAGGCATAAGTGGTCCACTAATGATTCAACATGCTTGGTTTTGATGACTACGTCATCTACATATGCCTCCACAGTCTTGCCGATTTGCTTTTCTAGGCATGTTTGAATCATGCGTTGGTAAGTGGCGCCGGCGTTCTTGAGCCCGAAAGGCATAGTGTTGAAGCAGAAAGAACCATACGGGGTGATGAATGTCATTGCGGCCTGGTCGGATTCCTTCATCTTGATTTGATGGAATCTGGAGTATGCGTCGAGGAAACACACTGAATCGTGTCCCGCGGTTGCATCAATAATCCGGTCGATGCGAGGTAGTGGGAAGGGGTCCTTAGGGTAGGCCTTATTAAGGTCTTTGAAATCGACACACAGGCGCCAGGATTTATCCTTCTTCGGTACCATGACCAAGTTTGCTAGCCAGTCCGGATGTTTGATCTCTCTGATAAAACCGGCTTCGAGTAACTTGGCTAGCTCCTCCCCCATAGCCTGTCGTTTGGGTTCGGAAAATCGCCTCAACGTTTGCTTGACTGGCTTGTATCCCTTCAGTATATTGAGACTGTGTTGGTCAGTCTGTGTGGGATACCTGGCATATCAGAAGGGTGCCAGGCAAAGATGTCCCAATTCTCGCACAGGAACGCGCCTAATGTGGCATTGACCGTCGGATCCAGCTGTGCCCCAATGGAAGCTGTCTTCTTGGGGTTCGTCGGGTGAACTTGAAATTTGACTATTTCGTCTGTTGGTTTGAAGGAAGTGGACTTAGGTATCTTATCGAGTAATACGTCGTCCTTATCCACTGTGGAACGTAAGGTGGTTAATTCTTCAGCCGCGAGGGCCTCCGATAGTGCCTCGAGGGCCAGGGAAACGGTTTTGTTTTCAGCGCGGAGTGCTATGTCCGGATCACTGGTGATAGTGATAACTCCACCCGGGCATTTTGAGCTTCATATACCCGTAATGGGGTATAGCTTGAAAGCATGTGAATGCATCTTGCCCTAGCAGGGCGTGCTACCCGCTGTTGAAAGGTGGCACATGGAAGAGTAACTCTTTGGACCTATAGTTCTCCGGCGTGCCGAATACTACGTCGAGTTTAATTTTCCCGGAACATCTTGCTTCCCGACTGGGTATAATGCCTCGAAAGGTTGTATAGTCTACTCAATGCAACTCATGTCCATTTGCATTTTATTGAGCGTGTCCTCATACATGAGGTTTAGTGCGTTGCCACCGTCCATTAACACTTTAGTGCGCCGGAAGCCGTCCACGATTGGGTTTAGGACCAAAGCGGCTGGTGCCCGGACTAAGCGGGACCTTGGTTCATCATCGGCATTGAAAGTAATCGCCGTATCGTTCCAAGGGTTTATTGCTGCTATTTGGCGAGTGCCCTTTTGCGCCGATTATTTGATGAGAAGGTCTCGAATACCGTAAATACTTTGAGATCGTTGTCCTCCGAATAGTACTTCTCTGGGGTAGTGTTGGTGTGGATACCCTCGCCGCTCTTGGCCACCTGCCGGAGTATCCAACATGCCCGTAGACTGTGCGTTGGTTGGGTATTCGGTGTCATGTGTATTTGACAGGGCCTATCGAGCCATTCCTCGAAGACAGTTCTATGTACCGTAAAGGGCTTAATTTTCTTGTCCACGGGATGATGATCGGGTGCCCCGCGAGGGTGCATCCTTTTTGCTCGTCCGTGAGATGGCTTAAAGGCCTGCGGTTCCCAACGGGCTGTCTGAGTTTTCCGAGTGCTTTCCATTGCGCAGTACTTCTACACTATTTGTGCCAAATCTGCAAAGTGTAGTATGTGATGGCGGTTGAGGGCATTAAGGATTCCCTCATCCGTACAGTTGTTGCGAAATACTGAGATTGCATCATCGTCGCAACAATCTTTAACCTTTTTTAACAAGTAGGAATCTAGCCCAAAAGTGATGGAATGTTTCCTGAGGTTGTTGTCGTATATACATTAAATCGCATATGTTCGGGGGACCAGAATTGCATGGAGAGTATTTCTTGTGGTGGGCGGTTGGGATTAAATCTGGCCCGTGGCCCACTGTGGAATCCGGGTTTTGAAGAATTTCTGATGTTAAAGGCCCAGGATCCGGAGTGGCCTGAGAATTTTTAGGCTCGAGGCCTGGTTCTATGTTCGGAGGACGGATAGCTCTCGAAGAGGGGCGTCCTGCTCATAGAGCTCGAAGACCCAAACATAGTTTGTTTTTAGCGTAGGAGGAGCGACATCCTCACCTTGCTCTTCCACAACGATCACCAAGTGGGTGACCGATGGTGATATGATTTTTCTATGGTCGGGTTTAAGCCCAATCAGATCATAATCTGTTGAGTCCCCTAGGGCTGTGATGCGATCTAGCTGTTCGTTTAAAGACAAAACATCTGTCAGATCCATCTTATCGACGCTTTCGGGGTTGATGCTGAGATGATTTTTGGCAATCCGGGGGACCGCCTCAAGCTTTATGGTCTGGCGAGGGCCTATGGTGAAATTGCCGATCTGGAGGATCTGCCTAGGAACTAGGGCTTTTCCGGAGGTGATTTTGTCGTTGATGATGAGGCGAGCCATCGATCCTTCTATCAACAACACGGAGGAAATCTCAATGAAAGCACTAATGTCGGTGTCAAAACCGGCAGATCTCGGGTAGGGGGTCCCGAACTATGTGTCTAAGGATCGAGGGTAACAAAGAGGCAGGGGACATGATGTTTACCCAGGTTCGGGCCCTCTCGATGGAGGTAATACCCTACTTCCTGCTTGATTGACTTTGATGAATATAGGGGTTACAAGAGTTGATCTACCTCGAGATCATAATGGCTAGACCCTGGATGTCTAGCATGTATGGTTGTGATTGTCTCCACGGACTAAACCCTTTAGTTTATATAGACACCGGAGGGGGCTAGCTTTATACAGTGTCGGTTTATAGAGAAAGGAATCTTCATATCCGAGTGCCAAGCTTGCCTTCCACGCCAAGGAGAGTCCCATCCGGACACGGGGGAAAGCCTTCCATCTTGTATCTTAGCCTGGACACGCGAGGACCCCCTAATCCAGGACTCCCTCACCTATTCATCCAGCCCTCCACGGGGTCCTGTTCATCCAGCCCTCCACGGGGTCCTGTTCATCCACCCCCAACCGGCTCGATCGATCGGGGTCCTGTTCATCCAGTGGCAACGGCCTCCACTACCACGGGGTCCTGTTCATCCAACCCCCCAATGGGAACTTTTCATCCAACCCCCCCCCCCCCAACAACACTCACTGTTCATCCAGAGGCAGCAGGTTCGATCGGCTTCAGTTAGCAGCAGTAGCGAAGGAATCGCTCGACCGGGTTCAGTTAACAGCCATCGACCGACCACTTGGGTTCAGTAACACGTAGTCTGTAGTGCAATCACTCGTGTTTAGTTAGAGTCAAATGCCTCGCACCCACGCGCGTACGTGTACGAGAGAAACGTGCATCGCTCGGCTCCCGACCACCCACCGTAACCGGGAACTCCCCGATATTTTCCTCGCCCTCGCTTCTACCATGACTTTTTCCATCATGGATGGCCCAAAGAATGTCATGCAGCTTCGTCTCCGGCCCGCCCAGGATGAAAAGCCCATTTTCTGTCATGAATTTCTGTCATAGAAGTAGGAGCCCACCACATCTATGATGATACCGGGTTTTGTCACAATTATCGTCATAGAAGTGCCATAAGCATGACAGGAAAAAAATTCGTTTGGCCCAAAATGTCATGGATGTGTCTTTTTTTTGTAGTGGTGTCAGCCGTTTCCTGTGAAAATCTCGGTAACTGAAATGGATACCGAAAGGTTTGAATAAGCACAAGCGCCAAAACAGATGAAATTACGAATAAGATTCCATTCGCGATGAAGGACATTAGATTGAAATCTTCTTCAGATCAAGTTGCATGTTTATGATACGAAGAACCGAGTAAAATCCAAAACAGAACTCACTCACAACACAAAGCCAAACGAAGTAAAAACACAAACACTTTGAATGAAAACCAAGAAAGAGTAAGCACCAACAATGATTTATCTCACGGCTTATGATAAACATGCGATATCCCTAAGAGAATTTCCTGCAGGAATTGATTAGTTCTTCTTCACAACCCACACTTGCGTGGGAGGTGAGGATCTCAATTGCTTTGCCTGGCTAGGGATATTCCTTCGGTGAGTCCTGCGAGACACCTGCACTCTATGATGATAATCATATGAATAGGCATTGAAGTTGTTTCCAGATACATGAATGGAATGATTTGAATATGTATGCATGTATTCCTTCTGACACAGTTCAGCGTGATAATCATTCGAGAATGATACTCGAGTAGATTTGGAGTGACAACCATTTCCTCGTCAAAAATTATCCTGCGTAGTTAGGTTAGCAGTAACTGATAGATCTTTAATAGTGCACTTCTTTACCCAAATTTGCTTCTTGGGTGAGCCTTACCTGCAGTTAGTTCCAACATATCGAGCGAAAACCTTACCATTCTATTGTTTGAAGAGTTTTTAATTTGAGTCATTTGACTCGTCAATATCAACAGGAATGGGCGAAAGATAACCAGTTAGAGTTTCAGGCTCGAGGGTTTTACTCTTTGCACGAATCCAAGTCGTACGAGGATATTGTTCGGGAGTCCAATAGGATCCATCCAAATTAAGTTTCTTTTTGAAACCTATTCCTTCCTTCTGAGGATTTTTGTGTAATATGGACTTCTTGAGCACATCACATAAGATTTGATGCCCTTTTAGGATCCTTAGCATTCCAGTCTCAAGCAAGCCCTTTAACCTGCAATTTTCTGCAGTGATAGCAGCAAGATCCTCGGAAGAGGGGTCAGTAGTAGCAATATTCTCTTTGACAGCATTAGAGTTTCAGCATGAGATTCATCATTGCTATGTTCTAGGCATTTTAAGCAAGGAGGTACAAAACCATCAGGAATTCGAATAGATTGCTCGACGAAGAGAGAAGTTTTCTCTAAAACCAGCTTGTTATGAGATTCTTTCAGTGACATGAGTTCTTGATTCCTGTTAAGGACTTCATTTGATAAACCCTCGTAGTTAACTATGAGTGAGTCATATCGAATGGTGAGATCATCAATAGTCGATGAAAAGCATCTTGCTCTTCAATCAACTTTTGATTCTTCTCCGTCTCCGCGACCAGTAATCCTTCAGTTTTCCTGAGATTTCTTTCAAGAATTTCAAGTTCATCATGTTGGGATTTAGCTATCTTGACCAGTTTGGCATAGGTTTTATATTCAGGTGAATATTCATTCATAGACCTCTGGTGTTTAGCAGATACCTGATCTTTTGATGATTTTGCCATGAGACAAAAGGCAATTGGTTCATCATTTCTTGAATCGTCATAACTTGAAGCATCAACATCAGTATCTGATTCACTGGTATACTTTGATGATTTGATGGCAACATATGCATTGCTTCTCCCAATCCTTTTGTAGAATTCTTCATCATCTGATTCAGTGTCAGTAGCTTCTTCTTCAGAGTCCACTGTCAGATTAGCACACGCTCTGTTTAGCTGTGACATCCTCTTCATATTTGATTCAATGATAGCTCCGGATTTCACGTCAGTGACTGGTCTTGTCAAAGAAGATGAAGGAGATGCAATTTCCTTTGAGAGCTTGGTATGATGATCCATTCAAGTAAAACCACTACAGTGAAGGTATTTCCATCTACTGCTAGATTTTTCTTCCCAATCAGGGCAGTCAGTGATGACATGGTCGTATAACTTGCACTTGAAGCACTTCATTCGGAGGCAATCGTCTTCTTGATGATTCTGGCGCGTGAAACCCGTCATCATTTATGAGACAAAGATTGTGTCTTTTTAGATCACTTAGCCTTTTTGTGAGCATTTCAACTTCTCTGGTGATGGTGTGTTGATTCTCAACATCTTCTTCTTCTTCTTCTTCTTCTTCTTGAGAACTGCCATAGTGTGAGAGAAATTCTCCTTCACTTTCTGATGAAGATTCTTGATTGGAATTTTTGACTGCCATCTTGTCTTCATGAATTGACAGCAGTGTCATGACCTCAACATAGTTAAGCTCTTCATAATGAGGTCTTTGCTTGATTGCAGACACAATAGAGTCGAAGGATTCATCAAGCGCGTTCAGAAGCTTGTTGACTACATCTCTATCGGTGATATCAAGTTACTCCTCACTTTCTTTACGCAGGCTTCTGAATCCAGTGAACATAGCATGAAGCACTTGAGTGTGAGGATCTGATCAGGCAAAAAATTCTTCATGAGCACTATTGAGAGCATCTCAAATTTGCTTTGTTGTGTTGGGCCTATGGAACCGAAAGAAAATGTCTAGACTACCACAGATGATATCTTTTGCTTGAGCATCCAAATGCAGATGTGCTTTATCATCGAAAGTCAGATTGTTTTGTTGCTGAATGGTGTAGCCATCTTCCACAACCTGCCACAGATTATAGTCGATAGCTTGAATTCTTATTCTCATTTGTTCCTTCCAGTATAGATAGTCATTTCCATCAAAGATAGGAAATCTTTCAGAGTGCAAGGATCTACCTACAAACGACATACTCAAAACTCCAAGGACGTTAGACCTTTAATAAATAGAGACAGGGAGAACCTGCCCGGATACCAATTGTTAGGACCGAGAGTATATCGACCAGAGGGGGGTGAATGGGGGATTCAAAATTTCTTTTGAAGCTTTGAACCAAACCAATTACAGCAACAGAATAGAGTATTGAAGGAAATGAACAGAATCAATCTTGTTCGTCAGAAGCATATTCATCGATAAAAGCATTGACAACAGTACGAGCTTGATAAATCACAGGTTTAACTACAATGAGAGTAATGCAATATGCAAATAGATGTAGCATAAAGAGACGTGGCATGGGAGATACTGAATCAAATACTATAAAGCGATTTCACAAGTAAATTTGAAGTACATGATGGTAAAGAAAGAAAACAGGTGATGATAACGAACAGGAATGAACACACATACACAGGATGTTGACAACATAACGAAATGATCAAGTAATCTATCAGCACAGAGCACGATTAATAACTGCTGAAGGAAATGCAGTAGAATAGATATAACCAGTGGTGCTCGATGGATACATAGAGATTTGGTAGACTAGTTCACCCTTCGGCCAAAGGGCTACGTCTGGTTGGAGGGGCTGTGAATTAACACAGAAGATAAACTCTCTTCACCCTATTCTCCTTCAACGTAGAGCTGATCAGACTTAGGTTGATTTCACTCATGGTAGATCCTTGTCAGCGATCTCCAAACCTTTAGTCGACCTTCGCGAACCACAATCACTCTTGGTTTCTGAAGATCAGGCTCGGTGAAGACAACAACTCTTCAACACTCGAAGTTGAAACCTATCCATCTAGAGAGTGCACAGCTCTCAAGAGTAATAGGTACAAGAACTCTCGCTCAGAACTACTGTGATGCTAAACCTCTGTCTAAGTTTGGGCTCTTGGTTTTTCTCTCAGTGGATCTTAAACTCAAATCACTCAGAGAGGGGTTGCTCAAATCAATCTTCTCAGAAATCTCAGGTGGAGCAGCCAACAGACAAAGATGGAGTGGGATGGCTATTTATAGCTGCAGCCTTCCCAGATGGGAAATGACCAAATTAGACATCGTGCTCAGCCAATGGACGAACGACATGATTCCAACGGTCGGATTTGAGCACAACGGTGACATTTCTTGCGGAGCAAGAAATGCTAACTCCTCGGTACGAGGCAAATCTCTTGCAGTGATGAAGATCACAATCTCTTGCTGGCAAGTATCTGCGCAAAGCACAAAGAGATTTCTCTTGCATCTTTCATAGGTTATGGCTAAGCATCACAGCGGATCTAAGCATCGAGAACCTATACCCCCCTTTATAGTACAGAGGTCCTATGACTCGAAAGAATGAAAGAAGAACAACAAAATGAATTCTATGTCTTCACTTTGTCTTCGACTTCCATCGCTGTAGTCAATTTTCGGACGACAGTACCGAAACAAAAGCTTTGCTTCAGCAGTAAACTTTCGAGGGGTTGATTTCTTCTCATCAATCCTCTCGACTCTATCACTTGAACAAATATAGCTCGTTCTTCTCTGCAACGCATATGTACTTCAGTGAAGTTCCTCGAACTCAGCACCAGAGACAACATTCTCTTCGGTTGTGTATGGACTTTTTCTCTCCGTATGCACTAGCAAACAAATCAGCCCATACTTGTTTCTGTCAACAATCTCCAAAACACTAGGTAGGCATATATTGCACCAACATGGAGTAATAGTAGTAGACTTATCACGAACGTAATGCCTATGTGAGATTATGCCATGAATGATAAAATTATAAATTATCGTTATTCTGTCAATTGTGCAACAGTAATTTGTTACCATGCCATTACCTACTTCCGAGAGAGATTCCACTAGTGAACCTATGGCCCCTCGGGGTCTTTTCTCCATTAATACAAAAGTTCCTACAATTTCCTATTAATTTTTTTTATGTTTGCCCTATGACAATATATTTTATTTTACTCTTGTAACTAGCAAGAACATGAGGATTGACAACCCCCTTGCTACTTTCGGGGGCAAGCAATTTTATTTGTTTGTTTGTATATATTACCAACATTGTTAGCTTGGTGCCTCCTACTGGTCCGATAAACCTTGGTTCTTAACTAAGGGGAATACTTTCTACTGCTGTGCTACATCACATTTCCTCTTCGAGGAATCCAACAACTCCAACGGGAATAACAACTCTTAATCAACAACCTGGGCCAGTGCATAAAAGGCATTGGCCCCCTACCTAGCAATCGGTGGTGTCATCTCATGACAACTCGAGTTTTGGCTATCGCCCACTTTGAATAGACGGATGACTCCGGAGATAGAGTGCACGCGGCTCTGGATACAGATCTGACTCACCGGGGGCCTCTCTGGACTATTTTACATTATCTCGAGCACTTGTTACACCAGACTCCTAGGATGCTTCGTGGCAACACATTGTTGAGGTTTCCAACATATTCATGTGATAATTTATAATGGACGAGTTGGATCACCCCTATAGGGTTAAATCTTTGGGAAAGCCATGTCCACGGTGATGGACGACTTGGTATTTTGTAACCTTCGGTTGTAGACTTGCCAACCATGTGCGTACCGTGATTGCCTCTTCTTGTGAGATTCTGATCAAGAAGAGAACATGGTGGGTTTATGAATGACTCGTAAGTAGGTGTTCAAGATCACTTCTTACTTAATCATACTAGTTGTGCCCCCCTGATGCATAGGAATTAATCGTCTTGTTCTAGTACTCATAGGACTAGTTGGCTTACAAATGGTTAGTGCTTGCTACAACCTCACCTCTTAACCACTTTCGGACCCATAAGTCTTGTTAGTCTTGATATCCATGGTAATGTTATTGCTGAGTCTCAGTGACTCACGGATACCACAACAACAGTTGCATGTACGGGTAAAACGATCCTCTAATGTGAGAGTGATATATGTTCTATTTGGAGTTCTTCTTCTTCGACGACGATCATAGGATGGGTTCCCGGTTGGTAGCCTGGGATTAGGAGGGTGGACGTTGCTTTATTTATTTGGGGCCTCTTTAGTCCAAATTGCTTCTTATTCGCTACTCCGATTGTGCCTTTTGTATGATAATTCTGATGTAATGTTGGCTTATGTGACCTATAATTTGTGATTTAGCTATGTATGACATTTGTTTGTCATATTATTACTCTTGTATCATGTCTCATCATTTGTGGTTGTATTTGTTATAATGTCCACCTTGTTACCGACATGTGACACTTGCGTGTATCCAATTAGTCACATGTTGGGGCGTACCAATATGCGCTTCTATCCTTAGCGAGGATTGTAAATGCTTTTTCAAGCTAGGACTGCATGTTGGGCATTACAATATTGACCAGAAAGGGTGTGAATGGGAGAATTTTTTTCGAAACTTGAAATCTCTTAGTACAACACAACAGAAAACTCTTAGTACAACATAATAGAAATAAAACTAAGTAGATGCAGGACTACAAAATAAAATTACAACTGAATGAAAACATGGCATAGTAGACATAATATATCTCTAAGAAAAGTAACTATGAGATCTCAGATAGAAAACATACACACTACTGTGAGATGATCATTAGGGCAAGAGTGAGGTGGAAAACTAACTAGCACTAGATGTAAAGCAAACGAACATACATGTATACGACCTTGAGTACAAGGAATGCAAAGATACACCACAACGAGGTCCCAGTACAAACAGATTTGTATGAAATGTAAATCTATAATATTTTCCCGAAGAACGACAAAGGAGATACACTCAGGTGAGAATAAATTACAAGAAGTAATTTCAGAATGTGAAGAAACCTGGTAGTGCTCGATGGCGACAAATAATTTGTTAGATCAGTTCACTCTCCAGCAAAAGAGTTACTTCTGGTTGGAGGTACTTGTGATTGAACAGATGAACTAACCTCTCTCCGTCCTGTTATCCTCAACATGAAGTTCCTCAACATTAGTTGATTTCTCTCATGGTAGATTCCTATCGGGAATCTCCAAACCTTCAACAGACTTAATCTTCGAAGACCACAATTACTGTTGATCACTCTAGCAGATGCCTAACCGTATAGAGAGTTATCAGCTCTCAAGAGTAGCAGGCTCAAGAATTCTCAACTTAGATCTGTCTGATGCTCAACCACTATTTTAGTTTTTTGGCTCTTGGGTTTTCTCTTAGAAGGATTTACTCAAATCTATCAGAGAGGGGTGCTCAATCAATCTTCTCAGAATCTGAAGTGGAGCACCAAACCATCTCGGTTGGTACAAGGTAGCTATTTATAGCCGGAGCAATCTTGAGAGGGAAATGACCATTTAGGACATGCGGACCAGCTAATGGCCAACTGACATGTTTCCAGTGGTCGGATTTCATTTCAAACTCACACGACAACTTTACTTGAGGAACAAGTAAAGTTGACTCCTCTACCAGAGTATTTTTCTCACATCCCAGAAGAATTTTGTCTCTGGCTGGCAAGTAAATGACTCTACGCACAAAGAGATTTCTCTCCACTCACATGCGATAAGTTTCGATTAAGCATCACACTAGACAAAAGTCTCGAAATACTTCAACCTCTTTTAATAGTACGGTGGTCCTATGACTCAAATCAAGGAAATGAAAACTACGAAAGAGTAATGTCTTGTCTTTGTCTCCATTCTTCTTCTATGCACTCAACTCTCTCGGACCATACTCCATAGTAATTGCTTCACTTCAGCAACATTTTCAGGGTTATCTCTGACACACAATCTTCTCGGCAAAAAACTTCTCAAAGCTCAGCAAACTTCACGGCGGCGCATATAACTCTCTCGGAAGTTTAGCCAACTTCTCCGAAGATTATATCAATCTTCTCGAAACTCCAGGGACCTATCCTTCTTAGTGCGCACTAGCAAACACATTAGTTCCTCGGTGTTTCTGTCCAACAATCTCCAAAACCTTAAGGGGTATTCGATTGCACCAACCGAGGCCAGGGACAGGGGAACCCCTAGCCAATTTCACGTTGCCCTTGACATCGGCGGTGGTGTTAGTGCTCCTTTTCTTTCCCGAGGGGTCATTCGAGTTCCCTCCTCCCCAATTTCCCCGGGTGATAACACTTCCCATGCTTGGTCGGGCAATGGTGGCCCTATGGCGTCATTAGCCTTCTTAAAGGTGTAACCTTGGGTGGCGGATGTGTGTGCTTTCGGGGTCGATAGATAATTCTATATGACTCTATGCTTGATCGCTCCGCGGGTTGTTGACCAGCGTTATGGTGCCCTCGTGTTAGGGGCGACGGGAGATAGTGGTCTCCCTTTCGGCAACGGGTGTGGTGAGATTATGCTATCATCTTCGCTCATGACTCAGTTGACCAGGTGGCAGAACGTGCACTTATCCTGCGGCTACGTGTTTCTCCTCCCTTTGTTTGGTGCTTGTTAGGATTTTTTAGTCGCCGATCCTTTTAGGCGACCAAGTATTCTTGCGTCTTGATTAAGATGCTTCCTTTCGTGCCGCGTGCGCTTTGTGCTCTCCCGGTGGTTGTATTTGTTGTGTTTGTTTGCTAATCGCATCTTCTTTTTCTTCTTCTTCTTCTTCTTCTTCTTCTTCTTCTTGCTCTCAAGCGTATTCATGTTGTTTGTAATACCAATGTCTCCTTGGCGGTTGATAGCTTTATTAATTTTAAGTTGGACCGACTGCCTTTTCTCTAAAAATTCAACGGGTGAAGAGAGATTTAACGTGGTTGTTGCATTAGGAGTCAATATTGTAATAAAAAGGAGAAACTGTCTCCTTTTTTTTTATAAAAGAAGAATGATAAGAACGTGGAGTATTGACCAGCTACACACACCCCAGTTAATTGTTGATCGGCATGATAATGGTCCGTGTCAAGGAAATAATCAATCATCAATGTACAGTATTGACCGGGTACCTGCGATTGCGACTCCCACTCGATCGGCAGGCTCTTTTGGCGTTGGTGATTATACAACCAGGAGAGAGTACGTTATTAGTTGTGCGATCAATTAATTTGGCGCTAGAGAGTGCCATTTCCTTGTCGATTAACAGCAACTATATATGTATGTGCGATTCCGTACGCGCGATCGATGCGATGGATTGATGGGACGCTGGAGTTGGAAACGTGGCCGACACATGGTTTTGGCTGAGGCTAGAGACTTGATTTAGGACAAGTTTTCGCATCTCAATCTGTCAGCTTGTTTCTTTATAAATAGGATTCATCGTACTGCTACATGTTATCTTCTGTATATATGCCCGACCCATGACCGGCTTAACCGGCCGTTTAACGGATGCACCGTATAGTCTTTATATTTTTTTAAACCGGGCTTTAACCCTTTTCATTACATTCATAACAGAAATATATAGTTCAGTGACCAAAGACCCAAGAATCACACCGACATAAGAAAACTAGAAAGAGAAAAGGCGAGTCCAAAGCATCACTGAGAAACCCACCATGGGCACTCGTCATCAAGCAGCCGACTGTGGGGCAAAAATCCAGCGATACCATCGATCACGCTAACCAGTAGGACCTAAAAACAAACAATCTGACTCCAAAAGGAAACCCGCAACAGTTCGTAATCTCTAAGGCTCACAAACGAGCAGGAAGACACTCACGCAGGAGTGAGATCAACTATCTTGGCAAAAGTAAACTCGAGGCGTCAGAGAGAGCATCAGTCCATCGCTGAATTGGTTGGAGCCACACATATTTTCATCATTGTCGAAGCATTGAACCTGAGCATCTTGGCTCCGCGCTCCATGGCCTCCCGATCATCACCAGTTATCAAACCTGCCCAGTATGTCAAAAAACCACAAGCAGTATACACCACATTAAATGGAGTTTTAAGCATTTTTTGTTCAAAAGTAGCCTAGTTGCGACAATTCCAGATTGCCCAACAAACGGCTGCCAAACCAAAGGTATAAAACTTAGCCCCATCGGGAAGGAAAATGTAACACCAAGAGAAATACTGCCAGATATTGTTCGGGCAAAGAGATGTGCCCAACACACACCCAACCGTCCTCCAAACCACCCGAGCAACAGGACAAGTGAAAAAAAGATGTTGCGAAGTTTCAACTTCTCTGCAGAACGAGCATCTAGGATTGCCTGCCCAATTTTGCCTCTTCATGACTTCTCGCGTCAGAATCACATCTTGAAACAATTGCCAAAGAAAAATTTGGATTTTGAAGGGGAATCTTAGCTTTTATTAATTAGAGGTGTAAGATTTGCCTTATTTATTAATTAAAAAAAATCGATTCAAATAATGTGTTAGAAGGACCCCACGTTATATTACAAAATCAGATTTTATTGGTATTTAGGGGCTGTTTGGATTGTAGCCAGCAACCGCCTTGCTAAAATCTCAGCGCTGACCAACAGACTTGGCATTCATTTGGTTGGATGCCAAATCTTTCGACCGATGCCAAAATTTTAATCATCAGTTCACTTTTCGCGACAATACAAGGACAAATCATTTTGGATTTCAATGCACACTATTGTACATGCCCTGACGCGCCCTGATTTGCCGTGGCTGGCTTGGTCGCCCTTAGCGCATGTGGTTGCCCAAAGCGTTGATTCGTTTTTTATTGTTGCTAGAAGAATCCCCAAGCGGACTTTGACGGAAGACGCAGGTATTTCTCTAGTTTTAAATAGTCCAACCAATTAATTAGTGTAGCGAGAGAGTCCATAGCTATATTAATTATTTGCACGTTGGAATTAAACGAATCGATCTCGTGGAGGTGTTCCAATTAAATCCTAAATTAGGACGAAGCTTAGCTTGCTCATTGGCTCATTGCGTATCGTCCTAGCCATAAAGTATTATTGTTGTTCGACTTTCAGCACATTTGATAGCCGCTTGCCAACTAACGAATGATTGCGCATGTGCTTATACAGTCGGCAAAAGGTAGCCCTACTATATTTACCACTCACGTCTATGTATCAAACGCGTTTCGGTATATGTTTGAATTGTGCTGTTGTGATCATTTTTGTTAACTTTTATTATCTAATATAGGAATATCAATCAGCGGAGCGGTGCGGTCGTCCGTTTTCCGCAAACAGCGAGCTATGCGGGAGTTTGGACATGCACTTTATCAACAAAAAATCCCCACATGGTCCTTTCTCTTCTCTTTCCCCCAACCGCACACTATACACACAAAAGCAGCCAAATGCATGGTCCCCTCTTTCTCCTCTCAGCCAAAAAAAATGGGATTATTTAGTGAATAGTTTTGAATGGCTCTCTTCTGTGGACGGGAATCGGGATTGTTTTGAGGATTAGCGTTGGAAATGCCCTAACACTTTCCGAGAGATGTTGTTAGTTAGTTTATGTTGATCTATGAAGCATGCGTTAAAGCAAGATGGGACTGCTAACTTTCTATGTTGATCGACGAAGCTTGCACTAAAACCACAAAGCAGCTAACAAGCTAGCTAGCCTTTATTGCGGGAAGTAGTTAAACTGAGATTTCTTAATGAAAAAGAGAAATGCATATAAAGCTACTTATATCCATATCATATGACATGTGCATGGGGCAATAAAATAATACTTGCGGGTGTCTTTTTTTTGCGAAAACAATAATTGATTAGTTATCGATTATGACAGTTCTCTGCTACATTCAGCAGTACTCTCCAGTGGCCATCAGGTATAGTGTTTGCAGTCATGTGTTTGTCTATTGGAGCCAACCACAGTTACACGACTCGGTACCATACAGTGAGATCATACTCCATCGGTTGACCAATTTACACTGATTAACTAGTTTAGAAGTAGCTAATTACCTCTGCAGCAGCAACAACAACAACGACAACAACAATGAAGCAACTACCAAGGACATCCATCGGAAATTGCAAAATGAGCCCACCTTGCCTCAGGTTTTCTTTTTTAAGAAATCAAAAACCACATATTTTAAGTTTCAAAATAAATAAATTTAATTATGATTTTTTGAACTAACATATGCACCCTTAGAGTGACTCTAGCCGATTCCTATCCGGCTGTAGACGAGTACAATTTTGGTTTTACTCTTTTAACAGGCACCTAGCCGATCCGTAAAACCGAATCGAGGAGTAAACTTTTTGCTCCGCCTCCTATTCGGCACCTAAATATACTCGGTCATGACCACGCGGAGCAAAAATTATGCCTCTCTTGCACCTCCCACCCCCACTGCCTCTTTGTCAGCGCACCTCCGACCACCGTCCGTTGGCCCCGCCGCTACCTCAACACCTCCCTTGGCCCTCGCCGTCCTTCTAACCGACTCTGAGCCTGTTTGCCGCTATCGTCGCCGGAATCAAGGTGAAACGCTGTCGCCGTCGCCAGATTTCTCTCGAATCTTCTTCCTCTTTGGTGTCCGCCACATCTGACCTTGCTTGTGCACCATTGCAGGCCATCCCCACGCGTCACCGCCCGCTGGTTTTTCCTGAACGTTGCCGGTCGGCCGGTGCACCACCGCCGCCTTGCAAGTGTTCGACGGTTTGCCTAGGTGATTTTGTTTACTTTTCTTCTTTCGTTTCGTTTCATTTTGTACAATCAAATTGAACCGAACCATTTGAATTGAAGATGCAGAGGTTGAGAGAGATGATCTTCAAGAACTTTAAAATCGTTCGAAGAGCAAGAAGACGACGAATACTTTAAAATCGTTCTTGGCATGATTCTCAATGATGATATTCGACGGACAAGGAGTGGATCACAGTTTGGCCGCATACAACTCAATCGTGATAGAGCGGAGGGCCATGCCAAGATCATGAGAGACTACTTTGATCCAAATCTAACCTATTCGGAGAAGTACTTTTGCCGGTGCTTTTCGATGCACACAAGTTTTTTTCTCACCATTACAAAAGCGGTTGAGAAGTATGATGATAGGTTCAAGCTTAGAAAGAATGCATGTGGAGATATAAGTGCAAGCCCTCTAATGAAGTGCATTGCGGCTATTCAACTTTTGGCATATGGGTGTTCGGCCGGTGCAATTGGCGACTATGCCTGCAGGTGAAGACACAATCTTGGAGGTTGTTCAAAGGTTCACTAAAGCAATGATCGTTGTTTTTGGGCCGGAGTACTTGAGGGCACCGAACGAGGAAGACACCCAAAGGCAAATGGCAGACAATGAAGCAAAAAGATAGCCAGGGATGCTTGGATCACTTGACCGTATGCACTAGACCTAGAAGAATTGTCCAGTATGGTGAAAAGGTTAGTACAAAGGCCACTTCAATAATCCAATGATTATTCTTGAGGCAGTTGCAATGAAGGACCTTTGGACATGACATTCATTCTTTGTTTTTCTGGCTCTCACAGTGACTTGAATGTGTTGTCGAGATCATCACTGTTTGCTAGGCTTATTATAGGAGATGCTCCTCCTTACAACTGTACAATCAATGGGCACAACTACTCGATGTGTTATTATCTTGCGGGTGACATCTATCTCCCATGGGCCACATTAGTCAAAACAATTCCACATCCAAAAGATAGTAAAAAGTATTCATTTTTCCCAATGTCAAGAAGAGATGTGGAGAGAGCCTTCGGTTTGCTTCAGAAGCGCTTTGCAATTCTTCGTGCCCTGCCAAGTACTGGAGCTCCAAGGTTCTATGACAAATCATGACTTGTTGCATCATTTTGCATAACATGATCATTGAAAATGAGAGAGATATGGCTGAGAACTTTCAGTACATCACCAACAGGACTCCTGTTGAGCCGGAGTACGATCCAAATAACATCCTGGCATTCGTTGAAGCCAATCGCAAGATAGAGAACCGAAAAGTTCATAATCAGCCCTAAGAAGATCTTACTGAGCATCACTTGCAACTTCAAAGCACTTCCTAATGTGGTTTTAGGTGTTATTTGCTACATTTGAACCATTCGTTTTTTTTAAATTTGAATAATTCGCTTTGCAAACTTTGAATTCGGTTTGTAAACTATATTTTGTGATTTGCTTGAACCTTCATATTTACTTTTAGTTTCGATATGTGTGCTAATATGTAGTTGCAATGTAAACTAGAATTGCATAAGTTAGAAAGAACAAAATTATACTCCATTATATTTAGGGGGTCAGCTAGGTCTGGCCAAAATTTGAGTAAATATACTCCACTAAGGTTTACTCCGCCGTTTAGAGCATCTCTAGCTAGCAGGTCTGATATATACCCGCCCCGCAAAAATCATTTATGGGCTGCCTGTAAAAAAAATCATGGTATCGCGAGGCCTCTAGCGGAATAGATCGCATAAACTCGTCCCGCAAAACATTTGCGGGACGATTTTCCATGATCTGTTCCGTCCCGGAGGCCTCGCGGTACCGTAGTTTTGTCAGAGCTTTGCAAATTCTAGATTTTCTAAACCAAATAGAACCATAATATAAATTAAACATATGAATATAAATGGTCCGAAAAACGATTGACAATACAACAATCGTCTTCATTACAACAAATGTTCAAATTCAAATAATTATTACAACAACAAATTGTCCAAAATTATAAACAAATACATATGGAATTTATTAAATAAAAATAGGAATCTATCTGCCATAGAGTTGCCATTGATGATCAATAAGATCATCACGGAGCTGGTAGTGCAAACCACTATTCTCAATCTTCGGGTAGGTGTCAAGAAATGCAGTGATCTCATCTGCGTCCCTGGCAGGCTTCACACAGGCTTCACACGGCTACCAAGATTATCATAATAAAACTCTAAGTTCAAATCCCTCTCATCCTCGATGATAATGTTTTTTAAAATTACACATGCAGTCATAATGTTTCTGAGGGATTTCTTATACCAGAAGTGAGCAGGACCTCGAACAATGGCAAACCGAGCTTGCAACACACCGAATGCCCTCTCAAATATCCTTTCGACTTGCCTCTTGTGCCATGATTTCAAGCACACTAGTAGGTTTACGTTTGTGACCGGTGTATTGCTCGCAAGCTTCAACCATGTGAACGAAAAGCGGCCCACACATTCGATATCACCTACGGAAAAGGTGCGCCGGATATGTCGGTACCTCAGCGAAGTAGTCCTTCATGAGCATCTTGTCACTGAGAGCTCGGTTGCGCGGAATGCATAGCCGGCCAACTGTGTATCTGTGGCGCTTTCTCTTCGGGCCCCTTTCAAATTTGTCGATGGATTGCAACAACACAAGGTTGTCGACGTCGTGGTCTAAAATCATCTCCTTTATATCGGAATCATCCGACGAAGATGACGATGACGAACTCCATTCCATCTAACAAAAAAAATGCACGCCGGTGATTATTCCAGAATCTCACCGGTCGAAATTAAATCACAAATCGGCGGCATTGAACTTACCTTCCCCCGATGCAATTCCGCGGGCCAGAATCAAAGTGAGCCGCCCTTTCTTCTCCTCCGCCGGCCGAAGCAAAATGCCCTAAGATACCTAAGCTCCAAGACATCACTCTCATGAAAGGAAATGGCACCTAGTGTCGCCGCTGTCGAGTCCGAGACAGACATGGGTCTTCCCCCGAAACCCGAACACAGAGAAGAAACGCAATGACGCCCTCAAAGGATAGTGGCACCCTGGGCACCAGGGTCGGCAATCTCTAGGTGGACCTTGCACAAAATATAGATTATTTCAGGTATCACAATTGCCCGTCGCTTTTGGCCAATCTACAACTCGTGCGACCAATTTGGTGATAGGCAGTACAGTTATTGCCGGTGACAATTGGTACGGCCTACTGGACGGCAGGGGCTTCTTTCAGAGATCACACCAAGAGAAACGCAGATGGGAACGTGTGATCGCGGGGAGGAAGATGAGGAACGGAACACGCACACGTATGCAAAGCGCACGCGCGCGCACGCTAGCTGCATGATCGGGATCGACAGGGTTACTGTCAACCACGTGCCTGAGATCGGGATCGGTCGATTGGCACTCCACCGGGAAAGGAAAAAAGAAAGGAAAATGAAGTGGCTCGGAATGAAATTGATCGAATCGCTGTCCCAATCAGGTAGCCAGCTCAAAGCGTCTTTTTGACTCGGTCCATGCAAGGTAACCTGACCTGGCGCAACCAAATTAAACACGATCATTTCAGGGAGATCCATCATGCGGTTCTGTGTCCTTTCTTGCTATAGCTCTCTCCTTCTTGTCTTGTGAAAACATGTGATGCGATCTTCGTACGGTTTACTTTCTAGCATGATAATTACCTTTTGCATTGAGGTCTGAGTAGGATCGCTCTGTTCCTAGCTCTAGCTTGCTTTCAGTCAGTGAGCTTTCGGCGGGTTAATTCGTGCGTGAGAATAGTAGTTTTGGTAGTGCTCGGAGTAGGCGTATATGGGTCATCGCGTAGGTGTCCGTCCTGGTATGGACGTTAGAGTTTGGACGCGAATATGTGGCGATCATCAGCCAGGGAGGAGGGGTGCAGCGAACGAATCGATCGCCAGAGAAGTATCAATCCAGCGAACGAAAATTGGGAGAACCCCCCGGCGTGACCCAACAGCCTGACAGGCCTTTTACTGGGCCTTCCCTTCCCAAGCATCATCCATAAGCTAAAATTACCTATAAAAAATCCATAAGCCAAATAAGTGCATATGGCAAAAGTGCATATTGTTTTAAAAAATACATACACAGATTTGCACATAGTTTAAATGATGTGACAAAAAAAATTCTTTGGCAAATTCACAGATTTGCCATGAATATATAAAATCATAGATTTTGCCATGTAGACAATTTTATGTGGTGATTTAAAATGGCAAGTGTCCAAATTCTTTAATTGCCAAGTATTATGAAAAGCCAAATTATTTAACTGCCAAGATAGTATGAAAAGGAAAAAATCATAAATTTTTGCCATTTCACAAACCAAAGTTCATAAATATACAAAAAAAAGTCGTTATGATCCATGGAAAAAATTATATGAAAAAACACAAACATGAAGCGAAAATTCCCATGATTTTTCATTTGCAATGACTTATGAAACAAATTTACCTAATTTTTCCATGTGAAAAAGAACAATACACGTAAGTTTCAAATATTGCCGTGTTTTCGGAGACCAAAAATGGAAATACCATGAGACTATATGGAATCACTATTGAAAGCAATTTTTGCATCGTGTGTATTTTGCATTTCCTTCTAGGAAACAATAAATGAATAAACATCTATGTTTACCATGTCACTAAGATAAAATTACAAAATTGCAATGATTTGGAGTAAAAAAGAAAGGCCTAAATTTTCCATGAGAATAGAAATATAATTGTCATGCTTCCAACAATAAAACTAACGCTGTATAGTTAATAAAATTGCCATGGTCTACCGGAATAAAAATGCCATGCTACAAAAATTGAATTTGCGATGATCGAATGAATAAATTTTCCATTTCTAAATAAAAATAAAAATACCATAGTACCTACAATAAAACTACCAAGTTCTAATTAATAAACATGTCATGTTTTAATTAAAAAAGTTGACATGGTCTAAGTACTAAAATTGCCATGGTGCCCTATAATAAAAAAATGGGCATGGAAAAAATAAGAAAAAATGTTCTCTAAAATTTGTAAATTTTCCATGTCTACAAACATTTTTTTCTTGAAAAAATTTCAAAAACAACATCTGATTTTTGTTCATGTGACGCTAACAAAACATATCAAAAAATTTCCATGTCATATACACCAAAAAATGGAAAAATGCCATGATCCAACAAAGTAATTTGCCATATCTATGAAATTAATTTTTTTGACCCCCAAACCGTAGAACAATGGTTCTATGGTATTTTATATTAATAAAACAAAATATAGTACAAAAGCACCCACATTGGGTAAAAAAATGGCAGGTAACTAGCCAATGCCTGTTCTAGGTATAAAGGTCATGTCTTTACATATTATTGTCTATCCACTGTGAAAATCTCGGCTCATATTTATTCTTGATCTTGTGTCGAAGAAGCTTTAGATCTTGCTTGAAATGGTATCTCCATGATTGTATTGATTGTTGTTGTGCTTTGAAAATTTTGCCATTTCTCTGAATCCAGATGTTCCAGCATCCCAAGATTACAATTTCTGTGGCAAATTGCTTTGGTAGGTGATCCAATGCAAGAATTGTGTCCTCATACACAAATGTTCCTCTCTGTCTATTTGGTATCAAGGAGTTCCAGCATTCTTGTGTAAAGTTGCAATCCCAAAGCAAATGCATAGTGGTCTCCTCAGCCTTTTGGTTGCAGTTAGGGCAGTGGGGGTCATCTAAATGCATTCCCTTTCTCTTGATTAGTGCCCTGGTATTGATTCTACAGTGTGCTACTAACCAGAAGAAGATCTTGTGTTTTACTTTGCTGGAACTACTCCATATGATGTTGAATATGGGGTGCTCCTCCTTATATTCAAGCATCCGTTGATAAATGTGGATAGCTGAGAACTTGCATGCTAACCCATTAATGGACCGTTTATCCTTTCTATCTGGAAGCAATTGAGGGGTAATTTCCCCTAATTGATTGAATTGATCATATGCTTCAATTGACAGTGGCAGGTGGAAGTATTCAGTCCAATCTTGTACTTCATAAAAGTTCTGCATTGTTTGGGCATCATTAATTGCAAATGAATGAAGTTGTGGAAGTGACTGTTGGAGTGTTTGCTCATGCCATTTGTATTTCCAGAAAAGCACTGTTTGTCCTGATCCAATTGTGCATTTGCTCATTAATTTAAATCTGTCTAGAAGTGCAATGTGTGTCTTCCACCAGAAAGAGCCTTCATGAATGTGTGTCTATGAAATTAAATTTGCCATGTATCATAATACAAAACATGATTTGCAATAAAACTATCGTAGTTTAATCATTAAAATTTCCATGCTACCTACAATAAAACTTTTGGGACCCTGATCCTAACTCACACCGATCTAGCATGTAACACATCATATCACTTTACGGCCTCACGGACGATATCCCCACGGCTGCTTACCTTGGCCGGGACCGTTTGCATCTTTTGGCTCACGTATATGATTGTGTCGCTAGCATCCATATGAGAGAGAACCCGGGCCGACATGACTAGTTGTAAATCAAGGTGGCACAAACTTACAGGGACATGCATACATGACCCAGCAATTGACGTGTCGGTCAACAACGAGTGTAACCGAGTCATACTGAGGCTACAAAGGACTCCAGTAAACACCGCGTGACATTTCCCCCGTAGGGACAGACGCAGGAGCAAAGAAGGACACATGCCGGTCAATCCATGTGTTCCGGATGGAAGCACTAGGAGGCATTTCCCCATAAGGAAGGCTACTAAGAATAAACAACTAGGTGTTAGATCCCACACATACCAATGCATTTCAAGCATACACACAATATGCACGGTATGTGTAGATACAACATGGCATCACAACATAACTCTATGACTCAAGTATTTATTTGAAAGGCTCCAAAGAGTCATACGTAACATGATATTACAAAAGGGGTCACATGACCCATCATACAAGCATACAAGCAACGGAAGCATAAACATGTCTGAGTACATACATCTACAAAAGAAAAAGGCTGAGAAGTCTGACTATCTACAAGACCCTCCAAAGGAACCAGACCTCTGTCTGGAATTCCCAAGCTTATCAGTCAATGTCAAACTCATCATAGGAATCTAAAGTGAGATTGAAGTCTCCTCTGCAAAAACATAAATTCAACAAATGTGAGTACAAAAGTACTCAGCAAGACTTACATTAGAACTATCTACGTATGCATCAGTATCAACAAAGGGGCTTGTGGAGTTTAACTACAGCGAGCCAGCTTTGACTCAGTGGCTATCATGTACTACGACTACCAGTATTTTCTTTGGGGTGAGAGAGCGCACACGAGTCCACATATTCACCACATCAATACACCATCATGGATCTGCTCCCGTATCCCTATGAGATGGGCATCCATAGCACTCACACTTATCTTGCGCATTTTAGAGTATCCAGTTCAACTTGTCTATGAACAATGTAAGCTTTCCAAGTAGTCCATATCCAAGGATGCGACTATTCGAATAGTTTGATAACCCTGCAGTGATGTACTTCTTCAAACACGCTCTCACCACTTACCACCATGTACACGTCATGTATCTCTGCAACCTTCAAGCGGAAGCCTGACAAGGGTGTCGTCCATGACCTGACTAAACACACAAGTCTCTAGTCCATGTTTATCGCCTATTTGAGGTTGTATCCGCAAAGGAAGTCCGGCCGAGGTTTTACTCACGGCCTCAAATGATGTGTGCACGGTTCCCAAGCCCACCAAACGGGTGCCTCGGTACACCATGCCACGGTGTCTATACCACATCATAGCCCAGCCTTAGGGTCATCGCTACGCACGACCTCCAACACATATCCTACAAACACCAGAAACTAGTTGCAACTCCTAGACAGAGATCAAGGCGATTAATAAGTCGAGAGAGTCAATTAAGGATCCCAATGTGTGGTGGTAATTGTCTTGGATCACAAACACATAACTTAGTTCCTGAGGACGGTTTGCAATGAGACAACCCACCACGTACTCCTGCATGGCCTCTCATCGCTGCCTTTACCAAATCGTATTCACACAATTAGCTCTCAACACTAGGACATGCCCATCCCAGATGAATCACACCTGACACAACTCTAAGCATAGCACGCATAACAAGCAAGCATGAATTATTAGGCACATCTTGGCTCAAACAACTCCTACTCATGCTAGAGGGTTTCAACTATTTACTATGGCAAATATAGGTCATGCAGAGGAATGGGTTCAACTACCATAACATGTAACAGTTGAATTGTTGTTGTCCGAATGCAATACAAGAGAGCAAGAGCAATAGAGTGGGATTGTATCGGAGTGATCAAGGGGGGTTTGCTTGCCTGGCACTTTCGAAGATAGTATAGCTCTTCATCGGTGTCAACGATCACAACATCAGAATCATCTTCTACAGAGGAGGAACAAACACCGGCAAATGAGAAGCAACACAATCAATGCAATGCAACAATATGATGCGTCATCATGACATGGTAATATCCTCGTGTTTGAGCTAGTGCAAAATGCTACCATGTTAGTTGAAGTTCATTTGAATTAAATATTCAAACTCAAACTCCAAAATAAGCATTTAAAATGCCCTATAATTGATTTGACATGATCAACAGGTATAAGTTGCTTTAACATGCATGAAAAATGCCATAAACATATTCTTCATATTTTTTAATAATTTTTCATATATAAATTAATTAATTTGGAGTTACGGCTGAATTTCTATGATTTTTCAAAAGTTTGGAGTATTATTTGAAATTCATAAATCATTTCTGATTTATTTAAAATTCTAGAAAATGTTACTGTGTCGGCATCATGTCATGGTGACGTCAGCGGTCAACTGAGACGATCAAAGTCAACCCTGACCAGTGGGACCCACTGGTTAGTGACCCAGGCATTTAACACATTTAATTAAATCAAAACTAAAAGTTAGTGGTTAATTAAATAGGCAAGGGCCACCTGTCAGTTACCTGGGGGGGCCATTAGGGCTAAACTAACCATGGTGGTTAGTGCTAAATAAGCGGCCATGTCGGATACGCCGGCGGCTAGCCGTCGGTGACCAAATCCGCAGCGGAGGCATCGAGATTTCACTACGGGTCACCGTTCAGTGCGCGAAGGGTGCGTCCGAATGCTCGCAGTGGCGCGCGTTGAATGGTGGCGGTGGGAGGTGCTGGGGTCGCCGGAGACGTCGACTGCAACGACGGTAGGTGACGGCTGGAGTTCGGGCAATGATGCAAACGTTGCTACAGTGCACGGCAGGAGTGGCGGGTGGTCGAGCTCGACTTCTGGGGACGCGATGTTCATAGTGTTGTGCTCAAGCGCGAGCTTGCACGGCCATAGCCACGGTGGTGACAGGGCCAGTGGCGGAGAGCTCTCGGGCTCGATGGTGAGGCTAGCCAGGGCGCGCTATTGAGGAAGGGGCATGGGAAATGATCAGGGGCTCGCTGCGAGGCAGAGGAGATGGTCAGTGGGCTCGGGGACGCTCTATATACACCCGGATGTTTTGACCACCTTATCGGAGAAATATCCTCTGTTCTTGTTTCGTGCTATCTTTCTGACAGATCTAGATCGCCATGGCTCCATGATGACCCAGAAGTATAGGGTATCAATCGTAGTCCTTTCGATAAGTAAGAGTGTTGAACCTAACGAGGAGCAGAAGAAAATGACAAGCGATTTTCAGCAAGGTATTTTTTGCAAGCACTGAAATTGTCGGTAACAAGTTGTTTGATAGTAAGATAATTTGTAACGAGCAAGTAACAATAATGGTAAATAAAGTGCGACAAGGTATTCCAATCCTTTTTGTAGTAAAGGACAAGCTAAAATGATCTCTAATAATAAGCAAAGCGTTCTCGAGGGTACACGGGAATTTCATCTAGTCACTTTCATCATCTTGATCTGATTCGCGCTTGCTACTTTGATAATTTGATATGTGGATGGACCCGTGCTTGGGTGCTGTTATTACTTGAATAAGCCTCCCACTTATGATTAACCCCCTCTCAAGCGTCCGCAACTATGAAATAAGAATTAAGATGACAATCTAACCATAGCATTAAACATATGGATCCAAATCAGCCCCTTATGGAATAGCGCATAAACTAGGGTTTAAGCTTCTGTCACTCTAGCAACCCATCATCTAATAACTACTCCACAATGCATCCCCTTAGGCCCAAAGATGGTGAAGTGTCATGTAGTCGACGTTCACATAACACGACTAAGGGAATCACAACATACATACCATCAAAATATCGAACGAATATCAAGTTCACATGATTACTTGCTGTAGGGTAACGTAGTAATAATTCAAAATTTTCCTATGTGTCACCAAGATCAATCTAGGAGATGCTAGCAACGAGAGAGAGGTAGTGCATCTTCATACCCTTGAAGATCTCTAAGCGGAAGCGTTACAAGAACGTGGTTGATGGAGTCGTACTCGCAGCGATTCAAATCGCGGAAGATCCGATCTAGCGCCGAACGGACGGCGCCTCCGCGTTCAACACACGTACAGCCCGGGGACGTATCCTCCTTCTTGATCCAGCAAGGGGAGAGGAGAAGTTGAGGGAGAACTCCAGCAGCACGATAGCATGGTGGCGATGGAGCTCGTGGTTCTCCAGCAGAGCTTCGCTAAGCACTACGGAGGAGGAGGAGCAGTTGGAGGAGGAGAGGGCTGCGCCAGGGAAGGGGTGTGCGGCTGCCCTCTCTCTGCCTCACTATATATAGGGGCAAGGGGGGAGGAGGAGGCGCCCTAGGGTTTCCCTAGGGAAGGGGCGGCGGCCATAGGGGAAACCCTAGATGGGTTTGGGCGCTCCCACCCCTAGGAAACTTGCCCCCCAAGCCGGGAGGGGCGACTGCCCTAGGGGATGCGCCCCCACCTCTCCATGTTACGTGATATGGGGTGGGAAGGGCGCACAACTCCTTAGTGGGCTGATGTGCCCCCTCCCCTTTTCCCATAAGGCCCCCCAACGCTTGCCGAGGCCTCTGAAACCCCTTTCGAACACGCTGGTCGTCACCCGGTACCCCCGGAACAATTCTGAACTCCAATACCCTTCGTCCAATATACCGATCTTCACCTCCGGACCATTCTGGAGTTCCTCGTCACGTCCGGGATCTCATCTGGGACTCCGAACAACCTTCAGTAACCACATACTATTTCCCATAACAACTCTAGCGTCACCGAACCTTAAGTGTGTAGACCCTACGGGTTCGGGAACCATGCATACATGACCGAGACGGGATCTGGATACCCATGTTGGCTCCCACATGTTCCATGATGATCTCATCGGATGAACCACAATGTCGGGGATTCAATCAATCCTGTATTCAATTCCCTTTGTCTATTGGTATGTTACTTGCCCGAGATTCGATCGTCGGTATCCCCATACCTTGTTCAATCTCATTACCGGCAAGTCTCTTTACTCATTCCATAACGCATGATCCCGTGGCTAACTCATTAGTCACACTGAGCTCATTATGATGATGCATTACCGAGTGGGCCCAGAGATAGCTCTCCGTCACACGGATTGACAAATCCCAGTCTGGATTCATGCCAACCCAACATACACTTTCGAAGATACCTGTAGTGCACCTTTATAGTCACCCAGTTACGTTGTGACGTTTGATACACCCAAAGCATTCCTACGGTATCCCGGAGTTGCACAATCTCATGGTCGAAGGAAACGATACTTGACACTAGAAAAGCTCTATCAAACGAACTACGCGATCTTGTGCTATGCTTAGGATTGGGTCTTGTCCATCACATCATTCTCCTAATGATGTGATCCCATTATCAACGACATCCAATGTCCACGGTCAGGAAACCACAACCATATGTTGACCAACGAGCTAGTCAACTAGAGGCTCACTAGGCACATGTTGTGGTCTATGTATTCACACATGTATTACGGTTTCTGATCAATACATTTATAGCATGAACAATAGACAATTATCGTGAACAAGGAAATATAATAATAACCATTTTATTATTGCCTCTAGGGCATATTTCCAACAGTCTCCCACTTGCACTAGAGTCAATAATCGAGTTCACATCGCCATGTGATCAACACTCATAGTTTACATCGCCATGTGACTAACACCCAAGAGTTTACTAGAGTCAATAATCTAGTTCACATCACCATGTGATTAATACTCAATGAGTTACAGGGTTTGATCATGTTATGCTTACGAGAGAGGTTTTAGTCAACGGGTCTGCAACATTTAGATCCGTGTGTTCTTCGCAAATCTCTATTTCATATTGTAGATGTTGCTACTATGCTCCACTTGGAGCTATTCCAAATGGTTGCTCCACTATACGTATCCGGTTTGCTACCCAGAGTCATCTGGATAGGTGTTAAAGCTTGCACCGACGTAACCCTTTACGCCGAACTCTTCATCACCTCCATAATCGAGAAGAAATTTCCTTATTCCCAAGGACAATTTTGACCTCTGTCCAATGATCCACTCCTGGATCATTCTTATACCCCCTTGCCAGACACGTGGCAAGGCACATCGTGGTACACAGTGCTACGTCTTGAGCTTGCGTTGGTTTTCCCCGAAGAGGAGAGGATGATGCAGCAGAGTAGCGTAAGTATTTCCCTCAGTTTTTGAGAACCAAGGTATCAATCCAGTAGGAGGCCACGCGCAAGTCCCTCGTACCTACACAAAACAAATAGCTCCTCGCAACCAACGCGAATAGGGGTTGTCATCCCTTCACGGTCACTTACGAGAGTGAGATCTGATAGAGATGATAGATAATATTTTAGGTATTTTTGGTCTAAAGATGCAAAGTAAAATAAAAAGGCAAAGTAAAAAAGCAAAGCAATAATAAAGCGTAGGAAGATTAATATGATGAAAATAGACCCGGGGGCCATAGATTTCACTAGTGGCTTCTCTCAAGAGCATAAGTATTTTACGGCGGGTGAACAAATTACTGTTGAGCAATTGACAGAATTGAGCATAGTTATGAGAGTATCTAGGTATGATCATGTATATAGGCATCACGTACGAGACAAGTAGACCGACTCCTGCCTGCATCTACTACTATTACTCCACTCATCGACCGCTATCCAGCATGCATCTAGAGTATTAAGTTAATAAAAACATAGTAACGCCTTAAGCAAGATGACATGATGTAGAGGAATAAATTCATGCAATATGATAAATACCCCATCTTGTTATCCTCGATGGCAACAATAAAATACGTGCCTTGCAACCCTTTACATCCTTTGGGTAAGGACACCGCAAGATTGAACCCAAAGCTAAGCACTTCTCCCATTGCAAGAACTACCAATCTAGTTGGCCAAACCAAACGGATAATTCGAAGAGACTTGCAAAGATAACTCAATCATACATAAAAGAATTCAGAGAAGATTCATATATTGCTCATAGATAATCTTGATCATAAACCCACAATTCACCGATCTCAACAAACACACCGCAAAAAAGAAGATTACATCGAATAGATCTCCACGAGAGAGGGGGAGAACATTGTATTGAGATCCAAAAAGAGAGAAGAAGCCATCTAGCTACTAACTATGGACTCGAAGGTCTGAGGTAAACTACTCACACTTCATCGGAGGGGCTATGATGTTGATGTAGAAGCCCTCCATGGTGGATTCCCCTTCCGGCGGAGCTCCGGAACAGGCCCCAAGATGGGATCTCGTGGATACAGAAAGTTGCGGCGGTGGAATTAGGTTTTTGGCTCCATATTCGATCTGTTGGGGGTACGAGGTATATATAGGAGGAAGGAGTACGTCGGTGGATCTTGAGGGGCCCACGAGGTAGGGGCGCGCCCAGGCGCCCTCCACCCTCGTGGCCGCCTCGTGGCTTTCTTGACGGAGGGTCCAAGTCTCTTGGGTCTTATCTGATGAGAAAATCACGTTCGCGAAGGTTTCATTCCGTTTGGACACCATTTGATATTTTGTTTCTTCGAAACACTGAAATAGGGGAAAACAACAATTCTAGGCTGGGCCTCCGGTTAATAGGTTAGTCCCAAAAGTAATATAAAAGTGGAAAATAAAGCCCAATATAGTCCAAAACAATAGATAATATAGCATGGAGCAATCAAAAATTATAGATACGTTGGAGACGTATCGAGGCATCTAAGCTTAATTCCTGCTCGTCCTCGAGTAGGTAAATGATAAAAAGAGATCTTTTGATGCGGAGTGCTACTTGGCATAATTTCAATGTAACTCTTCTTAATTGTGGTATGAATATTCAGATCCGAAAGATTCAAGACAAAAGTTCATATTGACATACAAATTATAATACTTCAAGCATACTAACTAAGCAATTATGTCTTCTAAAAATAACATGGCCAAAGAAAGTTATCCCTACAAAATCATATAGTCTGGCAATGCTCTATCTTCACCACATAAAGTATTTAAATCATGCACAACCCCGATGACAAGCCAAGCAATTGTTTCATACTTTTGACATTCTCAAAACTTTTTCAATCTTCACGCAATACATGAGCGTGAGCCATGGATATAGCACTATACGTGGAATAGGATGGTGGTTGTGGAGAAGAAAAAAAAGGGAGAAGATAGTCTCACATCAACTAGGCGTATCAACGGGCTATGGATATTCCCATCAATAGATATCAATGTGAGTGAGTAGGGATTGATATGCAACAGATGCACTAGAGCTATAAGTATATGAAAGCTCAACAAAAGAAACTAAGTGGGTGTGCATCCAACTCGCTTGCTCACGAAGACCTAGGGCAATTTGAGGACGCCCATCATTGGAATATACAAGCCAAGTTCTATAATGAAAAATTCCCACTAGTATATGAAAGTGACAACATATGAAACTCTCTATATGAAAAACACGGTGCTACTTTGAAGCACAAGTGTGGAAAAGGATAGTAACATTGTCCCTTCTCTCTTTTTCTCTCATTTTTTTGTGGGCTCTTTGGCCTCTTTTTTTAATTTGGTGGGCTCTTTGGCCTCTTTTCTCTTTTTTTCGTCCGGAGTCTCATCCCGACTTGTGGGGGAATCATAGTCTCCATCATCCTTTCCTCACTTGGGACAATGCTCTAAAAATGATGATCATCACACTTTTATTTACTTACAACTCAACAATTACAACTCGATACTTAGAACAAAATATGACTGTATGTGTATGCCTCCGTGATGTACGGGATATGTAATAATTCATGAGTGACATGTATGAAAGAATTATGAATGGTGGCTTTGCCACAAATACGATGTCAACTACATGATCATGCTAAGCAATATGACAATGATGGAGCGTATCATAATAAACGGAACGGTGGAAAGTTGCATGGCAATATATCTCGGAATGGCTATGGAAATGCCATAATAGTTAGATATGGTGGCTGTTTTGAGGAAGGTATATGGTGGGTATATGATACCGGTGAAAATTTGCGCGGTATTAGAGAGGCTAGCAATGGTGGAAGGGTGAGAAAAGTGCGTATAATCCATGGACTCAACATTAGTCATAAAGAAGTCATATACTTATTGCAAAAATCTACAAGTTATCAAAGCAAAGTATTACACGCATGCTCCTAGGGGGATAGATTGGTTGGAAAAGACCATCACTCGTCCCCGACCGCCACTCATAAGGAAGACAATCAATAAATAAATCATGCTTCGACTTCATCACATAACGGTTCACCATACGTGCATGCTAAGGGAATCACAAACTTTAACACAAGTATTTCTTAAATTAACAACTACTCAACTAGCATGACTCTAATATTACTACCTCCATATCTCAAAACAATTATCAGGCATCAAACTTTTCTTAGTATTCAACGCACTCAAAAGAAAGTTTTACAAATCTTGAATACCAAGCATATTATTATTAAGCAAATTACCATGCTATTTAAGACTCTCAAAATAATCTAAGTGAAGCATGAGAGATCAATAGTTTCTTTAAAACAAATCCACCACCGTGCTCTAAAAAATATAATTGAAGTACTAGAGCAAAACTATCAAGCTCAAAAGATATAAGTGAAGCACATAGAGTATTCTAACAAATTCCAATTCATGTATGGCTCTCTCAAAAAGGTGTGTACATCAAGGATGATTGTGGTAAACTAACAAGAAAAGACACAAATAATACAAGACTCCCCAAGCAAAACACATATCATGTGGTGAATAAAAATATAGCTCCAAGTAAAGTTACCGATGGAAGTGGACGAAAGAGGGGATGCCTTCCGGGGCATCCCCAAGCTTTGACTTTTTGGTGTCCTTGGATTATCTTGGGGGTGCCATGGGCATCCCTAAGCTTAGGCTCTTGCCACTCCTTGTTCCATAATCCATAAAAAAAATCACCCAAAACTTGAAAACTTCACAACACAAAACTCAACAGAAATCTCGTGAGCTCCGTTAGCGAAAGAAAACAAAAGACCACTTCAAGGTACTGTAATGAACTCATTCTTTATTTATATTGGTGTTAAACCTACTGTATTCCAACTTCTCTATGGATCATAAAATATTTTAGTAGCCATACATTCATCAAAATAAGAAAACAACACACGAAAAACAGAATCTGTCAAAAACAGAACAGTCTGTAGTAATCTGCAACTAACGCAAACTTATGGAACTGCAAAAATTCAGCCAAAATAGGAAGACCTATGAAATTTGTTTATTTATCAGAAGCAATTGGAATCACTATTGTATCACGTTCTGGTGATTTTTAACAATTGTTTTCGTGAACCGAAAGTTTCTGGAAATTACAGCGAGATCAAATAACTATTATCCAAGAAGATCCCATAGGTTTAACTTGGCACAAACACTAATTAAAACATAAAACCACATCTAAACAGAAGGTATATGGATTATTTATTACTAAGCAGCAAGGAAAAATATTGGGTTGTCTCCCAACAAGCGCTTTTCTTTAAAACCTTTTTAGCTAGGCATTGAGATTTCAATGATGCTCACAAGAAAGACAAGAATTGAGGCACAAAGAGAGCATCATAAAACATGTGACAAACACTTAAGTCTAACATACTTACTATGCATAGGCATATTATAGGCAATCAAATTATCGTAGCAAGCAAAAACTAGCATATGCAAGGAAGTGGAAAGGAACAATAGCAATCTCAACATAACGAGAGGTAATTTAGTAACATGAAAATTTCTATAACCATATTTTCCTCTCTCATAATAATTACATGTAGGATCATAAGAAAATTCAACAATATAGCTATCACATAACATATTCTCAACACGATCCACATGCATGCAAAGTTGACACTCTTCCAAAATAGTGGGATTATCATTAACTAAAGTCATGATTTCTCCAAGCCCACTTTTATCAAAAATTTCATAAGATTGAATATTATCCAAATATGTGGGATCTAAAGTTGACACTCTTCCAAACCCACTTTCAATATTATTTCAAGCACTATTATCAATCTTATATTCATCATGGGGCTTAAATAAATTTTCAAGATCATAAGAAGAATCTCCCCAATCATGACTATTGCACATAGCAAAACTAGCATCCCCAAGCTTAGGGTTTTGCATATTATTAGCATAATTTACATCAATAGAATTTATAATAAAATCATTGCAATCATGCTTTTTATTCAAAGATCTATCATGAAGCACTTCATCACAATTTTCAGATTCTTGATTTCGTGCAAAAGTTTATAAAGATAATCTAGTGCATCCACATCACTAGGAATTGGTTCATCATAATTGGATCTCTTAAAAAGATTGGCAAGCGGATGAGGATCCATAGATATTAGCTACTCTATTTAGGAATAAATACCCAACTATTTCAACCAAACAAGCAAACAAGCCAAGTAAGACATCAAGGCAAATGAAAAGACGAACGGAAAAGAGAGGGCGAACAAAACGGCAAGGGTGAAGTGGGGGAGAGGAAAACGAGAGGCAAATGGCAAATAATGTAATGCGAGAGATAAGGGATTGTGATGGGTACTTGGTATGTTGACTTTTCGTAGACTCCCCGGCAATGGCGCCAGAAATCCTTCTTGCTACGTCTTGAGCTTGCGTTGGTTTTCCCCGAAGAGGAGAGGATGATGCAACAGAGTAGCGTAAGTATTTCCCTTAGTTTTTGCGAACCAAGGTATCAATCCAGTAGGAGGCCACGTGCAAGTCCCTCGTACCTACACAAAACAAATAGCTCCTCGCAACCAACGCGAATAGGGGTTGTCAATCCCTTCACGGTCACTTACGAGAGTGAGATAATATTTTTGGTATTTTTGGTATAAAGATGCAAAGTAAAATAAAAAGGCAAAGTAAAAAAGCAAAGCAATAATAAAGGTAGGAAGATTAATATGATGAAAATAGACCCGGGAGCCATAGATTTCACTAGTGGCTTCTCTCAAGAGCATATGTATTTTACGGCGGGTGAACAAATTACTGTTGAGCAATTGACAGAATTGAGCATAGTTATGAGAGTATCTAGGTATGATCATGTATATAGGCATCACGTCCGAGACAAGTAGACCGACTCCTGCCTGCATCTACTACTATTACTCCACACATCGACCGCTATCCAGCATGCATCTAGAGTATTAAGTTAATAAAAAAAGAGTAACGCCTTAAGCAAGATGACATGATGTAGAGGAATAAATTCATGCAATATGATAAATACCCCATCTTGTTATCCTCGATGGCAACAATACAATACGTGCCTTGCAACCCTTTCTGTCACTGTGTAAGGACACCGCAAGATTGAACCCAAAGCTAAGCACTTCTCCCATTGCAAGAACTACCAATCTAGTTGGCCAAACCAAACGGATAATTCGAAGAGACTTGCAAAGATAACTCAATCATACATAAAAGAATTCAGCAAAGATTCAAATATTGCTCATAGATAATCTTGATCATAAACCCACAATTCATCAATCTCAACAAACACACCGCAAAAAGAAGATTACATCGAATAGATCTCCACGAGAGAGGGGGAGAACATTGTATTGAGATCCAAAAAGAGTGAAGAAGCCATCTAGGTACTAACTATGGACCCGAAGGTCTAAGGTAAACTACTCACACTTCATCGGAGAGGCTATGATGTTGATGTAGAAGCCCTCCGTGGTGGATTCCCCTTCCGGCGGAGCTCCGGAACAGGCCCCAATATTGGATCTCATGGATACAGAAAGTTGTGGCGGTGGAATTAGGTTTTTGGCTCCGTATCTGATCTGTTGGGGGTACGTAGGTATATATAGGAGGAAGGAGTACGTCGGTGGAGCTTCGAGGGGCCCACGAGGCAGGGGGCGCCCTAGGGGGGCATGCCCTCCACCCTCGTGGCCGCCTCGTGGCTTTCTTGACGGAGGGTCTAAGTCTCCTGGGGCTTATCTGATGAGAAAATCACGTTCCCGAAGGTTTCATTCCGTTTGGACTCCGTTTGATATTCCATTTCTTCGAAACACTAAAATAGGCAAAAAAAAGAGTAATTCTGGGCTGGGCCTCCGGTTAATAGGTTAGTCCCAAAAGTAATATAAAATAGGAAAATAAAGCCCAATATAGTCCAAAATAATAGATAATATAGCATGGAGCAATCAAAAATTATAGATACGTTGGAGACGTATCACACAGCATGGCATATCGTATAGAGCCTATGGCTAAGGCATAGGGGACGACTTTCGTCCTTTCTCTTCCTTCTGTCGTGGTCGAGCTTCAACTCTTAACTTCACACCTTACAACTCAGGCAAGAACTCCTTCTTTGACTGATCCATCTTGAACTCCTTCAAGATCATGTCAAGGTATGTGCTCTATGAAAGTCTTATCAGGCATCTTGATCTATCTCTATAGATCTAGATGTTGGGGAACGTAGTAATTTCAAAAAAAATTCCTATGCACACACGAGATCATGGTGATGCATAGCAACGAGAGGGGAGAGTGTGTCCACGTACCATCGTAGACCGAAAGCGGAAGCGTTATGACAACGCGGTTGATGTAGTCATACGTCTTCATGGTCCGACCGATCCAAGTACCGAACGCACGGCATCTCCGAGTTCAGCACACGTTCAGCTCAATGACGTCCCATGAACTCCGATCCAGCAGAGCTTTGCAGGAGAGTTCCGTCAGCACAACGGCGTGATGACGGTGTTGATGATGCTACCGACGCAGGGCTTCGCCTAAGCACCGCTACGATATTACCGAGGTAGAATATAGTGGAGGGAGGCACCGCACACGGCTAAGAGATCAATGATCAATTCTTGTGTCTATGGGGTGCCCCCTCCCCCGTATATAAAGGAGTGAAGGAGGGGGAGGGCCGGCCCTCTCTATGGCACGCCCTAGGGGAGTCCTACTCCCACCGGGAGTAGGATTCCCCCTTTCCTAGTAGACCTAGGAACCCGTCCAAGTAGTAGGAATAGGAGAGAAGGAATGGGAAAAGAGAAGAGAAGGAAGGAGAGGGCGCCGCCCCTCCCCCTAGTCCAATTCGTACTAAGCCTTGGGGGGCGTGCAGCCTCCCCTCTCTCTTTCCCCTAAAGCCTAGTGTCGGTGTCAAAACCGGCGGATCTCGGGTAGGGGGTCCCGAACTGTGCGTCTAGGCGGATGGTAACAGGAGACAAGGGACACGATGTTTTTACCCAGGTTCGGGCCCTCTCGATGGAGGTAATACCCTACTCCTGCTTGATTAATATTGATGATATGGGTAGTACAAGAGTAGATCTACCACGAGATCAAGGAGGCTAAACCCTAGAAGCTAGCCTATGGTATGATTGTTGTTCTGTCCTACGGACTAAAACCCTCTGGTTTATATAGACACCGGATAGGTTAGGATTACACAGAGTCGGTTACAATGGTAGGAGATCTCCATATCCGTATCGCCAAGCTTGCCTTCCACGCCAAGGAAAGCCCATCCGGACACGGGACGAAGTCTTCAATCTTGTATCTTCGTAGTCCAGGAGTCCGGCCAATGGTGAGAGTTCGGCTATCCGGACACCCCCTAATCCGGGACTCCCTCAGTAGCCCCCGAACCAGGCTTCAATGACGATGAGTCCGGCGCGTTGATTGTCTTCGGCATTGCGAGGCGGGTTCTTCTCCAAATTCCATATACTCGTCAAATAGTGTTCGGCTTCTGATAAATGCTGCACTCATCGGCTTCTACGCCCAATAATGGACATCTTCCACGTGTTTGAATGAATGCGAAAAGCCAGGGTATTTTTACAATTACCCCCCTAGCCGCGCAAATGAGCCGCCTATAAAAGGGGCAAGGATCTAGATCTGAGTCACACCATCCCCTTTATGAAGCTATCATCGGAGCGCCTCTAACCAAAGCCCATTCCATCATGGACAGTCGACGTGGCTCCTCCTCTCGCGCTCCCAGCCCTCAGCCAGGAAATTGGGAGAGATTCTCAGTCCCGCATAGCGAGCTAGTTATACTCCAAGCCAAGGGATTTCTTCCTCGGACCTTCATGGTCCCGGTTCGAGCCGGACTTGCCACCTACAAGGGCGGAAAGCAAGCGGAGAGCGTCCCCGATCCCTCTAAATGAGAGCGGGTATGCTTCATCTCTTATCTAGTAAGAGGACTCAGATTTCCAATCCATCCGTTTCTCCGGGGGCTCCTGGAGTTCTACGGCCTCCAGTTGCACCATCTTACTCCTGCCTCCATCTTGCACATCGCGGGCTTCGTGGCCCTTTGCGAACTATTCTTGGGCGTCGAGGCTCATTTCGGGCTGTGGAAGAGAATATTCTGCCTAGTACCCCGTTCTCATGAGGGGTCACTATATCAAGTGGGCGGAGCCGAGCTATGGCGCATCGTCGGGACCGGATACCTATCTGGAACCCCAAAGAAGGCGTCCAAAGACTGGCCTTTGGAATGGTTTTACATGGAGGACGTCCCGCTGCCGGATCCTGTTCGGATCGGCCTTCTGGAGTTCAGCAATGCTCCTCTGAAGAAGTGCCTAAGTTGGCGCCCTCGGAGCCCCCGGAGAGAAGATCACCGGGATGTCCTTTATTTGATGAGCCGAATAAGGTTACTGGCTCATGTTGGATTGACCATGATAGGAGTCATGGCAATCTGCATTATGAGGGGAGAGCAGCCGCTCCAATACAGGGGCCACCCCATGTGGGACCTCAACGGGGAGGACGATGCCACCCGCCATGGCCGCAAAGGGCCAGGATTGGTCACCGAACTGGTGAAGATCTTGTCTGCCATGTATAAAGGGGAGGAGAAGGATTTCCTCCGTGTCAATCCACTAAAGGAGTTTTCTTCGAATAATCCTCGAAGCTGGGTAAGCAAACATCTTTTTGACCTGTCCGATCCATGTTCCCATGGTTAAATATCTCATTTCGTGGTTGCTGCGCAGGAACTGCGCCGGACTGTGGAGAAGATACACAGCCCGCCCCCACAACCCGAGGATCCAGAACAGTCCCTCGATCCGACCTCCGAAGAGGATCCGGATATAAAGGTGGAGTTGATCGACACGGTATTCCACCAACTTAGCATCGACAATGCTTTGGTTGCCATTACGGCTGATTACCCCGGAATACTTCCACCTCACAGTAATCGAGACCGAGATCCCAAAACCCCGATAATGACCCATCCATGCTTATTTTTTATCACCGTATACCAATGGTGCTTCGCAGGGGTACCTTCGAGGTCGGAAGCCGGTGCCCGCGCGGCTGGCCAACAAAGGCGGCGGCCTCAAGAAGTTAAAAAGAAGTGCGGTCCGGATCGAAACTCCGCCGCATAGCGGTATGGCGTGCCACCATACTCCTGTGATTGATTCCTGGAAGGCGTCGACGCTGGTGCTCTTTTCAGGAAAAGAGCGCCACGGACCGAGTCCGGAGAGGTTGCTAATCGAACCTTCACCGGCCAGGCTTCAAAGCCGGGTCCGGAGGCTGAGGCGAGCACGAGGCGTGCGTCGGATGCTCCTCCGGCGGAGGATGCCGACAGGTTGTCCGCCACCAACTCCGAGGTGGAGAGCGCTTGAATCACAGCGCCACGACAGTTCTTCATGACACATGTTTCTCCCGGAGGCCTTGAATGCCTTCGATTCGGGAGATGCGCACCTCCATGCCGCTCAAGATGGTCTAGCCAGAGCCACGGAGCAGTATGTAAAGGACATACTGGTCAGAAATTTGAGATATATATGCCAAGAGCCCCGAGACTTAAAATAGTTAGAATAACTGATTTAAGGATCATTTGTTATCTGAGATCTTACAGAGAAGAATACCCGATTGTCCCAGAGCTTGAAGAGTGCAAGGCCCAACTTGAGGCCAAGCACTAGCTGCCATGGTGGGGAGCCGCAGAGACCCCCACCGTAATATACACTTTAAAAGATAAATAGTTTATGAAGTGCGGCGGGTGTATAAATCGACAAAAACATTGCAGATGGCGCCGGACTGGATCCGGACAAGCAACAGCTCTTGCGCCAGCTAAAGGCCGGCGAGAGCGTGCTTACAAGGGTGCGGCAGGAGAAAAATAACCTCTAGGATGCCAACACCAAGCTGGGTGAGGAACTAAAATATGTTCGTGCCCAGTTGTCTGACTCCGTAAATGAGAATTGTCGGCTTCGTCGCGGCATTTTCAGTAAGTGCTTGAGCGAACTTTGAAAGAGTTCGGCGAGGAAGGCGACTAACATAAACATGTATGTAGGTTTGCTCACAGGTCGTCCTGAGGAGGAGATGCCCAATTTTTCGGGTGATCTTCTTCCCGAATTGCGTCAGCTGCACGAACGAGTCCGGCAGGTGATGAAAGGCATCGGCCAGGCCTTGTGGCCATCTATCTCCCTGCCCGAAAGCATTGGGGAGCTGGCAGAGCGGCTTCAAGGCGCACGGCGGCGCTTCCGTCTATGGAAGATATCAGCCTGCCGTCAAGGCGGCAGGGAGGCCTGGGCCATGGTAAAGACGCGGTACACGAAGGCTGACCCAAACCACATGGCCGAGGTCGGACCTGTGGGGCCTAATGGGATGGAGATCCTCAGAAGTTAGTGTACGGCCAAGTAGAATTGGCCGCCAAGTATTCCCAGCAAGATTGTAAATTATATAGCCTATTAGATGGCATTGAGGAGGAATACAATGAGTCGAGTTGACTATGTAAAAATATGACATGAAGAAAAATGTCTTCTAGCCAGATTGTAGATCGTTTGTCATAGCGGACCTTTTCGCTTCGACCTCAGGACCCAATAGTCCGGAGTGTGTCCGAATACCTTGGTGGTTATATAAAAACCGGGGTATGCATGGAGACCAGGCGTAGGGGTCATTATTGCTGTATCAGACAAGTGCCCAACTAGTTATGTTATATTACATGGGTAGTAAGAAACATCTTCCAGGGAGAATAGTTCCGTTAAGGGTTCCTTTCATTGGGATGCATGCCCTAAAGTGCATGTCAATGCTGCTATGAAAGCGTAAAGTCATCCGGGGGCAGATGGGTAAATAGTTAAAATCATCTTTCAGTCCACCGACCGAATATTCCCTTAAGAACGCTTAGCTTTCGGCTTCACCCGGTCGAGGTACACATCCGGTGACCCGCTAGTAACAATCGCAGAGGTGCTCCTTTACCACCTAGCCGAACAATCGGGAACGTAGGGTAAGCACAGAGCCAGCAACCCAGCTTGGCCAAAACTTAAGTCATATCGATGCATATAATGGTTAATAAAAGGTACATGCGGAAGTTTAACGCATGTGTTGGGCATGAAGCCCGTATAAATAAGCTTCTGTTAAAGAAGCCCCCAGGTATAATGAGCGCGGACAGCGCGTCGAGTGTGTGCAAAAAAAGCGCAAATGAGCCTCTAGAGGCTTCAAGATTGTGGACGGCAAAAATCGAAAATGTGGACGGAGGAAGGAGACGAACTTGGAGTCCGGCACTCAGGCGTAGAATCTTCGTAGACGGGCTGCGTTCCATGGGTTCGGCTCGAGTCGGTTATCCGATGCGTTTCGCAGACGGTATGCTCCGCCGGTCAGGACCTGGTCGATGATGAAGGGACCTTCCCATTTGGGCTTGAGTTTGTCCTTTTTCTTGTCCGGCAGCCGTAGAACTAGTTCACCAACGTTATAAGCTTTGGCCCGTACATCCTCGCTTTGATATCTTGAGCTCTTGTTGATAGAATGCGGAACGAGCTTTTGCCACGTCGCGCTTCTCCTCCAATGCGTCCAAACTGTCTTGCCGATCAAGCTCGGCTTCTCTTTCTTCATACATGCGCACGTGAGGTGAGTCATGTATTATATCGCAGGGAAAGACTGCCTCTGCGCCGTACACCATGAAGAATGGTGTGAATCCGGCAGTACGATTCGGCGTGGTCCGCAGCCCCCAGAGTACGGAGTCGAGCTCCTCAACCCAGTGCGTGTTAGATTCCTTGAGGGACCGCACTAGTCCGGGTTTAATGCCGCTCATGATTAGACCATTTGCCCTTTTGACTTGGCCGTTGGTTTGAGGGTGATAGGCGAGGCGTGTCGAGCTTGATGCCCATGTTTTTGCACCATAATTTGACCTCATCACCGTGAAGTTGGTGCCATTATCGGTGATGATACTGTGGGGGACACCGTAACGGTGCACTACCCACGATATGAAGTCTATCACCGCTCCGGATTTGGCCGCTTTAATGTGCTTGGCCTCTATCCATTTGGTGAATTTATCCACCATGACCAATAGGTATTTTTGCTTGTGGGTTCCTCCTTGAGGGTCCAACCATGTCAAGCCCCAGACTTCTGACGGCCAGGTGATGGGTATAGTTTTAAGGCGATGGGTGGCATGTGGCTTTGGTTAGCAAAAGGCTGGCAACCGACGCATCGTTGGACTAAGTCCTCAAGATTCCGCATCTGCCACGTCGGCCAATAAAATCATGTACGGAAGGCCTTGCCTACAAGGGCCGGGCTGCGGCGTGGTGCCCACCGGTCCGGCATGAATTTCAGCCAGGAGGTTTCGCCCTTCCTCTTCGGAGATACACCTTTGAAGGACTCGGTAGTGCTTTTCTTATAAAGCTCTCCCTCATGGACTTTATAGGCTTTAGAGTGCCGTACTATGCAGTGAGCCTCATTTTGGTCTTCGGGGAGTTCCTGCCTAGTTAGGTAGGCTAGGAATGGTTCCGTCCACAGGGCGATAAACGCCATTATTTCGTGAGCAGAGGGTGTTATCTCGGGGGCATAGCCTCCGGTTGTGTCAGAGTGTTCGGCGTCAGGCAGTGCGGTTGGGTCTGGATTGATATTGCCGGACTCCCCTTCCCATAGTACGGATGGCTTGAACAGCCGTTCCAGAAAGATATTGGGTGGGACGGCATCGCGTTTTGCACCGATGTGTGCAATATATCCGCCGCCTGGTTGTTATCCTGTGCTATATGATGAAATTCGAGCCCTTGAACATTTTTAGGACCGCATTGCGGTATGCTGCCATTTTCGGATCTTTGGCATCAAAGTCTCCGTTTATTTGAGATATTGCGAGGTTCGAATCCCCGCGCACCTCTAGGCGTTGAATGCCCATGGAGACTGCCATCCAGAGGCCGTGCAGAAGGGCCTCGTATTCGGCTGCGTTGTTGGAGTCCGTATACATTGGTTGGGGACGTCAGGACGACGCCAGCCCCCAGGCCGGCCAAAATTTTGGAGCCGTCAAAGTGCATGATCCAATTGGAGTATGCGCCGTACTCTTTAGAGAGTTCGGCTTTGGTCCATTCGGCCACGAAGTCGGCCAAAACCTGCGACTTAATAGCTCGTCGTGGCTTATAAGTTATATCGAATGGAAGGAGCTCTATGGCCCATTTAGCAATCCGGCCCGTCGCGTCATGTTGTTTATAATGTCGTTAAGAGGTACTTCGAGGCTACCGTTATCGAACACTCTTGAAAGTAGTGTCGCATGATTCCGGATGCCATGAACACCGCGTATGCTATCTTTTTAGCGGTGTGGGTACCGGACTTGCATGGAGTTAGGACAATGGACACATAATAAACCGGTTTTGAACAGGAACCGGTGTCCGTCCGTTCTCGTTCAACAACGAGCACCGCTACCGACAACTTGATGTGTTGCGGCGATATATAATAGCATTGGTTCGCACGTTGGTACGCGGCCAGACCGGATTTGTTGCCAAAATGGCCTTTATTTCTTTGAGTCCGGCCGTGGCGTTTCCGTCCACTCGAAGTGTTCGGTGCGGCGGAGGAGGCGGTAAAGGGTAACGCCTTTTCCCCAATCGGAAATAAAGCGGCTTAGAGCCGCCACGCATCCTGGCCAATTTTTGTATTTGTTTGAGGTTTTTGGAATATCCAATTGTGACAGAGCTCGGATCTTGGCTGGGTTTGCTTCAATTCCTCTACGGACACAATGAAGCCCAGAGCTTTCCTACTGGAACGCCAAGACGCATTTTTCGGATTGAGCTTGATGTCATATTTTCAAGATTGTCGAATGTGAGCCTCAAGTCGTCTACTAGAGTTTTGACGTGCTTGGTTTTGTGACTACGTCATCTACATATGCTTCCACTGCTTTTGCCGATCTGGTTTGCGGACATGTCCGAATCATGCTACCGATATGTTGCGCCGACGTTTTGAGCCCAAAGGGCATTGTGTTGAAGCGAGCGGGCCGTATGGAGTGATCAATGCTTTATTGCAGCTTGGTCCGGCTCCACCATCTTGATTTGGTGGTAGCCGAGATGCACGCGTCGAGGAAGCACAATGAGTCGTGGTCCTGTCAGAAGCGCCAATGATTTGATCAATTCGAGGGAGGAAGGGATCCTTTGGGCAAGCCTTATTAAGGTCCTTGAAATCAACACATAGGCGCCTGTGATTTATCCTTCTTTGGTACCATCACCAGGTTTGCTAGCCAGTCCGGATGTTTTATATCTCTGATGAATCCGGCTTCCAAAATTTTGGCTAGCTCCTCTCCCATGGCCTGTCTCTTGGGTTCGGAAAAGCGCCGAAGAGCCTATTTGACTGGCTTGAATCCTTTAAGGATATTTAGGCTGTGCTCGGCCAGCTGACGTGGGATTCCTGGCATGTCTGAAGGGTTCCAGGCAAAGATGTCCCAGTTTTCTTGTAGAAATTCTCATAGTGCGGCATCTACATGGGGGTTTAATTGTGCCCCAATGGAGGCCGTCTTTGCAGGGTCCGTTGGGTGCACTTGGAATTTGACTATTTCATCCGCTGGTTTAAAAGAGGTGGACTTGGATCTTTTATCGAGTATCACATCGTCCCTGTTCACCGTGGAGCGCATCGCGGTGAGTTCCTCGGCCGCTAGGGCTTCGGATAGTGCCTCGAGGGCTAGTGCGGCTGTCTTGTTTTCGGCGCGGAGTGCTATGCTTGGATCACTAGCGAGAGTGATGATTCCGTTAGGTCCGGCATTTTAAGCTTCATGTACCCATAATGGGGTATAGCTTGAAAAATTGTGAATGCCTCTCGTCCTAATAAAGCATGATATCCGCTGTTGAACGGGGCCACTTGAAATGTGACCTCCTCGGACCTGTAATTGTCCGTGAGCGAACACTACGTCGGCGTGATTTTTCTGTGCAGCATGCTTCCGGTGAGGATTATTCCTCTAAAGGTTGTGCTGCTTTGCTCAATGCGGTTCGATCTATTTCCATTTTTGGAGGGTTTCCTCATAGATGAGGTTTAGTTCATTGGCGCCATCCATGAGTACCTTAGTAAGGCGAAAGCCGCCCACTATCGGCCGAGAGGACCAATGCGGTGGTGCCCGGGCAGTTCGAATTTAGGTTCGCCATGGCGTTAAAGGTAATAGCCATGTCACTCCATGGATTTATTGTTGCTACTTGGTAGACTTGGCAAGGTTATGGAGTGTTCGTTTCGCATGTTATTTGATGCGAAAGTCTCGAAGACTATTAACACCGTCTGGTGTTCTCGGGCTGGGATTCCGAAGCTAGAAGCTCTTCGCCACTTTTGGCCACTGCCGTAGTATCCAACATGCTCGAAGGCTATGAGTTGGAGTGGCGCCCTACGTGCTATGAATTTTGCAGGTCCGTTTAGCCAACCCTCCAAGACGGTTCCGCACCCTTTAGGGGTTTTGGTTTTTGGTATTTAACGGTGCTTGATAATGATGCACCCTTTTGTTTCAGATTAGGGATGTATTCGGGGCCGGATTATCCCAAATTTACTTTCGGTTTTCGAGCGCTCTCCATCGCACAAGTACTTTTGTACTATGGTCACCAAGTCGCAAAGCGTGTAATTTCGCTGACGAATTATGGCGTTTAGGATTCCCTTGTCCGTGCAATTATTGCAGAAGATTGGGATTGCGTCCTCCTCTCGGCAGTCCTTTATCCTGTTCATAACCAGGAGGAATCTGGCCCAGTAATGATGTACTGTTTCGGCGGGCTCTTGCCGAATTCGAGAGAGATCGCTAATGTTTGGGTGGGCGGGTGGCACTAAATCCGGAACCCCGTCCAATTTAGGACTCAGGGGCCGAGAAGTTTCTGAACTCGGAAGTTTGGATTTTTGAGTGCTATCCAATGAGTCCGACCCGCCGCCTGACTTTAAGTTCAGGGCTTGATCGACATCCGTCCCTACGCGGGAATTCAGCATGGAGGGATCGGGAATCCGGACATAGCTAGTCCTTAAGATAGCAGAAGAATCGCCGCATTGCTCCTCTATCACAGCAATATGATGGGTAGCCTGGGGAGAGTTGATCTCTCTCAGATCGGTTTTAGGCCCGATCCGGTCGTAGTCTGTGGCGACTCCCAGGGCGGCGATTCGATCCAAGAGCTCGTTTACGGAGGAGAGCTCGATCAGATCTAATTGTTCGGCAAGTTCCGAATTGACATGAAGATTGGTTTCGATGACTCGAGAGGTCATCATCGGGCGTGATGGCGGATGGCGGTCATAAGAAAACCACCTAGTCAAGAGTTCGGCGGCCAAGGCTCCTTTGGCGATAGTATCGCCTTGAAAGACGAGATGAGGCATCCTACCGATGGCGGCGACACGCAGGAACTCTCAATGAAAGCACCAATGTCGGTGTCAAAACCGGCGGATCTCGGTAGGGGGTCCCGAATCAAGCGTCTGGGCGGATGGTAACAGGAGACAAGGGACACGATTTTTTACCTGTGTTGGGCCCTCTCGATGGAGGTAATACCTTACTCCTGCTTGATTAATACTGATGATATGGGTAGTACAAGAGTAGATCTACCACGAGATCAAGGAGGCTAAACCCTAGAAGCTAGCCTATGGTATGATTGTTGTTCTGTCCTACGGACTAAAACCCTCTGGTTTATATAGACACCAGATAGTTCAGGGTTACACAGAGTCGGTTACAATGGTAGGAGATCAACATATCCGTATCGCCAAGCTTGCCTTCCACGCCAAGGAAAGTCCCATCCGGACACGGGACGAAGTCTTCAATCTTGTATCTTCATAGTCCAGGAGTCTGGCCAATGGTGAGAGTTCGGCTATCCGGACACCCCCTAATCCGGAACTCCCTCACCTAGTAAGGCCCATATACTCCCCGGCGAATTCCCGTAACTCTCAGGTACTCCGAAAAATACCCGAATCACTCGGAACCTTTCCGATGTCCGTATATAGTCGTCCAATATATCGATCTCTATGTCTCGACCATTTCGAGACTCCTCGTCATGTCCCCGATCTCATCCGAGACTCTGAACTACCTTCGGTACATCAAAACACATAAACTCATATTACCGATCGTCACCGAACGTTAAGCTTGCGGACCCTATGGGTTCGAGAACTATGTAGACATGACTAAGACTCGTCTCCGGTCAAAAACCAATAGAGGAGCCTGCATGCTCATATTGGCTCCTACATATTCTATGAAGATCTTTATCGGTCAAACCGCATAACAACATATGTTGTTCCCTTTGTCATCGGTATGTTACTTGCCCGAGATTCGATCGTCGGTATCTCAATACCTAGTTCAATCTTGTTACCGGCAAGTCTCTTTACTCGTTCTGTAATGCATCATCCCACAACTAACTCATTTGTTGCATTGTTTGCATGGCTTATAGTGATGTGCATTACCGAGAGGGCCCAGAGATACCTCTCTGACAATCAGAGTGACAAATGCTAATCTCGATCTATGCCAACTCAACAAGTACCATCGGAGACACCTGTAGATCACCTTTATAATCACCCAGTTACGTTGTGACGTTTGGTAGCACACAAAATGTTCCTCCGGTATTCGGGAGTTGCATAATCTCATAGTTATAGGAACATGTATAAGTCATGAAGAAAGCAATAGCAACATACTAAACGATCAAGTGCTAAGCTAACGGGATGGGTCAAGTCAATCACATCATTCTCTAATGATGTGATCTCGTTAATCAAATGACAACTCATGTCTATGGCTAGGAAACTTAACCATCTTTGATTCAACGAGCTAGTCAAGTAGAGGCATACTAGTGACACTCTGTTTGTCTATATATTCACACATGTACTAAGTTTCCGATTAATACAATTCTAGGATGAATAATAAACATTTATCATGAAATAAGGAAATAAATAATAACTTTATTATTGCCTCTAGGGCATATTTCCTTCAGTCTCCCACTTGCACTAGTCAATAATCTAGTTCACATCGCCATGTGATTTAACACCAGTAGTTCACATCACCATGTGATTAACACCCATAGTTCACATCGTCATGTGACCAACACTCAAAGGATTTACTAGAGTTAGTAATCTAGTTCACATCGCCATGTGATTAACACCCAAAGAGTACTAAGGTGTTATCATGTTTTGCTTGTGAGAGAAATTTAGTCAACGGGTCGGCCAAATTCAGATCCGTATGTATTATGAAAATTTCTATGTCAATAATGCTCTGCACGGAGCTACTCTAGCTAATTGCTCCCACTTTCAATATGTATCTTGATCGAGACTTAGAGTCATCCAGATCAGTGTCAAAGCTTGCATCGACGTAACTCTTTACGATGAACCTTTTATCACCTCCATAATCGAGAAGCATATCCTTATTCCACTAAGGATAATTTTGACCACTTTCCAGTGATCTACTCCTAGATCACTATTGTACTCCCTTGCCAAACTCAGTGTAGGGTATACAATAGATCTGGTACACAGCATGGCATACTTTATAGAACCTATGGTTGAGGCATAAGGAATGACTTTCATTCTCTTTCTATCTTCTGCCATGGTCGGGCTTTGAGTCTTACTCAACTTCACACCTTGCAACACAGGCAAGAACTCTTTCTTTGACTATTCCATTTTGAACTACTTCAAAAACTTGTCAAGGTATGTACTCATTGAAAAAACTTATCAGGCATCTTGATCTATCTCTATAGATCTTGATGCTCAATATGTAAGCAGCTTCACCGAGGTCTTTCTTTGAAAAAACATCTTTCAAACACTCCTTTATGCTTTCCAGAAAATTCTACATTATTCCCGATCATCAATATGGCATTCACATATACTTATCAAAATGTTGTAGTGCTCCCACTCACTTTCTTGTAAATACAGGCTTCACCACAAGTCTGTCTAAAACTATATGCTTTGATCAACTCATCAAAGCGTAGATTCCAACTCTGAGATGCTTGCACCAGTCCATAGATGGATCGCTGGAGTTTGCATATTTTGTTAGCACTTTTAGGATTGAAAAAACCTTCTGGTTGCATCATATACAACTCTTATTTAATAAATCCATTAAGGAATGCAATTTTGTTTATCCATTTGCCAGATTTCATAAAATGCGGCAATTGCTAACATGATTCGGACAGACTTTTAAGCATCGATACAAGTGAGAAAATCTCATCGTAGTCAACACCTTGAACTTGTTTAAAACATTTTGCGACAATTCGAGCTTTGTAGATAGCAACACTACTATCAGCGTCCGTCTTCCTCTTGAAGATCCATTTATTCTCTATTGCTTGCCGATCATCGGGCAAGTCAATCAAAGTCCACACATTGTTCTCATACATGGATCCCATCTGAGATTTCATGGCCACAAGCCATTTCGCGGAATCTGGGCTCATCATCGCTTCCTCATAGTTCACAGGTTCGTCATGGTCAAGTAACATGACCTCCAGAACAGGATTACCGTACCACTCTGGTGCGGATCTTACTCTGGTTGACCTACGAGGTTCAGTAGTAACTTGATCTGAAGTTATATGATCATCATCATTATCTTCCTCACTAATTGGTGTAGGATTCACAGGAACTGATTTCTGCAATGAACTACTTTCCAATAAGGGATCAGGTACAATTACCTCATCAAGTTCTACTTTCCTCCCACTCACTTCTTTCGAGAGAAACTCCTTCTCTAGAAAGGATCCATTCTTAGCAACGAATGTCTTGCCTTAGGATCTGTGATAGAAGGTGTACCCAACTGTCTCCTTTGGGTATCCTATGAAGACACATTTCTCCGGTTTGGGTTTGAGCTTATCAGGATGAAACTTTTTCACATAAGCATCGCAACCCCAAACTTTAAGAAACGATAACTTTGGTTTCTTGCCAAACCACTGTTCATATGGTGTCGTCTCAACGAATTTAGATGGTGCCCTATTTAACGTGAATGCAGCTGTCTCTAATGCATAACCCCAAAACGATAGTGGTAAACCGGTAAGAGACATCATAGATTGCACCATATCTAATAAAGTACGGTTACGATGTTCGGACACATGATACGTCTCCGTCGTATATACTTTTCCACACACTTTTGCCCTTGTTTTGGACTCTAACTTGCATGATTTGAATGGAACTAACCCGGACTGACGCTGTTTTCAGCAGAATTGCCATAGTGTTGTTTTATGTGCAGAAAACAAAAGTTCTCGGAATGACCTGAAACTTCACGGGACATCTTTTCGGAAATAATAAAAAATCGTTGCAAAAGATGAAGGCCAGGGGGCCCACCACCTGTCCACGAAGATGGGGGGCATGCCCCCCTACCTCGTGGGCCCCCTGGAGCTCCTCCGATGCCAACTCCAACTCTATATATTTGCTTTCGGGGAGAAGAAAATCAAGGAGAAGAAATCATCGCGTTTTACGATACGGAGCCACCGCCAAGCCCTAAAACCTCTCGGGAGGGCTGATCTGGAGTCCGTTCGGGGCTCCGGAGAGGGGGATTCGTCGCCGTCGTCATCATCAACCATCCTCCATCACCAATTTCATGATGCTCACCGCCGTGCGTGAGTAATTCCATCGTAGGCTTGCTGGACGGTGATGGGTTGGATGAGATCTATCATGTAAACTCTGTTGGAAAAGGCAGTGCCTAGGAGGCGCTTAGGCGTGCCTAGGCGCTAGGCAATGGCCAAACGCCTCGCCTAGGGCATAAATGGAGGTCTAGGCAGGTCAAGCTAGGAATTGCCTGCCCAATCAAGAAATCATGCCACATACTGCACTGATATGCCAAACGGGTTATATTCCAATTGCATTAGATGGTAATTAACTTATTTATATGCCCTAAACTAATAGTCTAATATCAACACCCATATAATAATCATAAATACACTACGAGTAAAACTATATTACCGCCTAGGGCGCTTAGGCACCGCCTAGGCACTAGGCGAAGGCCAACCGCATCGCTTACGCCTACCGCTTTTTCCAACCTTATGTAATCGAGTTAGTTTTGTTAGGGTTTGATCCCTAGTATCCACTATGTTCTGAGACTAATGTTTCTATGACTTTGCTATGCTTAATGCTTGTCACTAGGGCCCGAGTGCCATGATTTCAGACTGAACCTATTATGTTTTCATGAATATATGTGTGTTCTTGATCCTATCTTGCAAGTCTATAGTCACCTACTATGTGTTATGATCCGGCAACCCTGAAGTGACAATAATAGGGACCACTCCCGGTGATGACCATAGTTTGAGGAGTTCATGTATTCACTAAGTGCTAATGTTTTGTTCCGGTTCTCTATTAAAAGGAGGCCTTAATATCCCTTAGTTTCCATTAGGACCCCGCTGCCACGGCAGGGTAGGACAAAGGATGTCATGCAAGTTTTTTTTCCATAAGCACGCATGACTATATTCGGAATACATGCCTACATTACATTGATGAATTGGAGCTAGTTCTGTATCACCCTATGTTATGACTGTTACATGATGAACCGCATCCGGCATAATTATCCATCACCGCTCCGATGCCTACGAGCTTTCCATATACTGGTTTACGCTTATTTACTTTCCTGTTGCTATTGTTACAATCACTACAAAACACCAAAAAAATTACTTTTGCTTCTGTTACTTTTTACTACCGTTACCACTACTATCATATTACTTTTTTACTAAATACTTTGCTGCAGATATTAAGTTATCCAGGTGTGGTTGAATTGACAACTCAACTGCTAATACTTGAGAATATTCTTTGGCTCCCCTTGTGTCGAATCAATAAATTTGGGTTGAATACTCTACCCTCGAAAGCTGTTGCGATCCCCTACACTTGTGCGTTATCAAGACTAATTTCTGGTGCCGTTGCCGGGGAGGGTAGGACAAAAGATGTCATGCAAGTTCTTTTCCATAAGCACGTATGACTATATTCGGAATACATTCCTACATTACATTGATGAATTGGAACTAGTTCTGTGTCACCCTATGTTATGACTGTTACATGATAGACCTCATCCGGCATAATTATCCATCACCGATCCGATGCCTACGAGCTGTCCATACACTGGTTTATGCTTATTTACTTTCCTGTTGCTATTGTTACAATCACTACAAAACACCAAAAACATTACTTTTGCTTCCGTTACATTTTACTACCGTTACCACTACTATCATATTACTTTGCTACTAAATACTTTGCTGCAGATATTAAGTTATCCAGGTGTTGTTGAATTGACAACTCAACTGCTAATACTTGAGAATATTCTTTGGCTCCCCTTGTGTCGAATCAATAAATTTGGGTTGAATACTCTACCCTCGAAAGCTGTTGCGATCCCCTACACTTGTGGGTTATCAAGACTAATTTTTGGCGCCGTTGCCGGGGAGCATAGCTCTATTCTTTGAGTCACTTGGGATTTATATCTGCTGGACACTATGAAGAACTTGAAAGACGCTAAGACAACAATTTATCCCTCAACTACGAGGGGAGGTAAGGAACTGCCATCTAGCTCTGCACTTGATTCACCTTTTGTTTTGAGTAAGCTTGCGACACCTAAACCTGCTTTTGCTATTCGTTCTGATATGTCGCATGTTATTGATGATGCCACTTCTGCTATGCATGATACTTATGATGAAACTACTTCCATGCTTGATACTACTGTGCCCCTTAGTGAATTTCTTGATGAACAAATTGCTAGGGCTAGAGAGAAAGAAATTATTGAAACTGATTATATTGATGACAGTGATGATGAAGATATGCCTGTTATTCCTGAGGGTTATGTTTTTGATATGGAAGCTTCTACAACTATTTTAGCCTGCAAAGGTAGATCCGAGCTTAAGAGGCTATTAGTTAAATGGAGTAAGCAATCTCTTAGAGATAGAATGAAACCTGACCCTGCTTTTGCTACTTCACCTATTTGTGTTGCCGATAAGGATTATGAATTCTCTGTTGATCCTGATATAATTACTTTGGTTGAATCCGATCCTTTTCATGGCTATGAATCTGAAACTATTGTGGCACATCTTATTAAATTAAATGATATAGCCACCCTATTCACTAATGATGAGAGATCTCGCTTCTTTTATATCCTTAAAATATTTTCGTTCTCATTAAAGGGTGATGCTAAGTTATGGTTTAATTCTCTTGATCCTGGTTGTGTGCGTAGTCCCCATGATATGATTTATTACTTCTCTGCTAAATATTTCCCTGCTCATAAGAAACAAGATGCTTTAAAGGAAATATACAACTTTGTGCAAATTGAAGAAGAGAGTCTCCCACAATCTTGGGGAGGCTTCTCAAGTTACTTAATGCTTTGCTGATCATCCTCTTAAGAAAAATGAAATACTTGATATCTTTTATAATGGACTAACCGATGCTTCCAGAGATTACCTGGATAGTTGTGTTGGTTCTCTTTTCAGGGAAAGAACACCGGATGAAGCTGAAATTTGATTACATAATATGTTGACAAATGAAAATAATTGGACACTTCCGGAGCCAATTCCTGAGCCTATTCCTAAACCAACTCCAAAGAAGAGAGGTGTTCTATTTCTCAGTCCTGAAGATATGCAAGAGGCAAAGAAATAAATGAAATAAAAAGGTATTAAAGCTGAAGATGTTAAGAATTTACCTCCTATTGAAGAAATACATGGTCTTAATTTATCACTTTGTTGAAGAAACACATGATCTTAATCCATTACCTATTGAAGAACCTCCAGGTCTTGATAACCCGACACAGGTAGTAAAGGTAAATTCTCTCTATAGATATGATAAAGCTGAAGTCCCTCCTACTAAAATTGCTAGCCAGTGCTTGGATGAGTTTGATAACTTTATTGTCAAACAAGAAAATTTCAATGCTTATTTTGGTAGACAATTAAAACAAAATGCTTATATGATTAAACACTTGGGTGATTATATGGCCGATGTTAGATGTGAACTTAAACTTGTTAGCAAACATGCTTCTATGGTTACCACTCAAGTAGAACAAGTACTTAAAGCTCAAAATGATTTTCTCAATGAAATGAATAGTAAGAAGAACGATTATGCTGTTAGAGTGGCTACTAGAACTGGTAGAATGACTCGGGAACCTTAATATCCCTAAGTTTCCATTAGGACCCCGCTGCCACGGGAGGGTAGGACAAAAGATGTCATGCAAGTTCTTTTCCATAAGCACGTATGACTATATTCGGAATACATGCCTACATTACATTGATGAATTGGAGCTAGTTCTGTGTCACCCTATGTTATGACTGTTACATGATGAACCGCATCCGGCATAATTATCCATCACCGATCCGATGCCTACGAGCTTTCCATATACTGGTTTACGCTTATTTACTTTCCTGTTGCTATTGCTACAATCACTACAAAACACCAAAAATATTACTTTTGCTTCCGTTACTTTTTACTACCGTTACCACTACTATCATGTTACTTTGCTATAGATATTAAGTTATCCAGGTGTGGTTGAATTGACAACTCAACTGCTAATACTTGAGAATATTCTTTGGCTCCCCTTGTGTCGAATCAATAAATTTGGGTTGAATACTCTACCCTCGAAATCTGTTGCGATCCCCTACACTTGTGAGTTATCAACACACCATTACGCTGTGGTGTTCCAGGTGGCGTGAGTTGCGAAACTATTCCGCATTATTTCAAATGAAGACCAAACTCATAACTCAAATATTCTCCTCCACGATCAGATCGTAGAAACTTTATTTTCTTGTTACGATGATTTTCCACTTCACTCTGAAAATTATATGAACTTCTCAAACGTTTCAGACTTATGTTTCATCAAGTAGATATACCCATATCTCCTCAAATCATCTGTGAAGGTCAGAAAATAACGATACCCGCCGCGAGCCTCAACACTCATCGGATCGCATACATCAGTATGTATTATTTCCAATAAGTCATTGCTCGCTCCATTGTTCCGGAGAACGGAGTCTTAGTCATCTTGCCCATAAGGCATGGTTCACAAGCATCAAGTGATTCCAAAATCCCATCAGCATGGAGTTTCGTCATGCGCTTTACAGCAATACGACCTAAACGGCAGTGCCACAAATAAGTTGCACTATCATTATTAAGTTTGCATCTTTTGGCTTCAATATTATGAATATGTGTATCACTACGATCGAGATCCAACAAACCATTTTCATTGGGTGTATGACCATAGAAGGTTTTATTCATGTAAACAGAACAACAATTATTCTCTAACTTAAATGAATAACTGTATTGCAATAAACATGACCAAATCATATTCATGCTCAACGCAAACACCTAATAACATGTATTAGATTCAACACTAATCCCGAAAGTATAGGGAGTGTGCGATGATGATCATATCAATCTTGGAACTACTTCGAACACACATCGTCACCTCGCCCTTAACTAGTTTCTGTTCATTCTGCAATTCCCGTTTCGAGTTACTACTCTTAGCAACTGAACCAGTATCAAATGCCGAGGGGTTGCTATAAACACAGTAGTAAAATACACATCAATAACATGTATATCCAATATACCTTTGTTCACTTTGCCATCCTTCTTATCCGCCAAGTATCTAGGGTAGTTCCACTTCTAGTGACCATTTCCTTTGCAGTAGAAGCACTCAGTTTCAGGCTTGGGCCCAGCTTTGGGCTTCTTCACGGGAGAAGAAACTTGCTTGCCGTTCTTTTGAAGTTTCCCTTCTTCCCTTTGCCCTTTTCTTGAAACTAGTGGTCTTGTCAACCATCAACATTTGATGCTCTTTCTTGATTTCTACCTTCGCCGATTAGCATCGCGAAGAGCTCAGGAATTACTTTTGTCATCCCTTGCATATTATAGTTTATCACGAAGCTCTATCAACTTGGTGATAGTGACTAGAGAACTTTGTCAATTACTATCTTATCTGGAAGATTAACTCCCACTTGATTCAAGCAATTGTAGTACTCAGACAATCTGAGCACATGCTCACTGGTTGAGCTATTCTCCTCCATCTTATAGGCAAAGTACTGTCAGAGGTCTCATACCTCTCGACACGGGCATGAGTATGAAATACCAATTTCAACTCTTGGAACATCTCATATGCTCCATGGCGTTCAAAACTTTTTTGAAGTCCCGGTTCTAAGCCGTAAAGCATGGTGCGCTAAATTATCAAGTAGTCATCATACCGAGCTTTGTCAAACGTTCATAACGTCCGCATCTGCTCCTGCAATAGGTCTGTCACCTAGCGGTGCATCAAGGACATAATTCTTCTGTGCAGCAATGAGGTTAATCCTCAGATCACAGACCAAGTCCGCATCATTGCTACTAACATTTTTCAACTTAGTTTTCTCTAGGAACATATCAAAATATAAACGAGGAGCAACAACGCGGGCTATTGATCTACAACATAGATATGCTAATACTATCAGGACTAAGTTCATGATAGATTAAAGTTCAATTAATCATATTACTTAAGAACTCCCACTTAGATAGACATCCCTCATAATCATCTAAGTGATCACGTGATCCATATCAACTAAACCATGTCCGATCATCACGTGAGATGGAGTAGTTTTCAATGGTGAACATCACTATGTTGATCATATCTACTATATGATCCACGCTCGACCTTTCGGTCTCCAGTGTTCTGAGGCCATATCTGCATATGCTAGGCTCGTCAAGTTTAACCAGAGTATTCTGCGTGTGCAAAACTGGCTTGCACCCGTTGTATGTGAACGTAGAGCTTATCACACCCGATCATCACGCGGTGTCTCGGCACGAAGAACTGTCGCAGCGGTGCATACTCAGGGAGAATACTTATACCTTGAAATTTTAGTAAGGGATCATCTTATAAAGCTACCGCCGAACTAAGCAAAATAAGATGTATAAAAGATAAACATCACATGCAATCAAAATATGTGACATGATATGGCCATGATCATCTTGCGCCTTTGATCTCCATCTCCAAGGTACCGTCATGATCTCTATCGTCACCGACATGACACCATGATCTCCATCATCTTGATCTCTATCAACGTGTCGTCACATGGTTGTCTCGCCCACTATTGCTCTTGCAACTATTGCTATCATATAGCGATAAAGTAAAGCAATTATTTGGTGCTTGTATCTTATGCATAAAGAGATAACCATAAGGCTTCTGCCAGTTGCCGATAACTTCAACAAAACATGATCATCTCATACAACAACTTATATCTCATCACGTCTTGACCATAATCACATCACAACATGCCCTGCAAAAACAAGTTAGACGTTCTCTACTTTGTTATTGCAAGTTTTACGTGGCTGCTACGGCTGAGCAAGAACCGTTCTTACCTACGCATAAAAACCACAACGATATTTCGTCAAGTTAGTGTTGTTTTAACCTTCACAAGGACCGGGCGTAGCCACACTCGATTCAACTAAAGTTGGAGAAACTGACACCCGCCAGCCACCTGTGTGCGAAGCACGTCGGTAGAACCAGTCTTGCGTAAGTGTATGCGTAATGTCGGTCCGGGCCGCTTCATCCAACAATACCGCCGAACCAAAGTGTGACATGCTGGTAAGCAGTATGACTTGTATCGCCCACAACTCACTTGTGTTCTACGCGTGCATATATCTACGCATAAACCTGGCTCTGATGCCACTATTGGGGAACGTAGTAATTTCAAAAAATTTCCTACGCAAACATAGGATCATGGTGATGCATAGCAACGAGAGGGGAGAGTGTGTCCACCTACCATCGTAGACCGAAAGCGGAAGCGTTATGACAACGCGGTTCATGTAGTCGTACGTCTTCACGATCCGACCGATCCAAGTACCGAACGCACGGCACCTCCGAGTTCAGCATACGTTCAGCTCGATGACGTCCCACGAACTCCGATCCAGCAGAGCTTTGCAGGAGTTCTGTCAGCACGACGGCGTGATGATGGTGTTGATGATGCTAACGACGCAGGGCTTCGCCTAAGCACCGCTATGATATTACCGAGGTAGAATATAGTGGAGGGGGCCACCGCACACGGCTAAGAGATCAATGATCAATTGTTGTGTCTATGGGGTGCGCCCTCCCCGGTATATAAAGGAGTAGAGGAGGGGGAGGGCCGACCCTCTCTATGGCGCGCCCTAGGTGAGTCATACTCCCACCGGGAATAGGATTCCCCCTTTCCTAGTAGAACTAGGAGCCCTTCCAAGTAGTAGGAGTAGGAGAGAAGGAAAGGGAAAAGAGAAGAGAAGGAAGGAGGGGGAGCCGCCCCTCCCCCTAGTCCAATTCGGACTAAGCCTTGGGGGGCGCGCAACCTCCCCTCTCTCTTTCCCCTAAAGCCCAATAAGGCCCATATACTCCCAGGTGAATTCATGTAACTCTCTGGTACTCCGAAAAATACCCGAATCACTCGGAACCTTTCCGATGTACGAATATAGTCGTCCAATATATCGATCTTTACGTCTCGACCATTTTGAGACTCCTCGTCATGTCCCTGATCTCATCCGGGACTCCGAACTACCTTCGGTACATCAAAACACATAAACTCATATTACCGATCGTCACCGAACGTTAAGCGTGCGGACACTACGGGTTCGAGAACTATGTAGACATGACCGAGACTCGTCTCCGGTCAATAACCAATAGCAGAACCAGGATGCTCATATTGGCTCCTACATATTCTACGAAGATCTTTATCGGTCAAACCGCATAACAACATATGTTGTTCTCTTTGTCATTGGTATGTTACTTGCCCGAGATTCGATCGTCGGTATCTCAATACCTAGTTCAATCTCATTACCGAAAAGTCTCTTTACTCGTTCCGTAATGCATCATCCCGCAACTAACTCATTAGTTGCATTGCTTGCAAAGCTTATAGTGACAATCGGAGTGACAATCGGAGTGACAAATCCTAAGCTCGATCTATGCCAACTCAACAAGTACCATCGGAGACACCTGTAGAGCACCTTTATAATCACCCAGTTACGTTGTGACATTTGGTAGCACACAAAGTGTTCCTCCGGTATTCGGGAGTTGCATAATCTCATAGTCATAGGAACATGTATAAGTCATGAAGAAAGCAATAGCAACATACTAAACGATCAAGTGCTAAGCTAACGGAATGGGTCAAGTCAATCACATCATTCTCTAATGATGTGATCCCATTAATCAAACGACAACTCATGTCTATGGCTAGGAAACTTAACCATCTTTGATTCAACGAGCTAGTCAAGTAGAGGCACACTAGTGACACTGCTTTGTCTATGTATTCACACATGTACTAAGTTTCCGATTAATACAATTCTAGCATGAATAATAAACATTTATCATGAAATAAGGAAATAAATAATAACTTTATTATTGCCTCTAGGGCATATTTCCTTCACTTGATACCCAATATGTAAGCAGTTTTACACAGGTCTTCCTTTGAAAAACTCCATTCAAACAACCCTTTATGCTTTCCAGAAATTCTACATCATTTCTGATCAAAAATATGTCATCCACATATATTTACCAAAATGTTCTAGTGCTCCCACTCACTTTCTTGCAAATACAAGTTTCTTGCAAACTTTGTATAAACCCAAATGCTTTGATCACCTCATCAAAGCGCATGTTCCAACTCCGAGATGCTTGCTCCAGTCCTTAGAAGGACCGCTAGAGTTTGCATACCTTTTTGCATCCTTAGGATCGACAAAACCTTCTAGTTGTATCACATACAACCTTTCCTCACGGAAACCGTCAAGGAAACTTTGTTTTGGCATCCATCTGCCAGATTTCATTAATGAAAATGCAGCAATTATTAACATAATTCTAATAGACTTTATCATCGCTATGATTGAGAAAGTCTCATCACAGTCAACTCCTTGAACTTGTCAGAAACTTCTTTGAGACAAGTCGAGCTTCATAAATGGTGAAATTACCATCAGTTTAAGTCTTCTTATTAAAGATCCATTTATTCTTAATGGCTTGTCGATCATCGGGCAAGTCCACCAAAGTCCATACTTTGTTCTCATACATGGATCCTATCTCGGATTTCATGGCTTCCAGCCATTTGTTGGAATCCGGGCCCACCATCGCTTCTCCATAGCTCATAGGTTCATCGTTGTCCAACAACATGACCTTTAAGACAGGGTTACCACTTTCGTAAGTTGTACACACCCTTGTCAACCTATGAGGTTCGATAGTAACTTGATCTGAAACTCCATGATCATCATCATTAGCTTTCTCTTCAACTGAGGTAGGTGCCACAGAAACATTTTTCTGTGTTGCGCTATTCTCTGGTTGAAGTGAAGATTCAACAACCTCATCAAGTTCTATCTTCCTCCCACTCAATTCTTTTGAGAGAAACTCTTTCTCGAGAAAGGACCTGTTCCTCGCGACAAACACTTTGCCCTCAGATCTGAGATAGAAGGTACACCCAATCATCTTGTTTGGGTATTCTATGAAGACACACTTTTACGCTTTGGGTTTGAGCTTTTCTGGCCGAAGCCTATCGACATAAGCATCGTAGTCCCAAACCTTAAGAAACAACAACCTAGGTTTCTTTCCAAACCATAGTTCATACAGTGTCGTCTCCACTGAGTTAGATGGTGCCCTATTTAAAGTGAATGTAATTGTCTCTAATGCATAACTCCAAAATGATAGCGGTATATCGGTAAGAGACATCATAGATCGCACCATATCCAATAGGGTGCGATTACGACATTCGGACACACCATTATGCTATGGTGTTCTAGGTGGCATCAACTGTGGAACGATTCCACCTTGTCTTTAGTGACTGCCAAACTCATAACTCAGATACTTTTCCCTTGATCAGATCGTAGGAACTTGATCTTCTTGTTATGATGATTCTCAACTTCACTCTGAAATTGCTTGAACTTTTCAAACATTTCAGACTTACGCTTCATTAAGTAAATATACCCATATCTACTCAGTTCATCGGTGAGGGTGAGAAAATAATGATATCCACCGCACGCGTGAACACTCATTGGATTGCACACATCAGCATGTATGATTTCCATCAAGTCACTTGCTCGTTCCATTGTTACAAAGAACGGGGTTTTAGTCATCTTGCCAACGAGGCACGGTTCGCATGTGTCAAGTGATTCAAAATCAAGTGACTTCAAAAGTCCATCGGCATGGAGGTTCTTCATGCGCTTTACACCAATATGACCTAAGAGGCAGTGCCACAAGAAAGTGGTACTATCATTATCAACTCTACATCTTTTGGCATCAATGTTATGAACATGTGTATCACTATGACCGAGATTCGATAAACCATTCACATTGGGTGCATGACCATAGAAGGTATTATTCATGTAAACAGAATAACCATTATTCTCTGACTTAAATGAATAACCGTATTGCAATAAACATGATCTAATCATGTTCATTCTCAATGCATAAACCAATGCAAACAACATTTATCTTGGTTCAACACTAATCCCAGAGGTAGAGGGAGCGTGCGATGGTGATCATATCATCCTTGGAAACACTTCCAACACACATCGTCACCTCGCCCTTAGCTAGTCTCCGTTTATTCCGTAGCTTTTGTTTCGAGTTACCAATATTAGCAACTGAACCGGTATCTAATACCCATGTGCTACTAGGAGTACTAGTAAGGTACACATCAATAACACATATATCCAATATACTTTTGTTGAAGTTTCCAGCCTTCTTATCTACCAAGTATTTGAGGCAGTTCCGCTACCAGTGACCGTTCCCCTAATAGAAGCACTTCGTCTCAGGTTTGGGTTCTTGGGTTTCTTCACTTGGAGCGGCAACTGGCTTACCATTCATGAAGTTTCCCTTCTTGCCCTTGCCCTTCTTTGAAACCAGTGGTCTTGTAAACCATCAAAACTTGATGCTCCTTCTTGATTTCTACCTTTACGGCCTTAAGCACGACGAACAGCTCTGGGATCATCTTCCCTTCCATGTTATAGTTCATCACGAAGCTCTAGTTAGCTTGGTGATAGTGACTGGAGAACTCCGTCAATCACTTCTCTTATCTGGAAGATTAACTCCCACTTGATTCAAGCGATTGAAGTACCTAGACATTCCGAGCACATGCTCACTGGCAGAGCTATTCACCTCCATCTTGTAGGCAAAGATCTTGTCAGAGGTCTCAAACCTCTCAACACGGGCATGAGCCTGAAATACCAATTTCAGCTCTTGGAACATCTCATATGTTCCATGGCGTTCAAAAACGCTTTTGGAGCCCCGACTCTAAGCCGCAAAGCATGGCGCACTAAACTATCAGGTAGTCATCAGAACGTGTTTGCCATATGTTCACAACATCCACGGACGACGCCAAAGGGGTTGGCACACCGAGCGGTGCATCAAGGACAGAAGCCTTCTGTGCAGCAAGTGAGGACAATCCTCAGACTACGGCCCTACTCCGCACAATTGCTTACAATATCTTTCAACTTAGTCTATCTCTAGGAACGTATTAAAATAGGGAGTTAAAGCGCGCTATTAATCTACAACATAATTTGCAAAGACAGTTTAGACTATGTTCATGATAATGAGTTCAATTAATCAAATTATTGAATGAACTCCCACTCAGATAGACATCCCTCTAGTCATCTAAGTGATACATGATCCGAATCGACTAGGCCGTGTCCGATCATCACGTGAGATGGACTAGTCATCAACGGTGAACATCTCCATGTTGATCGCATCTACTATCGACTCATGTTCGACCTTTCGGTCTCTCGTGTTCGAGGCCATATGCGTACATGCTAGGCTCATCAAGTCAACCTAAGTGTTTCGCATGTGTAAATCTGGCTTACACCCGTTGTATGCGAACGTTAGAATCTATCACACCCGATCATCACGTGGTGCTTCGAAACAATGAACCTTCGCAACGGTGCACAGTTAGGGGGAACACTTTTCTTGAAATTTTAGTGAGGTATCATCTTATTTATGCTACCGTCGTTCTAAGCAAATAAGATGTAAACATGAAAAACATCACATGCAAATCATAAAGTGACATGATATGGCCAATATCATCTTGCGCCTTTTTGATCTCCATCTTCGAGGCACGGCATGATCACCATCGTCACCGACATGACACCATAATCTCCATCATCGTGTCTTCATGAAGTTGTCTCGCCAACTATTACTTCTACTACTATGGCTAATAGTTAGCAATAAAGTAAAGTAATTACATGGCGTTTCATTGACACGCAGGTCATACAATAAATTAAGACAACTCCTATGGCTCCTGCTGGTTGTCATACTCATCGACATGCAAGTCGTGATTCCTATTACAAGAACATGATCAATCTCATACATCACATATATCATTCATCACATCCTTTTGGCCATATCACATCACATAGCATACCCTGCAAAAACAAGTTAGACGTCCTCTAATTGTTGTTGCATGTTTTACGTGGCTGCTATGGGTTTCTAGCAAGAACGTTTCTTACCTACGCAAAAGCCACAACGGTGATATGCCAATTGCTATTTACCCTTCATTAGGACCCTTTTCATCGAATCCGATCCGACCAAAGTGGGAGAGACAAACACCCGCTAGCCACCTTATGCATCAAGTGCATGTCAGTCGGTGGAACCTGTCTCACGTAAGCGTACGTGTAAGGTCGGTCAGAGCCGCTTCATCCCACAATGCCGTCGAATCAAGATAAGACTAGTAATGGTAAGCAAATTGAACAAATCATCACCCACAACTACTTTGTGTTCTACTCGTGCATAGAATCTACGCATAGACCTAGCTCTGATACCACTGTTGGGTAACGTAGTAATAATTCAAAATTTTCCTACGTGTCACCAAGATCAATCTAGGAGACGCTAGCAACGAGAGAGAGGGAGTGCATCTTCATACCCTTGAAGATCGCTAAGCGGAAGCGTTACAAGAACGCGGTTGATGGAGTCGTACTCACGACGATTCAAATCGCGGAAGATCCGATCTAGCGCCGAACGGACGACGCCTCCGTGTTCAACACACGTACAGTCCGGGGACGTCTCCTCCTTCTTGATCCAGCAAGGGGAGAGGAGAAGTTGAGGGAGAACTCCAGCAGCACGACGACATGGTGGTGATGGAGCTCGTGGTTCTCCGGCAGAGCTTCGCTAAGCACTACGGAGGAGGAGGAGCAGTTGGAGGAGAGGGCTGCGCAGGGGAAGGGGTGTGCAGCTGCCCTCTCTCTCCCTCACTATATATAGGGGGAAGGGGGGAGGAGGAGGCGCCCTAGGGTTTCCCTAGGGGAGGGGCGGCGGCCACAGGGGAAACCCTAGATGGGTTTGGGCGCCCCCACCCCTAGGAAACTTGCCCCCCAAGCCGGGAGGGCCGGCTGCCCTAGGGGAGGCGCCCCCACCTCTCCATGTTACGTGAGATGGGGTGGGAGGGGCGCACAGCCCCTTAGTGGGCTGATGTGCCCCCTCCCCTTGGCCCATAAGGCCCCCAACGCTTGTCGGGGCCTCCGAAACCCCTTTTTGACATGCTGGTCGTCACCCGGTACCCCCGGAACAATTCTGGACTCCAATACCCTTCGTCCAATATATCGATCTTCTCCTCCGGACCATTCCGGAGTTCCTCGTCACGTCCGGGATCTCATCTGGGCTCCGAACAACCTTCGGTAACCACATACTATTTCCCATAACAACTCTAGCATCACCGAACCTTAAGTGTGTAGACCCTAAGGGTTCGGGAACCATGCAGACATGACCGAGACGTTCTCCGGCCAATAACCAACAGCAGGATCTGGATACCCATGTTGGCTCCCACATGTTCCACGATGATCTCATAGGTTGAACCACGATGTCGGGGATTCAATCAATCCCGTATTCAATTCCCTTTGTCTATTGGTATGTTACTTGCCCGAGATTCGATCATTGGTATCCCCATACCTTGTTCAATCTCGTTACTGGCAAGTCTCTTTACTCGTTCCGTAATGCATGATCCCGTGGCTAACTCATTAGTCACACTGACCTCATTATGATGATGCATTACCGAGTGGGCCCAAACATACCTCTCCGTCACACGGATTGACAAATCCCAGTCTCGATTCGTGCCAACCCAACAGACACTTTCGGAGATACCTGTAGTGCACCTTTATAGTCACCCAGTTACGTTGTGACGTTTGATACACCCAAAGCATTCCTACGGTATCCGGGAGTTGCACAATCTCATGGTCTAAGGAAATGATACTTGACATTAGAAAAGCTCTAGCAAACGAACTACGCGATCTTGTGCTATGCTTAGGATTGGGTCTTGTCCATCACATCATTCTCCTAATGATGTGATCCCATTATCAACGACATCCAATGTCCATGGTTAGGAAACCACAACAATCTGTTGATCAACGAGCTAGTCAACTAGAGGCTCACTAGGGACATGTTGTGGTCTATGTATTCACACATGTATTATGGTTTCCGGTCAATACAATTATAGCATGAACAATAGACAATTATCATGAATAAGGAAATATAATAAGAACCATTTTATTATTGCCTCTAGGGCATATTTCCAACACTTGCAACATGACTTCTCCCGTGTCCTCAAGAACAAAAGTAACTACTTACACAACATATTCATGCTCAATATCAGAGGGATATTAAATAGCATAATGGATCAGAACATATGATCTTCCACCAAATAAACCGGCTAGCATCAACTACAAAATGTAATCAACACTACTAGTCACCCACAGGTACCAATCTGAGGTTTTGATACAAAGATTGAACACAAGAGATGAAGTAGGATTTGAGATGAGATGGTGATGTTGAAGATGTTGATGAAGATTGGCCTCCCAAAGATGAGAGGGTTGTTGGTGATGGCGATGGCTTCAATTTCCTCCTCCGGGAGGGAAGTTCCCCCGCGGAATCGCTCCACCTGAGGGCAAAAGTGCTCCTGCCCAAGTTTCGCCTCGAGACGGCGGCGCTCCATCCCGAAAGTCCTCTCCTTATTTTTTCTTGGTCAAAAGACCTTATGTACCAGAAGATGGGCACAGGAGGTGGGCCTAGGCCCCCACTACCCACCAGGGCGTGCCTGGAGGGGGTGCGCTCCCTGGTGCCTTGTGGGTGCCTGGGTGCCCACCTCTAGTGGTTCTTTTCTTCAGTATTTTTCATTTATTCCAAAATAATTCTCTGTAAAATTTCAGCTCATTCGGAGATGTGCAGAATAGGTATCTCTGACATAGCTTTTTCAGGACCTGAATTCCAGCTGCCGACATTCTCCCTCTTTATGTAAACCTTGCATATTATGAGAGAAAATGCATTAGAATTACTCCACAAAGTGTTATAATACATAAAAAATGCTATAAATAACAGTAGGAAAACGTGATGCAAAATGGACGTATCACAGGGCGGCCCGCCCTGTCACTGACCGGTCATGAAATTTTGACCCAGACGGACGCCTCAAACTGGCCTCAAACGTCCGGGTTGACCGGCACTATGGGGTGGATATGGGGGCGCCTAGGCGCGTCCGCCACGTCGGACCTAGCTCACGGTAGCCCACCCGACTCCACAGATATTCGTCTCCATCAGCTCGCTGGACCAAACCCTAGCCACCTCACTCTTCTCTCCCCTCCACTCCCTCCGCCACCCGAGCTCACCTCTGGCGATCTCCGGCCATCTCCAGCATGGCGGGCAGCGGATCTGACTCCGACCACTCTGGATCCATCGACTGGGTGTCATCCCGTGCGGGTTGGAGGAGGCAATGGCGGTCCGCATTGCATTCCGCCACTCCGGGGAGGACAGCGCCCGGACGACGAACGGATCTGTCCGGCACGACTCCATAGTGTCAGCTCAACGGATGCTCGGGTCCTCTGGGGCTGGATCATCGCGGTCCCGACAGCCGGAAAATCTCTCCTTCCCCATCACCGGTCGGGCAGACTATGAGTCCTATCGGAACAGGCAGCCCGCCGTGGGAAGGAGAGGATAAGGGCCGCCGAGGCCCGTATCGCCGCAGAAATGGCGGCAGTGGAGGCACGGGTGGCCGCAGAGGAGGAAGCCATCCGCGCCCGCATTGTGAAGAAATGACAGGGAGGAACACGCGCGCTCTTGCCCGAGAGCAGAATCGGGCAGTTCGTGCCATGGCCGGACTTCCACCGAAGGAGGAGAAGGAGGACAGCGACGGCGAGGACAGCTCCGGCGACGAGCAGATCCGGGTCGATCCCTACTGCGTCTTCGACCGGTACTTCCGCTAGAAGGATGGCAAGGGCAGTCGTGGATGATCTCCACCGTAGCCAAACATGCCAAATTTTGATAGTCCAATGGTATGTTAGTAGTGATGGAGTAGTGGGACGATGCGTGTAATGCATCGACGTAGTTGCATGAATTTGTATGGATTTAAGATATGACAATTGAGGTGTCCGGATGTAGATTGCATTATTTGAGGCGTGACCGGTCAGTGTCCGCGGACGCAACCGGTCGCGTCCACAGGCGTTTGAAGGGCCGGATTTGCCCATCATGATTGTAGATGCTTTTAATTTTAAGTAATGCAAGAGTTATTTCACAAAAAAATAAACTCACGGCATTAATAGTTGTGTTTCCAGTTATACAAGGGTAAGTTACGACCTACCAAGTGGAGTACCAACAAGAGTGCGTGCATACTAGACGGAGAAATGGAAAATGGCAACATTCGTTGGATCTCTTCATTTCTCACCAGGCATTTGCATCTAGTGGGCGGTCTCTTTTCAAAAACCGTATCTCTTTGACACCCGGCCGCTATTGCCAAGCACCGTCCAAGCGCACACATGTCACACCGTACGTGGTAGTACACGCACATCTATTTTATTTTATTTTTGAAACGCAGGCAAAAGTTTTTCTCATGTATTAATTAAGAAAAGAATAGAGGTTTTTTTTACATCACACACCTTTAACGCGACATGGCAATTACTCTCGCAAAATAAGAGACTCTAACTTCTTTGCCACGGCTGTGACCCAAAGGCTTGCCTCGGCCACAATGGTGTTGAGCAGAATTGGCGGAGGAGCGCTCTTGTGCCGGAATACTCTTGCGTTTCTCTCGTTCTAGATTACCCGTGACACGAGCATGGTAGTCGACGCCTTGGCCTTCCTATCCGTAGTGGTGACATCGCATGTCCTCGCCCACCAGCTCTCAACTGAGTCCATCAAATGCCATGAGGTCGTGTCCATGTCGTCAATGCCGAATCTCTGAATGACCAATCTCCAGAACCTCAAGGAGTAGTGGCACTTGATGGAGATGCGGTCGACATTCCTGCACGCCCTTGCACAATGGATAAGGACCGCAATTTGGCCACCCTCGCTTGACCAACCGGTCGGCAGTCCAAATTTTGTCCTGAAGCGCAAGCAATCAAAAAACTTCACTTTCAGTGGCGCCCAGGCCTTCCAAGCCATTTGGTCCACGGGGGAGAGAACCAGGCCCAAAAATTGTGCCTTGCAAGCAGAGGCCGCCGTGTACTGGCCAGAGGTCATGTGCTTCCGCAAGATGTCATCATCGGTAAGCTCATCAAGCTGGACCTCGCCGAGGAGCATCCAAAGGGAGAACAACTGTCTAATATGCTCAGCGGACACAACTGCGGATGGAGGTTTGATTCTAAGGATCCAAGCGTCTCAGGGCCTCCCGCACCTTCCAATTCTTCGTGACGAGGCCTCGAATATGAGCGGAGCAATGTCCTTGGGCTTGAGGCCAAGGAGCCAAGGAGAGTCTCAAAATGGCATTCACGCACCATTGCCCACAGTGATGATGGTAGAAGCATAGAAGAAGTTGAGGTCTTTAGCGTCGCATGGATTCCGACCGCCTATTGGTAGCATAGTGCCTGGGATACGACTGGGCATGCAGCTACCCTCTACCTAACGTCGAGCTACATGTTAGCCAAGTGTTGGTACTGCACTAGACTATGTCTTGAAGTTTATGCAATGATATGCTTGGCAAGAAGTACCGTACTCTGACGACGTTGAGATGTTTCAGACCTTATTTTCCTCCTGAAAAATATCGTCACCCCCATGTGCGGAATAGCTCGATCTTAGAAGATATCGAGCGAGCCAAGTAGCGAGGTTTCATTCGCATGTGGGCTGTAGGTTCGTGTAGTCTGGTTTTCTACGGTTTTTTTCTCTTTTTTGTTTTCTTTTGGTTTAATTTGGTTTTTTCATTTTTCCTTGGGTTTTCCTTTTCCTTTTTCTTTTTGCTTTGGTTTTCAATGTTTTGTCCTTGGTTCATTTTCTTTCTTTGTTTTTCTTTGATTTTTTTTGCTTCTTTGTCGGTTTTTAGTGGCCTTCTATTTTCCCACATATGTCATTTTTTAATGTATAGAATGTACGTTTTTAGAGCACATGTGAAATGTTTTTATGAAACTTTGGACATTTTTCAAATATATGATGTGCATTTTTTTCAAATACATGTTTTGAACACTTTTCATACACAGTAACATGTTTTCCAAATACAGATTGTATATTTTTAGTTGAAATAGACATTTTTTAACTTAGAGGAACAAACATTTTACGTTCTATAACCATTTTCTAAATGCCATGAACATTTTTTTTAATCGCCAGAATTTTTATTTAAATTGTCATGTACATTTTTTCATGGTACATACATTATTTTACAGCACCCACACATTTTTTTACAGTGTATACAGTATTTCCAAATAAGTCAGAAAAAAAATTCAAAGCTTGTGAACATTTTTGTAATGGTATGCATACATTTTATTGTATGTGCAAAATATTGTTTTGAATCACGTGAACATTTTTTGTACATCATATAAACATTTTTTAAAATGGCACATATATTTGACATTTTTTAAATGTCACAAATTTTACTTACAGATGATATATGTAAAATGTTTTGTTTCATATATATAATATTCCAAAATATGAACAATAGAAAAAATAAGGCAAAAAAAGAAAATAAGAATGTGAAGAAAAAAATGGGTTTTTAGGAGTAATCTGAGCTTTATTAACGATCAAAAGCCACAATTTGTGGAATAAATCTCGGATCATGGGAATGGCCTAGCCACACATGGCGTCTTGGGCCTAAAGAAATAGCATATTTTGCTAAGCTATGTGCCTCAACATTCGAGTCACGACTTTCAAAAGTACTCCCTCCGTTTCTTTTTAGTCTGCATATAAAGTTTGGTCAAAGTCAAGCTTTGTAAAGTTTGACTAACTTTATATTAAAAAATATCAACATTCACAATATGAAATCAATATTCTCCGATGCACCATGAAATGTATTTTCATACTATATAGTTTTAGTATTGTAGATGTTCATATTTTTTGATATAAATTTGGTCAAACTTTGTGTAGTTTGACTTTGACCAAATTTTATACGCGGAACAAAAAGAAACAGAGGGAGTAAAACTACACATAAAATGATGAGCTCTCTGCTGAATTTCCCTGCTAACGGTGCCATATCTTCCACGATTTCCTGAGTTTATGTCACCCACCACTTGCTTGGAGTCTGAAGCAATGATCATATGCTGAATGTTCAGGTCTTCCGCTAAAGATAGCGCCTCCCGGCACGCGATAGCCTGTAATATAGCCAGATCCGTTACACCTTGGAGAACAAGTGCCGAACTCCCAAGGAAAGAACTCCGTTCGTCCCCGCACACAGTTGCGGTTGTACCTCCACCTCGACGAGACACTCCGGCGTCAACGTGTATCTTCGCCATCCCGACCGGAGGGGCCTTCGGGCGACTACCTCTCCTCAACTGCTGAATGCAAGCCGCCCCTTGTATAGGTATCTTCTCCCTTATAATCTCAAGATCAACCAAGTATCTATTGATGAATGCATGCGTTCCTTGTGGGCTTTGGAAAATGCCCCCGTGAACCCCTTTCCTCCGGGAGGACCAGATCGCCCATAGTGTCACTACCACTTTGATATAATCTGAGTGAGACAGCATCTCCATCAAATGAAACAACCAGCATTTGGCGCTTGGGACCTAGCATGAGATCAAGTTATTTGCCAGTTCATCGTCCGCTAGAGCGCAGGTACAACGTTCCATCGTGCACTCTAGGAGTGGATGTCTCCATGAGTAAGGTCCTCCACACAGACCGCATGAGCTTGAATTCGACATATGCATGTGAGCTTTAATGTCCTCTGCCGGGATGGAATGCTTCGACAACCGCCATAGAAACATCTTAATATTTCCTGGCACCCGAGTTTTCCATAGCTTTTTCCAATCTCCTTCTTCCGTGTTTGAGCTGGAGGAGCCCGCCGTACCTTCCAACCATGCCTCTCACCTCCGTCTAGTAGACACTAGCATATTGTATGCTGATCGCACCGAGAATTGACCCGGTCGCACCAAAAATCCTCCATATTCTGCTTGTAGATAGGTATGCTCAGGATCACCCGAATATCCATCGGCATGAATACCTCGCGGGGCGCCCAATATTCCATGTAGCTAAGGTCACATCTATCAATTCGGACACAAGCTCCAGAGGGTTTGTTGATATGCATCCGTAGGGTCATAGCATCTCGTCTCTTGGCAACCAATTATCTGCCCAAATGTTAGTAGTCTGGCCATTACCAATACGCTTTATCAACCCTTGTTTGATCTCTCCCTTCTATGATAGCCTCCAGATCTGACTTGGGTGATTGCCAATACTTGCTTCTAGTATGGTGGATTCTGGATAGTATATACTTCTCAATAGAGGTGCGCTCAAAGACTCGGGATGTTGTAGGATGCGCCACGCGTGTCTTATTAGCATTGTCATATTGAACAGCTCAAAATATTTAGAACCCAAACCCCTCATTTCTTTCGGTTGAGTCATTTCCTTCCAGGATACCCATTGTGGTTTGTGATTTCCATCTTTGCTGCCCCACCAAAACTTCCATATGAGCATGTTCAGATGCTCGCAAAGGCCACTTGGAAGTTAGAAGCAAGACATAGAAAAATCTGGAATAGCTTGAGCAACCGCTTTTACTAGCACCTCCTTGTCTGCCGTAGACATAGTGTTCTCAATCCATCCTTGGATTTTACTCCACAAGCAGTCCTTCAAGTATTTGAAAGCACCGTTTTTTGAAGCTCCAATATCCAAAGGCATACCCAAGTATTTTTTATTAAGAGTCTCATTAGGAACATTTCATTTCATCACGAATAGCTTCTGGTAGACCCTTGTTGAATAAAAATTGAGGATTTATCATAATTAATTCACTGCCCAGAGGCTTGACAATAGACATCCAACACTTGGTTCACCTCAATTGCACCCAAACCGTTGGCCTGGAAAAACAGCATGCTGTCTGCAAACAAAAGATGGCTCACCGATGGTGTGGACGGTGCCACTTGTAGTCCATGAAGATTTGATGACTCACTTTTGATTTTAATAGGCACGAAAAGCCCTCTGCTACAATCAAGAACATGTATGAGGAAATCGGATCCCCCTACCGAATCCCACAAGATGGCTGGAACTGCTAAAGTTTTCTTCCATTGAACAAAACAGGCAATTTTACTGAGCTTATCATTCCCATCACTATTTCCGCCCACTTTTTGGTGAAGCCTAGTTTTTAGCATTATAGCTTTCAAGTAAGCCCATTCCACTTTGTCATAAGCCTTCATCATATCCAATTTTAATGCATAATGTTGGTTTTTCTTTGCCTTGTTCCTTTTCATGAAGTGGATGCACTCATAGGCAGTAATGATATTATTAGTAATTAGCCTACCTGGCACAAAAGCTGATTGTTCTTCTAAGATAATATCTAGCAATACCAACTTCAAATGATTTGAAATAACCTTTGGTGCTATCTTATACAAGACATTGCATAGACTAATAGGGAGGAATTGTGATAGAAGAGTTGGGTTTTTCACCTTAGGGATCAGAACCAAGGTCATCTCATTAATGCATTCAGCTAATTCAGTACCCTCAACAATTCTCAACACAACTCTTGTTACCTCCTCACCACAGACCTCCCAGTGTCGCTGAAAAAAGTGTGCAGGAAATCCATCCGGACCAGGAGCCTTTGTTGGGTACATCTAAAATAGGTCCTCCTTCACTTCCTTCTGACTATAGGGTGCATTAAGTTGTCCATTCATTTCCACTGCTACCTTGCATGGGACACTATCAAGCACATGATGCATATTTTGCACCCCCATTAGATGTGTATAACTTTGTGTAAATAGTTGTAGTAAGTGCCTCCATCTCAGCCGTATCTTCTGTAATCTGTCCATCCGGGCGCTGAATGACCCTGACCTGGTTTTTCCTCCACCTTCGACTGGCCCTCAAGTGAAAATAATAAGTATTTTTTATCTCCATGCTGCAGCCACTCCAGCCGAGCTCGCTGCCTCCAAAGAATTTCTTCCCTATGGTACAATTCAACAAGTCTGTCAATGATCTTAATTTCCAAATGATTAGGCCAAGATCCTCCTCGAGAAGAACACAGTCGGTCTAGTTCGGCCTTTAAATGCCCAATCACTAATCTCACTGAACTAAAATGGGTTCGATTCCAAGTAGCAAGATTCCCTGACATGTCCTTTAATTTATTCCGGACTTCCGCTATTGTGCTCCATGCCTTCTATTTCCATCCCGTGCCAACGAAGTTGAAAAGGTCTGGGTCCTGCTCCCACATCAGCTCATATCTGAATGCCCTCGGGATTTTATTGCATGCATGCACATCGGAATAGTAGAGAAAGATCGGGACATGGTTGGACATAGCAGTAGTTTTATGCTCAAGTACTGGCTTCTGGAAAGCCAGGCACCACACTGGACTCGTCAAGCATCTGTCCAAGCGCACTCTCGTGTACGTCCCTCCTTCTACTTTCTTCTTGAAAGTCCAGAAGTTTCCTTTATACCCAACATCGGTGAGACTACACGTGTCCATAGCATCACGGAAGGCATCCATCTGGGCTTGGTTGCGCTGACCAACTCCATCATTTTTATGTGCATGTAGTACCTCATTGAAATCTCCTATCACAACCCACGGGAGGTTGCTGATGCCTGCTATCCCTCTCAACATACACCATGTTTTGCATTTGTCCTGGACTTGTGCTTCGCCGTGGACAAAAGTGACTCGGGTTCTGGACTCAACCATATCATCTATCAACATATCAATGTGATACCTCGTGTAGCCAATAACCTCAACCTTTATTGAATTATTCCAAAAAATACCAATTCCTTCACTCCTACCGGTGCTACTCACGGCAAAGCTACTATCAAAGCCTATGGTACTTGCTAAATTTTCAACTCTCGATCCCTCTATCTGAGTTTCAACAATACATAGTACAGAGGGGGCAAACTGCTTCATCATATCACGAAGCTCACGAACTGTCACGAGTTTGCTTACACCGCGACTATTCGAAACTAGAAGACTCATTGTGCCCGGTGGTACTCCTCGGGGGAGCCCGCCGATGGTGCATCATTGGTTTGTGTAGTTTTCGAGACCGAGCAGCCTCCGCTAGAGGCATCATTCCCTTCCATATATCCATTCTCTTCCTTCCCTTGCCCATTCTTGTATCTCTTCTGCTGTTTTTGCGGCAAGACATACAATGGTGGCATCGGGGGCACAGCCAGCAAGGTTGCTGCCACCACCATCGCCAACGGGTTCTCCCCATGATCACTTGCATCGACGTTCACCACTGAGCTAGAACTCGATATGTTTTCAACAGAGGGGCACTAGTTTGAAGCCTGTGTAACATCTCGCCACCACCAAAGCATTCCTCTCTGTATTTGCATCAATGGTATCCTCCTTCCCCTTATCATCTGCCCTCCTTTCCCCTATGTTCACCGGGTTCTGGTTCTAGGCATTGATTGAAACGCCAGCTTTGGTTGGAGTTGTAAGTGCCTCTCCCCCTTCCTCTACCTCTAGCTCCACCCATGGCAACACGTCCTCTTTGGGGTCCAGCTACCCCTCGTCCAATATGGCCAGCTCTAAAGGCATCAGCTAGCACAAATTCCCCCCATTCAATGGTTGATTCATCATGCTCTCCATCACCACATTCTTCATACCAGTGCCCAAACTCCCCACAGTTGAAGCAAAAGGTGAGAATCTGTTCATACTTCACTTGATATCTAACTCTGTCATCTCCCTTCTTCCCTGTCACAAACCGTTTTATCTTGGCATTGATTTTAATATTGACCTTGACTGGACCTCCTCTACCTCTCCTATACGTGAGGTCATCCTTCAAACTGTTGGTTCTATTAGGAAGTTATTTGGGAGACGGTGAATCTGCGCCTAGACTATCAATCTGTCCAATGGGATGGAGTCGGGTTTCTTGAAGTCATCATATTCCTTCATTGTCACTGCATGTCCTCTAAAGAGCCATGGACCTTTGAACATTGCCTTATTCCAATCCGCTAAGCATCCAAACTGCGCTGTGAAAAGGTTGTCATACAGCGCGCTCGGATTGAAGATCTTGGGGGTATGAACCCTAGCAATGGCCAGCCACTTGGCCAGCGTCATCAGGTCCAGGAGCTCCTCCTCCCACACAAAGTCATCATCTTTCTGTTTCTGCGGATTCAGGCGTGCCAAGAGGTCATCCGTGCTCTCATTGGCCCCCCTCCTCTGCGTTCCAAAGTGTTCATCAGTGTGATGTCAGCAAGCAGTCTCACTGGGATGGCCCAACAGCGGCTCCCTGCAGGCGACCATGCAATAGGAATCACTGCGGGCGGCACATAGCTGAATCCCACCAAGGGAAGCCATTTTACTCCTGCAGTGAAAGAACCATGGTGAGCTAAATGGTCCAGCCCATACAATCGCAATAGCCGATTTATCGGCTACTCTACACGAGAGCTATATCTCGCTCAACGTGAGATGACCTCCTATATGAGTCATTTTGTGTCTATACTAGATCATTGAAGGCGCGTGTTGCTGTGCCGGTCAATTTTGGCACTTTAATGTTGGTAATTGATAAAACTATTTGGAGCGGTATTATTTTTCATGTTAGTTATTGACGAAAAAATATTTGGGGATTTTTATAGGTATATGTTGGGTTTTTTGTGGGGTATAGGTATATGTTGTTGGATGAGGAAAATGTCAGATTGAGGACTGACTTTCATATGGTCGCTCATCACATACAGACGTTTTTGTGGCTTCTCCTCAACGTGGCAAGGCTTAGGTCGCTCACCTCACACGAATGGTTCGCCTACTTGTGAGTCTGGCTTGCAAGAATTGTTACTCCTTGTGAAGAGCAGATGACTCACATGAATCCACCTACAAGTATTACGGTTGCGGTCCGGAAATGATTCACAGAATGCTCACACCCTGAAGGCCCATGGAGTCAAAATAACATAAGAGTTTCAATTTTGTTATGAGAGCAGCGACCCGGCCCCTCTAGCATTCTTCGGTCAACTAAAGCCCGGGATTATGAGTTGATCAAACGGTCAAAAATGCCCAAAGTTCCATCCAAGCGCCCATCCATTAGTCCAATAAATTTGTTGGAATTCTCTTATTTAGTAACTTGTATACTCTGGAAGAAGGAAAAATTTGCGACGAGAGTGACAAAATCATCAATATACGAGATCTGGCCTGGTTCTTGAGACGAGAGCGCCGCTCTGCTCCTCCCCCGCACCGCGTGCCACTCCGGTCGCGGCGGCCACCCACCAGCCTTCATGGCTAGGGTCCGTAGGCCGAGCTGTAGTAGGAGCGCCAGTCCGGCCTCCCCCCTGCGCCCGGCTCCTGCATCACCTCGCCCGGCGGTCCGTCGCATGCCTCGGACGCTCGCTGGCTCTCCCCAGCTGGCCGGCTGTTAGATCCGGGCCTTCCGCCGCGTCTTGTGCTCCGGGGTGAGTCCTCCAACGCCGCCCCTCCCTCCGGACCGGTAGATCTGCTGCCTCCGCCCCCCTCCGGGTCTTAGTGCCTTAAATCCATCGTCATTTGCCATTTCCTCCCCTCTGGAGGAGGTGGGTGGTTGGGTTCAGGTCCAGTCGCGCAAAAACCGGCGAGCCAGCGGGCAATAGTAGGCGCTCAGGGGCTCCTCGCTCGGACCTCGGGCGTGCCTCCATGCCTTCGCCCGGCCGCGAGGCCTTCTTAAGGCGCTTCCGTGGGAAGTGCTTCCGATGCCTGAGCAAACACCACCGGCGCAAAGATTGTCGCGACCCGCTTCGATGCATCTCCTGTGAGCGCCAAGGCCACTATGCCAAAGTGTGCCCCAGCCGCTCCCGCGGCCTAGGAGGGGCCGCCCCAGCTGGACCCAAGCCGGCGCCAGCTCGGGTGCCGGTGCGGGAGCACCTCTGCTTCGACCACCCTCCGCCTCCGTCGGCCCCTCCCCACCAAGCTCCATCCATGCCTGGCTTCTCCCACGTTGATCCGGCGCGGCGGTCCTGTGAGAGCCACAAGATGGTGGTTGCCACGCCGACCCTTGAGCACGCGGAGTACATCCTCCGGCAGCACGCGGTCACCCTCACGACTGCGGATCGAGCCCATGCCACAAGCCCCATGGCGGTGGGGAAGGCCATCGATGAGCAGCTCCGCACCCCGGCGCACCAGCTCCGCGTCACCACCCACCACCCCGAGGCCTTCTTGGTGCACTTCGACCTGCCGGCGCACCGCGACAACGCGGTCCGCCACGGCGTCATCAAGGTGGACGGCTGCAAGTACTTTGTCCGCGCCTGGAGTCCGGACAACCACGCGGCCATCCTAAAGCTGTCCCTCCACGTCCGCATCGTCGTCGAGAACCTGCCCATGCAGTTCTGGAGCTTGGAGGGGGCGGACGACGCGTTCGGCGACTTCGGCCGCATCGGCTGCTCGGCATACCCGCGTCTGGCGTGGCCACACCAAAACGTTCGCATGCTGGCTGTGGTGCTGGAACATGGCGCACATCCCGACCAAGAGGGCTCTGTGGTTGCTCAAGCGTGGTGCTGGCCGCGTCGACGAGGTCATCGACTTCTCCCCGCTGGACCGCAATGTTCCTCCCCCGCCAGGCGTCCACCGCTACGACCTGCTGATCCATGTGGACCGTGTGGAGGATTGGACCCTGCTCTCGCCCCGCTCCTCGCACTCGGGACAGAGTGGGCTCCCCTCCTCGGAAGACGAAGACACCCGCCCCTCCCTTGCTCGGAGTGGGGCTCTTGGGCAGCTGGTGTGGAGGACGGGCAGAGCAGGGTCCGACGCTCTGTGCCTTGTGTGTCCTCCTCCGGCTGCAGCAGCTTCCCCTCCCTCGGCGAGCGCCGCGACCACGACGGAGACGACCAAGGCAACCGTGGCTGGTCCTGGAAGGACGCATTCCTCGGCCGTGGTCGGCAGTCCAGCGCCAAGGCCCCAGCCGTGGAAGAGCCGCATCGGAGGAGCAGGACCCCTGCCTCGCGACGCCACCAGGGGTGCCGCGGCCGCTCTATGGAGCGTGCTGCCCTATCACCTTCCCCAAAGACGGTGCTGCGTGCGACTCCCCCCTGCCGCTGCAGCCACGCCCCCCCCCCCCCCCCACGCCGCCGGAGACAGACCCAATCGTCACTTTCTTCTCCTTCTCCGACTCGGGACGCGCCTTCTCCCCACCACCCCGGTCAGACTGCATGCAGCTGGAGTTCAAGAATGCAATGCTCGAGGCGCTCGCCACCCCACTCTCCTTCAGCGACAACGAAGAACCGATCGAGCAGAAGTCGAAGGAAGACCACCTGCCGCTTGCCCTGCACGATGTTCTGTTGCATCATCAACCAGCCCACCCACATGGCTGTTCGGTTCCTGTGTCGAGGCCGTCACGCAGAAGGTCAGCCACCTGCAGCTCCAGACAAGCCTAGAGGGCGATTCAGCACAGCCCCATCCAGCCTCGGAAGACGATGTGCAGCAACTCTTCAAGATGGTCCAAGCTCCTGTCCTCCCCACCCCGAAGCCGGCCCGCACCTCCGCCCCGCCCAAGTCACGAGCTTCTTCTGCTCCTTCAAGGCGTAGCGCTCGGCAGGCCTCAGTTGCTTCCTCCGTGCCAATCTCGCAGAGGGCAGCGTTGAGGCTGGTGCAAGAGCTCGGCAAGATGGGGCCAAAGGACAAGATGACCCCGGATGCTGCAGCTGCTCTGATCAAGATGTTCAACGAGCCACTGATCGAGGAAGACATAGCCAGCATTGCTCGCTTGACAAGCCTGAATGTTGATGCTCTGAAGATTGCGGCCGGCATGCTTGGTCCTGATGGTGCGGCCAATGTGGCCTAGTAGTTCTCCATGTGTCATGTAGCTTGTAGGCTTCGTCGACGGCTGGCCCTACGCCAGTTCGAGCTAGGTTTCCCATTCATGTGTAGTTCTAGGATCATGTTGCGAGACAGACGACGACGGGGTTTTGGGCCTGTTGGTGGCCGTCGTCACCCCCCGGACCGATCGGTGGTGTGTTGTATCCCTTGTTTTATTAATGATAGTCGACGGAGCAAATCATCATGTCCAAATGACTAGAAACCATTGCTCCATATTGTCTTGGAATGTTAGAGGGCTAAATGCGCCTGCCAAGCGGGAGGCCGTTCGAGAAACCATCACTGCTCATAGAACTGCCATCCTGACGCTGCAAGAAACAAAAATAGATGTTTGGTCTTCTGAAGTTGCGCATGAAGTAGGGGGACAGCTCCTGCAGGTTTGTGTGGTTCTCCCGTCCCTGGGGACGAGGGGTGGTGCTACAATTTTCTGGAACAAAGATGTAGTTAGCATCGAATCACACTCCATTGGTAGATTCACCATCACGGCCAAGGTCACTGAACTTAGCAACAATGTTCAGTACTGGCTGACAATGGCATACGGACCAACTGAAGAAGCCATTAGGGAGGATTTATTTCTTGAGATGGCCAGCATTGCACCACCAGTTGGAGAGCTGTGGCTGATCACGGGAGATTTCAACATGATCTATGAAGCTAGAGACAAAAGCAACTCAAACCTGAACAGGAGGCTTATGGGAAGGTTCAGAAAAGCTTTAGATTTTGTGGGATTAAAGGAAATCAAATGCCACAACAGAAGATTCACTTGGAGCAACGAAAGAGAGAACCCAACCTTCTGCAAAGATCGATAAGTTTTTACGCAATGTAGATTGGGAGGCTTTGCACAATGGATACATCTTTGAATGCAGACATCCACATCTTTCTCGGATCACCGCCTCACGCTCCTCTCCCCTTGTGCCAAAATTTCACCAAGACCAGCAAGATTCAAGTTTGAAAACCACTGGCCCAAGTTTCCACACTTCCAAGAAACGGTGATGCATGCATGGAATAGACCAATACCCCATGACTGTCCTTACATCAGACTGAAGGTGAAATTGCAGAGAACTGCAAAGGATTTAAGGATCTGGAGCAAATCTCTTTTTAGCAAGGCCAAGATGCAGTTCCATATAGCAAATGAAGTCATCCTTAGACTAGACATCGCTCAAGAGAACAGGCAAACTCACCCACGAAGAATTTGCATGAAGGAAAATGCTCAAAACCAGAGTGCTCGGGCTTGCGGCAATTGAGAGGGCTAGAAGACGGTAAGCCTCTCGGGTGCTATGGATTAGGGCAGGAGATGCCAGCACAAAATTCTTCCACGCAAAGTGCAACAACAGAAGGAGAAAAAACTATATACATTCTCTGCAAACTGAAGGAGGGGAGGTCCTAACCCAGCATCAGGAGAAGGCCCAAGTGATTTTCAGGCATTTTTCAAATCAGTTGGGCACAAGGAAAAACCGGCCCCTCACAATCAATTGGGATCAGCTTCAGTTGCCTCTTGTGACAGATGTGGGTTTAGATAACCCGTTCTCAGAGGGAGAGGTTTGGGCAGCCGTTATGAGCTCTCCGGCAGAAAAAGCCCCAGGCCCTGATGGATACACTGGCCAGTTCTTTCGATCGTGTTGGAGCATCATCAAGGATGACATCATGGCTGCCTTCTCCAAGTTCTACATGGCGATCAACACAAATTTTTCAGAACTGAACAAGGCCTTCATCACGTTGATTCCTAAAAAAGAAGGTGCACGGGAAGTGAAGCATTTCAGACCTATCAGTTTGATGGGCTCGGTGGCAAAGCTGGTTGCCAAAGTCCTATCTATGCGGTTGTCTGCAGTCATCCCTCAGATCATATCCCCTGCACAATCAGCTTTCCAAAAAGGAAAATGTATTCACGACAGTTATCTCTACGTCCAAGGATGCGTAAAATCTCTCCACAGAAGAAACAAGTCTGCTTTGCTCTTCAAATTAGACATAGAAAAAGCATTCGACTCCATCTCTTGGGATTATCTTCTCGAGCTACTTCAACGTTTAGGCTTCCCTGCAAGATGGAGAAACTGGATCTCCATTCTCCTCTCCACGGCGACATCCTCCTGCCTGCTAAATGGCGATGCAGGGCAGGCCATTGGACACTTGCAGGGCCTGAGGCAAGGCGATCCGCTCTCCCCTCTGTTGTTCATCATCGCCATCGACCCCCTTTACCTCCTCCTCGACGCTTCTGTAAACCTTGGCATCTTCTCTCCTCTGCCAGGAAGAGGTGCCAACATGAGGATTAGCCTCTATGCTGACGACGTTGTGATCTTCGTCAACCCAATCAAAGAGGAGGTCGACTCGCTACTGCAACTAATCAATATTTTCGGGGACGCCTCCGGTCTTCGTTTAAACCAAAGCAAATCCTCGGTGGCCATGATTAGGTGCAACAGTATAGACATCGCTGACGTGCTGCATAGTTTCGGCGGCTCCGTAGTAGGATTCCCTATGACTTATCTAGGCCTCCCGGTTTCCCTTTGGTAGAATTCGCTTAGTGCATCTCCAATTTATCCTCGATAGAATTAGGGCTCGCCTCGCAGGATGGAAGGGTAGACTTATGAATCTTGCTGGTCGTAGAATCCTCGTCCGTAGCGTACTGTCAGCACTACCAACATTTGCGATGACGGTACTGCGGCTCCCAAAAAAGCTTATGAAGGATATTGACAAGGCCAGGCGGCGATTTCTCTGGGCGCATGATGAAGATTTGTCATGCGGAAAGTGCAAAGTTAACTGGAAAACAGTATGCTCTCCCATCCAAAAGGGCGGGCTTGGCATTCAGGATCTCCACCTTTTCGGCAGAGCACTTCGTCTCCGGTGGCTTTGGTTGGAATGGATGCAGCCGGACAGGCCTTGGAAAGCTTTCCCCATCCCGTGCGATAGCAATGACAGGGCCCTCTTCAGTCAAGTCACGAAGATTGCCATCGGAGACGGCAAGACGGTGAAATTTTGGACCTGTCACTGGTTGGGAGATGAACCTCTCTGCCAAACCTTTCCACTGCTGTTCAAAAGATCTAGAAGCAAGCTTAAAACTGTGGCTGAGGCTCTGCAAAACGATTGCTGGATCCGCAGCCTTGGCAATGGGCGGTATGAAGAAATTGTTCATGATGTGGTCAGGATGGCCCGCATGATCAGAGAACATGGAGGACTGAGCAATGAGAAACGGGAAGATGTGATCACTTGGACAGGAAACGGAAAAGGATCCTACTCCACGAGCTCTACCTACAATCCCAGTTCAAAAACCTACCAAACAATGGAATGAAATCGGTCATTTGGAAGGTGTGGGCACCGGGCAAGATCAAAATCTTCTCCTGGCTGATTCAACACGATAGAGTGTGGTGTAATGACCGTCTGCAACGTCGACGATGGCCAAATCCATACTTACATCGGTTTTGCCTCAAAAACCTTGAGTCCTCTGTGCATCTCTTCTGGAATTGCCCATTCACGAAGGCAACCTGGGCAAAGGTGGCAGAATGGAAAGGATGTTCGTCGCTCGCCCCGCCTCTACAAGATCGGCGATGCACACCCTCGGCAGTTAAGGCCATTGTAAACGAAACAAGAGCGGAAAACAGGAGGGGAGTGAAGACTGTACCTTCAGATCAAAGAAAGCTGTTTTGAAGGATATCATCGATGCCATTTGATGCATGATGGAGCACTGGCGGCTAGCTGGAGCAAAATCTATCGAGCCCCCCTTTGGGGATATAGGTGTGAGATAGTCTCTTATGGTTTTTCTTTGCGGGGAGCTGCAGGCCGAGGCCCCCCCTCTGATGTATCTCTTTCTTGTTTTCCTCTGGTCGCTTGAACAAACTTTGTCTTCCATATGCTATCTTCTAAATCAACCAATGCCAGCCTAGCTGGATCTAATTTTTTTTGCTGTTTTGTGGATATGTCAAAATACAACATGGTGTACAAGTTGACCTTACAAATTACAAGTAAACTACTAATTGGGAATATATTATAAATTCAGAAAATTATACACATGGTGTACTTGCATATTCGTAAAATCCTGAATTTATGATGTCCAACTTGGTACTTGCTGTATCTTTCGAGCGTTAATTATATCATTTGTTTTCAGGTCAAGACATTCCTCTAACAGAGAAAATTATCTCGGCCACTGTTCTCATCTTCTCACCTGCCAACCAACCATAACCATAGCTAACAATACATTGTTAGTCTCCTCGTCTCTTCCGTTCTCCCATCCACCGAAATCTAGCTAATGATTTGCCTGAAATATATGACAAACAACACAAATGTAATTATGAAATAAATTCGGTGAAACAAAATCAGTACCCCAGCTTGGCCAGACCTGACAGGCAACTCTATCATAATATTTTCATGAATTTATATTAGTACCAGTAAAGGATTGATAGTCAGTAAATATGAAGTCCTACCTTTTCAGTAAATTATATCAAAAGCATTAGCAAGCTGCAAAATCGAATACCAAAATCTTCCATGAATATAATCAGCAACATGTCTACTGCGTGTCAGAACTTTTGGTGGCACCAACATGAATATCTCTTCAAAAACATAAAACCTTCTTTCTCTTAAAATTTGTATTTCAAGCAACTCAATCAGTACGTTTTCATGCATCTACAATCAGGAGCAATAATAGAATTATCTAAATCAAGTCATGGATGAGCACCACGCAGAGGGTTCGATGCAACTGAGCCGGCCCGCCGGACGAGAAGCGAGTTTTTTTTCTGTACCACGCGAGGGAAAATCCCAAAAAGGGAGCAACCATGGGAGGAATCGAGCTAGCCACCACACGCTACTGAAACATAGTGCTAGCCACTAAACTGATAGCTTCTGATCTTGATGGGAAGCGTGAAATATTTAAGATACACTACATTGTTGAGATCTGAAACATTTTTGAAACATTTCCTGAAAACTACTAAAAAATGAAATGACATATATTTTTGAGAACTTAAACAATTTTTGAAATGTCAATTGAAGAAGTGAACAATTTTTGTAATACCGACATTTTTTTGACATTTCAAACATGTTTTGGAAAACATGGACAACTTTTTAAATACGGGAAAAAAGCGAACAACGTTGCAAAAACGTGAACAATTATCGTAAAGATGAACAGTTTCAGAACCTCCGAAGAAAATGAGCAAAAATACAAACATTCTTTGGTTCTATTATAATTTTTTTTGAAACTCTGAAACAAATAGAACACTTTTTTAAAAACATGAACAACTTTAAATTGCGAACTTTTTTATGAAAAGTGAACAAATTGGATATTTTCAAACTATTTTTGGAAAATATGAACAGTTAGGGGGAAAGCAGCAAATTTTCAAAATCTAATATTTTTGAAATTTTGAACATTTTTTAAAATTTGAATTTTCAAAGATTTTATGAATATATTGAACATCTTTTTATTCTGAAATTTCAAAATAAACGGAAGAACGAAAAAGGAGAAAACAAAAGATATGTCCGAGAGAAATAAAAATGGAAAAGCAAAAACCAGCATAGAAAACCAACGGAAAACCAGCTGAGAAAAGAATCAAAAAATAGAACTTTATTTTAGGAAACAGAAAAAAGACTAAGAATTCCTTTTTTAGGGGTTGAACCAAGCTTTATGAATCAAAGTCCACATGGTGTTGAATACAAAAGGGACCATGGGGTTGGCCTAACCAGACATGGCGCCCCTATCAAGAGAATGTGCATACTTGGCTAACCTATCAGCATCGATATTTGAAGCTCTACCTTCAAATAAAAAATTACAGTTAAAGGCTGGTGCTCTTTGATTTATCTCGAGTATGATCGCTCCATACTCTCCATGGTTCTGCTTCGCAATATCAATGACCACTTGCTTTGAATCAGATGTTATGATGAAATTGTTCAGCATTAGGTCCTCGGCGTGGGACAAACCCTCTCTGCATGCAATAGCCTCGAGTGTCGCAACATCAACTATCCCTGAGATAACTAAGGCCGAACTTCCAATGTAGTTACCAGCCTCATCACGACACACTACCGCCGCCGCTTCCCGAACTTGATATTTTGAGATCCCGGCGGCCATGTTTATCTTTGCAAAACCCTGGGGAGGCGCCTTAGGCTTTGTGGCCACGTTCCTTGGCAGAACTTGCTGCTGGACTATCTTCTTCGGTAACAATTCTAAATGAGCCATGAAGCGTGCAATGAATTGATGGGTAGCATATGGGCTTTGGAAGATCTATTCATGGATTGCCTTTCTTCTCGCCCACCACAATGCCCATAGGGTGACCGCCATCCGAATAAAGGCAGCATGTGATAGAGATTTAATCATAGCAAATAACCATTGTTTGGCACTCGGTTCTATGGTCTCACATAAGTGTTCCGCAAGATCTCCGTGTACCATAGACCAAACACACCTTAACATATTGCACCCCAGCATGGAATGACACCATGAGTCTTATGCGCCGCACAGCGCACACGAACTTGAAGCGGCCATATTACTATGCCTCCTTACATCTTCGGTGGGAATAGAATGTTTTGCGAGCCGCCAAAGGAACATCCGGATCTTGCTAGGTACATGTGAAGGAAATATGCCCTAGAGGCAATAATAAAGTTGTTATTTTATATTTCCTTATTCATGTTAGAATTGTATTGATCGGAAACTTAAATACATGTGTGAATACATAATCAAATATCGTGTCCCTAATAAGCCTCTACTAGACTAGCTCGTTGATCAAAGATGGTTAAAGTTTCCTAACCATAGACATGTGTTGTCATTTGATAACGGGATCACATCATTAGGAGAATGATGTGATGGACAAGACCCTACTACTTCTTGAACCTGCGTTGGGTTTTCCCTTGAAGAGGAAAGGGTGATGCAGAAAAGTAGAGACAAGTATTTCCCTCGGTTTGAGAACCAAGGTATCAATCCAGTAGGAGATAATGCACAAATCATCGAATACCTGCACAAACAGTCAAACAACTTGCATCCAACACGATAAATGGGTTGTCAATTCCTTCACGGTTACTTGCAAAAGTGAGATTTGATAGAGATAGATAAACGATAAGGTAAATATTTTTGGTATTTTTGGTTTATACGTATATCGGAAAGTAAAAGATTGCAAAATAGTAGATTGGAAACTAATATGATGGAAAATAGAAACTTATATGATGGAAAATAGACCCGGGGGCCATAGGTTTCACGAGAGGCTTCTCTCAAGATAGCAAATAATACGGTGGGTGAAAAAATTGCTGCCGAGAAATTGATAGAAAAGCGCAAAGTTATGATGATATCTAAGGCAATGATTATGAAATATAGGCATCACGTCTGTGTCAAGTAGACCGAAACGATTCTGCATCTACTATTATTACTCCACACAGCGACCGTGATCCAGCATGCATCTAGAGTATTAAGTTCATAAAGAATGAAGTAACGCATTAAGTAAGATGACATGATGTAGAGTAATTAACTCAAGCAATATGATGAAAACCCCATCTTTTTATCCTTGATGGCAAAAATACAATACGTGCCTTGCTGCCCCTACTGTCAATGGGAAAGGACACCGCAAGATTGAACCCGAAGCTATGCACTTCTCCCATTGCAAGAAAAACCAATCTAGTTGGCCAAACCAAACCGATAGTTTGAAGAGAATTACAAAGATATAAAATCATGCATAAAAGAATTTAGAGAAGATTCAAATAATATTCATAGATAAGCTGATCATAAATCCACAATTCATCGGATCTCGGCAAACACACCACAAAAAAGTATTACATCGAATAGATGTCCAAGAACACGAGGAGAAAATGGTATTGAGAATCAAAGAGAGAGAACAAACCATCTAGCTACTAGCTATGGACCCGTAGGTCTGTGGTAAATGATACGTCTCCAATGAATCTATAATTTTTGATTGTTCCATGTTGTTTTATTATCAATCTTGGATGTTTTATAATCATTTTATATCATTTTTTGGTACTAACCTATTGACATAGTGCCAAGTGCCAGTTGTTTTTTTTTTGACATCGCAGGAAATCAATATCAAATGGAGTCCAAATGCCACGAAACTCTACGCTGATTTTTTATGGGCCAGAAGGAAGGCAATGGGCCCTGGTTGCACCTGGGGGGTGCCCCGAGGGGGGCACAACCCACCAGGGCGCGCCAGGACGCCCAGGCGCGCCCTGGTGGGTTGTGCCCACCTCTGGTGCCCCCCGGACCGCCTCTTTGCTCTATAATACCCCAATATTCCAGAAACCCTAAAAACAGCGTCGAAATATTCATCCAGCCGCCGCAGAGTCCAGAACCATCAGATCCAATCTAGACACCATCATGGAGGGGTTCACCACTTCCATTGGTGCCTCTCCGATGATGCGTGAGTAGTTCTTTGTAGACCTTCGGGTCCGTAGTTAGTAGCTAGATGGCTTTCCCTCTATCGCTGAATTCTCAATACAATGGTCTCTTGGAGATCCATGTGATGTAACTCTTTTGCGCTGTGTTTGTTGGGATCTGATGAACTTTGAGTTTATGACCAGTCATATATTTTTATATCCATGAAAGTTATTTGAGTTTCTTTGATCTCTTATATGCATGATCTCTTATAGCCTCGTATTTCTTCTCTGATATTTGGGTTTTGTTTGGCCAACTTGATCTATTTGTCTTGCAATGGGAAGAGGTGCCCGGTAGTGGGTTCGATCTTACGGTGCTTGATCCCAGTGATAGAAGGGGAACCGACACGTATGTATCATTGCTACTAAGGATAAAAGGACGAGATCTATATCTACCGCCATATAGATAAACGGATCTTGTCTACATCATGTCATCGTTCTTACTGCATTACTCCGTTTTTCCATGAACTTAATACACTAGATGCATTCTGGATAGCGGTCGATGTGTGGAGTAATAGTAGTAGATGCATGTAGGAGTCGGTCTACTAATCTTGGACGTGATGCCTATGTAATGATCATTGCCTGGATATCGTCATAATTATTTGAAGTTCTATCAATTGCCCAACAGTAATTTGTTTACCCATTGTTTGCTATTTTTTTCTCGAGAGAAGCCACTAGTGAAACCTACGGCCCCTGGGTCTTTCTTCTCATATATTTGCCTTGCGATTTATTTTTCCTTTGCGTTTTTATTCAGATCTATTAAACCAAAAATACAAAAATATCTTGCTGCACTTTATTTTATTTGCGATCTATTATTTCAATCTACTACAATTTACCTCACGTCCACTTGCCTATCTCGAGGCGCCGTACCCAGGAAGGGATTGACAACCCCTTTAACTCGTCGGGTTGCAAGGTGTTGTTGTTTGTGTGCAGTCTTGTTTATGTTACATTGCTTGGTTCTCCCTCTTGGTTCGATACCTTGGTTTCATAACTGAGGGAAATACTCTACCGTCGCTGTGCTACATCATCCCTCCCTCTCCGGGGAAATACCGACGTAGTTCCAGATGCCATCAGTAAACTACTCACGCTTCATCGGAAGGGCAATAGAGTTGATGTACAAGCCCTTCGTGATCGAATCCCCCTCCGGCAGGGTGCCGGAAAAGGTCCCTAGATGGGATCTCACGGGTACAGAAGGCTGCGGCGGTGGAAAAGTGTTTTCGTGGATGCCTCTAGTGGTTTGGGGATATATGGGAATATATATAGGCGAAAGAATTAGGTCAACAGGTGCATGGGGGGGCACAAGGGTGGGGGGCGCCCCCTACCTCCCCTGGGGGCACCCTCCGTCCTTGTGGCCGCCTCGTGGCTCCTCCGACTTCATCTCCATGTCTCCTGGTCCAAGAAAAATCATTGCAAATGTTTTATTCCGTTTGGACTCCGTTTGGTATTCCTTTTCTACGAAACTCGAAAACAGGGAAAAAAACAGGAACTGGCACTGGGCTCTAGGTTAATAGGTTAGTCCCGAAAATAATATAAAATAGTGTATTAATGCATATAAAACATTCAAAACAGATAATATAATAGCATGGAACAATCAAAAATTATAGATACGTTGGAGACGTATCAAGCATCGCCAAGCTTAATTCCTGCTCGTCCTCGAGTAGGTAAATGATAAAAATAGAATTTTTGATGTGGAATGCTACCTAACATATTTATCCATGCAATTTCTTTATTGTGGCATGAATATTTAGATCCGTAAGATTCAAAACAAAAGTTTAATATTGACATAAAAATAATAATAATTCAAGCATACTAACAAGGCAATTATGTCTTCTCAAAATAACATGGCCAAAGAAAGCTTATCCCTACAAAATCATATAGTATGTCTATGCTCCATCTTTATCACACAAAATATTCAAATCATGCACAACCCTGATGACAGGCCAAGCAATTGTTTCATCTTTTGATGTTCTCAAACTTTTTCAACTTTCACGCAATACATGAGCGTGAGCCATGGACATAGCACTATAGGTGGAATAGAAGGTGGTTGTGGAGAAGATAAGAAGAAGGAGATAGTCTCACATCAACTAGGCGTATCAACGGGCTATGGAGATGCCCATCAATAGACATCAATGTGAGTGAGTAGGGATTGCCATGCAACGGATGCACTAGAGCTATAAGTTTATGAAAGCTCAAAAGAAAACTAAGTGGGTGTGCATCCAACTTTCTTGCTCATGAAGACCTAGGGCAATTTGAGGAAGCCCATCGTTGGAATATACAAGCCAAGTTCTATAATGAAAATTTTCACACTACTATATGAAAGTGACAATGTAGGAGACTCTCTATCATGAAGATCATGGTGTTACTTTGAAGCACAAGTGTGGTAAAAGGATAGTAACATTGCCCCTTCTCTTTTCTTCCCTCATTTTTTTCTCTTTTTTTGGGCCTTTTTTTTATTTTGGCCTTTCCTCTTTTTTTGTTTCCTCACATGGGACAATGCTCTAATAATGAAGATCATCACACTTTTATTTACTTACAACTCAAGAATTACAACTCGATGCTTAGAACAGAATATGACTCCATATGGATGCCTCCGGCGGTGTACCGGGATGTGCAATAACTCAAGAGTAACATGTATAAAAAATGATGAATGGTGGCTTTGCCACAAATACAATGCCAACTACATGATCATGCAAAGCAATATGACAATGATGATGTGTGTCATAATAAACGGAACAGTGGAAAGTTGCATAGCAATATATCTCGGAATGGCTATGGAAATGCCATAATAGGTAGGTATGGTGGCTGTTTTGAGGAAGGTATATGGTGGGTTTATGGTACCGGCGAAAGTTGTGCGGTACAAGAAAGGCTAGCAATGGTGGAAGGGTGAGAGTGCGTATAATCCATGGACTCGACATTATTCATGAAGATCTCACATACTTATTGCAAAAATCTATTAGTCATCGAAACAAAGTACTACGCGCATGCTCCTAGGGGGATAGATCAGTAGGAAAAGACCATCGCTCGTCCCCGACCGCCACTCATAAGGAAGACAATCAAAAAATATCTCATGCTCCAACCTCGTTACATAACGGTTCACCATACGTGCATGCTACGGGACTCACAAACCTTAACACAAGTATTTCTCAAATTCACAACAACTCACTAGCATGATGATAACCCACAAGTATAGGGGATCACAACAGTTTTCGAGGGTAGAGTATTCAACCCAAATATATAGATTCGACACAAGGGGAGCCAAAGAATATTTGTAAGTATTTGCAGCTGAGTTGTCAATTCAACCAAACCTGGAGATTAATTATCTGCAGCAAAGTGATCAGTAGCAAAGTAGTATGATAGTTTTGATAGTAGTAGGAACAACAATAGTAACGGCAATAGTCATAGCAGTGATTTTGTAGCAAGTGCAACAGTAACAATAGTAGTAGTAACTTAGCAAGAACAATATGTAGGAAAATTGTAGGCATTGGATCGGCGATTTGTTGGATGATATTCATCATGTGATAGTTATAACCTAGGGCATTATGTCACTAGCTCCACTTCATAAATATAATGTAGGCATGTATTCCGTAAATAGTCATACGTGCTTATTGAAAGAACTTGCATGACATCTTTTGTCCTACCCTCCCGTGGCAGCTGGGTCCAACTGAAAACTAAGGGATATTAAGGCCCTCCTTTTAATAGAGAACCAGAACAAAGCATTAACACATGGTGAATACATGAACTCCTCAAACTACGGTCATCATTGGGAAGTGTCCCGACTATTGTCACTCCGGGGTTGCCGGATCATAACACGTAGTAGGTGACTATAACTTACAAGATTGGATCTAGAACATAGATATAATGGTGCTAACATAAATAGTTCAGATCTGAAATCATGGCACCCGGGCCCAAAGTGACAAGCATTAAGCATGGCAAAGTCGTAGCAACATCAATCTCAGAACATAGTGGATACTAGGGATCAAGCCCTAACAAAACTAATTCGATTACATGATGAATCTCATCCACTTAGGGAGGACCCCAAGTAGGATTCGGTCTACTTGGGGCGCCTCCTGGCAGCCTCCCTCTCCCTGCCCCCCTCCACCGTTTACACCCCCGGTCATATTTTCATAGTGCTTAGGCGAAGCCCTACAGAGATCACGTCACCATCACCGTCACCACGCCGTCGTGCTGACGGAACTCATCTAGTATGTCAACGTCTTGCTGGATCAAGAAGGCGAGGGACGTCACCGAGCTGAACGTGTGCAGCACGCGGAGGTGTCGTGCGTTAGGGACTTGATCGGTTGAAGCGCGAAGAAGTTTGACTACATAAACCGCGTTGTGAAACGCTTCCGCTTACGGTCTACGAGGGTACATAGACACACTCACCCCCTCGTTGCTATGCATCTCCCTGGAAAGATCATTGCATGTGCGTAGAATTTTTTTTGTTTTTCGTCCAACCCAACAGTGGCATCCGAGCCAGGTCTATGCGTAGATGATATGCACGAGTAGAACACAAAGAGTTGTGGGAAGTGATAGTCATACTACTTACCACCAAGTCTTATTTTAATTCGGCGATATTGTGGGATGAAGCGGCCCGGACCAACCTTACATGTCCACGCACATGAGACCGGTTCCATCGACTGACATGCAACTAGTTTTGCATAAAGGTGGCTGGCGGGTGTCTTTTTCTCCTACTTTAGTTTAATCGAATTTGACTACGGCCGGTCCTTGAAGAAGGTTAAAATAGCAAACTTGATGAAACACCGTTGTGGTTTTTGCGTAGGTAATAACGGTTCTTGCTAGAAGCCGGTAGCAGCCACGTAAAACTTGCAACAACAAAGTAGAGGACGTCTAACTTGTTTTTGCAGGGCATGTTGTGATGTGATATGGTCAAGACATGATGTGATATACGTTATTGCATGAGATGATCATGTTTTGTAATTTATCAGCAACCGGTAGGAGCCCTATGGTTGTCTCTTTATTGTATGAAATGCAAACGCCATGTAATTGCTTTACTTTATCGCTATGCATTAGCAATAGTTGGCGAGACGACCACGACGCGACGATTGGGATCAAGGTGTCGAGGCGGTGACGATGGAGATCATGACGATGCTTTGGAGATGGAGATCAAAAGCACAAGATGATGATGGCCATATCATGTCACATATTTTGATTGCATGTGATGTTTATGTTTTATGCATCTTATTTTGCTTAGAACGACGGTAGCATTATAAGATGATCCCTTCACTAAATTTCAAGGTAAAAATGTTCTCCCCGAGTATGCACCATTGCTATAGTTCATCGTTTCGAGACACCACGTGATGATCGGGTGTGATAGACTCTACGTTCACATACAACGGGTGTAAGACAGTTTTGCACACGCGGAATACTTGGGTTAAACTTGACGAGCCTAGCATGTACAGGCATGGCCTCGGAACACTGGAGACTGAAAGTTCGAACATGGGTCATATAGTAAATATGATCAACATAGAGTGTTCACCATTGATGACTACCCCATCTCACTTGATGATCGGACATGGGTTAGTCGATATGGATCATGTACCACTTAGAAAACTTGAGGGATGTTGATTTAAGTGGCAGTTCATTAGTAATATGATTAATTGATCTTAATTTATCATGAACTTTCTCCTAATAGTATTTGTGAATCTATGTTGTAGATCAATAGCTCACGATATAGCTCCCTTATTTTTGATATGTTCCTAGAGAAAAATAAGTTGAAATATGATGGTAGCAATGATGTGGACTGGGTCGGTGATCTGAGGATTATCCTCATTGCAGCACAGAAGAATTATGTCCTTAATGCGCCGCTAGGTGACAAACCTTTTGCAAGAGCATATAAAGGCGTTATGAACGTTTGGCAAGCTCGATATGATGAATAGTTAATAGTTTAGTGCACCATGCTTTACGTCTTAGAACCGGGACTTCAAGAACGTTTTGAAAAGCACGGAGCATATGAGATGTTCCAAGAGCTGAAATTGGTATTTCAGACTCATGCCCATGTCGAGAGGTATGAGACCTCTGACAAGTACTTTGCCTACAAGATGGAGGAGAATAGCTCATCCAGTGAGCATCTGCTCATAATGCCAGGGTACTACAATCTCTTGAATCAAGTGGGAGTTAATCTTCCAGATAAGATAGTGATTGACATAGTTCTCTAGTCACTATCTCGAAGCTACTAGATCGTCGTGATAAACTATAATATGCAAGGGATGACAAAAACGATTCCCGAGCTCTTCGGGATGCTGAAATCGGCGAAGGTAGAAATCAAGAAAGAACATTACGTGTTGATGGTTAATAAGACCACTAGTTTCAAGAAAAATGGCAAGGGAAAGAAAGGGAACTTCAAAAATAATGGAAAGCAAGTTGCCGCTCCCATGAAGAAGCCCAAAGCTGGACCCGAGCCTGAAACTAAGTGCTTCTACTACAAAGGAAATGGTCACTGGAAGCGGAACTGCCCCAAATACTTGGCGGATAAGAAGGATGGAAAAGTGAACAACGGTATATTTGATATATATGTTAACTATGTGTACCTTACTAGTATTATAGTAGCCCATGGGTATTTGATACCGGTTCAGTTGCTAAGATTAGTAACTCGAAACAGGAGTTGCAGAATAAACATAGACTAGTTAAGGGCGAGGTGACGATGTGTGTTGGAAGTAATTCCAAGGTTGATACGATCACCATCGCACACTCCCTCTACCTTCTGGAATAGTGTTGAACCTAAATAAATGTTATTTTGTGTTTGCGTTGAGCATGAATATGATTTGATCATGTTTGTTGCAATGGTTATTCATTTAAGTCAAAGAATAATTGATGTTTTGTTTACATGAATAAAACCGTCTAGGGTCATACACCCAATGTGAATGGTTTACTGAATCTCGATCGTAGTGATAAACGTATTCATAATATTGATGCCAAAAGATGCAAAGTTGATAATGATAATGCAACATACTTGTGGCACTGCCGTTTAGGTCATATTGGTGTAAAGCGCATGAAGAAACTCCATGCAGATGGGCTTTTGGAATCACTTGATTATGAATCAGTTGATACTTACGAACCATGCCTCATGGGCAAGATGACTAAAACTCCATTCTCCGGAACAATGGAGCGAGCTAATGACTTATTGGAAATAATACATACCGATCTATGAGGTCCAATGAGCGTTGAGGCACGCGGCGGGTATTGTTATTCTGACCTTCACAGATTATTTGAGTAGATATGGGTATATCTACTTAATAAAACACAAGTCTGAAACATTTGAAAAGTTCAAAGAATTTCAAAGTGAAGTGGAGAATCATCGCAACAAGAAAATAAAGTTTCTACGATCTGATCATGGAGGCGAATATTTGAATTATGAGTTTGGCCTTCATTTAAAACAATGTGGAATAGTTTCACAACTCACGCCACCTGGAACACCACAACGTAATGGTGCGTCCGAACGTCGTAATCGTACTTTATTAGATATGGTGCGATCTATGATGTATCTTACCGATTTACCATTATCATTTTGGGGTTATGCATTAGAGACAGCCGCATTCACGTTAAATAGGGCACCGTCTAAATCCGTTGAGATGACACCGTATGAACTGTAGTTTGGCAAGAAACCTAAACTATAATTTCTTAAAAGTCTGGGTATGTGACGCTTATGTCAAAAGGCTTCAGCCTGATAAGCTCGAACCCAAAGCGGAGAAGTGTGTCTTCATAGGATACCCCGAGGAAACCAATTGGTACACACAGATTCGAAGGCAAGATCTTTGTTGCTAAGAATGGATCCTTTCTAGAGAAGGAGTTTCTCTCGAAAGAAGTGAGTGGGAGGAAAGTAGAACTTGATGAGGTAGTTGCACCTTCTCTCGAATAGGAGAGTAGCACATTAGAGAAATCCGTTCCTGTGATGCCTACACCAACTAGAGAGGAAGCTAATGATGATGATCATGAAACTTCGGATCAAGTTACTACTGGACTTCATAGGTCGAACAGAGCATGTTCCGCACCAGAGTGGTATGGTAATCATGTCGTGGAAGTCATGTTATTAGACCATGGCAAACCTACGAACTATGAAGAAGCTATGATGAGCCCATATTCTGATAAATGGCTTGAGTCCATGTAATCTGAGATAGGATCCATGCATGAGAACAAAGTGTGGACTTTGGTGGACTTGCCCGATGATCGGCAAGCCATTGAGAATAAATGGATCTTCAAGAAGAAGACTAACGCTGATGGTAATATTATTGTCTACAAAGCTTGACTTGTCGCAAAAGGTTTTCGACAAGTTCAAGGAATTGACTATGATGAGACTTTCTCACCCGTAGCGATGCTTAAGTCTGTCCGAATCATGTTAGCAATTGCCGGATTTTATAATTATGAAATCTAGCAAATGAACGTCAAAACAACATTCCTTAATGGATTTCTTAAAGAAGAGTTGTATATGATGCAACCAGAAGGTTTTGTCGATCCTAAAGATGCTAACAAAGTGTGCAAGCTCCAGCGATCCATCATGGACTGGTGCAAGCATCTCGGAGTTGGAATATATGCTTTGATAAGGTGATCAAAGCATATGGTTTTATACAGACTTACGATGAAGCCTGTATTTACAAGAAAGTGAGTGGGAGCTCTGTAGAATTTCTGATATTATATGTGGATGCCATATTATTGATTGGAAATGATATAGAATTTCTGGATAGCATAAAAGGATACTTGAATAAGAATTGTTCAATAAAAGACCTCGGTGAAGCTACTTACATATTGAGCATCAAGATCTATGGGGATAGATCGAGATGCTTAATAGGACTTTCACAAAGCACATACCTTGGCAAAGTTTTTGAATAAGTTCAAAATGGACCAGTCAAAGAAAGGGTTCTTGCCTGTGTTGCAAGGTGTGGAGTTGAGTAAGACTCAAAACCCGACCATGGCAGAAGATAGAGAGAGAATTAAAGTCATTCCCTATGCCTTAGCCATAGGTTCTATAAAGTATGCCATGTTGTGTACCAGACCTATTGTGTACCTTGCCATGAGTTTGGCAAGGGGGTACAATAGTGATCGAGGAGTAGATCACTGGACAGCGGTCAAAATTATCCTTAGTTACCTAAGAGGACTATGGATGTGATAGAGAGTTCATCGTAAAAGGTTACGTCGATGTAAGCTTTGGCACTGATTCAGATGACTATGAGTCTCAATCTGGATACATATTGAAAGTGGGAGCAATTAGCTAAAGTAGCTCCATGCAGAGCATTGTAGAGATAGAAATTTGCAAAAACCATACGGATCTGAATCTGACAGACCCGTTGACTAAACTTCTCTCACAAGCAAAACATGATCACACCTTAGTACTCTTTGGGTGTTAATCAGATAGCGATGTGAACTAGATTATTGACTCTAGTAAACTCTTTGGGTGTTGGTCACAGGGTGATGTGAACTATGGGTGTTAATCACATGGCGATATGAACTAGATTATTGACTCTAGTGCAAGTGGGAGACTGAAGGAAATATGCCCTAGAGGCAACAGTAAAGTTGTTGTTTTATATTTCCTTATTCATGATAAAGGTTTATTATTCATGCTAGAATTGTATTGATTGGAAGCTTAAATACATGTGTGAATACATAAACAAATATCGTGTCCCTAGTAAGCCTCTACTAGACTAGCTCGTTGATCAAAGATGGTTAAAGTTTCCTAACCATAGACATGTGTTGTCATTTGATAACATGATCACATCATTAGGAGAATGATGTGATGGACAAGACCCATCCGTTAGCTTAGCATAAACTACAAAAAAGACACATCCGTGACATTTTGGGCCGAACGAAAAAAAATTATGTCATACTTATGACACTTCTATGATGATAATTGTGACAAAACCAGGTATCATCATAGATGTGGTGGGCTCCTACTTCTATGACAAAAAACATGACAGAAAATGGGCTTTTTGTCCTGGGCGGGCTGGAGACGCAGCTGCATGACATTCTTTGGGCCGTCCATGACGGAGAAAACCGTGGTAGAAGCGAGGGCGAGGAAAATATCGGGGGAGTTCCCGGCTACGGTGGGTGGTCGGGGCCGAGCGATGCGCGTTTCTCTCATACGTGCTGCGGCGTGTGTGCGGCGTTGCGCTCTAGCGAACCCGGCGAGGCGTTGGGCTCTAACTGAACTCGAGTGGTTGCCTTTGCGAGCTATCGCGCATTCGAACCCGGCGATCGATCGATCCTTGCATTAGCTGAAGCGAGTGATTCGCCGCTCTGCTGCGCTAATGAAGGCTGAGCGATCGCCTCTGGATGAATAGTGAGCATTGTTGGGGGTTTAGATGAGCAGTTCCGGTGGGGGTTGGATGAACAGGACCCGTGGTAGTAGAGGCCGTTCTTGCATTGGATGAAACGATACCGATCGAACCGGTGGATGAACAGGACCCCGTGGAGGGCTGGATGAACAGGACCCCATGGAGGGCTGGATGAACAGGACCGCGTGGATGGCTGGTTGAACAGTAGCCGGTGGAGGGGAGGATGAACAGTAGCATGTGGAGGGGTGGTTGAACAGGACCCCGTGGAGAGGGCTGGTTGAACAGTAGCCGGTGGAGGAGCGGTGGAGGCTGGATGAACAGGAGCCCATGGATGAACAGTGCCGATGGAGGCTGGAGGAGGTCGACGGTGGATGAACAGGAGCCCCTGGAGGCAGTCGAGGGTGGATGAACAGTAGCGTGTGGAGGCAGTCAACGGTGGAGATGAACAGTATCCCGTGGAGTCCCGTTTTGCAGTACGCCACTCCCCTCCCGTTGAACAGGACCCCCGTTTCAACCGTAGCGCTCCAACACAAGTCCGTTTCCTCCATTTTGCGGTACGCCACAACCCTCCCGATCAACGGGACCCCGTTTCAACCGTAGGAGGTCCGTTTCCTCTGTTTTGCGGTACACCAGACCCCTCCCGATGAATAGGATCTTGTTTCCATCGTGGCCGGTCGAACACAAGGTCGTTTCCTCCGTTCTGCGGTACGCCAGGCCTCGTTTCCATCGGCTGTTCCGTCCAAGCCAGTTGGCTCCCGACGAACATGACGATGCATTCCGTTCCGACCCAGCCGGTTGGCTCCCCATGAACGCGACGATGATGCAGTTTCTCCGTTCCGACCCAGCCATATACGCGAGCGCTGGCCGTACGTATGCGCGAGTAGGCATTCGAGACCCCGCCCGTATGTACATACGTGGCCATATTATCTTTCTTGCACCCTGGCCGTTGTACGTACGTGTACATGCTACGTGCGCGCCTCTACTACGACACGTGCCCTTCCTTGCATGGCCACGGTTCATCGCTGCAGCCTGCAGATAGACCGATCGACCAGTATGTACGTGCACGTTCACGACCAGAATGACAACGCTACGTATGCTTCGACCAGGTGGGTCCCGACTGTCAGGCACTTCCTTGCATGCGAAGATGTAGCTGGTGGGTCCCAGCAGTCAGGGGGCGAATCGTTTTTTTTCGATAATATGGACGCACTTCCTTGCGTGCAAAGATGTAGCTAGTGGGTCTCAGCAGTCAGTGGGCAATCATTTTTTTTGCTCGTAATATGGATGCACTTCCTTGCGTGGGAAGATGTAGCTAGTGGGTCCCAGCAGTCAAGGGGGAAACATTTTTTCGCGAAATATTGTGGCCCGTCCGATGAGTCCCTGCTGTCAGGTGGAGGCATAATTATTTTCCATGTAATAAGGAGGCACTTCCTTGCTGCGGCCGTGGACCCAGGTGTCAGCCTCTCCACGTATAGTACTCTTCCGATGGAAGTCGGTCATTGACCACATTGACCACGCCGCGCCGAGAGCACCAAGGCGGTGGACGACGGCGAGGCCTAGGAAGGAGACGACGCAGAGCCGGGGAAGACGCGGTAGTGGATGCCCACGCAGAGAGAATCTGAGTTCACCGGTTCATTGCGGTGTGAGGATGCCGTCGCCGCGAGGCTGGCCAGCGGTGGGGGGTAGTAGGAGGCTGTGAGGCCTCACGGCTCTGACCCGACCCACGAAAGCGAGCAAGCAGCACGACCGGCGCTGCTTTGGGAGGCTGGTGCAAGAAGACCAGAGGTTGAAGAAGCACGACGGCCGTTGGATGGACATCGTATGGTCACTGCAGCTAGAATCGTTTATATTGACTTAAGTTGACAAAGCCCTCGGTACGCGTCAACTTAGTAGGCCCACAGGTCAGCCTCCGAAGCAGTGCGCCCGGATGTCGGGGAGGAATCATTTTTGGGGCGGGTGAAGCTAGAATATCCGAGATTGAAGAAGAAGCACGACATCCGTTGGATGGACATCCAACGACCACTGTTGCTAGAACCGTGTGTTGACTATAAGTTGATAAAGCCTTGCATACACGTCAACTTATTTTTTTTGAGGGGACTCGTCAACTTAGTAGGCCCACAAGTGTGTGGCAGAGAACTTATAGCCCATTTGAGATTTGTAAGAATATACAACCCATTTTTGAATTCTAATGGAATTTACTACAACCCATTTACAGTTTGTTAAAAGTACAACCCATTTCCTAGCTAGGACAATGATTAATAATTTCAACCAAACGTTCAAAACAGAATTCAATAATATTTCCCACATTTTGATGGGATCCAAAATATTGTTATCCCAAAATTTCTAGTCAAATTAAATACAATTTCAATATAAAATTTTCTTACGTAAAAATCCAACGAAACATTGCGCGCGCAACAATTACTGAAATTAAAATTTTAAAAATCCAAAAATAATATTTTATAAACTAATTACGTGTTTGGTGCATTTTTTATAGTTACAGCCCAGTTTTTATAATTACATCCCATTTATTATTTTCTAAAATCCATTTTCTTGTTAAGCCTAATGCATCCCTCCATGTGACTAGAGGGGCGGAGAATAACAAGTTGACCTTGCCTGGGTATTCCTCAAAAAAAGTATAGCTGGGCTAGCCATTTTCAGCTTGAAAAAAATTAATATCTAGGCTGGATATCTGGCCTGGGCTAGATGGGCCACAGCCCGCCCAGTTAATACCCTGCTCTCCTCTGAATAAGAACGAAAACATCGCTCAAGAAAAACTCTGCAGTGCTCACACCTCAAAAACACAAATACAGCTCGAGCTGCTTGGTCCCAGCTGTCGGCCGCTCCTTGTGCAATTCTCTTGTTTATTAACTACATAGGTTGACAATGGTGTGGGACTGTGATGTCAGGAAAGCAGGAGGAAGCAAAAAAAATATAGTTGTACATAATAAGGAGGCACTTGCGTACGTACGGCTATGGCCCTAGTGGGTCCCTACTGTCATCCAGTCAAAATAAAGTCATCTCCTGAATCCTCATGTTCATTGACCATGTTGACAATGCTTGGCGCCACGGCGAGCGCAACAACTCGAAGGACGACAGAGAGGGCCTCGCGGGCCCTACGGATGAGTACGATCTGACGCCCGCTGCTCATTCAGGAAGCCAAGATCATCGGACACCTATGAGCACCTTCGAGAGACTGAGATGGCATGAAACGGTAAGGCTGCGCTTGGGAGCTTTGGTTTATTTCACACCTGTATTAAGATATAAGTGTAATTTACTCGTCATCGGAAACAACGTGTAAAATGCAAGCATAATGAAACCGAGGGCCCAAGGTGTTTAACAAAAACCGGCGAGTTACACGTGTAATTTGAGAGACCAGTGTATATTTTACTAGTCGAAATCGACCAACCAAACGCTTCGCCCGAGACCATCTGCTTTTATTTACAAGCGTCGGTTTTACAAGTGGTTTTGGTTGGAAAACGACGATCCAATCACGGCCTAAGATGATGAGTTGGTTGGAAGATCATATGGTTTCACCTCTAACCTACCCGAGTTGTCGTATAGGCTATGAATGAAACATAAGACAATGAACTTCTTAAGCACAGAAACAACAGAAGAGAATGATCTTCTTAATATGCAAATCACAGGCATTAGCTCAACATGCAAAACAATATGAAGCATTATTCTCAGGAGGCATGGTGAACAGCTCGTGATGCCGCATGCCACAGCATTCCAGGCTCAACTTTGCAATCAAACTCACAAGGTCTGGCATTACATAGACAACATTCAGAACAAACTCTTAAAATACCTTACATAAGTCAACATTCATGTGACTATGCATCTCAGCAGAGTAAATATTTACTTCTGAACTGAAGATAAGAATAGGAAAAAACGATCGACATTGCTCACAACAAAGGACGTCCCACTCAAAAATATCAAATGCATGTCTTCTAGCCAACATTAATGAGCAAAATTTGACAAGGTTTTCCAATTCCAATATATTAAACTAATGTCCTCTTGCTAACATCAATGATTAAACTTTGACAAGCTTTTCCCATTCAAAATATGTAATGCCTATGATTGTGGAACGGGCAGGGTTTTTCATCAGTTTGTCATCTGATAGTCTGGTGGCTCAAAGTGACGACGAATGATTAGAGAACCATTCGATGTATTGTGCATTATGAAGTATTATGGAGGACACGAACCATTTGAACATTTTGTGCAGTTCCACTAAAATCAAGCTGAGCATCCCTATGGATTTCGTATTTATATGCTGTAAGAAAACTAAGACACACCAGCGCACACATGAATATTGGCCCCAGTGTCAACCCACCAATCGGTGGACTAACAAACTGAAAGTACGGTAAATATATTACCATGCTCAGATGCCCCATCATTGTTGCTTAGAATGACATTGACCGAATTGGAGTCCTGTCATGGCTTCTTGTACTTGTTTGGGCACTTTTTGCCCAGTGCACTCCACGTGTTGTAGAGTTGTCTATGCTCTCTGCAGACTAGTCATGTCACCAGCATCTACTAATACTCTGTAAAGCTTCTTGATCATTCCTTCTGTAATGTAGCGCAAATAGTGACTGCTTCTTTCTGCAAAGTGGTAAAACCAACTGGACCCACTAATGCAGCAGTTTGCCTTAGAGACATTGGCTCCTTTTGTGCAGTTCAACTAAAATCAAAGTCGGAATAAAACCAAGCTTTATTTTTGATATCCCTGTAAGCAACAATAGGTATAAGGGAAAAAATTATTGAGAAATAACGGTTGATGACGTGTATTCCCAGAAGAAAAACATCTACTAATCTACCTTATCTTAATGGGAAACAAAGCAAGAGAGTAGCAGTTCTCCATCAGTGTGATTTTGTTAGAGTACGTAATGGGCCTAATGGCCTGGGCTGGTGGTATAGCCCGTTAGTCTTAGGGTTAATTAGAGATAAGGGTCGCTTGCTTAGGGGCCAAGTAAGCCTTGCTTGGGAGTCAAGTAAACCTCTTTATATAAAGAGAGGAGATTTATCAATCTAATCAAGCAAGAATTAAGATGGAAATCCCTTCCATCTTGCCCGGCCGTGGGCAAAAGACCCCCGGCCGGCCCTCTCGCGCCCTCCTTCTAGCAGCGCCATAACAATTTGGTATCAGGTAGCTCGGTTCCGATCATGTCTGCACCACCACCCAACCCGCCGCTGCCCGTCACCACCACGCCGCTGCCTCTGTCCACCGCGCCGCTGGACTCCACCGTCGGCGCCTCCACCGGCCAGACGCCGCCGCCCTCCACCGCGCCGCCCATCGCCATCTACTCACCGGCAGAGATGACCGGGGTCCTCAACGACCTCGTCAACACCGTCTAGGGCATCCGCCTCTACCTGGACGGGACCTACGGGCAGCCGCCGCCCTTGCAGCCGGCCGCCGCGACCGGGCCAACCACCCTGCCCTGGTACGCGGCCACCACGGCACCGGTCGGGCCTCTAAACCACCACTGGCCCGTTCAGCCGCCGCCCACCATCGCCCCCCACTGGCCGCAGTGGCCGGCTCCGGCGCCCGCTGCCAAGCCTCAATGGCCACAGCGGCCGGCCCCGGCCCTCTCTACGCCCCCCACGCCACCCGGGTCTATACCGCCACAGCTGCCGGCCCTGTCCCCGCCCAGCAGAGGGCCCGGGTCACCCACGCAGGGAGGCGTACCTATCCAGCAAGTGCGCTTCCAGCCGTCACCGTCCCCAATACCGGCATGGCTGACCGGATCATTGCTGCCACCCGTCTACACGTCGGTTGGAGACCCGCCGGCACTCCACGGGCCGCGGCCATGCTGATCGAGCGCCCCAATCCTTGCTGCTTCGCACCTCCGAACCAGTCGGCCACAGCGCTCCGACTCAGACACCGTCGCGGTTTGCCAAACTGGACTTCACCACTTATGACGGCATGGACGACCCCCTCAACTGGCTCAACCAGTGCGAGCAGTTCTTTCGCGTGCAGCGCACTCTCGTCTCGGAGCATACCTAGCTTGCCTCTTACCACCTCCATGGCCTTGTCACAGACTGGTACTACGCCCTCGGCGGGGCGAGGCAGCATGCCCAGGGCGCTTCCGCGAGCTTCTGCCTCCTTCGTTTTGGGCCACCGATCCGCGGGAGCCGCTGGCGAGGTAGGCCGCCTTCCCTTCACCTCCACGGTTCAGGACTTCGCGGCCGTTTCGAGCCCTCGCATGCCACGCGTCGGCGTGGCGGCGTAATGGCGGGCGAGCTCTTCGTCGGTGGACTTCCGGATCACATCCGCATGGACGTGGAGCTTCGGGGACCCCAGGATCTCCAGACGGCCATGTACTACACCCATGCGTTCGAGCGCCGCGCGGTGGCCATCCAGCAGGAATCACCGTCCCGGACCGCTCGGTCGTTACCCTGGCCGGATGTTCCCGCGCAGCGTCGGCCTGCTCAGGCTTCCACGGCACCCCTCGCCGCGACCGCGGCGCGCCTGTTCCGCCGGCTCACCTCGGCCGAGCTACTCGAGCGTCACCGTCAAGGGTTGTGCTTCAACTGCGACGAGCCCTACACGCCCGGCCATGTCTTCCCGTGACTCTTCTACCTGGAGGTTGCAGACTACATTCCGGAGGACGCCGTCGCCGCCGACCTGGTCGCCCCAGCTGTCGCGAAGGTGTTTGACGTTGGTTGATCACCTCGAGGAGTTCAGCAAGCGCTTTCCCACCTTACAGCTCGAGGACAAGCTGCTTGTGCAGGCGGGGAGAAGTGTTATGACCGGCATATTAGGGGTTTAGCCCAGTGGGTTGTGGCCCAAGTTATCTTATCATTATTAGGGGCTTAGCCCAATTATCTTATCGTTATTCGGATCGTTTGCTTAGGAGTCAAGTAAACCTCTCTATATAACAAGAGGAGACGTATCAATCTAATCAAGCAAGAAGCAATCATTATTTGCTCGGCTTCCCGAAGGGAGCCGGGAGACCTTACCCTAGCCGCCTCTTGTGCCGTCGCCGCCTCTTCTTCATCGCGCCACAACGCCCCACCGCCGGCAGCCGCGATCGCATCTGCGTCAACCCTTCCCCTTCCCGTACAACCTACGCCCTAGACCAGGTAGGATCCTAGATCCTACCACAAGTTTTACGGTTATCATTATTCTTTATAGCATACATGTGATCACCATAATCATCATACATAGCAACTTTTTTATCATAGTCAATTGGAACCTCTTACAAAATAGTGGATTCATCACTAAGACCTCTCCAAATCCACTTTCATCAATATAATCATCATAATAGGATGCACGCAATCATCATAATAAGTTTTCTAAACATTATTTGAGGGACTAAAAATATCATATTCGTCAAAAATAGCATCCCCAAGCTTGTAGCTTTGCATATCATTAGTATCATGGATATTCAAAGAGTTCATACCAACAACATTGCAATCATGCTCATCATTTAAAGATTTTTTGTCAAACATTTTATAGAATTCTTCTTCTATCAATTGAGCACAATTTTCCTTTCCATCATTTTCACAAAAGACATTATAAAGATGAACAATATGATGCAACCTCAATTCCATTTTTGTAGTTTTCTATTATAAACCAAACTAGTGATAAAACAAGAAACTAAAATATTCGATTGCAAGATCTAAAGATATACCTTCATGCACTCACCTCCCCGGCAGCGGCGCCAGAAAAGAGCTCGATGTCTACTACACAACTTTATTCTTGTAGACACGTGTTGGGCCTCCAAGCGCAAAGTTCTGTAGGATAGTAGCAATTTCCCTCAAGTGGATGACCTAAGATTTATCAATATGTGGGAGGCGTAGGATGAAGATGGTCTCTCTCAAACAACCCTACAACCAAATAACAAAAAGTATCTTGTGTCCCCGACACACCAAATACAATTGTAATTTGTATAGGTGCACTAGTTCGGCAAAGAGATGGTGATACAAGTGTAATATGGATAGTAGATATTGACTTTTGTAATAAGCACAATAAAACAACAAGGTAGCAATTGATAAAACATAGCACAAACGGTATTGCAATGCTTGAAAATGAGGCCTAGGATCCGTACTTTCAGTAGTGCAATCTCTCAACGGTGCGAATATAATTGGATCATATAACCATCCCTCAAAGTGCGATGAAGAATCACTCCAAAGTTCCTATCTAGAGGAAAACATAAGAAGAAATTGTTTGTAGCTATTCTTTCTGATTGATCCATCCAAGAGTTCCTACTAAAATAACACCAAGTTATTTTTTCCGATCGATCTATCAAGAGTTCGTACTAAAATAACACTAAGTTATTCTTCCGATCAATCTATCAAGAGTTCGTACTAAAATAACACCAAAGCAAATTCAGATTCATAACACTCAATCCAACAACAAGAACCTCAAAGAGTGCCCAAGATTTCTACTAGAGAAACAAAAGACGAGAACATGCATCAACCCCTATGCATAGATTGCCCCAATGTGACCTCAGGAATCCGCGAGTTGAGTGCCAAAACATATACCAAGTGAATCAATATAATACCCCATTGTCACCACGGGTATTCATATGCAAGACATATATCAAGTGCTCCCAAATCCATAAAAGTATTCAATCCGATAAAACGATATCTCAAAGGGAAAACTCAATTCATCACAACAAGATAGAGAGGGAGAAACACCATATGATCCAACTATATAAACAAAGTCCACGATACATCAAGATTGTGATATCTCAAGAACACGAGAGAGAGTGAGATATTAAACACATACCTACTGGTACAAACCCTCAACCCCGAGGGTGGACTACTCCCTCCTCATCATGTTGGCCGCCGGGATGATGAAGATGGCCACCGGTGATGATTTCCCCCTCTGGCGGAGTGCCGGAACGGGGTCTAGATTGGTTTTTCGTGGCTATAGAGGCTTGCGGCGGCGGAACTTCTTATCTAGGGTTACTCTGAGGGTTTTTTGAATATTTGGGAATGTATAGGGCGAAGAGGCGATGCGGGAGGCCACCGAGGTGGGCACAACCCACCTAGGCACGCCTGGGCCCCCAGGCGCGCCCTGGTGGGTTGTGCTCTCCTCGGATCTCCCCTGTGGTACTTCTTTGGCCCACCGGGTGTCTTCTGGTCCAGAAAAATCTCCAAAAAGTTTTGCTGCGCTTCGACTCCGTTTGGTATTGATTTCTGCGATGTAAAAAGAAGCAAAAAACAGCAACTGGCACTGGGCACTATGTCAATAGGTTAGTCCCAAAAAATGATATAAAGTTGCTATAAAATGATTTTAAAACATCCAAGAATGATAATATAATAGCATGAATACTTCATAAATTATAGATACATTGGAGATGTATGAGCCACCCCTCCCCTTTCCTTCCCTAAGAGCCGTCTGATAACCCACAAGTATAGGGGATCGCAACAGTTTTCGAGGGTAGAGTATTCAACCCAAATTTATTGATTCGACACAAGGGGAGATAAAGAATATTTGCAAGTATTAGCAGCTGAGTTGTCAATTCAACCACACCTGGAGATTAATTATCTGCAGCAACATGATCGGTAGCAAAGTAATATGATAGTTTTGATAATAGTAGCAGCAGCAATGGTAACGATAATAGTGATAGCAGTAGTTTTGTAGCAAGTGCAACAGTAACAGTAGTAGTATTAACTTAGCAAGAACAATATAAGATAAATTCGTAGGCATTGGATCAGTAATTTTGTGGATGATATTCATCATGTGACGGTCATAACCTAGGGCGATGCAGCACTACCTGTAACATCCCAAATTTCCTATTTCGAATGTTTTACAATTATAGCTAAGCATCTATGCATTCTGTTTGAATTTGAGTGCTATTTGAAGTTTCAGAGGATTTTGAGTTTTGGAATTTGAATTCAAACTTTGGCAAGTGGGAATCATTTCAAAAACTATGCCTGATAAATACTTGAGCAAAAGTATGAGAGGAGTAAACATGACACTCCAAAAAAATATCAGAGGAAAACAATGCCAAAAGTTTTGAATTCAAATCTGAATTTTATTTGAATTTGGAAAAAAATGATTTTTTATAAACTTTGGATTTTGCCCCTGGAAAAATGTTCAAATGATAGGGAATATTCCCCCGATCATTTTGATATATATATATGTCTTATATAAATATTTATATTTCTCTCTGTTTTTATTTTTCAAAAAGAATTAAATTAAAATTAAAAAAGAAAAAGAGAAAACCCCTGGGCACCGGACAGGACAACCGGCCCAGCCAACCCAGGCGGCCCACCAAGCCCGAGCCCGGCGCGCCAGTAGAGCACCCGGCCGACCGCACCCCCCCTCGCCCGATTCGCTTCGGCTCGGTCGACCGACCGAGACCGCACCCCCCCGCACCCGCTGACGGGTGGGCCACCACCGTCGTCAACCCCTCGCCCACGCACTCGCCCGCGCCGCCGCCGCTCGCCGGATCCCAAAGGATCCGGGATCCGATCCCCCTCCCGATTCACCCCCCGCCCAAGGTGAGGCCCCCGCCTATATAAGCCCCCTCCCCGCACCCCATTCCCCCCCTTGCCCCCTCGCCGGAACCCCTCCTCCCTCCTCACGTGCTCGCTTGAGACTTGCAAAACGCCGCCCGCCCGCCATTTGCCTCGTCACCGTCGCCTAGCCCTCCCGAGCTCCACCCACTCCACAGACCACCCATAAATGCGCCCCGCACCCTTGAAACCCTCCGACCTCCCGACCACGGAGGCAGCTGGCCTTTTCGCCACCCCGCCGCCGCCGTCGATCTCCGGTAAGTCACCGGAGTTTCCCTCCCCCGTCCGATCTAATCTCGACGGTCTAGATTAGAACCCCCGAAGGGGTATGGGTTTTTATTAGGTCAATTAGTGAACCGGGTTTCCCCGGTTAGTTCCGGTTTAATTTTAAGTTAGGGTTTTTATTTAGACCGGCCCGATTCATTTAAACCCTAGGCCCGTTTAGTTATATTACGCACAGTGCGTTAGTTAGGCCCATTTAGCCGTTTTTCTTTATTTTCGTTTTTTCTGTTGTAACAGAATAGTTTCAGGTTTGAAAAATTCATATCTTTTATTCTACTTAATATTTTTAAGTGACTATTTTTTTGTTGGTTTGCAAATTTCTTATAGTTTCTGTAGAAAATATAATTAGCTATGTTAAAATTATTTAGAATAGCTTTATTTTAGTTTTAGACAGAATAGTAAATCTGCTATGAAATGAGTTAGGAAATTTATTTTTTAATGATTCTTTTTGTCCCAACTTTATTTTGACATTGCCTAACCGTAGGAATTAATTTGGGTATTTTAGGATTAATAAAAAATTAGTTTCTAGCAGACTCTTGTTAATCCTAATTAATTAACTAGCTACTGTTTTCCTATTATTTTAATTAGCAAATAAATTTATTTTTCACATGTGATTGATTATTCTAGGTTAGTTTCTGTCACTTTAGAGCATGAACTTTTACTTATAATAAATAAAACTTTTATTTTATTTTTCTGAATAGAAATTGAATTAGGCCTAATAGGAGTTTCATAATAGATTTTAAATTGATTCTTTTTGCTCCTAGTTGCTTAAAGCATTCTTTTCTGTTAGGTAGCATAAACCCATGCTTAGGTTCTGTTAAGAAAAATTTTGTTATGTAAAACTATTTTTAGTTGTTGCTTGAAGTAGGAAAACATTGAGTTGGATTTCTTCGAGTTTTCCTTTGAGTTTTGATTCGTTTGTTTTGGTGTGTTATGTTACTATGCTGTTATGTAAGTGATCATATGCTATATGCTTATAGTGAATTATTGTTTGTCTCGGTAGAGTTTTGAGTCTGAAGCTTGCTACTCTGAGTCCCTAGCTTACGAGGATCGTCAGCAAGGCAAGTCATTGATCATGTTTATTTTCAATACCTATGATTTTGTTGCATTAGAATTTTACATCCCCACCATGCATGCAGTAGGAGAAATTTTTAAGTTATGTTCTTGAGTAGTATCATGTGGTAGGATGAACCAATTCCCCTTGTTACCATGACCGGGGACGAAGTAGTTTATTTTTGCTATGCTCGTGAGCGGGGTTGGTTGAGTGAATTCATAAGGGAGATGTGAGAGTCTTAAAGATGATGACAACCCATGACCTCAAGATCAAGATGGACTTGAAATTCACTCTTTGGGTGGAGGAGCGGTTGACGGGCACCTGGAGAATCCGGTGGTTGGCGGGATGCATGGAGAAGCGCCATGACATCTTGCGGAAAGCTTCACCCAGCCACGAAGAGGCGGATGGATACCCCCTTGACCGGAAGCTTACATGCGGCCGCAAGCCATTATGGGCTCTGGCTTGGTCGACCCTAGGTGTGACTCTGGCGAACGGTGCTACGAGATGTAGAAGAGCGGTAGGATTGGATGGGCACCGGCGGTGGCCAGGAGGAACTCTTCGGAAGACCCTGTTTCATCGTCCCGTCTTCAAACACTCTGAAGTGCGAAGACTTAAAAGGAGGAGCGATACTTGCGAGTAAAGTCATAAACCTCTGCGGAGAAAAGATCTAATCGATTAGCCGTGTCCCGATTCACGGACATTTGAGCCTCTGGAACTTGGAGTATTGGAAATCTCAACACTGAAATTAATAAATTAATTGAGGGGTTTATGACTTAATAATTTGGGAATGAGACATTGGTTGGCGGAACCATCTCAATAACTACCAACAATTTTGTAGTATTTGCCATCAAGTCCTTTGTAGTAGGGAAAAATTGGCTTTTAGCAAAATGATGAAACTTAGAGCCCCACAGCCAAAATGCATATAGTGTTAGTAATTTTATTATTGTTATTCTCTCTTCATGACTTGCCGGCTTATTCAAAAAGCTGACCTACACACTGCAACGTCTTATGTTGCGAGAGGTTTATTCCGATCGAGTGAGGCTACGCTCCGCGCTTGGCGATTGCCCTTTGGAGTCGGATGGACTCGCTATTTAAATCTCACGCTTCCGCAGTTTTACTTAGTTTATTTCTCATGAGTTGGCCTTCGGCCGAATTTATTATATTGTAATAAAGACTCGATATGAGAATCGTGTAATAAATTCAGGTGTGATTGAACTTTGTTTATTTCATCAATGTACTGTGAGTGCCAGCATGATCTTGGGATGGTACAGACACAGAGACTTGACCGATTTTGGGTCAAGTCGCTACACTACCTCCAGTTCATGAATATAATGTAGGCATGTATTCCGTAAATAGTCATACGTGCTTATGGAAAGAACTTGCATGACATCTTTTGTCCTACCCTCCCGTGGCAGCGGGCTCCAATTGGAAACTAAGGGATATTAAGGCCTTCTTTTAATAGAGAACCGGAACAAAGCATTAACACACGGTGAATACATGAACTCCTCAAACTACGGTCATCACTGGGAGTGGTCCCGACTATTGTCACTCCGGGGTTGCCGGATCATAACACGTAGTAGGTGACTATAACTTGCAAAATTGGATCTAGAACATATATATAATGGCGATAACATAAACGGTTCAGATCTGAAATCATAGCACCCGGGCCCAAAGGGACAAGCATTAAGCATGGCAAAGTCATAGCAACATCAATCTCAGAACATAGTGGATGCTAGGGATCAAGCCCTAACAAAACTAACTAGATTACATGATGAATCTCATCCAACTCCTCACCGACCAGCGAGCCTACGAAGGAATTACTCACTCCCGGTGGGGAGGATGATGGAATTGGTGATGGAGAAGGGTTGGTGATGACGAAGAACAAAGACCCCCCTCTTCGGAGCCCCAAACGGACTCCATATATGGACTCCCGATGAAGAACAGGAGGTGAAGGCGGCTCCGTCTCGTGGATCCCGATAATTCTTTCTCCTAGATTTTTTCAGGAAAAATAGGATTTTATTGCATCGGTTTCAGGGTCTGTGGGGCCATCAGGTGGGGACAACCCACCTGGGTGTGCCTAGGTGGGCAGGCGCGCCCTGGTGGGTTGGGGCCACCAGGTGGGGACAACCCACCTGGGCGCTCCTGGGAGGGCAGGCGCACGCTGGTGGGTTGTGCCCACCCAGGTGCCCCCCTCCGATGGCTCTTGGCTCCAGAAATTCTCTATATTTGATATAAAAAATTCCTCGCAAATTTTTGTTCCATTCCGAGAACTTTTATTTCTGCACAAAAACAACACCATGGTAGTTCTGCTGAAAACAGCGTCAGTCCGGGGTTAGTTTCATTCAAATCATGCAAATTAGAGTCCAAAACAAGAGGAAACGTGTTAGGAAAAGTAGATACGTTGGAGACATCTCAACTCCCCCAAGCTTAAACCTTTGCTTGACCTCAAGCAATTCAGTTGATAAACTGAAAGTGAAAAAGAAAAACTTTTACGAACTCTTTTGCTCTTTTTTGCATAAATAAGCTTAAACAACACCCAGGTTTTCAGCCAACCTTATAACTAACCATGCCGGGAATAACTCTTAAAAATTACATTAACTCATATCAATGACATAATCAGCTAGCGAGCAATCATGAGATATCTCAAACAGCAACACGTTATCAAAACAACCATGATATAATATGACAATAATGGTATCTCACTAGCCCTTTCTGAGACCGCAAAACATAAATGCAGAGCACCTCCAAAGTTCAAGCAGCGACTAAACATTGTAATGCATGGTAGAAAAGATCCAGTCATGATGCACCCAACATTAGCTACACACAATGCATAAGGATGACAATAGTGCTCTCAGGTTCTGGAGCTTATTTTAAAAGGTGATGACACAACATAAAAGTAAATAGATAGTCCCTTCGCAGAGGGAAGCAGTGATTTGCAGAGGTGCCAGAGCTCAAGTTTTTAAAACAGAGGTAAATGATATTTTGAGACATGCAACCTTCTTGTTTACTTCACGACCATCAGTTATCAATATCTTCCATTCTAAGCACGCTAGTGGCGGTTCCCAAGCGATAAAAGTAAAGGTTTTGACTCCATTGGGAGTTTTTGTTTGATTATTTGTAAGCTTTTTCTGTTTGCAGTTTGGGACTGCGCATCACTATCACCGCCCTTTTCTCGTGTGATGGTGAGTGAATAAACACTCGACCTGAGAATAACTTGCTTAGCATGGAAGATACCGACCACCTCTTGTCGTTCCATGAACGATCCAGGCACACAAAAAGGATATTTATTAGAAGTTTTTAGAGGTGGCACATGCAAATTTACTTAGGACGGCAGGGTAATACCGCATATGGGTAGGTATGGTGGACTAAATGCGGAATAACTTGGGTTTAAGGTTTTTGATGCACAAGCAGAATTCCCACTTAGTACAGACAAAGGCTAGCAAATAGGTTGAGAAGCGGCCAGCTAGAGAGCAACAACGGTCATGAACATGCATTATGCATAAGTAACATTGGACACTAGCATGAGTAGGATATGAACACCATGAACATAAATATCATAGAGGCTATGTTGGTTTTGATTCAACTACATGCATGAACATGTGCCAAGTCAAGCCACTCGAGCATTCAGAGGAGGATACCATATCATCATACTACATCACAATCATTTTAACACAATGTTGATATCCAAGATAAATCATTGTCCACTCCCAGCTACTTATGCATGGCATGAGAAACTATAATCTCTAATTGTCATTGCAAACATGTTTAATCATAATGGGCTGAATCATGGATACTAGGTTAAACATATTTACACAAGCAGAACAAGTCGAATTCATACTCGTTTCTCTCTGCCACGGCCAGTTCATCAGATATCGTCATTATCGTCTTTCACTTGCATGACCAAACAATGTGAAAATAATAATAGTGCAAGAGTGTTGTGGACTAGGCTGGAATCTGCAAACATTTTATTCAACAGGAGAAGACAAGGTAAAATGGGCTCTTTATTAGATCAACAATTATTCATAAGAGAGCCACTCAACATTTTCATCATGGTCTTCTCCTTGGTATGACTCGAATAAAAAGAAAAGAAATTCAGAGAAACACACTGAAATATTTTTTGAGTTTTTGGTTTTCTTGAACCAACAAATAAAAGGGAAAAGCAAAAACAAGAAAAACTATTTACACGGGAAAACTCCCAACAAGCAAAAGAAGAACAAGGAAATCTTTTTGGTTTTTCTTTTTTAGTACTACCACTAAGCATGCATAGAAATTAAACTAACTACAACTAATTTTTTTTGGTTTTTCTAAGGTTTTTCAAACACACAAGAAGAAAGCGAGAAAATAAATTCAACATGGATGATATGATGAAAAAGTGTGGACACCGACAACTGGAATGAAATGTGTGAACATGAATGTAATGTCGATTGGAAAACTCGACTCCCCAAGCTTAGGCTTTTGGCCTAACTTGGTAAGCAGTCAGTAGCCTGGATAGTAGTCGGGGTGCTGAGGAGCAGGCATCCACGTATCCCACTGCTGAGGCTCCTCCTCTGCTGCAGCCTAGTCATTCCGATAAGCGATGATATCCGCAGGCATAATCCTATATCCGCCCCTGGCAACAGGATCAAACAAAGCAGGAGCAGGCAATGGAATAATATCAGGAGTGTTAATACTGAAAACCAGGTTATAAGGAATAGGAATGTTAGGGCAATCTCGTGCAATAAAATTGTGGTGTTCCATGGTTGCGCGATCTAGGTAAACCTTGCTCAGAGGGTAATCATGAAGGTGTATCTCAACATTAAAGCGAGCCGCCAAACGGGTAGCGAAAATCCCACCATGTATTTTACCCTTGGACTTATTAACGTGGAGGCGATATGCCACAATAGCTCCCAAGCTATAAGTGTTGTCGCCCTCTAGTGCACGACGTAAAACAACATGGTCTGGTGAACTGAGTGCACCCACCTTCCCTCTAGCAAGCAAGCATTTTGCAATGAAAAGAGCAAAATAATGAACAACAGGGAAATGCAGGCCAGCGGCAGTGATACCCAACACCCCCCTCTCATCTCCTACTGTCAAGGTACGATAAAAGGCCTCAAACTCTTTCGGCCAAGGCTCTACCAAACCACCATCAGTAGGAAGCAAGCATATCTCACAAAACTCAGTAAGCGGTATCTCATGGAAATCAGCGTATAAATTAAACTGCACCTCAGGGGGATTATTCCTAGGAAGGAATTTAAAACTTTGAACAAAGATGTTTGTGAGGAGATGATACTATTCACATTCAGCTGCGATGAAGTCGGTGAGGCCGACATTAGCAGCATATTGTGTAAACTCCTGAAGGATTCCAGCCTCTTCCATGAACGGGGTATGCGGCCATTAGCACGGCCGTACTTCCGTCAACCTCCGGGGATGGAGATCACTGTCAGACGACTCCCCAATAACTCCCTTGGAGTTCTTCTTAGAAGCAAACTTCCTAAATATATTCATCTTTTTCCTATGAACAAAAATTCTGAAATTTTTAGTTCACAATTTTTTCTCAACAAAACTTCACAAAATTGATAGCAACTACTCATAGGGATACATAGAGGCCATAGCAAGCATTCAAACTACTTAAAACTCTAAGAATTCAACATGCAAGCTCATCTACAGCAGCACCAAGAGTAGCTAATTATTCAAAATATAAACCACTAAAGCAAAAACTAATTGGACAAACGGTGGAGTCACATACCAAGCAACAATCCCCCGAAACGGTTTCGGAAACAGAGCTTCGAGCAAAGAGATCGAAATCCGCGGGTTTGAGAGCAAGAACACGAGAGAGAGGGTAATGGAGAATTTTTTCTGGAGGTAGGTGATGATGTGGTGTGAAGAGATAAGTGAGGGGGCCCACATGGGGAGCACAACCCACCAGGGCGCGCCTGGGGGTCCTGGCGCGCCCAGGTGGGTTATGCCCACCTGGTGCACCTCCCTCTGATATTATTTGCACCAGAAATTCTTAAATATTCAGAAAAAATTCATATTAAATTTTTAGAGCATTGTGAGAACTTTTATTTTTGGGTCATTTTTTATTGCATGAGAAATTCAGAAAACAGACAAAACATGGCGTTTTATTTTATTTAACTAATAAAAACAGGAACCAAAAGATGGGGACAGAAGGTAGTGTTTACTAAATTCATCAACTTCATACCTCTAAAAAATGATCCATTAATAAGGTTGATCAAGTCTTATTAACAACCACTTTCGATTAGCATGAAACTGAAGAACTTTCATAATTCACTAAGTTACCTCAACGCGGATATGAATGTCCCCAACAATAAGCATTTCATATTTCTTTTTGGCAGTAGGTAGAGGTAGTTGAAAAATTCCAATAGTGATTGTCGGAGATTTTTCAATAACATTAACACCATTCACTTGGAATTGTTTCTTCGGAAAGTGCACCGTATGCTCATTACCATTGATATGAAAAGTGACCTTGCTTTTATTGCAATCAATAACAGCCCCTGTAGTATTCAAGAAGGGTCTACCAAGGATAATCGACATGTTGTCATCCTCGGGCATCTCAAGTATAACAAAGTCAGTCAAGATAGTAACATTAGCAACAACAATGGGCACATCCTCACAATGGTATGGCAGTTGATTTGTCAACCATTTGCAAAGATATTTCAGTAGGTGTGAGTTTATTCAAGTCAAGTCTTTTATATAAAGAGAAAGGCATAACACTAACACCAGCTCCTAAATCACATAAAGCAGTTTTCACATAATTTGTTTTGATGGAGCAAGGTATAGTTGGTATTCCCGGATCTCCAGGTTTTTTAGGTACTCCATCTTTAAAAGTATAATTAGCAAGCATGGTGGAGATTTCAGCTTCCGGTATTTTTCTCTTATGTGATGATGTCTTTCATATACTTTGCATAAGGAGGCATTTTCAAGATATCAGTCAAGCGAGTAAGCAAAAAGACTGGCCTCAACATTTCAGCAAAGCGTTCAAATTCTTCATCATCTTTATTTTTAGTTGACTTGGGTGAAAAAGGCATAGGTTTTTGAACCCACAATTCTCTTTCTTTACCGTGTTTTCTAGAAATGAAGTCTCTTTTATCATATCTTGTATTCTTAGGTTGTGGGTTATCAAGATCAACTGGTGATTCTATCTCAACATCATTATCTGGTTCTTTACTATTTGTTTGAGTGTCTTCATGAACCTCATCATTATATTTTCATTATCAGAAGATGAGTGTTCATTACCAGACTGATTTTCGGCATCAGAGATAGAGACTCCTTTATCATTATCATGAGGTTTTTCTATTTCAGGTTCACTAGAGGCATGAAAAGTCCTATCATTTTTCTTTTTCTTTTTCTTTTTAGAAGGACTAGGTGCAGTGTTGTTGTTCCTTTGTGAATCTTGTTCAATTATTTTTGGGTGTCCCTCAGGATAAAGTGGTTCCTGAGTCATTTTACCTCCTCTAGTTACAACTCTAATAGCAAAGTCATGTATATTATTATTCATTTCATCAAACAACTCTCTTTGAGATTTAGCAACTTGTTCTAACTGGGTTTGAACCATAGAAGCATGTTTTCCAAAATCTCTAACATCATTTGATATTCTAAATAAAAAGTCACTCAAGCGAGCAATCATATGATAATTGTATTTCAATTGTTTCATCACATTTGCATTGAAGTGATCTTGTTTTCTAATGTAGTTTTCAAATTCATAAAGACATTGGCTAGGGTGCATATTGTGAGGATTGTCATTATCATTGAATTTCATTAGAGAATTTACCTCTACCACCTTAGTAAATGGTGGTGTATTAAGCCCATGTATTTCTTCAATAGGAGGTAAATTTTTGACATCCTCAGCTTTAATACCTTTTTCCTTCATAGATTTCTTTGCCTCTTGCATATGTCCAGTATTGAGATATAATGTCGGTGTACTAGAGTAGGGGTACCCTAGTATCCCGAACTTGTGCACGGGCAGTTGCAGCCCTCCGCGGCAAGGCTTACCGGGTGACTGCCAAGGTCCTCCGTGGTTCCTTTGGAGCCATTCAAGAACAAAGTATTCAAGCCAAGGAGACAAGGCCCGGCAAGAGGAGCTTGCCGGGAAGGCCACCCAAGGCACCTAGGAGACAAGGCCCGGCAAGAGGAGCTTGCCGGGAAGGCTGATGAGCGACAAGCTTAGGACGCGACAAGACAACAACATGACAAGGCGCTTGCCGCAGACCACCACTGTACTGCGCTCCAAAGCACATCCACTAACGTGTTGCCACAGGACCTTTCCAGCGCGGCGTGGCAAGAGGTCAGGCGGCCGTGAGCGCTGGTGGCAAGCGGCGCCGACAAGATTGCCATCGTGGCAAGCGGTGGCGCCCGACGGTCCCTTTACGCCTTTATTAAAGGCGGCGTGAGCGGGCATTTAATGCCTTTGTCCCCTGCCGTCAGGGTTAGGTATGATACATTGTACAAGTAGCTGTACCAACCACTCCTTTTCCATTTTTACCCTTGTCTACGTTGCCACCTGTCGGAGACCCCTTTAACATATAAAAAAGGAGGCCCATGCGCAACCTAGGAGGGAGGGTCGAAAGGTTCGAAGCCAGAGAAGACTCACACTCGGTCTCGTTAGCAGCTTGTGTGTACTATAGCACTCAGCGCTCCTGAGCAAGAACTCAATACACTCAGACATGCAGCAGTAGGAGTGTTATCTCTCAGGAGAGCTCCGAAGCTGGGTAAACTGCTCGTGTGCTTCGCCTCGATCTGCTCTTCGTGCGACCTCCGCCCCCCGCCGAACCGAAAGGGGCTCGGTCCGCCGGTCCCATAGGTGTTCGTGGGCCAGATCAGCTTCCCCGACATAATATACCCCTCTTCTTTGGAGTGGGTTTAGGCGGTGGTTCAGGAAGAGTCCAATCATAATAAATTTTTGATATGTTATTTAGTAATTCTTCAGCTTGCCCAATAGTTCGTTCCCTGAAAACACAACCAACACAACTATCTAGGAAATCCCTAGAATCATCGGTTAGTCCATTATAGAAGATATCAAGTATTTCATTATTCTTAAGAGGATGATCAGGCAAAGCATTAAGTAACTGGTAAAGCCTCCCCCAAGCTTGTGGGAGACTCTCTTCTTTAGTTTGCACAAAGTTAAATATTTCCTGCAAGGCAGCTTGTTTCTTATGAGCAGAGAAATATTTTTCAGAGAAGTAATAAATCATATCATGGGCACTACGCACACAACCAGGAGCAAGAGTATTGTACCAAGCTTTAGCATCACCCTTTAATGAGTATGGAAATAATTTGAGAATAAAATAATAATGAGTCTTCTCATCATGAGTAAAAAGGGTGGCTATGTCATTCAACTTAGTAAGATGTGCCACAACAGTTTTAGTTTCATAACCATGGAAAGGATTAGATTCAACCAAAGTAATTAACTCTGGGTCGACAGAGAATTCACAATCCTTATCATCAATAAAGATAGGTGAGGTAGCAAACTTAGGATCATATTGCATTCTAGCATTCAGAGATTTTTCTTTATACTTGCATAATAATTTCTCTAGATCATCTCTATCCTTACAAGCAAGAATATCTCTAGTTGTCTCCTCATTCATAACATAACCTTCTGGTACCTTAGGCAGTTCATATCTAGGAAGGCTAGTTCTAGCAGGTGTTTCAAGATTTTCAGTTTCAAGCTCATCATCAGACTCAACAACATCATGTTGTCTTACTCTAGCAATTTGTTCATCAAGAAAGTCACCAAGTGGCACATCATCATCTTCAAGCAAGGTACTAGCATCATCATAAGTATCATTCATAGCAGAAGTAGCATCATCAATAACTTGCGACATATCAGGATTAATAGCATGTGGTGGTGTTGCAAGTTTACTTATAACAGAAGGTGAATCTAAAGCGTAATCGGATGGCAGTTCCTTACCTCCCCTCGTCTTAGAGGGATAAATCTTAGTCTTAGCGTCCTTCAGATTCTTCATAGTGATAAATTGATAATAATCCCAAGTGACTCAACAAATATAGCTATGCTTCCCCGGCAATGGCGCCAGAGAAGGTCTTGATAACCCACAAGTATAGGGGATCGCAAATGTTTTCAAGGGTAGAGTATTCAACCCAAATTTATAGATTTGACACAAGGGGAGCCAAAGAATATTTGCAAGTATTAGCACCTGAGTTGTCAATTCAAGCACACCTGGAGATTAATTATCTGCAGCAACGTGATCAGTAGCAAAGTAATATGATAGTTTTGATAATAGTAGCAGCGGCAATGGTAATTGTAACAGTGATAGCAGTAGTTTTGCAGCAAGTGCAACAGTAACAGTAGCAGTAGTAACTTAGCAAGAACAATAAAAGATAAATTCATAGGCATTGGATCGGTAATTTGTTGGATGATATTCATCATGTGATAGTCATGACCTAGGGCGATGCGGCACTAGCTCGAGTTCATAAATATAATGTAGGCATGTATTCCGTAAATAGTCATATGTGCTTATGGAAAGAACTTGCATGACATCTTTTGACCTACCCTCCCGTGGCAGCGGGGTCCAATTGGAAACTAAGGAATACTAAGGCCTCCTTTTAATAGAGAACCAGAACAAAGCATTAACACACGGTGAATACATGAATTCCTCAAACTACGATCATCACCGGGAGTGGTCCCGACTATTGTCACTCTAGGGTTGCTGGATCATAACACGTAGTTGGTGACTATAACTTGCAAGATAGGATCTAGAACATATATATAATGGTGATAACATAAACAGTTCAGATCTGAAATTATGGCACCCGGGCCCAAAGTGACAAGCATTAAGCATGACAAAGTCATAGCAACATCAACCTCAGAACATAGTGGATACCAGGGATCAAGCCCTAACAAAACTAACTAGATTACATGATGAATCTCTTCCAACTCCTCACCGACCAGTGAGCCTACGAAGGAATTACTCACTCCCGGTGGGGAGCATCATGGAATTGGCGATGGAGAAGGGTTGGTGATGATGAAGAACGAACATCCCCCTCTCCGGAGCCCCAAACGGACTCTAGATATGGCCTCCAAATGAAGAACAGGAGGTGACGGCGGCTCCGTCTCGTGGATCGTGATAATTCTTTCTCCCTGATTTATTTCTGTAAAAATAGGATTTTATAGCGGCGGTTTCAGGGTCTGCGGGGCCACCAGGTGGGGACAACCCACACAGGCGCGCTGGGAGGCAGGCGCGCCACAGGTGGGTTGTGCCCGCCAGTGCCCTCCGGTGGCTCTTGGCTCCAGAAATTCTCTTTATTGATATAAAAATCCTCGCAAAGTTTCGTTCCATTCCGAGAACTTTTATTTCTGCACAAAAACAACACCATGGTAGTTCTGCTGAAAATAGCGTCAGTCCGGGGTTAGTTTCATTCAAATCATGCAAATTAGAGTCCAAAACAAGAGGAAAAGCGTTAGGAAAAGTACATACGTTGGAGACGTATCACCGTCCAGCCATGTAGAGGGGCGCACCAGCCCCCAAGTGAGCTGGTTTGTCCCCTCCTATGGCCCATTAAGCCTCTACACTTACCGAGGGTGTCCGGAACCCCTTCTGGTGCCCCGATGACTTCCCAGTGCACTCCGAAACACTTTCGGTGTCCGAATACCATCATCTTATATATCAATCTTTACCTCTCGACCATGTCGAGACTCCTCGTAATGTCCGTGATCTCATCCGAGACTACGAACAACATTTGGTCACCAAATCATATAACTCATATAACACTATATCGTCAACGAACGTTAAGCGTGCGGACCCTAAGGGTTTGAGAACTATGTAGACATGATCGAGACACCTCTCCTGTCAATAACCAATAGCGGAACCTGGATGCCCATATTGGCTCCTACATACGTAATTCCTTTGTCCATCGGTATGTTACTTCCCGAGATTCGATCATTGGTATCTTCATACCTAGTTCAATCTTGTTATCAGCAAGTCTCTTTACTCGTTCTGTAATACATCATCTTGAAACTAACTACTTAATCACTTTGCTTGCAAGGCTCCTTATGATGTGTATTACCGAGAGGGCCCAGGGATACCTCTCCAATACTCGGAGTGACAAATCCTAATCTCAATCTATGCCAACTCAACAAACACCTTCGGAGATACCTGTAGAGCATCTTTATGATCACCCAGTTACATTGTGACATTTGATAGTACACAAGGTATTCCTCCGGTATCCGGGAGTTGCATAATCTCATAGTCGAAGGAATACGTATTTATCATCAAGAAAGAAATAGCAATAAACTGAACGATCAATATGCTAAGCTAACGGATGGGTCATGTCTATTTATCATCCCGTTATCAAATGACAACACATGTCTATGGTTAGGAAACCTTAACCATGTTTGATCAACGAGCTAGTCTAGTAGAGGCTTACTAGGGACATGGTATTTGTTTATGTATCCACCGATCAATACAATTCTCGCATGAATAATAAACCTTTATCATGAATAAGGAAGTATAAAATACCAACTTTATTATTGCCTCTAGGGCATATTTCCTTCAGTCTCCCACTTGCACTAGAGTCAATAATCTAGATTACATTGTAATGAATCTAACACCCATGGAGTCTTGGTGTTGATCATGTTTTGCTAGCGGAAGAGGCTTAGTCAACAGGTCTGCTACATTCAGATCTCTATGTATTTTGCAAACTTCTATGTCTCCATCCTTGAACTTTTCATGAATGGAGTTGAACCGTCTCTTGATGTGTTTGGTTCTCTTGTGAAACCTAGATACCTTCGCCGGGGCAATTGCTCCAGTGTTGTCACAAAAGATTTTCATTGGACCCGATGCACTAGGTATTACACCCAGATCGGATATGAACTCCTTCATCCAGACTCCTTCATGTGTTGCTTCCGAAGTAGAGGCTATATTTTTATTCACCACATGATATGTGTTTTCCTTGGAGCGTCTTGTATGATATGATTCTTTGCTTTTTAGTTTGCCACAATCATCCTTGATGTACACACGTTTCGAGAGGGACACTCATGAATCATGAATTTATTAGAATACTCTATGTGCTTCACTTATATCTTTTGAGGTAGGCAATTTGCTCTAGTGCTTCACTTATATCTTTTTAGAGCACGACGGTGGTTTTATTTTATAGAAATTGATGAACTCTCATGCTTCACTTATATTATTTTGAGAGTCTCTAAACAGCGTGGTAATTTTCTTAGGTTATGAATTTAGTCCTAATATGATGGGCATCCAAGAGGGTTATAATAAAAACTTTCATATAAAGAGCATTGAATACTACGAGAAGTTTGATTCCTTATGATTGTTTTGAGATATAAAGATGGTGATATTAGAGTCATGCTAGTGAGTAATTTGTGGATTGGTAGAAATACTTGTGTTAAAGTTTTTGATTCCCATAGCGTCCACGTATGGTGAACCGTTATGTGATGAAGTCGAAGCTTGATTTATTTATTGATTGTCTTCCTTATGAGTGGCGGTCGGGGACGAGTGATGGTCTTTTCCTACCAATCTATCCCCCTTGGAGCATGCGTGTAGTACTTTGTTTCGATAACTAATAAATTTTTTGCAATAAGTATGTGAGTTCTTTATGACTAATGTTGAGTCCATGGATTATACGCACTCTCACCCTTCCACCATTGCTAGCCTCTCTAGTACCGCACAACTTTCGCCGGTGCATTAAACCCAAAATATGCCCTTCCTCAAAACAGCCACCATACCTACCTATTATGGCATTTCCATAGCCATTCCAAGATATATTTCCATGCAACTTCCACCATTCCATTTCATTATGACACGCACCAACATTGTCATATTGCTTTGCATGATCGTAATATAGCTAGCATGATGTTTATGTTGGGAAACGTAGCATGCAATTTCAAAAAAAATCCTACGCTCACGCAAGATCTATCTAGGAGATGCATAGCAATGAGAGGGGAGAGTGTGTCCATGTACCCTCGTAGACCGAAAGCGGAAGCGTTAGGTTAATGCGGTTGATGTAGTCGAACGTCTTCACGATCCAACCGATCTTAGTACCGAACGTACGGCACCTCCAAGTTCAGCACACGTTCAGCTCGATGACATCCCTCGAACTCTTGGTCCATCTGAGGGTCGAGGGAGAGTTCCGTCAGCACAACAGTGTGGTGACGGTGATGGTGATGTGATCCGCGCAGGGCTTCGCCTAAATATGTATTTGACATGAAGAAAGCAATAGCAATAAAACTGAACGATCAATATGCTAAGCTAACGGATGGGTCTTGTCCATAACATCATTCTCTTACTGATATGATCCCGTTATCAAATTACAACTCATGTCCATGGTCAGGAAACCTTAGCCATCTTTGATCAACGAGCTAGTCAAGTAGAGGCTCACTAGGGACACAGTGTTTATCTATGTACTCACACATGTATTTAGGTTTCCGATCAATACAATTCTAGCATGAATAATAAACATTTATCATGAATAAATAAATATAAAATAACAACTTTATTATTGTCTCTAGGGCATATTTCCTTCAGTCTCCCACTTGCACTAGAGTCAATAATCTAGATTACATTGTAATGATTGTAACACCCATGGAGTCTTGGTGCTGATCATATTTTGCTTGTGAGAGAGGCTTAGTCAACGGGTCTGCAACATTCAAATCCGTATGTATCTTGCAAATCTCTATGTATCCCTCCTTGACTTGATCGCGGATGGAATTGAAGCGTCTCTTGATGTGCTTGGTTCTCTTGTGAAATCTGGATTCTTTTGCCAAGGCAATTGCACCAGTATTGTCACAAAAGATTTTCATTGGACCCGACGCACTAGGTATGACACCTATATCGGATATGAACTCCTTCATCCAGACACCTTCATTTGCTCCTTCCGAAGCAACTATGTATTCCGCTTCACACGTAGATCCCGCCATGAAGCTCTGCTTGGAACTGCACCAACTGACAGCTCCACCATTCAATATAAATACATATCCGGTTTGTGACTTAGAGTCATTTGGATCAGTGTCAAAGCTTGCATCGACGTAACCATTTACGATGAGCTCTTTGTCACCTCCATAAACGAGAGCCATATCCTTAGTCCTTTTCAGGTATTTCAGGATGTTCTTGACCGCCGTGCAGTGATCCACTCCTGGATTACTTTGGTACCTCCCTACCAGACTTATGGCAAGGCACACATCAGGTCTGGTACACATCATAGCATACATGATAGAACCTATGGCTGAGGCATAGGGAATGACTTCCATTTTCTCTCTATCTTCTGCAGTGGTCGGGCATTGAGTCTGACTCAACTTCACACCTTGTAACACAGGCAAGAACCCTTTCTTTGGTGGTCCATTTTGAACTTCTTCAAAACTTTATCAAGGTATGTGCTTTGTGAAAGTCCAATTAAGCGTCTTGATCTATCTCTATAGATCTTTATGCCAATATATAAGCAGCTTCACTGAGGTCTTTCATTGAAAAATTCTTATTCAAGTATCCTTTTATGCTATCCAGAAATTCTGTATTATTTCCAATCAACAATATGTCATCCACATATAATATTAGAAATTCTAAAGAGCTCCCACTCACTTTCTTGTAAATACAGGCTTCTCCAAAAGTCTGTATAAAACCATATGCTTTGATCACCTCATCAAAGCGTATATTCCAACTCCGAGATGCTTGCACCAGTCCATAGATGGATCGCTGGAGCTTGCACACTTTGTTAGCACCTTTAGGATCGACAAAACCTTCTAGTTGCATCATATACAACTCTTCTTTAAGAAATCCATTAAGGAATGCAGATTTCAAAATCATAAAATGCGGCAATTGCTAACATGATTTGGACAGACTTAAGCATCTCTACAGGTGAGAATACTCGTTGTAGTCAACTCCTTGAACTTGTCAAAAACCTTTCGCAACAAGTGGAGCTTTGTAGACAGTAACATTACCATCAGCCTCAGTCTTCTTCTTGAAGATCCATTTATTTTCTATGACTTGCCAATCATCGGGGCAAGTACACCAAAGTCCATACTTTGTTCTCATACATGGATCCTATCTCAGATTTTATGGCCTCAAGCCATTTATCGGAATCTGGGCTTATCATAGCTTCTTCATAGGAAACATGACTTCTAGTATAGGATTACCGTACCACTCTGGTGCGGATTGTGCTCTGGTCGACTTACGAGGTTCATTAGCAACTTGATCTAAAGTTTCATGATCATTATCATTTGCTTCCTCGCTAGTTGGTGTAGGCATCACGGGAATGGATTTCTCTGATGTGCTACTTTCCAATTCGAGAGAAGGTACAATTACCACATCAAGTTCTACTTTCCTCCCACTCACTTCTTTCAAGAGAAACTCCTTCTCTAGAAAGGATCCATTCTTGGCAACAACGGTCTTGCCTTCGGATCTGTGGTAGAAGATGTACACAATGGTTTCCTTAGGGTGTCCTATGAAGGCGCACTTCTGTGATTTGGGTTCGAGCTTATCAGGCTGAAGTCTTTTGACATAAGTGTCACAACCCCAAACTTTAAGAATCAACGGCTTAGGTTTCTTGCCAAACCATACTTCATACGGTGTCGTCTCAACGGATTTAGACGGTTCCCTATTTAACGTGAATGTGGATGTCTCTAATGCATAACCCCAAAATGATAGTGGTAAATCGATAAGAGACATCATAGAACGCACCAGATGCAATCAAGTACGGTTACGACGTTCGGACACACAATTGCGCTGTGGTGTTCCATGTGGCGTGAATTGTGAAACAATTCCACATTGTTTTAAATGAATGCCAAACTCGTAACTCAAATATTCGCTTCTGTCAGATCATAGAAACTTTATTTTCTTGTTACGATGACTCTCCACTTCACTCTGAAATTCTTTGAACTTTTCAAATGTCTCAGACTTGTGTTTCATCAAGTAGACATACCCATATCAACTCAAAGCATCTGTGAAGGTCAGAAAATAATGATACCTGCCGCGTGCTTCAACACTCATTGGACCGCATACATCGGTATGTATTATTTCCAATAAGTCATTAACTCGCTCCATTGTTCCGGAGAATGGAGTTTTAGTCCTCTTGCCCATGAGGCATGGTTCACAAGTATCAAATAATTCATAATCAAGTGATTCAAAAAGTCCATCTGCATGGAGTTTCTTCATGCGTTTACACCAATATGACCTAAACGACAGTGTCACAAATATGTTGCACATCATTATCAACTTTGCATCTTTTGGCATCAATATTATGAATATGTGTATCACTACGATCGAGATTCAACAAGAATAGACCATTCATCAAGGGTGCATGACCATAAAAGATATTGTTCATATAAATAGAACAACCATTATTCTCTGATTTAAATGAATAATTGTGTCGCAATAAACAAGATCCAAATATAATGTTCATGCTCAACGCTAGCACCAAATAAAAATTATTGAGGTCTAAAACTAATGCCAAAGGTAGATGTATAGGTAGCGTGCCGACGGTGATCACATCGACCTTGGAACCATTTCCGACGTGCATCATCACCTCGTCCTTAGCCGATCTTCATTTATTCCACAGCTCCTGTTTCGAGTTACAAATATGAGCAACCGAACCAGTATCAAATACCCAGGCGCTGCTATGAGCATTAGTAAGGTACACATCAATAACATGTATATCAAATATACCTTTGTGCACTTTGCCATCCTTCTTATCCGCCAAGTATTTGGGGCAGTTCCGCTTCCAGTGACCATTCCCTTTGCAGTAGAAGCACTCAGTTTCAGGCTTGGGTCCAGCTTTGGGCTTCTTCCCGGGAGTGCAACTTGTTTGCCATTCTTCTTGAAGTTCCCTTTCTTTACCTTGCCCTTTTTTTTAAACTAGTGGTCTTGTTAACCATCAACACTTGATGCTCCTTCTTGATTTCTACCTCCGCAGCCTTTAGCATTGCGAAGAGCTCAGGAATTGTTTTATTCATCCCTTGCATATTATAGTTCATCATGAAGCCTTTGTAGTTTGGTGGCAGTGATTGGAGAACTATGTCGATAACACTATCAACTGGAAGATCAACTCCCAGCTGGGTCAAGTGGTTATGATACCCAGACATTTTGAGTATGTGTTCACTGACAGAACTATTCTCCTCCATCTTGCAGCTATAGAACTTGTTGGAGACTTCATATCTCTCAACCCGGGCATTTTCTTGAAATATTAACTTCAACTCTTGGAACATCTCATATGCTCCATGATGTTCAAAATGTCTTTGAAGTCCCGGTTCTAAGCCGTAAAGCATGGCACACTGAACTATCAAGTAATCATCAGATCGACCTTGCCAGACATTCATAACATCTGCTTCAGCTCCTGCAGCAGGCCTATCACCTAGCGGTGCATCAAGAACATAATTCTTCTGTGCAGCAATGAGGATAATCCTCAAGTTACGGACCCAGTCCGTGTAGTTGCTACCATCATATTTCAACTTAGCTTTCTCTAGGAACACATTAAAATTCAGGGGAACGGTAGCTCGGGCCATTGATCTACAACATAGATATGCAAAACTATAAGACTAAGTTCATGATAAATTAAGTTCAATTAATGAAATTACTAACGAACTCCCACTTAAATAAACATCCCTCAAGTTATCTAAGTGATATGTGATCCAAATCAACTAACCCATGTCCGATTATCACGTGAGATGGGGTAGTCATCAATGGTGAACATCTCTATGTTGATCATATCTACTATATGACTCACGTTCGACCTTTCGGTTTCCAGTGTTCTGAGACCATGTTTGTACATGCTAGGCTCGTCAAGTTTAACCCAAGTATTCTGCATGTGCAAAACTGTCTTACACCTGTTGTATGTGAACGTAGAGTCTATCACACCCAATCATCACGAGGTGCTTCAAAACAACAAACTTTGGCAACGGTGCATACTCGGGGAGAACACTTTTATCTTGAAATTTAGTGAAGGGATCATCTTATAATGCTACCGCTGTTCTAAGCAAAATAAGATGCACAAAGGATAAACATCACATGCAATCAAAATATGTGACATGATATGGCCATCACCATCTTGTGCTTTTGATCTCCATCTCCAAAGCATCGTCATGATCTCACCGGCTCGACACCTTGATCTCCATCGTTGTGTCGGGGTTGTCTCGCCAACTATTGCTAGCGCATAGCAATAAAGTAAAGCAAATACATGGCGCTTGCACTTCATACAATAAAGAGACAACCCTTATGCTCCTGCCGGTTGTCGATATTACAAAACATGATCATCTCATACATCAACATATATCACATCATATCTTGACCATATCACATCACAACATGCCCTGCGAAAACAAGTTAGATGTCCTCTACTTTGTTGTTGCAAATTTTGTGCCTCTGCTACGGGCTTCTAGTAAGAACCGTTCTTACCTACGCAAAACCACAACAGTGATTCATCAAGTTTTCTATTTTAACCTTCTTCAAGTACCGGCCGTAGTCAAATTCGATTCAACTAAAGTAGGAAAAACAGACACCCGCCAGCCACCTTTATGCAAAACTAGTTGCATGTCAGTCGGTGGAACCGGTCTCATGTGCGTGGACATGTAAGGTTGGCCCGGGCCGCTTCATCCCACAATACCGCTGAATCAAAATAAGACGTTGGTGGTAAGCAGTATGACTACTGATAACCCACAAGTATAGGGGATCAGTTGTAGCCTCTTTCGGTAAGTAAGAGTGTCAAACCCAACGAGGAGCTAAAGTAGAACAAATATTCCCTCAAATTCTATCGACCACCAATACAACTCTACGCACGCTTAACATTCCCTTTACCTAGAACAAATATGAAACTAGAAGTACTTTGTAGGTGTTGTAGGATAGGTTTGCAACATTATAAAGAGCATGTAAATAAAAACTAGTGGCTGTTTAGATAAATAAACAATTGAGTTAGTTTAACGAGTGTGGAAAAGTGGTGGTACGAGTTGCAAAATTGTCCCTAAGCAATTGACTACTTTACTAGACCGATAGCAAGTTTTATGTGGGAGAGGCCACTGCTAGCATGTCATCCCTTACTTGGAATTCTATGCACTTATGATTGGAATAATTAGCAAGCATCTGCAACTACTAACGTTCATTAAGGTAAAACTCAACCATAGCATTAAGATATATTGGTCCCCCTTCAATCCCGTATGCATCAATTTCTATGCTAGGTTGAAGTTGTTATCACCCTTGCCCTCTAATACATAGTCCTATCAACATACAACTAACCCTATGGTGTGATCCACACGCGCGCTCATATGATGGGCACCAAGGGACAACAACATAACCACAAGCAAATTAAACCAATCATAGCAATTCACCAATCACCGATAGGACAAAAAAATCTACTCAAGCATCATAGGATGGCAACACATCATTGGACAATTATATGAAGCATAAAGCACCATGTTCAAGTAGAGGGTACATCGGGTTGAGGGAGAGTGGAACGTTGAATATAGATGGGGGAAGGTGATGAAGATGTTGGGGAAGATGACGGAGGTGTTGGTGTAGATCGTCGTCACACGATGATTGCCCCGGCGGTGTTCCGGCGCCATCGGGAGAGAGGGGGAGAGAGACCCCCTCCTTCTTCTACCTTGACCTTCCCCCTAGATGGGAGAAGGGTTTCCCCTCTGGTCCATGGACACCATGGCGGCGGAGGAGCAGGATCCCCTCCGAGATTGGATCTCTCTCTCTCTCTCTCTCTCTCTATTTCCTTCTGTTTCTGCGTTCCCAGATTCTGGCCTTTCACCATTTCATAAATTCTCGGAGATCCGTAACTCCGATTGGGCTGAAATTTTAACACGATTTTTATCCGGGTATTAGATTCCTTGCGTCCAAAGGACACCTCCAACTGACCTTCGGGGAGGCCACAAGCCCCCTGGCCGTGCCTTGGGTAGGGGGCGCGCCTCAAGGTCTTGTGGGCCCCTCGGGCATTGCCTTGCGTTGATTCCACTTCCCAAAATTCACATATATTCCAAAAAAATCTCCGTAAGTTTTTATTGTGTTTGGACTTTGCTTGATATGGATTTTCAATGAAACAAAAAACATGCAACAAACAGGAACTAGCGCTGGGCACTGGATCTATGTTAGTCCAAGAAAATCATATAAATTGTTGCCATAAGTATGTAAAAGTTGTAGAATATTGGCATGGATCAATAAAAGATTATAGATACGACAGAGATGTATCAGCATCCCCTAGTTTAATTCCTGCTCGTCCTCGAGTAGGTAAATGATAAAAAAAGATAATTTTTCATGTGGAATGCTACCTAGCATAATCTTGATCATATAATCTAATCATGGCATGAATATTAAGACACAAGTGATTCAAAGCAATAGTCTATCATTTGACATTAAGACAATAATACTTCAAGCATACTAATAAAGCAATCATGTCTTCTCAAGATATCATGGCCAAAGAAAGTTAACCCTACAAAATCATATAGTCTGGCTATGCTCCATCTTCATCACACAAAGTATTTCATCATGCACAACCCCAATGACAAGGCAAGCAATTGTTTCATACTTTTAATGTTCTCAAGCCTTTTAAACTTTCCCGCAATACATGAGCGTGAGCCATGGATATAGCACAATAGGTGGAATAGAATATGATGGTGGGGGTTGTGTGGAGAAAAAAAGTCTCACATCGACGCGGCTAATCAATGGGTTATGGAGATGCCCATCAATTGATGTCAATGCGAGGAGTAGGGATTGCCATGTGCTACCTCTTGAGCACTGCGTTGGTTTTCCCTTGAAGAGGAAAGGGTGATGTAGCAAAGTAGCGTAAGTATTTCCCTCAGTTTTTGAGAACCAAGGTATCAATCCAGTAGGAGGCCATGCTCGAGTCCCACGCACCTACACAAACAATTAAGAACCTCGCAACCAATGTGATAAAGGGGTTGTCAATCCCTTCACGGTCACTTGCGAGAGTGGGATCTGATAGAGATGATAAGGTAATATTTTTGGTATTTTTATGATAAAGACTAAAAGTAAAGAAAGCAAAATAAATGGCAATAGAAATAGCCTGTTTATGCGAGATTAATATGATGGAAAATAGACCCGGGGGCCATAGGTTTCACTAGTGGCTTCTCTCAAGATAGCATAAGTATTACGGTGGGTAAACGAATTTCTGTCGAGCAATTGATAGAATTGAGCATAATTATGAGAATATCTAGTCATGATCATGTATATAGGCATCACATCCGTGACAAGTAGACCGAAACGATTCTGCATCTACTACTATTACTCCACACATCGACCTCTATCCAGCATGCATCTAGAGTATTAAGTTCATAAGAACAGAGTAATGCTTTAAGCAAGATGACATGATGTAGAGGGATAAACTCATGCAATATGATATAAACCCCATCTTTTTATCCTTGATGGCAACAATACAATACGTGTCGTTTCCCTAACATCCTTTGGGATCGAGTAGCGCAAGATTGAACCCAAAGCTAAGCACTTCTCCCATTGCAAGAAAGATCAATCTAGTAGGCCAAACCAAACTGATAATTCGAAGAGACTTGCAAAGATAACCAATCATACATAAAAGAATTCAGAGGAGATTCAAATATTGTTCATAGACAATCTTGATCATAAACCCACAATTCACCGGATCTTGACAAACACACCACAAAAGAAGAGTTACATCAAATAGATCTCCAAGAGAATCGAGGAGAACTTTGTATTGAGATCCAAAGAGAGAGAAGAAGCCATCTAGCTAATAACTATGGACCCGAAGGTCTGAGGTAACTACTCACACATCATCGGAGAGGCTATGGTGTTGATGTAGAAGCCCTCCGTGATCAATGCCCCCTCCGGCGGAGCGCCGAAAAAGGCCCCAAGATGGGATCTCACGGGTACAGAAGGTTGCGGCGGTGGAATTAGGTTTTCGTGGTGCTCCTCGATGTTTTGAGGGTACGTAGGTATATATAGGAGGAAGAAGTAGGTCGGCGGAGCCACGAGGGGCCCACGAGAGTGGAGGGCGTGCCCAGGGGGGTAGGTGCACCCCCTAACTCGTGGCTTCCTCGTCTGTTGCTTGAAGTCCACTCGAAGTCCTCTCGATCACGTCTGTTCCGAAAATCACGTTCCCGAAGGTTTCATTCCGTTTGGACTCCGTTTGATATCCTTTTCCTTCGAAACACTGAAATAGGCAAAAAAAATAGCAATTTGGGCTGGGCCTCCGGTTAATAGGTTAGTCCCAAAATAATATAAAAGTGTATAATAAAGCCCATTAAACATACAAAACGGAATATAATATAGCATGGAACAATCAAAAATTATAGATAAGTTGGAGACGTATCAAGCATCCCCAAGCTTAATTCCTGCTCGCCCTCGAGTAGGTAAATGATAAAAACAAAAAATTTGATGTGGAATGCTACTTAGCATAATTTTCAATGTAATTCTCTTATTTGTGGTATGAATATTCACATCCGAAAGATTCAAGATAAAAGTTTAATATTGACATAAAAGTAATAATACTTCAAGCATACTAACTAAGCAATTATGTCTTCTCAAAATAACATGGCTAAAGAAAGTTCATCCCTACAAAATCATATAGTTTGGTCATGCTCCATTTTCGTCACACAAGAATGCTCTCATCATGCACAACCCCGATGACAAGCGAAGCAATTGTTTCATACTTTTGATGTTCTCAAAAAAATTCAATCTTCACGCAATACATGAGCGTGAGCCATGGACATAGCACTATAGGTGGAATACAATGGTGGTTGTGGAGAAGACAAAAGGGAGAAGATAGTCTCACATCAACTAGGCATACCAACGGGCTATGGAGATGCCCATTAATAGATATCCGTGTGAGTAAGTAGGGATTGCCATGCAACGGATGCACTAGAGCTATAAGTGTATGAAAGCTCAACAAAAGCAACTAAGTGGGTGTGCATCCAACTTGCTTGCTCACGAAGACCTAGGGCAATTTAAGGAAGCCCATCATTGGAATATACAAGCCAAGTTCTATAATGAAAAATTCCCACTAGCATATGGAAGTGACAACATAAGAAACTCTCTATCAGTGAAGATCAATGTGCTACTTTGAAGCACAAGTGTGGTAAAAGGATAGTAACATTGTCCCTTCTCTCTTTTTCTCTCATCTTTTTTGTTTGGGCCTTTTCTCTTTTTTTATGGCCTCTTTTTTTTCGTCCGGAGTCTCATCCCGACTTGTAGGGGAATCATAGTCTCCATCATCCTTTCCTCACTTGGAACAATGCTCTAATAATGATGATCATCACACTTTTATTTACTTATAACTCAAGTATTACAACTCAATACTTAGAACAAAATATGACTCTATGTGAATGCCTCCGGCGGAGTACCGGGATATGCAATGAATCAAGAGTGACATGTATGAAAGAATTATGAAGGTGGCTTTGCCACAAATATGATGTCAACTACATGATCATGCAAAGCAATATGACAATGATGGAGCGTGTCATAGTAAACAGAACGGTGATAAGTTGCATGGCAATATATCTTGGAATGGCTATGGAAATGTCATGATAGGTAGGTATTGTGGCTGTTTTGAGGAAGGTAATGGTGGGTGTATGATACCGGCTAAACGTGCACGGTATTAGAGAGGCTAGCGATGGTGGGAGGGTGATAGTGCGTATAATCCATGGACTCAACATTAGTCATAAGGAACTAATATACTTGTTGCAAAAATATATTAGTTATCAAAACAAAGTATTACGCGCATGCTCCTAGGGGGATAGATTGGTAGGAAAATACCATCGCTCGTCCCCGACCGCCACTCATAAGGAAGACAATCAATAAATAAATCATGCTCCGACTTCATCACATAACGATTCACCATACGTGCATGCTATGGGAATCACAAACTTTAACACAATTATTTCTCAAATTCACAACTACTCAACTAGCATGACTCTAATATCACCATCTTCATATCTCAAAACAATTATCAAGTATCAAACTTCCCTTAGTATTCAACGCACTTATAAGAAAGTTTTTACTAATCTTGGATGCCTATCACTTTAGGACTACTTTCTCAATTTAAGAAAATCACCATGCTGTTTTGTGGGACTCTCAAAATAATATAAGTGAAGCATGAGAGATCAATAGTTTCTATAAAACAAAACCACCGCCGTGCTCTAAAAGATACAAGTGAAGCACTAGAGCAAAAACTATATAGCTCAAAAGATATAAGTGAAGAACATAGAGTATTATAATTACAGCAAGGATGATTGTGGCAAACTAAAAAGCAAAGACTCAAATCATACAAGACGCTCCAAGCAAAACACATATCATGTGGTGAATAAAAAATATAGCTCCAAGTAAAATTACCGATAGATTTAAGATTTAAAGAGGGGATGCCTTCCGGGGCATCCCCAAGCTTTGGCTTTTTGGTGTCCTTAGATTTACATTGGGGTGCCTTGGGAATCCCCAAGCTTAGGCTCTTGCCACTCCTTGTTCCATAATCCATCAAATCTTTAGCCAAAACTTGAAAACTTCACAACACAAAACTTAACAGAAAATCTCGTGAGCTTCGTTAGCGAAAGAAAACAAAACAGCACTTCAAGGTACTGTAATGAATTCATTATTTATTTATATTGGTGTTAAACCTATTTTATTCCAACTTCTCTATGATTTTTAAACTATTTTACTAGCCATAGATTTATCAAAATAAGCAAACAACACACAAAAACAGAATCTGTCAAAAACAGAACAGTCTGTATTAATATGTAACTAATGCAAACTTCTGGAACTCAGAAAAATCCACCAAAATAGGGAGACCTATATAATTTTTTATTGATCTACTGAAATTGGAATCATTATTTTATCACGTTCTGGTGATTTTTAACAATTGTTTTCGTGAACAGAAAGTTTCTGGAATTTTCAGCAAGATCAAATAACTATCATCCAAAAATATCCTATAGGTTTAACTTGGCACAAACACTAATTAAAATATAAAAACACATCTAACCAGAAGCTAGACCAATTATTTATTGAATAACAGCAAGGAAAAATATTGTGTTATCTCCCAACAAGCGCTTTTCTTTAAAGCCTTTTAGCTAGGCAAAGATAATTTTAATGATGCTCACATGAAAGACAAGAATTGAAGCGAAAGAGAGCATCATAAAACACATGAAAAGCACATATAAGTCTAACATACTTCCTATCCATAGGCATATTTTAAGCAAACAAATTTTCAAGGCAAGCAAAAACTAGCATATGCAAGGAAGAAGAAAGTGACGATAGCAATCTCAACATGACAAGAGGTAATTTAGTAAGATAAAAATTTCTGCAACCATATTTTCCTCTCTCATAATAATTACATGTAGGATCATAGGCAAATTCAACAAAATAGCTATCACATAACATATTCTCAACACGATCCACATGCATGCGAAGTTGACACTCTTCCAAAATAGTGGGATTTTCATTAACTAAAGTCATGACCTCTCCAAACCCACTTTTATCAAAAATACCATAAGATTGAACATTCTCCAAATATGTGGGATCTAAAGTTGACACTCTTCCAAACCCACTTTCAATATTATTGCAAACACTATTATCAATCTCATATTCATCATGGGGCTTAAATAAATTTTCAAGATCATAAGAAGAATCACCCCAATCATGATCATTGCAACGTAGTGGACATAGCAAAACTAGCATCCCCAAGTTTAGGGTTTTGCATATTATTAGCACAATTGAGATTAATAGAATTTATAATATCATCATTGCAATCATGCTTGTTATTCAAAGATCTATCGTGAACCACTTCATAAAGTACTTCATCACAATCTTCAGATTCATGAATTTCAAGCAAAACTTCATAAAGATAATCTAGTGCACAAAACTCACTAGCAATTGGTTCATCATAATTGGATCTCTTAAAAATATTAGCAAGCGGATGAGGATTCATAGATCTTAGGTTCTCTATTTAGCAATAAATTAACAATTATTCCAACCAAACGATCAAACGAGCCAAGAAAGACATAAAGGCAAACGAAAAGACGAATAGAAGAAGGGCGAAGAAAAGGCAAAGGTGAAGTGGGGGAGAGGAAAACGAGAGGCAAATGGCTAATAATGTAATGCGAGGGATAAGAGTTTGTGATGGCTACTTGGTATGTCGTGACTTGTGCGTAGACTCCCCGGCAACGGCGCCAGAAATCCTTCTTGCTACCTCTTGAGCACTGCGTTGGTTTTCCCTTGAAGAGGAAAGGGTGATGCAGCAAATTAACGTAAGTATTTCCCTTAGTTTTTGAGAACCAAGGTATCAATCCAGTAGGAGGCCATGCTCGAGTCCCACACACCTACACAAATAAATAAGCACTACAAAAAAATACACTTCCGTGATGATACGTGTTTGTCACAGTAGGTCGCGTTTTTTATCATGCATGTACATCCATGACAATTTTGTGACAGAATCAAGATAGTCATACATGTGCTGTCGTAGAAGTGTTCCATGACATTACCAAAATTATCATCACGGAAGTGTCCACTTCCATGACAATAAATAGCGCGTCACAGAAGTGCTTTCGTCAAGGGTGACCGACACGTGGCATCCACCGTAACAGAACATCGTTAAGCTATCGGGTTCGGTTTTGGATCCGATAATCCGTTAACAGCCCGTACCAATGGGGATTTTCCACGTGTAAAATCACCATTGGCTGCAGGAAACACGTGTTGCCTCACCGTTGGGACAGATGTCATCCACTCATTGGACAGGAGGTGCCTATGATAGGTCGACACGTGGCACGGCCCAACAGTGGCCCATTCCGATGAAAAAGGCCAGCCCAGTAAAAATTAGCAGGCCGGCCCATATAAGGCCTACTTATGCCAGGTCCATTTAAGCCCACGGCCCATACGAGATGTGCCAATTTGGCCCGTCAACGGCCCGTTAAAGATTTGACACCATTGCAACCCATCGTCAGTTCGAGCCCGTTAACAGCCCGCTATTTAATTGGACTCAATATCGGCCCGATGAGATTTCGGCCTGTTAACGGCCCATTTTATGGATGGTCCAATTTTTAGGATGTACATCTTTCGGCCTTTTAGCGACCCATTTAAATGTTGGGGTAATTTCCGGCCCGGTTTGTCTTTCAGCCTGTTGACGGCCCATAAATCTGATGGGCCATTTGTAGCCGGACTAGTTTCGGCCTTTTAGCGGCCCATTTAAGTGTTGGGCCAATTTCTGGCCCGATGTCACTTTCAGCCTGTTGACGGCCCATAAATCAGTTGGGTCATTTGTAGTCGGAACTGATTTTTGGCCTTTTAGCGACCCATTTAAGTGTTGGGCCAATTCCCGGCCCTGTGTGCCTTTCGGCCTGTTAACGGGCCATAAATGAGTTGGGCCATTTGTATTCGGACCTTAGTTTTGGCCTTTTAACGGCCCATGCCCTTCATGGTCCAATACCAGCCCGGTTTCTCTTCGGCTGCTAAAGGCCCACAACCTGATTGGGCCATTTACAATCTGACGACTTTCGGCCTCTTAGCGGCCCATGCTCTTCATGGTCCAGTACAAGACCGATGTCTCTTTCAGCCTGCTAAAGGCCTACAGTATAGTTGGGCCATATGTAGCCCAAACTTAGTAACGGCCTGTTAACGGCCCGTGAAATAAATTGGGGCCACCTGTTGCCCGCTTTGATGTCGGCCTGTTAACAACCCGGGAGGTAAGAGGGCCGACCATTAACTTTCGGCCTAGTAACGGCCCATTAACTTAATGGGCCCACTAAAGTTCGTACATGTCTTTAGGCCAAATTAGATAATTTGAGCCCATTACAACGAGCAATTATGCACAGGACCAAAACCGATCAAGCAAAGGTACGGCATACAGGGAATAACGTTGCACATCCAGCATATATTACAGGAAATTACATCCTTTGGGCAATCAAAGATTGATGCGGTGCAAATAAATGAGCAGAACCTAACCATCTACAACGTCACAATCTGCAACCTCAAAGAGATGACGCCCATAAGCATGTGGGCAAGTTCTTGCTGCTTTGCTACTTGTCTCACGAAAACATTGTTCAGTTGTTGTGTCGCACGACTCTGCACCTCTGATTCATCCACCATTTCCATCATTGCTTCAGCCATTAATTGGTTCACAAACATACATTTATTCCGTTGCATTCGAGGCAAAGGATACTGAACAGATTCAGATGGCGATTTTTGGCAGGCTTGTATTATTGATAGTGGAGAGTGTCTCGACCACTGCATCATAACATAAATTACGACGGGAACCAAACAGATTAATCATGAGTTATTGCCATATTACAGCCCAGATTCTTTGGAAAGAAACAATGGGGTTGCCTTCTTTGTTTTCAGAGTTTGTCTTCTTATCTTCAAAGACTGCACAAAATTAACACACTAGCATTGCTATCATTGGCCAAGTCAGATAATAGGAAAGCAACATTGACACAACGAACGTTTGGGCAACTAGCCTACACCAAATTAACAAAATATGGCACAACTATCATCAGCCAGGTAAGGTAGTACGAAAGCAACATTGACACAATGAATGAATGGGCAACTAGAGAAGCACTACAATTCAGTAATGTGCGTGATATGAGATAGTACATTCATGCAGCTCAGTATGCAAAACTACCAGGAAGTTTTCCTTACAAAAATCAACGTTGGCGCCTTTAACATTTTGCTACAACTAATTTTAGATTAGATAAAGGTTAGATTCACTCCGATTAACAAAATACATGTTGATGTAAAAATATAGTGATATACAGCAGGTACTTACATCAGCATTGGAGCACAGAGAATTCCCGCAAGATATTTTCCTCGAATATGATCCCAATGGAGGAAGTCTTCTATCGTTTAACCTTATTTTCTAAAAGAGAGATGGGTAAGAAACATGTAGAAAATATGATCATAATGCTATAAAATTTCATGATGCGAGGATACGCACCCGACCCAAAATCGGTCAAGTCTCTGTGTAACTGTACCATCCCAAGATCATGCTGGCACACACAGTACATTGATGAAATAATCAAAGTTCAATCACACCTGAATTTATTACACGAGTACTCCTCCGAGTCCCTGGCGAGAAGCGTCACAATATACCTGGTAATCCTTGTGTATGTCCGGCAAAATCAGTACTGGGGCTGTAACCAAACGTTTCTTCAATTCACAGGCGGCTTCACAATCCTCGGTCCAAATGTACTTGGCGTCCTTCTTCAACAGCTCAGTCATGGGCTTGGCAATCTTCGAGAAATTCTCAATAAACCTCCGATAATATCCTGCGAGTCCGAGAAAACTGCGGATCTCCTTGATCGAGGTGGGTGATCGCCAATCGGTGGTGATTCAACCTTGGTGGGGTCAATTGCTATTCCTTCTCCTGAAATAACGTGTCCGAGGAATCCGACTTCCTTCAGCCAAAATTCACATTTGCTGAACTTGGCATCTGGTGATGTTCTCGGAGTTTCTCGAACTAGGCATAAATGTTCCTTATGCTCTTCCTCGCTCTTGGAGAAAATCAGTATATCATCGATGAACACCACGACAAATTTGTCCAGATATTCCATAAATACCTTGTTCATCAAATTCATGAAGTATGCAGGGCATTAGTCAATCCGAATGACATGACGGTATACTCATATAAACCATACCGGTGGTGAATGCTGTTTTGGGTATATCCTTTTCACGGATCTTCAATCGATGATACCCTGATCGAAGATCGATCTTGGAGAATACCTTGGCTCCAACTAGTTGATCAAATAGATCATTAATCATCGGCAGAGGGTACTTGTTCTTGATGGTCACGTCGTTCAACAAACGATAATCCACAACCATTCTCAGGCTTCCGTCCTTCTTCTCTACCAAAAGAACTGGGGCTCCCCAAGGTGATGAGCTTGGCCGAATATATCCCTTCTCCAATAGCTCATTAATTTGCTTTTTGATCTCTTCCAATTCGTTCGGGGGGCATCCGATAGGGTCTCTTGGATATTGGGGCTGTGCCGGGCAATAACTCAATCAGAAATTCAATGTCTCTGTCCGGTGGCATTCACGGTAATTCCTTCGAAACACATCGGGAAAATCTTGCACTCTGGCACTTCCTCTGAACGACTCCGTGAGGGAATTCACCTGATTCTTCATCGGGATAAATGCGGATACATACTTGATCCTCTTACGCTCCGGAGTGGTGAGCGAGAATCGTCTTCTTGAGCACGATCTATGTTTCCTTCAAACCCGTCAACCAATCCATGCCTAGGATTACATCCAAGGTCTTGGTTTCCAATACTATGAGGTCTGCGGGAAATTTATGGTTTCCGATGTTAAGGGTTGCATGACAGCCTAGGCCTGCCATCATTTCTCTTCCTGCGGAACTGACGTGAAGAGGGCTTCTAAGGGTTCTAGTGGGCAACCCATACTTTTCCACAACTACCCTTGATATGAATGAATGCGTTACACCAGAATCAAAGAGTACCAATACTGGATGTGAATTTAATAAAAACTTACCAACTACAGTGTCTGGCTGATCATAGACGTCCTCCACGTCAATGTGGTTCACCTGAGCACGAGGAAAAGGGTTGGGCTTCTTTGCTGAGCTTCCATTGCCGTTTCCATTCCTCTGCTTGGCCTCCGGGCAGTCGGTGGCATAGTGCCCTGTTTTACGGCACTTGAAGCAGTGATGTGACTCAGATCCTACGGCCCGAGGCGGGGCGATGCTGGTTGCCATTGCCGTTTCCATTGCACGACTTGTTGTCGTGGTTGCGGTTGTTCCCATTCCCTCCATGGTTATGTCCTCCATGGGTGTGATGGGTATGCCCTCCAGTATGGGGCATAACGGGCTTCGCTGAGCTCAGAGTTGTACTTCCCCGGCCATACTTCCGCTATGCGGCTATCAATCTGCTGCTGCTTGCCTTCGAGTATGGTGGCGTTGTCTACCAGCTCCTGGTAGTTGTTGAAGGTAGCCACCATTAGCTGCATTCCCAGCTCGTCATTGAGTCCCTCGAGAAACTTTTCCTGCTTTGCGGCATCTGTGGCCACATCATCCGGGGCATAGCGAGCTAACTTGCTGAACTCATCCACGCACTGCCCCACAGTACGGTTCCCCTGGCGTAAGTTGCGGAACTCACGCTTCTTCAGACTCATGGCTCCGGTGAGACATGAGCGGTGCGAAATCCTGCTGAACTGATCCCACGTGATGGTGGCGATGGGATAAGTGGCGGTGTAGTTCTCCCACCAAGAGGTTGCAGGTCCATCAAGTCGATGTGCGGCAAAGCGCACCTTCTCTGCATCTGTGCATCCAGCAGTGGCTAACTCTCTTCCGACTTTGCGGAGCCAATCATCGGCCACAATCGGCTCAGTGCTGCTAGAGAACACTGGCGGATTCAGCCTTAGGAAGCGGGTCAAGTTGTCAATAGGGGTGGTGGCGGTGGATTGTTGTTGTTGTTGTTGTTGTTGTTACAGTTACGGATGAGCATCTGCATGAGGGCATTCTTTCTTTGGATCGGTGGGTGAGCTCGGCGGAAAGTTGAAACCGGGAGTCACGTCTCGGAGGCATCCGGTGTTTTGGAGTGGATGAGAAAATTAGAATAGAACAAGGGTCTAATGAGAAAATATCACTACCCATATGAATGCACAATCATAATCACACCAATCATTTATTCAATCATCTCAAACATGGTTCAATCTCGGATTACAAATTCTCACGACTAATCAAAAATAACGGCCCTAGCGATCGACGGAAAAAATAAAATAACATGGCGGTCGACTAAATGTCTTCATCAATTATCCCTGCGTCCTCCGTGCGGCGTCCTCCGTCTGGCGTCCTGCAGTGTGGCGCCTCCTCTTGCGGCTTCCTTCGGTGGAGCTCTCTTCATAATCCTTGTCATTGCTCACGAGGGGTCCGTCATCTCCACTCTGAAAAAGGTCTTCTCCCAGGTCCATCTTCTCCTCTAATGCGGCAACATCCATCTTGACTTGTCGACTCTCTCCACGAAATCCTTGATTTCTTCTTCATGGTCAAGAAATCGCGTGTGCTTTCTCCTCCGATTCAGTTCACGGAACAACAGCCTCTGTGTACCTTGGCGTTACTGGCGAGTCCGGATTTCCGTTTCTGAGGAGACTCTCCAAGTCTTGGACATATGAGAGAATGGAGTCGTCCTCACTGATGCGGATGATATCTCCATTCCTAGCTCTGCGAGAAATCATGGCGAGATCTCGATGGGTCGAGCTCGGCCTGTACTCTTCTCGGAGATGTCCAAGTGCACGATATATCGCCATGTCTCTTCCGAGAATCCAAGCTGAAATCGGTAAACTCAAAGTCAATGGGCTCTGAATGTCCTCTGAAGGTCCTCCTGGAATGTGCACCTTAATCCTGTGGCGGGTATCCGTCGGGAGTGCATTGGTAGGCTTCCCGGTGATTGAGGGCAGAGCAATCTTCAGCTTCTTCACGATCTGAACCAGCTTCTTGCCGAGAGGCATCGTCTCATCTAGCTGGCAAACCTCCGGTAGCAGAACTGGGGTGAACTCGGCGGCCATCTAGAATGTTGAAAATCGGAGAGAAGTTAGAAATGAACAGGGGAGAATTACGGAATGATAAGGACATAAAATAAATAGTCTCTTCCTATGGCTTTCCGATCCTAGGGGTTACGTCCCACGGTCGGCGTGTGCTCGATACCATCTCTCAGAGCGACCCGACCCAAAATCTGTCAAGTCTCTCGTGTAACTGCATACCATCCCAAGATCATCTTTGGCACACGATTACATTGATGAAATAATCAAAGTTCAATCACACCTGAATTTATTACACGATTCTCATATCGAGTCTTTATTACAATAGAATAAATTCGGCCGAAGGCCAACTCATGAGAAATAAACTAAACAAAGCTGCGGAAGCGTAGAAGAATAGCGAGTCCATCCGACTCCATAGGGCAATCGCCAAGCGTGGATCGTAGCCTCACTCGATTGGAAAACTCCTCTTGCAACATAAGGCGTTGCAGCCGTGTAGGTCGGCATTTTGAATATGCCGCAAGTCAAAGAGAGAACAACAATAAAATTTCTAACACTATATGCAATTTGGCTGTGGGGCTCTAAGTTTCATTGTTTCTTGAAAAAGCAGTTTTTCCCTATAACAAGGACTTGTTTGCAATTACTACAAAATGTTGGTAAATTATTGAGATGGTTCCGCCAACCAATGTCTCATTCCCATTTATTAAATAATCCCCTCAAGTAATTTATTAAGTTTGGTGTTGAGATATCCGAAATACTCCAAGTTCCAGAGGCTCAAATTGTCCGTAACCGGGGACACGGCTAACCGATTAGATCTTCACTTTGCAGAGGTTTGCGCACTTTACCAGCAAGAATCGTTCCCTCCTTTTAAGTCTTCGCACTTCACGGTGTTTGAAGGCGGAATGAGCAAACAGGGTCTTCGAAGAGTTCCTGGGCCGCCGGTGCCCATCCAATCCTACCGTTCTTCTACATCTCGTAGCACCGTCCCGCCAGAGTCACACCTAGGGTCGACCAAGCCAGAGCCCATAATGGCTTGCGGCTGCACAGGTAAGCTTCCGGTCAATGGGGTATCCATCCGTCTCTTCGTGGCTGGGTGAAGCTTTCCGCAATATGTCATTCTCCAGGGTGCCCGTCAACCGTCCTCCACCGAGTAGTGAATTTTGAAGTCCATCTTGAGCTTGAAGTCATGGGGTTGTCATCATCTTGACTCTCACATCTCCCTTATGAATCACTCAACCAACCCCGTCTATGAGCATAGCAAAATTAAACTACTTCGTCCGGGCCATGGTAACAAGGGGAATTGGTTTCATCCTACCTCATGATACTACTCAAGAACATAACTTAAAATTCTCCTACTGCATGCATGGTGGGGAGGTATAATTCTAATGCAATAAAATCATAGGTATTGTAAAAGAAATCATGATCAAATGACTTGCACGGGTGACGGTCTTGAAAGCTAGGGACTCGTGATATGAGGCTTCGCACTCCGGAAATTCTACCGAATCAAACAATAGCACAAATAAGTATGGCACAATATAACATAACAACAAGTTGGAAACAAAACACCCAAGCACTCAAACCAAAATCCAAAGAAAACTCGGAGAAATCAAATCAAGGTTTTCACCACATCAAGCAACAAATAGTTTTACACAACTAAAACTTTTCTTAACAGAACCTAAGCATGGGTTTTGCTAACTAACGAAGGGAAAACATCATATAAACTAGGAGCAAAAAGAATCACATCAAAAGCTATTATAGAACTCCTATTATGCCTATAACAATCCTAGCAAGGAAAAATAAAATAAAAAATTTTATTCTACTGTAAATAAAAGTTCATCCTCTGTAGCTACAGAAACTAATCTAAAATAAACTAGAACATAGTAAAAATAAAATTATTTACTAAATAAAACAATAGGAAAACAGTAGCTAGTTAAATAAACAAGAAATACATGATTTTGACTAAAACTATTTTTTATTAAATCTAAAATACCCAAATAAATCCCTACTGCTAGGCAAAGTCAAAACAAAGCAGTGACAAAAAGAATCACTAAAATAAAATAATCCTAACTCATTTTATAGCAGAATTACTAATCTGTCTAAAACTAAAATAAAACAATTTCTAATAATTTAAACATGGCCAAACATATTTTCTACAGAAACTACAACAAATTTGCAAACTAACAAAAAAAGAATCAATTAAAAATATTAAGTAACCTAAAATATATGGATTTTACAAAACTGAAACTATTCTGCTAAAAACAGAAACGAAAAATAAAACTAAAAAGAAAAACTGGCACTACGGGCCTATCTAACGCTCGGGCGACAAATAACTAAAACGCGCCCGAAGGAATAAACCGATTCGGGCCGGTCTAACTAACCGCTAACTAAACCAAATAAACCGAAACTAAACCAGGCTTTATTTAAAATAAACCGTACCCCTTCGCTAGATCTAATCTAAACCCTAGATTATAGATCGGACGGTGGTGGGAGTTCAGCGACTCACTGCGGTGGCGACGACAGCGACGGCCGATGGCGGCTCGGGCGGCAGCAGTGCGGTGGCTCGGTGGTCGGGAAGACGGCGGAGGCGTCCGGCGGTCTTGGCGGAGCGAGGGGAGGTCGAGGTGGGGTCGGTGGAGCCTCGGGGTGGGGTCGAGGCGGCCGGGCAATGGCGGGCGTGGCAAGGCTGGGCTCCAGCGAGGATTGCGGCGAGGTGGAGGGTTAGGCGAGGAAAGTGGGGAACGGGTCGAGGCGGTATTTATAGGGGCGGCCAGCTTGGAGGAGGCGGATCGGGAAGGAGATCCCGCGATCTCCGGGATTCAGCGAGGCGCGACGCAGTGGCGTGGAGAGGAAGAAGAAGGGGTGGGGCAGGTCGTCGAGAGAGGGGAGAGGATGAGCGACGGCCACCGAGGTGAGAGGGTTCATGGGCGTGGCAAGGCTGGCTCGGTATGGGCTCATTGGCTGGTCAACTGGCTGGGCGCTGGGGGTCCTTTCCTTTTTTTTTGAAAAGGAGGAGGGGGAAATATATATAATATTTTTTATATAGGACATATATATATCAAAATGATCAGGGAATTTATCCTACAATTTGAACATTTTTCGAGGGCAAAACTCAAACTAAAAAACATTTTCTAAAATCCCAAATAAAATCAGATTTGAATTCAAACTTTTGGCAACATTTTTCATCTGACATTTTTGGAGTGTCATGTTTACTCCTCTCATACTTTTTCTCAAGTATTTGTCAGGCATTGTTTTGAAATAAATTTCAACTGCCAATTTGAATTCAAATTCCACAAACTCAAAAACCTCTGAAATACTTCAAATGTCACTCAATTCAAACAATAATGCATAGATGCTTAGCTATAATTGTAAAACATTCCAAATGGGAAATTTGGGATGTTACAAACCTACACACCTTAAGATGAATCTACGCCCTAGAGATTCGGGTTGGCTAACAAATAGGTGCGGGTGGTCTCGGCGGAGGTCTTCTTCTCGCTCCCAGGTGGCTTCCTCCTCGGAATGATGACTCCACATCACCTTGCAAAACTTGATGATCTTGCTGCGGGTGACTCTATTCGCAGTCTCGAGAATTCGGACGGGTTTCTTCTCATAAGTCAGATCACTGTCGAGCTGTATGGCCTCTAGAAGTCTTGTGTCTCTTAACGGAATATCGGCCATCTCGGCATGGCATTTCTTGGTGAGAAACATGGAAGACATCGTGAACTCCGGACAATCCTTCCGGCAATTCCAACTTGTAAGCAACTTCTCCACGACGTTCGAGGATTTTGTAGGGGCCAATGAACCGGGGTGCTAACTTTCCTTTAACACCGAACCTCTTGATTCCACGAAGTGGGGACACACGAAGATATGCCCGGTCTCCCGCTTCGTATGTTACTTCCTTGCGTTTACTGTCGGCATAACTCTTCTGTCTCGATCGAGCTACCTTGAGCCTATCTCGAATCAGCTTGACTTTCTCTTGGAATCTACGATAAGATCGGGACCGAAAAGTTTTGATCTCCAACACCATCCCACAAAGCAATGGTGTTCTGCACCTTCTTCCGTATAGAGCTTCAAAAGGGGCCATCTTCAGACTGGTCTGATAACTGTTATTGTACGAGAACTCCGCGTATGGCAAATTATCATCCCAGCTAGATCCATAGTCTAGCGCACAAGCTCTCAACATGTCCTCCAGAATCTGGTTGACTCTCTCGGTCTGTCCATCTGTCTGCGGATGAAAAGTCATCTTGAACTCCACCTCGTACCCAAAGTTTCATGCAAGCGATTCCAAAACTTTTAGGTAAATTGTGTTCCTCTATCGACACGATACTCCTCGGAACTCCATGCAGACATACGATCCTGGTCATGTATATCTTGGCTAACTTAGCACTGGTATAGGTAGTCTTCACGGGAATGAAATGAGCTACCTTGGTCAAACGATCAACCACTACCCAGATGGAATCATAACCTGAACGGGTTCTGGGTAATCCTGTGATAAAATCCATTCCAAGTTTTTCCCATTTCCACTCGGGAATCGGCAAGGGTTGAAGTAATCCTGCTGGCTTCTGATGTTCCGCCTTTACTCGCTGGCAGACATCGCATATTGCTACGTACCCAGCAATATCCTTCTTCATACACATCCACCGTAAACTTTCCTTCAAATCCAGATACATCTTGGTGTTACCGGGGTGAATCGAGTATGGTGAATCATGGGCCTCCTGAAGAATTAGCTTCCTGAGTTCGGGATCATTGGGTACACAAATACGATCCTCGTACCATATAGCTCCGTATTCATCCTTACGAAACCCTTTAGCTTTTCCTTCATTCATCCTTTTCTTTATCTCATCAATTTCCTTGTCCGACTTACGGGCTTCACGAATTCTTTCGGTCAAAGTGGACTGAACTTCCAGAGCTGCAACATATCCTCTCGGAACTATCTCCGATCGGAGATCTACGAGGCCATCGGCTAACTCACAGGGTAATCCTCCTGCTATAAGAGTATTCACATAACTCTTACGGCTCAAAGCATCTGCTACAACATTAGCCTTTCTGGGTGGTAATGCAATCTCATGTCATAGTCCTTGATTAACTCTAGCCATCTCCTGCTCACGAGGTTCAACTCTTTTCTGCGTGAAAATATACTTCAAGCTCTTATGATCTGTAAACATCACAACTATTTCCGATAAGAAAATGTCTCTGTGTCTTGATTGCATGCACTACGGCTGCTAACTCCAAATCATGGGTGGCGTAATTCATCTCGTGAGGTCGTAAGCATGCGGAAGTATAAGCTACAACTTTTCCTTCCTGCATGAGTACTCCTCAAGGAGTCCTGGCGAGAAGCGCCACAATATACAGTAATCCTTGTGTATGTCCGGCAAAATCAATACTGGGGCTGTAACCAAACGTTTCTTCAATTCCTGGAAACTGGCTTCACAATCCTCGGTCCAAATGTACTTGGCGTCCTTCTTCAACAGCTCAGTCATGGGCTTGGCAATCTTCGAGAAATTCTCAATAAACCTCTGATAATATCCTGCGAGTCCGAGAAAACTGCGGATCTCCTTGGTCGAGGTGGGTGATCGCCAATCGGTGACTGATTCAACCTTGGTGGGGTCAACTGCTATTCCTTCTCCTGAAATAACGATATCCGAGGAATCCGACTTCCTTCAGCCAAAATTCACATTTGCTGAACTTGGCATACAATCGATGTTCTCGGAGTTTCTCCGAACTAGACGCATAAATGTTCCTTATGCTCTTCCTCGCTCTTGGAGAAAATCAGTATATCATCGATGAACACCACGACAAATTTGTCCAGATATTCCATAAATACCTTGTTCATCAAATTCATGAAGTATGCAGGGCATTAGTCAATCCGAATGACATGACGGTATACTCATATAAACCATACCGGTGGTGAATGCTGTTTTGGGTATATCCTTTTCACGGATCTTCAGCGATGATACCACGATCGAAGATTGATCTTGGAGAATACCTTGGCTCCAACTAGCTGATCAAATAGATCCTTAATCATCGGCAGAGGGTACTTGTTCTTGATGGTCATGTCGTTCAACGAACGATAATCCACAACCATTCTCAGGCTTCCGTCCTTCTTCTCTACCAAAAGAACTGGGGCTCCCCAAGGTGATGAGCTTGGCCGAATATATCCCTTCTCCAATAGCTCATTAATTTGCTTTTTGATCTCTTCCAATTCGCTCGGGGCATCCGATAGGGTCTCTTGGATATTGGGGCTGTCTTGGGGCAATAACTCAATCAGAAATTCAATGTCTCCGTCCGGTGGCATTCTGGTAATTCCTCCGAAACACATCGGGAAAATCTTGCACTCTGGCACTTCCTCCTGAACGACTCCCGTGAGGGAATTCACTGATTCTTCATCGGGATACGTGCGGATACATACTTGATCCTCTTATGCTCGGAGTGGTGGGCGAGAATCGTCTTGCGGGCGCGATCTATGTTTCCTTCAAACTTCGTCAACCAATCCATGCCTAGGATTACATCCAAGGTCTTGGTTTCCAATACTATGAGGTCTGCGGGAAATTTATGGTTTCCGATGTTAAGGGTTGCATGACAGCCTAGGCCTGCCATCATTTCTCTTCTGTGAACCGGCGTGAAGAGGGCTTCTAAGGGTTCTAGTGGGCAACCCATACTTTTCCACAACTACCCTTGATATGAATGAATCGTTACACGAGAATCAAAAGAGTACCAATACTGGATGTGAATTTAATAAAACTTACCAACTACGATTGTTCCGGCTGATCATAGACGTCTTCCACGTCAATGTGGTTCACCTGAGCACGAGGAAAAGGGTTGGGCTTCTTCGCTGAGCTTCCATTGCCGTTTCCATTCCTCTTCTTGGCCTCCAGGCAGTCGGTGGCATAGTGCCCTATTTTCTGGCACTTGAAACAGGTGATGTGACTCAGATCCTACGAACCGGGCAGACGATGCTTTGGTTGCCATTGCCGTTTCCATTGCACGACTTGTTGTCGTGGTTGCGGTTGTTCCCATTCCTCCATGGTTATGTCCTCCATGGGTGTGATGGGTATGCCCTCAGTATGGGGCATAACGGGCTTCGCTGAGCTCGAGTTGTACTTCCACGCCATACTTCCGCTATGCGGCTATCAATCTGCTGCTGCTTGCCTTCGAGTATGGTGGCGTTGTCTACCAGCTCTCGGTAGTTGTTGAAGGTAACCACCATTAGCTGCATTCCCAGCTCGTCATTGAGTCCCTCGAGAAACTTTTTCCTGCTGCGGCATCTGTGGCCACATCATCCGGGCATAGCGAGCTAACTTGTCGAACTCATCCACGCATCGCCCCACAAGACGGTTCCCCGGGCGTAAGTTGCGGAACTCACGCTTCTTGAGACTCATGGCTCCGGTGAGACATGAGCGGTGCGGAAAGCTCTTTGAACTGATCCCACGTGATGGTGGCGATGGGATAAGTGGCGGTGTAGTTCTCCCACCAAGAGGCTGCAGGTCCATCAAGCTGATGTGCGGCAAAGCGCACCTTCTCTGCATCTGTGCATCCAGCAGTGGCTAACTCTCTTCCGACTTTGCGGAGCCAATCATCGGCCACAATCGGCTCAGTGCTGCTAGAGAACACTGGCGGATTCAGCCTTAGGAAGCGGGTCAAGTTGTCACCAGGGGTGGTGGCGGTGGATTGTTGTTGTTGTTGTTGTTGTTCGGTTACGGATGAGCATCCGCATGAGGGCATTCTGCTGCTGGATCAGCTGGGTGAGCTCCGGCGGAAAGTTGAAACCGGGTCACGTCTCGAGGCATCTGGTGTGTTTTGGAGTGGATGAGAAAATTAGAATAGAACAAGGGTCTAATGAGAAAATATCACTACCCATATGAATGCACAATCATAATCACACCAATCATTTATTCAATCATCTCAAACATGGTTCAATCTCGGATTACAAATTCTCACGACTAATCAAAAATAACGGCCTAACTGATCGACGGAAAAATAAAATAACATGGCGGTCGACTAAATGTCTTCATCAATTATCCTGCGTCCTGCAGTGCGGCGTCCTCGGTGCGGCGTCCTGCAGTGTGGCGCCTCCTCTTGCAGCTTCCTTCGGTGGAGCTCTCTTCATAATCCTGGTCATTGCTCACGAGGGGTCCATCATCTCCACTCGGAAAAAGGTCTTCTCCTGTGTCCATCTTCTCCTCTAATGCGGCAACATCCATCTTCAGCTTGTCGACTCTCTCCATGAAATCCTTGATTTCTTCTTCATGGTCAAGGAAATCCGCGTGTGCTTTCTCCTCCGGTTCAGTTCACGGAACAACAGCCTCCTGTGTACCTTCGCGTTACGGCGAGTCTGGATTTCCCGGTTCCTGAGGAGACTCTCCAAGTCTTGGACATATGAGAGAATGGAGTCGTCCTCTACGGTACGGATGATATCTCCATTCCTAGCTCTGCGAGAAATCATGGCGAGATGTGATGGGTCGAGCTCGGCCATGTACTCTTCTCGGAGATGTCCAAGTGCACGATATATCGCCATGTCTCTTCCGAGAATCCAACTGAAATCGGTAAACTCAAAGTCAATGGGCTCTGAATGTCCTCCGAAGGTCCTCCACGGAATGTGCACCTTAATCCTCATGGCGGGTATCCGTCGGGAGTGCATTGGTAGGCTTCCGGTGATTGAGGGTAGAGCAATCTTGACTTCTTCACGATCTGAACCAGCTTCTTGCCGAGAGGCATCGTCTCATCTAGTGGCAAACCTCCGTAGCGTAACTGGGGTGAACTTCGTGACCATCTAGAATGTTGAAAATCGGAGAGAAGTTAGAAATGAACAGGGGAGAATTACGGAATGATAAGGACATAAAATAAATAGTCTCTTCCTATGGCTTTCCGATCCTAGGGGTTACGTCCTACGGTCAGAGTGTGCTCTGATACCATCTCTGTAGCGACCCGACCCAAAATCGGTCAAGTCTACGTAACTGCATTCATCCCAAGATCATCTTTGGCACACGGTACATTGATGAAATAATAATATTTCATTCACACCTGAATTTATTACACTATTCTCATATCGAGTCTTTATTACAATAGAATAAATTCGCCAAGGCCAACTCATGAGAAATAAACTAAACAAAGCTGCGGAAGCGTAGAAGAATAAGCGAGTCCATCCGACTCCATAGGGCAATCGCCAAGCGTGGATCGTAGCCTCACTCTGATCGAAAACTCCTCTCGCAACATAAGGCGTTGTAGCCGTGTAGGTCAGCATTTTGAATATCTTAGGCAAGTCAAAGAGAGAACAACAATAAAATTTCTAACACTATATGCAATTTGGCTGTGGGGCTCTAAGTTTCATTGTTTTGCGAAAAAGCCAGTTTTTCCCTATAACAAGGACTTGTTTGCAATTACTACAAAATGTTGGTAAATTATTGAGATGGTTCCGCCAACCAATGTCTCATTCCCATTTATTAAATAATCCCCTCAAGTAATTTATTAAGTTTGGTGTTGAGATATCCGAAATACTCCAAGTTCCAGAGGCTCAAATTGTCCGTAATCGGGACACGGCTAACCGATTAGATCTTCACTCTGCAGAGGTTTGCGACTTTACCCGCAAGAATCGTTCCTCCTTTTAAGTCTTCGCACTTCACGGTGTTTGAAGACGGAGACGAGCAAACAGGGTCTTCAGAAGAGTTCCTCTAGGGCCACCGCCGGTGCCCATCCAATCCTACCGTTCTTCTACATCTCGTAGCACCGTCAGGCCAGAGTCACACCTAGGGTCGACCAAGCGAGCCCATAATGGCTTGCGGCTGCACAGTAAGCTTCGGTCAATGGGGTATCCATCCGTCTCTTCGTGGCTGGGTGAAGCTTTCCGTAAGATGTCATTCTCCAGGTGCCCGTCAACCGTCCTCCACCCAAAGAGTGAATTTTGAAGTCCATCCTGAGCTTGAAGTCATGGGGTTGTCATCATCTTGACTCTCACATCTCCCTTATGAATCACTCAACCAACCCCGTCTATGAGCATAGCAAAATTAAACTACTTCGTCCCGGCCATGGTAACAAGGGGAATTGGTTTCATCCTACCTCATGATACTACTCAAGAACATAACTTAAAATTCTCCTACTGCATGCATGGTGGGGAGGTATAATTCTAATGCAATAAAATCATAGGTATTGTAAAATAAATCATGATCAAATGACTTGCCTGGCTGACGGTCTTCAAAAGCTAGGGACTCGTGATAGCAGGCTTCGCACTCCGGAAATTCTACCGAATCAAACAATAGCACAAATAAGTATGGCACAATATAACATAACAGCAAGTTGGAAACAAAACACCCAAGCACTCAAACCAAAATCCAAAGAAAACTCGGAGAAATCAAATCAAGGTTTTCACCACATCAAGCAACAAATAGTTTTACACAACTAAAACTTTTCTTAACAGAACCTAAGCATGGGTTTTGCTAACTAACAGAAGGGAAAACATCATATAAACTAGGAGCAAAAAGAATCACATCAAAAGCTATTATAGAACTCCTATTATGCCTATAACAATCCTAGCAAAGAAAAATAAAATAAAATTTTTATTCTACTGTAAATAAAAGTTCATCCTCTGTAGCTACAGAAACTAATCTAAAATAAACTATAACATAGTAAAAATAAAATTATTTACTAAATAAAACAATAGGAAAACAGTAGCTAGTTAAATAAACAAGAAATACATGATTTTGACTAAAACTATTTTTTATTAAATCTAAAATACCCAAATAAATCCCTACTGCTAGGCAAAGTCAAAACAAAGCAGTGACAAAAAGAATCACTAAAATAAAATAATCCTAACTCATTTTATAGCAGAATTACTAATCTGTCTAAAACTAAAATAAAACAATTTCTAATAATTTAAACATGGCCAAACATATTTTCTACAGAAACTACAACAAATTTGCAAACTAACAAAAAAGAATCAATTAAAAATATTAAGTAACCTAAAATATATGGATTTTACAAAACTGAAACTATTCTGCTAAAAACAGAAACGAAAAATAAAACTAAAAAGAAAAACTGGCACTACGGGCCTATCTAACGCTCGGGCGACAAATAACTAAAACGCTACTCAAGGAATAAACCAATTCGGGCCGGTCTAACTAACCGCTAACTAAACCAAATAAACCGAAACTAAACCAGGCTTTATTTAAAATAAACCGTACCCCTTCGCTAGATCTAATCTAAACCCTAGATTATAGATCGGACGGTGGTGGGGAGTTCCGGCGACTCACCGCGGTGGCGACGACGGCGACGGTCGACGGCGGCTCGGGCGACGACGGTGCGGTGGCTCCGGTGGTCGGGGAAGACGGCGGAGGCGTCCGGCGGAGCGAGGGGGAGGTCGAGGTGGAGTCGGTGGAGCTCGGGGTCGAGGCGGCCGGGCAAAGGGGCAATGGCGGCTGGCGGCGGCTGGCTCCGACGAGGGATTGGCGAGGTGGAGGGGTTAGGCGAGGGGGAAAGTGGGGGAACGGGTCGAGGGGGCGCGGTATTTATAGGGGCGGCCAGCTTGGAGGAGGGGGCGGATCGGGGAAGGAGATCCCGCGATCTCCGGGATTCCGGCGAGGCGGCGACGCGGTGGCGTGGAGAGGAAGAAGAAGGGGGTGGGGCCGGTGCGTCAGCGAGAGAGGGGAGAGGGATGAGCGACGGGCGACCGAGGGTGAGAGGGTTGGCCTGGCTCAAGGGCTCGGTTTCAAGGCTGGTCAATACTGGTTGGGCTGGTTAGCTGGCTGGCGCCTGGGGGGTCCTTTCCCTTTTTTTTTTTGAAAAAGGAGGAGGGGGAAATATATATAATATTTTTTTTATATAGGACATATATATATCAAAATGATCAGGGGAATTTATCCTACAATTTGAACATTTTTCCAGGGGCAAAACTCAAACTAAAAAAAACATTTTCTAAAAATCCCAAATAAAATCAGATTTGAATTCAAACTTTTTGGCAACATTTTTCATCTGACATTTTTGGAGTGTCATGTTTACTCCTCTCATACTTTTTCTCAAGTATTTGTCAGGCATTGTTTTGAAATAAATTTCAACTGCCAATTTGAATTCAAATTCCACAAACTCAAAAACCTCTGAAATACTTCAAATGTCACTCAATTCAAACAATAATGCATAGATGCTTAGCTATAATTGTAAAACATTCCAAATGGGAAATTTGGGATGTTACAAACCTACCCACCTTAAGATGAATCTCGCCCTAGAGATTCGGGTTGGCTAGCAAATAGGTGCGGGTGGTCTCGGCGGAGGTCTTCTTCTCGCTCCCAGGTGGCTTCCTCCTCGGAATGATGACTCCACATCACCTTGCAAAACTTGATGATCTTGCTGCGGGTGACTCTATTCGCAGTCTCGAGAATTCGGACGGGTTTCTTCTCATAAGTCAGATCACTGTCGAGCTGTATGGCCTCTAGGGGTACTGTGTCTCTTAACGGAATATCGGCCATCTCGGCATGGCATTTCTTCAGCTGAGAAACATGGAAGACATCGTGAACTCCGGACAATCCTTCCGGCAATTCCAACTTGTAAGCAACTTCTCCACGACGTTCGAGGATTTTGTAGGGGCCAATGAACCGGGTGCTAACTTTCCTTTAACACCGAACCTCTTGATTCCACGAAGTGGGGACACACGAAGATATGCACGGTCTCCGCTTCGTATGTTACTTCCTTGCGTTCTTTGTCGGCATAACTCTTCTGTCTCGGTGAGCTACCTTGAGCCTATCTCGAATCAGCTTGACTTTCTCTTCGAATCTCGATAAGATCGGGACCGAAAAGTTTTCGATCTCCAACACCATCCCACAGCAATGGTGTTCGCACCTTCTTCCGTATAGAGCTTCAAAGGGGCCATCTTCAGATCGGTGCGATAATCATTATTGTACGAGAACTCCGCGTATGGCAAATTATCATCCCAGCTAGATCCATAGTCTAGCGCACAAGCTCTCAACATGTCCTCCAGAATCTGGTTGACTCTCTCGGTCTGTCCATCATGCTGCGGATGAAAAGTCTTGAACTCAACTCCAGCCTCGCACTCCAAAGTTTCATGCAACCGATTCCAAAACTTTTAGGTAAATTGTGTTCCTCTATCGACACGATACTCCTCGGAACTCCATGCGGACATACGATCCTGGTCATGTATATCTTGGCTAACTTAGCCTTTGGTATAGGTAGTCTTCACGGGAATGAAATGAGCTACCTTGGTCAATCGATCAACCACTACCCAGATGGAATCATAACCTGAACGGGTCCCGGGTAATCCCGTGATAAAATCCATTCCAAGTTTTTCCCATTTCCACTCGAGAATCGGCAAGGGTTGAAGTAATCCTGCCGGCTTCGATGTTCCGCCTTTACTCATTGGCAGACATCGCATATTGCTACGTACTCCAAAGAATATCCTTCTTCATACCTGTCCACCGTAAACTTTCCTTCAAATCCAGATACATCTTGGTGTTACCGGGTGAATCGAGTATGGTGAATCATGGGCCTCTGAAGAATTAGCTTCTCGAGTTCGGGATCATTGGGTACACAAATACGATCCTCGTACCATATAGCTCCGTATTCATCCTTACGAAACCCTTTAGCTTTTCCTTCATTCATCCTTTTCTTTATCTCATCAATTTCCTTGTCCGACTTACGGGCTTCACGAATTCTTTTCGGTCAAAGTGGACTGAACTTCCAGAGCTGCAACATATCCTCTCGGAACTATCTCCGATCGGAGATCTACGAGGCCATCGGCTAACTCACAGGGTAATCCTCCCGCTATAAGAGTATTCACATAACTCTTACGGCTCAAAGCATCTGCTACAACATTAGCCTTTCACGGGTGGTAATGCAATCTCATGTCATAGTCCTTGATTAACTCTAGCCATCTCCTCCACGAGGTTCAACTCTTTCTGCGTGAAAATATACTTCAAGCTCTTATGATCTGTAAACATCACAACTATTTCCGATAAGAAAATGTCTCTGTGTCTTGATTGCATGCACTACGGCTGCTAACTCCAAATCATGTGTGGCGTAATTCATCTCGTGAGGTCGAATCGTCTGGAAGTATAAGCTACAACTTTTCCTTCCTGCATGAGTACTCCTCCGAGTCCACAAGTAGAAGCGTCACAATATACCGTAATCCTTGTGTATGTCCGCAAAATCAGATCTTTGGGGCTGTAACCAAACGTTTCTTCAATTCCGAAACCGGCTTCACAATCCTCGGTCCAAATGTACTTGGCGTCCTTCTTCAACAGCTCGGTCATGGGCTTGGCAATCTTCGAGAAATTCTCAATAAACCTCCGATAATATCCTGCGAGTCCGAGAAAAGCTGCGGATCTCCTTGATCGAGGTGGGTGATCGCCAATCGGTGACTGATTCAACCTTGGTGGGGTCAACTGCTATTCCTTCTCCTGAAATAACGTGGTCTCGAGGAATCCGACTTCCTTGACCAAAATTCACATTCTTGAACTTGGCATACAATCGATGTTCTCGGAGTTTCTCGAACTAGACGCAAATGTTCCTTATGCTCTTCCTCGCTCTTGGAGAAAATCGGTATATCATCGATGAACACCACGACAAATTTGTCCAGATATTCCATAAATACCTTGTTCATCAAATTCATGAAGTATGCAGGGGCATTAGTCAATCCGAATGACATGACGGTATACTCATATAAACCATACACAGTGGTGAATGCTGTTTTGGGTATATCCTTTTCACGGATCTTCAACTGATGATACCCTGATCGAAGATTGATCTTGGAGAATACCTTGGCTCCAACTAGCTGATCAAATAGATCCTTAATCATCGGCAGAGGGTACTTGTTCTTGATGGTCATGTCGTTCAACGAACGATAATCCACAACCATTCTCAGGCTTCCGTCCTTCTTCTCTACCAAAAGAACTGGGGCTCCCCAAGGTGATGAGCTTGGCCGAATATATCCCTTCTCCAATAGCTCATTAATTTGCTTTTTGATCTCTTCCAATTCGCTCGGGGCATCCGATAGGGTCTCTTGGATATTGGGGCCAGCCGGCAATAACTCAATCAGAAATTCAATGTCTCTCGTCGGTGGCATTCTGGTAATTCCTCGAGGAAACACATCGGGAAAATCTTGCACTACTGGCACTTCCTCCTGAACGACTCCCGTGAGGGAATTCACCTGATTCTTCATCGGGATACGTCTGGATACATACTTGATCCTCTTATGCTCCGGAGTGGTGGGCAGAATCGTCTTGCGGGCACAGTCTATGTTTCCTTCAAACTTCGTCAACCAATCCATGCCTAGGATTACATCCAAGGTCTTGGTTTCCAATACTATGAGGTCTGCGGGAAATTTATGGTTTCCGATGTTAAGGGTTGCATGACAGCCTAGGCTCGCCATCATTTCTCTTCTGCTGAACCGACGTGAAGAGGGCTTCTAAGGGTTCTAGTGGGCAACCCATACTTTTCCACAACTACCCTTGATATGAATGAATGCGTTACACCGTAATCAAAGAGTACCAATATCGGATGTGAATTTAATAAAAACTTACCAACCATGTTGTCTGGCTGATCATAGACGTCCTCCACGTCAATGTGGTTCACCTGAGCACGAGGAAAAGGGTTGGGCTTCTTTGCTGAGCTTCCATTGCCGTTTCCATTCCTCTGCTTGGCCTCCGGGCAGTCGGTGGCATAGTGCCCTATTTTCTGGCACTTGAAACAGGTGATGTGACTCAGATCCTTCTCGAACCGGGCAGGACGATCTTTGGTTGCCATTGCCGCTTTCCATTGCACGACTTGTTGTCGTGGTTGCGGTTGTTCCCATTCCCTCCATGGTTATGTCCTCCATGGGTGTGATGGGTATGCCCTCCAGTATGGGGCATAACGGGCTTCACGAGCTCGAGTTGTACTTCCCTGGCCATACTTCCGCTTGGCTATCAATCTGCTGCTGCTTGCCTTCGAGTATGGTGGCGTTGTCTACCAGCTCCCGGTAGTTGTTGAAGGTAACCACCATTAGCTGCATTCCCGGCTCGTCATTGAGTCCCTCGAGAAACTTTTCCTGCTTATGCATCCGTGGCCACATCATCCGGGGCATAGCGAGCTAACTTGCTGAACTCATCCACGTCTTGCCCCACAAGACGGTTCCCTGGCGTAAGTTGCGGAACTCACGCTTCTTCGGACTCATGGCTCCAAATGAGACATGAGCGGTGCGGAAAGCTCATTGGAACCGATCCCACGTGATGGTGGCGATGGGATAAGTGGCGGTGTAGTTCTCCCACCAAGAGGCTACAGGTCCATCAAGGCGATGTGCGGCAAAGCGCACCTTCTCTCAGATCTGTGCATCCAGCAGTGGCTACCTCTCTTCCGACCGTGCGGAGCCATTCCTCGGCCACTATAGGCTCAGTTCTGCTAGAGAACACTGGCGGATTCAGCATTAAGAAGCGGGTCAAGTTGTCAACAGGGGGTGGTGGCGGTGGATTGTTGTTGTTGTTGTTGTTGTTCTGGTTCTGGATGAGCATCTGCATGAGAGCATTCTGCTGCTGGATCAGCTGGGTGAGCTCCGGCGGAAAGCTGAAACCGGGGTCACGTCTCGGAGGCATCCGGTGTTTTGGAGTGGATGAGAAAATTAGAATAGAACAAGGGTCTAATGAGAAAATATCACTACCCATATGAATGCACAATCATAATCACACCAATCATTTATTCAATCATCTCAAACATGGTTCAATCTCGGATTACAAATTCTCACGACTAATCAAAAATAACGGCCTAACTGATCGACGGAAAAAATAAAATAACATGGCGGTCGACTAAATGTCTTCATCAATTATCCCTGCGTCCTCTGGTGCGGCGTCCTCCGGTGCGGCGTCCTCTGGTGTGGCGCCTCCTCTTGCGGCTTCCTTCGGTGGAGCTCTCTTCATAATCCTGGTCATTGCTCACGAGGGGTCCATCATCTCCACTCAGAAAAAGGTCTTCTCCCAGGTCCATCTTCTCCTCTAATGCGGCAACATCCATCTTCAACATTTTGTCGACTCTCTCCATGAAATCCTTGATTTCTTCTTCATGGTCAAGGAAATCCGCGTGTGCTTTCTCCTCCAGCCCAGTTCACGGAACAACAGCCTCTGTGTACCTTCGCGTTCTGGCCGAGTCCGGATTTCCGGTTCTGAGGAGACTCTCCAAGTCTTGGACATATGAGAGAATGGAGTCGTCCTCTACGGTACGGATGATATCTCCATTCCTAGCTCTGCGAGAAATCATGGCGAGATGTGATGGGTCGAGCTCGGCCATGTACTCTTCTCGGAGATGTCCAAGTGCACGATATATCGCCATGTCTCTTCCGAGAATCCAACTGAAATCGGTAAACTCAAAGTCAATGGGCTCTGAATGTCCTCCGAAGGTCCTCCCCGGAATGTGCACCTTAATCCTCAGAAGCGGGTATCCGTCGGGAGTGCATTGGTAGGCTTCCGGTGATTGAGGGTAGAGCAATCTTCAGCTTCTTCACGATCTGAACCAGCTTCTTGCCGAGAGGCATCGTCTCATCTAGCCGCAAACCTCCCAGAGCGTAACTGGGTGAACTCGGCGGCCATCTAGAATGTTGAAAATCGGAGAGAAGTTAGAAATGAACAGGGAGAATTACGGAATGATAAGGACATAAAATAAATAGTCTCTTCCTATGGCTTTCCGATCCTAGGGGTTACGCCCTACGGTCGAGTGTGCTCGATACCATCTTCAGAGCGACCCGACCCAAAATCGGTCAAGTCTTCCGTGTAACTGCATACCATCCCAAGATCATGCCGCACACACGGTACATTGATGAAATAATCAAAGTTCATTCACACCTGAATTTATTACACGATTCTCATATCGAGTCTTTATTACAATAGAATAAATTCGTCAAGGCCAACTCATGAGAAATAAACTAAACAAAGCTGCGGAAGCGTAGAAGAATAGCGAGTCCATCCGACTCCATAGGGCAATCGCCAAGCGTGGATCGTAGCCTCACTCACGATCGGAAAACTCCTGCGCAACATAAGACGTTGTAGCCGTGTAGGTCGGCATTTTGAATATGCGGCAAGTCAAAGAGATAACAACAATAAAATTTCTAACACTATATGCAATTTGGCTGTGGGGCTCTAAGTTTCATTGTTTTGCTTGAAAAAGCCGCTTTTTCCCTATAACAAGGACTTGTTTGCAATTACTACAAAATGTTGGTAAATTATTGAGATGGTTCCGCCAACCAATGTCTCATTCCCATTTATTAAATAATCCCCTCAAGTAATTTATTAAGTTTGGTGTTGAGATATCCGAAATACTCCAAGTTCCAGAGGCTCAAATTGTCCGTAACCGGGGACACGGCTAACCGATTAGATCTTCACTCTGCAGAGGTTTGCGCACTTTACCCGCAAGAATCGTTCCTCCTTTTAAGTCTTCGCACTTCACGGTGTTTGAAGACGGGACGAACGTAAACAGGTCTTAGAAGAGTTCCTCTAGGCCACTGCCGGTGCCCATCCAATCCTACCGTTCTTCTACATCTCGTAGCACCGTCCGGCCAGAGTCACACCTAGGGTCGACCAAGCCAGAGCCCATAATGGCTTGCGGCTGCACAGGTAAGCTTCCGGTCAATGGGGTATCCATCCGTCTCTTCGTGGCTGGGTGAAGCTTTCCGTAAGATGTCATTCTCCAGGGTGCCCGTCAACCGTCCTCCACCCAGTAGTGAATTTTGAAGTCCATCTTGAGCTTGAAGTCATGGGGTTGTCATCATCTTGACTCTCACATCTCCCTTATGAATCACTCAACCAACCCCTGCCTATGAGCATAGCAAAATTAAACTACTTCGTCCCGGGCCATGGTAACAAGGGGAATTGGTTTCATCCTACCTCATGATACTACTCAAGAACATAACTTAAAATTCTCCTACTGCATGCATGGTGGGGAGGTATAATTCTAATGCAATAAAATCATAGGTATTGTAAAATAAATCATGATCAAATGACTTGCCTGGCTGACGGTCTTCAAAAGCTAGGGACTCGTGATATGAAGCCAGCACTCAGGAAATTCTACCGAATCAAACAATAGCACAAATAAGTATGGCACAATATAACATAACAACAAGTTGGAAACAAAACACCCAAGCACTCAAACCAAAAATCCAAAGAAAACTCGGAGAAATCAAATCAAGGTTTTCACCACATCAAGCAACAAATAGTTTTACACAACTAAAACTTTTCTTAACAGAACCTAAGCATGGGTTTTGCTAACTAACAGAAGGGAAAACATCATATAAACTAGGAGCAAAAAGAATCACATCAAAAGCTATTATAGAACTCCTATTATGCCTATAACAATCCTAGCAAAGAAAAATAAAATAAAATTTTTATTCTACTGTAAATAAAAGTTCATCCTCTGTAGCTACAGAAACTAATCTAAAATAAACTATAACATAGTAAAAATAAAATTATTTACTAAATAAAACAATAGGAAAACAGTAGCTAGTTAAATAAACAAGAAATACATGATTTTGACTAAAACTATTTTTTTATTAAATCTAAAATACCCAAATAAATCCCTACTGCTAGGCAAAGTCAAAACAAAGCAGTGACAAAAAGAATCACTAAAATAAAATAATCCTAACTCATTTTATAGCAAAATTACTAATCTGTCTAAAACTAGAATAAAACAATTTCTAATAATTTAAACATGGCCAAACATATTTTCTACAGAAACTACAACAAATTTGCAAACTAACAAAAAAAAGAATCAATTAAAAATATTAAGTAACCTAAAAGATATGGATTTTACAAAACTGAAACTATTCTGCTAAAAACAGAAACGAAAAATAAAACTAAAAAGAAAAACTGGCGCTACGGGCCTATCTAACGCTCGGGCGACAAATAACTAAAACGCGCCCGAGGGAATAAACCGATTCGGGCCGGTCTAACTAACCGCTAACTAAACCAAATAAACCGAAACTAAACCGGGCTTTATTTAAAATAAACCGCATTCTTCGCTAGATCTAATCTAAACCCTAGATTATAGATCGGACGGTGGTGGGGAGTTCGGCGACTCACCGGTGGCGGCACGACGGCGACGGCGACGGCTCGGCGGCGACGACGGTGTGGTGGCTCGGTGGTCGGGAAGGCAGCGGAGGCGTCCGGCGAAAAGTGCGGAGCGAGGGGAGGTCGAGGTGGGTTCGGTGGAGCCTGGGGGGGGCCTGGAGGCGGGCAAGGGCAATGGCGCGGGCGGCGGCGCCGAGCTCGAGGGATTGCGGCGAGGTAGAGGGTTAGGCGAGGGGAAAGTGGGGAACGGGTCGAGGGCGCGGTATTTATAGGGGCGGCCAGCTTGGAGGAGGCGGATCCGGGAAGGAGATCCCGCGATCTCCGGATTCCCATGAGGCGGCGACGCATGGCGTGGAGAGGAAGAAGAAGGGGTGGGGCAAGGTCGTCGAGAGAGGGGAGAGGGGTGAGCGACAGGCCACCGAGGGGAGAGGGTTCTGCACGCGGCTCAAGGGCGTAATGGCTCAAGGCTGGGTCGGTTTTACTGGCCGGGTCGGCTGGCTGGCTGGGGGTCCTTTCCCTTTTTTTTGAAAAAGGGGGAGGGGGAAATATATATAATATATTTTTTTATATAGGACATATATATATCAAAATGATCAGGGGAATTTATCCTACAATTTGAACATTTTTCCAGGGGCAAAACTCAAACTTAAAAAAAACATTTTCTAAAAATCCCAAATAAAATCAGAGTTGAATTCAAACTTTTGGCAACATTTTTCATCTGACATTTTGGAGTGTCATGTTTACTCCTCTCATACTTTTTCTCAAGTATTTGTAGGGCATTGTTTTGAAATAAATTTCAACCGCCAATTTGAATTCAAATTCCACAAACTCAAAAACCTCTGAAATACTTCAAATGTCACTCAATTCAAACAATAATGCATAGATGCTTAGCTATAATTGTAAAACATTCCAAATGGGAAATTTGGGATGTTACATATTGACATGTATTCCCTCCATCCAGAAATAAATGGATGGGTCTAGGTGTATCTCAGTTCTAGATACATCCAATTTTATCCATTTCTGCGACATTTAATCCGAACGGAGGGAGTATGATGTAAGAGCTAGGGATACGACAGGACAACACAGTAAAAAAACACTGAAAAACCCACTGCAGAACCAAAGTATTCAAACCCACTGATATGAGATAGTACACTCATGCAGCTCAGGATGCAAAACTACTAGGCAGTTTTCCTTACAAAAATCAACATTGTGGCCTTTAATCATACATTTTGCTACAACTAAATTTAGATCAAATAAAGGTTGTATTCACGCCGATTAACAAAATACATGCTGATGTAAATATATAGTAATATACAACAGGTACTTACATCTACATTGGAGCACAGAGAATTCCTGCAAGAATCTTTCCTCATAAATGATACCATTGCAGAAATTCTTCTATCTGTTAAGCTTATTTTCTAAAAAGAGATATGGGTAAGAAACATGTAGAAAATATGATCAGCATGCTATAAAATTTCATGATGCAAGGATACGCACACGCTTCTTAGAATTGAGTTGACATATTTTTGCTGGATCGAGCGGACTAGTTCTTTGGCCACCGGAATCGCTTGTTATCGTGAGGAATTGGGTTTCTCTGTCTTTGGAGCAAAGATGTATAAAAACTGGACTTGGTTTATTATCTCATGGCATTTGGATCTTTTGCAAAGGCCTTGTTTGTAACCCTTCAGATTCTAACATAGTCGTCTTCCCCTTGCATGCCTTGTATACAAGAATGGTGCTTTAATTATAAAACATGTCGACAGAGAGATGGAATAGGTACTGAAGAATAGAAAGGCATGACATATTGACATGTATTCCCTCCATCCGGAAAAGAAATGGATGGGTCTAGGCGTATTTCAGTTCTAGATACATCCTTTTTTATCCATTTCGGCAACATGTAATTCGGACGGAGGGAGTATGGTGTAAGAGCTAGGGATACGACAGGACAACACCGCAAAAAAACAATAGTTGAATGTAAAACTATATGCTAGCAGAATACGTACAGAAATAACTAAGGCAACATACACGTGTATGATTGGGAAAATAAGATGGCATTGCAACAGAGCACTAGAACATCACTTCAATGTAATAAAACATGGTATGGCAGACAGATGAAGTACATACTGATGAATAACAATGCATAAGATATTCAGAAGCATGATGTCCAAATTAAGCAGATGGCATTGCGATAGAGTAGAATGACAGATTTGAATTTGAAAACATGTTATCATGAATGGAATAGGTACTGAAAACAGGAAGGCGTGACATATTTACACGCATGATCAGCATGCTAAGCACATGGCATTGCAACAGAGTAGATACACTCCAGGACATTATATGCATGTTGTACCCATATCACAGGCCAAGTTAGAGCAAGGACCTTGTGGGGTGAAGAGGATTCATCATCTTTCTACAAGTCTTCTGAAGAACTGCCTTTACATGTTCCGTCATATTGGGTATCATTGACATCAAGTTTATTGGCCTTTACATTGCTCCGTGAGGTTCTTGTGGATATATCAGTGTGTGCAATTATATACGACATGCATGGAAGACAACTAGTAGTTAGATTTATGTAATGAGTGCCTGTAGGAGACGACATAAATAGTAGGACTGGGGTTAACTAGCGAACAGGTCTCATAAACTAAAGGGAGAACACGGATGAAAGCTACAGAATATGTATCGCTTTGTACTAGATTAACTAGATGGCACACAAAAGTATTAAAGAACAACATAGGTAATACTAGAAGTGGTATAATACTATAATCACCAGCCTGTGGGATAGCATTGGCTGATGGATGATAACTATGGAACAGCGTTACCTAAAGAACAAGTATCTTAACTGAACTATGGAACAACATGAACTCCTGAACAAGACCCATAAGAGATCAACACGAATATACAGTGAAATGTGATGATCTATTTTCCATGCTTAGATGAATAACAAAGCCATAAATGTTGCACACAAGTAAGATGAGGGTACAACCTATCTGGCTGCCATCCATAGGAGTGAGCATCATGTGCTGACTTGTCGATGGCCCTGCAATTGTTGTTGTTGTCCATATCGGGCACGCGCATTCGATACAGGGAACTGTTGAGTGGGGACTATAGCTCCCTTCTGGTGTATGCTTCCCTTGTTGGAGCAGTTGTGGTGAGTCGGAAGACGGTGTGTCTGAAGATGCAGATAACGCATAATGTTAAGAACGACATATCTCTTTGATCTAAAGAAATACACTAAGAGATCAACAACAAGGTACGAGAGTGGTCACGCATCTGTTGATTGAAGAGTAAATTGGGATCACACGATTTTATTTTATTTTGTTACTGTCTGATCTACGCCGGATGGCTTGATGGCCGTCTTGTGCCTCCCGGCTGACACTGTTCGGAATCTTCCCCGAAGAGCCAGCGACCAATGGTAGAGCAGCCTGCCTCCATCGTCCGTGGCCCCAGCCAAAACCCCGCTCCCCGCCCCACCGCACTGCCGTGGTTGCGCCGCCCCCGGGCCAATCCACAAAGACTCCCCGTCATCCAGATCCGGCGGCGGCAGTACCTTCAACCCACGCAACTCTAAAAGATAGCCATCTAAGCGCTGCTTCCGCGGCGAACTTGCGGCCCCGCACCCTTACGTTAGACACCAGCCAACCGGCAGCCTAGGAGCTCCGCTGCCTCGAGGGGTGCTTCCTATTGGGAATCGATTGGCCTGTAATAAAAATTCAGAGAACTGACGCCTAAATAAAGTGATTTGAGATGAGGGTGCGACCTATCTGGCGGCATGGTGAAGTAGGCAGGTCCAGCTGTCGAGTCGGTGAGGCCGGCGCGGTTGCGGTGGCGACCGGCAGCAGGGAAAGAGCGATGTCGCGACGGTACGGCTACGCGGAAGCAGCGCCAGGACTCTGGACGGACCCGAAGTTGGAGCCGCTCCGGCGCCGTGAACAACTGCAGGGGTGAATCGGCTCGATGCAGTTCACGCCGTCGTCGAGGCAGCACCAAAGAAGACGGAGTAAGAGGCACACGACCCAGTGCACGACGGCAAATGGACAGCGTCTCCGGCATTAGGGAGGAGGCGGCTGTGAAATTGGTGCGGTGGGGGGCGCCATGGAGGTGGGGCTGAGGTTTCGTGGCTCAGAGAAGGGAGCTTCAGGAGAAGGTGATTTGGCGCCCACGAGGTATGAATGGGGGGGGGGAATTGGGAGGAGGGGAACCATGTCTTACAGACGCATTTGTCTGAAATGTGAGGGGGAGTTACAGTTCTACCCTTGCCTATAGGCTTCTCGTCTTGGGTCTGTGTACTGAGGGTCGGGGATAGTAGAGTCCAAATAGTGGGCGGGAGCGATTTCGGGCGAGGAGGGCGTGTTTTGAACTATAGTGGGCGCGAACGATTTTGGGCAAGGAGAGTGTGTTTTCAAATAGTGGGCGCGAGCTATTTCAGGTGAGGAGAGCGTGTTTGCCGACCATGGTTTATGAATTATTCGGCACATGTCATTTCGGCCGAGGAGAAGGTGCGCTTGGATGAAGTTACGAACCTACCCTCGATGTACAACGGGCCAATTGATGTGTGTCCCACATAGGACGGAAATTTTGCGTCTCCCATTTATTTGCTCGGGCGAATTCCACCGAGATTAGAGGATTTTTAATGGTTCGTTCAAATTTTGGGTGAGAGAGCATCCACGTCTACCTTACCAAGTCGATTCGAATCAAATTTTGAAATATTAGCTTGCCACTTCTTTTTTAGATGGAGAGATGATGCTTGGGAGTAATGTGTTTTTACATGCTCGTTGCTAGCGATTTACTATATGACAAATAGTTGACCCACTCAAAAACGCGAATCAACCCCAAAATGAAATATCTCGATTCAATGAAATAGCTCGCTCAAGAGGGTCAAAATAGTGAACTAAATCCCAAATTGAACACCTCAATCGAGTAGCATGCTGTACAGTATTATAGTACTCCATGAACATGTTGAAACTCAAATTAATGAACTTGTTTGATATACGCATATATCCGTTCATGTGTGGATTGCAGACAACATGTTCTCCAATTTAAATATTTGAATGCAAGTTTATATCGAAACATGGTTTATAAAACGCGACCTCCCCCTCTCCCGCACTCCTGTTCTCTCTCTCTCTTTCTATCTCTCTCTCTCTCTCTCTCTCTCTCTCTCTCTCCGACAATCTTCAATTACATGCACGCATCCGACACAAAAACCTTGTTGGTCCCTCTCCCTTTCTCTCCATCTCTCTCTCTCTCTCCCTCTCTCTCTCTCTTTGTGTGTGTGTGTTGGGGGGGTCTTTCTAGTTCTCATGCATATATACACCATCTATAGGTCTCTCTCGCACACTATGTATGATACTCTAGCTAGTCCAAGCTAGATATCCTGGGTGCACTCATCGTACGCACACAAATTCCTTGTCTCTTTGCCCGTAACTCTCTCACGAACCACTATGTCGTCTCGGAGCTCTCCCCCCCCCTCTCTCTCAAACTCTCCATCCACCTGGGTCACACATACACATGCATATCTCACTCGCACTCGATAGGCCCATCTAAAACTCTATCTCTCTCCCTTGTTCTCTCTCCATCTCACACGCACACACACAATCTCATGCCCAGCTAGCCAAGTATGATGGTCTCTCACTCAATTGTAGGCACACGCAGTCCTCCCTATATGTATATGACTAGCTAATCTTAGTCTCCATCACAAACATGTGCATGGTCTATCTCGATTTCTCTCGGGACATCTTTCTATCGCGCACGCAGTCCCTCGATCTCCCACCCATATAGTCCCCTCACGATCTCGAGGGGATCTCTCTATCACAAACACACCCTCTCTCCCTCCCCATTAGTCCATGCAATCCATGTGTCCCTCTCGACCTTTTTTCCTTGTTGGCCAGACCTCTATTGGACATGTGCTTTCTGAGGGTGTCTCTCTCCGTTGCGAACAATCACACACTAGCTATCTTCGTGTATCTCCTCGCCTCGCTTTTCCATCTCGGAGATGCATGCGTGATATGTTCGCATAAGAAACGAAAAAACAAACTATCTCTCTAATTTATCATTTGTTGTCACTTTCTCTTTCACACACATACTCTTTTTGCACACTTACTCATTCTCCTTCACACGCACTTGATCTGTCTCGACCGAGGCACTCTCCTCGGTCCATAGCATATAGATTTATTGAAAAGTCAAACATCACAAAGTTTGACCATGTACGTGGAGAAAAAGAATTACATCTAGTACGGCAAACATATACCATTAGATTCACCATGAGATGTAGTTTTGTATGATGTATCTTTGGTATTGTAGATATAAATAACATTTGCGTAAACCTGATCAAAGTTTCCAAAGTTTGACTTCTAAAAATTTGCATACCTTTGCATTATCGAGCCGGATGGAATATCTCTTTCCCCCTCTCAGCTATCCGACGCACCACTCAGCCTTATCGGGCTCCTCAATCTCTCTCAAACTTTGTTGGTCAGTTTGGTTCGTGACCGACCCTCATGCCTTGATGGTCGACATCGCTCGGTGTGGACGTGAAATGTAAAATATTTCTGCCTGGCCAAGCTTGTGTGGTGCTCAAGCGTTTGGTTCATGCCCGGCCGTGCAAAGCATCAACGTCCCATCACCAATCCATGCATCAATTATGTAATGCTAATATCCATCCATGTTGTCGTTAGCCTCGTGGCGCTTTGACCCGAGCACGGCCAGCGTTCAAATCGGTCGCCTAGGCCAGGCTACTTGAAGTGTCTGGAGTTCAGCCAGACTAATTAAAGTGCAAGGGAAACCAGGCCAGGCGGGCTTTCTTTTTCACAGGGTAGCAACCAAACAAGCGTGCATGAAATCCAGCCACAACCCCTGTGCCAGGAAAAAAGATGCTCGTATGCAAGCCAAACTTGCCTTATATCTCCCTGGTACATACACATGTCTCGCTCGTGCTATACATATAGACCCATCCAACACTCTCCGCCTTGTTCTCTCTCCATGTGACACGCACCCCTAAGTACCATAATCCCTCACTCCATCATAGGCTCTGCTTTGGATCCATGGGTTAGAGTTAGTTTGGGTTAGTTTGGAGTCAACTAACCCAAAAAGATCCAAACAGAGGGTTAGTTTGGGTTAGATGCATCTAACCCATCCAAAAATACTAACCCATCCAAGAGGTGCTTATTTGGGTTAGTTCTTCTCGGGCCACTAATAAACACTTTTTCTCTCGCCTCCCCGCAGCAGAGATCCCTCCCACTTCCTCGAAGCTTCTCGTCCTCTCCCTTCCTCCCTCTCGCACCGCTTGAAGGTGCCTCGCCAGATCCGCGCTCCATCTAACCCCTGCCATCCAAACACCTCTTTACTTAGAGTTAGTTCGGGGTTAGTTCAGGTTAGAATCTAACTCTAACCTCTAACCGAGTTAGAGTATCCAAACAGGCCATAGGCGCAAGCACTCCCCTCCTAAGTATGATTATCTCTTACTAGCCATCGTGAACACACGTATTGTCTCCTTCCATCCATACGTCTATCTCGATATCTCTCGGGGCATCTTCTATCACAAGACACACCTTTTCACTCGATCTCCCACCCATGTAATCCCATCACGATCTCCAGGGGATCTCTCCTCCCCATGTCTGCATTTTCTCCGTACGTCTCTCTCGACCTCTCTCCCTTGTTTGCCAGACCCCTCTTGGCCACGTGCTAGGGGTCTTGCTCTCTCGGTTCCAAACAACCACACACTATCTCCTCATCTTGCCTCCGTTGTTGAAGATGCATGTGTGATATGTTTGCATAAGACACACAAGTTTTTTCTCTACTTTTATCGTGTGTTGTCCATGTCTCTTTCACACACGCACACACACTTTTTTCACTCTCTCTCTAGTTAGGGACTCTGTCACGTCCATAAGCATATGGATGTTTTGAAAAGTCAAACCTCAGAAAAGTTTGACCAGGTATATGTGGAGAAAAACATTTACATCTGTAACGATCATTAGATTCAACACAACATGTAATTACTTTAAACTATAATTTATCTTTGGTATTGTAGATATAAGTAATTTCTTTATAAAATTTGTCAAAGTTTCAAAAGTTTGACTTAAAAATGTTGGAACTACATTATCGAGCGGAGGGAGTAGCTCTTTCTCTCTCTCTGCTATCTCTCACGGGCCTCCCTCTCACTCGAACTCTCTATACCGACGGATTATATGCTCACCGTGTGTCGATTGTATAGCTTCAGATATTGTTTAGTTGACCGTCAACCAATCCACATGCTGCCTTGTCACCGTGTTACTGTATCTTCGCAGTGCCGGCCCATGTGGCGGTGGGTGAAAATAAGTAAACTAGAGGCCCATCTCGACACGCCGGTGAAGTAAACAATGTTGAAACCACTCGGGTAGCACCTCGCACGCTAGTAAATTGAGGGCGATTGAGGACAAACTTCTATGCGCGAAGGACGACTTCACAAGACACCACCATCGGGCGGCATGCATGAAGGACGACTCGCGCACACCCAGCACACAACACACACCAAAGACACGTGTACACCAAATCGCCACGGTTGAGATGGACGGTGAGGCAGCCAACAAGTGGAGGCGGCTCGAGCCAAAACCGCATCCGGCGAGCCTGGACTTCATCAACAGCCTCCCCGATGACATGCTGCTCGTCATCATTGGCCTCCTCCCCACCAAATCTGCCGTGCGGACCGCCCTGCTCTCCCGGCGATGGCGCCCCCTCTGGCGCTGCGTCCCCCTCAACCTCACCGTCGATTTGCCTCTGCGACGGGGATTGCAAACGCATGGCCACAGTCTCCAAGATTCTTTCATCGCACCCTGGGCCATCCAGACGCCTTGACATCCGCATGTTCAGTACCAACTGCAAGGTCCAACCCAAGTTTGACGAGTGGTTCTTATCTCCCGCCCTAGATCAGCTCGAGGAGCTCAGTTTGAAGCTGGACGATGTCGCTCTCTGCCGCCATCCGCGCTCCGCCTCGCGCCAACGCTGCACCGCGCCAGCTTCAGCTCTTGCTATCTTCCCCATATTAATGCCGCGCCCGCCCTTCTTCTCCCACAACTCAAGCAGCTCAACCTCTTCGACGTTGTCATCTCAAAGAAGGCTATGGAGCACCTGCTCCGCAGCTGTATCACGCCGAGTACCTTCGTCTTGAGCAGATCCACGGGTTCATTAGCCTCCACATCGCCGATTTAATCTCCGATGGATTTATGTGTCTTGCTGGCCCCGCAACAAGACATCAATTGGGAAGAGATCACTCCAGTTGTTCCACGTTATGGTCATTGAGAATGCGCCTTTCCTTGAGAGATTGATTGTATTGGATCTAGAAGGTCCAACAAAAATCAGGGTTATTGCCGCGCCGAAATTGACAGCATTGGTGTACTCGTCTGCCAAATTCTCCGAACTCTTTATTGGATCCGTAATCGTTCAGGTACAGCACTCATTTTCTTCTCCGTCTTCTTGAAATTCACATTTTTAAATTTCTTCTTGATGTATTTACGACCGTCTTCCAGAAAATGATTACCACAAGCTTGACCCAGTCCATGCGCATAGTGAAGATCTTAGCACTAAAATCTATCGGCCCCAATCTGGATCAAGTTGTTGGATTCCTTACATGCTTTCCGTGCACGGAGAAGCTACTCATCGAGGTGAAACTTCTTTCCTATAAGTAAATGGTAATCACAGCGTACCTCAATTTTTTCGTAATTTTCCCAAATTACGATGACAAGTGCACTGTTCAAATTGCATCTACGCACTGCACCGAAAGAAATGTTTTTAGTATTTTTTTTCTCATGTGATCATATGCATCGTTTTTATGTTGTACTACTATAGTAGCCTAGGCTAGTCATGGTGGAAAGTAACTTAGACTACTCCAGTAACTCTATGGTTACCCTAAGAGCAAGTACTACCTCCGTCCTGGTTTACTCTTCCAATTTTGTAGTATCAAAATTTGAGCATAGATTTAACTGACAAAATGTTAATGCATGTCACTAAGTACTATATCGTTGGATTCGTATTTGAACATAATCTCAAATGGTGTAATTTTTAATGCATGTCACTAAGTACTGTTTTCCGGCCTTCTCCGGTGCCACCGTGACCCAACTTGCCATATCCTCATAAGCCCCCACTGGCCCAACGTCACTCGCCACGCCCGCCATGCCCCCGCCCGTCCGCGGTAGGCGACGCCGGAGGCGGTCACCGCCGGAACTAGTGTTCAGTTTTTCACCGGAAGGCAGACGGAGGGAGGAGGCATTCTTTCTGTCTTTAGATGGCAATGCGCAGGTTGAGGAGTTGTTGGAGCGCGACCGCATGGCGGAGGAGCAGGAGTTGTTGGAGCGCGACCGCCTGGCGGAGGAGCAGCGTATCACCGATTTGCGTCGCCAGCGGGACATGGAGCAGTAGCGCACCGACGCTCTGAGTTGCAAGCAGAGCGCCCGCAACAGGGCCGACTACATGGAGGCCGGCGCCCGGCAAATAGCCCTGGAGGCTGTCGGGCACGCACGCGTTCGCGACGCCGATTTTTAGTACCAGCTCGTCAAGTGGGTTTCCCGCTTGGAACCGAAGCTTCGGTGGACCACGCCGGCATGGAAAGGGCCAACGCGCACGAGCAACGCGCCCTATCGCACCTCTGGCAAGTCCGAGGCGAGGCGCAGGACGCCGGTGCCGGCGTTTAGCGTGTACCACAGATGGCGGCCGGCATCGTCTAGTTAGCTAAGAGTAAGTTAGTACTTGTACGCTACTAGAGTATTAGTGGGAGTAGATAGTTAACTTGGCTATGATGGTTGTCAATGTGGAAGTTCAGTACTCTATATGTGGATCAGACCTGTTACTTTGCTCTGAATGTTGAACTTTCTGTTTGAACGTATGGAATGGGCTGTTATTTTTTTAAATGGGTTGTATTTGTCCTCCACGGGTTTAGAGGCTGACTTGTGGGCCTAGAAAATTGACGCGTACACAATCAGGAGATGATTGTACGTGGAGAGGATGGCAGCAGGGACCCGCTAAGGTCATGGTAGTACGCAAGCAAGTGCCTCCTTATTTCAAGCCAATAAAAAAATGGCTCCTCCTAGTGGATTTCTGACATCTGGGTCCCATGCCATTGTCAACGTAGTCAATAAACGAGAATTGCACAACGAGCGGCCGACACCGTGGACCCAAAGAGCTCGCCCAGATTATTTTTGTTTTGGGTTAATTTGATAAATGCCTCCAGAAATGCCACCGCAATTTCCAAACTTTGAAAAATGCCATTTCATGCCATTTCTAGTGGCATTTTTCAAGTCCGGAGTGGTGTTTTTCAAAGTTTGCAAACTGCAGTATGCTTTTTCAAAGTTTGCAAAATTGCAAGAGATTTTTCAAACTTTGGAAATTGCAGTGGCATTTTTCAAAGTTTGAAATTGCTTTATGAATCGCCATAATTGGAGTGGCATTTATCTAATTTGTTTTTGAGACGCAGGTGTCAACTGGGCTGTAAGGGACACTCGCCTGTCTAGACAGCCTTTTCTTTTATGTTTACCATGCACCAGCCCAAAGAGTTTTTTTTCTTTACGAAAATGGCTAGCCCGGTTTTTTGTGATTTGTCAAGTAAGTCGCTTTATCGTGCCTATTGGGCTGCAAATCTTTCAAGATGAGGAGAGCTTCATTCGGCTGGCCGAGAAAATGGCCTATCAAGAATGAGAAATGGGTTGTACATTTTTAAAACACATCAAACCGGCAATTAGTTTCAAATATCTTTTTTTCATTTCGAGATTTTAAATTGCATTGATTTTTATGCGTGGACAATTTATTGGATTTTATATGGATATACATTTATTTTTTAAATCAGTCTAAATGTGACTCAAAATTTCGAGATTAAAAACAGTTCAGACCGCACCGACATATGCAAAATTTTGTATAATTTTTTAACCGTGGCCACAATATGGGCTGTGATGCTAACAAAAATAATATGGGCTCCAAAAAAACCCGTAAGAATTAGCAAATGGGTTGTAAACTATTTGAAATAATGGCAGATGGGTTGTATGTTGTTTTCCACAGATTTGAGGCTTTCCACAGATGGCATGTATATTGTGGGATGTCCATCCAACGGTCGTCGTGCTTCTTCAATCTCTACTCTTCCTGCTCCAGCCGCTCAAACAAGCGCCATGGGACTGCTCGCCCTCCTCCCGGCCGGGTCTTTGCATGGAGGCCTCACCGCCCCACCGTACTCCCATTGTTGGCCTAGCCATCCCTCTACTCACCCACAGTCCCACACCTGCTGTTATTCTCCGGTGACGGCAGACGAACCAAGAACCCTCGTGACAACAGATTCGTACTCCCCTGCGTGAGAAACAATCGCCGAAGTCTTCCTCGCCTCCGTGTCGTTCCCTTCCTAGGCCTCGCCATTGTCCACCGCCCTGGTGCTCTCGGCGTGGCGTGGTCAACGACCGACATGCATCTGAAGTGGACTGTACATGGAGAGGCTGACAGCTGGGTCCACGGCCGCATGCAAGGAAATGCCTCCTTATTACGTGCAAAATAATGATTCCTCCACCTGACATCTGGGACCCACCGAAAGGGCCTCTGTATTTCCCGAAAAAAACGTTACCGCCGCTGACAGCTCGGACCCACCAGTTATATCTTCGCACGCAAGGAAGTGCCTCCTTATTACGCCCAAAAAAAGAATACGCCCCCTGCTAGCTGGGACCCAGTATAGTGGGCCTACTAAGTTGACGGGGACGAAGGGCTTTGTCAACTTAGTCAATATGCACGATTCTAGCTCAATTGACCATATGATGTCCATCCAACAGCCATAGTGCTTCTTCAACCTCTCGTCTTCTTGCTCCAGCCGCCCAAAGCAGCGCCGGTCGTGCCGCCTGCTCCTGCCTCCCGTGGCCGGCTGTGCTGCCGTGGAGGCCTCACCGCCCCCATACTACTCCCACCGCCGCCAAAGCCATCCCTCCACCGCACTCACCCACACCCCTGTTATTCTGGCGTGGCGGCAGCCGAACCAGTGAACCCTCGTACTCCTCTCCGCGTGGGCATCCACTGCCGCGTCTTCCCCGGCTCCGCGTCGTCCCCTTCCTAGGCCTCGCCGTCGTCCACCGCCGTGGTGCTCTCGGCGCGGCGTGGTCAATGTGGTTAACATCGGAAGAATACTGTACGTGGAGACTCTGACAGCTCGGTCCACGGCAGCCGCAAGGAAGTGCCTCCTTATTACGCGGAAAATAATTATTCCTCCACCTGACAGCAGGGACCCACCGAACGGGCCACCAGTATTTCGTGAAAAAAACGTTTGCCCCTGACTGCTAGGACCCACCCGAGGGGCCCCCGTTTTTTGAAAAAAAAACGCCCCCCCCCCCTGCTGTCAGCTCGGACCCACCGGAAGTGCCTCAATATTACGCACAAAAAAATGAATACCCTTGCTAGCTGGGACCCACCTTGGTGGGAGGCTGACTTGTGGGCCTACTAAGTTGACGGGGACGGAGGGATTTGTCAACTTAGTCAATATAAACGATTCTAGCTCCAAAGGACCGTGATGATGTCCATCCAACGGCCGTAGTGCTTCTTCAACCTCTGGTCTTCTTGCTCCAAATTACCAAAGCAGCGTCGGTCGTGCCGCATGCTCCCGCCTCCCGTGGCGGATGTGCCGCAGAGGCCTCACCGCCCCTACTATTCCCACTGCTGTCCAGGCCTGGCGACGGGCAGCCTCACACCGCAGCCGAACCAGTGAACCCTCGTACTCCTCTCCACGCGGGCTTCCACTGCCGCGTATTCCTCGGCTCCCCGTTGTCCCCTTCCTAGGCCTCGCCGTCGTCCACCGCCCTGGTGCTCTCAGCGCAGCATGGTCAACGTGGTCAAGGAACGACTTCCATCGGACGTAGACTGTACGTGGAGAGGCTGGCAGTTGGGTCCACGGCCGCAGCAAGGAAGTGCCTCCTTATTACGCGGAAAATAATTATTCCTCCACCTGATGCCAGGGACTCCACCGGACGGGCCACCGATTTCGCGAAAAACGCTTTCCCCGATCGCCGGGACCCACCAGCTACACCTTCGCACGCAAGGAAGTGCATCCGGGCAAAGAAAATGATTCGCCCCCCTGACTGTTGGGACCCACCAGCTACATCTTCGCACACAAGGAAGTGCCTGACAGTCGGGACCCACCTGGTCGAAGCGTACGTAGCGTTGTCATTCTGGTCGCATACGTGTACATACATACTGGTCATTGTAGAGGCACGCACGTGTCGTGGTAGAGGCGCGCACGTAGCATGTACACGTACGTACAGCGGCCAGGGTGCAAGAAAGAAAATACGGCCACGTACGTACATACGGGCAGGGTCTCGAATGCCTACTCGCGCATACGTACGGCGAGGGCTCGTGTACATGGCTGGGTTGGAACAGAGAAGCAGCATCGTCATCGTGTTCATGGGGAGGCAATTAAATGTGTCATGTTCATGGGGAGGCAACGGAATGCTCGTGTTCATCGGGAGGCAACGGAACGCGTGGGAGCCAACCATCTTGGAAGGAACAGACAATGGAAACGAGGTCTGGCGTACCGCAGAATAGAGGAAACGACCTTGTGTTCAACCGGCCACGTTCGGAACGGGGTCCTGTTGATCGGGAGGTGTGGCGCATCGCGAAAGCGGATTTAAACGGACCTCCTACGGTCAAACGGGGTCCTATTGATCGGGAGGGTGTGGCGCACCGCAAAACGGATTTAAACGGACCTCCTACGGTCAAACGGGGTCCCGTTGATCGGGAGGGTGTGGCGCATCGCAAAATGGGATTTAAACGGACCTCCTACGGTCGAAACGGGGCCCTGTTGCTCGGGAGGGGTGTGGCGGACCGCAAAATGGACGAAGCGGACTTGTGTTGGAGCGCTACGGTCGAAACGGGGGTCCTGTTCATCGGGAGGGGTGTGGCGTACCGCAAAACGGGACTCCACGGGATACTGTTCTTCTCCACCGTCGACCTCCTCCAGCCTCCACGGGCTCCTGTTCATCCAGCCTCCACCGCGCGCTACTCCACCGGCTACTGTTCAACCACCCCTCCACCGTCTCATCGCTCATCCAGCCCTCCACACCACGGGTTCTGTTCAACCACCCTCCACCGCTTCATCGCTCATCCAGCCCTCCACACCACGGGTCCTGTTCATCCAGAGGCAAACGCCACCGCTCATTGTTCATCCAACCCCCGCCGCAACGCTCACTGTTCATCCCAGAGGCAACATCGGTCGGCTTTAGTTAGCAGCAGTAGCGAAGGAATCGCTCGATCGGGTTCAGTTAACAGCCATCGATCGATCGCTCAGGTTCAATTAGAGCCCAACGCCTCGCTCGGGTTCAGTTAGAGCCAACGCCTCACACACGCTGCAGCGTCGTGTACGAGAAACGCAGCGCATCGCCGCCCCGACCTCCCACCGTAACCGCAACTCCCGAAATTTTCCTCGCCTCGCTTCTACCATGGTTTTTTCCGTCATGGACGGCCCAAAGAATGTCATGCAGCTGCGTCTCCGCCCGCCCAGACGAAAAGCCCATTTTCTTTCATGATTTTTTGTCATAGAAGTAGGAGCCCACCACATCTATGATGATACCGGGTTTTGTCACAATTATCGTCATAGAAGTGTCATATGTATGACAGAAAAAAATTGCGTTTGGCCCAAAATGTCACGGATGTGTCTTTTTTTTGTAGTGAAGAACCTCGCAACCAACGCGATAAATGGGTTTTCAATCCCTTCACGGTCACTTACGAGAGTGAGATCTGATAGAGATGATAAGATAATATTTTTGGTATTTTTATGATAAAGACTAAAAGTAAAGAAAGCAAAATAAACGGCAATAGAAATCGCTTGTTGATGGGAGATTAATATGATGGAAAATAGACCCCGGGGCCATAGGTTTCACTAGTGGCTTCTCTCAAGATAGCATAAGTATTACGGTGGGTAAATGAATTACTGTCGAGCAATTGATAGAATTGAGCATAATTATGAGAATATCTAGGCATGATCATGTATATAGGCATCACGTCCGTGACAAGTAGACCGAAACGATTCTGCATCTACTACTATTACTCCACACATCGACCGCTATCCAACATGCATCTAGAGTATTAAGTTCATAAGAACAGAGTAACGCTTTAAGTAAGATCACATGATGTAGAGGGATAAACTCATGCAATATGATATAAACCCCAACTTTTTATCCTTGATGGAAACAATGCAATACGTGTCATTTACCCTGCTGTCACTAGGATCGAGCACCGCAAGATTGAACCCAAAGTTAAGCACTTCTCCCATTGCAAAAAAGATCAATCTAGTAGGCCAAACCAAACTGATAATTTGAAGAGACTTGCAAAGATAACCAATCATACATAGAAGAATTCAGGGGAGATTCAAATATTGTCATAGATAATCTTGATCATAAACCCACAATTCATCGGATCTCGATAAACACACCGCAAAAGAAGAGTTACATCAAATAGATCTCCAAGAGAATCGAGGAGAACTTTGTATTGAGATCCAAAGAGAGAGAAGAAGCCATCTAGCTAATAACCATGGACCCGAAGGTCTGAGGTAAACTACTCACACATCATCGGAGAGGCTATGGTGTTGATGTAGAAGCCCTCCCTGATCAATGCCCCCTCCGTGAGTGTCAAAAAGGCCCCAAGATGGGATCTCACGAATGCGAGAAGGTTGCGGCGGTGGAATTAGGTTTTCGTGGTGCTCCTCAATGGTTTGGGGGTACGTAGGTATATATAGGAGGAAGAAGTAGGTCGGTGGAGCCACGAGGGGCCCACGAGGATGGAGGGCGCGCCCAAGGGGGTAGGCGCGCCCCCTACCTCGTGGCTTCCTCGTCTGTTGCTTGGCATCCACTCCAAGTCTTCTGGATCACGTTTGTTCCGAAAATCACGTTCCCGAAGGTTTCATTCCGTTTGGACTCCGTTTGATATCCTTTTCCTTCGAAACACTGAAATAGGCAAAAAAATAGCAATTTGGGCTGGGCCTCCGGTTAATAGGTTAGTCCCAAAATAATATAGAAGTGTATAATAAAGCCCATTAAACATCCAAAATAGAATATAATATAGCATGGAACAATAAAAAATTATAGATACGTTGGAGACGTATCACCATGCAACGGATGCACTAAGAGCTATAAGTGTATGAAAGCTCAAACTGAAAACTAAGTGGGTGTGCATCCAACTTGCATGCTCATGAAGACCTCGGGCATTTGAGGAAGCCCATCATCAGAATATACAAGCCAAGTTCTATAATGCAAATTCCCACTAGTATATGAAAGTGATAACTCAAGAGACTTTCTGTATGAAGAACATGGTGCTACTCTGAAGCACAAGTGTGGTAAAAGGATAGTAGCATTGCCCCTTCTCTCTTTTTCTCTTTTTTTTGTTTTTTTTTGTTTTGGGCTCTTTGGCCTTTTTTTTGGGATCTTTGGCCTCTTTTATTTATTTAAGTCCGGAGTCTCATCCCGACTTGTGGGGGAATCATAGTCTCCATCATCCTTTCCTCACATGGGACAATGCTCTAATAATGATGATCATCACACTTTTATTTACTTACAACTCAATATTACAACTCGATACTATAACAAAATATGACTCTATATGAATGCCTCTGGCGGTGTACCAGGATGTGCAATGATCTAGCATAGCAAAGATATCAAAATACGGACAAGCCATGGAAATATCATGCTAGCTATCTTTCGATCATGCACAATGAATGCTCAAGTCATGTATATGATGATGGTGGAAGTTGCATGGCAATATATCTCGGAATGGCTATGGAAATGCCATAATAGGAAGGTATGGTGGATATTTTGAGGAAGATATAAGGAGGCTTATGTGTGATAGAGTGTACCGTATCATGGGGTTTGGATGGCCGGCGAAGTTTGCACCAACTTTCGAGGTGAGAAAGGGCAATGCACGGAACCGAAGAGGCTAGCAAATTGCGGAAAGGTGAGAGTGCGTATAATCCATGGACTCAGCATTAGTCATAAAGAACTCACATACTTATTGCAAAAGTTTATTAGCCATACAAGAAAAGTACTAATATGCATGCTCATAGGGGGATAGATTGGTAGGAAAAGACCATCGCTCGTCCCCGACCGCCACTCATAAGGAAGACAATCAAAAAATAAATCATGCTCCGACTTCATCACATAACGGTTCACCATACGTGCATGCTTCGGGAATCACAAACCTTAACACAAGTATTTCTACCAATCCACAATTACTCACTAGCATGACTCTAATATCACCATCTTTATATCGCAAAACTATTGCAAGGAATCAAACATATCATATTCAGTGATCTACAAGTTATATGTAGGATTTTATGACTAACCATGTGAATGACCAATTCCTATTAACTCTCTAAATAGATATAAGTGAAGCATGAGAGTTTAATTCTTTCTACAAAAGACATGCCCACGCTCTAACAAATATAAGTGAAGCAAAGGAGCATTCTACAAATGGTGGTTTTTTATGTGTAGAGAAACAGCCAATCCAAACTTCAAAAGATATAAGTGAAGCACATGAAGCATTCTATAAAGCCATACTCAGAAGGTATAAGTGAAGTGCAAAGAGCATTCTATAAATAACCCAAGGACTATCTTATACCAGAATGGTGCATTATTAAAATAAAAATAAAAATCAAACGACGCTCCAAGATTTACGCATATCATGTGACGAATAAAAATATAGCTACAAGTAAAATTACCGATGATTGTTAGAAGAAAGAGGGGATGCCTTAAGGGGCATACCCAAGCTTAGTTGCTTGGGAGTCCTTGAATATTACCTTGGGGTGCCTCAGACCCCCAAGCTTAGGCTCTTGCCACTCCTTATTCCTTCATCCATCGTGATCTCACCCAAAACTTGAAAACTTCAATCACACAAAACTTAACAAAACCCTCGTGAGATCCGTTAGTATAATAAAGCAAATAACCACTTCAAGTATTGTTGCAAACCAATTCATATTTTGTTTTTGCATTGTAGATACTATATTATAACTTCTCAATGGCTCATACCATCGATACAATCGATAGTTTCATCAAAATGAGCAAAACAATGCATGAAAAACAGAATCTGTGTTAAACAAGACAGTCTATAGCAATCTGAACATCTACCATACTTTTGTAACTCTTAAAATTCTGAAAAATTAGTACAAAATAAAAAATTATATAGCAATACTGTAAAAAAGTTTCAGAAGCTTTTGAAGTTCCAGTAAAAAATGTAAAATCATGCACTACAGCCAAAGTTTTTGTTTTTGCACCGCACATACCAACAAGCAATATAATCATCCTAAAGGCAAATCTGGCACATTATTTTTATAATACAATGGATTTGTAAAAGAGGATAATTATTTTTTTTGAAAAGTTTCTGTAATCGAGATTCACAATGTTTCCATGGGCATGAACAAAGTTCAAGGACGTCCCCTACTTCAATGGTGTACGTCTTTCTCACATTCACTTTTCCTTTTGAAAAGTTTTAGATTCCCCTCTATATTATTTTGTTTTTAAACTTTATAAAATCACACAACAGAATAAAATGACTCTAAAACTTCCGGGTTGTCTCCCTGACAGCGCTTTCTTTAAAGCCATTAAGCTAGGCATATACTGATCAAGTAATGGATCCACCCGGATCCCAAGGTATAGCAAAGCCAATTTTAATTAACAATGATTTGTAATTTAGTAGTGAACACAAGGGAATATATATCATGTAATGACGAAGTCTAACTCTCTTCCTATGCATTGGCATGTCATATTGTAACATCCCAAATTTTCAATTTGGAATGTTATACATAGGTCATTCAAGTTTCTCATATTTTATTGCATTTCGTTTTGCGATCCTCGAAAATTCTAAGCAACTCAAGGACCCTCGGAGAGAGTTGGGAATTTCACAGTTTCATATTTGAATTTTCTCGAATATCAAAACGAGGATCATTTGTTTTAATTATTTTTCTCTCTAAAAATATTTCATATTCAAAATATATGAGAGGGATAATATGACTTCCCCAAAATAATGAAATATTGGAGGAAAAATATTAAAAAACAAATAAACATTTTATTTGGGATTTTATTGCTATTTTATTTGCATAGGAAAAATACGCGCTTCTCAAAATTGCATTATAGGCCCAAATAAATGTTCACCTTGTCCGGCATTTTTTTAGAGGACGGGGAAATTTTATTTCGGGATTTTTGGAGTCCGTTTAGTATTTCTTTTCTTTCTTTTTCTGCACGTCAGATTGTTTTAAAAAATATGTAACCGACTCCGGGCCGTACCCGGCCAGGACACCTCGGGCCGGCCTTATTAAGCCGTGACCCCGGGGCCCCAACAGCCCAGTCGTCCCGCGCCCCTTGCAAACCCTAGCCCGAGCCGCCGCCGCCACCCGAGCCGCTACCCGCCGCCGCGATGTCACGCCGGAGTCGCCACGAGCCGGAATTCCACTGGACTCGAGGTAGCCGCTGCCGGTTTTTCTTTTAGAACCGTTCAGTTTTTTTATATATAAACCCTAGTTCGTTTTTTTAGATCGGTTCATCGGTTTTCTCGGTTTAGTTTATTTAGCGGACGTTCATCCGTATGTTCGTTTTAACGAATGGTTTTCGCTCATTAGTCGCAGACAGCGAACGTTCGTTTGTTAGCCTGTTCGATAGTTTTTCTTTTTCTTGGGTTTTTCGCAATTATTTCGACCGCGATTTCTGATCCGGTTTTCGTTTTAGTTTATCTTTTCGCTCATTTATCGAAATCAGGCGATTCAAGCGCCTAGATCTTCGTCTCGATGCCCTCTTTCTGCTTAACCAACTTGAACAAGATTTTGGTACTGTAAAATTTGACTTTAGTCCAGATTAGTAAACGGATCTTGTTTCTTTCGCAGTTTGAGTTTCGTTGCTCCGTTTGATTTGATTCTTTTTGCAAACCGGAGTTCTTAAGTTGAACTTTCTGGTTAGATCTTCTTATTCGAGTTTTACATGTGCATCTTCGCTTGATTGCTTATGTATGCTATTGTTTGTTTGTGATAGAATTCCCGGAGTGCGAAGCGTGCTACTAGGAGTCTCTAGGTTTTGCGGATCGTCAGCAAGGCAAGTAACACATTGATCATACTCTTTTCATACCCAGTTTTATGCATTAGTTCCAATCCTCAAACACTGCATGATTAGGATGTGATTAACTTGTGGGTTGGGAAGTATTTGATGAGGTAGAACCTATTACATGTTTTATTATCAAACCCTCGGGAGTTACTTCTATGTTATGCTTATATTGCCATGCTATGCTCGTAGACGTGGATTGGGTTTGTGTGTATCCATGACAGATGTGAGTTGTTAATTAATGGTTCAACTTAAGGTGGCTACTTTAATACACATCTAGGTGGATTGCTTGTTTGGGCACCTGGGGAATCCAGTGTTGTCCTAGGAGATCCCGGGGCATCCGTGTGATCATCCTACAGTCCGCCACCGAGGCTCAAAGGGATCGTGAGATTTTTCATGCTAGAAACTTCCGTGTGCAGCCACAAGCTATTATGGGCTCTAGCATAGTTTGAGTAAGTTGCATGACCTCTTCAAGTGGTAGGCTAGCAGATGTAGAGGGATGTAGGTTGGTACTGTCCACCCGGGGTTAGAGTTAATGCTTCTGAAAGACTGTGTCTCGGTCATCTGTTTCTCAAACACCATGAAGTGCGAGAAATCCAACGGAGGAGATCGAGTCTTGTGGGGAAAAGTGCGCAAACCTCTGCAGAGTGTACAATCTAATCATGGTTAGCCGTGTCCCCGGTTATGGACATCTTGAGTATCTAGTACTTGGATTATCCTATCGTATCTCATCACTCTAAATCAATATGTTGGGTTGTTAATGGTTACTTTAATTGGGACTGAGATTGGGTACCATTCTCAATGTTTCAACCACCATGATAGTCAAATAAAATTATTCCTTTGTTGTAGGGAAAAAATTTCTTTTCGCAAAAACCATATAACCATAGAGCCTCCACCAGCCATATATGCATGTAGTGATAGCATTTATTCTGTTCATTGCTCTCATCAGGTTACATTGCCAGCATATTCCATGTGCTGACCCGTTTTCGGGCTGCAACGTATTATGTTGCAGACTTTTTAAACGAGGAGTAAGGTTCGCTAGGTCGTTGTCGTGCAGCTCAGCTATGCCGTTGGAGTTGATGGAATCACTTTATCATCCAAGCCTTCCGCCGGTATCGTATTAGACGGCCTTAAGCTATATTTATTGAAAATAGTTCTCTTCTGAGGTATTTGATGTAATAAGTGTGTGATTGCCACTCTGTTATAAATCCCTCGAGTACTGTGTGTGTTAGCATTACCGATCCAGGGATGACACTAAAGCACAGAGACTTGACCGTTTGAGGTAGGGTCGCTACAAGATGGTATCGGAGCACACGTTGAGTGTAGGACACGACCACTAAGATAAGCCATAGGTCACTCTTCTCTACTCATTTCTGACTCCTCACCATTTTCTACTCTTTAGGATGGCGGATTCAAGGAATAAGTTTGCACAACCGGATGAAGACACCCCCTTTGGACGACACTTGAAGGAAGTTACTAGATACTTGAACATCGGAATACCAAGCTTCACCGGGACCTACAACGCCACTTTCATCGGAAGAGGAGCTACTGGATGATTCGAGTTCAAGTTCCAGAAGGACATTCACGCCACTCACAGAGCCCATAGAGTTTTCCTTTGATGCACCAACCGAGTCCGGCAAGAAGAGCATGGCAGCTCACATCGCCATGGGGCGCATCGGCGAAGTTTACCAAAAGGATCTCAAGGATACTATCTACCAGATATGTGGGCGCTGAGATGAGCAATGGGAGATAGTCAGCACCAAGAAGGACAGGTCCATTGCAGCTTTCATCCAGGACATAAACCAGCACATTCGACGCTAGGAGAATCACATGTGCGCAAACATGATAGATTTGAAGAAGGCGATGACAAGGATCACCGAGCTGGAGGAAGAACTCAAGTCTACACGCGATGGATATGAGGAGGAAATCACGACACTATTGGAGAAGAACGACAACCTGATAAAGAAGATCGGAGTATTCATGGGAGACCCCGCGCCAGGAGGAGAAGACGACGATTCTACTTGCCCGGATAACTACATCATCATCGACGACACCGACTCTGAGCTCGATGATAGTGATGATGATTTTGAAGACGAAGCTGGAGCAGACATCATGGAGTCTTCCACCGATCAAAATTTCTAGATGACCACCAAATGATTAGTAGTATTCCCCATGTATATAGAGTAGTCTGAGCACTTTTAACGATAGTTCTAGACCATTTGTATGCCTTTGCTTGATTGATTGAGTGATATGATTATGTTTGTATCATGTGCATACGGGTAGTGTTTTCTCACTAGACCTCTTTTCTATTCTAATCTCTCCCCTCTAAACCCATCAGATGCCTCCAAGACGTGACACCGGATTTGTCTTCCCACGGAGATCACCCAGTTGATCCGAAGAATAGAATGCCTTGATGCGTATATTAGTCCGTAATCAAGGCAACAACAACAACAACAACAACAACAACAACAACAACAACAACAACAACAACAACAACAACAACAACAACAACAACAACAACAACAACAACAACAACAACAACAACAACAACAACAACAACAACAACAACAACAACAACAACAACAACAACAACAACAACAACAACAACAACAACAACAACAACAACAACAACAACAACAACAACAACAACAACAACAACAACAACAACAACAACAACAACAACGACAACAACAACGACAACAACAACAACGACAACAACAACAACGACGACAACAACAACGACAACAACAACAACAACGACAACAACAACAACGACAACAACAACAACGATAACAACAACGATTTACAACAACAACGATTTACAACAACAACGCATTTACAACAACAACGACGACAACAACAATAACGCATTTACAACAACAACGTATTTATTTACAACAACAACAACAACAACAAATAACAACAACAACGATAAATAACAACAACGACAACAACAACGCATTTACAACAACAACGACGACAACAACAACGACGACAACAACAACGACGACAACAACAACGACGACAACAACAACAACAACAACAACAACAACGACAACAACAACAACGACAACAACAACAACGACAACAACAACAACGACAACAACAACAACGACAACAACGACAACAACAACAACGACAACAACAATAACAACAACAACAACAACAACAACAACAACAACAACAACAACAACAACAACAACAACAACAACAACAACAACAACAACAACAACAACAACAACAACAACAACAACAACAACAACAACAACAACAACAACAACAACAACAACAACAACAACAACAACAACAACCCGCCTCCAGTTGACAACTTAGCTCGTTTTCTGAGGTTACAGCCACCGGTGTTTTCCAGTAGCACCGAGCCAATAGTTGCAGATGACTGGCTACGCAGGATTGGAAGGGAGTTGACCACCGCTGGTTGCATGATGCAGAGAAGGTGTGTTTCCTCAAGACATCGCTTGGATGGACCAAAGAAATTTCATGGTGGGAGAATTACACAGCCACTTTCCCCATAGCCAATATGACTTGGGACCAGTTTCAGCAAGCATTCCGCACAGCCCATGTCTCAACTGGATCTATGAGCATGAAGAAGCGTGAGTTTCGCAACTTACGCCAGGGAAAACGTAGTGTAGCTCAGTACATGGATGAGTTTAGTAAGCTATCTCGTTATGCCCCTGATGATGTGGCCATAGATGCCGCGAAGCAGGAGAAGTTTATGGAAGGGCTTAATGATGAGATGAGCATGCAGTTGATGGTGGCAACATTTGCTAACTACCAGGAGTTGGTAGACAAAGCTCTTATGAAGGAAGGGAAGCAGCAGCAGATTGAGAGCCGCAAGAGGAAATATGGGCAAGGAAAGTACAATTCCGGAGCTCAGCAGAAGCCTCGTTTAACCCCGAACTCGGGAGGACTTATCCATAACCATGGAGGCCACACTCACAATGGAGGAAGTTCCCATAATCACAGTGGCCCCAGGAATGGAAACGGAAATGGAGCAGGCAGCAATCAGAACCATTCTAACCCAGCCACACCCGCCAAGAAGGACCAAAGTCACATTACTTGTTTCAAGTGTGGGAAGACTGGGCACTACACCAATGACTGTCCGGAATTGAAGAACGACAATGGTAAAGGAAGCGTTGGGAAGAAGCCCAACCCTTTCAATAGGGGACAAGTGAACCACGTGAACGTGGAGGAGGTTGAGGAGCAGCCTGATGCAGTTATCGGTAAGTTTTTGGTTAAGTCTTTTACCGCTCTTGTTCTTTTCGATACTGGTGCATCGCATTCATACATATCAAGGGGATTTGTGGATAAGTTTAAGTTGCCAACCCAAGCCCTTAGGAAGCCCCTGTTAGTAAGTTCACCTGGAGCAGAGTATATGGCCAGCCGATGGTGCGACCAGATACCCTTAACCATTGGTAGCCATGTTTTCCCGTCAGACCTAATAATTTTGGAGTCACAAGGATTGGATGTGATATTAGGCATGGATTGGATGTCGAAGTATGGAGGAAGCATTGATTGTGCTAGTAAGTCAATTCTGATCACCACCCCGGAGGGAAAAATGATCAAGTATGTATCCAAGCATTCGTCAAGGAGAACCCAAGTAAATTCCCTCTCTGGAGTTGTTCAGGAGGAAGTGCCTGTTGTGAAGGATTACCTGGATGTGTTTCGAGAGGAATTACCCGGCATGCCGCCAGATAGGGACATTGAGTTCTTAATAGAACTGTTGCCAGGCACCGGACCGATATCGAAGAGACCATATCGGATGCCCACAAATGATCTGGAGGAGATTAAGAAGCAGATCAAGGAGTTATTAGAGAAAGGTTACATCCGACGAAGTTCATCACCGTGGGGAGCCCTAGTGCTTTTGGTTGAGAAGAAGGATGGATCCTTAAGGATGGTTGTTAATTATCGTGCACTAAATGAGGTGACGATCAAGAACAAGTACCCATTGCCAATGGTCAATGATTTGTTTGACCAGCTGCAAGGAGCTAAAGTGTTTTCAAAGATCGATCTGCGATCAGGATATCACCAGCTGGAGATTCGAGAGAAGGATATACCAAAAACAGCATTCACCACAAGGTATGGGTTATATGAGTATACGGTCATGTCATTTGGACTGACTAACGCCCCTGCCTATTTCATGAGTATGATGAATAAGGTGTTCATGGAATTCTTGGATAAATTTGTGGTGGTGTTCATTGAAGATATAATGGTCTACTCGAAGAATGAGGAGGAGCACAAGGAGCATTTATGCTTAGTCCTCGAGAAACCTGTGGAACATCAGTTGTATGCCAAGTTCAGCAAATGTGAGTTTTGGTTGAAGGAAATTGGATTCCTTGGACATGTTATATCAGGAGAAGGTATAGCAGTAGACCCCACCAAGGTTCGATAACCATCGAGTGGTTGGCACCCACCTCAGTTAGCGAGATCCACAGTTTTCTTGGACTCGCGGGATACTATCGGAGATTCATTGAGAATTTTTCCAAGATTGCGAAGCCAATGACGGCATTGTTGAAGAAGGATACCAAATTCAAATCGACGGATGCATGTGAGGAAAGTTTTCAGGAGTTGAAGAAACGTTTGGCTACAGCCCAGTGCTGATTCTGCCAGATATACGCAAGGACTTCCAAGTATATTGCGATGCTTCACGTTCAGGACTTGGAGGTGTACTTATGCAGGACAGAAGAGTTGTTTCGTATGCATCCCGACAACTTCGACTGCATGAGTTGAATTATGCTACCCTTGATTTGGAGTTAGCAGCCGTAGTGCATGCGCTAAAGACTTGGAGACATTATCTTATCGGAAACCGCTGCGATGTGTACACGGATCATAAGAGTTTGAAGTACATTTTTACACAGAAGGAGCTGAACCTCAGGCAGAGGAGATGGTTGTAGCTTATAAAGGATTATGACATGAAGCTTCACTATCATCCAGGCAAGGCCAATGTCGTAGCAAACGCTTTGAGTCGGAAGAGTTACGTCAACACCCTCGTGAGCGGAGGAATGTGATGCGGAGCATCCCACGTTCATCCCCATGTACACTCCTATTACTCTCCAAGCCCCAAGAGGACATATGACGAGACCTCAACCATACGCCATTGGGCACAAGGTGAACTCACTCCTCTTCGAACCTTCACTTTCCACATGTGAGACATGGCTACTACCTCATGCATGGACCTTGCATACACTCAAGTACAACCGAAACGACCATGGAGGATCCAAGGACCAAGGCCAAGCATGGAAGAGGAGAAGGAAGAAGAAGCAGGGACAAGCTCGAAAGCCGGACCTTCCGGCCTGCCCGAACTTCCGCCTGCCCGAACCTCCGCCCTCGAGTCCAGACCAGCCCCGAGCACGCCAACCTCCGTTAGCCTCGAACCCGCCGAACCTGCCCGAACTTCGGAGCCCGAACTTCCGCCCCGCCTGAACTTCCGCCTGTCTCACAAGACAGTGTATTGGGCCGAGCCCATGTATCCCTTCGCCCTCACTTACCCCTTCGTGAGCTAGCACTATATATACTCCCCCACCTCCTCCTAGTTAGGGTTAGCAATGGTTTAGCTCATATTTTGTGTGAGAGCCTTGCTCATCCACTTGGTTACTTCTCCTCGGAGCTCACGACCTCTTCGAAGAAGATCCCCCAAGCGGATTCAAGGCCCCTTCAAGGGAAGACAATCAAGACCTCCTCATGGAGAAGAACCCGGTTACCTCTTGTATCGTCCTTTGTTGATCGTGGATCGTGTATCTCTCTTTGTGTTCATCGATCTAGCGCATGTGTAATCGAATCTTGTTGGTTTGAGTGATTCTCTTGTGTTTTTCCCGTGATTTCCCTCATGCTCTTCCGCTCGTTCTTCGTGTTCCTCGTAGGGATCCTCTCCAAACGTGAAAGATCGTCCACATAGGGTTCCGCCCTACATCATCTTGGTATCATGAGCCACGTTGATCATGATTTCGGAGCCTCCCCCACCGTTTTCTAGCCTTCTTTTGTTTGATTTCGTCATAAATCCGAAAATCCCCACCAAAAATAGCCCCAAATTTTTTTGTGATTTGTTGGTTTTGATGATGTTTTGTTGATTTTGATCCATGGATTCGTTGTGTTTCAGGTGGATCTAGCATTCCCCTTATTTTCCCCCATTTCCATCCACGAAATCGTCTCAATTTTGCCCCAGGAAATCGAGTTTTTCCGCCCCCGTTCTCATATCTGGAATTTAGGGTTCGTCCTGGAAGAAATTCCACGACCCCCGGAACTTCCGGCCTCCCCCGGAACTTCCGTCCCTACCTTGGAACTTCCGGTCTAAACAGAGAGTCTACCCAAAGTCCCCAGACTTTTTCATGACTTCTGAACTTCCGCCCTAACTCGAACTTCCGCCTAACCCAAACATTACACGAGTTTCAAAGATCAGCCTTCTTCACCTTTTTCATCATAACTTTTCGCTCCGAACTCCGATTTGAGTGTTCTTTGGCTCGTTTTGAAGCTATCGACGTGCCCGAGTTACTCACCTTGGTTTCACCACCTCTTGACACCATCAAATTTTGGTACTTTGGCATCTTTGCCTAGGGCTCCCACCATATCATCCACATAACCACCATAGCCTTCCGCAACCTAACCAATTTTGTTCCCCATGGTTGTTTGAGTTGTGATTCGAGTCTCCTAAGGTGTTTCGGATACGTAGGGACGATTACTTCCTCATCAACCACCACCACCACTTCCGCATAGGCTTGCCCACCATACACTTCCGCAACCCCAACTTAACCCATTCTTGTTTGTGTTGTGAGTTGTGTCTCCTAAGGTGTTTCGGCTACTTAGGGACCGTGCTACCAACTCCGACACCGTGTATAGCACATCATTCCACTTCCGCAACCACCACCGCATTCCCACTACCACCATTTGACTTTTGTCCTTGAGATTTTGAGTTCACGGTTTTTCCGTTTCCTAAGGTGTTTCGACTACTTAGGGACGAGTCTCCATCATCTTGGTATCTACATCAAGAACACCACCATTCATCATCGCCATTGACGATAACCTCCATATCATCTTGGTATCGTGGTATCCCTCCTTTGTATATTCCCCTTGACATTGCATTGTTAACCCCTAGCCCATTTTGCGTTACTTGCCTATCGAGACTAGCCATTTGAGTATTGCCAGCAACGTTACTTGTGCACATTAGTGATCATACTTCCCATAGCATACATACCATATCATCGTGGTGCATATATTGCTATCATATCTTGTGTCACAAGTCTGTTCCCGCATATATACAATTGCTCTCTTGGTTTGTGCATTGTGCAAAAGTGGCCATAAAAAAAGAGAATAAGCTTTTAAACAAAAGAAAAAGAGAGAGCAAAGAGCTTGTAAGCAAGTGCCATAGCATCATACCACATTGCATATAAGATTGTCATATCCGATCATCTTGGATCATCTTGAGAAACACCGGGAACCATACATACATAGCATACTTGGGACAAAAGTCCATATATTTTTGCATCTTATAGGTTGTGCACAAGTGTCGTATCCGCCTATTGAGCAATCGTGCTAGCATCTCTCTTGAGTGGTGCAACACGAGCGTTTTGGTGGATTCCAAATTTTGAGCTCATTCCTTGGTTGCACGACCCCATTTATCTATCCGTGTGTGTGTTTCTGCGTGCCATTATTTGCTAGTGGTCTACTTGTTTCACTTGCGAATTTGTGAATCTCTTTCAACATTATTGACTCTTGCTAACATTTTGCATCAAATTTTTGTGCCACTATACTCACCGAGCTCCACCATAAGCTTTTACTTGTGTAGGTGTGAGAAACCGACAAGAATTGGTACCAATTGTGCTATTTCCTTACTACACATTGAGTGATCATTGATCCATTTTCAACATCGGTCAAGGTACATTTGGTATAAGTTCTTCTCTTTCTCCCACTCATATTTTCTCGAGTCTTGTGATGGATAGGCAAGGCATTTCATCTCCGGTCTTCCACAACAACGACGGCGTGAACAACTACATCACCAAAGCATCCATCTTCGATCTACAACGACAAATGCAAGGCGCACAATCAAGATTGCAAAAGCGCATCGAGAACCTCTCCATTGACATTCATCACTCCGAATCAAGGAAAAGGGACTACATCAACAACAAGCTTTCCGCACATAAACAGGAGCAAGATGCAAGGATGGAGGAGATTAGAGCCTTGATCAAGTCTTCTTACCCTTCGTCATCTTCAAGGCGGCGACGTTCAAGCCACAAGTCTTCGGAGCGACGAAGCGATACAAGTGCAAATCGTCCTCGTCCACATCTACATGGCGACAACCATCATGTTCGTGATGCACATCATCGTCATGAAGGGCAAGTCACCTCCAAGCAAAATGTGCACGACGACGAACGCCATCGAGTTCAAGTGCGACAACGACACTATCAACATGAAGATGCTCCACAAGCGCAAATGCACATGTCCCAACAAGCCCTACTTCACGCCAAGTCCAAGCTTCATGAGCATAAGAGAAGACCACGAGACGACCACCACAAAGACGGCGCTACGGCTACAACAACCACTTCGGCATCTTCGCCTTTGGACGTATGGCATCTTCGCCTACTTCCCACGTGTACGCCTACATCGAATTCATCAAGTCCAAGGCGACTACCTATGAGCGAGGGTGACACTTCCATCTTCGGAAGCCCCTCAAGGAAGATGGCCGAGCATGGGAAATTCCCTTCAGTCATGGAGACGAGCTACGAGGTGCCACATCATATGGGCCTCATACAAGACGGCGACAAGAAGGTTGAGCATGGGACTATCCCTTCAACCAAGGCGGCGATAGGAGTTGAGCATGGAGACATTTGCACCAACATCTCTCCGACACCTACATATCATGAGATGACCCAATTGCCATGTGAGGAGAGCCACCAACCCATGAGTGAGATGAGTGACTCCACCCTATATGACACTGAGTGCATTTCCTATGAGAGGATGAGTGTGACCACCACTAGTCCCACACTTGAGAGCATGCCACACATCCTATGTGAGGTTAAGAGCCATTTGAGTGACTTCACCAACCATACGAGTGAGAGCATCATATTGGGAGTGAGTGAGCCACAACACTTAGCGAGTGAGGTAGTTGACACGGCATGTGAGGCTACTATGATTTCTAACGACTTAACCTCTACTCCTAGTGTGTTTTCTTCTTTGGTGCTAGGTCTCCTACATGAAGACACGCCTATCCTCGACGAGTCCATCCCTCCAATGGAGACGACGATGGCCATGGTGGACAATGATGCAACCCCCACATGGTTCCATCAAGATGAAGATGACAAGGATTGGATCTTCAACACCTCACCTACAACACATGAGCGACCTTCCAACGGTAACATAGGTGATGGTGCTTCTCTTGTCCCACTAGTGGACTCTCTTGACATTGATTGCTTGCATGATGTTGATCCACCTATTCCCATGCTTCATGCTAGTGCGATTTCTCATGTCATGACTTACCTATTTATGATGAATATGATGATGAGCATGTTGAGTTGCCTAGTTGTGATGCTATGCTCCATAGGATATCATGTGAAAATTCTTTTGGTCACATCATGTTTGATAATCCTTTGAACTTGTCATATGCTATGAGTGAGATCTCCCATATTGCATCATTTCAATCTCAACATAGTAACTATGCATGCCCCATTAAAATAAATCCTATTTGCACTTATGGCATAGATGACAAGTTGATGGTCATTGTCTTTTGCTTCTCTTGTGATGATTTTGCCATGCTTCCTTTACATGATTTGCGCAATACATCTACTATGTCATGCCATGATCACATTGTTCCAAATATGCTTTGTTTTGGATGTTTTCAATATTCTCCATGTGATGTTTCCATAAATGCTCATGAGGAGACCCCCATAGTTTCCTCATACATATTAGGAGATCTTGATGCATTTCATACCTTGCATGATTCCCATAATTGTGTGCACCATATGCATTCCATGAATAAAAATGCTCTAGATATTTCTCATGATGCATTACACAATTTGAGTCTCCATTATGACATGCATAACAACAAACCTCTCATGATGGATGACATGTTTCTATGTCGTGCATCTCATTTATTTGAGCATTTGCTATTTAGTGCTAACCAACACAAGCACGTGCGCATCATGATGGATGATGTGTACATATACCACACACACACAATTTTTCCTTTGTCTTTGTTTTGTGTAGGTACGCATGTATACTCGTCAACATCTCAATCCCATGAGTTGAAGAAACGAGCTCTTGAGAGCAACCATGACTTGGGATCCCGTGGACTTTCATTCCCACCATTCCTTTTGCGCAAGGACTACGCGCATCTCTTTTACTTGTCTCTCACACGGCTATGGGCTATTTACCAATTATCACCTTATGCTCATTTTCCCCTGTTCACTTTGCATGTTATTTTTGCGACTATGCATTTGCCATGCAATTGTGACCCTTGCTTGCATTTACCCATGATTCACAATTATGCTACTTCTATGTGTATTTGCATGCTTGGTGGAGATCCTTGTTGCTATTGCCATGTTTATCATGTGCCCCATGCTATTGATGCTTGTTGTGTTGGGAGAGTCATGATGACCCATTGCTATTTACACATGGCTTCTCACCAATACATTCATGTTATTCTACTCATACCTTGCTTTCATGCTTGTGCTATGACATGTGAATTATTCATGCCCACTATTTGCACACATGACATGCTTGCCATGATTCCTTCTAGTATGTTGCATCTTCGCACTACTAGCTTGCTTGACTTGATCGCTATGATTGCTTGCTATGTTGCATCACCCATGTTCCACTATTACTTGCTTTCTTGGGTTGATGACATATATGCTCATGCCTCTCACATGATATATCTTGATCATTGTCTCTTGTGTCCATTAGTTGCCTCTCTCATATCCACTTGTATTGAGTGCAACCATACTATGCTTATTGATCTTGGAGACTTTGACATTTTACTTGTGATGCATGCTTGTTTACTTGAGCCTCTTGTATTTGGTTGTTCTCGCATCATATGCCTCCATACTATGAAATGCTCACTTGTCCTTCCTTATGATGAGCATGATGCATACACTTGTTGGGTATCTTACCACACGAATGATAGGTTTTGCATTTCCGCTAACCTCATTTGTTTTTCCGAGTGTTTGTCATGTTCGTTCGTTTTGAAGGATACACAAGGCGGTAACATGATGAGACAACTTGGTCATGTGAAGACGTACACGATGCGCGACATCAACATTTTTTACATTCTCATAAAGGTGAACTCCTTCCCTTTGAGCCATCCTCACATATGCATATTGGATGGGTCATTCTTTCGTTGTTGTTTCCTTCTTGTTGTCTACATGATACATCTATTGGATGGAGGACCGGCATTGGAGATGGACCCTTCGGATCTTCAAGTTGAGGAGCGCTCGGACTTCTTGGATGCACCTTCGAACCTCCACTCATGCCACGACATCGAGCATTGGTACATCAACACTCCTTTGACACATTGCACCAACACATACATATTTGTTGATTGTGCTTCCTCGTGTCACGCTCGATGGACATATCATACTCACCACAAGTTTGCACCCTATGCATGGATTGACACCGATTATGCTTCTCTTGTCACACCTATTTCCATGTCATCCATGATATATGAGCTTGTACATTTCCTTAGCAAATTTGTTGTGATATTTCTTGATGGCATATTCATACATAATGAGAACATTGCCTACAATCAATTGCATGATAAGATAATCATATTGAGCATCCATTTCCATATTCATGCTATTGATAAACCGTCTCACTATGACATCATTTTGCACCGTGGTTGCCTTGATCATATTCACAACACATTTATGTGCACAATGAATGCTTTTTCTCCCATGAATGCTTTGCATATCATTCTAGATCATCTTGATAAGCTTCATGCGCTTGGTCACAAACAATCTTGCCAAACGGACTCATACTTATTTGATGGACACCTTGTGTGCGCTAACCATTGTATTTCTGAGTGTTGCTTGTGTTTGCTCTTTTTGCATGTCTATCACTCCGGCGACACCTTGGACTACTTGGATTGCGCCATGTCTTCAACTTCGTCCAACTACAAGTCCGTCTACGACAACCGTTTCCATGGTGATGAGGATCACGATCCGAGGTCGGATCTTTCCCAACGGAGGGCAGATGATGCGGAGCATCCCATGTTCATCCCCATGTACACTCAGATTACTCTCCAAGCCCCAAGAGTACATATGACGAGACCTCAACCATACGCCATTGGGCACAAGGTGAACTCACTCCTCTTCGAACCTTCACTTTCCACATGTGGGACATGGCTACTACCTCATGCATGGACCTTGCATACACTCAGGTACAACCGAGACGACCATGGAGGATCCAAGGACCAAGGCCAAGCATGGAAGAGGAGAAGGAAGAAGAAGCAGGACAAGCTCGAAAGCCCGGACCTTCCGCCTGCCCGAACTTCCGCCTCGGACTTTTCCAGCCTGCCCGAACCTCCGCCCCGAGTCCAGACCAGCCCCGAGCACGCCAACCTCCTGGTTAGCCCGAACCCGGCCGAACCTGCCCGAACTTCCGAGTTCGAACTTCCGCCCCGCCTGAACTTCAGCCTGTCACAAGACAAAGGTATTGGGTCGAGCCCATGTATCCCTTCGCCCTCACTTACCCCTTCGTGAGCTAGCACTATATATACTCCCCCACCTCCTCCTAGTTAGGGTTAGCAATGGTTTAGCTCATATTTTGTGTGAGAGCCTTGCTCATCCACTTGGTTACTTCTCCTGAGCTCACAACCTTTTGGAGAAGATCCCCAAGCGGATTCAAGACCCCTTCAAGGGAAGACAATCAAGACCTCCTCATGGAGAAGAACCCGGTTACCTCTTGTATCGTCCTTTGTTGATCGTGGATCGTGTATCTCTCTTTGTGTTCATCGATCTAGCGCATGTGTAATCGAATCTTGTTGGTTTGAGTGACTCTCTTGTGTTTTTCCCCGTGATTTCCCTCGTGCTCTTCCGCTCGTTCTTCGTGTTCCTCGTAGGGATCCTCTCCAAACGTGAAAGATCGTCCACATAGGGTTCCGCCCTACATCAGAATGCCAAAGGAGTTAGCAGAGGATCTCAGGGAACTACGTTTGGAGATTGTTCCTAGAGGTTTTGTTGCAGCAATGGAAGTTCAATCTACCTTGTTGGGAAAGATTCGAGAAGCGCAGAAGGATGATAAAGAGATTGCCGAGATAAAAGAGAGAATGAGCAAAGGAAAGGCCAAAGGTTTTCGTGAGGATGAGCACGACACCTTATGGTTTGAGGACCGCGTTTATGTGCCCAATAATGCGGAGATCAGGAAGTTGATACTTCGGGAGGCTCACGACTCGCCATACTCAATACACCCGGGAAACACCAAGATGTATTTGGATTTGAAGGAGCGTTTCTGGTGGACTGGTATGAAGAAGGATATTGCTGAGTATGTAGCCATATGTGATGTATGTCAGAGAGTAAAGGAAGAACATCAGAAGCCAGCAGGATTACTGCAACCTATGCCGATACCCGAATGGAAGTGGGATAAACTTGACATGGATTTTATCACCGGATTGCCCAGGACTCGATCAGGATATGATTCCATCTGGGTAGTAGTTGATCGCTTCACCAAGGTGTCTCACTTTATTCCAGTGAAAACCATGTATACCAGTGCGAAGTTGGCCAAGATATATATGACCAGGATCGTATGTCTGCACGGAGTTCCGAGGACCATCGTATCAGATAGAGGAACATAGTTTACTTCAAAGTTTTGGCACCAGCTGCACCAGACTTTGGGTACGAGGCTTGAGTTCAGTACAGCATTTCATCCGCACACAGATGGACAGACCGAGAGAGTCAACCAGATTCTGGAGGATATGTTGAGAGCTTGTGCTCTTGATTATGGATCTAGTTGGGATGACAAATTGCCCTACGCGGAGTTCTCATACAACAATAGTTACCAGGCCAGTTTGAAGATGGCACCTACTACGTCTTGAGCTTGCATTGGTTTTCCCCGAAGAGGAGAGGATGATGCAGCAGAGTAGCGTAAGTATTTCCCTCAGTTTTTGAGAACCAAGGTATCAATCTAGTAGGAGGCTACGCGCGAGTCCGTCGTACCTACACAAAACAAATAGCTCCCCGCAACCAACGCGAATAGGGGCTGTCAATCCCTTCACGGTCACTTACGAGAGTGAGATCTAATAGAGATGATAGATAATATTTTTGGTATTTTTGGTATAAAGATGCAAAGTAAAAATAAAAGGCAAAGTAAAAAAGCAAAGCAATAATAAAGCGTAGGAAGATTAATATGATGAAAATAGACCCGGGGGCCATAGATTTCACTAGTTGCTTCTCTCAAGAGCATAAGTATTTTACGACGGGTGAACGAATTACTGTTGAGCAATTGACAAAATTGAGCATAGTTATGAGAATATCTAGGTATGATCATGTATATAGGCATCACGTCCGAGATAAGTAGACCGACTCCTGCCTGCATCTACTACTATTATTCCACTCATCGACCGCTATCCAAAGATGCATCTAGAGTATTAAGTTAATGAAAACAGAGTAACGCCTTAAGCAAGATGACATGATGTAGAGGAATAAATTCATGCAATATGATAAATACCCCATCTTGTTATCCTCGATGGCAACAATACAATACGTGCCTTGCAACCCTTTACATCCTTTGGGTAAGGACACCGCAAGATTGAACCCAAAGCTAAACACTTCTCCCATTGCAAGAACTACCAATCTAGTTGGCCAAATCAAACGGATAATTCGAAGAGACTTGCAAAGGTAACTCAATCATACATAGAAGAATTCAGAGAATATTCAAATATTGCTCATAGATAATCTTGATCATAAACCCACAATTCATCGTTCTCAACAAACACACCGCAAAAAGAAGATTACATCGAATAGATCTCCATGAGAGAGGGGGAGAACATTGTATTGAGATCCAAAAAGAGAGAAGAAGCCATCTAGCTACTAACTATGGACCCAAGGTCTCAAGTAAACTACTCACACTTCATCGGAGAGGCTATGGTGTTGACGAGAAGCCCTCCATGGTGGAATCCCCTTCCGTGAAGCTCAAACAGGCCCCAAGATGGGATCTCGTGGATACGTAAAGTTGCGGTGGTGGAATTAGGTTTTGGCTCCGTATCTGATCTCAGAGGGGGTACGAGGTATATATAGGAGGAAGGAGTACGTCGGTGGAGCTGGGGCCCCACGAGGCGGGCGCACCCTAGGGGGCGCGCCCACCTCGTGGCCGCCTCCTCCTTTCTTGACCGAGGGTCCAAGTCTCCTGGATCTTATCCGATGAGAAAATCACGTTCCTCAAGATTTCATTCCGCTTTGGACTCCATTTGATATTCCGCTTTCTTCAAACAGCTGAAACAGGCAAAAACAACAATTCTGGGCTGGGCCTCCGGTTAATAGGTTAGTCCCAAAAGTAATATAAAAGTGGAAAATAAAGCCCAATATAGTCCAAAACAATAGATAATATAGCATGGAGCAATCAAAAATTATAGATACGTTGGAGACGTATCAGGCATCCCCAAGCTTAATTCCTGCTCGTCCTCGAGTAGGTAAATGATAAAAGAGAATTTTTATGGAGTGCTACTTGGCATAATTTCAATGTAACTCTTCTTAATTGTGGTATGAATATTCAGATCCGTAAGATTCAAGACAAAAGTTCATATTGACATAAAAATAATAATACTTCAAGCATACTAACTAAGCAATTATGTCTTTTCAAAATAACATGGCCAAGCAAAGTTCATCCCTACAAATCATATAGTTTAGTCATGCTCCATTTTCGTCACACAAGAATGCTCTCATCATGCACAACCCCGATGACAAGCAAAGCAATTGTTTCATACTTTAGTAATCTCAAACCTATAAACTTTAACGCAATATATGAGTGCGAGCCATGGACATAGCACTATGGGTGGAATAGAATATAATGATAGGGGTTATGTGGAGAAGACAAAAAAGGAGAAGGTCTCACATCAACGAGGCTAATCAACGGGCTATGGAGATGCCCATCAATTGATGTTGATGCAAGGAGTAGGGATTGCCATGCAACGGATGCACTAGAGCTATAAATGTATGAAAGCTCAACAAAAGAAACTAAGTGGGTAAAAGGCCCAACTTGCTTGCTCACGAAGACCTAGGGCATTTGAGGAAGCCCATCGTTGGAATATACAAGCCAAGTTCTATAATGAAAAATTCCCACTAGTATATGAAAGTGACAACATATGAAACTCTCTATATGAAAAACATGGTGCTATTCTGAAGCACAATATATGAGACTCGCTATATGAAGAACATGGTGTTACTTTGAAGCACAAGTGTGGAAAAGGATAGTAACATTGTCCCTTCTCTCTTTTTCTCTCATTTTTTTGGTGGGCTCTTTGGCCTCTCTTTTTTATTATTTGACCTCACATGGGACAATGTTCTAATTAATGATGATCATCACACTTCTATTTATTTACAACTAAATGATTACAACTCGATACTAGAACAAAGTATGACTCTATATGAATGCCTCCGGCGGTGTACCGGGATATGCAATGAATCAAGAGTGACATGTATGAAAGAATTATGAACGGTGGCTTTGCCACAAATACTATGCCAACTACATGATCATGCTAAGCAATATGACAATGATGAATGTGTCATTAAGAACGGTATGGTGGAAAGTTGCATGGCAATATATCTCGGAATGGCTATGGAAATGCCATAATAGGTAGGTATGGTGGCTGTTTTGAGGAAGATATAAGGAGGTTTATGTGTGAAAGAGCGTATCATATCACGGGGTTTGGATGCACCGTGAAGTTTGCACCAACTCTCAATGTGAGAAAGGGCAATGCAGTGCAGAAGAGGCTAGCAATGATGGAAGGGTGAGAGTGCGTATAATCCATGGACTCAACATTAGTCATAAAGAACTCACATACTTATTGCAAAAATCTACAAGCCATCAAAAACCAAAGCACTACGCCCATGCTCCTAGGGGGATAGATTGGTAGGAAAAGACCATCGCTCGTCCCCTACGGCCACTCATAAGGAGGACAATCAAATAACACCTCATGTTTCAAATTTGTTACATAACGCTTACCGTACATTCATGCTATGGGACTTGCAAACTTCAACACAAGCATTTCTCAAATTCACAACTACTCAACTAGCACGACTTTGATATTATCACCTCCATATCTCAAAACAATTATCAAGCATCAAACTTTTCTTAGTATTCAATGCACTCATAAGAAAGTTTTTATTATACCTAGCATATTATTATTAAGCAAATTACCATGCTATTTAAGACTCTCAAAATAATCTAAGTGAAGCATGAGAGATCAATAGTTTCTTTAAAAACAAATCCACCACCGTGCTCTAAAAGATATAAGTGAAGTACTAGAGCAAAACTATAAAGCTCAAAAGATATAAGTGAAGCACATAGAGAAAAACTATAAAGCTCAAAAGATATAAGTGAAGCACATAGAGCAAAACTATAAAGCTCAAAAGATATAAGTGAAGCACATAGAGTATTCTAACAAATTCCAATTCATGTATGGCTCTCTCAAAAGGTGTGTACAGCAAGGATGATTGTGGTAAACTAACAAGCAAAGACGCAAATAATACAAGACGCTCCAAGCAAAACACATATCATGTGGTGAATAAAAATATAGCTCCAAGTAAAGTTACCGATGGAAGTGGATTTAAAGAGGGGATGCCTTCCGGGGCATCCCCAAGCTTTGACTTTTTGGTGTCCTTGGATTATCTTGGGGGTGCCATGGGAATCCCCAAGCTTAGGCTCTTGCCACTCCTTGTTCCATAATCCATAAAAAAATTCACCCAAAACTTGAAAACTTCACAACACAAAACTCAACAAAAATCTCGTGAGCTCCGTTAGCGAAAGAAAACAAAAGACCACTTCAAGGTACTGTAATGAACTCATTATTTATTTATATTGGTGTTAAACCTACTGTATTCCAACTTCTCTATGGGTTATAAACTATTTTACTAGCCATAGATTCATCAAAATAAGCAAACAACACACGAAAAACAGAATCTGTCAAAAACAGAATAGTCTGTAGTAATCTATAACTAACGCAAACTTCTGGAACTCCAAAAAGTCAGCCAAAATAGGACAACCTAGGCAATTTGTTTATTGATCAGCAGCAATTGGAATCACTATTTTATCATGTTCTGGTGATTTTTTAACAATTTGTTTCGTGAACCGAAAGTTTCTGGAAATTACAGCAAGATCAAATAACTATTATCCAAGAAGATCCTATAGGTTTAACTTGGCACAAACACTAATTAAAACATAAAACCACATCTACACATAAGGTAGATGGATTATTTATTCCTAAACAGAAACAAAACAAAAAAACTAAAATAAAATTGGGTTGCCTCCCAACAAGCGCTATCGTTTAACGCCCCTAGCTAGGTATAAAAGCAAGGATAGATCTAGGTTGTGCCGTAATAATAAGATAGATTGGTGAAACTCATTTCATACTCCCTACGTTCGGCAGCAAGTTTTATTTGAGGCAAGCAAAAGTAATCAAAAGGGCTAAATTTAATAGGGCAAAAATCCCCAAGATCAATTTTAGGAGGTATAGGTTCCTCTTTCGCCCTTCAGACAGTACAACCAATTCATCATTATAAGCATTCTTTTGACAGAACCTTGTGAGCCTATACTCAAGAGAGTATCCTAGCTCATTATTTTGAATAGCCAAATCATCATTAAATTCAGAGATTCTATCAATTAAAATATTGTTAGGCACCTTTTTTCTAAGATTTTCATTGAAAGCAACATAGTCAATAGATTGAAAACGCATTATTTCTTCTTGATCAAAGAGGATAGACTCTATCGGAGGACGGCCATCGTCCACCCTATAATGCGCAAAGATTTCTTTGGCCTCTTTTATTATAAATCTGAATTCATGAGCCAAAAATATTGTAGCGGCACGCTTAACAGAGGAATGCTCGATATTAGAAAATTCTAGGAAAATCCTTTGTATGGAAGGATGCATATGGATAAATTGCCTTTCAAGTTCAACGATAAGCATGGCAATAGCGTCCACAATACTACTAGTTCTATGGAGAATAGAACTGCCCATAGAAGGCAAAGCACCGGCACAAGTAAAGAAATCTTGAATAACTCCTTTTCCAATAATATTACCACTACCAATTCGAAATCTTTTTGTATGCAAGGTAGGGGGTTCTTCAGCCGGAGCATCAGAATTTTACATGTTATTATTATTGTCCATATCAGCAATAATTTCCCCAATTTCAGACATAATGACAAGCAAGCAATCCAACACACGAGCGAACAAGCGAATGAGAAGAAGGCAAGCAAAAAGAGAGGAGGAGATTGGGAAAGAGAGGGCAAATAAAACGGCAAGGGTGAAGTGGGGGAGAGGAAAACGAGAGGCAAATGGCAAATAATGTAATGCGAGAGATAAGGGATTGTGATGGGTACTTGGTATGTTGACTTTTGCATAGACTCCCAAGAACGGCGCCAGAAATCCTTCTTGCTACGTCTTGAGCTTGCGTTGGTTTTCCCCGAAGAGGAGAGGATGATGCAGTAGCGTAAGTATTTCCCTCAGCTTTTGAGAACCAAGGTATCAATCCAGTAGGAGGCTACGCGCAAGTCCCTCGTACCTACATAAAACAAATAGCTCCTCGCAACCAACGCGAATAGGGGTTGTCAATCCCTTCACGGTCACTTACGAGAGTGAGATCTAATAGAGATGATAGATAATATTTTTGGTATTTTTGGTATAAAGATGCAAAGTAAAAATAAAAGGCAAAGTAAAAAAGCAAAGCAATAACAAAGCGTAGGAAGATTAATATGATGAAAATAGACCCGGGGGCCATAGATTTCACTAGTTGCTTCTCTCAAGAGCATAAGTATTTTACTGACGAATTGAACGAATTACTGTTGAGCAATTGATAGAATTGAGCATAGTTATGAGAATATCTAGGTATGATCATGTATATAGGCATCACGTCCGAGACAAGTAGACCGACTCGCCTACATCATCTACTACTATTACTCCACTCATCGACCGCTATCCAAAGCATGCATCTAGAGTATTAAGTTAATGAAAACAGAGTAACACCTTAAGCAAGATGACATGATGTAGAGGAATAAATTCATGCAATATGATAAATACCCCATCTTGTTATCCTCGATGGCAACAATACAATACGTGCCTTGCAACCCTTTACATCGGGTAAGGACACGCAAGATTGAACCCAAAGCTAAACACTTCTCCCATTGCAAGAACTACCAATCTAGTTGGCCAAACCAAACGGATAATTCGAAGAGACTTGCAAAGATAACTCAATCATACATAAAAGAATTCAGAGAAGATTCAAATATTGCTCATAGATAATCTTGATCATAAACCCACAATTCATCGGTCTCAACAAACACACCGCAAAAACAAGATTACATCAAATAGATCTCCACGAGAGAGGGGCATAACATTGTATTGAGATCCAAAAAGAGAGAAGAAGCCATCTAGCTACTAACTATGGACCCGAAGGTCTGAAGTAAACTACTCACACTTCATCGGAGAGGCTATGGTGTTGATGTAGAAGCCCTTCGTGGTGGAATCCCCTTCTGGCGGAGCTCCGAAACAGGCCCCAAGATGGGATCTCATGGATACAGAAAGTTGCGGCAGTGGAATTAGGTTTTTGGCTCCGTATCTGATCTGTTGAAGTGCGTACGAGGTATATATAGGAGGAAGGAGTACGTCGGTGGAGCTTCGGGGGGCCCACGAGGCAGGGGCGCGCCCTCCACCCTCGTGGTCGCCTCCCTCCTTTCTTGACCGAGGGTCCAAGTCTCCTGGATCTTATCCGATGAGAAAATCACGTTCCCGAAGTTTACATTCCGTTTGGACTCCGTTTGATATTCCATTTCTTCAAACACTGAAATAGGCAAAAAAACAGCAATTCTGGGTTGGGCCTCCGGTTAATAGGTTAGTCCCAAAAGTAATATAAAAGTGGAAAATAAAGCCCAATATAGTCCAAATCAATAGATAATATAGCATGGAGCAATCAAAATTATAGATACGTTGAGACGTATCGGCACCGCTCAAGCCCTCAGTATGGACGAAGGTGCGAACACCGTTGATCCGGGATGAAGTGGGAGACCGGCGGTTGTTTGGACCAGATTTGATCAAAGAGTCTGAAGAGAAGGTTAAGTTGATTCGAGACAGACTGAAGGTAGCGCAGTCCAGGCAGAAGAGTTATATAGATTCAAAATGCAAGGAGGTAGCCTATGAAATCGGAGACAGAGCATATCTTCGTGTATCACCACTCCGAGGGGTGAAACGTTTTGGGGTTAAGGGAAAGTTAGCCCCGTGATTTGTAGGACCATACCGAATTCTGGAACGTATGGGAGAGGTTGCCTACAAGTTGGAATTACCTGAAGGATTGTCAGGAGTTCACAATGTGTTCCACGTTTCTCAGTTGAAGAAGTGCCATGCAGAGATGGCCGATATACCGCTAAGAGATACAGTGCCCCTGGAAGCAATTCAGTTGGACAGTGATCTGACCTATGAGGAGAAGAGGGTCAAGATTCTCGAATTTGCCAGCCGAGTTACACGGAGCAAGGTTATCAAGTTTTGCAAAGTCCAATGGAGCCACCATACCGAGGATGAAGCCACCTGGGAAAGAGAGGATGATCTTCGCAAAGATCACCCACACCTATTTTCTAGCCAACCCGAATCTCGAGGGCGAGATTCATCTTAAGGGGGGTAGGTTTGTAACATCCCAAATTTTTAATTTGGAATGTTATACATAGGTCATTCAAGCATCTCATATTTTATTGCATTTCGTTTTGCGATCCTCGAAAATTCTAAGCAACTCAAGGAACCTCGGAGAGAGTTGGGAATTTCACAGTTTCATATTTGAATTTTATCGAATATTGAAACCAGGATCATTTGTTTTAATTATTTTTCTCTCTAAAAATATTTCATATTCAAAATATATGAGAGGGGATAATATGACTTCCCCAAAATAATGAAATATTGGAGGAAAAATATTAAAAAACAAATAAACATTTTATTTGGGATTTTATTTCTATTTTATTTGCATAGGAAAAATATGCGTTTTTCAGAATTGCATTATAGGCCCAAATAAATGTTCGCCTTGTCCGGCATATTTTTAGAGGACGGGGAAATTTATTTCGGGATTTTTGGAGTTCGTTTACTATTTCTTTTCTTTCTTTTTCTGCACGTCGGATTATTTAAAAAAATGTAACCGACTCCGGGCCGTATCCGGCCAGGACACCTCGGGCCGGCCTTTTTAAGCCGCGACCCCGGGGCCCTGAAAGCCCAGCCGCCCTGCGCCCCTCGAGCCCGAGCCGCCGCCGCCGCCGCTGCGAGCCGCCCGCCGAGCCCGCCGCCGCCTCGCCGCCTCGCCAGAATTCCACCGGACTCGAGGTAGCCGCCGCCGTTTTTTCTTTTAAAACCGTTCGGTTTTTTATATATAAACCTTAGTTCGTTTTTTTAGATCGGTTCGTCGGTTTTCTCGGTTTAGTTTATTTAGCGGACGTTCATCCGTACATTCGTTTTAACGAATGGTTTTCACCTGTTAGTCGCAGACAGCGAACGTTCGTTCGTTAGCCTATTCGTTATTTTTTCTTTTTCTCAGGTTTTTCGCGATTATTTTTCAACCGCGATTTCTGATCCGGTTTTCGTTTTAGTTTATCTTTTCGCTCGTTTATCAGAATCAGGCGATTCAAGCGCCTAGATCTTCGTCTCGAAGCCCTCTTTCTGCTTAACCAACTTGAACAAGATTTTGATACTGTAAAATTTTACTTTAGTCCAGATTAGTAAACGGATCTTGTTTCTTTCGCAGTTTGAGTATCGTTGCTCCGTTTGGTTTGATTCTTTTTGCAAACCGGAGTTCTTAAGTTGAACTTTCTGGTTAGATCTTCTTATTCGAGTTTTACCCGTGCATCTTCGCTTTATTGCTTATGTATGCTATTGTTTGTTTGCGATAGAATTCCCGGAGTGCGAAGCGTGCTACTAGGAGTCTCTAGGTTTTGCAGATCGTCAGCAAGGCAAGTAACACATTGATCATACTCTTTTCATACCCAGTTTTATGCATTAGTTCCAATCCTCAAACACTGCATGATTAGGATGTGATTAACTTGTGGGTTGGGAAGTATTTGATGAGGTAGAACCTATTACCTGTTTTATTATCAAACCCTCGGGAGTTACTTCTACGTTATGCTTATATTGCCATGCTATGCTCGTAAACATGGATTGGGTTTGAGTGTATCCATGACAGATGTGAGTTGTTAATTAATGGTTCAACTTAAGGTGGCTACTTTAATACACATCTGGGTGGATTGCTTGTTTGGGCACCTGGGGAATCCAGTGTTGTCCTAGGAGATCCCGGGGCATCCGTGTGATCATCCTACGGTCTGCCACCCAGGCTCAAAGGGATCATAGATTTTTCATGCTAGAAACTTTCGTGTGCAACCACAAGCTATTATGGGCTCTAGCATAGTTTGAGTAAGTTGCGTGACCTCTTCCAGTGGTAGGCTAGAAGATGTAGAGGGATATAGGTTGGTACTGTCTACCTGGGGTTAGAGTTAATGCTTCTGAAAGACTGTGTCTCGGTCATCCGTTTCTCAAACACCATGAAGTGCGATAAATCCAACGGAGGAGATCGAGTCTTGTGGGGAAAAGTGTGCAAACCTCTGTAGAGTGTGCAATCTAATCATGGTTAGCTGTGTCCCCGGTTATGGACATCTTGAGTATTTAGTACTTGGATTATCCTATCGTATCTCATCACTCTAAATTAATATGTTGGGTTGTTAATGATTACTTTAATTGGGATTGAGATGGGGGTGCCATTCTCAATGTTTCAGCCACAATGATAGTCAAATAAAATTATTCCTTTGTTGTAGGGGAAAATTTGCTTTCCGCAAAAACCATATAACCATAGAGCCTCCACCAGCCATATATGCATGTAGTGATAGCATTTATTCTGTTCATTGCTTTACTGTGTTACATTGCCAGCATTTCCATGTGCTGACCCGTTTTCGGGCTGCAACGTATTATGTTGCAGACTTTTCAGACAAGGAGTAAGGTTCTCTAAGGCGTTACCGTGCAGCTCAGCTATGCCGTTGGAGTTGATGGACTCACTTTATCTTCCAAGCCTTCTGTTGTTATCGTATTAGACGGCCTTAAGCCATATTTATTGTAAATAGTTCTCTTCTGAGATATTCGATGTAATAAGTGTGTGATTGCCACTCTGTTATAAATCCTTCGAGTACTATGTGTGTCAGCATTACCGATCCAGGGATGACACTGAAGCACAGAGACTTGACTGTTTGAGGTTGGGTCGCTACAGTCATAAAACAACAATTCATGTACATCAAGTAAAGGCCAATGCATAATATAAATAGTTTCTTGCAATTTTATTGTGTTGGAAACATAGAGAGATGGAGATGTAATTCCTCTCTCATAATAATTGCAAGTAGGAGCAGCAAGCACATGCATATTATATTCATCAAAATCATCATGTGTAGCAGTAAAACGGAACCCATCAATATAATCCTTAACAAGCGCAAACTTCTCCGGTACAGTGTAGTTGGGAGAATTCAAAAAGATAATAGGACTATCATGTGTGGGTGCAATAGCAACAATTTCTTTCATAACATAAGGGACTATAGCAAGTTCATCTCCATAAGCATCATTCATATTGGCATCATGGACACAAGCATAGCAAGCATCAAGTTCATCAAAAAGGGATATTTCAAATGAATCAACGGGATCGTGGCAATCATCATAGCAATCATCCTTCGGTAAGCACAAAGGGAAACTAAACAATGTATGAGTTGAAGAGTTACTCTCATTAGAAGGTGGGCACGGGTAGCTAATCCGCTCTTCCTTCTTTTGTTCTTCGCTCTCCTCGTCATCTTTTTCATCTAATGAGCTCATAGTGCCAACAATTTCTTCTTCCATAGTTTCCTGCAAAATATTAGTCTCTTATTGGACAGTGGAGACTTTCTCAATAAATGCATCAATACCGGCATTGTATTCATAATTCTCATAGCAATATTTAAGTATAGCATAATTTTCAGGTATGTAAACAGCATCATCATAATTTTCACACTTTTCAAACAAAGATTCAATTTCATAAGCACCCTTAAAAGCAACAAATTCTTCTATCGTTCCACATCATAGTAATCATATATACCATTAGCATAAGAAGCCAAGGTTTTATTATCATTAAATTTACATGAAAATGGAAGGTGTGGAGCCTTCATCCTAGAGCAACAAATATAATCATATCTCAAGCATAGTTCCCGAACATACCAATGCAACATATGAATTTGATCCCATAACAGTTTCCCTTTTTAAGTCAAGCGATAATCCCTAAAGTATTCACGTTGATCCAACGTGTCTCCCATTATTAAGTTGAATGGGGTTTTCTCAGGATTATGAAAGTAGTGTTTAATATTTTCCACATAACGATCATCGAGGGTTTTAGGAGGTTCCCCATCTCCATGAGTAGCAAGTACACCTAATATTTTTGGTATTTCATGTTCCATATCCATAATAAAGATAGAGAACGACTTAGAACATCAAATAAAATCTACTTAGTGAATAAAGCAAACAAGCACACACGAGAATATTCACCCCACGCTATTGCTCCCCGGCAACGGCGCCAGAAAAAGGTCTTGATAATCCACAAGTATAGGGGATTAGTTGTAGCCTCTTTCGGTAAGTAAGAGTGTCAAACCCAATGAGGAGCTAAAGGTAGAACATATATTCCCTCAAGTTCTATCGACCACCAATACAACTCTACGCACGCTTAACGTTCGCTTTACCTAGAACAAGTATGAAACTAGAAGTACATTGTAGGTGTTGTAGGATAGGTTTGCAAGATAATAAAGAGCACGTAAATAAAAACTAGGGGCTGTTAGATAAATAAACAATTAAGTTAGTTTAACTAGTGTGGAAAAGTGGTGGTAGGAGTTGCGAAATTGTCCCTAAGCAATTGACTACTTTACTAGACCGATAGCAAGTTTTATGTGGGAGAGGCCAGTGCTAGCATGTCATCCCTTACTTGGAATTCTATGCACTTATGATTGGAACTATTAGCAAGCATCTGCAACTACTAGCGTTCATTAAGGTAAAACCCAACCATAGCATTAAGATATATTGGTCCCCCTTCAATCCCGTATGCATCAATTTCTATGCTAGGCTGAAGCTGCTATCACCCTTGCCCTCCAATACATAGTCCTATCAACATACAACTAACCCTATGGTGTGATCCACACGCGTGCTCATATGATGGTCACCAAAGGAGAGCAACATAACCACAAGAAAATTAAACCAATCATAGCAATTCACCAATCACCGATAGGACAACAAAAATCTACTCAAGCATCATAGGATGGCCACACATCATTGGACAATAATATGACATAAAGTACCATGTTCAAGTAGAGGGTACATCGGGTTGAGGGAGAGTGGAACATTGAATATAGATGGGGGAAGGTGATGAAGATGTTGGGGAAGATGACGGAGGTGTTGGTGTAGATCGCCGTCACACGATGATTGCCCCGACGGTGTTCCGGCGCCACCGGGATAGAGGAGGAGAGAGAGACCCTCCTCCTTCTTCTTCCTTGACCTTCCCCCTAGATGGGAGAAGGGTTTCCCCTCTGGTCCATGGCCTCCATGGTGGCGGAGGGGAGGGATCCCCTCCGAGATTGGATCTCTCTCTCTCTCTCTCTCTCTCTCTCTCTCTCTCTCTCTCTCTCTCTCTCTGTGTGTGTGTGTGTTTCCTTCTGTTTCTGCGTTCCCAGATTCTGGCCTTTCACTGTTTCATAAATTCCCGGAGATCCGTAACTCCGATTGGGCTGAAATTTTAACAAGATTTTTATCCGGGTATTAGATTCCTTGCGACCAAAGGACACCTCCAACTGACCTTCGGGGTGGCCACAAGCCCCCTGGCCGCGCCCTTGATAGGGGGCGCGCCTCAAGGGCTTGTGGGCCCCTTAGGCATCGCCTTGCGTTGATTCCACTTCTCAAAATTCACATATATTCCAAAAAAATCTCCGTAAGTTTTTATCGCGTTTGGACCTCGTTTGATATGGATTTTGTTCAAAATAAAAAACATGCAACAAACAGGAACTGGCAATGGGCACTGGATCAATATGTTAGTCCAAGAAAATCATATAAATTGTTGCCAAATGTATGTAAAAGTCGTAGAATATTGGCATGAAACAATCAAAAATTATAGATACGACAGAGACGTATCAACTATCACCGCCCACAACTCTTTGTGTTCTACTCATGCATATCATCTACGCATAGACCTGGCTCGGATGCCACTGTTGGGAAACGTTGCATGGAAAACAAACAAATTCTACGCACACGCAAGATCTACCATGGATATGCATAGCAATGAGAGGGGAGGGTATGTCTACGTACCCTCGTAGACCGTAAGCGGAAGCGTTTGTTAACGTGGCGTATGTAGTCAAACTTCTTCGCGCTCCAACCGATCGAGTACCGAACATATGACACCTCCGCGTTCAGCACACGTTCAGCTCGATGACGTCCTCCGCCTTCTTGATCCAGCAAGACGGTGTGGTAGTGGATGAGTTTCGGTAGCACGACGTCGTGGTGATGGTGATGGTGAAGCTATCTCCGCAGGGCTTCGCCTAAGCACTACGAAAATATGACCGGGGGTCTAAACGGTCGAGGGGGGCGCCGCACACGGCTAAGCAATTGTTCTGGGTGTGCTAGGCGCCCCCCTCCCACATATATATAGGTGGGGAGGAGGGAGCAGCCAGGAGGCGCCCCCAAGTAGGTTGAATCCTACTTGGGGTCCTCCCCAAGTGCCCCCCTTTCCTTATTGGAATGCGGGAGGAAGGAAGGAGGAGGTGGCGGATTCCTTTCTCTCCTGAGGAGGGAAAGGCGGGAGGGCCACCCCTCCCCTTTCCTTCCCCTAGGGCCGGCCAGCCATGTAGAGGTCTATCCCCTCCTATGGCCCATTAATCCCATACATTTACCGGGGATGTCCGGAACCCCTTCCGGTGACCCGATGACTACCCAGTGCACTCCAAAACACTTCCGGTGTTTGAATACCATCGTCCTATATATCAATCTTTACCTCTCGACCATTTCGAGACTCCTCGTCATGTCTATGGTCTCATCCGTGACTCCGAACAACATTCGTTCACCAAATCATATAGCTCATATAACACTATATCGTCAATGAACATTAAGCATGCGGACCCAACGGGTTCGAGAACTATGTAGACATGACCGAGACACCTCTCCGGTCAATAACCAATAGAGGAACCTGGATGCCACTAGTACAACGAGGTGCTATACAAATGGTTTTTAACCCCTTTCCGCAATGGCATTTGGAATCGTCGCCTTAGTGAGTGTGGGCGATAGGGGGTCCTTCCCACACGAACCAGAAATCGTCGGGGATATGACCTCCTGGCACACACACTCGGCAAAATGAGGTCGTGTGCACCCGGAGAGCGACCAAATACGGTTATACGTACAGTGGTGCTAAAAAAAATACAATTATACAAAGGAAATCATTTTTGGTCGGAAGTACATCCCACACAGTCAGTCCCCACTAAACGTTTCCGTTCGTATATACATCCCACACAGTCGCTCCAAGCAAAATGTTTTTGTTCGCGGGTATATCACACACATTTTTCCCGTTAAATCGTTTGTGATAGTGTTTCCATTGCACATGGTATCAACAATTTTATCGTTTGCGTTATTGAATGCATCACACACGGTGCATAGAAGAAACTGTGTGGCAACGGTTGTCCATCACGCACAGTTTTTATGTGGTAAACGTTTGCGCTAGGTGGCCTAACGCAAACAGTTTTCAAGTGGATGTCGTGTGTGATTTTTCATTAATATAACACAGTTTATTCCTAGAAATTGTGTGTGTTATTGAATGCATCACACACGGTGTTTTCTCAATAACCGTTTGCAATAGAAAAACCCAATTAGCAGGCTAATTATCCTATTATTACTAATCCATTTATTAATCTAATTGACATTTCATATTAAGCACACAATATATTTCATTTTCATAATTGAAATACATCCGAGTACAACATCATATACCTTCAGCACTCAGCTACCCCATTACACAACTGCACCAACACCAAGTTTCACATGCAACATCTATAACCTTTCGAAATTAGCATCATAGACGATACATAGATAGATGTATCTCATCTGGAAAATTGCTGAAGCAGAAGGAGAATATTGAGCCTTCATTGATGTTGAAGGTCTTTGCAACTTTAGGCCAGTGCCTGTGGATGATTGACCATCCATCCTTCGTCCCCTTCAGGAACACTTCAACATTGAACCGTGGGTGTTGTATGAATACCTTCCTCGCCTCCTGACCATACAGGTGGTTTGAGAGGTAATCATCAGTGAACTGCTTTGGAAAGGCCTGAAAACAAGGATGTGCATAAATATCTTATCTATATTGGAAATGGGGCAAAGGAATAAAAAGGGCAAGGTATAATAGTTAGTACCATCCTGTAGTGAACTGATGTCTTCTTCATTGTGCAGACAAAGATCTTGTTGTTTTTTGTCGCTAATTTTTTTTCGTAACAATCTTTCTGAGTTTCTTGACTTGACTGATATTCATGGATAACTCATTTCCCCATATGCAAAAAGGGTCAAACTGTGGGTCAAAACCTCTGATAGCAGGACCTACATGTGTAAGACCAAATTGTTAAAAACCTAAATATTAGAATGGTTCCTGCAATTGCACAATAACGTTCTATTAGACAAAGGACCATGCATGTGCAAACCTCGATTATAAACCTCAGTGCTTCCCATTGTTTCCCTGCAACACATATAAGGTAGTTAGTCATCAGGTTAAGTGAGAGTTCGCATGCTATTAGCAAAATATGTTGATGAAAAATAAGCACATTGCAGATTCATCAGATTAATTCAAGCCACATGGAAAACCCATTTATCCAAACCAAGCATGATTAAGAACTAGGAAATATAGCACTTGTATATGTTTCTCATGTATTAAGTGCAGCCAAATTCGATTTATTCCTCACATGCACAACAATACAAAATTCTACCCACGACAATTGGACATCGCATTGCAGAATTGAACCAAGCGATTAACTAAACACCACAACAAATGAACCAAACATTGACTAAGCACCACATTGCACAATATAACATACTCCTAATAGAAGATCAGACAGTTAACCAAACCAAGCATGCTTAACAACTTGGAAATATAGCAATTGTATTTGTTTCTCATGTATTTAGTACAGCCAAATTGAATTTATTCCTCACATGGTATACAATAATAGAATGCACCCACAATAATTGAACATCGCATTGTAGAATTGAACCAAACAGTTAACTAAACACCACAATGAATGAACCAAACGTTAACTGAGCACCACATTGCACAATATAACATACTCCTAATAGAAGATCAGACAGTTAACCAAACCAAGCATGCTTAACAACTTGGAAATATAGAAGTTGTATTTTTTCTCATATATTTAGTACAACGAAATTCGATTTATTTCTCACATGGTATACAATAACAGAATGCACCCACAACAATTGAACATCGCATTGTAGAATTGAACCAAACAGCCAACCATGTCACATTGTCGGTGCATGAGGCATCGACGGTGGCCTCGACGGCGAGGTGCTCCTCCAAGATCTGGGGGTCGACACGAATGGCAGCCATCGCGACCTCATCCGCATGTGCGGCCGCGATTTGCTTCTCCGCTACCAAATGCTCCTTGAGATCCTGGCTATACTGCACGCACCATGGCTTAGGGTGGCGCTTATTTGGTGGAGGGGTCGGTGATTTGGGTGGAAGGTGTCGCGCCAGCGGTTGGGTCATGTGGGATGTGGAAGGAGGAGGAGGATGGGGTCGGGTGTGGATAACCTACCTGGATAGACGAGGCCGAGCAGCGTGAAGGAGGGTCATCGGCGAGGAGGCGATGCTGCAAGCAAGAGTGAAGGTTTCAACTTGGAAAGGAAGCGGAAACAAGGGAAATGTGACTTTTGGTAAGGGAGGCGGGGAGGTAGACATTTCCGCGGAAGACGAAAATTTGGAATCGCTTCGGCGAAAAAACTGGCGCGCAAAGTGTCATCAGACACGGTCCCTTATTCAGAATTGTGTACGATATGTGAACATCACAAACGATTCAGATAGCTTAACCCGTGTGTGATGAGTTTGAACGTCAAAAATTTTGGTTCGAATTTCCCTGGTTATAGTGGTCATCCACGTCATTGCATAATTTGGTACACAAAGGAGACTACAGCACACCCACTTCCTAATCGAGAAAGTTCAGCAATTAAACAAAGCTAGCTGGCCTAAACATTACTCTAACAAATTAAAGACCGACGCTCTTAATTAAAAAAACAAAGAGTACTACTACGGATGGTGCTCATCGATCTCCGCCGCCGCCTCCATGTCCAGCTCGCGCCCGACGGTCTCCTGGGGAAGGGGCTCCATGGCATCAATCGCGCCATACTCGGCAAACATCTTGCCATCCGCGTCCGCCATATATTTTGAATAGGACGCCACGATCTGGGCGTGGGCGGCCGCGATCTGGGCTTTGGCAGGCTCCGTGGTGGCAAGGTATGCCGCACAGGAACGGATGGCTGCTCGAACGCTCTCGGCGATTGCCAACTCTTCGGTCGTGGGTTGCCGACCGTTGTCGGAGAAGCTTCGTTTGATTTGTGTGGTGACAGCCACAAGCTACACGTGGACGGCCTCGACATGGTCGTGGGCAGCCTCCATCTAGGCTAAGGCCGCCGCTGCAGAACGGACAACTGTTGTGCCGCTCTCGCCAGTTGCTATCCCCGAGGCAGATGTTCCTGTCGCCGCCTCAGAAGCAACAGCGGCCGTTTGGGCTGCCTTGTCCGCCCGGACACAGATTGCGGTCAACCTCACGAAGCTTGTTAGCACGCGCCTGGCGGCTGCGGCCACACTCTCGCCGGAGTGGGCCGCCGAAGTTGCCCTCACGACGCGGGTCCACGTCCCCATCTTTCATCGGCGACAATTGAACAGTGAAATGATATTTGAGGAGCGGGCTAGTGTGCTTGACACTCCGACGATGCTCCAAGATATTTTGTGTTGCATCTCACACAGTTGGTCATAATAAACTGTGTGCGATCTACTCGATTTTTTGTCTTGATTTGAATTACATAATGGGGTCACAACTACAAAGGATGGTGTTTGAATTGCTAGAACTTTTATCTGCATTGAACACGCAACTATAAGTGTGTTGTCAAAAAAATGGAATTATTCAGGGTTTGTTTGGACGTTTTTATACATTAACTTGGTTTTGTAGGCATTTCAGGAGCATAATTCAAATTTGAACTGCATGCACATGCTCCAGTGCATATAAATGGGTTGAAAAAACAAATATGTGTCCTTGGTTGCATGCTTAGGTCCCATGCAAGAAATGGGAATGAATATCAAACACCCTGCCACCGTCACTCGGTCGCAAACAATGAGATACCTGGTTTTTAAATTCTAGTAAATCCAAAACTCATCTGAAATTCATGAAACTTGGCATGCTATCATGGAGCGACATCAACATGCTGTGGTAAAAAAATTTGTCCCATTTGGCGCAGGTTTGGGTATAAGCTTCTCACAAACCAGAGCTTCTCACAACAAGCGTGATGGTTTCGGTAGGCAACGTGACACCTTTGGGGACGAAACGATATCCGTTGCCTCTTATTGCTTTCAAAAAAATTTCTGGTGTCCACATAGAACAACAGGAGTGTTGTGTTTAATTTTGGAATTTTTCGTGGTTCGTTTGGACATTTTTATACATTAACTAGGTTTCTAGGCATTTTATGTGCATAATTCAAATTTGAACTACATGCACATGCTCCAGTGCATATAAATTGGTTGAAAAATCAAATCTACGCCCTTGGTTGCATGCTTACGTCCCATGCAAGAAATGAGAATGAATGTCAAACACCCTGCCAACGTCACTTGGCCGCAAACATTAAGATACCTGGTTTTTAAATACTAGTAAATCCAAACCTTGTCTGAAATTCATCAAACTTGGCATGCTATCATGGAGCGTCATCAACATGCCGTGGTAATTTTTTTGTCCCATTTGGGGCAGGTTTGGGTATAAGCTTCTCACAAACAAGAGCTTCTCACAACAAGCGTGATGGTTTCGGTAGGGAACGTGCCACCTTTGGGGACGAAACGATATTCGTTGTTGTTATTGCTTTCAAAAAATTTCTAGTGTCAACATAGAACAACAGGAGTGTTGTGTTTAATTTTGGAATTTTTCGGGGTTCGTATGGATATTTTTATACATTAACTGGGTTTTCTAGGCATTTTATTTATATAATTCAAATTTGAACTACATTCACATGCTCCAGTGCATATAAATTGGTTGAAAAGTCAAACATGTGTCCTTTGGTGCATGCTTAGGTCCCATGCAAGAAATGAGAATGAATTTCAAACACCCTGCCACTGTCACTCGGCCGCAAACATGAGATACCTAGTTTTTAAATTCTAGTAAATCCAAAACTCGTCTGAAATTCATGAAACTTGGCATGCTATCATGGAGCGGCATCAACATGTCGTGGTAAATTTTTTGTCCCATTTGGGGCAGGTTTGGGTATAAGCTTCTCACAAACCAGAGCTTCTCACAACAAGTGTGATGGTTTCTGTAGGGAACGTGCCACCTTTGGGGATGAAACGATATCCATTGCCTCTTATTGCTTTCAAAAAATTTCTAGTGTCAACATAGAACAACAGTAGTGTTGTGTTTAATTTTGAAATTTTTCGGGGTTCGTTTCGATATTTTTATACATTAACTGGGTTTTCTAGGCATTTTATGTGCATAATTCAAATTTGAACTACATGCACATGCTCCAGTGCATATAAATTGGTTGAAAAGTTAAATCTGTGTCCTTCGGTGCATGCTTAGGTCACATGCAAGAATGAGAATGAATTTCAAACACCCTGCCACCGTCACTCGGCCGCAAACATGAGATACCTGGTTTTTAAATACTAGTAAATCCAAAACTCGTCTGAAATTCAGTAAACTTGGCATGCTATCATGGAGCGGCATCAACATGTCGTGGTAAAAATTTTGTTATATTTGAGGCAGGTTTGGGTATAAGCTTCTCACAACAAGCGTGATGGTTTCGGTAGGGAACGTGCCACCTTTGGGGACGAAACAATATCCGTTGCCTCTTATTGCTTTCAAAAATTCCTAGTGTCAACATAGAACAACAGGAGTGTTGTGTTTAATTTTCGAATTTTCAGGGTTCGTTTGGACATTTTTATACATTAACTCGCTTTTCTAGGCATTTTATGTGCATAATTCAAATTTGAACTACATGCACACGCTCAAGTGCATATAAATTGGTTGAAAAATCAAATATGTGTCCTTCGGTGCATGCTTAGGTCCCATGCAAGAAATATGAATGAATTTCAAACACCCTGCCACTGTCACTCGGCCGCAAACATTGAGATACCTGGTTTTTAAATTCTAGTAAATCCAAAACTCGTCTGAAATTCATCAAACTTGGCATGCTATCATGGAGCGGCATCAACATGCCGTGGTAAAATATTTGTCCCATTTGGGGCAGGTTTGGGTATAAGCTTCTCACAAACCAGAGTTTCTCACAACAAGCATGATGGTTTCGGTAGGGAACGTGCCACCTTTGGGGACAAAACGATATCTGTTGCCTCTTATTGCTTTCAAAAAAATTCTAGTGTCAACATAGAACAACAAGGGTGTTGTGTTTAATTTTGGAATTTTTCGGGTTCGTTTGGACATTTTTATACATTAACTCAGTTTTCTAGGCATTTTATGTGCATAATTCAAATTTTAACTACATGCACATGCTCCAATGCATATAAATTGGTTGGAAAATCAAATATGTGTCCTTCGGTGCATGCTTAGGTCCCATGCAAGAAATGGGAATGAATCAAACACCAGGGCACTGTTGATTGCCGACAAAACGTTGAGATACTTTGTTTTTAAATTCTATCAAATCCAAAACTTGTCTGAAATTCATGAAACTTGTCATGCTATCATGGAATGGCACCCGACATGTTGTGGTATTTCTCGTGTCCATTTTGAGAGAAGGCGCACTCGAATAACAGCCAACAAAGGCATTTTGAAACAAATAGCTGCCACTGTAACATCACAAATGTTTTTTATAATTTAAATTGTGTGCGTTCTTTTAACCGTTCACGTGACGTCACGCCTCACTCTTTTAATGGCTAGGAGGTTCCGTGCGGACATGTGCTTGAGTGCTTGCAACGGGAGGCGTGCGAGCTGTACTCCAATGTGGAGGCTCACCGGGAAGCGTGTGAGTTGTACGCTGCGCAGGCTGATATGTCTCCAACGTATCTATAATTTTTGATTGCTCCATGCTATATTATCTACTGTTTTGGACCATATTGGGCTTTATTTTCCACTTTTATATTACTTTTGGGACTAACCTATTAACCGGAGGCCCGGCCCGAAATGCTTTGTTTTGCCTATTTGGTGTTTTGAAGAAACGGAATATCAAACGGAGTCCAAACGGAATGAAACCTTCGGGAACGTGATTTTCTCAACAAATATGATCCAGGAGACTTGGACCCTCCGTCAAGAAAGGAGGGAGGTGGCCACGAGTGTGGAGGGCGCCACCCCTAGGGCGCGCCCCTGCCTCGTGGGCCCCCCTTTGCTCCACCGACATACTCCTTCCTCCTATATATACCTATGTACCCCCAAACGATCAGATACAGAGCCAAAAACCTAATTCCACCGCCGCAACCTTCTGTACCCACGAGATCCCATCTTGGACCTTGTTCCGGAGCTCCGCCAGAAGGGGAATCCACCATAGAGGGCTTCTACATCATCACCATAGCCTCTCCGATGAAGTGTGAGTAGTTTACCTCAGACCTTCAGGTCCATAGTTAGTAGCTAGATGGCTTCTTCTCTCTTTTTTGATCTCAATACAATGTTCTCCCCCTCTCTCGTGGAGATCTATTTGATGTAATCTTCTTTTTGCAGTGTGTTTGTTGAGACTGATGAATTGTGGGTTTATGATCAAGTTTATCTATGAACAATGTTTGAATCTTCTCTGAATTCGTTTATGTATGATTGGTTATCTTTGCAAGTATCTTCGAATTATCAGTTTTGTTTGGCCTACTAGATTGGTTCTTCTTGCAATGGGAGAAGTGCTTAGCTTTGGGTTCAGTCTTGCGGTGTCCTTTCCCAGTGACAGAAGGGGCAGCAAGGCACGTATTGTATTGTTGCCATCGAGGATAACAAGACGGGGTTTTTATCATATTGCATGAATTTATCCCTCTACATCATGTCATCTTGCTTAAGGCGTTACTCTATTTTCTTGAACTTAATACTCTAGATGCATCTTTGGATAGCGGTCGATGAGTGGAGTAATAGTAGTATATGCAGGAGGAGTCGGTCTACTTGTCTCGGACGTGATGCCTATATACATGATCATACCTAGATATTCTCATAACTATGCTCAATTACATCAATTGCTCAACAGTAATTTGTTCACCCACCGTAAAATACTTATGCTCTTGAGAGAAGCCACTAGTGAAATCTATGGCCCCCGGGTCTATTCTCATCATATCAATCTTCCATCACTTTATTATTGCTTTGCTTTTTACTTTGCCTTTTATTTTACCTTGCATCTTTATATCAAAAATACCAAAAATATTATCTATCATCTCTATCAGATCTCACTCTCGTAAGTGGCCATGAAGGGATTGACAACCCCTAATCGCGTTGGTTGTGTTGAGCTATTTGTTTTGTGTAGGTACGAGGGACTCGTGCATAGCCTCCTACTGGATTGATACCTTGGTTCTCAAAAACTGAGGGAAATACTTACTCTACTCTGCTGCATCACCCTTTCCTCTTCAAGGAAATCCAACGCAGTGCTCAAGAGGTAGGAGGAAGATTTCTAGCGCCGTTGCCGGCGAGTCTACGCCAAAGTCAACATACCAAGTACCCATCACAATCCCTTATCTCTCGCATTACATTATTTGCCATTTGCCTCTCGTTTTCCTCTCCCCCACTTCACCCTTGCTGTTTTATTCGCCCTCTCTTTTTGTTTGCCTTGATGTCTTACTTGGCTCGTTGCTCGTCTGGTTGAAATAGTTGAGTATTTATTCATAAACAGAGAAGCTAATATCTATGGATCATCATCCTCTTGACAATCTTTTTAAGATATCCAATTATGATGAACCAATTCCTAGTGATTTGGATGCACTATATTATCTTTATAAGGTTTTGCCTGAAATCCGTAGAGTGACTCACGATAGATCTTTGAATAAAAAGCATGATTGCAATGATTCTATTATAAATTCTTTTGATGTCAATTGTGCTAATAAGATGCAAAACCCTAAGCTTGGGGATGCTACTTTTGCTATGTCTACTACTTGTTGCAATGATCATGATTGGGGTGATTCTTCTTATAATCTTGAAAATTTATTTAAGCCCCATGATGAATATGAGATTGATAATATTGTTTGCAACAATATTGAAAGTGGGTTTGGAAGAGTGTCAACTTTAGATCCCACATATTTGGAGAATATTCAATCTTATGAAGTTTTTGATAAAGGTGGGTTTGGAGAGGTCATGACTTCAGTTAATGATAACCCCACTATTTCGGAAGAGTGTCAACTTTGCATGCATGTGGATCGTGTTGAAAATATTTTATGTGATAGCTATTTTATTGAATTTGCTTATGATCCCACATGTAATTATTATGAGATAGGAAAATATGGTCATAAAAAATTTCATGATAATAAATTACCTCTCGTTATGTTGAGATTGCTTTTGTTTCTTTCCGCTTCGTTGCATATGCTAGTTTCTGCTTGCTATGATAATTTGTTTGCCTATAAGATGCCTATGCATAGGAAGTATGTTAGACTTAGATGTGTTTGTCACGTGTTTCATGATTCTCTCTTTGTGCTTCAATTCTTGTCTTTCTTGCGAGCATCATTAAAATTATCAATGCCTAGCTAAAAGGCTTTAAAGAAAAGCGCTTGTTGGGAGACAACCCAATATATTTCCTTTCTGTCGTTGAATAAATAATCCATCTACCTTCTGTTTAGATGTGGTTTTATGTTTTAATTAGTGTTTGTGCCAAGTTAAACCTATAGGATCTTCTTGGATGATAGTTATCTGTTCTTGCTGTAATTTCCAGAAACTTTCTGCTCACGAAAACAATTGTTAAAAATCACCAGAACGTGATAAAATACTGATTCCAATTGCTTCTGATCAATAAACAAATTGCCTAGGTCTTCCTATTTTGGATGATATTTTTGGAGTTCCAGAAGTTTGCGTTAGTTACAGATTACTACAGACTGTTCTGTTTTTGACAGATTCTGTTTTTGTGTGTTGTTTGCTTATTTTGATGAGTCTATGGCTAGTAAAATAGTTTATAAACCATAGAGAAGTTGGAATACATTAGGTTTAACACAAATATAAATAAATAATGAGTTCATTACAGTAACTTGAAGTGGTCTTTTGTTTTCTTTCGCTAACGGAGCTCACGAGATTTCTGTTGAGTTTTGTGTTGTGAAGTTTTCAAGTTTTGGGTGAAATCTTTTGATGGATTATGGAACAAGGAGTGGCAAGAGCCTAAGCTTGGGGATGCCCATGGCAACCCCAAGATAATCTAAGGACACCAAAAAGTCAAAGCTTGGGGATTCCATCGGTAACTTTACTTGGAGCTATATTTTTATTCACCACATGATATGTGTTTTGCTTGGAGCGTCTTGTATGATTTGAGTCTTTGATTTTTAGTTTACCACAATCATTCTTGCTGTACACAACTTTTGAGAGAGCCATACATGAATAGTAATTTGTTAGAATACTCTATGTGCTTCACTTATATCTTTTGAGCTATATAGTTTTGCTCTAGTACTTCACTTATATCTTTTAGAGCACGGTGGTGGATTTGTTTTATAGAAACTATTGATCTCTCATGCTTCACTTAGATTATTTTGAGAGTCTTAAATAGCATGGTAATTTGCTTAAAATCTTAATATGCTTGGTATTCAAGATTTGTAAAACTTTCTTTTGAGTGAGTTGAATACTAAGAAAAGTTTGATGCTTGATAATTGTTTTGAGATATGGAGGTGATAATATCAAAGTAGTGCTAGTTGAGTAGTTGTGAATTTGAGAAATGCTCGTGTTGAAGTTTGCAAGTCCCGTAGCATGCACGTATGGTAAATGTTATGCAACAAATTTGAAACATGAGGTATTATTTGATTGTCCTCCTTACGAGTGGCGGTCGGGGACGAGCGATGGTCTTTTCCTACCAATCTATCCCCCTAGGAGCATGCACGTAGTGCTTTGTTTTTTGATGGCTTGTATATTTTTGCAATAAGTATATGAGTTCTTTATGACTAATGTTGATTCCATGGATTATACGCACTCTCACCCTTCCATCATTGCTAGCCTCTTCGGTACCGTGCATTTCCCTTTCTCACATTAAGAGTTGGTGCAAAACTTCGCCGGTGCATCCAAAACCCGTGATATGATACGCTCTTTCACACATAAACCTCCTTATATCTTCCTAAAAAAAGCCACCATACCTACCTATTATGGCATTTCCATAGCCATTCCGAGATATATTGCCATGCAACTTTCCACCATTCTGTTCATCATGACACATTCATCATTGTCATATTGCTAGCATGATCATGTAGTTGACATAGTATTTGTGGCAAATCCACCGTTCATAATTCTTTCATACATGTCACTCTTGATTCATTGCATATCCGGTACATCACGGAGGCATTCATATAGAGTCATACTTTGTTCTAGTATCGAGTTGTAATCATTGAGTTGTAAATAAATAGAAGTGTGATGATCATCATTTTCTAGAGCATTGTCCCAAGTGAGGAATAAAAAAAGAGAAAGGCCATAGAAAAAAAGAAGGCCCAAACAAATGAGAGAAAAAGAGAGAAGGGACAATGTTACTATCCTTTTACCACACTTGTGCTTCAAAGTAGCCCCATAATCTTCATGATAGAGAGTCTCTTGTTTTGTCATTTCCATATACTAGTGGGAATTTTTCATTATAGAACTTGGCTTGTATATTCCAACGATGGGCTTCCTCAAATGCCCTAGGTCTTCGTGAGCAAGCAAGTTGGATGCACACCCACATATTTTCTTTTGTTGAGAATTCATACATTTATAGCTCTAGTGCATCTGTTGCATGGCAATCCCTACTCCTTGCATTAACATCAATCGATGGGCATCTCCATAGCCCATTGATTAGCCTCGTTGATGTGAGATCTTCTCCTTTTTGCAACATAACCCCCATCATCATATTCTATTCCACCCATAGTGCTATGTCCATGGCTCGCGCTCATGTATTGCGTGAAGGTTTATAAGTTTGAGATTATTAAAGTATGAAACAATTGCCTGGCTTGTCATCAGGGTTGTGCATGATGAGAGCATTCTTGTGTGACGAAAATGGAGCATGACTAAACTATGTGATTTTGTAGGGATGAACTTTCTTTGGCCATGTTATTTTGAGAGGACACAATTTCTTAGTTAGTATGCTTGAAGTATTTTTTTATGTCAATATGAACTTTTGTCTTGAATCTTTCGGATCTGAATATTCGTGCCACAATTAAGAAGAGTTACATTGAAATTATGCCAAGTAGCACTCCGCATCAAAAATACTTTTTTATCATTTACCTACTCGAGGACGAGCAGGAATTAAGCTTGGGGATGCCTGATACGTCTCCAACGTATCTATAATTTTTTATTGCTCCATGCTATATTATCTATTGTTTTGGACCATATTGGGCTTTATTTTCCACTTTTATATTACTTTTGGGACTAACCCGGAGGCCCAGCCCAGAATTGTTGTTCTTTGCCTATTTCAGTGTTTCGAAGAAACGAAATATCAAACGGAGTCCAAACGGAATGAAACCTTCGGGAACGTGATTTTCTCAACAAATATGATCCAGGAGACTTGGACCCTCGGTCAAGAAAGGAGGGAGGTGGCCACGAGGGTGGAGGCGCCCCAAGGCGGGCCCCCTACCTCATGGGCCCCCTTTGCTCCACCGACGTACTCCTTCCTCCTATATATACCTACGTACCCCCAAACGATCAGATATGGAGCCAAAAACCTAATTCCACCGCCGCAACCTTCTGTACCCACGAGATCCCATCTTGGGCCCTGTCCCGGAGCTCCGGCGGAAGGGAAATCCACCACGGAGGGTTTCTACATCATCACCATAGCTTCTCCGATGAAGTGTGAGTAGTTTACCTCAGACCTTCGGGTCCATAGTTAGTAGCTAGATGGCTTCTTCTCTCTTTTTGGATCTCAATACAATGTTCTCCCCCTCTCTCATGGAGATCTATTCGATGTAATCTTCTTTTGCAGTGTGTTTGTTGAGATCGATGAATTGTGGGTTTATGATCAAGTTTATCTATGAACAATATTTGAATCTTCTCTGAATTCTTTTATGTATGATTGGTTATCTTTGCAAGTCTCTTCGAATTATCAGTTTGGTTTGGCCTACTAGATTGGTTTTTCTTGCAATGGGAGAAGTGCTTAGCTTTGGGTTCAATCTTGCGGTGTCCTTTCCTAGTGACAAAAGGGGCACCAAGGCACGTATTGTATTGTTGCCATCGAGGATAACAAGATGGGTTTTTTATCATATTGCATGAATTTATCCCTCTACATCATGTCATCTTTCTTAAGGCGTTACTCTGTTTTCTTGAACTTAATACTCTAGATGCATGCTGGATAGCGGTTGATGAGTGGAGTAATAGTAGTAGATGCAAGCAGGAGTCGGTCTACTTTTCTCGGACGTGATGCCTATATACATGATCATACGTAGATATTCTCATAACCATGTTCAATTCTGTCAATTGCTCAACAGTAATTTGTTCACCCACGGTAAAATACTTATGCTCTTGAGAGAAGCCACTAGTGAAATCTATGGCCCCCGGGTCTATTCTCATCATATCAATCTTCCATCACTTTATTATTGCTTTGCTTTTTTTACTTTGCCTTTTATTTTACCTTGCATCTTTATATCAAAAATACCAAAAATATTATCTATCATCTCTATCAGATCTCACTCTCGTAAGTGACCATGAAGGGATTGACAGCCCCTAATCGCGTTGGTTGTGTTGAGCTATTTGTTTTGTGTAGGTACGAGGGACTCGCGCGTAGCCTCCTACTGGATTGATACCTTGGTTCTCAAAGCTGAGGGAAATACTTACTCTACTCTGCTGCATCACCCTTTCTTCTTCAAGGAAATCCAACGCAGTGCTCAAGAGGTAGCACAGGCTCACCGGGAAGCGAGCCCTTTGACTTCCATGGCCGCCCGCCTTGCTCGCATCCTCTCCGTTAATGGCGCCCAAGCCGCAGTTAAAACACTCATCGCAAATGTTTTAGTTAGAACACCCGTATGCAAACCAACAACTTCCCCAGGAAGCCAAGGGAAAATGAGCGGAGCAGGATTTGTGCAGCTCTTGATCGCAAACGTTTTAGTTAGAACAACCGTTTGCAAACTGACAAGTTCCCTAGGAAGCCAAGAGAAAATGTGTCGAGCAGGATTTCTACAGCTCTTGATCGCAAACGTTTTAGATAGAACACCCATATGCAAAGTAAGAGCTATGGTCTTCCTCCTTAAGCCGAGGGAAAATTCGCAGCGCAGGATTTATGCATCCCTTCAACGCAAACGGTTGTTTTGGATGACCCGTGTGCAACCAGTACAAACAGTTTGGTAAGATTTGCATCTGTCATATTGGGTATGTTGCCATTTGTCAAACTGGAAAGATTGACATTTGTTGATCTAGTAACATTGCCATTTGTCAGTCCCTGTAACACTGCGATTTGTCAAAATATGCAGCTAAAAATCAGTAGCACTATCTAATTTTTGCAACTAAAATTTAGTAATTAAGCATAGATTTCATTCATAGATTAAGCTGTCATTCTTAATTTATACAAACGGTTCAACTCGACAGCTGAACCGACCAAATTTTTTCCCAATTGTTGCCAACCACGTACTGAAATAGCTAGTTCAACTATATATACTATCTAATTTTAAGTACGTTGTATAGTTCCACCACATCTATAGTCAGATGAACTGAACAAAATAGCCCCTAAATACTACTACTACGGAGGGGCTTTGTGCTACTTCCGGCAGCCTCTCCTCTGTGGCGCTTTTCGGTAAGGCGAGGAGGAGGAGGAGCCTTCGATGAGCTGGACAAGCGCAATACGGTGCTGCGCTGTTGTATGTTCGATGGACGCCGCCAACTCGAACACCCACTGCCGCTCCAGGCGACCCCTCTCGGCGGCGGACTGCTCATAGATCTCCTGATTCCTCGCCTCTACGTCGGCGTGTGCTGCGGCCACGACTGCAGTAAGGCTCTTTGCTTGCTCGACGAGGCGCTCCTCCTCCTCCAGCAGGAACTCGATGTAGCGCGCAAGGTCATTGACGCACGTGCGGGCCTCCACCTCCACTCCTTCGGGCGGCGCTGGCGGAGCAGGTGATGATTCCGGCGGTCGACGGTGGGCTGGTGGCCACGGTGAGCTGGTGGCCACGGCGGCCGACGATGGGGTGGCGGCCACGACGGCCACCTCCTGCCTTCGGGCCGCGATGGCGGAGCAGGTGATGGTGGCCGACAGTGGGGTGGCGGCCACGACGGCCACCTCCCGCCTTCAGGCCGCTGTGGCAGAGCGGGTGATGGCCGGTAGTGGGGTGGCAGCCACCTCCCGCCTTCGGGCTGCGGCGGCGAAGTGGGCGATGGCCCTGGCTTTCGACGGTGATATGGTGGCAACGGCGGCCGGCAATAGCTGCTGACGGGCACCGGCGGCGGAGCGTGTGGTGGGTGTTCCGCGCACACCCAATAGGGACGCCACGCGCACTACACTATGTCGGGGACTGCGTCACCGCCACGGTGTAGCCTCCCAGCTGGAGTTGTCCTCTGATGACGGCGGAGTGGCTGAGCGACGACGACGGACCGGTGCCATTGGCGATTGTGGGAGAAGCTGATACGTCTCCAACGTATCTATAATTTATGAAGTATTCATGCTATTATATATTCTGTTTTGGATGTTTAACGGGCTTTATTATACACTTTTATATTATTTTTGGGACTAACCTATTAACCGGAGGCCCAGCCTAAAATGTTGTTTTCTTGCCTATTTCAGTGTTTCAAAGAAAAGGAATATCAAACGGAGTCCAAACGGAATGAAACCTTCAGGAGAGTTATTTTTGGAACGGAGGCAATCTAGGAGACTTGGAGTAGACGTCGGGAAAGCTTCGAGGAAGCCACGAGGCAGGGAGGCGCACCCACCCCGCTGGGCGCGGCCCCCACCCTCATGGGCCCTCGTAGCTCCCCTGACCGACTTCTTTCGCCTATATATATATCCATATACCCTAAAAACATCGAGGATCAGAATAGAACGGGAGTCCCGCCGCCGCAAGCCTCTGTAGCCACCAAAAACCAATCGGGACCCTGTTCCGGCACCCTGCCGGAGGGGGGATCCCTCTCCGGTGCCATCTTCATCATACCGGCACTCTCCATGACGAGGAGGGAGTAATTCACCCTCGGGGTTGAGGGTATGTACCAGTAGCTATGTGTTTGATCTCTCTCTCGTGTTCTTGAGGTGATACGATCTTGATGTATCGCGAGCTTTGCTATTATAGTTGGATCTTATGATGTTTCTCCCCCTCTACTCTCTTGTAATGGATTGAGTTTTCCCTTTGAAGTTATCTTATCGGATTGAGTCTTTAAGGATTTGAGAACAGTTGATGTATGTCTTGCATGTGCTTATCTGTGGTGACAATGGGATATCACGTGATCTACTTGATGTATGTTTTGGTGATCAACTTGCGAGTTCCGTGACCTCGTGAACTTATGCATAGGGGTTGGCTGCGTTTTCGTCTTGACTCTCCGGTAGAAACTTTGGGGCACTCTTTGAAGTTCTATGTGTTGGTTGAATAGATGATTCTGAGATTGTGTGATGCATATCGTATAATCATACCCACGGATACTTGAGGTGACATTGGAGTATCTAGGTGACATTAGGATTTTGGTTGGTTTGTGTCTTAAGGTGTTATTCTAGTACGAACTCTTGAATAGATCGATCCGAAAGAATAACTTTGAGGTGGTTTTGTACCCTACAATAATCTCTTTGTTTGTTCTTCGCTATTAGTGACTTTGGAGTGACTCTTTGTTGCATGTTGAGGGATAGTTATATGATCCAATTATGTTATTATTGTTGAGAGAACTTGCACTAGTGAAAGTATGAACCCTAGGCCTTGTTTCCTAGCATTGCAATACCATTTACGCTCACTTTTATCATTAGTTACCTTGCTGTTTTTATAATTTCAGATTACAAAAAACCTATATCTACCATCCATATTGCACTTGTATCACCATCTCTTGGCGAACTAGTGCACCTATACAATTTACCATTGTATTGGGTGTGTTGGGGACACAAGAGACTCTTTGTTATTTGGTTGCAGGGTTGTTTGAGAGAGACCATCTTCATCCCTCGCCTCCCACGGATTGATAAACCTTAGGTCATCCACTTGAGGGAAATTTGCTACTGTCCTACAAACCTCTGCACTTGGAGGCCCAACAACGTCTACAAGAAGAAGGTTGTGTAGTAGACATCAAGCTCTTTTCTGGCGCCGTTGCCGAGGAGGTGAGTGCTTGAAGGTATATCTTTAGATCTTGCAATCGAATCTTTTAGTTTCTTGTTTTATCACTAGTTTAGTCTATAAAAGAAAACTACAAAAAATGGAATTAAGGGTGCCTCATATGCTTCATCTTTTTAATATCTTTCGTGAAAATGATGGGAAGGAAAATTGTGCTCAAGTACTAGAAGAAGAATTACATAGAATGCTTGGCATAAAATATGTGAATGATGAGCATGACTGCAATGTTGTTAGTATGAATTCTTTGAGTACCCATGATGCTAATTATATGCAAAGCCACAAGCTTGGGGATGCTATGTTTGATGAAGATGATATGTTTAGTCCCCCAAGTTTTGATGAGAAAATTTATTATGATGAAAGCATGCCTCCTATTTATGATGATTATTGTGATGACATGTATGCTATAAAGAATAAAGATAACCATGAAACTTGTCATCATGATTTTAATTTTCAATTCTATTATGCTTCACATGATAGTTATTTTGTTGAGTTTGCTCCCACTACTATTGATGAGAATAAATTTGCTTATGTGGAGAGTAGTAAAATTTCTATGCAAGTAGATCATGAAAATAATGCTTTATGTGATGGTTATATTGTTGAATTCGTTCATGATGCTACTGAAAATTATGATGAGAGAGGATCATATGCTTCTACATATTGCAATAATATCAAGTTTCCTCTCTATGTGTTGAAAATCTTGAAGATTTGCTTGTTTTGCCTTCCTATGCTAGTTGATTATTATTCCCATAAGTTGTTTGCTCACAAAATTCCTATGCATAGGAATTGGGTTAGACTTAAATGTGCTAGTCATATTCTTCATGATGCTCTCTTTATGTTTCAATTCTTACCTTTTATGTGAGCATCATTGAAATCATCATGCCTAGCTAGGGGCGTTAAACATTAGCGCTTGTTGGGAGGCAAACCAATTTTATTTTCGTTCCTTGCTTTTTGTTCCTGTTTAGTAATAAATAAGTCATCTAGCCTCTTGTTAGATGTGGTTTTATGTTTTAATTAGTGTTTGTGCCAAGTAAGACCTATAGGATCTTCTTGGATGATAATTATTAGATCTTGCTGAAAAAGACAGAAACTTTCTCATCATGAAAACAATTTTAAAAAATCACCAGAAAGTGATAAAATACTGATTCCAATTGAAGTAGATCAATAATAAAATTATCTAGGTCTTCCTATTTTAGAAGAAGTTTTGGAGTTCCAGAAGTATACGTTTGATACAGATTACTACAGACTGTTCTGTTTTTGACAGATTCTGTTTTCATTGTGTTGTTTCTTATTTTGATGAATCTACGAGTAGTATCGGAGGGTATGAACCATAGAGAAGTTGGAATACATTAGATATTACACCAATATGAATTTAGAATGAGTTCACAACAGTACCTAAGTGGTGATTTATTTTCTTATACTAACGGAGCTTCGAGTTTTCTGTTAAGTTTTGTGTTGTGAAGTTTTCAAGTTTTGGGTAAAGATTCGATGGACTATGGAATAAGGAGTGGCAAGAGCCTAAGCTTGGGGATGCCCAAGGCACCCCAAGGTAATATTCAAGGATAACCAAGATCCTAAGCTTGGGGATGCCGGATGGCATCCCTCTTTAAATCTTTGTTCATCGGTAACTTTACTTGGAGCTATATTTTATTCACCACATGATATGTGTTTTGCTTGGAGCGTCATTTTATTTTGTTAGTATTTGCTTGCTGTTATTTATAATAATGTTTTGCATCTCTATTTTCAATAAAAATGTCAAGGATAGCCTTTACCATGTTTATTTTGCAAGTATACATGTTGCTGTTTCAAAATAGAAAGTTTACCGCTGTTACAAAAAATCCCTAGAAAAGTCAGAATGTGATAAAATGTTGAAACCTTTTGCATAATAAGATCTGATAAATTTACTGCCGTGGGATTTTTTTCATAATTTTTGGAGCTAGGTAAGTATGGACATTGCTGCATTCTTCACAGACTGTCCTGTTTAGGCAGATTGCTGTTATGTTTGCATTGTTTGCATATGTTTGCTTGTTTAATGATTCTATTTGAGGATAGGACTATTAAATATGTGGAGGCATTTAGTATTCAATGTTGATTAATAATTTTAGTGACTTGCTATAGAAGAGTATGATAAGGTTTTTGCATTGGTTTATACTAACTTATCTCACGAGTTCTTGTTGAGTTTCGTGTGGATGAAGCTTTCGAGATTTAGGAAACCGTGATATGAGAGGAATTAAGGAGACACAAAAACTCAAGCTTGGGGATGCCCAAGGCACGCCAAGATAATATTTCAAGAAGTCTCAAGCATCTAAGCTCGGGGATGCCCCGGTAGGCATCCCACCTTTCTTCTTCAACAATTGTCGGTTAGTATCAGTTGAGCCTAAGTTTTTTCTTCTTCACATGATGAGTGCTATCCTTGAAATGTAGTTTTATTTTGTTTTGCTTGCCGTTTGAATAATATACCAAGATCTGAAATTCTTAAATGAGAGAGAGTATTCACAAAGCTACATAATTATTTAACTATTCATTGATCTTCACTTATATCTTTTTGGAGTAGTTTGTCATTTACTCGTGTGCTTCACTTATATCCTATGAGTAAATGGTTGAATGAATTGAATATCATAAAGCTGAAATTACATATGTTTCATGTGCTTATCCCATGGGGAGTAATGACTTCACATATGAGAAGTAGAGGTGGTAAATTTATTGAAGGTTAGCAGACATTGTATTGGTCACTTGAAAAATTCATGAAAGAATATTGAGGGAAGAGAGATTTCACATATAAATATACTATCTTGGACATCTTTTATGATTGTGAGCACTCATTAAAATATGACATGCTAAAAGGTTGATGTTGGACAAGGAAGACAACGTAATGGGTTATGTTTTCTTATATCCGAAATAAAGTATATTGTCATGGATCATCCAACATGCTGAGCTTGCCTTTCCCCCTCATGCTAGCCAAATTCTTTGCACCAAGTAAGAGATACTACTTGTGCTTCCGAATATCCTTTAAACCCGGTTTTGCCATGAGAGTCCACCATATCTACCTATGGATTGAGTAAGATCCTTCAAGTAAGTTGTCATCGGTGCATGCAATAAAAATTGCTCTCTAAATATGTATGATTTATCAGTGTGGAGAAAATAAGCTTTATACGATCTTGTGATGAGGAAGCAATAGAAGCGACAGACTGCATAATAAAGGTCCTTATCACAAGTGGCAATATAAAGTGACGTTCTTTCGCATTAAGATTTTGTGCATCCAACCATAAAAGCTTATGACAACCTCTGCTTCCCTCTGCGAAGGGCCTATCTTTTATTCATGTTTTATACCTTATGCAAGCGTCATGGTGATCTTCACCTTTCCTTTTTACATTTTATCCTTTGGCAAGCACATTGTGTTGGAAAGATCCTTATATATATATATATATATATATATATATATCCAATTGGATGTAAGGCATCATGAACTATTATTATTGACATTACCCTTGAGGTAAAAGGTTGGGAGGCGAATCTATAAGCCCCTATCTTTCTCTGTGTCTGACTAAAACTTTGAACCCATAAATATCGCATGAGTGTTAGCAATTGTGAAAGACTAAATGATAGTTGAGTATGTGAAGTTTGCTGAATCAAAGCTCTGACATAGACTCTTCCTGAAAATAAGATGAATTGCAATTGTTTGATGACTAATAACACGGTTTGTTAGTTTTCAAGAAAGTTTATGATCTATACTTTAACATGTGAATAGTTTGTTACTTGATCATGAAAATTTTTATGAGATGAGCTACTGTTATGACATATAATGATGCTAGAAAAGGTGATTGAAATTATCATTGATCAAACTAGTGCACCTGCTAGCATTCACACTTCATAAATTATTTCTTTTATCATTTACCCACTCGAGGACGAGCAGGAATTAAGCTTGGGATGCTGATACGTCTCCAACGTATCTACAATTTATGAAGTATTCATGCTATTATATATTCTGTTTTGGATGTTTAACGGGCTTTATTATACACTTTTATATTATTTTTGGGACTAACCTATTAACCGTAGGCCCAGCCCAAAATGTTGTTTTCTTGCCTATTTCAGTGTTTCGAAGAAAAGGAATATCAAACGGAATGAAACCTTCGGGAGAGTTATTTTTGGAACGGAAGCAATCAAGGAGACTTGGAGTAGACGTTAGGGAAGCTTCGAGGAAGCCACGAGGCAGGGAGGCGCGCCCTCCACCCTCGTGGGCCCCTCGTAGCTCCCCTGACTGACTTCTTTCGCCTATATATATATCCATATACCCTAAAAGCATCGGGGAGCACAATAGATCGGGAGTTCCGCCGCCGCAAGCCTCTGTAGACACCAAAAACCAATCGGGGCCCTGTTCCGCCACCCTGCCGGAGGGGGGATCCATCTCCGATGGCCATCTTCATCATCCCGGCGCTCTCCATGACGAGGAGGGAGTAGTTCACCCTCGGGGCTGAGGGTATGTACCAGTAGCTATGTGTTTGATCTCTCTCTCGTGTTCTTGAGGTGATACGATCTTGATGTATCGCGAGCTTTGCTATTATAGTTGGATCTTATGATGTTTCTCCCCCTCTACTCTCTTGTAATGGGTTGAGTTTTTCCTTTGAAGTTATCTTATCGGATTGACTCTTTAAGGATTTGAGAACACTTGATGTATGTCTTGCATGTGCTTATCTATGGTGACAATGGGATATCACGTGATCTACTTGATGTATGTTTTGGTGATCAACTTGCGAGTTCCATGACCTAGTGAACTTATGCATAGGGGTTGGCACACGTTTTCGTCTTGACTCTCCCGTAGAAACTTTGGGGCACTCTTTGAAGTTCTATGTGTTGGTTGAATAGATGATTCTGAGATTGTGTGATGCGTATCATATAATCATACCCACGGATACTTGAGGTGACATTGGAGTATCTAGGTGACATTAGGGTTTTGGTTGATTTGTGTCTTAAGGTGTTATTCTAGTATGAACTCTTGAATAGATCGATCCGAAAAAATAACTTTGAGGTGGTTTCTTACCCTACAATAATCTCTTCGTTTGTTCTCCACTATTAGTGACTTTGGAGTGACTCTTTGTTGCATGTTGAGGGATAGTTATATGATCCAATTATGTTATTATTGTTGAGAGAACTTGCACTAGTGAAAGTATGAACCCTAGGCCTTGTTTCCTAGCATTGCAATATCAATTACGCTCACTTTTATCATTAGTTACCTTGCTGTTTTTATAATTTCAGATTACAAAAACCTATATCTACCATCCATATTGCACTTGTATCACCATCTCTTCGCCGAACTATAGTGCACCTATACAATTTACCATTATATTGGGTGTGTTGGGGACACAAGAGACTCTTTGTTATTTGGTTGCAGGGTTGTTTGAGAGAGACCATCTTCATCCTACGCCTCCCATGGATTGATAAACCTTAGGTCATCCACTTGAGGGAAATTTGCTACTGTCCTACAAACCTCTGCACTTGGAGGCCCAACAACGTCTACAAGAAGAAGGTTGTGTAGTAGACATCAGAAGCAGACGAGATAAGCTACAGGGAGGGAGGGGAAAATGCGACGCAGGACTCGCCGACCGTGAGGGTTTATATAGCAGGCCGGTAAGCATTGGGATTTTGGGGGATTTCACTGAGTCGAGCGGGAAGCTTGCGCGGGAACCTGCGAGGTTGCGCGGGAACGGGCTCACAGACGATTCATTGGCGCCACTTCGAGCCACCATTTGGCCAAAAGAATGCCCCCACGCACTGCGCAAGCTTGCGCTATAAGTCGTCTGCGGCAGTGGGGTGACAAGACGTGCGAGAATAGGATGAAAGGACACGTACACATATGGTTAATACAAAAAAAACTTCTGCAATTTAATTACCTACTATACCCCCGCACTGGTTTATAAGTAGGATTTAACTAATAAAATATGAATGCATGTCGCCAAAGATTATATCGTTGGATTCGTATTTGAAGATAGTTTCCAGTTATACAATTTTTGTAACATGCATTAACACTTTTTTGGTTAAATTTCATGTTATGTACCAGCATGTGTTTGCCCGCAACACACACGGCTTATTCCATCACAAACAGCTCGGATAGATCAATTGTATGCCACGTATCGCACACGCAACTCTAATCTGATTCGTTCACCTTGATGTCTCCGACATCGCTCGCACAGTTCGTCTTATTTGCCACGTATCACTGTACCGGCCTCTTCTCGTGTCCTTCGGCAAGCTCTGCTCACCGTTAGGCACCGCGGCGCGCTCTGCTCGCGTCTGTTGGCGCGCTCTGCTCGCGTCTATCGGCGCGCTCGGCTTGTGGAAAGCTTTTCCTTGCGTGTTCAACTGTTATATGCATATATATATGGTTGCTCGCCGTTGAGGCGACCGCGGAGCGCTCTGCTCGCGTCCCTGTGCGTGCGCTCTGCCAGCGGTTGGGCATGCGCACGATCACGTCGGGGGCCCTACATGTATGCGGTTGTGCCACGCGCGTTGCCACACGATGCAGTTACATGCGGCACGATGGAGTTACGCGCTACAAATTAGAACTGCCATGAGGGCCTGCCGATATTCCTGGCCGTCCGGCTTCCCCTTTAATTCTCGCGGCCATTATAACCTTAGTCTCTTCAACCTTTCGATCGTGTCCCACAACACAACAAGCACACCCACGACGACACATAGAGATGGGATGTCTAGCGGCGCTCCAATGGAGTTCGGCGAGCATAAAGTGGAGACCCACGTGAGGGAGACGGATCTCTCGGTGGTGTACACCATCGACTCGGCCATGGTGGACAACTACATCAACAATGTTCAGCAGTTGCTTGCTCGAGACAAGTACAAGGTGGTCGGCATCAACCTCCAGTACACCGCCGGTCGTCCCGACATAGATCAAAAGGTTGTCGTCGCCCAGTTGTGCGTGCGCCATCATGTCCTCATCTACCACTACTGCATGGCCACAGAGCCTTGCGCCATTTCAACAGGTTTGTCAACAACACCAACTACAAGTTCACCACGGTGGAAACGACCGATGATGTAAAAGCGCTCAGGGTTACGGGCTTGGCCTGCAAGAACCTTGTCGAAATTCGTGAACACTACAGGGACTGGGGCAGCACAAAGAAGGACTCCCTGGTTGAACTCGCCTCGGCCATCATCGACCCCTACTACGAAAAGATGAAGCGGGATGCCCAGAGAACAAGTCCCGTATCCTGGCACAGGGCATGGATGCGGCAACTGGATGAACCTAACCTCAGGTTCGTGGCCAAGAGCGTGTACACATGCTACGAGATGCACAGGCGGATCGTTGACATGAGGAAGTGCCTCGTTACCCAAATCGACGAGCCCGGATCGAGCCACAAGCAAAGCAAGCGTCACAAGAAGTAGATGATGATCAGATGATCGTTTATGCTAGTTAATCATGCATGTAATATATAGTTTACTTTATTGGTGTGTGGAAATGTCATGTGTGTAGTAGCCACCTATGTAATTATGCATGTAATAGTTTACTTTGGTGTGTGCAAATGCCATGGTTGTAGTAGCCACCTATGTAAGTGGATGTTTAATTTGGTTATGAAACCATGTCCTTATAAGTGTGTATATATATGTTGTTGTTCTGTATGAAATCCCATCGCACAACACACACATCTTATTAGCAACAACCGTCTGTGTTATTATCGGTCTTCGCACACATTTACGATTCTGACGCATTTATTTGCCGCATATCACACACATCTTGTTCTCTTGAACCGTTTACATTCTCTTGTCTCAACGCATAAGCAGTTCATCCGAAAGTGAACCGCATGCCGAGTATCGCTTTACACCTTGATCTGGCTGACCGTTTCTTTTGTGTTGCCTAATCACAAATAGTTCATCCGAGTGAACCGTATGATGTATATCACACACACCTTCATCTGGCTACCCGTTTCTTTTGTTCCTCCTCATCGCAAATAGTTCATTGAACTGAACCATATGCCTTGCATCGCACAAGCAACTAAAATCTGAACCATTTTTGATGCATCCTCCATCGCAAACGTTTTGAACTTTTTTTGACGGGCTTTTTACACCATCATTTGCGATTATTGCATCGCACACAGTTTCGTCGAAGGGTCTCTGATCGTAATGTCGTGTTAGCAGCATCCTGCAGTAGTGTGCCCATATTGGCTCCTACATATTCTACGATTTTTGCTGGTCGAACCTTATGACAACATATGTAATTCCCTTTGTCCATCGGTATGTTACTTGCCCGAGATTCTGTTGGGGAACGTAGTAATTTCAAAAAAAATCCTACGCACACGCAAGATCATGGTGATGCATAGCAACGAGAGGGGAGAGTGTTGTCCACGTACCCTCGTAGACCGAAAGTGGAAGCGTTAGAACAACGCGGTTGATGTAGTCGTACGTCTTCACGGCTCGACCGTTCAAGCACTGAAACTACGGCACCTCCGAGTTCTAGCACACGTTCAGCTCGATGATGATCCCCGGACTCCGATCCAGCAGGGTGTTGGGGAAGAGTTCCATCAGCACGACGGCGTGGTGACGATCTTGATGTTCTACCGTCACAGGGCTTCGCCTAACCTCCGCTACAATATTATCGAGGACTATGGTGGAGGGGGGCACCGCACACGGCTAAGAGATCTCAAGGATCAACTGTTGTTGTGTCTATGGGGTGCCCCCCTGCCCCCGTATATAAAGGAGCAAGGGGGAGGAGGTGCGGCCAGGCTTGGGGCGCGCCAGGAGGAGTCCTACTCCTACCGGGAGTAGGACTCCCCCCTTTTCCATGTTGGACTAGGACTTGGGGGGAAAGAGGAGAGAGAGGGGAAAGGAGGCGCCCCCCCTCCTTGTCCGATTCAGACTTGGGGGGTGGAGGGGCGCGCGGCTGCCCCTTGGCCTCCTCTCCTCTTCCTCCACTAGGCCCATTAAGGCCCATTAAGTTACCGGGGGGTTCCGGTAACCTCCCGGTACTCCGGTAAAATGCCGATTTCACCCGGAACACTTTCGATGTCCAAACATAGGCTTCCAATATATCAATCTTCATGTCTCGACCATTTCGAGACTCCTCGTCATGTCTGTGATCACATGGGACTCGAACAAACTTCGGTACATCAAAACTCATAAACTCATAATATAACTATCATCGAAACCTTAAGCGTGCGGACCCTACGGGTTCGAGAACTATGTAGACATGACCTAGAACTGTTTTCGGTCAATAACCAATAGCAGAACCTGGATGCTCATATTGGCTCCTACATATTCTACGAAGATCTTTATTGGTCAAACCGCATAACAACATACGTTGTTCCCTTTGTCATCGGTATGTTACTTGCCCGAGATTCGATCGTCGGTATCTCAATACCTAGTTCAATCTCATTACCGGCAAGTCTCTTTACTCGTTACGTAATACATCATTCCATAACTAACTCATTAGTTACATTGCTTGCAAGGCTTATAGTGACGTGTATTACCGAGAGGGCCCAGAGATACCTCTCTGACAATCGGAGTGACAAAACCTAATCTCGAAATACGCCAACTCAACATGTACCTTTGGAGACACCTGTAGAGCTCCTTTATAATCACCCGGTTACGTTGTGACATTTGGTAGTACACAAAGTGTTCCTCCGGTAAACGGGAGTTGCATAATCTCATAGTTATAGGAACTTGTGTAAGTCATGAAGAAAGCAATAGCAACATACTAAACGATCAAGTGCTAAGCTAACGGAATGGGTCAAGTCAATCACATCATTCTCCTAATGATGTGATCCCGTTAATCAAATGACAACACAAGTCTATGTTTAGGAAACATAACCATCTTTGATTAATGAGCTAGTCAAGTAGAGGCATACTAATGACATTAACTTTGTCTATGTATTAACACATGTATCATGTTTCCGGTTAATACAATTCTAGCATGAATAATAAACATTTATCATGATATGAGGAAATAAATAATAACTTTATTATTGCCTCTAGGGCATATTTCCTTCAGTCTCGCACTTGCACTAGAGTCAATAATCTAGATTACATAGTAATGATTCTAACACCCATGGAGTCTTGGTGCTGATCATGTTTTGCTCGTGGAAGAGGCTTAGTCAAAGGGTATGCAACATTCAGATCCGTATGTATCTTGCAAATCTCTATGTCTCCCACCTGGACTTGGTCCCGGATGGAATTGAAGCGTCTCTTGATGTGCTTGGTCCTCTTGTGTAATCTGGATTCCTTTGCCAAGGCAATTGCACCGATATTGTCACGGAAGATCTTCATTGGTCCCGATGCACTAGGTATGACACCTAGATCGGAAATGAACTCTTTCATCCAGACTCCTTCATTTGTTGCTTCCGAAGCAGCTATGTACTCCGCTTCGCATGTAGATCCCGCCACGACGCTTTGTTTAGAACTGCACCAACTGACAGCTCCACCGTTCAATATAAACACGTATCCGGTTTGCGATTTAGAATCGTCCGGATCAGTGTCAAAGCTTGTATCGACGTAACCATTTACGACTAGCTCTTTGTCACCTCCATAAACGAGAAACATATCCTTAGTCCTTTTTAGGTATTTCATTCTTGACCGCTGTCCAGTGATCCACTCCTGGATTACTTTGGTACCTCCCTGCTAAACTTATTGCTAAGCATACATCAGTGCGGTACACGACATTGCATACATGATAGAGCCTATGGCTGAAGCATAGGGAACATCTTTCATTTTCTCTCTATCTTCTGGCGTGGTCGGGCATTGAGTCGACTCAACTTCACACCTTATGTCTGAGCAAGAACCCTTTCTTTGCACGATCCATTTGAACCTTTTCAAAACTTTATCAAGGTATGTGCTTTGTGAAAGTCCAATTAAGCGTCTTGATCTATCTCTATAGATCTTGATGCCTAATATGTAAGCAGCTTCACCGAGGTCTTTCATTGAAAAACTTTTATTCAAGTATCCCTTTATGCTATCCAGAAATTCTATATCATTTCCAATTAATAATATGTCATCTACATATAATATCGGAAATGCTCTGAGCTCCCACTCACTTTCTTGTAAATGTGAGGCTTCTCCAAAAGTGCATATAAAACCATATGCTTTGATCACACTATCTAAACGTTTATTCCAACTCCGAGAGGCTTGCACCAGTCCATAAATGGATCATTTGGAGCTTGCACACTTTGTTAGCACCTTTTGGATCGACAAAACCTTCCGGTTGCATCATAAACAACTCTTCTTCCGTAAATCCATTCAGGAATGCGGTTTTGACATCCATTTGCCATATTTCATAATCATAAAATGCGACAATTGCTAACATGATTCGGACAGACTTAAGCATCGCTACGGGTGAGAAAGTCTCATCGTAGTCAACTCCTTGAACTTGTCGAAAACCTTTCGCAACAAGTTGAGCTTTGTAGACAGTTACAATACCATCAGCGTCAGTCTTCTTCTTGAAAATCCATTTATTCTCGATGGCTTGCCGATCATCAGGCAAGTCAACCAAAGTCCATACTTTGTTCTCATACATGGATCCCATCTCAGATTTCATGGCCTCAAGCCATTTTGCGGAATCTGGGCTCATCATCGCTTCCTCATAGTTCGTAGGTTTGCCATGGTCAAGTAACATGACTTCCAGAATAGGATTACCGTACCAATCTGGTGCGGATCTTACTCTGGTAGACCTACGAGGTTCGGTAGTAACTTGATCTGAAGTTCCATGATCAGTATCACTAGCTTCCTCACTGATTGGTGTAGTTGTCATAGGAACCGGTTCTTGTGATGAACTACTTTCCAATAAGGGAGCAGTCTGATTACCTCATCAAGTTCTACTTTCCTCCCACTCACTTCTTTCAAGAGAAACTCCTTCTCTAGAAAGGATCCGAACTTAGCAACAAAAATCTTGCCCTCAGATCTGTGATAGAAGGTGTACCCAATAGTCTCTTTTGGGTATCCTATGAAGACACAATTCTCCGATTTGGGTTCGAGCTTATCTGGTTGAAGTTTCTTCACATAAGCATCGCAGCCCCAAACTTTAAGAAACGATAACTTTGGTTTCTTGCCAAACCACAGTTCATAAGGCGTCGTCTCAACGGATTTTGATGGTGCCCTATTTAATGTGAATGCGGCCGTCTCTAAAGCATAACCCCAAAACAATAGCGGTAAATCAGTAAGAGACATCATAGATCGCACCATATCTAGTAAAGCACGATTCTGACGTTCGGACACACCATTACTGTTGTGGTGTTCCGGTGGCGTGAGTTCGTAAACTATTCCGCATTGTTTCAAATGTAGACCAAACTGTAACTCAAATACTCTCCTCCATGATCGGATCGTAGAAACTTTATTTTCTTGTTACGATGATTTTCAACTTCACTCTGAAATTCTTTGAACTTTTCAAAAGTTTCAGACTTATGTTTCATCAAGTAGATATACCCATATCTGCTTAAATCATGTGTGAAGGTGAGAAAATAACGATATCTGCCACGAGCCTCAACATTCATTGGTCCACAGACATCTGTATGTATGATTTCCAACAAATATGTTGCTCTCTTCATAGTTCCGGAGAACGGCGTTTTAGTCATCTTGCCCACGAGGCACGGTTCGCAAGTACCAAGTGATTCATAATCAAGTGATTCTAGAAGTCCATAAGTATGGAGTTTCTTCATGCGCTTTACACCAATATGACCCAAACGGCAGTGCCACAAATAAGTTGCGCTATCATTATCAACTCTGCATCTTTTGGCTTCAACATTATGAATATGTGTATCACTACTATCGAGATTTAATAAAATAGACCACTCTTCAAGGGTGCATGACCATAAAAGATATTACTCATATAAATAGAACAACCATTATTCTCTGATTTAAATGAATAACCGTCTAGCATCAAACAAGATCCAGATATAATGTTCATGCTCAACGCTGGCACCAAATAACAATTATTTAGGTCTAAAACTAATCACGATGGTAGATGTAGAGGTAGCGTGCCGACCGCGATCACATCGACTTTGGAACCATTTCCCACGCGCATCGTCACCTCATCCTTAGCCAATCTTCGCTTAATCCGTAGTCCCTGTTTCGAGTTGCAAATATTAGCAACAAAACCAGTATCAAATACCCAGGTGCTACTATGAGCATTAGTAAGGTACACATCAATAACATGTATATCACATATACCTTTGTTCACCTTGCCATCATTCTTATCCGCCAAATACTTGGGGCAGTTCCGCTTCCAGTGTCCAGTCTGCTTGCAGTAGAAGCACTCAGTCTCAGGCTTAGGTCCAGATTTGGGTTTCTTCTCTTGAGTAGCAACTTGCTTGCTGTTCTTCTTGAAGTTCCCCTTCTTCTTCCCTTTACCCTTTTTCTTGAAACTGGTGGTCTTATTGACCATCAACACTTGATACTCCTTCTTGATTTCTACCTCCGCAGCTTTTAGCATTGCGAAGAGCTCCGGAATAGTCTTGTCCATCCCTTGCATATTATAGTTCATCACGAAGCTCTTGTAGCTTGGTGGCAATGATTGTGTCAATGACACTATCATCAGGAAGATTAACTCCCAGTTGAATCAAGTGATTATTATACCCATACATTTTGATTATATGTTCACTGACAGAACTATTCTCCACCATCTTACAGCTATAGAACTTATTGGATACTTCATATCTCTCAATCCGGGCATTTGCTTGAAATATTAACTTCAACTCCTGGAACATCTCATATGCTCCATGACGTTCAAAACATCGTTGAAGACCCGGTTCTAAGCCATAAAGCATGGCACACTGAACTATTGAGAAGTCATCGACTTTGCTCGCCAGACGTTCTTAACGTCGTCGGTTACATCTGCAGCAGAACTGGCACCCAGCGGTGCTTCGGGGACGTAATTCTTCAGGCAGCAATGAGGATAATCCTCAAGTTATGGACCCGATCCGTGTAATTTCTACCATCATCTTTCAACTTAGCTTTCTCAAGGAACGCATTAAAATTCAACGGAACAACAACACGAGCCATCTATCTACAACAAACATAGACAAGCAAAATACTATCAGGTACTAAGTTCATCATAAATTTAAGTTCAATTGATCATATTACTTAAGAACTCCCACTTAGATAGACATCACTCTAGTCATCTAAGTGATCACGTGATCCAAATCAACTAAACCATGTCCGATCATCACGTGAGATGGAGTAGTTTCAATGGTGAACATCACTATGTTGATCATATCTACTATATGATTCACGTTCGACCTTTCGGTCTCCGTATTCTGAGGCCATATCTGTATATGCTAGGCTCGTCAAGTTTAACCCGAGTATTCCGCGTGTGCAACTGTTTTGCACCCGTTATATTTGAACGTAGAGCCTATCACACCCGATCATCACGTGGTGTCTCAAAGACGAAGAACTTTCGCAACGGTGCATACTCAGGGAGAAAACTTCTTAATAATTAGTGAGAGATCATCTTAAAATGCTACCGTCAATCAAAGCAAGATAAGATGCATAAAGGATAAACATCACATGCAATCAATATAAGTGATATGGTATGGCCATCATCATCTTTGCTTGTAATCTCCATCTCCAAAGCACCGTCGTGATCACCATCGTCACCGGCGCGACACATTGATCTCCATTGTAGCATCGTTGTCGTCTCGCCAATCTTATGCTTCTATGACTATCGCTACCGCTTAGTGATAAAGTAAAGCATTACAGGGCGATTGCATTGCATACAATAAAGCGACAACCATATGGCTCCTGCCGGATTGCCGATAACTTCGGTTACAAAACATGATCATCTCATACAATAAAATATAGCATCACGTCTTGACCATATCACATCACAACATGCCTGCGAAAACAAGTTAGGCGTCCTCTACTTTGTTGTTGCAAGTTTTACGTGGCTGCTACGGGCTTAGCAAGAACCGTTCTTACCTAAGCATCAAAACCACAGCGATAGTTTGTCAAGTTGGTGCTGTTTTAACCTTCGCAAGGACGGGCGTAGCCTTTTCAGTTCAACTAAAGTTGGAGAAACTGACACCCGCTAGCCACCTCTGTGCAAAGCACGTCGGGAGAACCGGTCTCGCGTAAGCGTACGCGTAATGTCGGTCGGGGCCGCTTCATCCAACAATACCGCCGAACCAAAGTATGACATGCTGGTAAATAGTATGACTTGTATCGCCCACAACTCACTTGTGTTCTACTTGTGCATATAATATCTACGCATAAAACCAGGCTCGGATGCCACTGTTGGGGAACGTAGTAATTTCAAAAAAATTCCTACGCACACGCAAGATCATGGTGATGCATAGCAACGAGAGGGGAGAGTGTTGTCCACGTACCCTCATAGACCGAAAGCGGAAGCTTTAGAACAACGCGGTTGATGTAGTCGTACGTCTTCATGGCCCGACCGATCAAGCACCGAAACTACGGCACCTCCGAGTTCTAGCACACGTTCAGCTCGATGACGATCCCTGGACTCCGATCCAGCAGGCTGTCGGGGAAGAGTTCCGTCAGCACGACGGCGTGGTGACGATCTTGATGTTCTACCGTCGCAGGGCTTCACCTAAGCTCCGCTACAATATTATCGAGAACTATGGTGGAGGGGGGCACCGCACACGGTTAAGAGATCTCAAGGATCAACTGTTGTTGTGTCTATGGGGTGCCCCCCTGCCCCCGTATATAAAGGAGCAAGGGGGGTGAGGTGCGGCCAGGCTTGGGGCGCGCCAGGAGGAGTCCTACTCCTACCGGGAGTAGGACTCCCCCCTTTTCCATGTTGGACTAGGACTTGGGGGGAAAGAGGAGAGAGAGGGGAAAGGAAAGGGGGGCGCCGCCCCCCTCCTTGTCCAATTCGGACTTGGGGGGGAGGGGTGCGCGGCTGCCCCTTGGTCTCCTCTCCTCTTCCTCCACTAGGCCCATTAAGGCCCATTAAGTTACCGGGGGGTTCCGATAACCTCCCGGTACTCCGGTAAAATGCTGATTTCACCCGGAACACTTCCGATGTCCAAACATAGGCTTCCGATGTATCAATCTTCATGTCTCGACCATTTTGAGACTCCTCGTCATGTCCGTGATCACATCCGGGACTCCGAACAAACTTCGGTACATCAAAACTCATAAACTCATAATATAACTATCATTAAAACCTTAAGCGTGCGGACCCTACGGGTTCGAGAACTATGTAGACATGACCTAGAACTGTTTCCGGTCAATAACCAATAGCGGAACCTGGATGCTCATATTGGCTCCTACATATTCTACGGTCAAATCGCATAACAACATACGTTGTTCCCTTTGTCATCGGTATGTTACTTGCCCGAGATTCGATCATCGGTATCTCAATACCTAGTTCAATCTCGTTACCGGCAAGTCTCTTTACTCGTTACGTAATACATCATTCTGTAACTAACTCATTAGTTGCTTGCAAGGCTTATAGTGATGTGTATTACCGAGAGGGCCCAGAGATACCTCTCTGACAATCGGAGTGACAAAACATAATCTCGAAATACGCGAACTCAACATGTACCTTTGGAGACACCTGTAGAGCTCCTTTATAATCACCCGGTTACGTTGTGACGTTTGGTATCACACAAAGTGTTCCTCCGATAAACGGGAGTTGCATAATCTCATAATTATAGGAACTTGTATAAGTCATGAAGAAAGCAATAGCAACATACTAAACGATCAAGTGCTAAGCTAACGGAATGGGTCAAGTCAATCGCATCATTCTCCTAATGATGTGATCCCGTTAATCAAATGACAACACATGTCTATGGTTAGAAAATATAACCATCTTTAATTAATGAGCTAGTCAAGTAGAGGCATACTAGTGACATTAACTTTGTCTATGTATTCACACATGTATCATGTTTCCGGTTAATACAATTCTAGCATGAATAATAAACATTTATCATGATATGAGGAAATAAATAATAACTTTATTATTGCCTCTAGGGCATATTTCCTTCAGATTCGATCATCGGTATCTCCATAACTAGTTCAATCTCGTTACGTACTCGTTTCGTAATACATCATATTGCAACTAACTCCTTAGTCACTTTGCTTGCAAGGCTTCTTATGATGTTTATTATCGAGAGGGCCTAGAGATACCTCTCCGATACTCGGAGTGACTAATCCTAATCTCGATCTATGCCAACTCAACAAACACCTTCAGAGATACCTGTAGAGCATTTTTATGACCACCCAGTTACGTTGTGACGTTTGATAGCACACAAGGTATTCCTCCGGCATCCGGGAGTTGTATAATCTCATAGTCGAAGGAATATGTATTTGTCATCAAGAAAGCAATAGCGATAAACTGAACAATCAATATGCTAAGCTAACGGACGGGTCATGTCCATCACATCATTCTTGTAATGATGTGATCCCGTTATCAAATGACAACACACGTCTATGGTTAGGAAACCTTAACCATCTTTGATCAACGAGCTAGTCTAGTAGAGGCTTACTAGGGACACGATATTTGTTATGTATCCACACATATATTTAAGTTTTCGGTCAATACCATTCTAGCATGAATAATAAACTTTTATCATGAATAAGGAAATATAAAATAACAACTTTATTATTATCTTTAGGGCATATTTCCTTCACGAGCTCACCGAGATGAGTCTCAATCATTGCCCTCCCTGGTCATCTCGAGAAGATTACAACGTTGAATTGTTCGCTTCATAGATTGCTCAACGACAATATCTTCCGCCTCAGAAAGAACCTGGCGCATGATATGACCTGTGAGAATAATCGGACGTGCATAGTCGATCATCTAGGGACCAAGTAATCATGCGACACACGACACCTAGATTTCTTAACGAGGTTCACCGAATGTTGGCTACATCCTCGGGGCCTGCAGGCACTCCTCCTTGTGACACCGTGACAATACCGCACACCGGCCACCCGGGCGTCCGCACACGCCGCCGGCTCTGCTTGCGTGTCTACAGGTATGTCTACCCCCATATTACATAAAAGGGTGAAGATACAAGTGTCCTATTAGGATACGACTCTTATCTTATCTAGACACAGTATAACTCAGAGTCCAACTGAATAACCTACCTTGTATACAATAATCGACACAATTTAAACAAATATAATAGCATTAGTGCTGACGCCCAACGCCACTGATATTTCGCCAAATTAGCTATGCATGCAATGCTTGGTAAGAAGTGTCATCCTCGTGACAACGTCGAGATGTTTCAGACCTTCTTTTCCTCCTGAAAAATATGGTCACCCCACGTGCGCAAGGAACAACTCAATCTTACGATGTAGGTCACTGTGTGATGTAGGTTCGTGTAGGTCTGGTTTTCTAGGTGTTTTTCCTCTTTTTCATTTTTGTTTGGTTTTTTTACTGGTATCTTCGGTTGTTCCTCTTTTTTTTGCTTTGCATTTATTTGTTTTCTCATTGTTTTTTTCCTTTCCTTGTTCTTCTTTGATTTTCTTTTTTTTACTTGTTTTCTTCGGTTTTGTTGCTTCTATTTTGCCTCTTTGTCTGTTTTTAGTGGATTTCTTTTTCCCAAACATGTCTTTTTAGTGAACACAATGTACATTTTTAGAGCACACGTGTATATTTTTATGAGACACTTTGAACATTTTTCAAATATATGTCATACATTTTATCAAATACAAGTTTCGAACTATTTTTAATACACAATAACATGTTTTCCAAATACATGTTGTATATTTATTTTTAATGAAAATAAACATTTTTTTAACCTAGAGAAACAAAACAATTACACTATACAAACATTTTTAAATTGCCATGAGCATTTTTTAAAATTGTCAGAATTTTTATTAATAGTACAAACACTTTTTTATAGTATGCACACAGTTTTTACAGTATATAAAATATTTTGGAAATGTCAGAAACATTTTTAAAGCTCGTGAACATTTTATTAATGGAACATACATTTTTATCTATACAATTTTTTTTGAACTACATGCACATTTTCTGTACATTGTATAAACATTTATAAAACTGGCACGTATATTTGACATTTTCTAAATGTCACAAACATTCTACATACATATGATTTATGTTTATTTTTATATATAAACAATATTTTAAAATATATGTAAAATGTTTCTGTAGCATATACACATACATACATACATACATACATATATATATATATGTGTGTGTGTATGTATGATATTCCAGAATACATTATACATATGTATGATATTCCAGAGTATAAACAATAGAATAAAATTAAGGAATAAAACAAAAATAAAAAATGAAGCCGGCGGATGTGTTAGAATCATCCACCGCCCGGAGAGCCGTTGGATTAGCCACCTAACAGCCGTCGGATGCAACCACCGCCCGCAACTGACCAGGTCGTTATTTCCTGCAACAGCCGCTCTGTTTCAGAAACAGAATCCCCTGTCCGCCGTCCACCAGGCACAGCTTCGCCCCAGCGCGGCGGCACTCGCCACCACCGCAAAAAATTGCTGTCGCTGGCGCGCGGGGGCACCTAGTCCTTCAGCGCAAAATTCCTGCAACAACATGGCGCACCACATCGCGCGGCAGATGCTGGGATCCGACGCAGATCGAGCTTGCCGGGGGCCGCCTCTTGGAGAACACTTGCGGCCATCATTCTCAGCTCCGACCGCAGCCGCGGGGCTTCCTCCGCGAGCTGGAGTATCATCCTGGTTCATGAACCCTCCGGTTGTGTTTCCTGAAACAACTTCTACCAGATCTAATCAGGGCAGCTGGGTGAGTTTCCTGACTCTGAAAAAACATGAACACTTGTGTGTCTCTGAAACTCATTAAAAACCTATGTATCATAAACATAGCTAGAATTTCCTATTTGTTTCATGTGTGTGGCAGCTAGAAATTCAAATATGTTTCGTGTGTGTGAGTCTCTGAAAAAACATGAACACTTATGTGTCTCTGACTCTGAAAAAGCATGAACACTTGTGTGTCTCTGAAACTCATGGAAAACCCTATGTATCAGAAACATAGGTAGAATTTTCTATTTGTTTTATGTGTGTGGCAGCTAGAAATTCAAATTTGTTTCATGTGTGTGAGTGGAACCAAGGCAAATACCAAGCACACATGTGTGCTTGCTCTATCTCTGCAAAACATGATCCTCTCTGTTAGTTGTTATTTATCAACCTATGATACCATTTTGAATGTGTGTGCTTATGTGAGAAAAGGCCATTGACTGAAAATTTGTGTGCAAATGAAGCTGAAAAACCGTTGATAAATGTATCTGTGTACCTGAATTTCTGAAACAACAAATATAACTGTTGATAGCAACTATAGGAAAATAATACTTTCAACCAAGACCTCTCTATTTACATGAAAAAACATGTGCCTTATTTCAGGGAGCTGGTGCTGAAGGGGAAGAGAGCTATGTCCAAGAGAACTTTTCTGTCGATAATCATGAAGATTCAGAGGGGTTGTGGCATGCTGATGATGTGATGCAAGATGATTCAGATGATGGAGATGTTTCATCACAGCCACTATCGCCCTATGTTGGCATGGTGTTTGACACATTTGAGGATGCCCAGAAATTCTACAATGACTATGCCTTCATGTTGGGATTCAGCACACATATATATTCTACAAAGTACAGCCAAAAGAGAGGACAGAAGCAAGAGGATGCAATAATGATCAAGAGGGTCTTTGGGTGTGTGCACGCTAGAAAGCCCGATAAACTGGAAACAAGTAGCACCTCAGAGAGCATTGCAACAGACACAAGCAACTCCAGCAGGCGCCCTGGTGCTGAAATGGATGTGACAAGAATGCGTCAGAAAAACAGGATTCTCTGTCATGATTGTAAGGCACACATGATTGTTGGGCTTAGGGAGGGAAGATTGACAGTCACTTGCTTTGTTGCAGAGCATACACATCCACTGATGCAACAACCAGAGCGTGTTAGATACTACCGCTCGCACCGCAAAATACCTGCTGAAGATTACGAATTCTTGTTGGCGTTGCATGATATTAACCTGTCAAATTTAGATTGCATGAGTTTCCTTGGTAGGATACATGGAGGTGACCCTAGGATACTGCCATACGTGAAGAGGGATGTTGCGAATGAACGTGCAAAGCTTCGGGAAGCGATAACACAACAGGACATGGATATGACAGTGAAGTACTTTGAGAGGAGGAAGGTCGAGAATCCAGAGTTTTTCTTTGCGAAGCAAAAAGATCTTGCCACGAACTATGTCACTGCATTGTTTTGGGTTGATGGGAGGACAAGGGCGATGTACCCGAAATATAAAGATTGTGTGTTCTTTGACACAACTTTCTGCACTAACAGATACAACATGCCCTTTGGTCCTATAGTTGGTATCAACAACCACCTCCAAACCATTTCACTCGGGTGTGCTTTGTTGCCGGATGAGACTATTGAAACGTTCAAGTGGGTCTTTGAGCAATGGATGGTTGCAATGGACAATGAGCATCCAAAGAACATAATGACTGACCAGGACCAAGCAATGGCAACAGCTATAGAGCAGGTGCTTCTTAATACTTGCCATAGGTGTTGCAAGTTTCATGTGTATAGCAACGCGCGTTCTAAGTTGGGGAGGCTGCTTAGAGATGAGGCGTTTGCAGATGTGTTTTACACTTGTATCAACAACTCTGAAACGGTTGAAGAATTTGAGGAAACATGGCAGCACATGTTGGAGTGTTTCGAAGTTGCTGAAAACAAACACTTGAAGAACATGTGGTGAACAAGACATATGTGGGCTCCAGCGTACTTCAAGAACAATTTCTGCCCGTTCACAAGCACGACAGGCAGGTCCGAGGGGCTGAACTCATATTTCAAGACAATGATTCGTCCAGCTGATTCTGTATGGAGGTTTGTGCAACAGTATGAACTGTGCTAGGAAACTGTGCTTGATCGCGAGGACAATGCTGGGTTCACTGGTGAAACGACTGCTCCTCCACTATACTCTCGGTAGGCCAGCTTCACTATACCAAAGCAAAAAATCCAAAAAAAATGTTTTTTCATGATTTGTTTTGAGAACTTCGCTTCCTTTTGTGATGTTGCAGATACAACATTGAGCGCCAAGCTGCTGATTACTACACACGCAACGTCTTTGGCAAGTTCCAGAAACAAGTGACTGCGTCTACAGGCTACATTATCAACCAAGACGCTGAGTACCAAGGGCGAGGCCTCATGTTCAATCTAACATCAAGCTTATATGAGAACCCAAAGCTCTTCTCTGTGCGTGTTATGATGGATGAAGGGGTGTTCCAATGTAGTTGCCACTACTTTGAGATGAATAGCCTGGTTTGCGCCCACATAATAAGGGTGATGGTGCACCTCAATGTGCAAGTTATTCCACAACAATACTTGTTGGAAAGGTGGTCTGAAGCAGCAACAACAAGCATGGTCAGAACTGGGCGATTGCTGGAATTTGGGCACCTCTCGACAAACACGCTCAAATACAACTCCTTGTGCCGAAGGTTGACATGGCTCGCCTCTGGTGCATGTTGCAATGATGATGCATACAAGATATTAGATGAAGCAATAAAAGTTCTTGAGCCTGCCATAGCAGCGGCGAAAAGAGGGGTACTGCTAGAACCCCCAACGCAACCTGCTGCTGCAAGGGGAGCGTTGAGTGATGGCCTAACACAGCCTCAAAGCACAGAGATGCTACGAAACCCAGCTCATATCCCAAAGAAAGGTCGGCCAACTGAAAGAGAGGAAGAAGACTCTGGTGGAGCAGCTAGATGATAAGCAGAAGAAGTCAAAACAAGAAGAGAAGAAGCCAATGGCAGCAGTGAAGCCAAAATCTGGAAAAAGAAGTATTCGCTGCAAGTTCTGCAAAGAAGAAGGTCACAACGTGCAGACGTGTGGACCCCTAAAAGCTGCAACAGAGGCGGCGACAGCATCGCCTACATGTCAATTCTGCTCCGAGGTGGGGCATACTGTACCAACTTGTGCATATTGGAGAGCCATGATGACAAATGATCCAAGAAATGCCCAAGCAACGCAACTCAATCTCTAGGAAGAAAAAAATAAGAGAAAAGACTTGGGAAAGTTCTTGGTCCTGTTGAAGGATGTTTTGCATTTTCTTTTCAGACTCACTACATGTGCTTGAGCTAAAAACATGCATAAATACTCTTTTTGCAACCTTGATGATGTATTCAGGTTCTATTCCAATTTGAGACATACAAAAAGATAACTCACATTTTTGTTACAAGATATGTTATGTGTGTCCTGGATTTGAGACATAGAAGGTATCTCACACTTTGTGCCGTAGTTTTGAGGTCTTTGCCATATTTCTAGTAATGCTTTGTTTCGTGAATGTACCATTTGCATATACATGAATGTACCATTTGTTTCAAGTTGCGACATCATGTTTCCGGTGCTTGCAAAAAAAGCTATTGTATACATGGATGCTTCTACATGGCATGTGTTGTTATGGGTAGGACACCTTATTTCAGAAAACCAGTAAGCAAAAAAAACTGCAACATGGATAGTTCACATATCTACATGGATAGTTCAGAAACACTAGTCATTTTCATTCATCTCTGCATCCGTCTCTAGTTCACATTGATAGCACTCAAGTTCACATTGACAGCACAACATGGGTGATGCTCTAGTATTTCAAAATAAAAAAGAGGAAAAAAGGGACATGCCCCAACATGAAACATGCTCCAGCTTGGGTTCCACAAAAGATAAAGTAGATGGTTAACATCATCTTGCTGTTTCTAGTTACACAAAAAGGATGTAGCGCATACATTTGTCCACAAAAGAGCAGCCTAAAACTATCTAGGAAACACTTTGCTCCGTTTGACATCTTCTACGAGCTACTCAACAGTTTCTGAAACTCTTCGGCTGAGTTGAGTGTGTTTTGAGGGTGCTTAAAAAGCTTTGCTGCAACAAATGATCGGAATTTGAGCAACGACCTCGTGTCCTGGGCATACAACAAGGGAGCTTCGTAAGTTAGTTAGGAGAAAAATTGAAAAAACGTGATTACCATTAGAAAACTAGCAAAAATGGAAACAACAAGTGCTCCGAAAACAACAAGTTATTTAGCTAGTAGTGTTGCATAGCAAAAAGGGAATACCGTGCTGAATGGTCTCATCCCCCTGCCAGTTAGATTCTCCATGTATAGAATAGCAAACAACCCACAATCAAACCTGTCAAAAAAAAAAGTCACAAATACATATAAAATTTGCTCACTTGACAACAAAACATAAAAAAGTTGTGGATGGACACATGAAAAAAAAGGAAAATGGTCAGAGTACAATACATTGTTGACTGTTGCGGGTACCCATTCAGGCTGAGACGATCAAACTTGTCAAAGTCAAGGTTCCATGGGTTTTGTTCTCTGACCAAAGTCTTGAAGTTGGCTATCTACAAAATTTGATATTGCAAAAAGATGGATTACACAGTTGTATCTTCTATGATTGGTACCACAAACAAAAAGTTTTATATAGAGAAAAAATGAAAAAAGAGAAAGGAAAGAGGTGTAGCGTCCATACCAGATTGCAACATGGCTTCTCAAGGATGCTGACATAGTCAGGGTCATCACCCCTCGAGTCAAAGACGTTGAATTGTTTGTGCATCAAGTTTGCAACCACAACTGCCCAGTGTCCGTCCTTGACAATGATGAAGAACAACTGCAAAATTAAGAAACAAAAAATAACTTCAGAAAAACAGAGCATGTTGCGCTAGGATAGCTTTGATGCAAGAATAAAAAGTTTTTTACTTGATCAGATTTCATGATGTTGTTTCTTTCACATGCCCTCTCAAGATCTTTGCTGCAAGAACGTGTCTGAAATGAGCTTGGGTCCACGGCAAGCTTGGACTAATGCAAAGAAGAAGGTATTGGTTAGAAAGATATGGAAGTTGTGGGCAGAAACTATTGTGAAAGAAAATGCATAGTTGACTCACGGCTGTATGCGGTGAGAACGCAAACTTCCTAGGTTTGCTTTTGCTATACATGTGCTTGATGTTGAAGCTTTCAACATAAAGTGACATGACCTCATTGTTCAAATGTGCTCGCTTTTTTAGCTCGTTGCTGAAATGCTTGAAAGAAACATCAAACCCACCTATCCTAATGAATGGAGGGCTGCATGTTGCAAAAAAAAAACAGTTCCTCGATTAGTGGCAAACAAGTGGATGGAACGAACAATTTATCAGCACAAACAAGGGCTAAAACACACTTACAAGGGCTCGCCTTCGGGAGGGTCCTTTATGTGGTAATTTGTGCAACAGTACTGCTTGTATATGGCATCGTCGAAAGCATTAACTTTGATCTTCTTCATCCTCTTCAGATTCAGTGCGTTTTCTGGCGATTTTGCAACTCTCTTGAGTGTGGGCTTCTTCGCATCACGTTTTCCCCCGCTGCTCACTTCAATCACCACCCCCTCTCTTGTCTCAACTACTCCTGCTTCTGCCCCACAATTGAAAAAGAAAAAGAAAACAGAAACAAGATGAGAAAAAATAATGGTTTGGAGCATGGAAGTGCTAAGTTTCTGTAAACAAAACAAAACATGGGTTGGAGCACAAAGTAGTTGGGGAGAGATGAGTGCAATAACATGCAGGGCCTGTCGAAATTGGGGGACGTGTTGCGATGGGAGTCACATCGTAAACTGGCCCAGCTGAGGTAGCCGGAGATACACCAAACAAAGGGCTCCTCGTACGGATCGACAAGAAGGAGTCCAAATCTGCAATAGAAGTTTTTGCAGGGGATGTACGAACTTGAGGAAACTCCTGAAATAGTAGATCATCATCACTCCCCGGTTCAAACAATCCAAAAGAAGGTCCGTCTTCAAGCGTGCCTGGCCTCCTCGTCAGATTCACATGTGCGAAGCTTGGGCTGCGAGGAGGCTTAAATTTAGTGCCGTTTACCTTGCTGCCTGAGTCTTCTCCCCTGCCATTGCTCTGATCATTGCTGTTGTTTTGACCTACTTCCACTGCTGGTTGCTTGGGCTGTTGTGGAGATGGTACAGTGGCAGTGGCTGGTTGCTTGGGCTGTTGCGGAGATGGTACAGTGGCAGTGGCTGGTTGCTTGGGCTGTTGCGGAGATGGTACAGTGGCAGTGGCTGGTTGCTTGGGCTGTTGCGGAGATGGTACAGTGGCAGTGGCTGGTTGCTTGGGCTGTTGTGGAGGCGGTACAGTGACATGATGAATGTTGGGCTGCTCCGGATGCTTGGGCTATTGCGCAAAAGGTTCAGTTGCAGTCCCATCAGACATGCCTGCAGCAGAAGACCCCCCTGGTACACTGAAAGTGGTGCCTTCACCCGGCTCTCTGTCCATGAATGTTGCACTCAGCTTTGTGTGCCTCAGACAACATTAGGCCCATCCGCTTGTAGTACATGCCTTGCAAGACCCTCCCAAATGAGCTGAATGCAACATTAAGTTCTCTGGCATGGAGCTCTTTGTGCTTGTTAAATATGACTTGCATCTGCGGGGGCAACTACGATGCACGGAAACAATGGCATTAGATTGGTAGGGACAGTAGTTTGTAACATGCCAGTGAAATGAAGGTGCAAAAAATATGAAAAAGGAAAAAGGAAAAAATGAGTTGCGAGAAAAAAAACCACCTCTAACTCCTCGATTGTTGGCAATGCATGGAGCCACTCTTCCAAAGAGCCGCACACGTCGTCACCACTCTCCGTGTTAGATGGAGGCGGCTCATGCACATGCTCTGCGCTACCATTGGTACCCCCTGTACCGGCGTGAGGTGGGCTTTGAGAACCCGCATCTGCTCCCACATGTACATTTGCTTGCATGTGGGAGCTCTCAGGCACATCTGGAGTGTGTGTTGCGCCCCCAACAGCACCCCCTTGGTCACTGATTTCCGGCAATTCCTCTGTGACATGTTCACTGGCAGCTCCTTGGTGATGCTGATCTATATATGACATGAACTCAACTACTGCATACGGTGTACTGGTCCTGAACTGCATTACAAAGACGAGAAAATAGTTAAGAATTGCAACAGACAAATGTCTTCTATATAAAAACAAAAAAAAGCAAAGTCTTTCAGTTTCAATCACTTACTGGACGCTTCCCAAACCCATCATCCAGGGTGTCCACTGCGACAACAGCATAAAAGTCCATTTCATGAACAAAACAAGCTCTAGGAAGCGAGTAGTTGATGGTGTGATCAACTAAGCATCCTCTTGGCACATCGAGATGGTCCATGTAAATTATCTGCAAAAAAGACACACAAAAGAAAAGAAAACATCAGCGCCTCAAGAAAAAGATTTGTTGTTGCGGATAAAAGGAGTGGGATGTTACAGGAATCAAAGGGGGTGTACCGGAAGCATTGGTAGACATCCACCGATGAGAAATTTCCCTCTACCCTCATTCCTCTTATCCTGGTATTTTTTTTAACTTCTCTCATCACATCACACAGGATATGCTCATCCCACTCGAACTCATGGACCATACTCATATCTCGTAGGGTGTAAAGATAATCTAGGGGGACCATGTTTCCTGTCCCAGGAGCTAGGACCAAAGCCAGGCACAGTAATACCCATGACCTCTCGATGATGTCATCATCATCTGCTTTTGATAAGACGGAAACTGCGGTGGCTATCGGAGCCCTATCCCGGCCGCCCAGATAAACTTCATGGAAATCAGCTTTGCCCCTCTTCCCGAACTCTATTGGTCTGCTACCAGATGGGACATTGAATATCTTCTTAACCATGTCTTTTGAAAAGTGGATCTGCTTGTGGTCATTAATCCTGCAATTCACAAAAAAAAACAGTAGATGTTGCGAGAATAAAGAAAACAAAAGGTGTTATGCAACAGAAAAGAAATACAAAAAAAGCAAAGATTACATACTTCAGCACACAATTCTTAGGGTCAATGTTCATAACAATGAAATCAAGAAGCTCTTCAGGAGGAGGGGCCAAAGGAGATATAAACAGCAAATCCCCGAAGCTGGACTTGCTTATTACATCTCTCTTTTTCCCTTTGATTTCATTGGCTATTTCGCGCAGCCGCTTTGCCGACCAACGAGTTTGGAAGATAGGCATGATGCAAAATAAGGTTTGAAAGAACATTAGCTAATCCAACTAATTTCAAATAAACATGAGCTAAAAATTCATGGAAATGTATTGGAACAGTAGCTAAAATTTCAGAGAAAAGATATATGTAGTTTCAGAAGCAAAAACTGAGTTCCCTGTGCTATAAGCTAGCAGTACAAACATTCTGTAGTTTCACAAACATAAGCTACAGACATAACCTACTAACTAGTTTCAGAAACGTAAGTTTCTCTAAAATATAGCTATTGTTTCTGAAATTACATATATGTTTCTTTGAAACTACAAACTGGATAACTGCATGAGCTACCGAAGATTTGAACTAAAAAGAAATTACATATATGTTCCTCTAAAAAAACAAAATGGATAACTGCATGAGTATTGGAACAGTAGCTTCAGAAAAATGAAACAAGGGGATCCTATAGAAATTGCACGCTCCAGAAATTCAGAAACACACCTATGAGTTTTCACAACTATGCGAGTTGGCTGCTTGAGTTTCAGTCCAACGAAGGGCTGTTAATCATGCATTTCGCGAAAATGCAGTGGTTTCCGCAACTAATTGATCAGGCTCTGAACTCTGTTTTAGACGCTTTTCGTTCTCCTGTTAGTGTTAACTGAATTTAAGCTTCAAAAGGGGTGTTTGAATTTTGCAACAAGTTGGTGGCTCTGAATTCTGTTTTAGAAGTTTTAGTCCAGCTTGAAAGGGTTGTCTGAATTTAAGCTTGAGAGATGTTATAAACTGAATGTAGTTCGTCAGCTGGCTTGTTGGTCAGCTGCATTATTTGACTAGGTGAGAGCACGTCTGCTAATTTGTAGCAGCAATAAACTGAACTAACATTTCAGCAACCTAAAACACACATATCCAATGCAAAACCATACGTGTGTTCTATAATTCTGACGCCGTTTCGTTCCTTCGGGAAAATGCATGCTCAAGCAATCAAACAGGGAACACAAAATCAATCAGTGCAGGTTGGGGCCCGACAGCGAGCAGTAATAGATCACGGCAGAAATGCATCACGCGGTGGGCGAGACGAACAGCAGCCTGGGTGGAGCCGACGAGATGGGAGCATCTTGTTCGGGGGGAGGGGGAGGGTTGCCCGATCCATACCTGTCAGCCACCGCCGAACCCGTCGTCGTCGTCGCCACCGCGGAGGATATGCGCCGCCGCCGCCCAACGCCCTGCGCCGCCCCCCCGCCGCCCAACGCCCCGCGCTGCCCGCAGCCACCCGCCGCCGCCGCCCAACGCCCTGCGCCGCCGCCCCGCCGCCGCCCCGCTGCCCAACGCCCCGCGCTGCCCGCAGCCACCCGCCGCAGCCGCCCAACGCCCTGCGCCGCCCCACGCCGCTGCCCTCCCCTTCCGAATCCAGCCGCGTACCGTAGCCCTCTCAGTCGATAGAGATGGTCAGTTGATAGAGTCGATAGAAGAGATGGTCAGTTGCAAGAATAACTATACTGAAACAATGACTCTGTTTTAGAAACGCACGCGCGTCACGCGGAAGCGGGGAGGTTGTCGTCCATCCGATCAACAGATGATCCGACTGACGCGGAGCCGGCGGATGCGGCGCGAGTGATCGGTCGGGTGAAGGAGAGCTTTTTCCATAAAAAAATGTGAAGAAGAAAAAACATGGGTGACATCAATGTGATGTCAGCAGGCGGTGCATTGGGATGGCCATTTTACTCATGCAGCGAAAGAACCATGGTGAGCTAAATGGCCCAGCCCATATAATCGCGATGGCGGATTTGCAGGCAACTGGCGCACACTGTCGCTATCTGGTGGGCCGGCCCAGGAACACGCAGAGAAAAAACCTCCCACAAAAGCTGCTCCCAACAGGATTCGATCTCGCGCCGTTTAGTACGATCCAGCGTGCCTAACCAGTACATCTACTACAACCTAGTGATTCATTACAGCGCGAGATGGTTAACAACAACACTAACCGCACTATTTCTGATACAAACAATTTAGAAAGACGTGATTTTTTAGAAAAGAAAAAATCTGAAATAAATTCTAAAAAATCGCAAATTAGAAAAAAGTTCATGTATTCAAAAATGTTCACCAAATTTTAAAAAAGTTCAAAAGTTAGAAAAAGGTTCATCGATTTTGAAAAATGTTCATCAATTTTGAAAAAAAAAAGTTCATCGATTGTCAAAAAAGTTCCCAAATTCGAAAAAAGTTCACAAGTCCGGAAAAGAGTTCATCAATTTGAAAAAAAGTTCATCAATTTTCAAAAAAAGTTCACGAATTCACAAAAGTTCATCGATTTTCAAAAAGATTTCACAAATTCGAATAGAAGTTCATCAATTTTGAAAAAATAATCAATTTGGAAAAAAGTTCAGAGACTCGAAAAAGAGTTCATCGATTTCAAAAAGAGTTCACAAAAATCGAATAAAAGTTCATGAATTTCGAAAAAAGAGTTCATCAATTTGAAAAAAAATTCATCAATTTTCAAAAAGAGTTCACAAATTCGAATAAAAGTTCATCAATTTTGAAAAAAAAATCATCGATTTGGAAAAAAGTTCATTGATTTTCAAAAAAAGTTCAGAGACTCGAAAAAGAGTTCATCGATTTCGGAAAGAGTTCACAAAAATCGAATAAAAGTTCATGAATTTCGAAAAAGAGTTCATCAATTTGAAAAAAAATCATCGATTTTCAAAAAGAGTTCACAAATTCAAATAAAAGTTCATCAATTTTAAAAAAATCATCCATTTGGAAAAAGGTACATTGATTTTCAAAAAAAGTACACAGACTCGAAAAAGAGTTAATCGATTTCAAAAAGAGTTCACAAAAATCAAATAAAAGTTCATGAATTTCAAAAAAAGCATCAATTAGGAATAAAGTCATGGATTCTCAAAAAGTTCACGAAATTAAGAAAAAGGAAAAATAAATCAAAAGGGAAGAGAAAAACAAAATAAAAAATAAAAATAAGAGATAGAAGAAAAACAAAGAAAGGGAGAAGAAATCACAACAGGCGAGGTAATCCGGGTGGTCAAGGCCATTTATCAACTACAATGAGATCCGAAGTTCGATTTGCTTTTTTTTAGGCAAACCCGCAAAGCTTTTATTCGCCCGTCACAAGGTTTACAGGGACGAAAACAAGATCTCCGGGCTGGACTAACCAAGCATAGCGGCCAGTACCCAGTGTTAAAGCATGCTTTGCAAGTTTGTGAGCCTCGACATTTGAGGTTCTAAACTCATGACTAATTAAACAAGACGAAAAAAACCTAGCTCGGTCTCTTATTTCACGCACTATTGCACCATATGAAGCCGACGTGCCTGTCTTGATTGCCTCTACCACTTTCTTACAATCGGAAGCCGCCGAGATTTTCGGAATGTACAAGTCTTCTGAGAGAGCCAGAGCTTCACGTATAGCCAACGTCTCCAAAACCTCAGGATCATCGATATTGTTGAATATAAGTGCAGACGCCCCCTGGAAGATTCCGTTGCCGTCACGGCACGCTGCTGCTACGGATCCAAGACCAACGTGTCTTGCTACTACCGCGTCAACATTCACTTTTAGATGCTGATCCGGAGGAGGGATCCATGTCGTCAGCCTTAGCCCCAGTCCAGATCTTGCTGTCACTGTTGGCTTCTTTAGAAACTCAATGTCAGATAGATAGCTGGCTATAAAACCGTTAATAGCATGAGGAGATTGAAAAATGCCTTCATGAATCACCTTGCGGCGAGCAGACCAAAACGCCCACAAGGTCACGATCAGGACGGTGAGCTCATCTTCCTTTAGAGCTTCTACCATGGAATGTAGCCAGCGTTTTGCATTAGGGTCATGATTGGAAGACAGATGCTGCACCAAGTCTTCATTAGACAGATCCCAAGTACATCTGGAGACGGCACAGTCCAGTAGTGCATGGCGCCAACTATCCCGGGCTCAACAAACAGCACATACATCGGTTGTTGCCATATTCCGATGCTGTAGAACGTCCCCGGTAGGCAAAGAATGTTGTGCCAGCCTCCAAGCAAAAACCTTCAGTTTCGAGGGCACCTTGATTTTCCAGAGATCGTTCCACCCTTTCCTCTCCATCTCTATATTTGACAGACTGTCAGACTCCTCCAGCCATGCCTCTCTCCCCATCTTTATTCTGAAAATCATCTTATAGGCCGTCCTGACAGAAAAACGTCCCCGCGAGTCCTCGGACCATGCCCAAAAATCCTCTAGTGGCCTGGAGCATATTGGGATTCGCAAAATTGCCTCGGCATCCACCGGTGTGAATATCTGCCGAACAAGCTCTTCCTTCCATGAGGCCGACGTAGCATCAATCAGTTCAGCGACTTGTGTTGGTGGGTTAAGCACCAGCGAAGATACTGGTCTCATCAAACCAGACCTTGGAATCCAGTTATGATCCCATATGCTAGTCGTCCGTCCATCGCCAATTCTTCTGATTATTCCCTACTTGATGATGTCCCTCCCATCTAGTATCGAACGCCAAATCTGAGAAGGGTGCGGACCCAGACCTGCCTCCAGAACAGTGCAATTAGGGTGGTAAGCAGCCTTTAGGATTCGTGCGCTCAAAGAGTTAGGATTCTCTAGACACTTCCACGCTTGTCTTGACAGAAGCGCCAAGTTAAAAATCTCAAGGTCCCGGAAGCCTAGCCCTCCCAAATTCTTCGGCCTCGTCATAACATCCCACGACACCCAACATGGCTTTCTTTTTCCTTGCTTGCTTCCCCACCAGAATTGCTTTATGGTTGATGTTATGCTCTCACAAAGCCCCCTCGGGAGTCTAAAACAAGACACGAAGAAAACTAGAATCGCTTGGGCCACGGATTTTATAAGGACCTCTTTTCCTGCCGCTGACAAAAGTTTCTGCATCCATCATCTTATCCTTTCCCAAACTCTATCCCGAAGATACTTGAACGTGCCATTTTTTGATTGTCCAACTTCTGTAGGCATCCCCAAGTATTTCTCGCTGAGTGGCTCATTCTGCACATCCAAGATATCTTTGATTATTTGCACGGTGCCTTGTGGGCACCCCTTACTAAAGAATATCGAGGACTTGTCATTATTAACCCTCTGTCCCGACGCATTACAGTATTGATTCAACAGGTTTGACACCAAATTTGCACCCTCCTCACTAGACTTAAAAAGCAACAGGCTGTCATCTGTAAATAAAAGGTGGTTCACCTCAGGAGCTGTGGGAGCCACCTTGAAACCACTTAGAGCTGATGACCAAGAACTGGAATTGAGTAGGCACGACAGGCCCTCTGCTGCAAGTAAGAATAGGTAAGGGGAAATAGGATCTCCCTGTCGAATACCTCTTGTTGGTTTGAAACTCTCAAGCTTTTCTCCATTAAACAGAACTGAGAAAGAAACTGATCTAACCATGCCCATGACAATATCAATCCAGGCCAAAGAGAAACCCAGTTTGACCATAATTGCCTGTAGATAATCCCACTCTACACGGTCAAAGGCCTTCATCATATCCAACTTCATAGCACAGAAACTATTAGTTTTGGATCTGTTCCTCTTCATAAAATGCAAGCACTCATAAGCACATATTATATTATCTGTGCTCATTCTCCCAGGCACAAAAGTTGATTACTCCTCGGATATGATATCTGGAAGAATGACTTTTAATCTATTGGCAACCACCTTTGAGGCTATTTTGTACAAGACATTGCAAAGACTGATCGGCCTGTACTGTCACAAATGATTAGGGTTTGTTACCTTTGGTATAAGGACCAAGACCGTATCATTGATGCTCTTCGGGTTTTCCTCTCCTCTAATGATGCACATGATTACTGCAGACACCTCATCACCACAAATATCCCTGTGTCGCTGATAAAACTGTGCCAGAAAACCATCAGGACCTGGAGCTTTGGTTGGGAACATTTGAAACAAGGCATTTTTTATCTCAGCATTTGTGTATGGCGCACATAAAATCTCATTCATCTCAGGTGTAACTTTTCTCGGAACGTGCCTCAAGACCTCGTCCATCCCCTGCACCCCTTCTGAAGTATACAAGGTTTTGTAGAACTCCAGAACCATGTTTTTTAAGTCAGTTGGATCCTCAACATGAGTACTGAAAGCATTTGTGAGTGCCCGGATCATATTCTTCTTTCGCCTCATACTTGCTCTCATGTGGAAAAACTTTGTGTTCCTATCACCAGCCGAGAGCCATTCCAGCCGTGATCTCTGACGCCACATTAACTCTTCCCTGTGGTATAGTTCCGCTAATCTCTCATTTAGCTTTAGCGATGGATGAGACGGCCTCGTGCACACTGGATCATTGCGCAGCGACTCAAGGTGGATTTTTATCTGCTTTATCTCTTTGCGAACACTTCCGAAAGTTTCCTTGCTCCATGTAGACAAATCATTTGTTATGGATAGCAACTTGTCACGAAAGTCACCGACCCCATATCCAGCGTTCGCTGCGTTCCAGCTATTGGTTATTGTCTCCTTCCATGTATCATGTGATTCCCACATCACCTCATACCTAAAGGTGTGCTTTGGCCTTGTAGTGTTATGTGTATCATCCAGATTTACAAGTATGGGACCATGATCTGATGTAGCTGAGGTTAGATGTGTCACCGAAGCTCGTGGGAATCGAGTCATCCAGCTGGCAGAGGCCAGAGCTCGGTCCAAGCGCACCCGTGCATATGCACCTCCTGCTATCTTCTTCTCAAACGTCCAAAAGAGACCTTCATAACCCAAGTCCATTAACATGCAAATATCAACTGTATCCCGAAAGCCCTGTATCTGGGCATTGCTTCTGTTGGCTGCTCCTTCATGTTCGTCTGGCTGAAGTACCTCGTTGAAATCACTGAAACAAAGCCACGACAAGTCGTTGGTAAAGACAAATCCCTTCATAAAATCCCAAGTTTGACGCCGAAGGTGAGTTTGTGCCTCTCCATATACACACGTTATCCGCCAAGGTTCTTGGCCTGGTTCTTCAACTTTAGCATCAATATGATAGCAGGAGTCACCTAAAATCTCAAGCTTAATTGTATTATTCCAAAACATGCCAATACCACCACTTCTTCCCTGACTGTCGACAGCATAAGATTGATCATAACCTAGCGTACTAGCTAGTGCTTCTACACGCGCCCCACTTATTTGAGTCTCAACAATACAGAGCACGGTAGGGGTAAACTTCATCGCGAATTCGCGAATTTCTTGAACTGTCGCAGGTTTACCCGCGCCACGACAGTTCCAGCAGAACGCATTCATTGGGCATGGCGGCGCCCCTCGAAGGAGCCCGCCAAATTTCTTGAAACATTAGTAAGAGTCTCATTGCCTTCCTGCTCAGTCCTTGCTTTTTGGGATCTCTCTTGATAGGTGGACTAACCATGGTGGTAGCTGCTGGTACTAGCGCCAGCTAATTATCCGCGGAGCTGGATCCATGCACAGAAGGGGTAGCCGAAGAGTTACTACCCCGCTCTACTTCCGTCCTTTTCCGTGAATGTTCCTCCATTACATCATCTAGAGTAGGATCCTTTCCACCATCTCCCTGCATAACAACAGACTTCCCCACGGCTGCGTCAATATCGACGTCCTCATGAAAATTCTCCTGTGGCTCTGATCGGCCTCTCCCCCCATTACGTCCTCCCCTTATTCCTCCTTTGCGATTTCAGTTCTCACCAGGACCCCTTCCGGATCTCATAAACCAATCAGCACGCAGCTCCTTGAAGACGAGAGCAGATGGTGGGTGAATTCCCGTACCATGTTCCTTAAACAGGTGCCCTAGCATGCCACAGACCGCACACCAATCTGGCAGCTTTTCATATTTCACCCGGTAGATCTAGCGCTTTGAGTTTCTGACCATAGACACTGCGTTCTTCACAGGCTTAGTTATATCGACCCTGACCCAGACACGGTAGAAATTTCCGGCAAAATCTTGGGATGGGGGTTCGGCAAACAAGACTTCCCCCACCTTAATTAACTGCAAGGGCTAGAACTAGATGAGCATACAGATTTGGGACGTCGTGTATCTGCGCCGATATCTCAATCGTATCCATCTTGATGGTCGAGGGCTTGGTCACTCCATCATAGGGTTTAATGATGACCGCACCTCCACGGAAGTGCCATGGACCATCATTCATCACCCTCTCCCAATCTCCGAGGCACGCGAACTGGATTGTGTATAAATTGTCTTCCAGCGGTCTGAATTTCACCTCCTGCGCCAAGTCCCACGCCGATCTCATGTTTCGATAAAACCACGTCTGACTATAGGTTTTTGGAGTATTAACCCTAGCCAACGCCACCCACCTCGCAGCGTCAGGTGGTGCCACCTCCTCATCGAAGACCATGACCTCGAGGTCCTCCTCTCTCAACCCTAGCTCCTGCATCATCCTCTCCACATCGCTGACCCCCGCTTGGTCCGAGGTCTCAGCTGCAGCCATGGAGATTTCCTTACCCGACGCAGAAACGTATCGGGTATTCGGATAGGAACCCTAGTCCGTCGCTCAGCCCACCAGCCGCTCACATCTAGCGGGGAAGGATCGACGGCAGGGACGGCCAAAGCTACTCGACGGCGGCGGAAGATCGCCAGCGCGAGAAAAAGTAACCCTAACTTGAGGGAAAAGCGACGAAGTTCGATTTTCTGCAAACTTACTTGCAGATGTAAATTTTTGCAGTTTGAGACGGGAAAAGAAGACCTAAACGGACTGGCCCTGATTCGTGCGGCGGTGTGGGCCGGTTTGCATGTAACACATTAACGGGCGCAGCGGGCGCCGTTTAGGAAACACCCTACACGAGAGCTATATTCCGCTCCACGTGAGATGAACTCCTATATGGAAAACCCTATTTGCCGCTCGTTGTGGCAAAATGTTGGGGGAACATACAGGCGATCGAGCGATTCTTTCAGGTGGGCCGGCCCGTTAAGTGTTTCCAGGATTCTCGGATTTCGGAAACTTCTAGGACGTTCCAGCCGATTCTTTACGATTTTGGGAACCTTCCAGCAGGTTCTTGAATCTGTTTTTTTTTTCTATTTTTTTTTCGTTCTCTCGTTTTTCTTTGTTGTTTTTCTTCTTTTATCTCTTATTTCTTTTTCTATTCTCTTCTTTTCTGATTTTCTGCTCTTCTTTTTCAAGTTTATTTTCCTTTTTCAACAAACGTTCAGACATTAGATAAATATTCAAATTTCTTAAATTTTGTTCACATATCGAAAAATTGTTCCTGTTTTCAAATTTTGTTCAGCAATTGAAAAAAAGTTTAGAATTTGAAAAATTGTTTATTTTTTCAAGAAATGTTCGAAAATTCCAAAGAGTTTAGAACTTCAAAATTTTGGAAAATGTACGTATTTTTTATTTTTGCTCAGAAATATGAAAAAAATCATGAATTTTAAAAAATATTCCCCTTTTCATATTTTTCCCACATTAAAAAATTGCTCATGTTTTCTAAATTTGTTCATAAATTCAAAAAATGTTGGCGTTTTGAAAAAAATGCTCATGGTTTCAATTTTGTTCCTGCTTTTTAAAAAAAGTTCACATTTTCAAAAAATTGTTCGCAATTTCAAGAAATATTTTTGTTTTCATTTTTTCTGGAGTTTTCAAAATGTGCACGTTTTCATTTTTTTTTCAGGAGTTGCGAAATTGTTCGGTTTCAAATTTCTGTTCACAAACTTCATAAAAGTTTGGACGGTTCAAAACATGTTCTGGTTGTCAAAAATTGTTTGCAAATTTCACAAATTTGTATGTTTTCATTTTCTTTCAGAAGTTTTGAAATTGTTCAGTTTCTAATTTTGTTCACAAATTTCAAAAAATGTTATTGTTTTCACATTTTTCAAAATATGTTCGCGTTTTGTAATTCTGTCTTGGAATTTCAAAAAAAATTCCTGTTTCAAACAAAATGTTCCTGATTTTAGAAAATATTTTTGTTTTAGAATTTTGTTTGCAAAATTAGTAATATGTTTGTGTTTCACAGATCCCTTCGTTTTTTCAATAAAAAATAATTCTGAAGTTCAAGATATAATTTGGATCTGTGTTGCGGGTTGGTTCTTTAAGATTAGCGCTGCAATAGAACCTGTAATGACTGCTAGCTCAATTGGTTGTGCCACGTCAGGTATAGCATGAGGTCCTGGTTTTGAATTCCTGCGACGGTGTTTTTTTAGCTACAGTGTGTTGTCGTGCACTATATTCATGGGCCTTCCTGAACTTTTGGACCAAAAAAATTTCAAAAAAAAAAAAAATTTTTGCGTGAAAAAATGCGTTTTTTTTCATTCGCGAGAGTCACGGTTTTGCTTTCGCGATAGTCACGGCCGTGCCTCTCAGAAACAAAAAAAACATTTTCTATTTTTTTCCTTCCGCGAGAGGCACGGTTTTGCTTCCGAGAGAGGCATGGTTGTGCTTTCCCAAGAGTCACTGCCGTGCCTCTCGGAAATAGAAAAAATGTGTTTTCTAATTTTTTTTCCTTTCGTGAGAGGTACGGTTTTGCTTTCGCGAGAGGCACGGTTGTGCTTTCACGAGAGGCACGGTAGTGCCTCTCGGAAACAAAAAAACAGGTTTTTTGTTTTTCTTTTCTTTCGCGAGAGGCACGGTTTTGCTTCCGTGGGAGGCATGGTTGTGCTTTCGTGAGAGGCATGACTGTGCCTCCTCGGAAACGAAAAAAACGCGTTTCCTTTTCTTTTTTTTCCTTTCACGAGAGGCACGGTTTTGCTTTTGTGAGATGCACGGTTGTGATTTCACGAGAGGCACGGGCGTGTCTTTTTTGGAAAGGGAAAAAACTCGTGCTCCCGATCGGTTTTTTCGTCCGGGTTTTTTCGCCTATTTTTTTTCATGAAATAAAAGTTCGTTAAAACCTATCAACATGGGATCTAGTTTTGAAGGTCTCGACGCGAGGAATCCAACGATAAAAATGGTTTGAGATTTAGATGCCGGTTAAAGAGATAAAACATTTTGAATAAACGAATCTACGAAAAAAGGGAAAACCCACAAGTTGCGATAAGTGATGCACATGGAACGCACCACTTGTTGTAACCTGAGAAGGTGGAGGTGATCTTTGCAGTGAGTACTTTTTTTTTTGAGAGAGATGCAGTGAGTACTTCTTAACTAGTGATTTCACCAAAAAGGGCCTACTACAGCACCCAGTTGGGCTGGCCCATGAAACACGCACAACACCGAAAATCATATCTAAAAAAGCAAAAAAAAAAGAAAACTCTCTCCAGGTTTCAAACTCACACAGTTCCACTAACCTACGTGTTCTACTGACTCTCGAGCTACCCGTGAATAGTGATAGCTAACAGCGCCAACCACAAAATAACAATGTCGCTGCGATATTGTATAGCACAGAACTGTACAGATGTTTTTTTTTAATTATTTCACCAAAAAATCGTGAATTCGATTAGGTTCATAGATTTCGAAAAAAGTTCGTCAATTTTCAAACAAAAGTTCATCAAATTTGAAAATTGTTCGTGTATTGAAAAAAGATCATCGATTTTGGAAAATGTTCATCAAAATTGAAAAAAGTTCATGGATTTTCAAAAAGATCATTGAATTTGAAAAAAATATCGAATCTGAAAAATAAGTTCATGGATTTTTTTAATAAAGTTCACGAATTTTGAGAAAAGTTCATCGATTTGGAAAAAGTTCATGAATTTTTGAAGAAAAAATCACCGATCTTGAAGAAAAGTTCTTCGATTTACAATCGTGCATTTAACAAACAAAAATAAATAGAAATATAAAAAAGAACAAAAAAAGAAAAGAAAAGGAAATGCAAACTGAAGAAAGAATACAAAGAACACAAGAAGTTACTATGAATAAGCTTGCGGTGGTCCTAGTGGTTGGCGCGGTGCGCTGTGAACGTACATGTCTCCGGTTTCGCTGCACACTATTTTCTGCACATTAAATCTTGTGACAGAGGGAGTGCGCTGCACGCGCCCGTTTGCAAAAACACCTGTAACGGGTGCCCGCGGCGGTAAATAGGAAATGCCAAAAGGAGCAACCATGCGAGGAACCAAATTAGCCACCTCACGCTACTGAAACATGCTGCTAGCCACTAAATTGATGGCTTCTGGTCTTGATGGGACGCGCAAAATATTTAAGATAACACTACAGTGTTGACATTTCAATTTTTTTTATTTTTTTGAACGTTTCTTGAAAACTATATTTATTTTTTTGAAATGCCATATGTTTTTTGAGAGATCAAATATTGGAATTCCAAAGTTTTCTTGAAAAAGTGAACAATTTTGTAATTCTAAATATTATTGACGTTCAGATATTTTTTGGAAAACTTGGACAATCTTTAAATAAGGATAAGTTTCGAAAATATGAACAATTTTGGAAAAATGCAAACAACTTTCAGAAATACGAACTGTGTTTAAACCTCTGAACTAATTTTTTTTTTAAAAAGCGTACATTTTTTGGATATGTGATCAATATTTATAATGAGAATATTTTTCGGCACTCTGAAAACTAGAAAATACAAAAAAATTCAAAACTTCGAAAAAAATATAAGAAAACACGAACATCTTTAAACTGTGAACTCTTTTATGAAACGAAAATAAATTGGAAATTTTCAAACTATTTTTTTGGAAAATTGAACGATTTTGGGGAAAATGAACAATTTTTTAAATTCAACTACTACCTCCGTCCGGGTTTATTGGTCCCCTTCATATTTTGCGTCCAACTTTGACCATAGATTTAACTAACAAATTATAAGTTGTATGTCATAAAACTTATATTGTTGGATTCATATTTGGATGAGGTTTCTAATGAACTATTTTTAGGGTATATAACTTGTTTTTTAATAGTTAAATGAAATGTCAGAGTTTGACCCAAACTACAAGAAGGCATAATAAACCAGGACGGAGGTAGTTTTATTTTGAATATTTTTTCAAAATCTTGAATTTATGATTTTTTTAATATACTGAACTTTTCTGAATTCTGCAATTGAAAAAGAAACAGGGAAAATGAAAGTAAAAAAATCCAAAAGAAAATAAAAAAACAAAAAAGTGAAGAACCAGTATATAGAAAACCAACAGAAACTGGAAAATAGACCGAGAAAAGAACCAGAAAAAGGACCTAGAATTCCTAATACCAAAGTAGGAGAACTTGCGAAATTGGCCAGCCCAGATCCCAGCCTTCTGTACGAATGCGTCAAATGGAGAATTGCGCTCGTCTCGTCTGAAGGGTTTTACTCTCCCGTTATTTCTTGCCCATTTCGCTGTTTTGTTTTTCCGTTCGCTGGTTTCTCGTTCGTTCGATTGTTGTATTGTTTGTTGGTTGGTTCGTTTTTTCTGTCTTTTCCTTTGGTTAATTTTTTCTATGTTTTCCACCTGGGTTTTCTCGGTTTCCTGCTTGTTTGTTTTAGTTTTTTTGTTTCTGCTTTTATTATTATTATTATTATTATTATTATTATTATTATTATTATTATTATTATTATTATTATTATTTGTTTTTCTCCTTCTTTGTTTCATTTTTGTGAACAATATTTAAATTCTTGAACTTTTTTATAATCTGCAAACTTTTTCAAATTCATGAAATTTTAGCGCATTAATTTATCTAACTCATGAAAAAATTTCAAGTCATTGAACTTTTGAATTCTTTTTGTGAAATTCATTAAAAATTTACAAATTTCATGAATTTTTTTAAAAATTCATGAATTGTTTCTCAAATTTCATGGACTTTTAGGTCTGAACTTTTTTTTAAATTCAATAAGTTTTTTTCAATTTTTTTCCCAATTTCATAAACTTTTTCCGAATTTGTGAGTTTTCCAAATTTCATGAACTTTCCAAAATCACAAACTCTTTTCATTTTATAAACTTTTTCCAATTTTGCGGTTGTTTTAAAAAACTGAACTCTTTTCAAATTTATGATTTTTTTGTAGTCATCAACTTTTTTTCAAAAGTCAACAACAACCGAGTAGTAAGTTAACCAGCCAACCAGTTAGGAGTGAGCGAGCGAACTTCGCGTGTCGTTCTAGTCCCGTGCAATCGGTCCACGTTTGTTGGGTCGACCCAGTATCATCACCTTCCAGCGCCAGTAAGCTACGAATTTTTGTTATAAAAGATCACCTACGCTTTCATATTGACAAAAAGGACCATATCCACGCCGTATTGACAAAAAAGGCCACCCATGCTGTGGCGGCCGGTTTGGCAGCTGACACATGGCTCCTACCGCCGTAGCCAGCGGCGGCAGGACATGCCGCCACAGCCGACGGCGGCTGCTTCTGTGTAACAACTTCCCCGTCTCTGCAGCGATTCACAACGGAACGGACAGGCCAGGTGGGCCCCGCCGCCACACCGGCTGGCGGCATCTCCTTTTACTACCCGCATGCAACGCCCACTGTTCCCGTCTTTGGCTTGTGAGAATTCTGTTGGATGGACAGTTGGACACCGCAGAAAGGCAGGCAAGTATTGCATGGTTTTTTTTAACCGCAGTAACTCTAGCCACGGCAGAATCATATACTCCCTGCTAGTACGTACACCCCGCCATGACATGCAACCGCAGTAACTGTTGTTGCACGGGGAAGACTACGACGTGCCGGCAGTAAAAGCAGCTGCCGCCAACCAATATGGCGGCAGGGCCTACTTGGCCTCTCCATTCCGTTGCGAATCGCTGCAGAGCTGTTACACACAAGTTGCCGCCCTCGGCTGTGGCGGCAAGCGCCACATGTCGGCTGTCAGGCTTGCCGCCACAGTGTATGTGATCTTTTTTGCCAATATGATTCGGATCTGGTCTTTTTTTGTCAATACGGAATTGTAGGTAGTCTTTTCTGACAAAAAATCCAGTAAACTAACCTAACAGTGTGAGCGCCGGTTAGGATCTCTCCCGCACGTGTCTCACCGCCGAACCGTGTCCACCGCAGTGGTTGTATGCACCTGCATGCGCCACGCGCTTCCGAGACTTACTGAACTCGCCAAGATCAGTCTCGATCGATGCCCCTCCCAGATCGTCTTGAGAAGACAACCGCTAAATTGTTCGCTTTCTAGATCGCTCCTGGCAGAACTCCAACGATGATATCTTCCACCTCAGAAAGAATTTAGCTCATGATAGGGCTTGTTATAGTATTATTAGAGGTGCATAGTCAAACATTTGAGGATCAAATAATCACACGACACATGACATCTAGATTTGTTAACGAGGTTCGTCGAACATTGGCTGCATCCTTGAGGCCTACGGGCGCTCCTCCTCGCCGTCACAATACCACATACTGGCCACCCGGGCTTCCGCACGCGCCCCCGGCTCTTCTTGCGTACTTGTACTATTATATTGGCATAGTTCACAACTTCACATCATATGTCTATCCACATATTATTTAAAAGGATTAAAATACAAGTGTCTTATTAGGACACGACACTTACCTTATCTAGACATTATACAACCTAGAGTCCAACTATGACCTACCTTGTGTACAATATTCGACACAATTTCAATAAATATAATAGCATTAACGTGCCCTAAAGCCGAATTTCGCCAAGTTAGATATGGCATGCTTGTTTGGACACACGTTTTTAGTGGTAAAATCATACAAGGGGTTCTTGTACTAGTGTGCATTGTCATGTTCTCTTTTAATAAAGATTCAGTTAACGAGCGAGAGGGACAGAAGATGATCTTCTTTTTTTTTAAAGGAGGATAATCCCGGTCTTTGATGAGGACGATGTATGCAACCATATAATATTAAAAATGCAAAATCCAACAGTCGAATAACATCAACCCGGGATTAACGCAAAAAGAAAATTAAAGTCCGCATGCCTCTCGACAATAACTCTGTCAGATAACCACTAATCCTATGTTACTAGACTACAGCAAAACGAGAAATACACAACTCGTAGGCTACTCCTTCAAGAACGAAGCACGACATGTGCGTCGATAATGGCGAGTCCAACACAAGGTTGCTACAGATTCTCATCTCCAAAGCCAAGCTTCAATCCATCACCTTCAACAAGGACACGGCGCAGGCACGCGTCGACATAGCCTGATCATAGATCTTGTGTTTCCACCATAGTGCATAAAGTCGTCGTTGAAACCGTATGTACCATCATTCGTTATCCGGATACCGACGCCTCGATATCTGAAATACCTCTAGAAAAGACACCAAAAGAGAGACGTCCTATACCGCCTACCTCTTGCCACCGTCGCATCACCTTCGATCCAACAACAACATGCTAGACATGAGATCTCCGCCAGAGCCATCATGCAGCACGTGCCGGTAACAAGCATGACTTGACGTCCCCACATGAAACGTCGTGCGTAGCGTCGGTCGGAGGCTTCACGTGCCGGTGATGAGAAGAATAGAAGATGGCGAGTGAAGATGGGACGGCTCGCATTCGCTCACCGTTTGCTATTACTTTTTCGAAATACTTTTACCATTATCTTAGTGGCTATATAAGCTCGGCGCCTGAGGTGTAATGGCCATTCATCTAAGTGAGATCGACTCAAAACTCTGAACATATAACTTACTCCCTTCGTTTCTAAATATAAGTTTTTTTAGAGGTTTCAAATGGACTATAATATACGGATATACATAGACATGTTTTAGAGTGTAGGTTCACTCATTTTGCTTCGTATGTAATCTCTTATTAAAATCTCTACAAAGACTTATACTCCCTCCGTCCCAAAATGAGTGTCTTAAACTTAGTTTTTTTTCTCGAATACGCACGAGTGTGCGTATCATATATTACAGAAGAAAGGGAAAGAAACCCTCCGCTGTTTAGGTACATGAATATGTTACAAAGTTGGATTGATCCGATCCACCATACAGCTAACTCTCTCCGGACTACTCGCCCTGCGCCCACTCGTTCGCAGCCTCGTAGAAGGCCTCCATTCCTTCTCGTATCAGACCTGCCTGCTGCCAAACTTTGCTCTCGTCTATGATCTTGCGCAGGACCTGCTGGAGGCAAACCGTGGCTCCATCGAAAGTTATGTCGTTCCTGTGTTTCCAAATCTCCCACATGATGAGAAGGCAGATCGTGCGTATGCTCTTGCCCCACCGACCTCACGTATCCTGCCGGGCACACCAATCCTGTAGCGACTCACGGGCCTGCGGTGCTCCTTGAGCCATACCTAGGGCTGCGAAAACCTTGGCCCATATCTCCCTCGCAAAAACGCACTCGATAAGCAGGTGGCTGATGGTTTTGTCCTGCTGATCGCACAAAGGGCATGAGGCCCGATGCGGGAGGCTTCTTCGCGCCAATCTATCCGAAGTCCAGCACCGGTTCATGATGGCCAGCCATGCGAAAAATCTGCATCTCAAAGGGGTCTTCGAGCGCCATGTGAAAGCTGATGTTGGGGAGACCTCGAGCCCGGCGAATTTTGCTGCATATGCCGATTTGGCTGACTATTGGCCGTCCTGCTCCCAGGACCATGCGATACGATCTCGCCGCTGGTCATCAAGCTGTATTGCCGCTATCCTGGGCCATATGCGCATGTACTGGCCGAGGGCCTCGACGTCAAGCGAGGGACCAATATCTGTCGCCCATCGCTCCTTGACGATTGCCTCATAGACTGTTCTGGAGCGCCTCGTCCTAGCCGGAATGCGCTCGTAAGCTCGCGCGCTAGCTCCTGCAGCCGGTGTCCGTCAAGCCACCTATCCTCCCAGAACAGCGTTTCCCTTCCATCTCCAACCTCTGCCCGTGTTGCTGCTTGGAATAGGCACTTGGATTCCTTTGGCACGGAGAAGGCGAATTCCGCCCATGGCCTGTATCGATCAGTCCGTTGCAACCATAGCCATCGAGCTTGCAGGGCCACATTCATCCACTTCATGTCTAGGATGCCCAGGCCTCCTGCCCACTTGGGCCTACATACTCGTTCCCAAGCCACCATGCAGGCTCCTCCGCCTGCCTCTGCTTTTTCACACCATAAGAAGTCGCGGCAAATCTTGACCAGCGCGGAGATTGTTTTTGGCGGTAGCTCCATGGCAAGCATTGCGTGAATCGAGAACGCCGAGAGAACCGACTGCACTAGAAGGGCACGGCTGCTCTTCGGGAGCGTCGCCGCCTTCCAGTGTGGCAAGCGCGTTGCTAGTTGCTCCATGAGGCCCTGGAATTGCGTTGCCGTCTGCTTTTTGATGGACAATGGCAGACCTAGATACTTGCATGGGAAGGATGCACTCGAGCAGCCCAGTGTGGTGCGGACAAGATCCATCTCCTCCTAAGAAGATCGGGTGGGCATAGCCGTTGTTTTTCGCCATGTTTACTCTGAGTCCAGAGGCCTGCCCAAAGATGCTTAGGATTGAGGCACATACTGTAAGATCCTGGCTCGTCGGCTTGATGAATAGTATGACATCATCTGCGAACATAGATAGGCGTTGCTTGAGGCCCGACCGAGCGAGGGGGGTAAGGATTTCGGATGCCTCCGCTTTCTTGAACATGTGCTGTAAGGGCTCCATGCATAGTATAAGCAGCATTGGGGAGATCGGATCCCCTTGCCGTAGGCCGCAACTGTTGTAGATTGTAGTTCCAGGCACCCCATTGACCACGATTTTAGTTGTTGATGTCGACAGTATTCCACAGATCCAAGCTATCCACCTTGGCCCGAAGCCTATTTGTTTCAACACCTCCAGTAGGAACGACCACTGAATGGTGTCGAAAGCCTTTGATATGTCAAGCTTCATCAGCACCGTGGGGCTCCGTAGTGCGTGTAGGCGGCGCGCCGTGCCTTGTACGAGCATGAAGTTATCCTGTAACGATCGGCCCCTCACGAAAGCGCTCTGGTGGTTGCCAACTAGATGTGGCAGCTCCGCAGCCAACCTTGTTGCTAACACCTGTTGCGTACTCCAATAAAAATGAACTATATCAGGGAAAGACAATCTTCAACTGACCGGTATGATACACTTCCACTCATCTAGTTTGCTAAGGTTAAGTAAATACAGATCATCAAGAGTAATTTCTCTATCTTTCACTTCCATCATTCCTCCGTATAAGTATAGCGTATCTTTCCCTACAGCCATTGATGCATTGATACGACCAATGGGCTTAATTGCCTGTTATTACCAAAAATAAGTGAGCAACGGAAGTGTCATTCATCAAAGATGGTCTACGAATAATTGTCCGGCATGGGAATTACCTCTGGAGTTGCTTCTTGTTCTGTTGAATCAGACATGACATCAGAGTTTTGGCTTGAGCCGACTTTGTTTAAGGTTAGACTCTTGGTCAAGTGATTAGAAACTCCACCGACTTCAGATTGAACATCAGTAGCTTCTTCCGAGCAGTCCATGGTATCATCATCCTCATTACCAATATTACTTTCTGAATTATTTGTTGTTTCCTTTCTTTTGATATCCTTTGTCTGTGCATGGTAAACCACTGTCAGCATAGTGTTATAATAATAACTAAATAAGCATTCAGCTAAATTTGCCATTTGCTAGGCAGAGATACAAACATCACTACATATTTAAGTTCAAAATTTGTGCACTTATGCACAACAGCTATACCCCATACCACAAAATTAGCTGTCCATCTCACAATTAATAAAAGGCATTTCTGCAGATTAATTGGTACAGTAGCTTTGTGCCTGATTTCTTAAAAAATGAGCTCCTGCTTGCGTAGGGTCTGACCACTTTGGTACGCAGCCTGATTTCTTACAGATTATCAATTATAAACAGGATATGGCTGATCACATGATTACATTAATTTGAGGAATCACCTTATTTTTAGCAGGCTTGTCTTTCCTGAGCTCTAAAGGATACCTGAGACATCCAAGGAAAGCAATATATTCAACACACAAACAGAATGCAAAAACTACAAGAAAGAACAACCTTTTCACATCTAGGCTTTACTGTTAACATTTAAACTAAGAATATGTGAGCTGTAAGCCAGTAGAATGTATTTTATTTCAGAACTAAAACCACGACAAAATAAGTGACTCAACTTTGTAGTCAAAGTTGAGTCACTTATTTTGGGACGGAAGGAGTATTATGGAACAGAGGGAATACTATATAATTTCGAGAATAGTTTAGTTATCTACAATCTAGATAACCACAAGAAGATTAAAGGGAAAGTTCAATCCAAGACATCATAGTTTATTGCTTCAATTCAATGATACTAAAAGTTGGCCAAGAGCAAAACATATGGTATGCCTGACTGTGGTATGTTGCTAACACTAACATATTTTGTTGCAGCAGCTACAGTAATTTGCCGGACCAAGCTGACACATCCATTTTTCTTTTACTGGCATGTGCCCATGCGTTGCAACGGATCCAAAGTAGAATAGTACTTGTTCACAAACTTGAGCGCACTAAAAATATACATAGTTCTGAAAGAAAACACTCTAGTTTTGATATACATATATCACTAAAAAAAATTATGTTTCACTCAAAACATATTCCTCGGGATGTTTTGATGAGGTGAGAGAGGGATGTGGTTGGTTTCAAGATACTAAGGGGTTTTCTGCAAATTGGAACAGAGAAGTGGGCTATTGTTGCAAAAAGACCATAACTTACTTCACAGTCGTTAGATGCAGATCTAATGGTCAGAAATGACGGATGGCAGACACACCATCATCACCAACTGAGTCTTTTGTAGAAGTAGAGATCTTGATTACCCCGTGTATTAGACTCACAGGCCTGAAATCCGTAAGTTCCACCACCCCGTCCTTCTTTGGCAGTAGGGATACTAATGCCTTGTTGATGGTGCCTAGTTCGTGCATATCTTCTCGGAAGAATTGGTCCATTCGCTCGCGTGAGATCATCTTTTATGATATGTCAGCATGAGGCATAGAAATGCCCCGTAAATCCGTCCGGCCCGGGGGCTTAGTCAATCGGCATGCCTTTGATGATTTTCTCCACTTCCTCGTAGCCGAAAGGAGCCTCCATATGGGCTAGGTTCTGCGCCGGCAGGTTAAGCTCCTCCATATTCAGTGTGAATTCACGCTCTAGGGCCGACCCGAACAATTCTTTGTAGAAATCATCCACTGCGGTGGCCATCGTGTCCTGGATGGTTAGCATCTGTCCGTTGGACTGGAGAGACAAGATTGCGTTCTTGCGCTGCCTGTGGCATGCCTGCCGATGAAAGAATGACGTATTTGCCTTGCCCTCTGTCCGTTAGCATCTGTCTATCTCAAACTTAGTACGATTTTGTACTAAAATTAGTATAAAATTGAGACACTTATTTTAGAACGGATCGAGTATATAGTAGTATACGAGAATGGATATAGTAGGGAAGCATATTCATTCCCCCTTTTGGTTCCTGGACGAAGCGTAGCTAGCTTGCCATCCCAAATTCACCCGATATCATATCACACTTGGGCATGACAATCCACATCCACTACGCCTACAAACAAATATGGGTGTTGCTCTGACCCAAATCTGCTGCAGGAGGGGATGTATACGCTTGAAGATTGAGCGCACACGCTCGGAGGAGACAACTGAAGTGGGAAAGTTTGAGTGACAACGACCACAGGTTTTTTTTGCATGGAATTTTGAGCTTTATTTAAACGAACGCATTCGCTGGACAGTCAGCTAGGAGGCTGCTGATCAGGAAGCTGGGAGTTTTCGTAAGCCAGCTTTTGGTAGCAGTCACCACGCAAGCACGTTTTGCACAAAGGTGAGCTGAACCATTAGCTGATCTACTTACATGTTGAATTACAAAAGAATGAAAACTAGCAGAAAGCTCATCAATTTCTAGAAGAATTGATGCCACAACTGAACGACTGTTGAGGCGAGTGTTCCAGAGGTTAACCACCTCCATGCTGTCAGTTTCCAACACCACATGGAAGAACCCTCTGAGATTTGTGAAGATGACGCTGTCTCGAACTGCAAGGGCTTCTGCGATCATGGGGTCAGTCACTCAAGGGTGCGGTTTTCACCAAGCACCCAACAGGGCCGTAGGTGACCGTGCCACGCCACCTGCTCCACTTTTCCCTTTGTCATAAGAGACCTCTGAGTCGGTATTCATCTTGATCTGGGCTGATTCTGGAGGGCGCCAGCCATGACCTGGGAGAACGATCGCATGTTGCAAGGGGATATCTAGCAAGGCCAGAGCTTCTCGAGTGAGTCTCACCAAGTTGGCCGGATCCAGTTTGTGTCCATCGATTGCGGGAAGTCCAAGTGGACCACACCACAGGGATTTTTGTTCTGAATTTTTCAACTTTTTGAAATGTGTATTTTGACAATGAGTGCATATGCACCTAGGAGCCAAAGGCAATTACCGTACAACAAGAGCCTTACGTCTTTTCCTTTTGTATTCTTCTCTTTTTTTTCCTTTTCTTTTGTATTCTTACTTGATTGGGTCCTTTCCCCGTGCAAGAGAGAGTGGGGCACAAAGGGTCGCCGTCAGAATTCAGTAAGCACGGGTCGGTTGTTCATATGACGGGGAGGTTGCGACGTCGTGACGAGGAGAGGAGGCTGCGATGCTGCTGTGACGGTGCTGCCGTGAATTCTTCCTTCCTGGCAGCCGCACGAGAGCATGTCATGCCATCAAAAGAAAGAAGAAAGTCTGAATTTGGAAGGGTGCGGTCAGAGTCAGAGAGGAGCAGTTTTGTCGTGTGGGAAACTGTGAATGCCTTTCTTTCTTTCTTTACTCAGTCTACTACGGTGGTACTCCCTCTGTAAATTAATATAAGAACGTTTAAATCACTAAAATAGTAATCTAAATGCTTTTATTATATTAGTTTATGGAGGGAGTAATAATTAAGTATATTCCCGTGCGTGCAGAACGTAGAAACGGTCGTTCTTCCGGCGGTGCGATTCAGAGGGGGTGAATGTGCGTTCATATTGGCAGTCAGGTCAGACATCACATGAGAAAAATCCCGTCTTTCCGTTCAACAAGGAACACATGCACTCCTATTTTAGGTCAGCATACGAGAGTAGCAGTGAGCAGCAGCAGAGCCACAAACTAAAAAGATTGTTTTTTTCAAGAGCAGGAAGAGCATAAGAAAACAATGACAATGATAATAGCCTTCCCAACTGTGGGAAACAATCGATCTTTCTCTCCGCAAGTACATTTTACAAATTTCATTTACTGTTCTGTACTAGTAGCTCTTGTCCAAAGCATCGGAGCCAGAGGTGGTCTCCTCCTTCAGTCATTGGAAAGGGCTAAATTTCTTGCCTTTTTACAAACAGAAAATTTGAACTGCCACCTCTCTAGGGGAGCCCCAACAGTTGAGATTTTACTGAATGAGAAGACAAAAAATATAGAGAGAAGATGTACAAGGGGACTATACCAGCAAGCAGATCAAGGCAAGCCTTGAATGGAGCTGCAATTGCTCTTTTACAATGGCTATACTTCACAACTTACTACGTACATTCGTGTTTCATGATGTACATTCATGGACTCACCAATCCGAGATCCCAGGAGCCTGGTCAGGGTGTTTAACTCTTAAGTCACAACCTCCTGAGGAGTTGAAGTATGACCTAGTAAACCTGCTAATGTTTCAGCTCAATCAGAGCTCTGTGCACAAGTACTCGTTTCCGACTCACTTTGGTAGTAAACTATGTCACCCGTGTCGCTAACATAGTGATCCTCCTTCAAACTCCGCGATAGCACCTGCAGTAGGTGGAATGGGAGAGGAGCCGACTTCTCTGGTTCTTTGTAGTACTTGCCAAGAACTGGCTTTGCTGCCTCAGTCTGCAGGTTACACCCAAACCAACATCTAGTTAGCAAAGGTAGCTCTAGTCTCTAGAGAATGCCACATATTTTGATGCATGTTCCAGAAAAAGGCAAGAGCTAAGGAGCGGGGGATGGCGGCTTACCGCCTCGACAAGATGGTAATGCGGGATTTGCGGGAAAAGATGATGAATGACATGCGTGCCAATGTCGTGGTGTATGTTGTTGATCAAACCGTAGTCCCGATCAAGTGTTGTCAATCCTCCGCGCAGATAGCTCCATTCCTATTAGTTCGCAGCGATATCAATAAGAAATCAGACTAGGATTGTTAAGCAATTATAAATGAAAACCATATAAACTGAAGCAGCTACTGGAAAATATTACTCCCTCCGTTCCTAAATATTTGTCTTTCTAGAGATTTCAACAAGTGACTACATACGGAGCAAAATGAGTGAATCTACACTCTAAAATATGTCTATATACATCCGTATGTGGTAGTCCATTTGAAATCTCTAAAAAGACAAATATTTAGGAACGGAGGGAGTATATCTTTAATTTCTAACATTCACAACTAGGATTACTCTCTGACTGAAGGAAGCATTTGTCATTTAGGCATAACATGATACCTATCTAAGTACCACACATGTAGAAAGGTTGAATTACAGAACAGAAGACCAGAAGAACTAACAATTTCGAGGAGAAGTCAGAAATAAATGTAATTGAACAGTCAATATATGTTGGCAGGATGTGCCCTTATGAACCTTCCACTAAATATTTTTAAAAATTATACTGTACTATGTTTGCCATTTTCTTTAAGAACATCGATTATGTTTAGTTTTCTGTTCTCCACGTATATATTCTACTTAAAACAGCAAACAAGTATTTCCTGTCATTTTAACAAATAATAATGGACCATGCCATTGATTTTGAACATTAAGCAGTTTTCCAGAAGCATTGATTAATTGCAAATCTGATTCAACCATGATATTTACCTTTCCACGATACCAGGGAACCTTGTCTTCATGACCATGATGGTGCAAGTATGTGACAAAATCCAGCCACATAACAAATATCTGCACAGGGTTCACCAAAATTAATCACTGGAGTTCTTCACAGTGTACTCTCTTGATGGCTTATCCAAATTCTAAGTTTGCCGAAATTGGGCATGTGATGAAAGGCATGAAGCTCTTACCACATATGGGATTGCATAGAGCTTTAGCATCTTAAGAGGCCCCATCACAAAGGTCAGACCTGCGAGAACCCCTATCATTGCAAGCCAGGATGCAGTGGATGTTAGCACATCCTTTTTCTCATTAGGTTGGAATAAATAGCTGTTCGGGTTGAAGTGTGAGCCTTCCTTGCCAGGGCTCCTCGCAAACTGCACCGAACAAGAATTTACCATGTTAGAAAACAAGACCAGCCAATTCACACGTCGTGGTAAAATCAAGCAGCTTTGTGCCTCACCAAGTATAAGGGGAATGCAAGCATGGGAAATGGCATGCTGAACCGCAACTTCTTTGTCATATTGTCCAGGCTATTGTACAGCCTCTGGGGTAGCTGCAAATTATCACAATTCAAGGAATCATTAAGCACGATTCACCAAAACGCCGCCTCTCTGAAGAATTATGCATGCATGAATCGACCGAGAAGCAAAGAGCCAAAGACCTACCGGGTGCCAGGATTCGTCCTTCTCCACATGGCCGTGGTTCTGGTGGTGCGTCCTGTGGCTGATCCTCCTGCAATTACATTCACACAAGACGCCGCCTTTCTTAGCATCAATAACAATTCCACAACAAGGAAGAAAATACAACATACACTCATCGTACCAGCCGTTGTATGGAACGAGAATTGAGGAATGGAGTATGTGGCCGACCACGCTGTTCAGCTTTGGGTTGCTTGAGAAGCTCCCGTGCCCACTGCAAACACCAAACAGTCGTTACAGGACAAGGGACAAACATTGTGGCTTCAGGCCAAAACCGGCATGGAAGTCCAATCTTTGGGTCTGGGGTACGAGGGAGGACGGCCCGTACCAGTCGTGTCCCAGGACGAAGAGCGCCCAGAACATGGTGCCCTGCGCGGCCCAGTAGAGCGGCCAGACGAGCCAGCTGTCGGCCCGCGCGGCGGCGGCGGCGAGGCCGAGCACGACCAGGACGTCGCGCAGCACGTAGCTCATGGACCGCCACGGGTCCTTGACCCAGCAGTGCTTCGGGATGGCCGCGCGGATCTCCGCCAGGCCGAACGGCGGCGGCGCCCCCGGGTTGAACCCGGCCGAAGAGCCCCCGGCCTCCTCCGCTCCCCCCAGGCTCCTTTTATCCTCCTCGAAGACGGAGGCGAGGCGGGTGGGCGCGGCGACGCGGAGCGCCCAGTCGCGGTGGATGGCGGCGGGCGCGGGGCGACGCGGCCCCGCGGCGAGGTGGGGAGACGACGGCAGCGCAATGGCGCTGCCGCGGCCGCGCGCGCGGAGCGGCGTGAGGCCGCGGCAGTCGGAGAGGGCGAGCCGGGCCATTGGGCGACGGCACCGCGCCGATGGATGGCTAGCTAGTCCAGTCGTGTACCACCACGGCCGCGCCGGTCGCCGAGGATCTTGTGCGTCTGGGTGGGTGGCAGGGACTGGGATTTGCGGTTGGTCGGGATCGGCAAACGCGAGGTTTCTATATACGCGCACGCGCGAGAGGGGGGGAGATCGCTGGCGCGTGCGAGGGAGCGCGCGCTGGCGTGGAGGGGCGGGGGAACGGGGGAAGGGGAAGGTGCGCGTCGGCATCGCGATGGAACTGGGTATGGACTATGGAGTTGGACGCGGTGCGGTGGACTCGGACCGGGATGGCGGTCGAGCCCGGGTCCAGCCACGGGAGCTGGCACGTGTGAACTGCCGCGGGTGGACTCCGACGCCGCTAACTTGTTTTTTTTTGACTGGTTACTTTCTTTTTCTTTTTTTGAACTACTACTAGTGCTTTTTTTTTGAAAAGATCCCGGACGTTCGGATTTTCCCACGGCAAATAGAACATTTTTTATGTCAACTTTAGTTAATTACCATTTAAATTTGTCATTCTCGTGTCAACTGCTATAAAAAACGTTCAATTTACCATGGGCAAAATCTAAATGTTTGGGACTTATCGGTTTTTTCTTCTTATACTTCCTCTTTCCAATATAGGAGACTCGTTTATTTAAAATTAACTTTTTTTTCACGGGAAGGTCATAAGGCGAAGGCATTTGATACGCTGCACGTTTTTTGGCTTCTATGGCAATCCATGTCCAACCATCCGTTGCAGAACACAACCGGAGATGTGATGCATTGCCGCTACAAAAATTGACAATTCACGTGAATCTAGGGTTTAGGAAATTAGAGGCCACCATGGCCATTGAAAAATATACACAAAGACATATATTCCTAATTACCATTTTAATCTTTTGGTCATGGTACTCCACTATATTTAGTGGTGGTATTCTCTAACACTAAAAATGAAGTATTAGTCTACGTCTACGTTCATAGAGGTGAGTGTATGGCGTTCACGTCTCAGAATGTGTTAAAAAAAAGTGAAGTACCAGTCAATATTAACCATTCGATTAGGAGGAACGAGTGGCCTATATTATCTTGTGGGTAGCTTATTGGAGAATGAAGGGAAGTCGCAACTTGCTTTATCCTTGGGTTGAATAAAGTGCCTAGGAAGGCTCAGTGGCGGCATTATCATTGGGTCAAGGCACAAACCGCCTTCATTTACTATAGTACTCTAGCTACAGATAACGAATGAACTGTGCCTCAAGCAAAGGCCCGGGCTGCTGGGATGTCTCTCGCCCTTTGGGAAGGTTGGACGAAGAATTGTGCTTCATCAACCAAATTGGTGAAGTTAATGTCTCATTTTGGAGTAGGAGCAGTATGTTAGTGTTGGGAAACGTTGCATGGAAAATAAAAAAAAATTTACGCACACGCAATAATCTATCCATGGAGATGCATAGCAACGAGGGAGAGTGTGTGTCTATATATCCTCGTAGATCGTAAGCGGAAGCGTTTCTCAACGCGGTTGATGTAGTCGAACTTCTTCACGCTTCAATCGATCAAGTACCGAACGCACGGCACCTCCATGTTCTGCACACGTTCAGCTCGGTGACGTCCCACGTTCAGCTCGGTGACGTCCCTCGCCTTCTTGATCCAGTAAGACGTCGAGGTAGTAGATGAGTTTCGTCAGCACGACGGCATGGTGACGGTGATGGTAAAGTGATCCTCGCAGGGCTTCGCCTAAGCACTACGAAGATATGACCGTGGGAGTAAACGATGGAGGGGGGCGCCGCACACGGCTAACAATTGTCTGGTGTGTGCTAGGGGCGCCCCCCTCCCCTACATATATATAGGTGGGAGGGAGAGGGGAGGCAGCCAATGTCGGTGTTCTGGGAACGGGGGTCCCCAGACTTGCCTGCCTGCGGCCCACGGCGTGGCTCCACCGGGGCCCTGTACGACCCATCTTCACCAGCAAACACCCAAGACCCTCGCGAGGCAGACGACGCAAGACCTCCTCGGGGGCGGCCTCACCAGGTTGGCTCGCGAGGGGCGGAGAGACCAAGGCAAGGGGCACCTCGCGAGGTCCCTGTGACGCAAGCCATGACGACCATGGCAGTCAAGGGCGCCAAGCAAGACAAAGGTCCTCGTTTCCTCTTTGGTGCTAAAGAGGCAAGCGCAGGCGAGGAGTCCCAAGGAATCCGACAAAGGTTTCCATATCGGTGCAACGAGACCAAGACTAGCAGGACAGCAGGACGGAGGTCACCATGGAGCCTAAGACGGTGTCACCACCAGAGCCTTTGGCAGCTGAAGACCACCTTTAGTCAGGATAACCTGTACTAGTTGCCCCCCTTCAAAATTGGCCGTTGTGGCATCCCTTCCCGCTCAATATTTGGGAAGAGGACCAGGGCCTCTATAAATAGGGCTAGCCACCACCATAGTAGGGAAAAACTGATCCTGGATCGGATCCATTCCATCCTCACACCCACAAGCTCACAGAGCACAAGAGCACCTCTCCTCAGGAGGTTGTTCTTCCCTTGTAACTGTTCATCTTCAGCCCAAGAGGCAATCCACCACACCACACTGGAGTAGGGTATTGCACCACATCGGTGGCCCGAACCAGTATAAACTCTTGTGTCCTTTGTTCTTCGGGTTCGTCGAGCTAGGCCGTGAGATCGCGGTGAGGGGAGAGCTAGTGGGAGGAGAGATCTTCGTGCGCACCCCAGTGTTCGAACCTCAAGGGTTTTGCCGGAACCCGAAATCCGACAGCCAAGGAGGCGCCCAAGTAGGTCGAATCCTACTTGGGGTCTCCCCATGGCACCACCCCTGGTGGCTGGTGCGTTTCCCCTCTTGGCCCATTAGTCCCATATCTTTTGTCGGGGGTGCCCGGAACCCCTTCCGGTGACCCGATATGTACCCGGCACCCTCCGGAACACTTCCGGTGTCTGAATACTATCCTCCTATATATCAATCTTTACCTCTCGACCATTTCGAGACTCCTCTTCATGTCTATGATCTCATCCAGGATTCCGAACAACATCCGGTCACCAAATCACATAACTCATATAATACAATATCGTCATCGAACGTTAAGCATGCGGACCCTACGGGTTCGAGAACTATGTAGACATGACCGAGACACCTCTCTGGTCAATAACCAATAGCGGAACCTGGATGCCCATATTGTCTCCTACATATTCTACGAAGATCTTTACCGGTCGAACCGTTATGACAATATACGTTATTCCCTTTGTCTGTCGGTATGTTACTTGCCCGAGATTCGATCTTCTCTATCTTCATATCTAGCTCAATCTCGTTACTGGCAAGTCTCTTTACTCGTTCCACAATACATCACCTCGTGACTAACACCTTAGTCGTTTTCTAGCAAGCTTATGATGTGTATTACCGAGAGGGCCCAGAGATACCTCTCCGATACTCGGAGTGACAAATCCTAATCTCGATCTATGCCAACTCAACAAACACCTTCGGAGATACATGTAGAGCATCTTTGTAATCACCCAGTTATGTTGTGACGTTTGATAGCACACAAGGCATTCCTCCGGTATCCGGGAGTTGCATAATTTCATAGTTGAAGGAATATGTATTTGACATGAAGAAAGCAATAGCAATAAAACTTAGCGATCATAATGCTAAGCTAACGGACGGGTCCTGTCCATCACATCATTCTCCTAATGATGTGATCCTGTTATCAAATGACAACTCATGTCAATGGTTAGGAAACCTTAACTTCTTTGATCAAAGAGCTAGTCTAGCAGAGGCTCACTGAGGGAATCCTGGATTAGGGGTCCTCGGACTGCCGAACTATATACTTTGGCCGGACTGTTGGACTATGAAGATACAAGATTGAAGGCTTCGTCCCGTGTCCGGATGGGACTCTCCTTTGCGTGGAAAGCAAGCTTGGCAAATCAGATATGTCTCCTCCCATGTAACCGACTCTGTGTAACCCTAGCCCCCTCCGGTGTCTATATAAACCGGAGGGTTTAGTCCGTAGGACAACAACAATCATAATCATAGGCTAGCTTCTAGGGTTTAGCCTCTACGATCTCGTGGTAGATCAACTCTTGTAATACTCATATCATCAAGATCAATCAAGCAGTGAAGTAGGGTATTACCTCCATCGAGAGGGGCGAACACAGGTAAACATTGTGTCCCCGCCATCGTTACCATCCGCCTTAGACGCACAGATTCGGGACCCCCTACCGAGATCCGCCGGTTTTGACACCGACATTGGTGCTTTCATTGAGAGTTCCATGCGCGTCATGATAAAGGCTTGATGGCTCCTTCGATCATCGGCAACGATGCGATCCAGGCGAGGTTTTCCTCCCGGACAGCTCTTCAGATTCGGCGGCTTGCATCGCGGACAACTTCGCTTGGCCATCTGGAAGCAGATCGAGAGCTCGCCGCCATCGTGTCAGGTTCGGAAGCTTGAACTATACCGCCGACATCCGGGAGACTTGATCTTCGACGGATTCGAACCCATGTCAGGTGCGTCGCACAGTCACGATTAGCATGACTTAGCTTTGTCATCGGACGGTGTTCGTGAAATCACACCTGTAGCTACTCCGGCCCTCAATCCGGAGCAGATCACGCCGTCCGAGGACGGTGGATGGACCCCGCCACGGAGGCCGCACACTCAGCGGCGAGCCGGCGATAGAGCCGAATACTGACTTCACCTTCTATGAGACCTGTGTTGCCGGACACTTGGATTCGTCCCGCCACGAACTCCGAATCGCTGCGTCTGCGTTTATCGAATCTAATTAGGCACCGATCATGGAGTTTTCCTTCGCGGATATCTTTCAAAGACTTGCCCTCGGGTGACGTGCTAAATTCATTAAGGTCTCTCTCCTTGTCAGGAGACCCTTGGCCGAACTATGTCCGGCTTGAGTGGGAAGCGGACGACGAAGAAATTCGTTTTCCACCCACCACCCACTTGATAGCCACTGTCGACGACTTAACCGATATGCTCGATTTTGGCTCCGAAGACATCGACTGTATGGACGCATTTATTCAGAGATTTATCAGGAACCACCGCCCATTGTATGTGGACTGCCACCTCATCATATGATATATACATGGTGGACACCCCAAGGAAAGTGATGGCAATAAGGCAACGGAGGGTAATCCCCCTGAGAAGCAATCTAAGCACCGGCGTCATCGACGCCGCTCTAAGCCCCGCCATAGCAAAAGCAGCGATACCGGCACAAGAGATAATAACGCTGCAGATAGTGCCGAATACGAAGACAATCCCCTCCAGCCAGGCTTCGAGCGGGAGGATGGGCAAGCTAGCCCTAAGGAACAGGCAGCAGACGGAGAATCAGAGGATGACAATTACATGCCCCTCTCCGAAGACGAGGTGAGCCTCGGCGACGAAGAATTTATCGTGCCTGAGGATCCCGTCGAGCAGGAGCGCTTCAAGCACCGGCTTATAGCCACAGCAAAAAGCCTGAAGAAAAAGCAACAACAGCTTCGAGCTAATCAAGATCTACTAGCGGATAGATGGACTGAGGTCCTGGCGGCCGAGGAATACGAACTCGAGCGCCCAACCAAGAGTTACCCAAAGCGCAGGTTGCTAACCCCACTCGAGGAGGAAGCATTAAACCCCACACTACCAGCGTATGATGCGGCTGATCGGCCACCTCGTGACCGAGACAGAATGGCATATCAGCCCGAACTCCAGCCCGCACCCCGTCGCAAGTCAAACAAAAACACCAAGGCCCGGGGCAACACGCAGGACTTGTGAGACGTATTGGAAAACAAAGCAGGACATACAAGATCGATCTACGGATCACGGGGGCGCGCCCCAACGCGCGACGATGATCGTCACGCCGAATATACTAAAAGCAAATCCGGCCGGGCTGAATACAGCAGACATGACTCATATGAACTGCGTCATGACATAGCCCGGCACAAAGGCGCCGCACACCCCCTATGCTTCACTGATGAAGTGATGGATCACGAATTCCCAGAGGGATTTAAACCCGTGAACATTGAATCATATGATGGTACAACAGACCCCGCGGTATGGATTGAAGATTTCCTCCTCCACATCCACATGGTCCGCGGTGACGATCTACATGCTATCAAGTACCAACCACTAAAACTCAAAGGACCGGCTCGGCATTGGCTGAATAGCTTGCCAGCAAACTCCATAGGCAGTTGGGAGAATTTGGAGGACGCATTCCTTGACAACTTCCAGGGCACTTATGTGGGACCACCGGATGCCGATGACTTGAGTCACATAACCCAACAGCCAGGGGAATCAGCCAGAAAATTCTGGACTCGGTTCCTAACTAAAAAGAACCAAATTGTCGACTGTCCGGATGCCGAGGCCCTAGCGGCATTTAAGCATAACATCCGCGACTAGTGGCTCGCCCGACACCTCGGCCAAGAAAAACCGAAGTCCATGGCAGCCCTCATGACACTCATGACCCGCTTTTGTGCGAGCGAGGACAGCTGGCTGGCTCGCAGCAACAACACATCAAGAAATCCTGGCAATTCAGATGCCAAAGATAGCAACGGCAGGCCACGGTGCAACAGACACAAGCGCCGCAATAACGACGACAACACCGAAGACATGGCAGTTAATGCCGGATTTAGTGGCTCTAAATCCGGTCAGCGAAAAAAGCCGTTCAAAATAAGCAATCCGGGCCCGTCCAGTTTGGACCGCATACTCGATCGCTCGTGTCAAATTCACGGCACCCCCCATAAGCCAGCCAACCACACCAGCAGAGAATGCTGGGTGTTCAAACAGGCCAGCAAGTTGAATGCTGAAAATAAGGAAAAGGGGCTGCATAGCGACGACGAAGAGGAGCCCCGGCCGCCGAACACAGGAGGACAAAAGAAATTTCCTCCCCAAGTGAAAACAGTGAACATGATATACGCAACCCATATTCCCAAGCCGGAACGGAAGCGTGCACTAAGGGGCGTCTATGCGATGGAGCCAGTCGCCCCAAAGTTCAACCGATGGTCTTCTTGTCCGTTCACTTTCGATCGCAGGGACCACCCTACCAGTATCCGTCATGGCGGTTCTGCCGCATTGGTCCTTGACCCCATCATTGACGAATTTCACCTCACTCGAGTCCTTATGGACGGTGGCAGCCTGAACCTGCTCTATCGGGATACGGTCGCAAAAATGGGTATAGACCCCTCGAGGATCAAACCCACCAAAACCACCTTTAAAGGTTTCATCCTAGGTGTAGAGGCCTGTTGCATGGGCTCAATCACACTGGAAGTGGTCTTCGGATCTCCGGACAACTTCCAAAGCGAGGAGTTAATCTTCGTTATCGTCCCCTTCTGCAGTGGCTATCACGCACTGCTCGGGCGAACCACATTCGCCAGATTCAATTCGGTACCGCATTATGCATAACTCAAGCTCAAAATGCCAGTACATCGTGGGGTTATAAGAGTTAATGGAAACACAGAACGCTCGTTCTGTACGGAGGAGCACACTGCGGCCCTCGCGGCAGAAGTGCAAAGCAGCCTTCTGAGACAAGCCGCCAATTCGGCGACAAAACCCCCGGACACCTTCAAGCGAGTCCGGAGTACCCTGCAACAGGATCGCCCGGCACGTTCAGAGCTCGCCTAGCAATTCGGCCTCCGTCATAGTCCCAGTAAAGCGGCGAAATTTGCGCCGCGCGTACATAATTACGCACTCAAGATACCATGGGCGCAGGCGGAGGCACGACTATGGCACGGCCCATAATGCAGCTCAACCGCCTCAGGGCCCGTATATCTTTATCACTTTCTCTCTTTCAGGACCCTACTCTCTGGAAGCTCTTTCCGACAGCCTGATTATCGGACCCATTACGGGAAGGAAATACCAAGGAAGCAAGAAGCTCTGACGTACAAGGGAATCCCCAGGTGGTCTCTGATAACGATCGATATACCTGTTTTACATACCCATACGCAGCTTGCCCTTGGATAGGACATGTCAAATAGTCCTATTTTTTGCTTATTGCACTACTTGAATACATACGCTTTAACGTATCATTTAAATAACAAATGTATAGCGTTAGCTTATTATTGCATTTCCGTTTTTTTCCTTGTCTACTTATTTATGACAAATTGCACCCGTACATTCTGGTACGTCCTGTGCGCCAGTGGCTTCAGTGTACCCCATAACACGGCATGAAAAGTCCGAACACTTTCGATAGTGTGGCACCCCGAACTTATAGCATTATATGCATCAGCTCCGAATCATGTCTTGGGTCAATAGTTGGGTTTGCCCGACTCCCATGTTTTGGTACCTTACGTTCCGCTATATCGGCTAAGGTAGCACTGGGAGAACTACTGCGATTGTGTCCCGGTTCTTCCGGACGAGCACCTCAGTAGAGAAAGCCGAAAACTGACTGTCATGATGCGGCGAGAGCTGGTCGCTGTTCGAGAGGTCTCAAATCCTTAAAGATTTTTCCGCTTCGGGCGAGGAGTCGGCCTTGTCCGATTTAGGCGTACATAGCGCCCCAAGTTCGGCCTTCCGAATACTAGGGGCTTCGCCAAAATTTAAAATTGTAGACTTCTATGGCTAAGTGAGAGTGATAAAGCTTTTATAGTCTGATTGCCTGGTTCGTTGTGTTGAACACCTCCTTCGAAGGACCCAAAACTGGGATAAAGAGTGATCAGGTTTATCCGAACACCTCGATACTAGTTACATGGGGGCGAAGCGACGGCCAACTCTCGATTTTATAAGCGGTCGCATGAAGGTAATATTCTAAATCAACAAGCGTTACATAGCGCACATGAACTCGTTTTCATATTGTAGGATAACATGAGTACACTCATTCAAATATTACATCCTTAGCACATTCCTCCGCCACAAGACGAGCACCCTTCAGGACACTGTCATAATACTTTTCGGGGTGGCGATGCTCCTTGCCCTCCGGCGACCCCTCCTTCACCAGCTTTTCGGCGTCCATCTTCGCCCAATGCACTTTCGCCTGGGCAAAGGCCCGGCGCGCACCCTCAATGCACACGGACCGCTTTATGACTTCAAACCATGGGCAGGCATTCACAAGCCGCCTTACCAGACCGAAGTAGCTGCCAGGCACGGGCTCGCCAGGCCACATCCGGACTATGAGACCCTTCATGGCCTTTTCGGCCGCCTTGTGAAGCTTGACCAGTTGCTTCAACTGGTCGCTCAAGGGCATCGGATGTTCGGTCCCAGTATACTGAGACCAGAACAACTTCTCCGTCGAGCTCCCTTCCTCGGCCCGGTAGAACTCCGCGGCATCCGACACACTGCTGGGTAGATCTGCGAACGCTCCTGGAGAGCTCCGAACTCGGGTAAGTAAAAGGAAAGTTTCCTTCACATGCTTGCTTTGCATAATGAATGCCTTACCCGCCGTTATCTTCTTGACCGCCTGAATCTCCTGGAGGGCCTTTTGGGCTTCGGCCTTGGCATTTTGTGCGTTCTCGAGGGCCTTCGCTAGCTCGGACCCTTTGCGTCTTAGAGTCACGCTCCAAGGACTCGTATTTTTTGACGAAATCCTGGAGCTCTTGCTGAACCTCGCCGACTCGGGCCTCTTGCTTCTCGCGCTTGGCTCGCTCCTTGGCCGCTTTGTCTTCGGCCTCGGACAATGCCTTCTTCAGGGCCGCCACTTCGGTCGTGGCCCCTAGAAAAATCCATGACGATCCTATGAACAACCACTTCTTTTTTCTTTATCAATATACAGACGGGGTATCACTTACCTTTGTTCTCCTCGAGGTGCCTCTTGGTAAGGCCGAGCTCTTCCTTGGACCGCTTAAGGTCCCGCTTCAGTGTGGATACCTCCATAGTACGAGCGGCAGCGGATAGCAGCGAAGCCTGCTTATTCACATAGACATATTCTGATTAGACTCCTGTGATTATTATTAGATCCTCTGTTCGGCCTTTCTTTGCGAACACCAAACAAAGCATCAGGGGCTACTATCTATGTTGTAACATTTTCTCATAATTTGATTGCTTACCTCAAAGCCTGTTAGGAGGTTGGCATAGGCTTCAGTCAGTCCGCTTTTGGCGGACTGAACCTTCTTGACCACGGCACTCATGATAGTGTGGTGGTCTTCGTCAATGGAAGCACTGCGAAGCGCTTCCAGCAAATTGTCCGATGCCTCTGGATGGACAGAGGCCATCGGCACAAACGTCTTGCCCCCCTTTGCGAGGGGTCTCCTGACAGAATCCGGAACCACTGGAGGTTCCAGCGCAGTATTCGGCCGGGGGCTAGACTTGCTGCTCCCGGCATTAGTGCCCATGGGAGTCTTGCCCCTCCTGCGCTCAGCGTCTGGAATGTCGCCTTGGGGCGCCTCCGGAACTGTCTCCCCTTGGTTCAGTGCCCTTTGGGACAACATCTCGACGTCGTCCATAGGGCGGGGGGAGGAGGCGGTCGGGAGTGAATCCCTGTGCATCTCCGACTGGCCCAAAGACTCATCCGAAGAAGATACGTCGATATGGGCTTTGGATGGGCTGCATGATCATGTTTGGCATGATAAGAAGCAATAAAATAAAGCATACCAAGAACTATTATGGTATCCGGATACTTACGACTTCGCCAGGGGCTTGTCCCTGGGTAACCACTCCTCGTCGCTAAAGGCGGCTGTTGTGGAGCAGTCCGGAAGGAGAGTCCTTCCCTTCGGCCTCCCCAGACGTGGTGGCCTTCCTTTTCTTTTCTCCCCCGGATGGGGGGGGGGGGGGAACTTTCCTCTTCCTCCTCCTCGTTTTCGTGGGAGGAGGGCGCCTTGGTGTTATCGGACGATGAGTCCGATACAACCTTGCGCCGGAGACCTTTCCTGGTCCCCGTGGCCTTCTTCTTGGCCTTCTTCTCCGGCGCCTCATAGGGCGCCGGAACCAGCATCTCCGTTAAGAGAGCCCTTGCTGGATCTTCAGGCAGTGGGGTCGGATAATCGATCCGATCCGCTTTCACGACCCAATCCTGCTAAATGGCGTGGAGGCTTAGATCCCTCACATGATTATACTAGGGAAATAAACATCTTATGAGATATAAGGATCTTACCGGATTGGCGAGGCGCTTTGCGCTGAGTCCGCGATCCTAGGTAAGGGGAGGAGGTACCTCGGTAGACTTGAACAACACCTTCCAGATGTCCTGGTGCATTGTGTCGAATAGCTCTCGCAGCGTCTGGTTCTTAGCCGGGTCGAACTCCCACATATTGAACGCTCGTCTTTGACACGGGAGGATCCGGCGGAAGAGCATGACTTGGACCACGTTGACAAGCTTGATTTTCTTGCTTATCATGTTTTTGACGCAGTTCTGGAGTCCGGTCAGCTCCACCGATGAACCCCAGGAGAGGCCCTTCTCTTTCCAGGAGGTGAGCCGCATGGGGATGCCGGATCAAAATTCGGGGCCGCCACCCGGTTGGTGTCGCAGCGGCTCGGTGATGTAGAACCACCCGATTGCCACCCCTTCATGGTCTCCACATAGGAGCCTTGAGCTGTGACGTTGGGCATTTTGCCCACCATGGCGCCTCCGCACTCTGCTTGCTGGCCGACCACCACCTTCAGTTTAACGTTGAAGGTCTTCAGCCACAGGCCGAAGTGGGGCTTGATGCGGAGGAAGGCCTCGCACATGACGATAAACGCCGAGATGTTGAGGATGAAATTAGGGGTCAGATCATGGAAGTCCAGCCCGTAGTAGAACATGAGCCCGCAGACAAATGGGTGGAGGGGAAATACCAGCCCGTGGATGAAGTGGGTAAGGAATACAACCCTTTCATGGGGTTCGGGGGTAGGGACGATCTGCCCCGCGTCTAGGAGCCGGTGCGCGATGTCTGCGGCCAGGTATCCGGCTTCCCGGAGCTTCGTAATGTTCTCCTCCATAACGGAGGAGACCATCCACTTGCCTCCCGCTCCGGACATGCTTGGAGTGGTTTTGCGGAGAAAATGCGAACTTGGGCGCTGGAGCTCGAGTGCGCGAGAATGGATGGGCAGGGAAGAAGAAGGCGTGGGTGAAAAGGAGGAGCCCTTGTCCCTTTATAAGGGCAGTAGAAACTGTGCACCTCCCCACTTGCCTGGTAAACTCGCTTATTCCCCAAGCGCCGTGATTGATGGCGCGGTTGGGTTACCCACACACGTATTGATGAGAATCCCGTGATAAGGGGACACGATCTCTGCTTTGACAAGACGTGCCAAGAAAACCGCCTCGCAATCTGTGCAGTAGCTGGTTGAGAAAAACGGTTCGAATAATGACCGAGCCATGGCAGGACGTCACGCTATGAAAATTTGTCAGCAAATTAGATTTGTGGAAATATTATACTCTCTACGGTGGTATGTGGAATTTTTTTTGCAGAGCCGGACACGATCCTTGTGTTCAAAATCTTCTATGGAGTATTCGGAGGAAGAACCCGCCTTGCAATGCCAAAGACAATCTGCGCGCCGGACTCATCGTCATTGAAGCCTGGTTCAGGGGCTACTGAGGGAGTCCTGGATTAGGGGGTCCTCGGACTGCCGGACTATATACTTTCGCCGGACTGTTGGACTATGAAGATACAAGATTGAAGGCTTCGTCCCGTGTCCGGATGGGACTCTCCTTTGCGTGGAAGGCAAGCTTGGCAAATCGGATATGTAGATCTCCTCCCATGTAACCGACTTTGTGTAACCCTAGCCCCCTCCGGTGTCTATATAAACTGGAGGGTTTAGTCCGTAGGACAACAACAATCATAATCATAGGCTAGCTTCTAGGGTTTAGCCTCTACGATCTCGTGGTAGATCAACTCTTGTAATACTCATATCATCAAGATCAATCAAGCAGGAAATAGGGTATTACCTCCATCGAGAGGGCCTGAACCTGGTAAACATTGTGTCCCCCGCCTCCTGTTACCATCCGCCTTAGACGCACAGTTCGGGACCCCCTACCCAAGATCCGCCAGTTTTGACACCGACACTCACTACGGACACGGTGTTTGTTTATGTATTCACACATGTATTAAGGTTTCCGATCAATACAATTCTAGCATGAATAATAAACCTTTATCATGAAGAAGGAAATATAAATAACAACTTCATTATTGCCTCTAGGGTATATTACCTTCAGTCTCCCACTTGCACTAGAGTCAATAATCTAATTCACATCATCATGTGATTAACACCCATAGTTCACATCGCCATATGACTAACACAAAAAGTGTTTATTAGAGTCAATAATCTAGTTCACATCACCATGTGATTAACACCCAAAGAGTACTAAGGTGTGATCATGTTTTGCTTGTAAGAGAGGTTTAGTCAACGGGTCTGCCACATTCGGATACGTATGTATTTTGCAAGTTTCTATGTCTACAATGCTCTGCATTGAGCTACTCTAGCTAATTGCTCCCACTTTCAATATGTATCCAGATTGAGACTCATAGTCATCTGAATCGGTGTCAAAGTTTGCATCGACGTAACCCTTTACGACAAACTCTTTATCACCTCCATAACCGAGAAAATATTTCCTTAGTTCTCTAAGGATAATTTTGACCGCCGTCCAGTGATCTACTCGTAGATCACTATTGTACCCCGTTGCCAAACTCATGGCAAGGTACACAATAGGTCTGGTACACATCATGGTATACTTTATAGAACATATGGCTGAGGCACAGGGAATGACCTTCACTCTCTCTCTCTATCTTCTGCCATGGTCGGGCTTTGAGTCTTACTCAACTTCACACCTTACAATACAGGCTAGAACTCCTTCTTTTACTAATCCATTTTGAACTCCTTCAAAAACCTGTCAAGGTATGTACTCATTGAAAATCTTATCAAGCGTCTTGATCTAACTCTATAGATCTTAATGCCTTGTATGTAAGCAGCTTCACCGAGGTCTTTCATTGAAAAAATCTTATTCAAGTATCCTTTTATGCTATCCAAAATTTTTATATCATTTCCAATCAGCAATATGGCATCCACATATAATACCAGAAATGCTACAGAGCTCCCACTCACTTTCTTGTAAATATAGGCTTCATCAAAAGTCTGTATAAAAACATATGCTTCGATCACCTCATCAAAGAGTATATTCCAACTCCGAGATGCTTGCACCAGTCCATAGATGGATCGCTGCAGCTTGCACACTTTGTTAGCACCTTTAGGTTCGACAAAACGTTCTGGTTGCATCATATACAACTCTTCTTTAAGAAATCCATTAAGGAATGCAGTTTTGACATCCATTTGCCTGATTTTATAAAATGTGGCAATTGCTAACATGATTCGGACAGACTTAAGCATCACTACGATTGAGAAGGTCTCATCGTAGTAACTCCTTGAACTTGTCAAAACCCTTTCCTGACAAATCGAGCTTTATAGAAGTAATATTACCATCAGCGTCAGTCTTCTTCTTGAAGACCCATTTATTCTCTATGGCTCGCCGATCATCGGGCAAGTCCACCAAAGTCCACACTATGTTATCATACATGGATCATATCTCAGATTTCACGACCTCAAGCCATTTATCGGGATCTAGGCTCATTGGGTTCTTCTTAGTTCGTAGCTTCACTATGGTCTAGTCACATAACTTCTAGAACAGGATTACCGTACCACTCTGGTGCATAACATGCTCTGTTTGACCTACGAGGTCCAGTAGTAACTTGATCTGAAGTTTCATGATCATCATTAGCTTCCTCTCTAGTTGGTGTAGGCATCACGAGAACGGATTTCTCTGATGTGCTACTTTCCAGTTCGAGAGAAGGTACAATTACCTCATTAAGTTCTACTTTCCTCCCACTCACTTCTTTCGAGAGAAACTCCTTCTCTAGAAATGTTCCATTCTTGGCAACAAAGATCTTGCCTTTGGATCTGTGGTAGAAGGTGTACCCAATTGTTTCATTAGGGTATCCTACGAAGACGCACTTCTCTGATTTGGGTTCGAGCTTATCAGGCTAAAGCCTTTTGACACAAGCGTCGCATCTCCAATCTTTTAAGAAACAACAGCATAGGTTTCTTGCCAAACCACAGTTCATACAGTGTCGTCTCAACGGATTTGGATGGTGCCCTATTTAACGTGAATGCGGTTGTCTCTAATGCACAACCCCAAAATGATAGTGCTAAATTGGTAACAGACGTCATATATCGCACCATATCTAATAAAGTACGGTTACGACGTTCGGACACACCATTACATTGTGGTGTTCCATGTGGCGTGAGTTGTGAAACTATTCCACATTGTTTTAAATGAAGGCCAAACTCGTAACTCAAATATTTGCCTCTGCTATCATATTGTAGAAACTTTATTTTCTTGTTACGATGATTCTCCACTTCACTCTAAAATTCTTTGAACTTTCCAAATGTTTCAGACTTGTGTTTCATTAAGTAGATATACCCATATCTGCTCAAATCATCTGTAAAGGTTAGAAAATAACGATACCTGCTGCGTGCTTCAATACTCATCGGACCGCATACATCGATATGTATTATTTCCAATAAGTCATTACCTCACTCCATTGTTCTGGAGAACGGAGTTTTAGTCATCTTGCCCATGAGGCATGGTTCGCAAGTATCAAATGATTCATAATCAAGTGATTCCAAAAGTCCATCCGCATGGAGTTTATTCATGCGCTTTACACCAATATGACCTAAACGGCAGTGCCACGAGTATGTTGCACTATCATTATCAACTTTGCATCTTTTGGCATCAATATTATGAATATGTGTATCACTACGATCGAGATTCAATAAACCATTCACATTTGGTGTATGACCATAGAAGGTTTTATTCATGTAAACAGAACAACAATTATTCTCTGACTTAAATGAATAACCGTATTGCAATAAACATGATAAAATCATATTCATGCTCAATGCAAACACCAAATAATATTTATTTAGGTTCAACACTAATCCCGAAGGTAGAGGGAGCGTGCGATGGTGATCATATCAACCTTGGAATCACTTCCAACACACATCGTAACCTCGCCCTTAACTAGTCTCTGTTTATTCTGCAACTACTGTTTCGAGTTAGTAATCTTAGCAACTGAGCCGGTATCAAATACCCAGGGGCTACTACGAACACTAGTAAGGTACACACCAGTAACATGTATATCAAACATACCTTTGTTCACTTTGCCATCCTTCTTATCGGCTAAGTATTTGGGGCAGTTCCGCTTCGAGTGACTATTTCCTTTGCAATAGAGGCACTCAGTTTCAGGCTTGGGTCCAGCTTTAGGCTTCTTCATGGGAGCGGCAACTTGCTTGCCATTCTTCTTGAAGTTCCCTTTCTTTCCCTTGCCCTTTTTTCTTGAAACTAGTGGTCTTGTTAAACATCAACACTTGATGCTCTTTCTTGATTTCTACCTTCGCCGATTTCAGCATCGCGAAGAGCTCGGGAATCATTTTTGTCATCCCTTGTATATTATAGTTCATCTCGAAGTTCTAGTAGCTTGGTCATAGTGACCAGAGAACTCTGTCAATCACTATCTTATCTGGAAGATTAACTCCCACTTGATTCAAGCGATTGTAGTACTCAGACATTCTGAGCACGTACATGCTCACTGGCTGAGCTATTCTCCTCCATCTTGTAGGCATAGTACTTGTCAGAGGTCTCATACCTCTCAACACGGGCATGAATCTTAAATCCCAATTTTTAGCTCTTGGAACATCTCATATGCTCTGTGGCATTCAAAACGTTTTTGAAGTCCCGGTTCTAAGCCATAAATCATGGTGCACTAAACTATCAAGTAGTCATCATATCGAGCTTGCCAAACATTCATAACGTCTACATCTGCTCCTGCAATAGGTCTGTCCCCCAGCGGTGCATCAAGGACATAATTCTTCTGTGCAGTATTGAGGATAATCATAAGATCACGGACCCGGTCCGCATCATTGCTACTATCATCTTTCAACTTACTTTTCTCTAGGAACATATAAAAATATAGGGGAACTACATCGCGAGCCATTGATCTACAACATAGATTTGCAAATACTATCAAGACTAAGTTCATGATAAATTAAGTTCAATTAATCATATCACTTAAGAACTCCCACTTAAATAGACATCCCTCAAGTCATCTAAGTGATTCGTGATCCAAATCAACTAACCCATGTCTGATCATCACGTTAGATGGGGTGGTCATCAATGGTGAACATCTCTATGTTGATCACATCAACTATATGATTCACGTTCGAACTTTCGGTCTCCAGTGTTCCGAGGCTATGTCTGTACATGTCAGGCTCGTCAAGTTTAACCCAAGTATTTCGCATGTGCAAAACTGTGTTGCACCCGTTGTATGTGAACGTAGAGTCTATCACACCCGATCATCATGTGGTGTCTGAATGATAACCCAGAAGTATAGGGGATCATTTGCAGACTTCTTTGATAAATAAGAGTGTCGAACCCAACGAGGAGCTAAAGGTAGAACAAATATTCCCTCAAGTTCTATCGACCACCGATTCAACTCTACGCACACTTGACGTTTGCTTTACCTAAAACAAGTATGAAACTATTTTGCAAGAATAAAACTACGAGTACTTTGCGAGAATAAAACTATGAGTAAATTGAAAGGTAATAAAAGGGGATAGCTTTTGTCAACAAGAAATTCATTTGTCCCTAGGCAATCGATAACAAGTACCGGTAATCATTCTCACTACAAAAAAATACACTTCCGTGATGATACGTGTTTGTCATAGTAGGTCGCGTTTTTTGTCATGCATGTACATCCATGACAAATTTATGATGTAATCAAGATAGTCATACCGTGTTGTCGTAGAAGTGTTCCATGACATTACCAAAATTATCATCACGGAAGTGTCCACTTCCATGACGATAAATCGCGCGTCACGAAGTGCTTTTCGTCAAGGGTGACCGACACGTGGCATCCACCGTAAGTAACGGAACACCGTTAAGCTATCGGGTCGGGTTTTGGATCCGATAACCCGCTAACACCTCGACCAATGGGAAATTTCCACGTGTAAAATTCTTATTGGTAGGACGAAACACGTGTCGGCTCGTCGATGGGTCGAGATAGGCGCCTATGGTACGTCGACACGTGGCACGCCCAACAGAGGCCCATTCTCGTGAAAAGGCCGCCCATTTGACTTGGTCAAAAGGTGGCGGGTCGCCCATGGAAAGCTCATAATGGCCTCGCTCGCATATAGCCCATTTACACCCGCTAACCCAAGGCCCGTTAAGCCCTATCCGAATTAGGCCCGATGGCGTCATCCGGGCCATCCAATATGATTCCAACCCGTTTTCACTTACGGCCCATGTATGGCCCATGACGTCTTCGGCCCATATGAGGCCCTATGTAACTCTTGGCCTATTAACGGCCCGTGGTGAAAGCGGCCCGTAATGAACGGTGTATCACTTTACACCCATTAACGACCCGTGGTGAAAGCGGCCCGTAATGAACAAAGGTATCACTTTATACCTATTAACAGCCCGTTATTCCGTTGGGCGTTTCCAGCCCATGTTATCTTCGGCCTTCTCCGAGCCCATTTATTCTTGGGCTCATTTCAAAGATTCGCTTACTTACGGCCCGTTCTTTGTCATTTTACGCTTAGGCCAAATCAGCCCGTGGTAATAGTCGGCCCGTTTGTGGTCCGTTAATACGTTGAGCGTTTTCATAGCGTCATCAACACGGCCTATTAACGATGGCCCGTTATGGTCGGCCCATGAACGGACAATTCTAACTCTAGCCGTTTACGGCCATAATGCGACTCGTTATTGGCCCATGTTTGGCCAATCGATCATCTGACCCGTATAAGGCCCATTGATGATACGGCCCATAGAAGGCCCATTGTTTCTACGACCGTAGAAGGCCTATCGCTTTCACGGCCCATAGAAGGCCCGCTGTTTCTGACCGTGGGAGGCCCGGTGTCACTCTGATAAATATTAGCCCATGGTTATTGTGGCCTAGTTTTAAAAATAGGTTATTACAGCCACTAGCAAACCGTGGAAAAGAACTGCACTGACTACAAGCAAACAAATAAACAAGACAACAAGGAAATAAATAAGCAAGCAACTTATGCTAGGCTATCACGGCTATTACACATATTACATCCACTGGGCATCAAAGTTCGCCACCAGTGCAAATATAGGGAACAAAGCAGCATATAAACGCCGCAGCAAAACAAGTCCAGAACTGAAACCACTTCAGAAGAGTTCAAGAAACAATATCCTGGGTACCCATAATCTTTGGCAAGATGCTTAGCAAGCTTATTAACTTTCTCTTGTTTGGCGCTTAAATCCTCCAGCACTTGTTGTTGCACAAGAAAGTACGCATCGGAATTCTGCAGGGACTTCCTCGGTCCTTCGGCTTCTTGCCAAAGACAAATTGACCGATGCCTTTCATCTTGTAGCCGAGACCAAGAAGTCAAGTGATTCAGCAGCGAGTTCGAAGAGCTTGTGCAGTGATCGCCAAGAACTCGAACACTACATCAACGCAGGACTGTGGGGTTTTCTCACTGTCTACAAGATCATTTTTATCACCTTTCTTGGAGACCAACAGGATTGTCTCACTATCTTGAACCTTATCTGCATTACTTTCTCTACCATTGCATAGTGGGGTGCTCTTCTCCAATATTACATTTGCATACTACAAGAGAAACAAGCGAGACACATCACGAGTTTAGGTTGTAGTATACGAAACTCATTTTGGTAAACCGATTCAGTAGTAAGGTGGACAGGATAACAACATGAAACAAACATATATCTATGTACTATGGTCACTGTATTGTCCATATCATTCTAGTTTATGTTCCCTAATCAAGATAGAGACATAGTTCAACTCATATATTTTTAAGACACAACAGCATAGACAGAATATAAGTCTGAGAAACTACACAACATTGGCAGCACTTGTAATGTGCATCACATGAGAACATAACTGTTTATACAACTTAAACTGAAATCAACATAGAGCAAGAAGCTAGAACAGCAATCCAGTTAAAGAAATAGGTTTAAAACATACCTGTTGCGCCATTGGAGTTTCAATTGGATCCTTCAAATTTGAAAGTAGTTGGTATGAGTAAATACAGTGATGCAACATCAAAGGAGTATGGACCATAGCTACGAATCGACACGAGAACAGCTTGCTCTTCCGCTTTAAGCGTGGAGTTTGGGTTAGCTGTGGTGGTCTTCGTGCTTTGGGCAATCGCAGTAGCTTTACAAACTGCTCGTGTGGGGGTACTGTGGTGGACATGGTGCTTTGTCAACTATAAGTGGGTTACTATCCATTTGGGGTTGCCGTTAGATGGGTTGTAGCTGGTTCTTCCGCCTAACGGTGTAAGTGTGCAATCTGGAAGAGTCTCGATTATGTGTGGTGGGGCTAGTTTGTGGGCCAAGACAACCATGGTTCTATCTGCATCGACGGGTAGCACTTGTCTTTTGTGAAGAACGCAGTTTTTGCTCCCTTAGATACTGCCATCACCCCTCCAATTCAAATGGTCGATAAACAAGAAAAGAAATTGAACGCATCTGAGACATTGTATGATAGATGATGTGGTAATTCACATATATGTTGTCTAACCAAACAGGACAACATGACACAATTTCACATATATGATGCCTAACTAAATAGGATAGCATGACACAGTTTCAGATATATGATGGATAACTTAATAGGATATAATGGCATAATTCAACATATGATGAGTACCTAAACAGGATGACATGACAAAACTATATGATGTCTTTCTAAAATAGGTTGGGATGAAATAATTCACATACATGTTGTCTAAGTATACAGGATGGCATGATATAATTGACATAATTGATTCATATACTAAGCGGTGGCACTGCATGTATGATCTCTAAACTAAGCAGATAGAATTCAATATTGTGCATATGATGTCTAAACTAAGCAATGCAAGACACCATATGCATCATATGAGAAATATAAACATTGCAACTTAGAGCATACACCTCGGGTGGGATATAGGACTGGTCATACGTCTACGAATCTTCCTCTGAGGAGCTCCTCAGAACCATCGAGATATATGCTTCAACAGGTACCATTGCCTGCTCTGAAGACCTTGTTTTCACTCCAGATTTTTCCATAACCGGCTCAAATGGCTGATACACATGAAGAGTGGTTCAATATACATAGATTGTCGACAAATGGAATACGTAATGAAAAAAAAGATGGCATGCGATAATTCACATATATGATGCCTAGCTCCATGGCGGTGCATAATTCACATATATGATAACTGGCTGAAAAACATGGCATTGCATAATTCACATATCTGATATAGAAAGCAAACATGAGGCATTCACACAAAGCATGTCTAATCTAAGCAGATGGCATGGCAATGCAAGACACCATATGCATGATATGAGCAATATAACCCAGCCAAGTTAGAGCATGCACCTCGGGGGGGGGGGGATATGACTGGTCATCTATCACTGAATACACAACTGAGGAGCTATATGTAACCAGCAAGAAAACTGCATCGACAGTAGCAATCGATCGCTTTCGAAGACCTTGTTTTCACTCCAGATTTTCCCATGACCAACTCAAATGGCTGATGCATAGGAAGAGTAGATGAATGTATAAACATTGTTGACAAATGGAATACATTATGGAAAAAAATATGGCACGATACAATTCACATATACGATGGTGGCTAAACAGGATGGCATTGCATGATTCACGTATATGATGCCCGGCTAAAGAAGATGGCATTGCATAATTCCCATATACTCGTTGTTTCCTAAATATTTGTCTTTTTAGAGATTTCAAATGGACTACCACATACGGATGTATATAGACATATTTTAGAGTGTAGATTCACTCATTTTGTTCCGTATGTAGTCACTTGTTGAAATCTCTAAGAAGACAAATATTTAGGAATGGTGGGAGTATGATATAGAAACCAAACAGGTGGCATTCACACAAAGCAAATCTAAACTAAGCTGATGACATATAAGATGTATAATGTAAGCAATGCAAGGCGCCATATGCATGATATGACCAACATCAACATGCGAGTTAGAGCAAACACCTCGTGTGGTAAACAGGCGTGGTCGGCTCCTACGAATCTCCATTTGAACAGCTTATCTTCCTCTGGAATACAATCTGGAAATGCATGAGGGGGGCACTGCCCACCATGGAGCGTAAGGCGTCAGCATGACATTATATTCGCACGCAACGGTCTTCTCTTTTTCTCTACATGTTCAGTACGATTGTGTACAATATCTGACATGCATAATAATAAAAATAGTTAGATTTTGTAAGGCCTAAGGGGTGCATGCAAAAATCAAGACTGATGGTAGCAAACGAGTGGATGGATCCAAAACTAATGATAGCAGGTAGATTATAGCTTCAGTTTAAAAAGATAGACAATGGATCATCTATTGTTTGTTGCCCACCCAACATGAACCACATAGAAGACCCAGATGAACCAGATAGTAGACAGATAATATTCGTTGCTGGCTCGATATGAGACCCATGGGCAATTCAAAACTCAAGATTGAACGATAAAGTAGCAGGTAATAATAACCGATGTATAACGTAAGCAAACACGAAAGACTGCGACCTCTCTTCCGGAACTGTGTAGTCCTCAGGTTCATCTGCTCAGTCGATGATGGTAATGCAGTTGGCGTGGCTGCCGGCAACGGGGAAGATGATCTGAGGCGGTGAAAGGAAGTCTGCAGGGGGGATCTCTGCTGCAGTGAACGCTTCTGTCGATGGTGCACCTCAGGTGGGGTGGATGATGGCACGGCAGGAGCAAGACATAACACATAGAGTTTTCTTTGACGCCTATATGAAAATGAAGTAAATCTGTAAGGGCTCCTTAGAATTGGAGGATTCTATAAACGCAGGGACAGGAAAAACACAAGAATAGGAGCATTTGGAAACATAGGATTTCAGTAAACCTGGGTGTTTGGCTCACATGAATTGGAAGAACAGAGGAATGGAGAAACAAAGTGATGCGACGAGTGTACAACCTCTTTGGCATAGCCTTGTGGACCTCAGCATCATTGGGTTGGACGTGGAGGATGGTGATGATGCTTTGGAGTGATTTGTCGGAGGCGGGAAGAAGATCCAAGGCCTCTGGAAACAGCGCCGAGGGTATCTGCTCATTGTGATGGACGGTTCCGTCATTGGAGCAGCTCCGCTAAGGTGTCTGGCTGACGAGGCTGAAGCATGAGAAGACGGACAACGTTAATCTGAAGTGGGACCCTAATATCATCTCGCAATAGATGATGTAAAATACATCACCAAAAATTGCTAGATGTAAACGCATCAACGGCGCCACGGCCGCTCCGGCAGATGTTGTAAAATCTTGTTCACTCGAACTTAATCAAGAAAATGAACTTCACAGTCGAAACTGAATTTTACTGTCGAAACTGATTGAACTAGTAACAGAGCATTGCAATAGATGTTTAGGGCGTTCGAGCACTAGTAGCAGAGAAGCAGTGATCTAAATCAGTAGACACTCGAGCAGGGAACGCACTAGCAGAGAGCAAGTCGTGTAGTAGCACCGCGAGCGAGTGCTAAAGAAGCAACTCCTCAGAGTCGCCGAGGTCGGGCAAGAAGAAGAAAGAACGCAAGCGAGAGCAAGAGCGAGCAAAGAGCATGAACGAAAAGGTGAGCAAAGAAAGACGACCGACAAAGAAGAACAGAAAGCACGAAAGCAAGAGCCGGAGCAGCCAGAAGCACGTTGTTGTGGAAGTCGCCGCCGAGGAAGCAACGACATGGGGGAGAGACGCCGTGGATGATGTGGCTGGCGACGGCGCCGTTGATGGAGACACGCCATGTCTGCTCGGTATCGAGCAACGGCAGCCCCGTGAGATCGAATAAAAGATAAAATGCAGCGGTGAGTGCAGAACCTCCTTGGTGGCGCCGAGTTGGCCTCGGCTTCATCAGAGGAATTGGTGAGGGTGGTGCGGTTTCGTTGGGGCAGGTCAAGACGGTGTTGTGGGGATTGAGGTGGCGCGATAGACGAGGCGAACATCAGGGCAGCTCCTTGGAGGTGGAGGACGGGGCGGCTGATCCGGCGGGACGACGAGATAGACAACGGATCCTCATCCAGTGCGGTGGATGTGGGACGGCGAGCTGTTGCAGTGGACGACGTAGTTGGGGAAGAGTCTCCAGATGGGAGGCGGTCGGGAGGCCGACGGAGGAGCGTGGGGTTTTGCGGGTTTTGGCGGCCTCGGTGTATGAATGGGGGGGCGAAGGGGGAGGGGGGAGCCAAGCTTAGGGACGCGCTTGTCCGAAATGTAGGGTAAGTTACCAGCGTACCCCCACCGGTTTTGACACCGCGACGTGGAGCTTCATTTCCGGCTGAGGGGTAGAAGGGGGATTTCGCGTGTCTGGGCTGTGGGAGCGATTTCGGATGAGGAGGGAGTTCTCGCGCGCGTCCAAATTTCGGGATAACAAGGCGCGGCGCGGGTTGAAGAAGCGGGAGTTTCAAAGCAGGTGAGACAAAAGATACTCGAGCTTGAAAATTTCGGGATAAAAAGGCGCGGCGCGGGTTGAAGAAGCGGGAGTTTCAAAGCAGGTGAGACAAAAGATACCCGAGCTTGAAAATTTCGGGATAACAAGGTGCGGATTCCTTGTTCGGCAGAACAAACTTAACGTGTAAAAAAACAATTCATACAAGACACAAGAGAGTCATGTCCCCTTTTACTACATTGCTATAGATGCCATTGAAAAAACTACAAGAAAAATGTAAATAAAATTGGGAGAACAAGATTACCCTGCATAGTACCAAATCGATTCGCACTTCCCTCAACAAAAAAAATAAATCAATTCCCACCAAAGAAAGAGTAATGTCCCTTTTTATATGATTACAGATGCCATGATCGTTAGGTGACCTTGCGGTTTATAATTGATGTAGTCGTACATTTTGATCTTCCATCATATATGAACATTTTACTCCACCATGTGAACATATATATTGTCGTCTACCATATGGACTAAATTTGAATCAATTTTCCTTATTTGAATACGATTGTTGTCAAGTTATACAATAATTTAAATATTATCTTGATAACAAAAAACATACATATAGCAGTAATCATATTTCACTATGAACTACATGTACCATACGCTCTCCAATTAAAATATTTGTATCCATTTTGTGTTGAATTCAAATCATAGTACATTATTGGTCTAGGTAGCGAGATGTTTGGGATAATCTAAACCCTGTTTTCATACGTATAATTTTGGCTGAATTGGGACAAGTTTTGGTATAAGCCTCTTGCAAAACCGGAGATTGTCTCAACAAGCCTCGTGGTTCCGAGAGGCAACATGTCACCTTTGTGTGCGAAACGATATACGCTGCCTCCCCCCTAATTTTATTTACAGAGGCAACATAGAACTATATGAGTGCCCTGTTAAATTTTGGAATTATTTCGGGTTCATTTGGCCTTTTTATACATTAATTGAGTTTCTGAACTTTTAATGTGCATAATCTAAATATGAATTGCATGCACATGCTCTGGTGCACCAAAGTGGGTTGAAAAATCACATGTGTGTCCTTGGTTGAATTTCTAGGTCCCATGGAAGAAATGAGAATGAAATTCAAACATCTGGGCGTCATGACTCGGCCGAGAACATCGAGAAACTTTGATTTTAAATTCATGTAAATCCAAAACTCGCCTGGAAATCATGAAACTTGGCATGGTGTCATGTCATGGCACTAACAAGTTGTGGTAAACAACTGGGCCGATTTGGAAGCTCGCGGTTCTAAGAGGGAACGTGCCACCTTTGAGTGTGAAACGATATACGTTGCCCCCCCTTGAGTTTCTTAACAAAGGCAACATAGAACTACATTAGTGCCCTGTTAAATTTTGGAATTATTCCGGGTTCGTTTGTCATTTTTATACATTAATTGAGTTTCTGGTCATTTAATGTGCATAAGTCAAATTTGAACTACAAGCACATGCTCTCGTGCACTAAAGTTGGTTGAAAAATCACATTTGTGTCCTCGGGTGAATTTCTAGGTCCCATGCAAGAAATGAGAATAAAATTAAAACATCTGGGCATCGTGGCTCGGACGAGAACATTGAGAAACTTGGTTTTAAAATTCTTGTAAATCCAAAACACGTCTGAAAATCATGAAAATTGGCACGGATGTCATGTCATGGTACTACCATGTTGTGGTAAAAAAATGGCTGAATAGGAACATATTTTGGTATAAGCTTCTTGCAAACCGAAGCTTCTCTCAAGAAGGCTCGTGGTTGTGAGAGGGAACGTGCCACCTTTCAGTGCGAAACGATATACGTTGTCCCCCTTGAGTTTATTTACAAAGGCAACATATAACTACATGAGTGCCCTATTAAATTTTGGAATTATTCCAGCTTCGTTTGGCCTTATTTACACATTAATTGAGTTTTTGGTCATTTAATGTGCATAATTCAAATTTGAACTACAAGCACATGCTCCCGTGCACTAAAGTTGGTTGAAAAGTCACATTTGTGTCCTCGGGTGAATTTCTACTCCCTCCTTCCATCTATATAGGTCGTAATGCGTTTTTCGAGGCTAACTTTGACCAAATGTTAGTGCAATAATATATGACATGCAACTTACACAAAGCATACCTTCAAATTTGTATGTCAAAGGAGCTTCCAATAATATAATTTTCATAGTATACATATCATGTGCTATTAATCTTGTCAATAGTCAAAGGCTGTCTTGAAAAACACATTAGGCCCTATATAGATGGAAGGAGGGAGTAGGTCCCATGCAAAAATGAGAATAAAATTCAAACATCTGGGCATCGTGGCTCGGTCGAGAACATTGAGAAAATTGGTTTTAAAATCATGAAACTTGGCATGGTGTCATGTCATGGCAGTACCATGCCGTGGTAAAAAAATTGGCCGAATAGGAACAAATTTTGGTATAAGCTTGTTGCAAATCGGAGCTTCTCTCAAGAAGGCTCATGGTTACGGGAGGAACGTGTCACCTTTGTGTGCATAATTCAAATTTGAAATACAAGCACATGTTCCAGTGCACCAAAGTTGGTTGAAAAATCACATGTGTGTCCTCGGGTAAATTTATAGGTTCCATGCAATAAATGGAAATGAAACTCAAAATTCTGGGCGTCGTGGCTGGGTTGGAAACATTGAGAAACTTAGTTTTTTAAATCCTGTAAATCCAAAACACGCATGAAAATAATGAAACTTGGCTTGGTGCCATGACATGGCACCAACATGCTGTGGTAAATTTGCAGTCCGATTTGCGAAGCGCACACATTAACAATCAACAAAGTCATTTTGGAACAAGTGCTGTCACGTTACAATCGGAAACACAAGTATTATTGAAACCGTGGGCGTTCTACTTACTAGTACCATTTACGTGCCGCCACGCGTCCCCTTTTTTATTAGCTAGGAGGCGCCATGCAGGGTAGCTATTTGAGTACGAGAGGCGTGCGATCAGGACCTGCGCGTTCTTATCGGGAGGAGAGCCCTTTGACCTCCATCTGCCGTCCACCTCTCTCCCAAGGTCTCCATTAATGGCGCCCGAGCCTCTGTTTAATGGCGTGGCTATGTCTCACTCGACTGAGATTTAAGAGAGAAAAAGAAAATCTGAAAGCACGGATCTTGATGTAAGATCCGACGGACATATATAGCATCTATCGCGACTTATAGCAAGACTGATGAATATATAAGGACAATTATTATTATTATTTGATCAAAGAAGGGCTTGCCCCTTCCGATTTTCATTACTGAAAACCACCACAATTCACAAGAAGTTCAGCACAACTCCCGCCTAACACGAAGGACTAAAAGCTACCAGATTGAAATCGCAACATCCCAAGAGGCCAACAAAGGCCAAAAATCCGTGATAGAACCCAACATTTCACAACCGACGACACAATCCACATCCTAAACTGATTATTACATCAAAAGAAACCAGGAAACTGAAGGAAGCCCAGCAGCAACTAGAAGAACAACAACGCTGTGGTCGCCACAAAGAAGAGTTTTTTTCATTCCAGCCTCGCAACATTGATCTTCCACAGAAAGATAAGGACGATTAATTGTCTTACATAATTAGAAAGATAATTAAAAAAGCCACATGCAGCTACGCCGGAAATACACAAGGGCAAAAGAAGAAGGAAGACAAGGATCCGCTCATCGATCTCTACTTTCTTGATGCGTTCTTTGCAGGCTGCGGAACTAGTCTCCGGCGGCGGCGATGAGCTCTTTCGTGTCCTCAAGACGCTGCTTGAGAACATCCACAGATTCCTCCACCAGCCTTTGGCGCTCGTTGCGGAGCATGTCATTCTCGTCCATAAGTTTCTTGACGATGACGCCGGTCCTCTTCAACAAGGCACTGGTCTCCTCCTGCTGGTCTGCACTTCAGACGATCTTCTCCCTCAGCAGGTCGCGCTCGGCCTGGAGCCTCTCATTGCCCTTCCTTAGTACGTCGATAGCCTGTTCAAACGAGGCTTTCATGTCGTCCTGCAACCTCGCACAGCCGGAGATTTGATCCATCTGGCTATGGACGATCGCATGCATGTGCCTGTAACAGTCGTCGCCTGCCCGCGAGAAATTTTCCCATGCCGCCGCGGCGCCGCGGGACATCTCTGCTGCATTCGTGGCGCGGCGGAACATCTCTGCTGCTTTCGCGGCACGGCCAGACCGATCATTGCATAGACGGTGGCGGGACCTCCGTCTTTGCCGGTGATGCGGCGGGACCTCTGTCTGCTACTTCCGCGGAGGGACATGTCGGCTACTCTCGCGGCGGGACATCTCTCGTGCTTCCGCTTCCATACTCGCCTCTCCACGGTGGCAATCTCTCGACCCGTAACTCACGCTGGCCATGGCAGACGCAAAGGGAAGGATGCTGAATGACTTGTTTGTTTTTGTGGATGAGGAGTTGAGGAGGAATGTGCGATCATCTTGGCATACTAGTATTTATAACCGAGTACTAATACGCTCCTAAGTGGGAAACCGTTTAGGTTGTGATCGGTGTGAACAGGTTTGCAATTCAATATAGCGTGGTACTAATACGCTCCTAAGTGGGAAACCGTTTAGGTTGTGATCGGTGTGAACAGGTTTGCAATTCAATATAGCATGGAGTAATTTGGAATGTGACGAGACGCAAGCTCAAAATTTATTGACGGTTCTAGTTTCGAAGTGCGGCACTATTCGGATGGAGTACTTCTTTTCTACTCCCTCCTTTCCGGTTTTATAGGGCTTATCTCAAAATTTTAGTTTTTCCATTTTATAAGGCTCAATTTGGTTGTTCCCCAACACATGTTCAGATTCCAAGGTGCATTAAATCATTGCATGCAAGTATTAAGAGAAAAATTAACCAATGCATGTACTTTATGCATGCATGCATTGCAATTAATGCATTGATAAACATAATTTTTTGGGAAAAATAAGAGCATTAATTAGGTGCTTTTGCAAACTACAAAAAATATTCCACCACTCACCATCTTGGTTGGTGAGATTTTTGAATTAAGCCCTATAAACCGGAAAGGAGGAGAATCTTTGCTGTATGCGTGCAATACTAGCACCGTCGTATACATATCTTACGGTTAATGGGGCGTTCGACAGGAATAGCCGCGTGGCGAGCTCTAGGCTAGTCTTTTTTTCAGACGTATTAAACCTATCTCTCAGGACTTCTCGCACGCACCATCGTGCCACCCACAAAAACTTGTACTCTGAGTTTAGTAGTATGTTATACAGGAAGAGAAGAGGTGCACGCACGCACTCATCCTCTCACACACGCGTCTATTTTTTCTCGAAAAGGAGGATGATGACCCCCGGCCTCTGCATCTGGGAGTCACACACGCATCTGTAGCTACAAATTGTAGTGTTCTCAACTATCCGATTGGCTCTATCATGGATGTACCTATATACTAAAACATGTCTAGATACATCTATATTTTGACAAATGGAAGGCATGTATTGTGGAACGGAGAGAGTGCTTGTCATCAAAATGGATAAAAAGGGACGTATCTAGAACTAAAATACGTCTACATACATCTCCTTTTATCCATTTTGATGACAAGTAGTACTTCTTACCCAAAGGAACTTTATATCCAACAGACACAAAATATCCGTTCGACTGTTGGAAACTACTGATCTGATGTCGAAGTAATTGCTACATCGCCACCAAAACCCACCGTTTCTTAAGCTAAAGTAGACCAAGGTAATCCCTATATTAGCATATTACTAAGATAAACAGAAGGCATCAGAGAAACATTTAGGACGTGAGCTTGTCAATCTGAATGTGGAGGGACACAAGCTTAGCCCGGCCAGCCTTTGGGCGGAACTGTCAAGAAGGTCAGCTCCTGCACGTCGACATCGCCGGGATCCTTGCTGCTTGTCACCTCCATTTCCACCTCGACGGCGTCGGTCGTGCCTTCGGGCTCCCCAGGCGGGCCGTTCGCCCACAGCTTGGCCACGTAGTGCGGCAGTGGGGACGCCCCCGCTCTGATGCAGACGACCGACACGGTGATAGGCGCGCCGATGTCGAGCACGCCGTCGACCAAGAAAAACACGCGGCGGTCCTCCTCCGCGAACAGCAAGAGCCGTGGCTCGGCTAAAGGGCACTTGCAGCCGGAGCACCTCGCCATCTTTGGATCCCGCACGGGCATGGGATGCGCGGTGCTGATGTGGTGGTAGAGCGCCGCGGTGGGCCTCGTAGTCAGCAGATGGGCACGGGGCATTTGCGTGGCGCGAGCGGACACACGCTCTGGTGATCGGCGAGCTTGTGGTAAGTGACGTAGAGCCCACAGCCTTCGTGCGGGCACTCCACCCTCACCGACGAAAGGATGGAGTCCACCGCCGTGTTCCGCACGTCGAAGCCACTGTCGCGCTCGCACTTCTGGCACTGCCGCTGGTTCCCGGGGCGCTCGACGCGGCAGTCCACGCAGGCCAGGTGCCCTCCCTTGCACTGCAGAAATCAATCGAACAACACATCAATCAAGAAACCTGCACCTTGCTCAATCAACCGAACGGACGAGGTGTATTTGAACCTCATACACTGGAGGCGTCAAGGGGCGGAGGCACAAGGGGCAGTGGAGCACGGTGAGGTCCATCGAGACCTTAGAGAGCTCCATCGTCGGGTTCTGTTCGGTCTGCATGATCTCGCCCTCCTCGTGCACAACCATCTCTCGACTTGGGCCGGGGTATTACAAAGCTTTACCGTCACATATTTTATACTACTTCAAGGTGCATTAAATCAACACATGCAAGTATCAAAAGGAGAGTCAAGGCATGCATGCATGCATTGTAACTAATGCATCAGTAAACGCAAATGATTGAAATATATCGAGTGCAGTGCTTTGATGTGTCGCGTCAACTCGTACATCAACGAGAAGTTTGATTATCCTCTCCCTCGTGGACTTAACTGCACTTTTTGCCTTTGGCTGTATGACAGGTTGGCCACACACCTGTCGGGCCCACCTGTCATACACGCAAAGGCAGGAGCGTCCCTCCCTCGCCCATGAGCGTGGTGGCTGGCAAGACTAGGAGAAGCTTTCGCTACACGCTCTCCCTCCCGCACACGGTGGACATGCAGCAGTTCAATCGGTGTCAGATGGCCAGAAGCGTACTGTAGTACTCCTCCAGTGCAGTAGTACTCCATCATTGTTCGACTTCCCGAAGAGGCGAAGAGCCAAGCGCAGCCCGGACACTCGTGTGGCAGTTTCATGTGTAGAGTAGTCTAGAATAGCGTGTACCGTGCCTGTAAGCTTAAAATCGTTGGGGTCGGCTCCATGCTATGTGGCCGTCTTGAAGTTTAATTTTTTTTTAAAATAGTCTTCTGGCCCTACCTGACACCCTGGTGATTGTAGTTTGCACGCTCATCTGGTCAAGACAGGAATACATATTTTAATTTGTTTTTTTTTTGAAAAGGGGGGACTCCCCGGGCTCTGCATCAGAACGATGCATACGACCACATATATTCTAGTTTGTGATGGGTAAATGTTAGAGGTCGTAGCAAATATATTATACACTGCGGGTCTTTCAGCCAAGTTTAGAGGCAAGCATGTGGGGCCAGTGGTATGATGTGTCGCGTCAACTCGTACAACGAGGAGAAGCTTGATTTTACTACATATACGCCTCACCCATGCTGCGGTTGCTCGTAAGCGAGGACGAGCTTTTGCTTAGTAGTACTTCTACAACAAGCTATCCGTCCCGCTCGCGGTGGACGGACATGCAGCGATGGATTCGACCTTTGTAGAAGCGATAGTAGTAACATCATTGTTCGTCTTCTCGAAGAGGCGAAGAGCCAAGCGCAAACCGAACGTTGCAGTTGCGAACATTGAAGCACGCATATAGCCAGGCTCTTGCATGAGACAAAATTGCTATGTGAGCCCACTATTGTACTAGTACGTACAACTACTTGCTAGTATAGCCCTGTAAACCAGAAAGGAGTATTTGCCCTTCTAGAGATTTCAACAAGTTACTAGACTACATCGAGACAGAGTACATATGGAGCAAAATGAGTGAATCTGCACCGTAAATAAATACGTACTAGTTGTACCGTTTTCTTCTCCGAGGTGCACAATATTGAGTATACTGACTAGTCTCTTTTTGACACGAATTTACGTTTTTTTACATAGTACAGATGCAAGCGCTCATATACACGCGCATACACTCACCCCTATGAATGCATGATACGTCCCCAACGTATCTATAATTTATGAAGTATTCATGCTATTATTTCATCCATCTATGATGTTTTATAAGCATTTATATGTCATTTTATATGATTTTTGGGACTAACCTATTAACCTAGAGCCCAATGCTAGTTTCTGTTTTCTCCTTGTTTTAGTGTTTTACAGAAAAGAGATACCAAACGGAGTCCAAATGACGTGCCAATTTTTGAGGATTTTTACGGACCAAAAGAAGACCACGGAGCATCGGAGTTGGGCGGAGTCTCGGCTGCCCCCGCGACAGGGGGCGCCCCCCCTGGGGGGGGGGGCGCCCTCCTATCTCGTGGACAGCCCGGAGGCCCCCTTGACGTGAAACCAACGCCAAAAATTCCTATAAATGCTGAAACCTTCAGGAATTAACCTAGATCGGAAGTTCTGCCGCCGCAAGCCTCTGCAGCCACGAGAAATCAATCTAGCCCTCTCCGGCAGGCTGCCGGAGGGGGCCATCATCACCGGTGGCCATGGAGGAGTATCCCGGAGGGGTCTTCATCAACATGAAGGCCAAGGACCAGAGGGTGGAGGCCATGGAGGAGGAAGCACAAGGGGGAGAACCTCTCCTCCTCTCTTCCGGTGGCGCCAAAGTGCCATCGGGAGGGGAATCATCGCCATGGTGATCGTCTTCATCAACATCACCATCATCATCATCATCCTCACCTCTTTTACGTGGTCCACTCTCCCGCACCCCGCTGTAATCCCTACTTGAACATGGTGCTTTATGCCACATATGATGATCCAATGATGTGTTGCCATCCTATGATGTTTTGAGTAGATATCTTTTGTCTTTGGGTTGATTGATGATCTAGATTGGTATGAGTTGTATGTTTTACTTTGGTGTTGTCCTATGGTGCCCTCCGCGTCGCGCAAGTGTGAGGGGTTCCCGCTGTAGGGTGTTGCAATACATGCATAATTCACTTATAGTGGGTTGCGTGAGTGACTGAAACACAAACCCAAGTAAAGGGGTTGTTGCGTATGGGATAAAAGAGGACTTGATGCTTTAATGCTATGGTTGGGTTTTACCTTAATGAATCTTTAGTATTTGCGGATGCTTGCCAGAGTTCCAATCATAAGTGCATATGATCCAAGTAGAGAAAGTATGTTAGCTTATGCCTCTCCCTCATATGAAATTGCAGTAGTGATTACCGGTCTTGTTAACAATTGCCTAGGACAATTCTGCACACCGATCCACCATTATTCCACACTCGCTATTTATATTATTTAGTATTATATTCTAACTTTATGATAACAGCACCTACTTTTATATTTTATCTCTCCGACATCATGCAAAGTTATCCTCTTCATACCCACAACGTAGTTTTATTACTCGTTTCTAGTTGGAAGTAAACGTTCGGTTCACGTAGAGTCGTATCGGTGGCAGATAGGGCTTGAGAGAATATTGATCTTACCTTTAGCTCCTTGTGGGTTCGACACTCCATACTTATCACTTCCACCTTTGGAAAGTGCTACGATGATTCCTTGCACTTGGGGATTATCAAGCTCTTTTAAAGCGCCGTTCTTAGGGAGCAATAGCGTGGGGTTAATATTCTCGTGTGTGCTTGTTTGCTTTCTTTTCCAAGTAGATTTTGTTTTTACTTTTTGTTTCTGTTTCGTTGTGGGTGAAACATCCAAAAAAATTTAAAAGAACGAAAATACCAAAAAAAATTTACTTGCCTCTCATGCCTAAAAAGTTTTTCAAAAAGAGAAGTGATTGGAAAGTTATGCATTGAAGAAGTGAGGGTCGACCTTGAGCACTTGTGTTCATGCTCACGGAAACAATGTAGTATTTTTCATATAAGTTTCTCTGTAAATAATTATCCCCTTGTATATATTCATTGTGTTATAAAAATAATGTGCCAAGCTTTGGTTTTAGTATGATAAGATTGCTTGCTCACTATGTGCAGAACAAAAACAGAAACTTTGGCTGTAGTGCATGAATTTATATTTTTTACTGGAAAGTAAAATGGGTCTGAAACTTTTTGCACATTACTTCTGTACAAATTGTTCAAATTATCAAATTTATTTCATAATTTTAGGAGTTACAGAAGTTTACTAAACTTCCAGATTACTACATACTATCCTGTTCTTGACAGATTCTGTTTTTCGTGTGTTGTTTGCTTATTTTGATGCATCTATGGCTAGTATGCAGGGTATGAACCATAGAGAAGTTGGAATACAGTAGGTTTAACACCAATATAAACAAAGAATGAGTTAATTACAGTACCTTAAAGTGGTAGTTTGCTTTATTACACTAACGGATCTCACAAGTTTTTGTTTAAGTTTATGTGAGTGAAGTGTTTGAAGAACGAGCAGTTACCGATGTGAGAAGAATGAAGAGAGACAAGAGTTCAAGCTTGGGGATGCCCAAGGCACCCCAAGTAAATATTTCAAAGGATAATCAAGCATCTAAGCTTGGGGATGCCCCGGTTGGCATCCCATCTTTCTTCTTCAACAAATATCGGTATACCTCGGTTTTTGTTTTGTTCACATGATTCGTGTCCTTTGTGTTTTCATTTTCTTTAAGAATCATGCTAGTATGAGATAGCTCTTCATTGATTTAGAGAATACTTCATGTGCTTCACTTATATCTTTTAAGTATGATCTTACAGAATTGCTCTATGTGCTTCACTTAAATCATTTGAGTATGGTTTTATAGAATGCTTCGTGCGCTTCACTTATATATTTTGAGCTTGGACATTGGTTAGTCCATATTAATTGTAGAATGCTCCATTAACTTAACTATATCTTTTGGAGTATGAATAATACTATAATTTAAAGTGGGTTTGGAAGAGTGTCAACTTTAGGAATTAGTGATCCCACTATCTTGGAGGGTGTTGAATCTTAAATGCGATACTTATGAAAGTGGATTTGGAAGAGTGTCAACTTTAGTTAGTATTCCACTATTACGGAAGAGGTTCCAATTGAGTATGAGAACAAGTTGCTATCTATGATGTTACTGAAAATTATTATGAGGGAGGAATATGTGCTTGAAGAAGTTGCAATAATATCAAGTTTCCTCTCTATGTGCTTAAAGTTTTGAAGTTATACTTGTTTTGTCTTCCTATGCTAGTTGACTTTTGTTCCTATAATTTGTGTGCTCACAAAATCCCTAGGCATAGGAAGTGAGTTAGATTTAAATGTGCTAGTCATATTCTTCATGATGCTCTCTTGTGTTTAAACTCTTTTCTTTTATGCGAGCATCATTGAAATCATCATGCCTAGCTAAAAGGCATTAAAGAAAAGCGCTTGTTGGGAGACAACCAATATTTATACTTACTGTTTTTGTGTGTATACATGATTAAGCTACTGTAGTAATCATGTTTTATAGCTTTTGTTTCAATAAAGTGCCAAGTAAGACCTTTGGGAAGACTTGGGTGAAAGTTAATGTGATCTTGCTGTAAAAAACAGAAACTTTGCACTCACGAGATTAGCTGTCATTTTTTTACAGAAGAGTGCTTTTGAGTTGATTCTTTTTGAAGAAGATTAATAGAAAAATTCCTCACGTCCACCAATTTATTTCATAATTTTTGGAGTAGCAGAAGTATGGTTATTGTTCAGATCATTACAGACTGTTCTGTTTCTGACAGATTCTGTTTTCATCGCATAGTTTGCTTGTTTTCTAGTTTCTATGGCTTATATTTCTCAATATAAATTGTAGGAATGATATTTTAAAGTAGGAATTATGTTAAAACAATTATGAACCTTGTCTTTTACAGTACCAAAGTGCATGGTTTACTCTTTATCATACTAACCTATCTCACGAAGTTCCATTAAGTTTTGTGTGATTGAAGTTTTCAAGTTTGGGTGAGATATCGATATGAGGAGAATAAGGAGTGTAAAGACCCTAATCTTGGGGATGCCCATGGCACCCCAAGGTACTATTCAAGGAAGACTCAAGCGCCTAAGCTTGGGGATGCCCCAGAAGGCATCCCCTCTTTCGTCTTCAAAACTATCGGTACACCTTACTCGGAGCTATATTTTTATTTATCACATGATATATGTTTTACTCGGAGCGTCATTTTATTTTGTTAGTATTAGCTTGATGTTATTTAGAATAGTGTTTTGCATCTTTAGTTTCAATAAAAATTTCAAGGATAGCCTTTACCATGCTTATTTTGCTAGTATACATGTTGCTGTTTGAAAACAGAAAGTTTACCGCTGTTGCAAAAATTCCCTAGAAAAATCAGAGCATGATATAATGTTGAAACTTTTTGCATAATGAGATCTGATAAATATACTACAGTGGGAATTTTATCTCATAATTTTTGGAGTTAGCGAAGTATTTATACTCTTGCATTCTTTACAGGCTGTACTGTTTTGAAAAATTGCTGCTATGTTTGCATTGTTTGCATATGTTTGCTTGTTTAATGATTCTATTTGAGGATAGGAGTATTAAATATGCAGAGGCATTTAGTATGCAATGTTGAATAATAATTCTAGTGATTTGTTACAGTAGAAAATGATAAGGTTTTGCTTTGGTTTATACTAACCTATCTCACGAGTTCTTGTTGAGTTTGGTGTGGATGAAGCTTTTGATAAAAAGAGAAACCATGATATGATAAGAATTAAGGAGACACAAAAGTTCAAGCTTGGGGATGCCCAAGGCACCCCAAGATAATATTCCAAGAAGTCTCAAGCATCTAAGCTTGGGGATTCCCCGTTAGGCATCCCGCCTTTCTTCTTCAACAACTATCGGTTAGTATCGGTTGAGCCTAAGTTTTTGCTTCCTCACATGAGTTGTGCTATCCTTGCAATGTCATTTTATTTTGTTTTACTTTCTGTTTGAATAAAATCATTGGATCTGAAATTTTGAATAGAAAAGGGACCCTCCCATGGCTAGTTAGTTATTTGCCTACTCAGTGTCCTTCGCTCATATCTTTTGGAGTAGTTTGTCATTTACTCATGTGCTTCATGTATATCCTATGAGTAAATGGGGGAATGAATTGAATGACATAAATCTGAATTTTTATATGTTTCATATGCTTATAACATGGTTAGTGATGACTTCACACATAGAAAGTATGAGGCATAAAAGTTATTGAGAGTTGCCAAACGTAGTTTTGGTCATCGTTGCAATTAATAGGAAGTAATAAGGAAAGAGAGGTTCACATACATATATATTATCTTGGACATCTTTTATGATTGTGAAGCACTCATTGAGTATGACATGCTAAAAGAGTTGACGTTGGACAAGGAAGACAACGTAATGGTTTATGTTTTCCGACATCTCAGTTAAAGTATATTGTCATTGACCTTCCAAACATGCTGAGCTTGCCTTTCCCCCTCATGCTTTCCTTGCACCAAGTAGAGATACTACTTGTGCTTCCAAATACCCGTAAACCCAGTTTTGCCATGAGAGTCCACCATACCTACCTATGGATTGAGTAAGATCCTTCAAGTAAGTTGTCATCGGTGCAAGCAATAAAAATTGCTCTCTAAATATGTATGACTTATTAGTGCAGAGAAAATAAGCTTTGTACGATCTTGTTGTGGAAGTAATAAAAGTGACGGACTGCATAATAAAGGTCCACATACAAGGGGCAATATAAAGTGACGTTCTTTTGCATTAAGACTTTGTGCATCAACCCTAAACACGCATGACAACCTCTGCTTCCCTCTGCGAAGGGCCTATCCTTTACTTTATGTTTTTACTTTATGCTTGAGTCAAGGTGATCCTCACCTTTCCCTTTTTCATTTTATCCTTTGGCAAGCTCTTCATGTTTGAAAGATCATGATATATATATCCAATTGGATGTAAGTTAGCATGGGCTATTATTGTTGACATCACCTAAAGGTGAATACGTTGGGAGGCAACACAATAAGCCCCTATCTTTCTCAGTGTCCGGCTGAAATTCCATAACCACAAGTATTGCGTGAGTGTTAGCAATTGTAGAGGACTATATGATAGTTGAGTATGTGGACTTGCTGAAAAGCTCTATTTTTGACTCTTTCTAATGTTATGATAAATTGCAATTGCTTCAATGACTGAGATTATAGTTTGTTAGTTCTTAATGAAGTTTCTGAACCATACTTGACATTGTGAATAGATTGTTACTTGATCATGAAAAGTTTTATGAGATAAGCTACTATTATGACACATATTGATGCTAGAAAAGGTGACTGAAATTATATTTGATCAAACTTGTGCACCTGCTAGCATTCACACTTCATAAATTATTTCTTTTATCATTTACCTACTCGAGGACGAGCAGGAATTAAGCTTGGGGATGCTGATACGTCTCCAACGTATCTATACTTCATGAAGTATCCATGCTATTATTTCATCCATCTATGATGTTTTATAAGCATTTATATGTCATTTTATATGATTTTTGGGACTAACCTATTAACCTAGAGCCCAGTGCCAGTTTCTGTTTTCTCCTTGTTTTAGTGTTCTCTGTAAAAGGGATACAAACGGAGTCCAAATGACGTGCCAATTTTGAGGATTTTTTACGGACCAAAAGAAGACCACGGAGCATCGGAGTTGGGCGGAGGAGTCGGGCTGCCTACGAGACAGGGGGGCGCGCCCCCCCTGGGGGGCACCCTCCTATCTCGTGGACAGCCCGGAGGCCCCCTTGACGTGAAACCAACGCCAAAAATTCCTATAAATACTGAAACCTTCGGGAATTAACCTAGATCGGAAGTTCTGCCGTCGCAAGCCTCTGTAGCCACGAGAAATCAATCTAGGCCCTCTCCGTGAGCTGCCGGAGGGGCCATCATCACCGTGGCCATGGAGGAGTATCCAGGAGGGTCTTCATCAACATGAAGGCCAAGGACCAGAGGGTGGAGGCCATGGAGGAGGAAGCACAAGGGGGGAGAACCTCTCCTCCTCTCTTCCAGTGGCGCCGGAGTGCCATCGGGAGGGGAATCATGGCCATGGTGATCGTCTTCATCAATATCACCATCATCCTCACCTCTTTACGCGGTCCACTCTCCCGCACCCCGCTGTAATCCCTACTTGAACATGGTGCTTTATGCCACATATTATGATCCAATGATGTGTTGCCATCCTATGATGTTTTGAGTAGATATCTTTTGTCTTTGCGTTGATTGATGATCTAGATTGGTATGAGTTGTATGTTTTACTTTGGTGCTGTCCTATGGTGCCCTCCACATCGCGCAAGCATGAGGGGTTCCCGCTGTAGGGTGTTGCAATACGTGCATGATTCACTTATAGTGGGTTGCGTGAGTGACTGAAACACAAACCCGAGTAAGGGGGTTGTTGCGTATGGGATAAAAGAGGACTTGATGCTTTAATGCTATGGTTGGGTTTTACCTTAATGAATCTTTAGTATTTGCGGATGCTTGCTAGAGTTCCAATCATAAGTGCATATGATCCAAGTAGGGAAAGTATGTTAGCTTATGCCTCTCCCTCATATGAAACTGCAGTAGTGAGTACCGGTCTTGTTAACAATTGCCTAGGACAATTCCGCACACCGATCCACCATTATTCCACACTCGCTACTTATATTATTTAGTATTATATTCTAACTTTATGATAACAGCACCTACTTTTATATTTTAGCTCTCCGACATCATGCAAAGTTATCCTCTTCATACCCACAACGTAGTTTTATTTCTCGTTTCTAGTTGGAAGTAAACGTTCGGTTCATGTAGAGTCGTATCGGTGGCAGATAGGGCTTGAGAGAATATTGATCTTACCTTTAGCTCCTTGTGGGTTCAACACTCCATACTTATCACTTCCACCTTTGGAAAGTGCTACGATGATTCTTTGCACTTGGGGATTATCAACGCACACACGCCCGGCACTATCATCTTGAAATTTATGAAGTCACCATAGGCACCTCGTCGTCGTCGGGTCCATAGGTGCTTGTATGCCAATGAGGGAGAGGGTAGCGGTTCCCGAGACGTTGAACGGTCAATGATGCATCCTCAATTACATGCAGAGGGAATTAATTGGAGAAGCAGAATAGAGCCAGCACGATGTGAATGCAACAGAGTTTGGACTCTCATATAATAAAGGCGCCCCACCACTCCAATCCATCTACTCCCAAGTCTATGCGCAACACTGCTCACTCCAATCCAAGACCAAGTGAACAGAAGCCACAAGCACCTATGGAGGCGATGGACGCGAGCGGCAGTCGGCTGTGCCAAATCATCCAAGGCGCCGGCCTGCGGCCCTGCACGGCGCAACATTTCCAGACAGTGCTGGCGACCGCAGGCATCGTAGCCCTCGCCGACACCGGCTTCGCCTCTCGCATGGACGACATGATGGTCAACTCCATCCGCAAGTTCACCGCCGTCAAGAAGCGCCGCAGACGACCTTGCCAGATCGCTTCCAGCCCGCGCACCAGTGCTCCTCATTGCCTGCCACCCTCATCGGCCTCCATGGTGACGAACTCTTTCAAGCCCTCGTGGTTCTGCAGTGCCGGAGGTCGCGACAAAGAATGTGCACTCGAGGCCGGCCGCGCAACGCCTCTCCATGCAAGAAACCGTCGACCTGCACATCCACGTCTACGAGGAAATCGTCTACATAGGCCACTACAAGGAAAGCGAGGACAGAAAGACGTTAGCCTTCTTCCAGCGGCTGGAATCTTTGGACGCCATTGTTTAGAAGCACGTCGACCTGGCTGAGGGAGTTCCGGACAAGGGGGTGTCCGGATAGCCGAACTATCATCATCGGCCGGACTCCAAGACTATGAAGATAGAAGATTGAAGACTTCGTCCCGTGTCCGGATGGGACTTTCCTTGGCGTGGAAGGCAAGCTTGGCGATGCGGATATGTAGATCTCCTACCATTGTAACCGACTGTGTAACCCTAACCCTATCTGGTGTCTACATAAACCGGAGGGTTTTAGTCCCAGTAGGACTAACAACAATCATACCATAGGCTAGCTTCTAGGGTTTAGCCTCTTTGATCTCGTGGTAGATCCACTCTTGTAACACACATCATCAATATTAATCTAGCAGGACGTAGGGTTTTACCTCCATCAAGAGGGCCCGAACTGGGTAAAACATCGTGTCCCTTGTCTCCTGTTACCATCCGCCTAGACGCATACGCCGGGACCCCTACCCGAGATCCGCCGGTTTTGACACCGACATTGGTGCTTTCATTGAGAGTTCCTACGTGTCGCCCGTCGGGTAGGATGCCGACTCTTCGGCTAGGTGGTTTTCTTATGACCGCCATCCGCCATCACGCCCGACGATGACCTCTCGAGTCATCGAAACCAATCTCCGTGTTAGTTCGGAACTTGCCGAACAGTTAGATCCGATCGAGCTCTCGCCCATAAACGAGCTCTTGGATTGCATCGCTGCCACAGGAGTCGCCACAGACTACGACCGGATCGGGCCTAAAACCGATCTGAGAGAGATCAACTCTCCCCAGGCTACCCATCATGTTGATGTGATAGAGCAGCAATGCGGCGATTCTTCTTGTATCTTAAAGACTAGTTGCATCCGGATTCCCGATCCCTCCATGCCGGATTCCTGCAGAGGGACGAACGTCGACCAAGCCCTGAACTTAAAGTCAGGCGGCGGGTTGGACTCATTGGATAACACTCAAAAATCCAAACTTCCAAGTTCGAAACTTCTCGCCCTTGAGTCCTGAATTGGACAGGGTTAGGATCTAGTTCCACCCGCCCACCCAAACATTAGCGATCTCTCTCGAATTCGGCAAGAGCCCGCCAAACAAGTATATCTTCTTGGGCGATTCCTCCTGGTTAAGAACAGGATAAAGGACTGCCGAGAGGAGGACGCAATCCCAATTTTCTGCAATAATTGCACGGACAAGGGAATCCTGAATGCCATAAGTCGTCGCGAAATTACATGCTTTACTGACTTGGCGACCATAGTACAAAAGTACTGTGCGATGGAGAGCGCCTGGAAAACCGAAAGTAAATTTTGGGATAATCCGGCCCCGAATACATCCCTAGTCCGGAACAAAAGGGTGCATCATTATCAAGCACCGGGTGAATACCAAACAACCAAAACCCTAAAAGTGCGGAATCGTCTTGGAGGGTTGGCTCAACGGACCCTACAAAATCCACAGCACGGAGGGCGCCACTCCAACACACAGCCTTCGAGCGAGTTGGATACTACGGCAGGTGGCCAAAAGTGGCGTAGGCTTTTTAGCCCTGTGCAACCAACCCAAAGAAGTACCAAGACGGTATTAATAGCCTCTTGAGACTTTCGCATCAAATAACATGCGGAACGAACAATCCGCAGCCTCGCCAAGTCTACCAAGTAGCAACAACAAATCCATGGAGCGACACGGCTATCACCTTCAACGCCAGCCGATTTAACCTAAATTCGAACAGCTAGAGCACCAGCCGCATTGGTCCTCAGTCCGATAGTAGACGGTTTTCGTCTTACTAAGGTACTCATGGATGGCGGCAGCGGATTAAACCTCATCTATGAGGAAACCCTTCAAAAAATGGAAATTGACTGGAGCCGCATTGAGCGAAGCAGCACAACCTTCAGAGGGATAATCCCTTGTCGAGAAGTACGTTGCACAGGAAAAATCACACTAGATGTAGTGTTCGCTCACCGGACAATTACAGGTCCGAGGAGGTCACGCTTCAAGTGGCCCCATTCGCAGCGGATATCACGCTTTGTTAGGGCGAGAGGCATTCACAATCTTCCAAGCTATACCCCACTACGGGTACATGAAGCTCAAAATGCCGGACCCAATGGGATAATCACTCGCCAAAGGATCCAGAATCGGCACTGCGCTGAAAATAAGACAGCCAAGACCGGCCCTAGAGGCATTGTCAAAGCCCTAGCGGCAGAGGAACTAGCTACGTTGCGCTCCACGGTGGATAGGGACGATGTGATACTCGATAAGAGGTCCAAATCCACCTCTTTTAAACCAGCAGACGAGATAGTCAAATTTCAGGTCCATCCAATGGACCCCACAAAGACGGCCTCCATTGGGGCACAATTAAGTCCTGATGTCGAGGTCAAGACTACGAGAATTCCTTCGGAAAATTGGGACATTTTTGCCCGGCATCCCTCGTGACATGCCAGAATCCCACGCAGGTGGCAGAGCACAACCTAAATATCCTAAAAGGATTCAAGCTACCAAACAAGCTCTTCGGCGATTTTCCGAGCCCGAAGACAGGCAATGGGAGAAGAGCTAGCCAAACTCTTAGAAGCCGGATTCATTAGAGATATAAAGCATCCGGACTGGCTAGCCAATCTAGTAATGGTACCAAAAAGGACAAATCGGGCGCCTCTCGCCGATTTTAAAGACCTTAACAAGGCCTGTCCAAAGGCCCTTTCCCCTCCTCGCATCGACCAAATCATCGATGCTACCGCGAGGCACGATTCATTGTGCTTCCTCGACGATACTCCGGATACCATCAAATCAAGATGGCGGAGAAAGACCAGGCATAGCGGCATTCATTACTCCGTATGGGCCATTCTGCTTCAACACAATGCCCTTCGGACTCAAAAACGCCGGCGCAACATATCGGCGCATGATTCAAACATGTCTGGCTACCCAGATAGGCAAAACAGTTGAGGCATACGTAGACGATGTGGTCGTCAAGACCAAACACGTCGGAACTCTAGTAGAAGACTTGAGGGTGACATTCGACAACCTCCGAGCATATGACATTAAGCTCAATCCGGAAAAATGCGTCTTCGCGTACCGGTAGGAAAGCTCTTGGGCTTCATCGTATCCGGTCGAGGAATTGAAGCAAACCCGCCAAAATCCGAGCTCTGTCACAATTGGATATTCCAAAAGACCTCAAGCAGATACAAAAACTAACCGGATGCGTGGCGGCCTTAAGTCGCTTCATCTCCGTTTGGGAGAAAAGGCTCTGCCCTCTACCGCCTCCTCCGCGCGCAGAACATTTCGAATGGACGGATGCTGCCACATGTGGACTCGAAAAAATAAAGGCCATACGGCAACAAATCCGGTTACAGCGCGCCCAACCTGGGCGAGCCTATGTTATTATATATCGCAGCAACACATCAAGTTGTTAGCGCGGTACTCGTCGTTGAACAAGAAAAGCGAAGGGCACAAATTCCCTCTTCAAAAACCAGTGTATTACGATCCACTGTTCTAACTCCATGCAAATCCGGTACCCACATTATCAAAAGATAGCGTGTCACGGTGTTCATGGCATCCGGAAGCTGCGTCACTACTTTCAAGAGTGTTCAATAACGGTGGCCTCCAAAGTACCTCTCAACGATATTATAAACAATTGCGGCCTTAGCAGGCAGGATTGCAAAATGGGCTATCGAGCTCTTACCATTTGACATAACCTACAAACCACGGCGAGCTATAAAGTCGCAGGTTCTGGCGGACTTCATAACCTACAAACCTACAAACCACGGCGAGCTATAAAGTCGCAGGTTCTGGCGGACTTCATCGCCGAATGGACCGAAGCCGAACTCCCTAAAGAGTCTGGCGCTGCATCTAACCGGATCATGCATTTCGACGGATCCAAAATGTTGGCTGGCTTGGGGCTGGCGTCGTCTGACGTCCCCAACTGGAGACACAATCCAATACGTACTTCAAATAATGTACATGGACTCCAACAACGCAGCCGAATACGAGGCCCTCCTACATGGCCTCCGGATGGCAATCTCCATGGGCATTCAACGCCTAGAGGTGCGCGGGGATTCAAACCTCGCAATATCCCAAGTAAATGGAGACTTCGACGCCAAAGATCCAAAAATGGCAGCTTACCGCAACGCCGTGCTAAAAATGTCAACTCGGTTCGAAGGACTAGAATCCCATCATGTAGCCCGGGATAATAACCAGGCAGCAGACGTGTTAGCACGCATCGGCGCGAAACAAGACGCCGTCCCTCCTAACATCTTCCTGGAACGGCTCTTTAAGCCATCCGTCTTATGGGAAGAGGAGTCCGGAAATAACAATCCGGAGCCAGCTGCATCACCTAACTCAGACCATTCTGACACAATCGCGGCTCGATAGCGAAATAACACCTTGACTCACAAAATAATGGCAGTCATTGCCCGTGGATGTAATCCATTCCTAGCCTACTTAATGCGGCAGAACTTCCGAAGACCAAAATGAGGCCCATTGCATAGTTCGGGCGATCTAAAGCCTACAAGGTCCATGAGGGAGAGCTTTATAAGAAAAGCACAACCGGAGTCCTTCAAAGGTGTATCTCCAAAAAGGAAGGGCGAAATCTCCTGGCTGAAATTCACGCCGGACTCGGCGGGCACCACGCTGCAGCCCGGGCCCTTGTAGGCAAGGCCTTCCGTACAGGATTTTATTGGCCGACAGCCCGGACAGATGCTCAGGATTTAGTCCAACGATGCATCGGTTGCCAGCTCTTTGCTAATCAGAGCCACATGCCACCCACCGCCCTCAAAACTATACCCATTACACCGCCGTTTGCGGTGCAGGGGCTTGACATGGTCGGACCCTTAAAGGGGGAACCCACAAGCACAAATACTTATTGTTCATGGTGGACAAATTCACCAAATGGATTGAGGCCAAGCCGGTTAAAACGGCAGAATCCGGACCGGTGATAGACTTCATATCCGGGGTAGTACACCGTTTCGGTGTCCCCCACAGCATCATCACTGACAACGGCATGAACTTCACGGCCGACGAGGTTAAACTCTGGTGCAAAAACATGGGCATTAAGCTTGATTACGCTTCAGTCTATCACCCCCAAACTAACGGTCAAGTTGAGCGAGCAAATGGTCTAATCATGAGCGGCATCAAACCCAGACTAGTGCGGTCCCTCAAGGAATCTAACACGCCTTTGGGTAGAGGCTTCGACTCCGTACTGCAGGGGCTGCAGACCACGCCAAACCGAACTACCGGATTCACACCATTTTTCATGGTATACGGCATGCAGGCAGTCCTGCCTGCGATATAATTCATGACTCACCTCGTAATGCGCATGTACGAAGAAAGAGAAGCCGAGCTAGATCGGCGGGACAGTCTGACGCCTTAGAGGAGGAGCGGGGCGTGGCAAAGGCTCGTTCCGCATTTTATCGCCAGCAGGCTCGAAGATATCAAAGCAGAAGTACGGGCCAAAACTTACAATGTTGGCGAACTTGTTCTACGCTTTGCCGGACAAGAAAAAGGACAAACTCAAGCCCAAGTGGGAAGGTCCTTCATCATCGACCAAGTCCCGATCGGCGGAGCGCACTGCCCACGTAATGCATCGGACAACCGACTCGAGCCGAACCCATGGAACACAGCCCGCCTCCGAAGATTCTACGCCTTAACGCCGGACTCCGGGTTCGTCTCACTCCCCGCCCACTCCTTGTTTTTTGTCTCTCCTCCTCCTCCTTCTTCCCACTTTTTTACCTTTTATGGGCTGATTTGCGCTTTGTTCGCACACTTGATGTGCCCCGCACTCATTATACTGGGGCTTCTTTAATGAAGCTTATTCATACGGGCTTCATGCCCAATACATGTGTCATACTTCCGCATGCACCTTTTATTCACCATTATATGCATCGATATGACTTAAGTTTTGGCCAAGCTGGGTTGCTTGGCTCCTGTGCTTACCCCTACGTTCCCGATTGTTCGGCTAGGAGGTAAAGGGAGCACCTCTGCGATTGTTCTTGCCGGGTCAGCCGGATGTGTACCTCAGACCGGGTGAAGCCGAAAGCTAAGCGTTCTTAAGAGAATATTCGATTCGGTGACTTGAAAAATGATTTATTACTTACCTATTTATCTGCCCCAGATGCTTTTTTCGCTATTTGCAGTCCGCATTGCACTTTAGGGCATGCCTCCCAGGAAAGGAACCCTTAATGTAACTATTCTCCTGGAAGATGTTTCTTACTAACCATGTAATATAACATAACTAGTTGGGCACTTTTACGATAAAGCAATTATGACCCCCACGCCTTGTCTCCATGCATGCCCCGGTTCTTTTATAACCGTAAGGGTATTCGGACACACCTGCATCGTTAGGTCCCGAGGTTGAAGCGAAACGGTCCGCAAAGACAAACGATCTACAATCTGGCTAGAAGGAATTTTACATGTCATTTCAAATTACATCGTCAAACCGACTGATTGTACTCCTCTTCAATCCCATCTAACAGGCTGTCTAATTTACTGATCCTGTTGGGAATATTTCGCGGCCGATTCTACTTGGCCGTACATCAAGCTCACAGAGATCTCCTTCCCATCAGCCCCGCAGTCCGACCTCGGCCATGTGGTTTGGGTCGAACTGGTAACGTGTCTTCACCATGGCCCAGCCTCCCTGGCGCCTCGACGGCAAAGCCGATATCTTCCACAAACGGAGGCGTCGCCGTGCTCACAAGCTTCTCAAAGAAGCTCACCAAGGCCCTCGGGTAGGGAGACGGATGGCCATAAAGCATGAACGACGCCACTCATCGCCTGCCGAACACATTCGAGCAATTGCACTAGCTTGGGAAGTTGGTCACCCGTTGACTCAGGCATTTCCTCTGCAAGGCGACCTGTGAGCACACCTAAAGACATATTTCTGTCAATCGTCTTCCTCGCCGAATTCTTCTTTTCAAAGGAATTCGTTCAAGCACTTACTATAAATGCCGCTGACGGTCAGCCGATTCTCCTTCACGAGCTGCAATTTGAGCACGAACACCTTTCAGCTCTTCTCCTTCTGGGTGTGGGCATCTTGGAGCTTTTTCTCTCCTTCGCACCTTCATAAGCACCCTCTCGCGGCCTTTAGCCGACGCAGTAGCTGTTGCTTGTCCGGATCTAGTCCGCGCCCTCTGCAATATTATTGTCGATTCACGCCACACTTTGCTAAATAATTATCTTTTAAAAGTATGTCTTACTGGGGTCTCTGTGGCTCCCCCTGTGGCGGCCAGTCTTGACTTCAAGTTGGGCCTTGCACTCTTGGAGCTCACAGGACAACTGGGTATTCTTCTCCATAAGACCTGCATAATAGTTGATCCATAAATCAGTTATTTCAACTATTTTAAGTCTCGGGGGCTATTGGCATATATAACTATTAAAATTACTTACCCGTATGTCTTTCACATACTGCTCCGTGGCTCTGGTTAACCCATCTTGAGCGGCACGGAGGTGCGCGTTTCCCGCTTTAAAGGCATTTAACGCCTCCGGGGAGAAACACGCGTCACGAAGAACTATCCGGCGACACCTGTGATTCATGGCGCTCTCCACCTCAGACCGGGTGGCGGACAGCCTGTCGGCATCCTCCGCCAGAGGAGCGTCCGGTTTACGCCTTGTATTCACCTCCCCTCCCGGACCATGCGTTGGAGCATGGCCGGCGGAGGCTTGATTGGCAACCTCTCCGGACCTTTGTCCGTGAGTGCTCTTCTGGAAAAGTTATGAGCATTAATATACCTTCCGGGATCCTTCCCTTAAAAATAGCGGTACTCCATGCCCGTTCTTGGCGACGTCTCGGTTCGCGCCGCACTCCTCTTCCTCCTACCGGGCGGACTGATCCTTGTTGGTCGGCCGCCCGGTTCGGCTTCCGCCTTAAAGGCACATCTGCGATACACCATCAGCATGGGATGGTCAGAATTGAGCGCGGATCAAACGATGGTGTCAAGACCTCGGTCGTAGTCACACAGGGAGGCTGAAAACAAACCGGGGTAGTCAGCCGTAATGGCGACTAGGGCATTGTCTATGCTACGTTGGTGGAACACCCCGTCAATCAGCTCCACCTTTATGTCCGGATCCTCTTCGGAGGCCGGATCAAGGGATCGTTCCGGATCCTCGGGCTGTGGAGCTAGGCTTCGTATGCCCTCCACGTCCCGGCGCAGCTCCTGCGTCGAAATCACAGAGTAAGATACTTGACTTTAAAAAAAAGGTATGGATTGGGTAGATGAACATCCGCTTACCCAGCTCCGAGGGTTATGCATAGAAAATCCATTCAACGGATTCTTGTGGAGGAAGTCCTCCTCTCCCTTGTACAAGCCGGACAGGATCTTTGCCAGATCGGCTGCCGAGCCTAGCCCTTTGCGGCCATGACGGGTGGCGTCATCTTCCCCGTTGAAATCCCACATAGGGTGGCCCCTATATTGGAGTGGCTGCACCCCTCGCATAATGCACGTGGCCATGACTCCAATCATGGTCAATCGAGAATGGGCGATAACCTAATCCGGCCCATCGGATAATGGACGCTCTGTCATCTTCCCGTCGAGGGCTCATGGGCGCCAACTCAGCGTTTCTTCAAGGGAGCATTGTTGAACTCCGGAGGCTGATCCGGACTGGATCCGCAGAGGCGTCCTCCATATAGAACCATTCAAGGCCAGTCTTGGACGCCTTCTTCGGGTGCGGATAGATATCCGGTGCGGCGATGCGCCATATTTCGCTCCGCCCACTTGGTATATCGACCCCTCATGAGAACGGGGTGCGAGACAAAACAATCTCTTCCACAGGGCAAAATGGGGCTTGATGCCCAAGAACAGCTCGCAAAAGCTACGAAGCCCGATGTGCAAAATGGAGGCGGGCGTAAGGTGGTGAAGTTAGAGTCCGTTGAACTCTAGGAGCCCCGGAGAAAGCGGATGTATGGGAAATCCGAGTCCCCTTATTAGATAGGGGACAAAGCATACCCGCTCCCTTTGGAAGGGTTGGGGACGCTCTCTTTGCTTCCCACCCTTGTAGGTGGCCAGTCCGGCTCGAACTGCACCATGAAAGCTGGGGAAGATATCCTCGGTTTGAAGCACCACTAGCTCATTGTGTGGGCCGAGCATCTCCCCAATCTCCTGTCTTAGGGCTGGGAGCGCGAGAGGAGGAGCAGCGTCTCCAAACCATGATGGAATGGATTTTTGTCAGAGGCGCTTCGATGAGAACTTGCGGATGGAGGATGGTGTGAGCTGGATCTAGATCCTCGCCTCTCTGGTAGGCGGTTCGTTCGCACGGCTAGGGGGTAAAATGTAAAAATATCCAAGCCTTTCACATTCGTACGACACGTGGAAGAAGGCCATTATTGGGCGTAGAAGCCAAGGAGCGCAATATTTATAAAGAAGCCGGACACTATTCGATGGGAACATGAAGACTGAAGGAGAACCCGCCTTGCAATGTCAGAAGACAACATGCGCGCGGACTCATCGTCATTGAAAACTGGTTCGAGGGCTATCGAGGAGTTAGGACTAGGGGTGTCCGGATAGCCGAACTATCATCATCGGTCGGACTCCAAGACTATGAAGATAGAAGATTGAAGACTTCGTCCCATGTCCGGATGGGACTTTCCTTGGCGTGGAAGGCAAGCTTGGCGATGCGGATATGTAGATCTCCTACCATTGTAACCGACTCTGTGTAACCCTAACCCTACCCGGTGTCTATATAAACCGGAGGGTTTTAGTCCGTGGGGACGAACAACAATCATACCATAGGCTAGCTTCTAGGGTTTAGCCTCTTTGATCTTGTGGTAGATCCACTCTTGTAACACACATCATCAATATTAATCTAGCAGACGTAGGGTTTTACCTCCATCAAGAGGGCCCGAACCTGGGTAAAACATCGTGTCCCTTGTCTCCTGTTACCATCCGCCTAGACGCACAGTTCGGGACCCCCTACCCGAGATCCGCCGGTTTTGACACCGACACTGGCCACGAAAGCCACTGCCACTTAGGCGCCGTTCGGTGGGCCGGCGCCCTGAGTCGAAGAGGTGGACGTCGTCAATGGATGCATCTCTTCTTCTTGCCTCCTGTAACCAGCACTGCATCGCCTCGTGGCCTCAATGTTTTATTAGTATAGTACTCCCTCCGTTCCCAAATACAAGTCTTTCTAAAGATTCCAGCAAGTGACTACTACATACGGAGCAAAATGAGTGAATCTACACTCTAAGCTATGTCTACATACATCTGTATGCTGTATTCCATTTGAAATAGTATCTAAAAGGCTTATATTTATGAGCGGAGGGAGTATATGGCATTTTTATTCCAAAGAGTAACGTTTTCACTTTGTGAGGTGGGGTCAGCTTGAGCAAACCCACCCGCCCACCCAAGGCTACGAGTTTAGAATTAGAAGAGAGAAACGAGGGAGGAGTGCTAGCTGTAGCACGGACGCTGTTGTCAGATGGGACTCGTGTTTATAGAATAGGAGTACTGAGTGTCGTGGTTCTAAGTCTGACAGTAGAATGGGGGGTAGGTATGGAGAGGCAAGATCCTAGCTATGGAGTAGTTGTATACGCAAGGGATTTACGAGTCAGGCCCTTCTCGGAGGAAGTAATAGCCCTACGTCTCGGAGCCCGGAGGCGGTCGATTTGGATTATATGCGTATGAGTTACTGGGTGCGAACCCTTCTACTGTGGGAGGGGGGGTGGCTTATATAGAGTGCGCCAGACCCGGCCAACCCACGTAGTAGAGGGTTTAAGGTGCGTTAAAGCTAAGCTGCCATCGTAACGCCTTACATAAAGTGTCATTAAGATCATAAAGACTATTTAACTACAGACCATTTGGACACCGAGTGGCTCTTGGACTCCTGGTGGTCGAGTGGGTCTTCATGGTCGAGTGTCTTTGAATCTGTCGAGTGGAAACCTACCAGGTCGACTAGAAGGTTGCTTCTCTTGTGAGTGTCCTTGTGGAGGGTACCTTTGGGCAGGTCTATGACCCTACCCCAGGTACATGGCTTCATCATTATCCCCCGAATGGATCGAGGTTTGAGTGAGGAAGGAGTTGATAATCTTTCCGACCTGTTCTTCGTGTTGTGAGTGCGTCTTACTCTGGATCAACGACCTTTTAGTGATGGCATTGATCCATTCTTCACGTTTGTCGAGTGAACTCCGTGAACCTGAGGATTTCCGAGCGACGGATCGGAGGAAGTCTGTTGTCTGACGAGTTGCTCTGCGGTTAGCGGATTTCGTGGGATCCGAATTTTGGGAAGCGTGCGAAGCGGGGAAAACTGCGGCACTCGGATGGGATAGGACGATGACGCCTCGATCTTCGCACCGCCTTTTTCGCCACGTATCGTGTGTGCGCCTGTTGCGGGATTGTGACGGGATTGCACAGGCCTCTTGGTCAGCCACTCTAGCGGCTCCATATAAAGCGTTGGGCGGAGCATTTTGAACAGTGCAACCCCAATCTTCTCCTCTCTCCGCCTCGAGACCTTCTCGCTGCGCTCTTCGCCTGTCGGCGCCGCAGCTTCGGTACTCGCTTCACGGCGACCATGGTGAAGGAGAAGACCGCAGCCACGAGCGGATGAAGAAGGCGGCGGCGAAGGTCAAGGGGAGAGCGCCCAGTCGGGGCGGATCCTCTTCGCGGTCCAAGCTGCCGCAAGGCTGGGTCCAAGGAGATTGGATCCGCTCGACCATCACCGAGAAGGATCTCACCGATCTGGCCAATGAAGGACTGATCCCCCATGGGTCGGCGAGGCTTCCGGGTACGGAGTGGCAACCGCAGCCTGAAGAGGGTGAGTGTGTCCTTCTGGCCACCCACGTAGATCGGGGGTTTTCTCTGCCGCCAAATCCTTTTTTCCGGGGGTTTTTGAACTTTTTTGGAGCGCAACTCCATCATTTCACTCCAAACTCCATTGTCTATCTTGCTGCTTTCATTTTGCTATGCGAGAACTTCTTGGGTTGTCGACCGCCTTTGAGGTCTCTTCAAGCACATATTTACCGTCGCTCTCGGGCGGTGAAGAAGATGAACCCGAATGACGAGAGGACCCAAGTAATCCAGATGTGTGGGGACTCGGGGTCCGGATGAGGGAAGAGCGCCTTTCCAGCTATGACTCTCCCCGACTCGGTTAGAGGGTGTCAATCGACCTGGTTCTATCGCCAAGACCAACCGGCCTTGAGGCGATCATTGGCTCCCTCCTTTCTCCATGAGTCGAGTGAACAAGCCATCTTCCCCTGAAGGTGTTACGGAGGAGAAGGCCCAAGTAAAGTTGCGATGGAGCGTGTAGTCCAGCTTATTCGCGATGGGGTGACCGGCATGGATCTCTGGAGGTTTTTCTCCGATGGTGTATTCAGCCACTCCAATACCGAGGTCATCCGATGTGGATGTACTGCATGCGGATGATACCACTCGGGTCCATCCGGAGGAGGTCGATGACGCCACGCTTGGAGAAGTGGATGACTGCCATCACAGAAACAAAGACAACCCTCGCGGAGCTAGGAGGATTCCACGGTCGACCAGAGTTACCAACCAGACAAGGTATAACCACTTATCTCCGACTGTGATTCTGCTGCATTCATTCTGTTTTGATGCCAATTCATCGACTGACTTTCGCCTTGTTTTGTTGTCTTCTAGGTCACCACTGAGATGTACTCGGTGCCCAACGGGGCGTAGGAAACAGTCGAAGAAGAAGAAGGAAGTGGAGGTGAAAGTCCGGAGTAATGGGAGTCCAACGGCGAGGAGGATGAGGAGGATGATAGCTCTGATGAGGAGGAGGAGGAGGAGGAAGAGGAGGAAGACGTCGATCCTCCTCGCTCGGAGGGAAGGTCCAAGTTGACGCATGACCCGGCGGCCGGGCGCGGTAAAGCTGTTGTGCCTACTGGGCAGTCGACGAAGCGACCTAGGACAACTTCCCCTGCACCGACTGAGAAACCACCGAAGCAACCTCAAGTGACGTCGTCAAAGCCGACGAAGGCCCTGCCCAAGATGCGAATGGTCATCCCCACCATCTCCGGGTAACCAACAGAACCTTGTATTTCCTTATTCAACATGAGTGAACTTTTGGTCGACTTGATGGTGATCAGCCGATTCTTGAAATCTACTGGCGCCGCTACCTCCGAGACTTCAGCCAAGCACGAAGATCGTGAAATGGAGGATGCTGCCACCTCCAACCTTGGTAAGATCTCCGAGGTTTCTCTTTTAGTCATTTGGAGCTTTTAGTCGATTGGACTTCCATGTTTACTTCTGAATCTTTCTTGTAGTTCCGCCTCACGTCATTAATCTCCCCGATGATGACGAGGAAGCGCCATTGAGGAAGAGGAAGAACAAGAAAGTGCCAGCTGGCAAGGCTGCTCTAGTCGCGGTGATTCTCGAGACGCTGATTTCCGAGGGAGGCAACCCCACTCGGACTTCTGTGTCTTTCATTGTATCACGACAAGTGCCCGACCCACTTCGTCATTGCTGATCCACCATCTCTCTTTGCTATACACCACGTCCGGAAGACCAAGTGAGTGCTTCTAAGGAGGCCATACGCCAGCGAGGATCATGATGGAGCAAGTAAAAGCGGTCCGAGAGGCTAGTCAGTGACCTATGATGCTAGTTCAGCTCTCGAGCAATGTCCAAGTAAGTCAATCGTTGCTTGCTTTGTTAGGATATGCTACACAAATCGCTTCTTTTCCGGAGATTTTCATATCTGTACACCTTTGGGTGGGTATGTCGATTGAACTTTTGTGGGGCACGCTGAGTGCACCCACCGGGTGTAGTCCCCGAGACTTATGGTCGATTGCGGCGATCGGCTATAGTCTGTATCTGTCGAACTTCTTCACTCGACTGGACGGACCAAGTCGAATGGAACCGTAAACCGGTGGGGCACGCTAAGTGCACCCACCGGTGTAGTCCTCGAGACTATGGTCGATCAAGGCAAATCGACTATAGTCTAAAGAACTGTTTTTCTGCGGTGACCGCGGCAATTAGCCATGGTTTTAAAATCATAACCTTTTTGCCTCTTTTGGTCGATTTGGTCGAACCAAATTGGTAAACCGATTAAGAACGCTGAGTGCACCCGTTGGGTGTAGTCCCCGAGACTACTGTCGAATGTTTTGATTCGACTGTAGTCTTAGAAATGCTACTATTTTTCCTTAATCACTCGGAAGTGATCTGTCTTTGATGTCTTTCGTTGGTTGACTCTTTGTAGAAATCTTGCGAGCTTGTGGCTCGCTATCTTGAGATTAGAGAACAAGCAGATCCAGCTTAACCTCGATTTGAAGCTTGCTCAGGAGAATTTGCAGAAGGCAAAGGATGAAGCAAAAGGTATGGCTAGTGAGAATTTTTGACGACTGCCTTTGTTTTTCTGTTCATTCTCAACTATGTTCTCATTGTTGCTTTGCAGATAAACTGGAAGAGACTTTGAAGAAGAAGGACCTTGACCTTGCAGAGGCACAGAAGGCGGCTTTGGAGAAAACAAAGCTCGCTGAAGAGAAGCTTGCCTCTGTCGACAAACTTGAAGATGAAAATGCCAAGATGAAAGCCGCTCTTGACGCGGCTAACAAGGAAGTTAGTTGACTGAAGAACGACAAGATTGTTCTTTCTGACAAGGCTGGCCAACTGGCGGGGAAGCGAAACGACCTGGAGATTTATCTTGGAGGGCTCGCCAAGAAGCTGTTTCTCATGCTTGAAGGTAATCTCTTTTATCCATTGTCTTGCTCTCACCGGCTCATCACACGATCGTTATTTTGAGTCTGAAGCGTGTTTTCGAATTCTGCCAAAACTTTGAAGAAGAAACGGTCAGTGGAAACCAGCTTGGGCGCCATCAACTCTCGTGAAGGACGAAGCTGCTATGAATGTGCTCATTGGAGTCTCGCGTTGCTAAGCGTGGTGGACTATCTTGCTTTCGTGAAAGTTGCGGTGTCGCGGATCGACTCGACTCTCGGCCGAAATGCAGACTCTTGAGAATGATCTTGAATCCACGATGACTCGGTGAATGAGATTCCAAGTCGAGTGCAGGAATGGAAAAAGTCTTACGCGGTGTGGTCTTGATGTTGCTCTATCTACGGTTCGTGTCCACTGCAAAGAAGCGCAAGAGGACAAGCTGATGTCTCTCAAGGTTGCCAATACCAGGAAGCACGACTTCAGATCTTTCATCGAGACTTTCATCGCTGCTGCTACCCGTATTGCCGACGGAATCGACCTCGACCAGTTTGTTGCACCTTCCAGTCCTCCGCCGGAGGAGTAAAAAACTTCTAAGTCCCACTTCAAATTTTCCTCGGAATGCCGAGTGGTTTTTGTAACCGATAAACTTTAACAGGCTTGATGCTCGAGCACCTTTGGATCCGTAGGACGTTTATCCGAACTTGATTTTTCCTTTAACATGCTTTGTTTGCCTTCGAGAGAACTTTATCCCTCATTCGGAAGATATTCCGTTGAAATTCCAGTCGACTTGTGCTTCATCTATCCTGCAGGTAGAGATGGAACACAAACTGCGACTGAACTTGTCGTCCTTGCGGATTTGGATGAACCGTACGTTGTACTTGTGGCGAAGCTCTGAAGGAGGAGGTAGCAGTCGACCTGCACCTCGTCGTCCTTGCGGATTGGGATGGACCGCACGTTGTACTTGTGGCGAAGCTCCGAAGGAGAAGGTAACGGTCGACCTGCACCTCGTCGTCCTTATGGATTGGGATGAATTCCTTACTTAGGCGAGCACTGGGCTGCAGCTAGGCCTCCGAGTGGGAGGTTTGCTCTCCACTTTCGGTAGGATTTGTATTACTTAGGCGAGCACTTGGCTGCAGCTAAGCCTCCGAGTGGGAGGTTTGCTCTCCACTCGGTAGGATTTTTATTACTTAGGCGAGCATTGTGCTGCAACTAAGCCTCCGAGTGGGAGGTTTGCTCTCCACTCGGTAGGATTTCTATTTCTTAGGTGAGCGTTGGGCTGCAGCTAAGCCCCCGAGTGGGAGGTTTGCTCACCACTCGGTAGGATTTCTATTTCTTAGGCGAGCTACTGGATCAGCTAAGCCCCCGAGTGGGAGGTTTGCTCTCCACTCGGTAGGATTTCTATTACTTAGGCGAGCACTGGGCTGCAGCTAAGCCCCCGAGTGGGAGGTTTGCTCTCCACTCGGTAGGATTTTTATTATTTTGGATGTTAAGGTGAATCCTTGGGCTGTTGTAAGCCCCCGAGTGGGAGGCTGGCTCGTCACTCGGTAGGATTTTGAATACTTAGGCGAGTACTTGGACTGCAGCTAAGCCTCCGAGTGGGAGGCTGACTCGCCACTCGGTAGGATTTTGAATACTTAGGCGAGTACTTGGACTGCAGCTAAGCCTCCGAGTGGGAGGCTGGCTCGCCACTCGGTAGGATTTTGAATACTTAGGCGAGTGCTTAGACTGCAGCTAAGCCTCCGAGTGGGAGGCTGGCTCGCCACTCGGTAGGATTTTGAATACTTAGGCGAGTGCTTAGACTACAGCTAAGCCTCCGAGTGGGAGGCTGGCTCGCCACTCGGTAGGATTTTGAATACTTAGGCGAAGCGGATTCGCAGCTAAGCCCCTGAGTGAGAGACTGGCTCGCACTCGGAAAGGATTTTTTTTACAAACTTAGGCGAATCGGATTCGCAACTAAGCCACCCATCGGGGAAATTTAGACAAAAAGTAATAACAATCATGGGAAAATTATAACATTCTTGTCTTAGATAAACAAACTACAAAAGTACTCTTATTACATCTCAACCGAGTGAGTTTTAAGTGTAAAAGGGGCGGAGCAGCTCCGCGTTCCAAGCTCGAGGCTCGTCGATCTGGCGATCAACGTTGTAGAGATGATATGCTCCATTGTGGAGGACTCTTGTGACTATGAAGGGACCTTCCCAAGTGGGGGCGAGCTTCTGTGGTTTTTGTTGATCCACTCGGAGGACCAAATCTCCCTCTTGGAAGGCTCGACTCTTCACATTTCTGGCATGGAATCGACGCAAGTATTGCTGATAGATGGTCGAGCGGATCAGGGCCATTTCTCTCTCCTCTTCCAAGAGGTCGACTGCATCTTGCCGGGCTTGTTCCGCTTCTTCCTCAGAGTATAGCTCGATTCGAGGCGCATTGTGAAGCAGGTCACTCGGCGAACTGCTTCAGCTCCATAGACCGGGAAGAATGGAGTTCTCCCGGTCGACCGATTAGGAGTGGTCCTCAATCCCGAGAATCGATGGAAGTTCGTCGACCCAAGCTCCTGCTGCGTGTTTGAGATCACGCATCAGCCGTGGTTTCAACCCTTTGAGAATGAGGCCGTTTGCACGTTCTGCTTGTCCATTCGACTGAGGATGAGCCACTGAAGCATAGTCGACCCGCGTGCCTTGAGAGGCGCAGAAGGCTTTGAAATTGTCATTATTGAAGTTTGACCCATTGTCAGTGATGATGCTATGTGGAACACCATATCTGAATATTAACTCTCTGATGAAACTGATAGCAGTGCATGCATCGAGGTTCTTGATGGGCTTAGCTTCGATCCACTCGGTGAACTTGTCGACTGCTACTAGCAAATGAGTGAAGCCGCTTCTGCCAGTTCTCAACGGTCCAATCATGTCCAATCCCCAAACAGCGAAGGGCCAGACGAGTGGAATGGTCTTCAAGGCTGAGGCGGGATTGTGCGACATGTTGGAATAGAACTGACATCCTTCACACTTGTCAACTATTTCTTTTGCCATTTCATTTGCTTTCGGCCAGTAAAATCCCGCTCGGTATGCTTTAGCCACAATGGTCCGAGAGGTCGCATGATGGCCACAGGTCCCCGAGTGGATATCCTCAAGAATTATCTGACCTTCTTCTGGCGTGATACACTTCTGGCCGACTCCAGTCACGCTTTCTCTGAACAACTGTCCCTTGATCACTGTAAAGGCCTTGGATCGTCGGATGATCTGTCGTGCCTCTTCTTCATTCTCTGGGAGCTCTTTCCTTAGGATATATGCGATGTACGGCCTTTATCGATCGGGAGTGATGACCACCACTTCCATAATTAGGTCGACCACGGCTGGGACCTCAACTTCAGTCGGATCATTAGCACTCTTTTGCTGCGGGGCTTCTTCCGTGAAAGGATCCTCCTGTACTGAAGGTGCATGAATGTGCTCCAAAAATACATTACTGGGAATGGATTCCCTTTTGGATCCTATCTTCGCCAAATCATACGCAACTTGATTTTTCAGTCGGGGTATATGATGAAGCTCTAACCCCTCGAATTTCTTCTCCAGCTTTCTCACTGCATTACAATAACTTTGTAGCCATGGGCTTCTGACATCCCACTCCTTCATCACTTGATTAACAACCAGATCTGAGTCGCCGTAGACCATAAGACGACGGACGCCGAGTGAAATGGCCATGCGCAACCAATACAGGATTGCTTCATATTCTGCTTCGTTGTTGGAAGAATCAAAGTGAATCTGGAGAACATACTAGAGCCTATCTCCTCGGGGGGAAACCAATACAACCCCTGCACCAGAACCGTTCAGCATCTTGGAATCGTCAAAAAACATAGTCCAGTGTTTCGAGTGAACTTGAGTCGGAAGTTGCTGCTCGGTCCACTCGGCGAGGAAATCTGCTATTGCTTGGGACTTGATGGCTTTCTTTGCCTCGAATTTGATATCAAGGGGAAGGAGTTCAATCGCCCATTTTGCCACTCGACCAGTTGCATCTATGTTATGAAGAATTTCTGACAAAGGCGTCGCCGACGATCGTAATGGAATGATCGAGAAATAATGAGCAACCTTCTTCGTGGTCATATAGATCCCATAAACAAGCTCGATAGTGAGGGTATCTTTGTTTTGATGGGGTCAAGACTTGAAAGAAAATAAACCGGGCGTTGAACTTTGAAGGCTTTTCCTTCTTCTTCCGCTCGACCGTAAATGCAGATCTGACGACTTGTCCGATGGCTGCAATGTAAAGCAGCAAAGGCTCTTTGCTGATTGGAGCAGCAAGCACCGGAGGTGGAGAGCGAGCTTTGAGCTCGCAAACGCTGCATCAGCTTCTAAAGTCCACTCGAACTTGTCCGACTTCTTCATCGATCGGTAAAGAGGCAATGCCTTTTCACAGAGGCGAGAGATGAATCGACTTAAAGCGCCAAGCATCCGATGAAGTTTACGGACATCGTGCACACGCATACAGGCGCTTCATTCGGAGTATGGTGCCAACCTTTTGCAGGTTAGCATCGATTCCTCGCTCGAAATGAGAAAACCGAGTAACTTTCCACCGGGAACTCCAAATGTACACTTTGATGGGTTAAGCTTGATATCATACCTCCGAGATTGGCGAATGTTTCAGCAAGGTCACCAACAGGTCGGAACCCTTTCGTGACTTGACCACTATATCATCCATGTACGCTTCCACATTCCGACTGATTTGAGTGAGCAAACACTTACGAATCATCCTCATGAATGTGGCTCCGGCATTCTTGAGACCGAATGTCATGGTGACATAACGAAGCACCGAATTGAGTGATGAACGCTGTTTTAATCTCATCGGGTCCATACAGACGGATCTGATGGTACCGGAATAGGCGTCTAAAAATACAACCTCTCACATCCCGCAGCTTGAGTCGACTATTTGGTCGATGCGAGGAAGAGGAATGATCTTTCGGGCAGGCCCGATTGATATGCTTGAAATCGATGCACATGCGCAACGACTTGTCCTTCTTGGGGACCATGACGACATTGGCGAGCCACTCGGAGTGGTAGATCTCTCGGATGAACTCTGCTGCTAAGAGCCGAGCCACCTCCTCTTCAATGGCCTTTCTCTTCTGGACGGCGGACCGCCGAAGATACTCTTTAACCGGTTTGAATTTTGGGTCAACTTGTAGGCGATGCTCAGCCAGCCCCACAGGAACACCGGCATGTCGTGAGGCTTCCATGCAAAGATGTCCCAGTTCTCACGGAGGAACTGGATGAGCGCTTCTTCCTATTTTGCCTCGAGTGTTGTTGAGATGTTGGTCAGAGCAGCATTGGGATCGGTCGGGTGAATGTGAACTTGTTTCGTCTCACTAGTCGACTGAAATGCTGACTCCGTAGCAGGCTTCTTAGTTCGCAACAAATCACTCGGATCTGCAGTTTTCTGATACTCGTGTAGCTCTACCACTGCCAACTGAGCATCGGCGATCTTAGAGCCTTTCTGGAAGCACTCTTCTGCTTTCTTCCGATTGCCCGTGACAGTGATCACGCCTTTGGGACCAGGCATCTTCAATTTAAGATACACGTAACATGGTCGGGCCATGAAACGTGCATAAGCTGGCCTTCCCAGGATAGCGTGATAAGCGCTCTGGAAATCCACGACCTCAAAGGTCAACTTTTCTTTCCGGAAATGCTTCGAATCACCAAAAACTACATCAAGAGCAATTTGGCCGAGTGATTCAACCTTCTTTCCAGGAATGACTCTCCGGAAGCTCATGTTACTGGTACTGAGTCTGGACATCGGAATGCCCATCCCTTTCAACGTCTCCGCGTATAATATGTTCAAGCCACTACCACCATCCATCAGGACTTTGGTCAGTCGAGTGCCCTCAACAACTGGGTCGACCACCAATGCTTGCCTCCCAGGGGTGGCAATGTGCGTTGGGTGATCAGACTGGTCGAATGTGATGGCGGTCTAGGACCATTTCAGATAATTGGGAGTCGCCGGAGCAACCAAGTTCACTTCTCGATTGATAACCTTCAATCGACTTTTGCTTTTGACGTCAGCAAAAATCATCAGGGTGGAATTGACCTAGGGATATCCACCATCACTGTCATCTCTGTCCTCAACTTTGTCTGTTTCCTTATCCTTATCCTTGAGCTGTTTCCCTTGGAACTGTTGAATCAAGAGCCGACACTATCGAGTGGTATGTTTCGGGTAAATGAGTTTACCCTCTTCATCTTTCTTTGTATGAATATGACATGGCAAATCCAACACGTCGTTTCCATCCTGGTCTTTCACCTTCTTGGGGTTCCAAGGACACTTGGGTTTCCCTTGAACTTTCACAGGGTCACGGCCAAGGCCTCTCCAGAGCGGTTGGCTTCGGCTTTGCGCTACGCTTCCATTGGAATTTCCTCCGCCCGGCCTCATTGGCGGCCGATTTATATTTACCACTCCGGAGCCGATCCTCTTCTTCACCATTTGCATACTTGGTGGCAATCTCCATCATCCGACTCAGGGTCATATCTCCGGTTCGACCAAATTTCAAACTCAACTCTCTGTTCTTGACTCCTTCTTTGAAGGCACAGATCGCTTTGGTGATCGAATACATTCTCAACTGTGTGGTGCAAAGTGATCCACCTCTGGATATAATCTCTCAAAGTTTCACTCGACTTTTTGCACACACGATCGCAACTCATTAATCCTGCTTTGGTCATTTGCAAGTTCCTTCAAATGTCCTGACAAACACTCGGGCAAGATCTTCCCAAGTGTGAATACTGCTGGGTGCCAACTGATTCAGCCACGCCCTGGCTCAACCCTCCAACATAAGAGGCAAATGCTTCATGGCTACTTCATCGTTGCCGCCGCCGATCTGAACAGCCACTCGGTAATCTTCAAGCCAAGTATCAGGCTTGGATTCACCAGTGAACTTACTGACTCCAGTCGCCAACCTGAAGTTGGGAGGAATTACCGTGGCTCTGATGGCTCTGCTGAAACACTCTGGTCCGGAGACATGAACTCTGCTGCTGGAAGGAACATCTCTATCATGGCCGTCTCGGTGAGCTCTGTTCCTGTCGACCAAACCTTGAACGATAATAGATCTCGCCTCAAAGCCTGGTTCCACAGGGGTCGATTGGAACTCTTCGCCCAAAGACTTTGTCTTTGGCGTATGTAAATCCTGCTGCCGAGGAGCGTATGATCCACCCCTTGGGGAGGAGTGGGCACTCGGCGTCGATTGTTGCGATCGAATCGGTGCTCATCTTTCGCGGCCCTTGTATTGATCATCACGCCGGCCCCCACGTTCCTCACGCCTCGGGGGCGATCTCGGACTATGGGCCGACTGGACTGAATTCGCAGCGACGGATCGACTGTGAACCCTGTTCCGCGACTGGGATACAACTGAGTTTTGATCTTCTGTCGCCCGGAGCAGATCCTCGATTTCTTGCAAACCTCTACCCGCCTCGACCGGGAAGGCTGAATTGACTTCTGCTATACAAAGCGGCTGCTAAATTCTGAATCGGAGTTCGATATACCTGAGTTGGCGGTTGAAAGAGTGGCGTCCTTTGGATTCTGGAACCCTTGGTTGCGTGCGCTCGTCGAGTACTCGCTGAAGATTCTCCAGTCGAGTGCGCTCAGCCAGGTTGGCCAAGCGCGCATCCTCCAAGGCACGAGCCTCGGGGGTTTCTCCAACGATAGGAGTGTGAAGTGCATCCATGTTCCGACGGTGAAGCTCCTCCCTCTGGAGCGAAGTGAGGGGCTCGGGCAGGTACTCTTCGTGGGCTTGCTCCGGATCGCCTCCACCGTCACCTCCGTTGGTGCGGGTGAATCCGGGGACTGCATGGTCCATCCACCATCGAGAACCTCTGCCGCCGGCTCCTTTGCTACTCGTGATTCGGACGCAGATCTCTGCGGAACCGGTCGGCGGTCGAACAGGCCGTAGAGAGTTTCGTCGGGCTCGATCGCCGCGACTTGGGGGGTGGCTGGTGGCGGGCCACTTGCATGCCTCACCCACCGTTGAAGCCTCGACCGGCCGAACAGCTTGTGCCGGTGGGAGGCCCAGGAGTGTGGCGCAGAGCCGACCTATACTTTGGGTCGACGGTTTCCTTGAGGAGGGCCTTGGACACCTGCAGCGTGAAAGTCACGTCGCCCAGGACGGGAGCGCGTCGGCGTCAGTGGAGCCTCCTGAAGCCAAGCGGAGTCGTCGGCGTGAGCGTGGCGCACCGAGACGGATCTCGTGGCCGTCGACCAGAACTCCACCTGAAACCATGATGTAGGAAATCGAAAGAATCCCAACTTCTCCAACAAATCGCTAGAACACCTGCCCCACAATGGGCGCCAACTGTCGTGGTTCTAAGTCTGACAGTAGAATGGGGGTAGGTATGGAGAGGCAAGATCCTAGCTATGGAGTAGTTGTATACACAAGGGATTTACGAGTTCAGGCCCTTCTCGGAGGAAGTAATAGCCCTACGTCTCGGAGCCCGGAGGCGGTCGACTGGATTATATGCGTATGTGTTACAGGGGTGCGAACCCTTCTACCTGTGGAGGGGGTGGCTTATATAGAGTGCGCCAGGACCCCAGCCAGCCCACGTAGTAGAGGGTTTAAGGTACGTTAAAGCTAAGCGTTACTGGTAACGCCTTACATAAAGTGTCATTAAGATCATAAAGACTATTTAACTACAGACCGTTTGGACACCGAGTGGCTCTTGGACTCCTGGTGGTCGAGTGGGTCTTCATGGTCGAGTGTCTTTGAATGCATCGGTGGAAACCTACCAGGTCGTAGGAAGGCTGCTTCTCTTGCGAGTGTCCTTGTGGAGGGTACCTTTGGGCAGGTCTATGACCCTACCCCAGGTACATGGCTTCATCACTGAGCACTCGTGCCTCTTTTTTTTGAGGGAAAAATTAGTCGTATGTCTAGTACCACTAGTTGGGTGCGTGCGACCTATAGTTGTCATTACTTTAGGTCTCCTTTTCGAACCGCGGCTATGCTTCACAGTACATATTATTTCACGCATTTATCCTCCTATATGTACTCCTAGGATATTTCCACGTGCTCCCATTCGCCGACATGTGGGACATAGAGCATCTGGGTCGTAGTGCATGCACGACTCGGAGCATATGCTGGGGTATTGTACATTTCAGACCTCACGAATTACATGCAAACCCCCCGCAAAAGAATAAATAAATGAATGAATTACTACATGAAACTGGATTATTTTCGTGGAAACCGAAGCACGCTCATTAAATTTTGGACATAACACGTTTATAAAAAATGACCGGACCGAAACCAATCTAAGGGCCTCTTTGATTTTTCCCGCAAAAGAAAGGGCCTCTTTGATTCGCAGGATACTGAAAAACACAGGAATGGGGAAAGTATGATGGCGATGAACCGAGACGACGAGAACTCTAACTCAGTTAGAGGTTAGAGTTAGATTCTAACCCTGAACTAACTCTAAACCAAAGAGGTGTATGGACGGCAGGGTTAGATTGACAATAAATGCTCTATCTCAATCATTTGACTACTTTGGACCCTATTTCCCGCCGGATTTGGAGGGTGCTTGGATACGTTTTAGTTCCATGACTAAAAGTAGTGGGACTAAAACTTGCTAGCCTCACCCATGCTTGGATCCAAATAATAAAGAGACTAAAATCAAGTTAATGAGCATTTATTATCCTCCAAACCCTCCAATCCAAAACTCGCCTGTGTTAAAGGAGAGGAGTTAAATGAGGAGAGAGAGGACTAATCCACATTTTAGTAGGGGTACCCCTGACTAAAAAATTTTAGTCTCAAGACTAGTTTTAGCCCCTCTTAGTCAGGGGTGCTTGGAACTTTAGCCTCTTAAAGAGACTATTTTTAGTCAAACTAAAATAAGTCCCTTGGATCCAAGCACCCTCTTGGTGTGGCCGGCTCTTCTGTGGCCTCCTCCCGCTCACAATTGACATAAACGAACCATCTATACAAATAAAGCATGCAAAACATGATAATTTTTACTTTGTCCATACAAATGAGATATCCCACTTAAACATACAAGTCGTCATTCAAGCTTCACAAAATAAAAAAACACTTCATGAAACAAAGAATGAGCTAACTCATCACGGAAGTCATTCACGATAGGGAGGGAGCCCGGAGCCACTCACGCACCAAGGGAGGAGCTCGCCATCGTCGCTCTGGAGGAAGGCTCTGTAGAGCCCAAGCCCCGGGAACCCCTCCGACGCCGGCCCTTGCGAGTTAAGGTCGACACAGGCATGGGTAGCAGGGCCGCTTGCCTTGTTGGGAACTTAATCTTTGGGCCTCTAGAAATAATGCAAGCCTGTAACTAAAATACCTAGAAAGGTGAACTAAATCTTTGGGCCTCTAGAATAATGCAAGCCTAAAACTGAAATACCTAGAAAGGTGAACTGAATCATTGGGCCTCTAGAAATAATGCAAGCCTGAAAGTGAAATACCTAGAAAGGTGAACTGAATCTTTGGGCCTCTAGAAATAATGCAAGCCTGAAACTGAAATACCTAGAAAGGTGAACTGAATCTTTGGGCCTCTAGAAAAATTAAAGACAGAAATTGAAATAACTATAAAAGTGAACTCAATCTATGTGCCTCTAGAAATAATGCAAGCCTGAAATTGAAATACCTAGAAAGGTGACCTGAATCTTTGGGTCTCTAGAAAGATTTATTACGTCCTCAAGCAGCATCAAACAATTCCATGCGTGCACCACAAATCTATACCATGTTTGATCAGGATCTACTTTTCCAAATCAGAATTAGTGCTAGAGCAAGCAAGATCAATGATATGGCCGTGAGACAGAGAAGGAACGAACAAACTAACCCCTCTCGCGACCTCCCTGGTAGATGCGCCACCACCACGCACGACAGAGGGAGAAAAACGACTGGTGAAGGGGGAGCGGGGCGACCTTTGAAGGCCGGAGGGAGAGGGCGGCCGGAGTAGGGCGACGGAGGCCGGAAGGAGAGGGCGGCCGGAGGAGAGAAAGGGCGAGCGGCCCTACGGGGAACAGAGATGAGTCGTGCGAGAGGGAGGGGAGAGATCTGGTGCGGGCAGGGGAGATTTTTTTAGTTATCTTTTAGTGGGACCGAGGATAACTAACCCAATTAGAACCTCTCCACCGGGCTAGTTTTTTTAGCTAGGTTAGAGCAAACTAGCTCAAACTAACCCCTCTTGTTTCGATAATTTGCGGTTATTTCAACCCAAACTAGCTCTAACTCAGGGATCCAAACAAAGAGGAGTGTTACTGTACATGCTACAGTGTGGACCGTAGCACATTGTTTTTTATGGCCATATCACCACATTGTTTTCTAGTGCTGGTTCACTGGGCTACCATGGTTCACACTGCTGGTTCACTGGCTACCATGGTTCGCACTCCTCCGACCTGAGTAGTACTCCCTCCATTCCTAAATATAAGTCTTCGTAGATATTTCACTGTGGACCACATACAGATGTATATAGATGCATTTTATGTGTAGATTCACTCATTTTTCTCCGTATGTGGTCCATAGTGAAATCTCTCCAAAGACTTATATTTAGGAATGGAGGGAATAGTATAGTACTAGTATATACCGCATCATTCTTTGCTCCTTCTTACTACTCCGACATGTGGGAGAGCCAGCATCCTGGTCGACGTGTCATGCACCAGATTAGAGCGCGGAACGGAAGGGGGGCATCGCCCCGGTCGGAGCACCGGTAATTCATGACTATAGTGAGTGGTCATATCACAAGTATTTCCGGCAGTAACGCGCTGTCAAATCACACAGCCCCACTCGCTCACCCTCCTCGCCTCTCTGTCAAACCGCCTACCCAAAAACTGCCGCGCGTACTACCCGGGAAAAGCCCCGCCCTCAACTTTTAACTACGCGAAAATAGTTCGAGCTTGTTCGTTCTATATAAATACTGATTACTTGTATGTTTATTCACCGTGGGGTTGTTCAATGAATGGAGGCGGGGAGCACAAGTGAACAACCTTTGTAGTACTACTAGTAGTAAGTAGGAGTCGTCTGATAGTCACCTTAAATAGAGAGTTTCTTTTCTTTAATGCCACGTACACAAATTGAAACGCTTGTTGTGGAGAAAAAAGATAATCACTCCACTATATATGGACGCAGGGGCCTGAGCGCTTGCTTTACTAGGGTTGCTCTCTTCATTCTCTCATCCTCTCCAGATATAAACAAGACAGCGGTAGCGACATTTTCTCTCTGCTCACCACTGGTTATAGATCCGAACGGATCCCTTCGCCCGGTGTGTGTAGAGGACTAAAAGGTGCATCGTTCACGCGGTCATCGCGGCCGAGGGATGAAACCCATAGCTGTCGGAGGGGCCCGATCCTCTGCCCGTGCCGTTCTCTCCGACACAGCGCCGGCTCGGGAGGTCCTCCGACCCTTCTTCCTCCCTGCCGTATTGTCCGCAGATCCGACCTGCCGCCGCCGACATCTAGGCGACCCTCAGGTATAAGTTCTTGAAGCGGCCTTGCTCTACGCCCCAGCTCCCCACGTGCGCATGTGCATCTTTTCTACTCCCATCGGCTCTTCCAAAGCCACCTAAATTTTTAGTATTATTAGAGGTAAAGCTACTTCATGCATTCAAATCTAGGGCTTTGTTCAAACAACGAAGAAAGGGGGAAAGTTGTAGCATGAATCTAGGACTTGATTCAAAGAGGAAATAATATGGTGAAAGTAGTAGAGACGGATACCTAACCGGTCTCTTGGTTGAAAAGGAATAATGGGAAAACGCAGTACAAACTGGATAAGGAACATATCTATTATTGGTTAAAAAAGGATAGAAAGTGGCGGTTTGGTGGACAAGTCAGCGAGTATGTCGAGGATTAGATTTGCTGCCATCACATAGTAAAAGGTCTCGAGGATTAGATTTGCTGCCCTCACATAGTAAAGGTCTTAGGATTAGATTTGCTTCCCTCACATATTAAAGGTCTCAGGATTAGATTTGCTGCCCTCACATAGTAAAAGGTCTCCAGGATTAGATTTGCTGCCCTCACATAGTAAAAGGTCTCCAGGATTAGATTTGCTGCCCTCACATAGTACAAGGTCTCCAGGATTAGGTTTGCCCTCACATAGCATGAACAAACTCGGCATCACCACTTTATGCCTCCTTGTAGGTACATTGTGCTGATGCGTCCACTATCGCATGTCCTTATACCAACCTTTTGCTGTTATTAATGTAAGGCGCATGTAAAATGAAGCGATCACTGCTGTTACCTTAAGGACATGTCTAAACAGTGTTATTGTTAATCTAATGCCTCCAGTGATAAGATGCAATTAAATTGTGTTACAAATGGCACTCATGCTGTTTTCCCCAGTATGATAAGTAAGTTGCTCCTTTACGCTGTTGAGTGTCCTGGTGTCCCCACGGTCCCATGCCCTTAAACCAACTCTTTAGCTGTTGTTGATTTCTGTATACGGTAAACAAGCAATGCCACCATTAAAGTAATCCCATATTTGAGGAATCTCATTGTTGACCGTAATGCTTCTGGTAACATGAAGCATTGCTGCCGTTTTAAAATTTCTACCGTCCTTGCGTGATTGCCATGAACATAATTAAGATGCTTCTTTTCATTTTGTATATGTTTCGTATATTCTTATTGACCAGCAACGGTTTACTTTGTATCTTTTTGTGCAGATAGGGATATCCATTTCACCTTGTTGCTATTGTGACCTTTTGGTGAACTGCATAAAACACTTTTTTTGGAATGAGTGTCTTGTGCAGTTCAACTAAAATGTCACGTGGGCAACATCTCTCAATTTTGGTGGAACTGCACAAAATGGTGATTGGAGTTTCAAAATCTCCGTCAAGTTTCTTTGGTAATCTCGTGCAACATTTTATTAGCCTTTGCAAGATGGAGCCGTCCTTTGTCACCACAATGGCACTTTATTTTAGTGGAACTGCACAAAGGATAAGAAAATTATAGTTGCACCTTACATGAGCCGGACAGCCAACCTTAATGTTCCTCAATTTTAGTGCAACTACTAAAGAAGAACACCTTGACTCACAAGAACAAGTACTTCTTGCTAGCTGAATGATGCAATCTTTGCTTCATTTAAATTGAAGCTATGAAAAAAGGCGCATGAATTGAATCATGGAACTCCAGGCAGACCTCATCCAAGTAGAGCTGGAGGTTGAGTTCAAGGAGGCCGCTATTAAAGCGAAATCATGCTCTCCTGTCTCCTTGTTTGTGTTGTGCAAACATGTTGTGCAAACATGTTGTGCAAACAGGAATACTCAACTACAGATGTTGTGACGGTCAAGAGCATTCGCCAAGTTCTTCGATTGTATGACATGGCTAGCCAAGATGGATTTAATCCCGATATTCACTTTATCAAAAGGCTCAAATGGGTTGGTTCTGAATCTTGCAAGCTAGGAATCAGTGAGATGTGTAGGCATCTTTCTTGTACTTATTATTTGAATCTTATTTGTTGGTTACGAATCTTGCAATTTGGGAATCAATGAGATGTGTAGGCATCTTTGTTGTACTTATTATTTGGATCTTATTTGTTGGTTCTAAATCTTGCAAGTCGGGAATCAATGAGATGTGTAGGCATCTTTGTTGTACTTATTATTTGGATCTTATTTGTTGGTTCTGAATCTTGCAAGCTAGGAAACACGGCATGATGATGCAGAGGACAACAAGCATAACAAACAGTTCAAACTTGGTAGTATTATCTTTGTGAAAGTGCGACAAATGTGTTGATCGTAATGCGTCACGAGAATAATAATTCTAATTGTTGTGCATGTTGATCCTGGCAGCCTTTGATAGAACGAGCGAATGCATTGCTTGTTTTAAGTATAAATTTCTATTAAAGCTAATTAAATTTAAGTAAAGTGACCGCTAACTCCTGTTATTACAGTACCAATGCAGACCCGCTCGTGAACCGGCATGTGGCCGAGGGTGCATCTTCTGTCGGGTGTGCATCGGACGAGGGAGAGGTAGTAATTGTTGTCGCCTGTACACACTCAGCTTACTGTTGAATCCAGTTCCCCAAGAGCTGAAAAATGAACTGCTGCCGTCGCCTACACACTCGTTCACTCGGAGAGACTCCAATGGCGATCCGAGGGGTGAGCTTCTTGGATATGGACTTGACAAGGAGTTCCCCTTGAGTTCGCCGTTCAGTCCTATGGCTGCACCAAGTTGAATGTGATGTACACCAACGATACGGACTCGGTGAAGCTCTGCCTGCGCCTCGGTCCTATGGCTGCACCGAGTTACGGAGCATTCGCCCGTTTCATCGGCGGCATTTGCACCTTCGCTACGGTGGAGAGAAGGAAGAACGCGACGATTCGCCATCACGGTGCAACAAGCTTGTCGACAGCCAGAAGCAATACAAGATCATCAGCAATGGGCAGGAGAAGGACTCCATGGTTGACCTCGCTGAGACCATCATCGACCCCTGATACGCCAACATGAAAGAAGACGACCTAAACACGTGGGAGGTACCTCTGAATCTAGCCTACATAACCTACGCGGCCAGGGCGCATACGCATGCTACGACATGTACAGGCAGATCTTGGACATGAGGGCGTATACGCTTCCCAGAACCGACGAGTACACGGACAGCCGCAACATCATGATCAAGCGTGCGGGAAGGTCTAGATGTTGTACTTTATCTTTATAAGCACCTTTATCATATGAGTGTTTCATGCATTAGCCTATGTGCCGTCATTATCTGTTTTATGCGAAATATTTCTTTTAAGAACCCATTAACCTGATAGCTTTTTTAGTGGCTATTTGCTTATGTATGTAAACTAGTTCACTTGTTCGTAAAAAAACTAGTTCACTCGGTTGCCGTGCTTTGAATCTCCTTCCTCCCAACATATTCCCCTCCTCAGGTGGACCCAAAGGTCTCTGAATTTTCTCCCACTTTCTTTTTCGATGTAAAATGAGTTTTCTCGAGTACTTTCCCCTAGAACCAACTCAACTGTCCCACGTCTAGCCTAACAAATAATAATACCCCACGTACTATTAACTCATCAAAATAAAATGATATTTTATTTCCTAAGTTGAAAGTTCTTACAGAATAATAATAATAATTGTTTATATATAACTTGCCAAGTTAACTCCTAGTGATTGCGTACATAAGCTTGTAAAGATTTTCTTGACGATGCAATCATGTGTTTATGTTTTTATAACATTTCTCCGTCTAGCCCAACATGATATTTTCACCCAGCCCAGCAAGTCCGCGGATTTAGAAAAATGCAAATGGGATTTAAGCGGGCTGCATAGATGCTACATCATTGTTTCACCCAGCCCACCAAATGGACTAAAAACAAATGGGTGGCTGACATGTGGGCGATGGGTCGAAACCTAAGAAGGCATTGGATTTACATCCAACGGCCGACATTCTTCTTCAATCTCTCCTCTTCTTCCCCAGCATTGCGGAACACTTTGCTCCAGCCTTGAAATTCAAATGGCGTTGTTTTGCGCTCCTCAGCGAAACGCTACCCCGCCGACGGCCAGGCCATCCCTCCACTCCGCACCTCCTGTTATTCTCTGCCGAGTGTAGGCCCACCCCACACCCGAACTAGTCAAGTTTCCCACTCCTCTCCGTCTGCGACTCCACTACCGCGTCTTCCCCATCTCCGGGTCATTCCAGTCTGGGGCCTCGCCATCGTACACCGCCTCGGTGCGCTTTCGGCCTTGGCGTGGTCAACTTATCTGAGAGTCATCGAGAAGAGGACTATGCGTGGAGAGCTCGACGGTTGGGACCCACGAGGTCCATGGTATACGCAAGGAAAGTTCCTCCTAATTACGCACTCTACGTGCCTTTGTACATGGGAAGGGCTTACGTATTTCATGAAAAAACATTCCCCACGGCAGTCGGACCCACCAGCTATATCTTCGCACGCAAGGAAGTGCCTCCTTATTACGCACCAAAAATAAATACCCCTGCTAGCTGGGACCCACCATAGTGGGTGGCTGACTTAATGGGCCTACTAAGTTGACGAGGACGGAGGGCTTTGTCAACTTAGTCAATATGAACGATTCTAGCTCCAGTGATGGTACGATGTCCATCCAACGGCCATAGTGCTTCTTCAACCTCTGGTCTTCTTGCTCCAGCCGCCCAAAGTAGCGCCGGTCGTGCCGCGTGCTCCTGCCTCGCGTGGCCGGCTGTGATGCCGCGGAGGCCTCACCGCCCCCTACTACTCCCACCGCTGGCCCAGGGTATCCCTCTACTCACCCACACCCCCCTGTTATTCTGCGGCAACGGCAGCCTCACGCCGCAGCCAAACCAGTGAACCCTCGTACTCCTCTCCGCGTGGGCATCCACTGTCGTGTCTTCCCCGGCTCCGCGTTGTCCCCTTCCTAGGCCTCGCCATCGTCCACCGCCTTGGTGCTCTCGGCGCGGCATGGTCAACGTGGTCAATGACCGACTTCCATCGGAAGAGTACTGTACGTGAAGAGGCTGACAGCTGGGTCCACGGCCACAGCCCAGTTTTTTTGTGATTTGCCAAGTAAGTCGCTTTGTCAGGCCTGTTGGGCTGCAAATCTTTCAAGACGAGGAGAGCTTCATTCAGCTGGCCGATAAAATGGCCTATCAGTAATGAGAAATGGGCTGTACATTTTTAAAACACATCAAACCGGCAATTAGTTTCAAATATCTTTTTTCATTTTGAGATTTTAAATTACATTAATTTTTATGCATGGAGAATTTGTTGGATTTTATATTGATATACATTTATTTTTAAAATCAGTTTGAATGTGAGTCGAAATTTCGAGATTAAAAACAGTTCGGACCATACCGAAATATGCAAAATTTCGTATAATTTTTTAACCGTGGCCACAATATGGGTTGTGATGCTAACAAAAAGAATATGGGCTCCAAAAAAACCTTAAGAATTAGCAAATGGGCTGTAAATTATTAGAAATAATCTCAGATGGGTTGTATGCTGTTTTCCACAGATTTGAGGCTTTCCTAAAAAGGTTGGCGACAAGCAAAGGATCGTTGGATGTCCATCGAACGGCCGTCGTGCTTCTTCAATCTCTGCTCTTCCTACTCCGGCCGCTCAAACAAGCGCCCGGCCAGGACTACTGCTCCCTCCTCCCAGGCCGGGCTGTCTTTGCCATGTGAGCCTCACCGCCCCAACGTACTCACATCGCTGGCCTAGCCATCCCTCTACTCACCCACACTGCTGTTATTCTCCGAGGCAGCGGGGCAGACGATAAACCCTCGTGCAGTCGTACTCCCCTCCGCGTGGAAACAAGCCGAAGTCTTCCTGCCTCTGTGTCGTTCCTTCCTAGGCCTTGCCGTCGTCCATCGCCTGGTGCTCTCGGCGGCCTGGTCAGCGTGGTCAACGACCGACATGCATCTGAAGTGGACTGTATGTGGAGAGGCCGACAGTGGGTCCACGGCCACGCAAGGAAATGCCTCCTTATTACGCCGCAAAATAATGATTCCTCCACGACATCGGGGACCCACCAAAAGGGCCTCTGTATTTAGCGAAAAAAGCGTTACCTTGGCGACAGCTCGGACCCACCGACTATATGTTTGCATGCAAGGAAGTGCCTCCTTATTACGCACAAAAAAATGAATACTCCCCACATTAGGCTGGGACCCAGTATAGTGGCAGGCTGACTTGTGGGCCTACTAAATTGACGGGGGCGGAGGGCTTTGTCAACTTAGTCAATATGCACGATTCTAGCTCCAGTGACCATACGATGTCCATCCAACGGCTGTAGTGCTTCTTCAACCTCTGGTCTTCTTGCTCCAGCCGCCCAAACCAGCGCCGGTCGTGCCTCGTGCTCCTGCCTCCCGTGGCTGGCTGCGATGTGGCGGAGGCCTCACCGCCCCCTACTACTCCCATCGTTGTCCAGGCCATCCCTCTACTCACCCACACCCCCTGTTATTCTGCGGTGACGGCAGCCTCACACCGCAGCGAACCACTGAACCCTCGTACTCCTCTACGCGTGGGCATCCACTGCCGCGTCTTCCCCGGCTCCGCGTCGTCCCCTTCCTAGGCCTCGCCGTCGTCCACCGCCCTGGTGCTCTCGGCACGGCGTGGTCAACGTGGTCAAGGAACGGCTTCCATCGGACGTGGGTATGCGTGGAGAGGGTGAGCTGGGTCCACGATCGCAACAAGGAAGTGCCTCCTTATTACGTGCAAAATAATTATTCCTCCACCGACGTGAGGGACCCACCGGACGGGCCACCGTATTTCATAAAAAACGTTTGCCCACTTGCTGGGACCCACCAGCTACCTCTTCGCATGCAAGGAAGTGCGTCCGAGCAAAAACAATTCGCCCCACATTGCTGGGACCCACCGGCTACATCTTCGCAGCAAGGAAGTGCACGGCGGTTGGAACCCACCTGGTCGAAGCGTACATAGCGTTGTCATTCTGGTCGCGAACGTGTACGTACATATATACTGATGGATGTAGAGGCGCGCACGTGTCCTAGTAGAGGCGTGGACGTGTCATAGTAGAGGCGCGCACGCAGCATGTACATGTACGTACAGTGGCTAGGGTGCAAGAAAGAAAATACGGCCATGTATGTGTACATATGGGCGGGGTCTCGAACGCCTACTCGCGCATACGTACGGCCAGGGCTCGTGTACATAGCTGGGTCGGAACGGAGAAACAGCGTCGTCGCCGTGTTCATGGGGAGGCAACGGAATGCGTCGTGTTCATCGGGAGGCAACGAAACGCGTGGGAGCCAACCGGCTGGGTCGGAACGGAATGCGTGGTCGTGTTCATCGGGAGGGCTTGGACGGAACAGGCGATGGAAACGAGGCCTGGCGTACCGCACAATGGAGAAAATGGACCTCCTAAGTTCAGAACGGGGTCCTGTTGATCGGGAGGGGTCTGACGTACCGCAAAACGGAGGAAACGGACCTCCTACGGTCGAAACGGGGGTCCTGTTGATCGGGAGGGGTGTGGCGTCCGCAAAACGGACGAAACGGACTTGTGTTGGAGTGCTATGGTCGAAACGGGGTCCTGTTCATCGGGAGGGGTGTGGCGTACCGCAAAACGGGACTCCACGGGATATTGTTCATCTCCACTGTCGACCCTCTCCAGTCTCCACGGGCTACTATTCATCCACCGTCGACCTCCTCCAGCCTCCACCTACGACTATTCATCCACGGGATCCTGTTCATCCAGCCTCCACCGCGCGCTACTCCACCGGCTACTGTTCAACCAGCCCTCTCCACGGGCTCCTGTTCAACCACCCCTCCACGGGGCTACTGTTCATCCTGCCCTCCACGGGGTGGTCCTGTTCATCCAGCCCTCCACGGGGTCCTGTTCATCCAGCCCCAACCGGCTCGATCGATCGGGGTATTGTTCATCCAGAGGCAACACCACGGGGTCCTGTTCATCCACCCCCACCGGGAACTGTTAATCCACCCCGCATAGCGCTCCTTTGTTCATCCAGAGGCGGCATCGATCGGCTTGATTAGCGGCGATGGCGAAGGAATCGCTCGATCGGGTTGATTAACGACCATCGATCAATCGCTCGGGTTCGATGCAGCGTAGCCTCTGGTCTGTCGCTTCGGGTTGATTAGAGCCCAACGCCTCGCTTAGGTTGATTAGAAATAACGCCTACGCACACGCTGCAGCGTCGTCACGAGAGAAACACGCATCGCTCGGCCCCCGACCACCCACCGTAACTGGGGACTCCCCAATATTTTCCGCGCCCTCGCTTCTACCACGGTTTTTTCCGTCATGGACGGCCCAAAGAATGTCATGCAGCGGCTCTCCGGCCCGCCCAGGACGAAAAGCCCATTTTCTGTCATGATTTTTTGTCACAGAAGTAGGAGCCCACCACATCTATGATGATACCGGGTTTTGTCACAATTATCGTCATAGAAGTGTCATATGTATGACAGAAAAATTTTCTTTCGGCCCAAAATGTCACGGATGTGTCTTTTTTTTGTAGTGTCTTGTAATTTTATATGAGGGAGAGGCATGAGCTAACATACTTTCTCTACTTGGATCATATGCACTGGACCCCTAGCAAGCATCCGCAACTACTAAAGATTATTAAGGTCGTGAAACCCAACCATAGCATTAATTATCAAGTCCTCTTTATCCCATACGCAATAACCCACCTACTCGGGTTTAAGCTTTTGTCACCATCGCAACCCACCATAAGCGAATCATGAACGTATTGCAACACCCTACAACGAGGATCCCTCCGTTTGCCTAAGATGGAGGGCACCGTAGGATAACACCATAAATAAAATATACAATCATACCAACCAAGATCACGATTAACCCACAGGACAAAACGGATCTACTCAAACATCATAGAATAACCACATATCATTGGGACATAATACATGGAGTTGAGCACCATGTTTAAGTAGAGATTATAGCAGGGATAAGGGAGGTTACACCGCTGCATAGAGGGGGAGAAAGTTGGTGTTGATGGTAGCAAGATTGTTGATGTAGATTGCCGTCATGATCCTTGCCCCAGCGGCGTTTCGGCGCCACCGGGAGAGAGGGGGAGAGAGCCCCCCTCCTTCTTCTTCCTGTTGGGGAACGTAGCATGCAATTTACAAAAATTTCCTACGATCACGCAAGATATATCTAGGAGATGCATAGCAACAAGAGGGGGAGAGTGTGTCCACGTACCCTCGTAGACCGAAAGCGGAAGCGTTAGTTTAACACGGTTGATGTAGTCGAACGTCTTCGCGATCCAACTGATCAGATACCGAACGTACGGCACCTCCAAGTTTAGCACAGGTTCAGCTCGATGACTTCCCTCGAACTCTTGATCCAGCAAAGTGTCGAGGGAGAGTTTCTTCAGCACGACTGCGTGGTGACGGTGATGATGATGTGATCCGCACAGGGTTTTGCCTAAGCACTACGAAAATATGACTGGAGGTGTAAACTGTGGAGGGGGGCATTGTACACGGCTAAGAGAACTATTGATGTGCTTTGGGGTGCCCCCCTGCCCCCGTATATAAAGTAGGAGGGGAGGAGGCCACCGGCCCTAGGGGGCGCGCCATGGGGGGAAATCGACTAGGACTCCTAGTCCAAGTCGCCCCCCTTCCTTCTCTTGGAGGTGGAAAGGGGGAAGGAGAGGGAGAGGGGGAAAGGAAAGGGGGGCCGCGCCCCTTCCCCTTGTCCAATTCAGAATGGCCATGAGGGGGCCACCCCTTGTGGGCTGCCCTCTCTCTCCCCTATGGCCCATAGTGGCCCATTACTTTCCCCGGGGGGTTCCGGTAACCCCTTGGTACTCCGATAAATATCCGAAACACTCTGAAACCATTCCGGTGTCCAAATACTATCGTCCAATATATCAATCTTTACCTCTCGACCATTTCGAGACTCCTCGTCTCCGTGATCTCATCCGGGACTCTCAACAATCTTCTGTCACCAAAAACACATAACTCATAATACAAATCATCATCAAACGTTAAGCGTGCGGACCCTACGGGTTCGAGAACTATCTAGACATGATCGAGACACATCTCCGATCAATAACCGACAGTGGAACCTGGATGCTCATATTGGTTCCTACATATTCTAAGAAGATCTTTATCGGTGAAACCGCAATGACAACATACGTCATTCCCTTTGTCATCGGTATGTTACTTGCCCGAGATTCGATCATCGGTATCTCCATACCTAGTTCAATCTCGTTACCGGCAAGTCTCTTTACTCGTTCTGTAATGCATCATCCCACAACTAACTCATTAGTTATATTGCTTGCAAAGCTTATCATGATGAGCATTACCGAGAGGGCCCAGAGGTACCTCTCTGATACTCGGGGTGACAAATCCTAATATCAATCTATGCCGACCCAACAAACACCTTCGGAGATACCTGTAGAGCATCTTTATAATCACCCAGTTACATTGTGATGTTTGATAGCACACAAGGTGTTCCTCCGGTATTCGGGAGTTGCATAATCTCATAGTCAAAGGAATATGTATAAGTCATGAAGAAAGCAATAGCAATAAAACTTAACGATCATTATGCTAAGCTAACGGATGGGTCTTGTCCATCACATCATTCTACTAATGATGTGATCCCGTTCATCAAATGACAACACATGTCAATGGTCGGGAACCTTAACCATCTTTGATTAACGAACTAGTCAAGTAGAGGCATACTAGGGACACTTTGTTTTGTCTATGTATTCACACATGTATCAAGTTTCCGGTTAATACAATTCTAGCATGAATAATAAACATTTATCATGATATAAGGAAATATAAATAACAACTTTATTATTGCCTCTAGGGCATATTTCCTTCAGTCTCCCACTTGCACTAGAGTCAATAATCTAGATTACATTGTAATGATTCTAACAACATGGAGTCTTGGTGCTGATCATGTTTTGCTCGTGGAAGAGGCTTAGTCAACGGGTCTGCAACATTCAGATCCGTATGTATTTTGCAAATCTCTATGTCTCCCTCCTTGAATTGATCACGGATGGAGTTGAAGCGTCTCTTTGATGTATTTGGTTCTCTTGTGAAATCTGGATTCCTTCGCTAAGGCAATTGCTCCAGTATTGTCACAAAAGATTTTTATTAGACCCGATGCACTAGGTATTAGACCTAGATCGGATATGAACTCCTTCATCCTTCATCCTTCATTTGCTGCTTCCGAAATAGCTATGTACTCCGCTTCACACGTAGATCCCGCCACAACGCTTTGCTTGGAACTGCACCAACTGACAGCTCCACCATTCAATATAAATATGTATCCGGTTTGTGACTTAGAGTCATCCGGCTCAGTGTCAAAGCTAGCATCTACGTAACCATTTACGACGAGCTCTTTGTCACCTCCATAAAAGAGAAACATATCCTTAGTCCTTTTCAGGTATTTCAGGATGTTCTTGACTGTCGTCCAGTGATCCACTCCTGGATTACTTTTGTACCTCCCTGCTAAACTTATAGCAAGGCACACATCAGGTCTGGTACACAACATTGCATACATGATAGAACCTATGGCTGAGGCATAGGGAATGACTTTCATTTTCTCTCTATCTTCTGCAGTGGTCGGGCATTGAGTCTCACTCAATTTCACACCTTGTAACACAGGCAAGAACCCTTTCTTTGACTGATCCATTTTGAACTTCTTCAAAACTTTATCAAGGTATGTGCTTTGTGAAAGTCCAATTAAGCGTCTTGATCTATCTCTATAGATCTTGATGCCCAATATATAAGCAGCTTCACTGAGGTCTTTCATTGAAAAAAATCTTATTCAAGTATCCTTTTATGCTATCCAGAAATTCTATATAATTTCCAATCAAAAATACATCATCCACATATAATATTGTAAATGCTACAGAGCTCCCACTCACTTTCTTGTAAATACAGGCTTCTCCGAAAGTCTGTATAAAACCATATGCTTTGATCACATTATCAAAGCGTATATTCCAACTCCGAGAGGCTTGCACCAGTCCATAAATGGATCGTTGGAGCTTGCACACTTTGTTAGCACCTTTAGGATCGACAAAACCTTCTGGTTGCATCATATACAACTCTTCTTTAAGAAATCCATTAAGGAATGCAGTTTTCACATCCATTTGCCAAATTTCATAATCATAAAATGCGGCAATTGCTAACATGATTCGGACAGACTTAAGCATCGCTACGGGTGAGAAAGTCTCATCCTAGTCAACTCATTGAACTTGTCGAAAACCTTTCACAATAAGTTGAGCTTTGTAGATAGTAACATTACCATGAGCGTCAGTCTTCTTCTTGAAGATCCGTTTATTCTCAATGGCTTGCCGATCATCGGGCAAGTCAACAGAAGTCCATACTTTGTTTTCATACATGGATCTCATCTCAGATTTCATGGCCTCAATCCATTTTGCGGAATCTGGGGTCATCATCGCTTCCTCATAGTTCGTAGGTTCGTCATGATCTGGTAACATGACTTCCAGAAAAGGATTACCGTACCACTCTGCTGCGGAACGTACTCTGGTTGACCTACGAGGTTCGGTAGTGATGTCTACTACACAACCTTCTTCTTGTAGACGTTGTTGGGCCTGCAAGTGCACAGGTTTGTAGGACAGTAGCAAATTTCCCTCAAGTGGATGACCTAAGGTTTATCAATCCGCGAGAGGCGTAGGAGGAAGATGGTCTCTCTCAAACAACCCTGCAACCAAATAACAAAAGGTCTCTTGTGTCCCCAACACACCCAATACAATAGCAAATTGTATAGGTGCACTAGTTCAGCGAAGAGATGGTGATACAAGTGCAATATGGATGGTAGATATAGATTTTTGTAATCTGAAAATATAAAAACAGCAAGGTAAATAATGATAAAAGTGAGCGTAAACGGTATTGCAATGCTAGGAAACAAGGCCTAGGGTTCATACTTTCACTAGTGCAAGTACTCTCAACATTAATAACATAGATAGATCATATAATAATCCCTCAACATGCAACAAAGAGTCACTCCAAAACCACTAATAGCGGAGAACAAATGTAGAGATTATGGTAGGGTACGAAACCACCTCAAAGTTATTCTTTCCAATCAATCCGTTGGGCTATTCCTATAAGTGTCACAAACAGCCCTAGAGTTCGTACTAGAATAACACCTTAAGACACAAATCAACCAAAACCCTAATGTCACCTAGATACTCCATTGTCACCTCAAGTATCCGTGGGCATGATTATACGATATGCATCACACAATCTCGATTCATCCAACCAACACAAAGTACTTCAAAGAGTGCCCCAAAGTTTCTCTGGGAGAATCAAGAACGTGTGCCAACCCCTATGCATAGGTTCCCAATTGTCACTAAACCCGCAAGTTGATCACCAAGACATACATCAAGTGTTCTCATAAAAGACTCAATCCGATAAGATAACTCCAAAGGGGAAACTCAATTCATCACAAGAGAGTAGAGGGGGAGAAACATCATAAGATCCAACTACAATAGCAAAGCTCGGGATACATCAAGATCGTGCCATAGATGGAACACGAGAGAGAGATCAAACACATAGCTACTGGTACATACCCTCAGCCCCGAGGGTGAACTACTCCCTCCTCGTCATGGAGAGCGCCGGGATGATGAAGATGGCCACCGGTGATGGATCCCCCCTCCGGCAGGGTGCCGGAAAGGGGTCCCGATTGGTTTTTCGTGGCTCTGGAGGCTTGCGGTGGCGGAACTCCCGATCTATCTTCTGTTATGGAAGTTTTAGGGTACATGGGTATATATGGGTGAAAGGAGTACGTCGGTGGAGCTACGGGGGGCCCACGAGGCGGGCGCCGGGGGTGGGCGCGCCCCCCACCCTCGTGAGCACCTCCCGTATCTTCTAACGTGGAGTCCAAGTCCATCAGGTGGGTTTCCTTCCAAAAATAACTTCTCTAGTTGATTTCGTTCCGTTTTGACTCCATCTGATATTCCTTTTCCTCGAAACACTGAAATAGGCATAAAACAGCAAATCTGGGCTGGGCCTCCGGTTAATAGGTTAGTCCCAAAAATAATATAAAAGTGGATAATAAAGCCCAATATTGCCTAAAACAGTAGATAAAGTAGCATGGAGCAATCAAAATTATAGATACGTTGGAGACGTATCAAGCGTCCCCAAGCTTAATTCACCTTTCGTCCTCGAGTAGGTAAATGATAAAAAGAATTTTTGATGCGGAGTGATACTTTGGCATAATTTCAATGTAATTCTTCTTACTTGTGATATGAATATTCAGATCCGAAAGATTCAAGACAAAAGTTCATATTGACATAAAAATAATAATACTTCAAGCATACTAATCAAAGTAATCATGTCTTCTCAAAATAACATGGCAAAAGAAAGTTCATCCCTACAAAATCATATAGTTAGGCTATGCTTCATTTTCGTCACACAAAGATGTTCCCAACTTCTATACCCCCGATGACAAGACAAGCAATTGTTTCATACTTAAATAATCTCAAACTTTTTCAACTTTCACGCAATACATGAGCGTGAGCCATGGATATAGCACTATGGGTGGAGTAGAATATGATGATGGGGATTGTGTGGAGAAGACAAAAAAGGAGAAAGTCTCACATTGACGAGGATAATCAACGGGCTATGGAGATGCCCATTAATTGATGTCAGCATGAGGAGTAGGGATTGCCATGCAACGGATGCACTTGAGCTATGAATGCTCAACAAAATAAAACTAGTGGGTGTGCATCCAACTTGCTTGCTCATGAAGACCTAGGGCATTTTGAGGAAGCCCATCGAGGAATATACAAGCCAAGTTCTATAACGAAAAATTCCCACTAGTATGAACAAGACAACTTATGAGACTCACTATATGAAAAACATGGTGCTACTTTGAAGCACAATATATGAGACTCACTACATGAAGAACAAGGTCCTACTTTGAAGCACAAGTGTGGAAAAAGAGATAGTAGCATTGCCCTTTTTATTTATTTATTTATTTTATTTTTTGGGCCTTTCTTTTTTTTTCTTTTTGGCCTTTCTATTTTTTTGGGCCTTTCTTTTTTTTGGACTTTCTCTTTTTTTTGGGCCTTTCTTTTTTTTGGCCTTTCTCTTTTTTTTGGGCAATGCTCTAATAATGATGATCATCACACTTCTATTGATTACAACATAAGGATTACAACTCGAAACTAGAACAAGATATGACTCTATATGAATTCCTCGTGATGTGCGGGATGGTGCAATGAATCAAGAGTGACATGTATGAAAATTATGCATGGTGGCTTTGCCACAATTATGATGTCAACTACATGATCATGCAATGGCAATATGACAAAAGTAAAGTATGTCATGATGATGATGAACGGAACGGTGGAAAGTTGCATGGCAATATATCTCGGAATGGCTATGGAAATGCCATAATAGGTAGGTATGGTGGCTGTTTTGAGGGAGATATAAGGAGGTTTATGTGTGATAGAGCGTATCATATCACGGGGCTTGGATGCACCGTGAAGTTTGCACCAACTCTCAAGGTGAGAAAGGGCAATGCACGGTACCGAAGAGGCTAGCAAAGGCGGAAAGGTAAAAGTGCGTATAATCCATGGACTCAACATTAGTCAAAAGAACTCATATACTTATTGCAAAAATTTAGAATTCATCAAAATCAAGTACTACGCACATGCTCCTAGGTGGGATAGATTGGTAGGAAAAGACCATCGCTCGTCCCCGACCGCCACTCATAAGGATGCACAAGCCAGGTACACTTCATGTTTCAAATTTGTTACACAACTTTAACCATACGTGCATGCTACAGGACTTGCTAACTTCAACACAAGCATTTCTCAAATTCACAACTACTCAACTAGCATGACTTTAATATCACTACCTCCATATCTCAAAACAATTATCAAGCATCAAGCTTTTCTTAGTATTCAACACACTCATAAGAATTCTTACAAATCTTTATGCTTAGCATATTAGAATTAAGCACATTACCATGCTATTTAAGACTCTCAAAATAATATAAGTGAAGCATGAGAGTTCATATATTTCTTCAAAATAAAACTACCACCATTGTGCTCTAAAAGATATAAGTGAAGCACTAGAGCAATAACAAACTACTCCGAAAGATATAAGTGAAGATCAATGAGTAGTCGAATAATTATGCAACTATGTGAAGACTCTCCCATTTAATAATTTCAGATCTTGATACTTTATTCAAACAGCAAGCAAAGATAAAGAAAACTACATTGCAATGATAGCACAACTCATGTGAAGAAGCAAAAACTTAGGCTCAACCGATACTAACCGATAGTTGTTGAAGAAGAAAGGTGGGATGCCTACCGGGGCATCCCCAAGCTTAGATGCTTGAGACTTCTTGAAATATTATCTTGGGGTGCCTTGGGCATCCCCAAGCTTGAACTTTTGTGTATCCTTAATTCCTCTCATATCATGATTTCTCTTTTTATCAAATGCTTCATTCACAACAAACTCATCAAGAACTCATGAGATAGGTTAGTATAAACCAATGCAAAACCTTATCATTTCCTACTGTAACAAATCACTAAAATTATTATTCAACATTTAATACTAAATGCCTCTGCATATTTAATACTCCTATCCTCAAATAGAATCATTAAACAAGCAAACATATGCAAACAATGCAAACATAACAGCAATCTGCCAAAACAGTACAGTCTGTAAAGAATGCAAGAGTATCAATACTTACCTGCCTCCAAAAATTATGAACTAAAATTCCCAATGTAATAAATTTATCATATCTCAATATGCAAAAAGATTCAACATTATACCATTCTCTGACTTTTCTAGAGAATTTTTGCAACAGCGGTAAACTTTCTGTTTTCAAACAGCAACATGTATACTAGCAAAATAAGCATGGCAAAGGCTATCCTTGACTTTTTTATTGAAACTAAAGATGAAAAACACTAATCTAACTAACATAAAGCAAAACAAAACAAAATGACATGACACTCCAAGCAAAACACATATCATGTGGTGAATAAAAATATAGCTCCAAGTAAAGTTACCGAAGAACGAAGACGAAAGAGGGGATGCCTTCTGGGGCATCCCCAAGCTTAGGCTCTTGGTTGTCCTTGAATATTATCTTGGGGTGCCTTGGGAATCCCCAATCTTAGGCTCTTTCCACTCCTTATTCCGTACTCCATCGAATCTTTACCCAAAACTTGAAAACTTCACAACACAAAACTTAACAGAAAACTCGTAAGCTCCGTTAGCGAAAGAAAACAAAACACCACTTCAATGTACTGTAATGAACTCATTCTTTATTTATATTTGTGTTAAGCCTACTGTATTACAACTTCTCTATGGTTTATAAACTATTTTACTAGTCATAGATTCATCAAAATAAGCAAACAACACAATGAAAACAGAATCTGTCAAAAACAGAACAGTCTGTAGTAATCTGTAACTAACGCAAACTTCTGGAACTCCAAAAATTTCTAAAATAAATTGGTGGACCTGAGGAATTTGTCTAGTAATCATTTGAAAAAAGAATCAACTAAATAGCACTCTCCAGCAAAAGGTTATAGCTAATCTCGTGAGCGCTAAAGTTTCTGTTTTTTACAGCATGATCATAAAGACTTCACCCAAGTCTTCCCAAAGGTTCTACTTGGCACAAACACTAATTAAAACATAAAACCACATCTAACCAGAGGCTAGATAGATTATTTATTCCTAAACAGAACCAAAAATCAAGAAACTAAAATAAAATTGGGTTGCCTCCCAACAAGCGCTATCGTTTAGCGCCCCTAGCTAGGCATTATGATTTCAATGATGCTCACATAAAAGATATGAGAATTGAAACATAAAGAGAGCATCATGAAGAATATGACTAGCACATTTAAGTCTAACCCACTTCCTATGCATAGGGATTTTGTGAACAAACAAATCATGGGAACAAGAATCATCTTGCATAGGAAGGTAAAACAAGCATAACTTCAAAACTTTAAGCACATAGAGAGGAAACTTGATATTATTGCAATATGTAGAAGCATATGATCCTCTCTCATAATAATTTTTAGTAGCATCATGAATGAATTAAACAATATAACCAGCACCTAAAGCATTATTTTCATGATCTACAAGCATAGAAATTTTATTACTCTCCACATAAGCAAAATTCTTCTCATTCGGAATAGTAGTGGGAGCAAACTCAACAAAATAACTATCATGTGATTGAAAATTAAGATCAAGATGACAAGTTTCATGGTTATCATTATTCTTTATAGCATACGTGTCATCACAATAATCATCATAGATAGGAGGCATGCTTTCATCATAGTAAATTTGCTCATCAAAGCTTGGGGGACAAAAATATCATCTTCATAAAACATAGCTTCCCCAAGCTTGTGGCTTTGCATATCATTAGCATCATGGATATTCAAGGAATTCATACTAACAACATTGCAATCATGCTCATCATTCACATATTTCATGCCAAGCATTCTATGTAATTCTTCTTCTAGCACTTGAGCAAAATTTTCCTTTCCATCATACTCACGAAAGATATTAAAAAGATGAAGCGTATGAGACAAACTCAATTCCATTTTTTTAGTTTTATTTTATAGACTAACTAGTGCTAAAACAAGAAACAAAAAGATTAGATTGCAAGATCTAAAGATATACCTTCACTTACCTAGCCTCCCCGGCAACGGCGCCAGAAAAGAGCTTGATGTCTACTACACAACCTTCTTCTTGTAGGCGTTGTTGGGCCTATAATCTGCAGGTTTGTAGGACAGTAGCAAATTTCCCTCAAGTGGATGACCTAAGGTTTATCAATGCGCGAGAGGCGTAGGAGGAAGATGGTCTCTCTCAAACAACCCTGCAACCAAATAACAAAAAGTATCTTGTGTCCCCAACACACCCAATACAATAGCAAATTGTATAGGTGCACTAGTTCGGCGAAGAGATGGTGATACAAGTGCAATATGGATGGTAGATATAGATTTTTGTAATCTGAAAATATAAAAACAGCAAGGTAAATAATGATAAAAGTGAGCGTAAACGGTATTGCAATGCTAGGAAACAAGGCCTAGGGTTCATACTTTCACTAGTGCAAGTTATCTCAACAATAATAACATAGATAGATCATATAATAATCCCTCAACATGCAACAAAGAGTCACTCCAAAACCACTAATAGCGGAGAACAAATGTAGAGATTATGGTAGGGTACGAAACCACCTCAAAGTTATTCTTTCCAATCAATCCGTTGGGCTATTCCTATAAGTGTCACAAACAGCCCTAGAGTTCGTACTAGAATAACACCTTAAGACACAAATCAACCAAAACCCTAATGTCACCTAGATACTCCATTGTCACCTCAAGTATCCGTGGGCATGATTATACTATATGCATCACACAATCTCAGATTCATCCAACCAACACAAAGTACTTCAAAGAGTGCCCCAAAGTTTCTACCGGAGAATCAAGAACGTGTGCCAACCCCTATGCATAGGTTCCCAATTGTCACGAAACCCGCAAGTTGATCACCAAGACATACATCAAGTGTTCTCATAAAAGACTCAATCCGATAAGATAACTCCAAAGGGGAAACTCAATTCATCACAAGAGAGTAGAGGGGAAGAAACATCATAAGATCCAACTACAATAGCACAGCTCGGGATACATCAAGATCGTGCCATAGATGGAACACGAGAGAGAACACGAGAGAGAGAGATCAAACCCATAGCTACTGGTACATACCCTCAGCCCCGAGGGTGAACTACTCCCTCCTCGTCATGGAGAGCTTTGGGATGATGAAGATGGCCACCGGTGATGGATCCCCCTCCGTGGTCTTAGGAAAGGGGCCCCGATTGGTTTTTCGTGGCTCGGAGGCTTGCGGCGGCGGAACTCCCGAACTATCTTCTGCTCGGAAGTTTTAGGGTGCGTGGGTATATATGGGTGAAAGAATGCGTCGGTGGAGCTACGGGGGCCCCACGAGGCGGGCGCGCCAGGGGGTGGGCGCGCCCCCCACCCTCGTGAGCACCTCCCGTATCTTCTGAAGTGGAGTCCAAGTCCATCAGGCGGGTTTCCTTCCAAAAATAACTTATCCAGTTGATTTCGTTCAGTTTTGACTCCGTCTTATATTCCTTTTCCTCGAAACACTGAAATAGGCATAAAACAGCAAATCTGGGCTGGGCCTCCGGTTAATAGGTTAGTCCCAAAAATAATATAAAAGTGGATAATAAAACCCAATATTGCCTAAAACAGTAGATAAAGTAGCATGGAGGAATCAAAAATTATAGATACGTTGGAGACGTATCAGGTAGTAACTTGATCTGAAGTTTCATGATCATCATCATTAACTTCTCACTAATTGGTGTAGGCATCACCAGAACTGATTTCTGTGATGAACTACTTTCCAATTCGAGAGAAGGTACAATTACCTCATCAAGTTCTACTTTCCTCCCACTCACTTCTTTCGAGAGAAACTCCTTCTCTAGAAAGGATCCATTCTTAGCAACAAATATTTTGCCTTCGGATGTCTGATAGAAGGTGTACCCAACAGTTTCTTTTGGGTATCCTATGAAGACACACTTCATTGATTTGGGTTCGAGCTTATCAGGCTGAAGCTTTTCACATAGGCATCGCAAGCCCAAACTTTAAGAAACGTCAGCTTAGGTTTCTTGCCAAACCATAGTTCATACGGTTTCGTATCAACGGATTTAGATGGTGCCCTATTTAACGTGAATGCAATTTTCTCTAATGCATAACCCCAAAATGATAGTGGTAAATCGGTAAGAGACATCGTAGATTGCACCATATCTAATAAGGAACAGTTACGATGTTCAAACACACCATTACACTATGGTGTTCCAGGTGGCGTGAGTTGTGAAACTATTCCACATTGTTTTAAATGAACACCAAACTCGTAACTCAAATATTCGCCTCCACGATCAGATCGTAGAAACTTTATTTTCTTGTTACGATGATTTTCCACTTCACTCTGAAATTCTTTGAACTTTTCAAATGTTTCAGACTTGTGTTTCATTAAGTAGATATACCCATATCTGTTCAAATCATCTGTGAAGGTCGGAAAATAACGACCCGCCGCGAGCTTCAACACTCATCGGACCGCATACATCGGTATGTATAATTTCCAATAAGTCAGTAGCTCGCTCCATTGTTTCGGAGAACAGTGTCTTAGTCATCTTTCCCATGAGGCATGGTTCGCAAGCATCAAATGCTTCATAATCAAGTGATTCCAAAAGTCCTTCCGCATGGAGTTTCTTCATGCACTTTACACCAATATGACCTAAACGGCAGTGCCACAAATATGTTGCACTATCATTATCAACTTTGCATCTTCTGACATCAATATTATGAATATGTGTATCACTACGATCGAGATTCAACAAAAATATACCACTCTTTAAGGGTGCATGACCATAAAAGATATTACTCATATAAATAGAATAACCATTATTCTCTGATTTAAATGAATATCGTCTCGCATCAAACAAGATCCAGATATAATGTTCATGCTCAACGCTGGCACGAAATAAAATTATTCAGGTCTAAAACTAATCCCGAAGGTAGATGTAGAGGTAGCGTGCCGACGGCGATCACATCGGCCTTGGAACCATTTCCGACACGCATCGTCACCTCGTCCTTAGCCAATATTCGTTTAATCCATAGCCCCTGTTTTGAGTTGCAAATATGAGCAACAGACCAGTATCAAATACCCAGGTGCTACTACGAGCATTAGTAAGGTACACATCAATAACATGTATATCAAATATATCTTTGTTCACCTTGCCATCCTTATTATCCGCCAAATACTTGGGGCAGTTCCACTTCCAGTGACCAGTCCTTTTGTAGTAGAAGCAGTCAGTTTCAGGCTTAGGTCCATATTTGGGTTTCTTCCCGGGAGTAGCAACTTGCTTGCCATTCTTCTTGAAGTTCCCCTTCTTTCCTTTGCTTTTTTTCTTGAAACTAGTGGTCTTGTTAACCATCAACACTTGATGCTCCTTCTTGATTTCTACCTCCGCAACTTTGAGCATTGTGAAAAGCTCGGCCATGGTCTTTTCCATCCCTTGCATATTATAGTTCATCATGAAGCTCTTGTAGTTTGGTGGCAATGATTGGAGAACTCTATCCATGACAGAATCATCTGGAAGATTAACTCCCAGCTGAGTCAAGTGATTGGAATACCCACACATTTTGAGTATGTGTTCACTGACAGAACTTTTTTCCTCCATCTTGCAGCTATAGAACTTGTTGGAGATTTCATATCTCTCAACTCAGGAATTTGCTTGAAATATTAACTTCAATTCCTGGAACATCTCATATGGTCCATGACGTTCAAAACATCTTTGAAGTCCCGATTCTAAGCCATAAAGCATGGCACACTAAACTATCGAGTAGTCATCATATTGAGCTTGCCAGACGTTTGTAACATCAGCATCTGCTCCTGCAGCAAGCCTTTCACCCAGCGGTGCATCAAGGACATAATTCTTCTGTGCAGCAATGAGGATAATCCTCAGGTTACGGACCGAGTCCATGTAGTTGCTACCATCATCTTTCAACTTAGCTTTCTCTAGGAACGTATTAAAATTCAAGGGAACGGTAGCACGGGCCATTGATCTACAACATAGATATGCAAAAGCTATCAGGACTAATTTCATGATAAATTAAGTTCAATTAATCATATTACTTAAGAACTCCCACTTAGATAGACATCCCTCGAGTCATCTAAGTCAAGGAGAACACTTATACCTTGAAATTTTAGTGAGGGATCATCTTATAGTGCTACAGCCGTACTAAGCAAAATAAGATGCATCAAAGATAAACATCACATGCAATCATAATATGTGACATGATATGTCCATCATCATCTTGTGCCTTCATGATCTCCATCTCCAAAGTACCGTCATGATCTCCATCGTCACCGGCTTGACACATTGATCTCCATCGTAGCGTCGTTGTCATCTCGCCAACTATTGCTACTACAACTATCGCTAACGCATAGTGATAAAGTAAAGCAATTACATGGCAATTGCATTTCATACAATAAAGCAACAACCATAAGGCTCCTGCCAGTTGCCTATAACTATTACAAAACATGATCACCTCATACAATAACGTATATCACGTCATGTCTTGACCATATCACATCACAACATGCCCTGAAAAACAAGTTAGACGTCCTCTACTTTGTCGTTGCAAGTTTTACGTGGCTGCTACGGACTTCTAGTAAGAACCGTTCTTACCTACGCATCAAAACCACAACGATGTTTCGTCAAGTTAGTTGTTTTAACCTTCAACAAGGACCGGTCATAGTCAAATTCGATTCAACTAAAGTTGGAGAAATAGACACCCGCCAGCCACCTTTATGCAAAACAAGTTGTATGTCTGTCGGTGGAACCGGTCTCATGAACATGGTCGTGTAAGGTTGGTCCGGGCCGCTTCATCCAACAATACAGCCGAATCAAAATAAGACGTTGGTGGTAAGCAGTATGACTATAATCATCCATAACTCTTTGTGTTCTACTCGTGCAATCTACGCATAGACCTAGCTCGGATGCCACTGTTCGGGAACGTAGCATGCAATTTCAAAAAAAAATCCTACGATCGCGCAAGATCTATCTAGGAGATGCATAGCAACAAGAGGGGAAGAGTGTGTCCATGTACCCTCGTAGACCGAAAGCGGAAGCGTTAGTTTAATGCGGTTGATGTAGTCAAACGTCTTCGCGATCCAACCGATCAAGTACCAAATGTACAACACCTCTGAGTTCAGCACACGTTCAGCTCGATGATGTCCCTCGAACTCTTGATCCAGCAAAGTGTCGAGGGAGAGTTTTTTTGGGGAACGTAGCATGCAATTTCAAAAAAAAATCCTACGCTCATGCAAGATCTATCTAGGAGATGCATAGCAACAAGAGGGGGAGAGTGTGTCCACGTACGCTCGTAGACCGAAAGCGGAAGCGTTAGGTTAATGCGGTTGATGTAGTCGAACGTCTTCACAATCCAACCGATCTAGTACCGAACGTACGGCACCTCCGAGTTCAGCATACATTCAGCTCGATGACTGATGTCTACTACGCAACTTTATTCTTGTAGACACGTGTTGGGCCTCCAAGCGCAGAGTTTTGTAGGACAGTAGATTTTCCCTCAAGTGGATGACCTAAGGTTTATCAATCCGTGAGAGGTGTAGGATGAAGATCGTCTCTCTCAAACGACCCTGCAACCAAATACAAGAAATCTCTTGTGTCCCCAACGCACCCTATACAATGGAAAATTGTATAGGTGCACTAGTTCGGCGAAGAGATGGTGATAAAAGTGTAATATTGATGGTAGAAATATATTTTTATAATCTGAATAAATAAAAAACAGCAAGGTAGCAAATAGTAAACGGGCACAAAAAGGGTATTGCAATGCTTAAAAATGAGGCCTAGGGTCGGTACTTTCATGAGTGCAACCTTTCAATGATGCTAACATAGTTGGATCATATGATTATCCCTCAAAGTGCAACAAAGAATCACTCCCAGGTTCCTATTAGCGGAGAACAAAAGATATAAATTGTTTGTAGGGCACGAAACCACCTCAAAGCTATTCCTTCCGTTCGATCTATTCAAGAGTCGTACTAGAATAACACAAAGCTATTCTTTCCGTTCGATCTATCCTAGAGTTCATACTAGAATAACACCAAAGCAAATTCATATTCATAATACTCAATCCACAAAAAGAACTATAAAGAGACCCCAAAGTTTCCGTCAGAGAAAAGATAATAAAAACGTGCATCAACCACTATGCATAGATTACCCCAATATCACCGCGGGAATCCGCGAGTTGAATGCCAAGACACATATCAAGTGAATCAATATGATACCCCAATTGTCACCTCAAGTATTCATACTGCAAGACATATATCATGTGTTCTATTCTCTGAATATTCAATCCGACAACATAAAACTTCATAGGGTAAAGACTCAATTCATCACAACAAGAGTATAGAGGGGAGAAACATCATATGATCCGACTATATTAACAAAGCCCATGATATAGATCACGAGAGAGAGAGAGAGAGATCAAACACATAGCTACTGGTACAAACCCTCAGCCTCGAGGGTGGACTACTCCCTCTTCATCGTGGTGGCTGCCGGGATGATGAAGATGGCCACCGGAGATGATTCCCCCCTCCGGCAGGGTGCCGAAACGGAGCTAGATTGGTTTTCGGTGGATACAGAGCCTTGCGGCAGCGGAACTTCTTATCTAGGTTAACCCCGAAGGGTTTTGGAATATTTTGGAATTTATAGTGCAAACAGGGGGTGCGGGAGGCCACCAAGGTGGGCACAACCCACCTGGGGCACCCCCTAGGTGCAACTCTGGCCCATTGGGTTCCTTCTGGTCCATAAAAAATCTTCGTGGAGTTTCGTTGCGTTTGGACTCTGTTTGGTATTGATTTCCTGTGATGTAAAAACCAAGGAAAAAACAAGAATCGAATTGGGCCTTTGGGTCAATAGGTTAGTCCCAAAAAATGATATAAAGTTGCTATAAAATGATTGTAAAACATCCTAGAATTTTAAAATAACAACATGAATACTTCATAAATTATAGATACGTTGGAGATGTATCAGCATCCCCAAGCTTAATTCCTATTCGTCCTCGAGTAGGTAAATGATAAAATAAATAATTTATGAAGTGTGAATGCTAGCAAAGTGCAAAAGTTTGATCAATGATAATTTCAATCACTTGTTCTAGCATCATAACAACAATTCTTTCTTGTAAAATTTATCATGTTGTAGTGGAAACCAATTCACATGTTAAGGTTTAAACAATGAACTCTCTTGAAACCCAACAACCTATGCTCTTAGTCACCAAGCAATTGCAATTTAACATATTCAACGGAGTTTAAGTAAGAGCTCCACATACTCAACCATCTTTTAGTCTTCTATGATTGCTAACACTCATTGCGCACACATGAGCAAAACGTTTCAACCGGACGCATAGAAAGATAGGGGCTTATTGTTTTGCCTCCCAACGTATTCACCTCAATGATGATGTCAACAATAATAACTCATGCTACCCATATTCAACTGGACATATGTGCCTAGATCTTTCCTCACCACATGATGCTTGCCAAAAGAGAAAAATAAAAAGGAATAGAGAAAATAACTTTGACTCTTGCATGAAAGTAAATACATAAAAGTAAAAGATAGGCCCTTCGCAGAGGGAAGTAGGGATTTGTAGAGGTGCCAGAGCTCAAAGCGAAATTGAGGGATAAAAACATTTTGAGAGGTGTACTTTTCCCACCAACGAAAATGACTCAGAGCTCCCAACACTTTCCATGCTAGATATATCATAGGCTGTTCCCAAACAGAAAATAAAGTTTATTCCTTTTTCCACCATACTTTCACTTTCCATGGCTAGCCGTATCCACGGGTGCCCTCCATACCAACACTTTCCAAGGAATTTATTATTTGACAACATAAAGTAAATTCATTTTTCATTTAGGGACTGGGCATCCCTAAAACCTTTGCCCTACTCTCGTGCAATGACAAGTGAATAAACACTCATCGTGAGAATAACACATCTAGCATGGAAAAAATTGGCCACCCCTCACCGCCTCGCAAGCGGTATGAGCACACAAAAGAGAAAATTATTTTTGAAAATTAGAGATGGCACATACAAATTTGCTTAGAACGGCATAGAAATACCGCATATAGGTAGGTATGGTGGACTCCTGAAAATGAGATTTGGGTTTAAGGGTTTTTGGATGCACAAGTAGTATTCTACTTGGTGCGAAAGTTTTGGCTAGCAAAGATGGGGGGCAAGCACCACATGTTAAAGGATCTATGACAATATGACTTCTATGTGAATATGAGCAAACATAAATCATTACGTTGTCTTCCTTGTCCAACATCAACAATTTTGGCATATAATATTTTGATGGGGGCTCACAATCACAAAAGATTTCCAAGATAGTGTATTTGCATGTGAAAGTTCTCTTCCTTATACTAATTATTCGTGAATTGCTTGTATGACCAATATTGTGATTGTCAAGCCTCAAAAGATTTAACTTCCTAAACCCAAATGTGAAGCTACCACTAGGCATGATATGATTTCAACTTCATGACATTCAATTTATTCAACAATTTACTCATAGGATATAAGTGAAGCACAAGAGTAAATGACAAACTACTCCAGAAAGATATAAGTGAAGATCATGCGAGTAGTTAAGTAAATAGGTAGCTATTTGAGGACTCTCTCGTATTTAAAAACTTTCAGATCTAAGTAATTTATTTAAAAAGCAAGCAAACAAAACAAAATGACATTTCAAGGAAAGCACACATCATGTGAAGAAGCAAAAAGTTAGGCTCAACCGATACTAACCGATAATTGTTGAAGAAAAAGGTGGGATATCTGCCGGGGCATCCCCAAGCTTAGATGCTTGAGACTTCTTGAAATATTATCTTGGGGTGCCTTGGGCATCCCCAATCTTGAACTTTTGTGTCTCCTTGATTCCTCTCATATCACGGTTTCCTAAATCTCAAAAGCTTCATCCACACAAAACTCAACAAGAACTCGTGAGATGAGTTAGTATAAACCAATGCAAAAACTTTATCATTCTATACTGTAGAAAATCACTAAAACTATTATTCGACGTTGCATACTAAATGCCTCTGCATATTTAATACTCCTATCCTCAAATAGAATCATTAAACAAGCAAACATATGCAAACAATGCAAACATAACAGCAATCTGCCAAAACAAGACAAATCTGTAAAGAATGCAAGAGTATCAATACTTATTCAACTCCAAACATTATGAAATTCTACCACACTGTAGAAAATTTATCAGAGATTATTATGCAAAAAGTTTCGACATTTCATCACATTCTGACTTTTCTAGGGAATTTTTGCAACATCGATAAACTTTCTGTTTTGAAACAGCAACATGTATACTTGAAAGATAAGCATGGCAAAGGCTATCAATGCCACTTTTATTGAAATAAAATATGGAAAGCATTATTATAAATAACAGCAAGAAAATCCTAAAAAAATAAATTGACGCTCCAAGTAAAACTCATATCATGTGACGAATGAAAACATAGCTCCAAGTGAGGTTACCGATAATGTTGAAGACGAAAGAGGGGATCCCTTCCGGGGCATCCCCAAGCTTAGTTGCTAGGATCTTCCTTGGATATTAACTTGGTGTGCCTTGGGCATCCCCAAGTTCTTGTCACTCCTTATTCTCCTCATATCTATATCTCATCCAAAACTTGAAAACTTCAATCACACAAAACTTAACAAAACTTCATGAGATAGGTTAGTATGATAAAGAGCAAACCATTTCACTTTGGTTCTGTCAAAGACAAGATTCATAATTGTTTCCACACAATTCCTAATGTAGCATATCATTTCCACAATTTATATTAAGCAATATAAGCCATAGAAACTAGGAAACAAGCAAACTATGCATTGAAAACAGAATCTGTCAAAAACAGAACAGTCTGTAGTAATCTGTACTCAAACCATACTTCTGATACTCCAAAAATTATAAAAAAATGTAACACGTGGGAAATTTGTATATTAAACTCCTGCAATAATAATCAACTCAAAAGCACTCTTCTGTTAAAAATGAGACTTGTTTTCGCGAGCACAAAAGTTTCTGTTTTTCAGCAGGGTCAAATCAACTATCACCCAACATGATCCCAAAGGCTTTACTTGGCACTTTATTGAAAAAAAAGCAATAAAACATGATTAATACAGTAGAATAATCATGTGAACACACAAAAACAGTAGGCAAAAGTGTTGGGTTGTCTCCCAACAAGCGCTTTTCTTTAATGCCTTTTAGCTAGGCATGATGATTTCAATGATGCTCGCACAAAAGATAAGAACTGAAACACAAAGAGAACATCATGCATCATAATTTCCTCTCTCATAATAATTTTCAGTAGCATCATGAATAGATTCATCAATATAACCATCACATAAAACATTCTTTTCATGATCCACAAGCATAGAAAATTTATTACTCTCCATATAAGCAATTCTATTCTCATTCATAATAGTAGGAGTATCATGCGAAACTTGAAAACTAAAAAGTGTTCCCACATCAAGAGAGTAATGTTCAGTAAAAGGATATTCAAAATTATGACAATAATTATCACTACTTTTTATAACATAAGTATCATCACAATAATTATCATAAGTAGGAGGCACGCAATCATCATAGCAAATTTGATCATTCAAAGTAAGGGGACTAAAAAGATCATCTTCATTAAACATAGCTACCCCAATCTTGGGACAAACATTAATTGCAGCAAATAAATTCTCAAACATGTCATTCTCATCAAACATAGCATCCCCTAGCTTGTGGCTTGGCATATCATAAGCATAATCATTCTCATCATTAATAGTATGAATAGCACCAACGGTATAACAATTGCTATCATCATAATTTCCCAAGTTGGTGCCAAAAAGATTTCCAATATTATAATAAGTATCATTATCTTCCCAATCATAATCATCACAACAAGCAATAGGCATAACAAAATCATCATCAATAGTGCTCCCGGCCATTGTTCCATAAGATACAGAAGCAATATCATCATCAAGTGCATCATCTTCCACAATAATTTTTGATTCATTTTCATGAGGCACAACAATAATAGGAGCAAAACTATTTGGGAGAGATACCTTTTTACCTCTATTCTTTCTTTCTTATTTTCTTCTTCTTCACCACAACATGTGTGGGTTTAATTAATTTCTTCAAGCTTCTTGTTGAAAAGATTGATCGGATAGGAAGCTCCTCCTCGTTACCTGATTCATCATAATAAACACTAGGAGGGTATTGGGAAATATTTACCCTTTCATTAGTACTCTCTTCATATTCCATTTGTTCTCTTGTCTTTAGGTTTTGGCAATATAAGGATTCTCAATGCAATTTATCGCACAAAACATATAAATTCCCTCTAGATCAAAATCAAGAAATCTCTTGAGATTACATTTTGGAATATCCTTAGTTATACGTTTCATTTCTTCATACCCCAATAGAAGAATAAGCTCTTTATGATGCTCAAGGGTAATCAAGTTATCACATTTTTTGACACGATTTGATCATGAAAGAATCTGCATTGAAGATTTAAATGACCATGTTCATTGCAAAGTTCACAAGGATGACGGAAAAAATTAAATCTTTCAGCACAATCATCTAGCCTCTCTTGCAACTTTTTCGTTTCTAAATCTTTGTGCTTCTTACAAAATCTATCTTCCCTTTCTGGTGTGCAAAGGCACTCCCAATCATTCCGCAAAAAGTGACATGCTTATAAGAAACATTTTTGTCATGACTAGTGCAATCATCATTAGCATTTTGGCATTTTGGATATTCAAAGAATTCATACTAACAACATTGCAATCATGCTCATCATTCAAATATTTTGTGCCAAGCATTTTATTGACTTCTTCTTCTAACAAATGAGCACAATTTTCCAATCCATCATTTTCAAGAAAGATATTATAAAGATGATCAATAATATGATGCAACCTAAATTCCATTTTTTATAGGTTTTCTTTTACGAACCAAACTAGTGATAAAACAAGAAACTAAAAGATTCAATTGCAAGATCTAAATATATACCTTCATGCACTCACCTCCCAGAACGGGCGCGGAAAAAGAGCTTGATGTCTACTACACAACTTTATTCTTGTAGACACGTGTTGGGCCTCCAAGCGCAGAGTTTTGTAGGACAGTAACACTTTTCCCTCAAGTGGATGACCTAAGGTTTATCAATCCGTGAGAGGTGTAGGATGAAGATCGTCTCTCTCAAACGACCATACAACCAAATACAAGAAATCTCTTGTGTCCCCAACACACCCTATACAATGGCAAATTGTACAGGTGCACTAGTTCGGCGAAGAGATGGTGATAAAAGTGTAATATTGATGGTAGAAATATATTTTTATAATCTGAATAAATAAAAACAGCAAGGTAGCAAATAGTATACGGGCACAAAAACGGTATTGCAATGCTTAAAAATGAGGCCTAGGGTCGGTACTTTCATGAGTGCAACCTCTCAACGATGCTAACATAGTTGGATCATATGATTATCCCTCAAAGTGCAACAAAGAATCACTCGCGAGTTCCTATTAGTGGAGAACAAAAGATATAAATTGTTTGTAGGGCATGAACCACCTCAAAGCTATTCCTTTAGTTCGATCTATTCAAGAGTTTTCACTAGAATAACACAAAGCTATTCTTTCCGTTTGATCTATCCTAGAGTTCATACTAGAATAACACCAAAGCTAATTCGTATTCATAATACTCAATCCACAAAAAGAACTATAAAGAGACCCCAAAGTTTTCGTCGAAGAAAAGATAATAGAAACGAGCATCAACCCCTATGCATAGATTACCCCAATATCACCGCAGGAATCCGCGAGTTGAATTCCAAGACACATATCAAGTGAATCAATATGATACCCCAATTGTCACCTGAAGTATTCATACCGCAAGACATATATCATGTGTTCTATTCTCTGAATATTCAATCTGACAAGACAAAACTTCAAAGGGTAAAGACTAAATTCATCACAATAAGAGTATAGAGGGGAAAAACATCATATGATCCGACTATATTAACAAAGCCCATGATATAGATCACGAGAGAGAGAGAGAGAGAGAGAGAGAGAGATCAAACACATAGCTACTGGTACAAACCCTCAACCTCGAGGGTGGACTACTCCCTCTTCATCGTGGTGGCCGCCGGGATGATGAAGATGGCCACCGGAGATGATTCCCCCCTCCGACAGGGTGCCGGAACGGAGCTAGATTGGTTTTTGATGGATACAGAGCCTTGCGGCGACAGAACTTTTGATCTAGGTTAACCCCGAAGGGTTTCGGAATATTTGGGAATTTATAGTGCAAAGAGAGGGTGCGGGAGGCCACTGAGGTGGCACAACCTACCTGGGCGTGCCAGGGGGGCCTGGCGTGCCCTCGTGGGTTGTGCGCCCCTCGGGGCACCCCCAGGTGCAGCTCTGGCCCATTTGGTTCCTTCTGGTCCATAAAAAATCTCTGTGGAGTTTCGTTGAGTTTGGACACCGTTTGGTATTGATTTCATGTGATGTAAAAACAAGCAAAAAATAGCAACTGGCACTGGACACTGGGTCAATAGGTTAGTCCCAAAAATGAGATAAAGTTTCTATAAAATGATTGTAAAACATCCAAGAATGATAAAATAACAACATGAATACTTCTTAAATTATAGATACGTTGGAGACGTATCAATGACGTCCCTCGAACTCTTGATCCAGCAGAGGATCGAGGGAGAGTTATGTCAGCGCGACGGCATGGTGACGGTGATGGTGATGTGATCTGCGCAGGGCTTCGCCTAAGCACTACGACGCTATGACCAGAGGAGTAAACTGTGGAGGGGGGCAGCGCACACGGCTAAGATAACAATTGATGTGTTATGGGGTGCCCCCTGCCCCCATATATAAAGGAGGGGAGGAGGAGGCGGCCGGCCAAGAGGGGCGCGCCATGGGGGGAGTCCTACTAGGACACCACTCCTAGTAGGATTCACCCCCCTTTTTCCTTTCTTCATCACAGGGGAAAAGGAAGGAGTGGGAGAGGGAGAGGGAAATAGGGAAAGGGGGGTGCCGCCCCCTCCCTAGTCCTATTTGGACTCCCATGGGGGCGGGGGTGCGGCCACCCATTGTGGGTTGTACCCTCTCTCTCCTGTGGCCCATGAGGCCCATGACTTCCCCCGGGGGGTTCCGGTAACCCCTCTGTACTCCGGTAAAATACCCGAACATCTCGAAACCATTCCGATGTCTGAATACCACCTTCCAATATATAAATCTTTACCTCTCGACTATTCCAAGACTCCTCGTCATGTCCATGATCTCATCCGGGACTCTGAACAAACTTCGGTCACCAAAACACATAACTCATAATACAAATCATCGTCGAACGTTAAGCGTGCGGACCCTACGGGTTCGAGAACTATGTAGACATGACCGAGACACATCTCCGGTCAATAACCAATAGCGGAACCTGGATGCTCATATTGTTCAAACCGCAATAACAACATACGTTATTCCCTTTGTCGTCGGTATGTTACTTGCCCGAGATTCGGTATCATCATACCTAGTTCAATCTCGTTACTGGCAAGTCTCTTTACTCGTTCCGTAATGCCTCATCCCGCAACTAACTCATTAGTCACATTGCTTGCAAGGCTTATAGTGATGTGCATTACCGAAAGGGCCCAGAGATACCTCTCCGATACTCGGAGTGACAAATCCTAATATTTATCTATGCCAACCCAATAAACACCTTCGGAGACATCTGTAGAGCATCTTTATAATCACCCAGTTACATTGTGACGTTTGATAACACACAAGGTGTTCCTCCGGTTTTTGGGAGTTGCATAATCTCATAGTCAGAGGAATATGTATAAGTCATGAAGAAAGCAATAGCAATAAAACTTAACGATCATTATGCTAAGCTAACAGATGGGTCTTGTCCATCACATCATTCTCTAAGGATGTGATCCCGTTCATCAAATGACAACACATGTCTATGGTTAGGAAACTTAACCATCTTTGATTAACGAGCTAGTCAAGTAGAGGCATACCAGGGATGCACTCTGTTTTGTCTATGTATTCACACATGTACTAAGTTTCCGGTTAATACAATTCTATCATGAATAATAAACATTTATCATGATATAAGGAAATATAAAATAACAACTTTATTATTACCTCTAGGGCATATTTCCTTCAGTCTACCACTTGCACTAGAGTCAATAATCTAGATCACATCGCCATGTGATTTAACACCAATAGTTCACATCACCGTGTGATTAACACCCATAGTTCACATCGCCATGTGACCAACACCCAAAAGGGTTTACTAGAGTCGGTAATCTAGTTCACATCGCTATGTGATTAACACCCAAAGAGTACTAAGGTGTGATCATGTTTTGCTTGTGAGAGAGGTTTAGTCAACGGGTCTGCCACATTCAAATCTGTATGTATTTTGCAAATTACTATGTCTACAATGCTCTGCATGGAGCTACTCTAGCTAATTGCTCCCACTTTCAATATGTATCCAGATTGAGACTCAGAGTCATCCGGATCAGTGTCATAGCTTGCATCGATGTAACCCTTTATGACAAACTCTTTGTCACTTCCATAACCGAGAAACATTTACTTAGTCCTCTTTAGGTACCTAAGGATAATTTTGACAGTTGTCCAGTATTGTATCCCCTTGCCAAACTCATGGCAAGGTACACAATAGGACTGGTATACAACATGGCATACTTTATAGAACCTATAGCTAAGGCATAGGGAATGACTTTCATTCTCTTTCTATCTTCTGTCGTGGTCGGGTTTTGAGTCTTACTAAACTTTATACCTTGCAATATAGGAAAGAACTCCTTTGACTGTTCCATTTTGAACTACTTCAAAATCTTGTCAAGGTATGTACTCATTTAAAAAAAATCTTATCAAGCGTCTTGATCTATCTCGATGGATCTTGATGCCCAATATATCAGCAGCTTCACCGAGGTCTTTCTTTGAAAAACTCCTTTCAAACACTCATTTATGCTTTCCAGAAAATTCTACATCATTTCTGATCAACAATATATCATTCACACATACTTATCAGACAGGTTGTGGTGCTCCCACTCACTTTCTTGTAAATACAGGCTTCACCGCAAGTCTGTATAAAACTATAGGCTTTGATCAACTCATCAAAGCGTATATTCCAACTCCGAGATGCTTGCACCAGTCCATAGATAGATCGCTGGAGCTTGCACACTTTGTTAGCACCTTTAGGATCGACAAAACCTTCTGGTTGCATCATATACAACTCTTCTTTAATAAATCCATTAAGGAATGCAGTTTTGATATCCATTTGCCAGATTTCATAAAATGCGGCAATTGCTAACATGATTCGGATAGACTTAAGCATCGATACGAGTGAGAAAATCTCATTGTAGTCAACACCTTGAACTTGTTGAAAAACCTTTTTGCGACAATTCGAGCTTTGTAGATAGTAACACTACCATCAGCGTTTGTCTTCCTCTTGAAAATCCATTTATTCTCAATGGCTTGCCGATCATCGGGCAAGTCAACCAAAGTCCATACTTTGTTCTCATACATGGATCCTATCTCAGATTTCATGGCCTCAAACCATTTTGCAGAATCTGGGCTCATCATCGCTTCATCATAGTTCGTAGGTTCATCATGGTGTATAGTAACATGACTTGCAGAACAGGATTACTGTACCACTCTGGTGCGGAACATGCTCCGGTTGACCTATGAGGTCCGGTAGTAACTTGATCTGAAGTTTCAGGATCATTATCATTAGCTTCCTCTCTAGTTGGTGTAGGCATCACGAGAACGGATTTATCTGATGAGCTACTTTCCAATTCGAGAGAAGGTGCAATTACCTCATCAAGTTCTACTTTCCTCCCACTCACTTCTTTCGAGAGAAACTCCTTCACTAGAAAGGATCCATTCTTAGCAACAAAGATCTTGCCTTCGGATCTGTGATAGAAGGTGTACCCAACAGTTTCTTTTGGGTATCTTATGAAGACGCACTTCTTTGATTTGGGTTCAAGCTTATCAGGCTGAAACTTTTTCACATAAGCATCGCAACCCCAAACTTTAAGAAACGACAACTTAGGTTTCTTGCAAAACCACAGTTCATACGGTGTCGTCTCAATGGATTTAGACGGTGCCCTATTTAAAGTGAATGCAGTTATGTCTAATGCATAACCCCAAGAACGATAGTGGTAAATCGGTAAGTGAAATCATAGATCGCACCATATCTAATAAAGTACCGACGTTCGGACACACCATTATGTTGTGGTGTTCCAAGTGGCGTGAGTTGCGAAACTATTCCACATTGTTTTAAATGAAGACCAAACTCGTAACTCAAATATTCGCCTCCACGATCATATCGTAGAACTTTATTTTCTTGTTACAATGATTCTCCACTTAACTCTGAAATTCTTTGAACTTTTCAAATGTTTCAAACTTGTGTTTCATCAAGTAGATATACCCATATCTGCTCAAATCATCCGTGAAAGTCAGAAAATAACGATACCCGTCGTGAGCCTCAACACTCATCGGACCGCATACATCGGTATGTATTATTTCCAGTAAGTCATTAGCTCGCTCCATTGTTCCGGAGAACGGAGTTTTAGTCATCTTGCCCACGAGGCATGGTTCGCAAGCATCAAATGATTCAAAATCAAGTGATTCCAAAAGTCCATCTGTATGGAGTTTCTTCATGCGCTTTACACCAATATGAACTAAATGACATTGCCACAAATGTGTTGCACTATCATTATCAACTTTATATCTTTTGGCATCAATACTATGAATGTGTGTATCACTACGATCGAGATTCAATAAACCATTTACATTGGGTGTATGACCATAGAAGGTTTTATTCATGTAAACAGAACAACAATTATTCTCTGACTTAAATGAATAACGGTATTGAAATAAACATGATCCAATCATATTCATGCTCAACGCAAACACCAAATAACATTTGTTTAGGTTCATCACTGATCCCGAAGGTAGAGGGAGTGTGCGATGGTGATCTTATCAACCTTGGAATCACTTCCAACACACATCGTCACCTCGCCCTTAACTAGTCTCTGTTCATTCTGTAACTCCTGTTTCGAAGTTACTAATCTTAGCAACCGAACTAGTATCAAATACCCAGGGGTTACTACGAAAACTAGTAAGGTATACAATAATCTGTATATCAAATATACCTTTGTTCACTTTGCCATCCTTCTTGTCCGCCAAATGTATGGGGTAGTTCCACTTTCAGTGACCATTTCCTTTGCAGTATAAGCACTCAGTTTCAGGCTTGGGTCCAGTTTTGGGCTTCTTCACGGGAGTGGAAACTTGCTTGCCATTCTTCTTGAAGTTCCCTTTTCTTTCCCTTGCCCTTTTACTTGAAACTAGTGGTCTTATCAACCATCAACACTTGATGCTCTTTCTTGATTTCTACCTTCGCCGATTTCAGCATCGCGAAGAGCTGGGGGATCGTTTTTGTCATCCCCTTGCATATTATAGTTCATCATGAAGTTCTAGTAGCTTGGTGATAGTGACTAGAGAACTCTGTCAATCACTATATTATCTGGAGGATTAACTCCCACTTGATTCAATTGATTGTACTACCCAGACATTCTGAGTACATGCTCACTGGCTGAGCCATTCTCCTCCATCTTGTAGGCAAAGTACTTGTCAGAGGTCTCATACCTCTCGACATGGGCATGAGTCTGAAATACCAATTTCAAATCTTGGAACATCTCATATGCTCTGTGACGTTCAAAACGTTTTTGAAGTCCTGGTTCTAAGCCATAAAGCATGGTGCACTAAACTATCAAGTAGTCATCATACCGAGCTTGTCAAACATTCATAACGTCTGCATCAGCTCCTGCAATAGGTCTGACACCAAGCGGTGCATCAAGGACATAATTTTTCTATGCAGCAACGAGGATAATCCTCAGATCACGGACCCAGTCCGCATCATTGCTACTATCATCTTTCAACTTAGTTTTCTCTAGGAACATGTTAAAAATAAAACAGGGGAGCTATACACGAGCTATTGATCCAGAACATAGATATGATAAAACTATCTGCACTAAGTTCATGATAAATTAAGTTCAATTAATCATATTACTTAAGAACTCCCAGTTAGATAGACATCCCTCGAGTCATCTAAATGATCACGTGATCCAAATCAACTAAACCATGTCCAATCATCACGTGAGATGGAGTAGTCATCAATGTGAACATCCCTATGTTGATCATATCTACTATATGATTCACGTTCAACCTTTCGGTCTCCAGTGTTCCGAGGCCATGTTTGTACATGCTAGGCTCGTCAAGTTTAGCCCGAGTATTCAGCATGTGCAAAACTATCTTGCACCTGTTGTATGTGAACGTAGAGCCTATCTATCACACCTGATCATCACGTGGTGTCTCAGCACGAAGAACTTTCGCAATGGTGCATACTCAAGGACAACACTTATACCTTGAAATTTTTGTAAGGGATCATCTTATAATGCTACCGCCGTACTAAGAAAAATAAGATGCATAAAAGATAAACATCACATGCAATCAATATATGTGACATGATATGGACATCATCATCTTGTGCCTTTGATCTCCATCTCCAAAGCACCGTCATGATCTCCATCGTCACCGACTCGACACCTTGATCTCCATCGTAGCGTCGTGGTTGTCTCGCCAACTATTGCTTCTACAACTATCGCTAACACATAGTGATAAAGTAAAGCAATTACATGGCATTTGCATTTCATACAATAAAGCGACAACCATAATTCTCCTACCAGTTGCCAATAACTTTTACAAAACATGATCATCTCATACAACAACTTATATCACGTCATGTCTTGACCATAACACATCACAACATGCCCTGCAAAAACAAGTTAGACGTCCTCTACTTTGTTGTTGCAAGTTTTATGTGGCTGCTATGGGCTTCTAGCAAGAACCGTTCTTACCTACGCATCAAAACCACAATGATTTTTTGTCAAGTGTGTTATTTTAACCTTCAAAAAGGACTGGCCATAGTCAAATTCGATTCAACTAAAGTTGGAGAAACAGACACCCGCCAGCCACCTGTGTGCAAAAGCACGTCGGTAGAACCGGTCTCATGAACGTGGTCATGTAATGTTGGTCCGGGACGCTTCATCCAACAATACCGCCGAATCAAAATAATACGTTGGTGGTAAGCAGTATGACTATTATCGCCCATAACTCTTTGTGTTCTACTCGTGCATATCATCTACGCATAGACCTGGCTCGGATGCCACTGTTGGGGAATGTAGCATGCAATTTCAAAAAAAAAATCCTATGCTCACGCAAGATCTATCTAGGAGATGCATAGCAACGAGAGGGGGAGAGTGTTTCCATGTACCCTCGTAGACCGAAAGTGGAAGCGTTAGGTTAACGCGGTTGATGTAGTCGAACGTCTTCACGATCCAACCGATCTAGTACCAACGTAAGGCACCTCCGAGTTCAGCACACGTTCAGCTCGATGACGTCACTCGAACTCTTGATCCAGCAGAGGGTCGAGGGAGAGTTCCGTCAGCATGACGACGTGGTGACGGTGATGGTGATGTGATCTGCGCAGGGCTTCGCCAAAGCACTACGACGCTATGACCGGAGGAGTAAACTGTGGAGGGGGGCAGCGCACACGGCTAAGAGAACAATTGATGTGTTATGGGGTGCCCCCTGCCCCCGTGTATAAAGGAGGGGAGGAGGAGGCAGCTGGCCAAGAGGGGCGCGCCATGGGGGGAGTCCTACTAGGACTCCACTCCTAGTAGGATTCACCCCCCCTTCCTTTCTTCATCGGAGGGGAAAAGGAATGAGTTGGAGAGGGAGAGGGAAAGAGGGAAAGGGGGCGCCCCCCCCCCTCCCGTAGTCCTATTCGAACTCCCATGGGGGGCGCGCGGCCACCCCTTGTGGGTTGTCCCCTCTCTCTCATGTGGCCCATGAGGCCCATGACTTCCCCCGGGGGGTTCCGGTAACCCCTCCGTACTCCGGTAAAATACCTGAACCTCTCGAAACCATTCTGATGTCCGAATACCACCTTCCAATATAACAATCTTTACCTCTCAACTATTTCGAGACTCCTCGTCATGTCTGTGATCTCACCTAGGACTCCGAACAAACTTCGGTCACCAAAACACATAACTCATAATACAAATCGTCATCGAACGTTAAGCGTGCGGACCCTACGGGTTCGAGAACTATGTAGACATGACCGAGACACATCTCCGGTCAATAACCAATAGCGGAACCTGGATGCTCATATTGGTTCCTACATATTCTATGAAGATCTTTATCGGTCAAACCGCAATAACAACATACGTTATTCCCTTTGTCATCGGTATGCTACTTGCCTGAGATTCGATCGTCGGTATCATCATACCTAGTTCAATCTCGTTACCGGCAAGTCTCTTTACTTGTTCCATATTGCATCATCCCGCAACTAACTCATTAGTCACATTGCTTGCAAGGCTTATAGTGATGTGCATTACTGAGAGGGCCCAGAGATACCTCTCCGATACTCGGAGTGACAAATCCTAATCTTGATCTATGCCAACCCAACAAACACCTTCGGAGACATCTATAGAGCATCTTTATAATCACCCAGTTACATTGTGACATTTGATAGCACACAAGGTGTTCCTCCGGTATTCGGGAGTTGCATAATCTCATAGTCAGAGGAATATGTATAAGTCATGAAGAAAGCAATAGCAATAAAACTTAATGATCATTATGCTAAGTTAACGGATAGGTCTTGTCCATCACATCATTCTCTAATGATGTGATCCCGTTCATCAAATGACAACACATGTCTATGGTCAGGAAACTTAACCATCTTTGATTAATGAGCTAGTCAAGTAGAGGCATACCAGGGACACTGTGTTTTGTCTATGTATTCACACATGTGCTAAGTTTCCGATTAATACAATTCTAGCATGAATAATAAACATTTATCATGATATAAGGAAATATAAAATAACAACTTTATTGTTGTCTCTAGGGCATATTTCCTTCAAGTTTCGTCAGCACGACGGCGTGGTGACGGTGATGGTGATGTGATCCGAGCAGGGCTTCGCCTAAGAACTACGACAATATGACCAGAGGTGTAAACAGTGGAGGGGGCACCACACACGGATAAGAGAACAATTGATGTGCTTTGGGGTGCCCCTGCCCCCGTATATAAAGGAGGAGGGGAGGAGGCCGCCGGCCCTAGTGGGCGCGCCATGGGGGGGGGGAAACCGACTAGGACTCCTAGTCCAAGTCGCCCCCCTTCCTTCTCTTGGAGGTGGAAAGGGGGAAGGAGAGGGGGAGGGGGAGAGGAAAGGGGGGTTTTGCCCCCTCCCCTTGTCCAATTCGGACTTCCCATGGGGGGCACCCCTTGTGGGCTGCCCTCTCTCTCTCTCTCTCTCTCTCTCTCTCTCTCTCTCTCTCTCTCTCTCTCCTATGGCCCATAGTGGCCCATTACTTTCCCCGGGGGATTCCGGTAACCCCTCGGTACTCCGATAAATATCTGAAACACTCCGAAACCATTCCGGTGTCCAAATACTATCGTCCAATATATCAATCTTTACCTCTCGACCATTTCGAGACTCCTCATCATGTCCGTGATCTCATCTGGGACTGCGAACAATCTTCGATCACGAAAAACACATAACTCGTAATACAAATCGTCATAGAACGTTAAGCGTGCGAACCCTACGGGTTTGAGAACTATGTAGACATGACCGAGACACATCTCCGATCAATAACCAACAGCAGAACCTGGATGCTCATATTGGTTCCTACATATTCTACCAAGATCTTTATCGGTCAAACCAAAATGGCAACATACGTAATTCCCTTTATCATTGGTATTTTACTTGCCCGAGATTCGATCGTAGGTATCTCCATACCTAGTTCAATCTCGTAACAGGCAAGTCTCTTTACTCGTTTCATAATGCATCATCCCACAACTAACTCATTAGTTACATTGCTTGCAAGGCTTATCATGCTGAGCATTATCGAGAGGGCCCAGAGATACCTCTCCGATACTCGGAGTGACAAATCCTAATCTCGATCTATGCCAACCCAACAAACACCTTCGGAGATACCTGTAGAGCATCTTTATAATCACTCAGTTATGTTGTGATGTTTGATAGCACACAAAGTGTTCCTCCAGTATTCGGGAGTTGCATAATCTCATAGTCAAAGGAATATGTATAAGTCATGAAGAAAGCAATAGCAATAGAACTTAACGATCATTATGCTAAGATAATGGATGGGTCTTGTCCATCACATCATTCTCCTAATGATGTGATCCCGTTCATCAAATGACAGCACGTGTCTATGGTCAGGAGACTTAACCATCTTTGATTAACGAACTAGTCAAGTAGAGGCATACCAGGGACACTTTGTTTTGTCTATGAATTCACACATGTATCAAGTTTTTGGTTAATACAATTCTAGCATGAATAATAAACATTTATCATGATATAAGGAAATATAAATAACAACTTTATTATTGCCTCTAGGGCATATTTCCTTCACTTCCTTGGCCTCCCCCCTAGATGGGAGGAGAGCTCCCCCTCTGGTCCATGGCCTCCATGGAGGCGGAGGGGCGGGAGCCCCTCCGAGATTGGATCTATCTCTCTGTTCCCTTCTATTTCGTGTTCTTCAGATCTGACCGAAAACCATTTCTTACATTCCCGAAGATCCGTAACTTCGATTGCGCTGAGATTTTAACACGATTTTTTTCCGCATATAAGCTTCCCCGAAGTAGAGCTCCAACCGACGTAAGAGGTGAGCACAACCCACCACCACGCGCCTGGCTCCAGGTTCGTGCCCTGGTGTCTTGTGGGCTGTGTGGGCCTCCGTTTGTGGTGATTCCAGCTCCCAAAAATCACAAATATTCCAAAATAATTTTCCATAAAATTTTATTGTATTTGGACTTCGTTTGATATGGATATTCTGCGATACAAAAAACATGCAAAAAACGGGAACTGGCACTGGGCACTGGATCAATAAGTTAGTCCAATAAATCATATAAAAAGTTGCCAAAATATGTGAAAGTTGTATAATATAGGCATGAAATAATAAAAAATTATAGATACGACGGAGACGTATCGACATCCCCAAGCTTAATTTCTGCTCGTCCTCGAGTAGGTAAACGATAAAAAAGAAATTTTTTGATGTGGAATGCTCTCTAACATAAACTTGACCATATATCTAATCATGGCATGAATATTAAGACATAAGTGATTCAAAGCAATAATCTATAATTTGACATAAAGACATAGATACTCAGGCATCCCAACAAACAATCATGTCTTTCAAAATATCAACGCTAAAGAAAGTTATCCCTACAAAATCATATAGACTTGTCATGCTCTGTCTTCTTAACACAAAGTATTTATCATGCACAACCCCGATGACAAGCCGAGAAATTGGTTCATACTTTTTAACGCGCTTCATCTTTTTCAACCCTCACGCAATACATGAGCGCAAGTCATGGATATAGCACTACGGGTGGAATAGAGTATGATGATAGGGGTAAATATATAGAAGACAAAAAAGTAAGAAAGTCTCACATCGATGCGGCTAACCAATGGGCTATGGAGATGCCCATCAATCGATATCAACGTGAGGAGTAGGTATTGCCATGCAACGAATGCACTAAGAGCTATAAGTGTATGAAAGCTCAATATGAAACTAAGTGGGTGTGCATCTAATCCTATAATGAAAAATTCCCACTAGTATATGGAAGTGACAACATAGGAGACTCACAATATGAAAAACATGGTGCTACTTTGAGGCACAAGTGTGGTAAAGGATACTAACAATGCCCCTTCTCTCTTTGTTTATTTTTTTCTTTTTTTTCTTTCTTTCTTTTTCTTTCTTTTCTTTTTTCTCTTTTTATTTTTTTTTATTTTTCTCTCTTTTTCCGGAGTCTCGTCCCGACTTGTGGGGGAATCATAGTCTCCATCATCCTTTCCTCACTGGGTCACTGCTCTAAAAATGAATAATGGTGATCATCACACTTATATTTACTTATAACTCAAAAGAAATAAAGATTACAACTCAATACCTATGACAAAGTATGAATCTATATGAATGCCTCTGGCAATGTACCAGGATGTGCAATGATCTAGCGTAACATGTATAAAAAATGATGAACGGTGGCTGAGGCACAACTACTATGTCAGCTATATGATCATGCAAAGCAATATGACAATGAATGCTCAAGTCATCAAAACGGAAGCGGTGGAAGTTGCATGGCAATATATCTCGGAATGGCCATGGAAAAGCCATAATAGGTAGGTATGATGGCTGTTTTGAGGAAGATATAATAAGGCTTATGTGTGATAGAGCGTATCATATCACGGGGTTTGGATGCACCGGCAAAGTTTGCAACGACTCTCGAGGTGATAAAGGGCAATCCACGGTACCGTAGAGGCTAGTGAATTGCGAAAAGGTAAGAGTGTGTATAATCATGGACTCACATTAGTCATAAAGAACTCATATACTTATTGCAAAAGTTTATTAGCCCTCGAAGCAAAGTACTACTACGCATGCCCCTAGGGGAATAGATTGGTAGGAAAGACCATCGCTCGTCCCCGACCGCCACTCATAAGGAAGACAATCAATAATAAATCGTGCTCCAACATCATAGCATAACGAGAGACTATACGTGCATGCTTCGGGAATCACAAACCTTAACACCAATATTCTTACTAACCACAACCGTTTACTAGTACCTCCCACATATTCCATCTCTATATCGCAAAACTATTGCAAGGAATCAAGCATATCATATTCAGTGATCCATAAGTTTTATGTAGGATTTCATGACTAACCATGCAAATGACCAATTCCTGTTGACTCTCTAAATAGATATAAGTGAAGCAAGAAAGTTTAATTCTTTCTACAAAATACCATGCTCTAACAAGTATAAGTGAAGCAAAATAGCATTCTACGGACAACGGTTTTCTATTTGAAGAGAAACAGGCAATCCAAACTTCAAATGATATAAGTGAAGCACATGAAGCATTCTATAAAGCCATACTCAAAAGATATAAGTGAAGTGCAATGAGCATTCTATAAATCAACCATGGACTATCTCGTACCAGCATGGTGCATAAAATAAAAGTGAAAAAATAAACACAAAACATGCTCCAATATTCACACATATCACATGAACGAAACGAGAACGAAAACATACCGATACTTGTTGAAGAAAGATGGGATGCCTTCCGGGGCATCCCCAAGCTTAGACGCTTGAGTCTTCTTGAATATTTACTTGGGGTGCCTTGGGCATCCCCAAGCTTGAGCTCTTGCCTCTCCTCCTTCTCCTCATATCGATACCTCCTCGATCTTTGATCACTTCATCCACACAAAAGTCAACAGAAAGCTTGGTAAGATCCGTTAGTATAATAAAGCAAATCAGTACTCTAAGTACTGTTGCAAACCAATTCATATTTTGTTTTGCATTGTAGCTACTTTAATATAAACTTTTCATGGCTTAATCCACTGATAGAAATCGATAGTTTCATCAAAACAAGCAAAACAATGCATCAAAAACAGAATCTATCTTAAACAGGACAGTCTGTAGTAATCTGAACATTACCATACTTCTGTAACTCCAAAAATTCTAAAAATTAGGAGAACATAAATAATTTGTATAGATATAGTGTGCAAAAAGTTTCAGAACCTGTTGACGTTCTAGTAAAAAAAATGAAAATTCACGCGCTACAGCCAAAGTTTCTGTTTCTGCACCGCACATACCAACAAGCAATCTAATCATCCTAAAGGCAAACCTTGGCACAATAAGTTTACAATACAAGGGATTTGTACAAGGGGATAATTGTTTATTTGAAAAGTTTCTGTAGTTGAGATTCACAAACTTTCCATGGGCATGAACAAAGTTCAAGGAGCTCCCCCACTTCAACAATGCTCGTCTCTCTCACTTTCACTTTCCTTTTTGTGAAGTTTTAAGTTCCCTCTATATTTTTTGTTCTTAAACTTTATAAATGCACTCAACAGAAATAAATGACTCTCTAAAACTTCCGGTTTCTCCTCGGCAGCGCTTTCTTTAAAGCCATTAAGCTAGGCAGAAAGTGCTCAAGTGGTGGATCCACCCGGATCCCAAGGTATATCAAAGCCAATTTTAATTAACAATGATTTGGCATTTAGTAGTGAGCACAAAGCAACATATATCATGCAATGAAGAAGTCTAACTCTCTTCCTATGCATTGGCATGTCATAAAGGAACAATTCATGCAGATCAAGTAAAGGCCAATGCATAGTATAAGCAGTTTCTTGCAACTTCATCGTGTTGGAAACATAGAGAGGCGGAGATGTAGTTCATCTCTCATAATAATTGCAAGTAGGAGAAGCAAGCACATGCATATTACATTCATCAAAATCATCATGTGCAACGGTAAAAGGCAACCCATCAATGTAATCCTTAATAAGTGCAAACTTCTCTGATATAGTGTAGTTTGGAGAATTCAAAAAGATAATAGGACTATCATGTGTAGGTGCAATAGCAACAATTTCATTATTAATATAAGGAACCATAGCAAGTTCATCTCCATAAGCATAATTCATATTGGCATCATGGCCACAAGCATCAAGTTCATCAAAAAGGGATATTTCAAATGAATCAACGAGATCATAGCAATTATCATAGCATTCATCATTCGGTAAGAACGAAGGGACATTAAACAATGTATGAGTTGGAGGGTTACTCTCATTAGAAGGTGGGCACGGGTAGCTCATCCGCTCTTCCTCCTTTTGTTCTTCGCTCTCCTCATCATCTTTTTCATCCAATGAGCTCGCAGTTTCATCAATTTCGTCTTCCATAGACTCCTGCAAAATATCAGTCTCTTCTTGGATAGCGAAGACTTTCTCAATAAATACATCAATATCGTAATTAAATTTATAATTATCATAGCAATATTTAAGGATAGCAAAATTTTCAGGTCTATAAACTGAATCATCAAAATCTTTAAACTTTTCAAACAAAGATTCAATTTCATAAGCACCCTTAAAAGCAACAAATTCTTCTATTCGTTCCACATCATAGTAATCATATCTACCATTAGCATTGGAAGCTAAGGTTTCATTATCGTTAAATTCACATGAAAAGGGAAGGTGTGGAGCCTTCATCCTAGAGCAACAAGTATAATCGTATCTCAAGCATAGGTCCCGACCATACCAATGCAACATATGAATTTGATCCCATAACAATTTCCCTTTCTGAGTCAAGCGATAATCCCTAAAGTATTCACGTTGATCCAATGTTACTCCCATTATATAGTTGAATGGGGTTTTCTCAGAATTATCAAAATAGTGCATAATATCTTTCACATAACGAGCATCAAGGGTTTTAGGAGGTCCCCCATCTCCATGAGTAGCAAGTACAACTTTTTTTGGTGTTTCTTGGTCCATATCTATAACTAAAGATAGAGAACAACTTAGAACAGAAAATGAAAACTACTTAGTGATAAAGCAAACAAGCACACACGAGAATATTCACCCCACACTATTGCTTCGCAAGAACGGCGCCAGAAAAAGGTCTTGATAACCCACAAGTATAAGGGATCGTTTGTAGCCTTCTTCGATAAATAAGAGTGTCGAACCCAACGAGGAGCTAAAGGTAGAACAAATATTACCTCAAGTTCTATCGACCACCAATACAACTCTACGCACACTTGACGTTTTCTTTACCTAAAACAAGTATGAAACTATTTTGCAAGAATAAAACTACGAGTACTTTGCGAGAATAAAACTACGAGTAAATTGCAAGGTAATAAAAGTGGATAGCTTTTGTCAACAAGAAAGTCATTTGTCCCTAGGCAATCGATAACAAGTACCGGTAATCATTCTTGTAATTTTATATGAGGGAGAGGCATGAGCTAACGTACTTTCTCTACTTGGATCATATGCACTTATGATTGGACCCCTAGTAAGCATCTGCAACTACTAAAGATCATTAAGGTTGTGAAACCCAACCATAGCATTAAGTATCAAGTCCTCTTTATCCCATACGCAACAACCCACCTACTCGGGTTTAAGCTTCTGTCACTCTCGCAACCCACCATAACCGAATCATGAGCGTATTGCAATACCCTACAACGAGGATCCCTCCGTTTGCGTGAGACCGAGGGAACCGTAGGACGGCACCATAAATAAAATATACAATCATACCAACCAAGATCACGATTAACCCACAGGACAAAACGGATCTACTCAAACATCATAAAATAACCACATATCATTGGGAAATAATATATGAAGTTGAGCACCATGTTTAAGTAGAGATTATAGCAGGGAGAAGGGAGGTCACCGCTGCATAGAGGGGGAGAAAGTTGGTGTTGACGGTAGCAAGCTTGTTGATGTAGATCGCCATCACGATCATTGCCCCGACGGTGTTTTGGCGCCACCGAGAGAGAGAGAGGGGGAGAGAGCCCCCTCCTTATTCTTCTTCCTTAGCCTCCCCCCTAGATGGGACAAGATTTCCCTCTCTGTTCCATGGAATCCATGGCGGCGGAGGGGCGGGAGCCCCTCCGAGATTGGATCTATCTATCTGTTCCCTTATGTTTTGCGTTCTTCAGATCTGGCCGAAAATCGTTTCTTATATTCCCGGAGATCCATAATTCCAATTGCGCTGAGATTTTAACACGATTTTTTTCCGGATATAAGCTTCCTTGCGCCCGAAGTAGAGCTCCAACCGACGTACGGGGTGAGCACAACCCACCACCACGCTTTGGCTCGGGGCCGCTACAGTGTCTTGTGGGCTGTGTGGGCCTCCGTTTGCGGTGATTCCAACTCCCAAAAATCACAAATATTCCAAAATAATTCTCCGTAAAATTTTATTGCATTTGGACTTCGTTTGATATGGATATTCCGCGATACAAAAAACATGCAAAAAACTGGACGTGGCACTTGGCACTGGATCAATAAGTTAGTCCAATAAATCATATAAAAAGTTGCCAAAAATATGTGAAAGTTGTATAATATTGACATGAAACAATCAAAAATTATAGATACGAGAGACATATCACTCAACACGATGAACTGTAGCAACGGTGCATACTCAGGGAGAACACTTTTACCTTGAAATTTAGTAAAGGAATCATCTTATAATGCTACCGCCGTACTAAGCAAAATAAGATGCATAAAAGATAAAATCACATGCAGTCAAAATATGTGACATGATATGGCCATCATCATCTTGTGCTTTTGATCTCCATCTCCAAAGCATCGTCATGATCTCCATCATCACTGGCTCGACACCTTGATCTCCATCATTGCGTCATGGTCGTCTCGCCAACTATTGCTTCTATAACTATCGCTAACGCATAGTGATAAAGTAAAGCAATTACATGGCTTTTGCATTTCATACAATAAAGAGACAACCATAAGGCTCCTGTCGGTTGCCGGTAAATTTTACAAAACATGATCATCTCATACAATAACGTATATCACATCATGTCTTGATCATATCACATCACAACATGCCCTGCAAAAACAAGTTAGACGTCATCTACTTTGTTGTTGCAAGTTTTACGTGGCTGCTACGGTCTTCTAGCAAGAACCGTTCTTACCTACGCATCAAACCACAATGGTGTTTCGTCAAGTTTGTTGTTTTAAGCGTCTTCAAAGACCGGCCGCAGTCAAATTCGATTCAACTAAAGTAGGAGAAACAGACACCTGCCAGCCACCTTTATGCAAAAATAGTTGCATGTCTGTCGGTGGAACCGGTCTCATATGCGTGGACATGTAAGGTTGGTCGGGATCTACTCCACGAGGAGCGGTACGGACGTAGATGATATCATCACGACCTCTCTTTGCGTACCGCTAGGGATGCTTAACGCCACTTCGCCAACTGGCAGATTCTTCATCCCACAATACCGCCAAATCAAAATAAGACGTTGATGGTAAGCAGTATGACTATCACCGCCCACAACTCTTTGTGTTCTACTCGTGCATATCATCTACGCATAGACCTGGCTCATGATGCCGCTGTTGGGAAACGTTGCATGAAAAACAAAAAAAATTCTACACACATGTAATGATCTATCCATGGAGATGCATAGAAACGACGGGGAGAGTGTGTCTACGTACCCTCGTAGGCTGTAAGCGGAGTTGATGTAGTCAAACTTCTTCACGCTTCAACCAATCAAGTACCGAACACACAACACCTACGTGTTCTGCACACGTCCAGCTCGGTGACGTCCCTCGCCTTCTTGATCCAGCAAGACGTCGAGGTAGTAGATGAGTTCCGTCAGCACTACGGCAACGGTGATGGTGAAGTGATCCTCGCATGGCTTCAAAGCACTACGAAGATATGACCGTGGGAGTAAATGGTGGAGGGGGGCACCGCACACGGCTAACAATTATGGGAGGGAACGGGAGGCAGCCAAGGAGGTGCCCAAGTAGGCTGAATCCTACTTGGGGTCTCCCCATGGCACCAGCCCTTGGTGGCTGGTGCGTTTCCCCTCTTGGCCCATTAGGCCCATATCTTTTGCCGGGGGTGCCCGGAACCCCTTCCGGTGACCCGATATGTACCTGGTACCCTCCGGAACACTTCCGATGTCCGAATACTATCGTCCTATGTATCAATCTTTACCTCTCGGCCATTTCGGGACTCCTCGTCATGTCTGTGATCTCATCCGGGACTCCGAACAACATTCCGTCAACATAGCTCATATAATACAATATCGTCATCGAACGTTAAGTGTGCGGACCCTACAGGTTCGAGAACTACGTGGACATGACCAAGACACCTCTCCGGTCAATAACCAATAGCGGAACCTGGATGCCCATATTGGCTCCTACATATTCTATGAAGATCTTTACCGGTCGAACCGTTATGACAATATACGTTATTCCCTTTGTCTGTCAGTATGTTACTTGCCCGAGATTTGATCGTCGGTATCTTCATACCTAGTTCAATCTCGTTACCGGCAAGTCTCTTTACTCGTTCTGTAATACATCACCTCGTGACTAACTCCTTAGTCATTTGCATGCAAGCTTATGATGTGTATTACCAAGAGGGCCCAGAGATACCTCTCCAATACTCAGAGTGACAAATCCTAATCTCGATCTATGCTAACTCAACAAACACCTTCGGAGATACCTGTAGAGCATCTTTATAATCACCTAGTTACGTTGTGATGTTTTGATAGCACACAAGGCATTCCTCTGGTATCCGGGAGTTGCATAATCTCATAGTCGAAGGAATATGTATTTGACATGAAGAAAGCAATAGTAATAAAACTTAACGATCATAACGCTAAGCTAATGGATGGGTCTTGTCCATCACATCATTCTCCTAATGATGTGATCCCATTATCAAATGGCAACTCATGTCAATGGTTAGGAAACCTTAACCATCTTTGATCAACGAGCTAGTCTAATAGAGGCTCACTAGGGACACAGTGTTTGTTTATGTATTCACACATGTATTAAGGTTTCCGATCAATACAATTCTAGCATGAATAATAAACCTTTGTCATGAATAAGGAAATATAAACTAACAACTTCATTATTGCCTCTAGGGCATATTTCCTTCAGTTAGACAGGTGTGCCAACAGTGACTATCCTAGTTATCTTCCTTGTGAGCTTTGTCTTTGCCTTTTTTGCGCTCCTAGGGCTCCTTTGATTCAAATAAATTCCCTAGGATTTTTGGATGGTTAGAATCATTAAGATTTTTTTTCTAAGTTGGTCGTTTTATTCATAGGATTAAATCTTATAAATCGTATGGATATTTTTCCAAAGATTCATGTGTACTATATCTCGTAGGAAATATAACATTCACTCCAACCTCCTTTTATAATTTCTTTGTTTTCCCTATAGAGTTCAAGTGGGCATGCCACTCGAAGGAGCCCTTTGGTTTACAGGAATTTTCCAGGAATCATAAAGGATAGGAATTTTGTAGGAAATTTTTCTTTGGAGCTCTTTGGTTTGTAGAAATGGATTCCTCTTTCTATGTAGGATAAGAACCTATCCTTCACTTTTGAAAGGAAAAAATAGGCCTTTTTGATTCATAGGATGGGAATATCATTGGAATAGGAAAAGCATATGAAGTGAGGTGATCGTACGTCAATTCGTAGATGGAAAGAGATGTCATTTGATGCAGAGGATAAGATTTTTTTCCCTTGAGTTTAGGCTAATGTTTTTTTAATATGAAGGATTGGTTTTTATCCTACATAGGAATAGAAATCCATTACTACAAACCAAATGGCTCCAAAGAAAATTTTCCTTTAAAAAGAAGGCCTTGGCCTAGACTCAGTGGGAAAATACTATCGTATGCATCAAAAGACATCTGTTTCGATAGAGAAATTGAGATATATGTTATCTCACTTTCTATGATTTTTTTATAAGATCTTTTTTTCTATCATTATGATATTTCTATCCCGTGAGCCAAAGGAGACCAATCCTGTATTTTTCATATTCATGTGTTTTGACAATCCTACGAATCAAAAAGAGTCATAATCTTCTTTCCAAATAGTACGGCGAAGAAACAACGGTTCGACACTCTGCCTTACAAGGGGTGTGTCCCAGGAAATAGTGCATTCAACAATATTAGATTATCGCCTATTGGTATGAATAACTAATGCAACACTTATGAAGTTAATCTAGTTCGTGTAGGTTTGGTCTTCTTCATCAAGGGTTCGGAGCAGTGTCGGATCTTGTGGGAGTTTCGTGGGTGCTCTGGCATTCCCTCAAAAAATGCAAATCCTTTTTTATCTAGTACTATTAGTTTAATCATATACTCCCTCCGTTTCAAAATAAGTATCTCAAGCTTGGTACAACACTAAGCATGAGATACTTATTTTGGGACAGAGGAAGTATGTATTATAAGTATAGAGTGATAAACTGACATTTTTTATGATTATACCTAGCATTTTTGTTGTGAATGAGAAAATTGGCATCCTCTGTGGTCAAAATCTTGGTCGGCCATTGGTTCGAAGAAAAGTTGACATGCACAAGTTTAGCTAAATGCAACAGGTTCAAATATATCCGAGGGAAATCTTACATATCAAAGATCTTTGCGTGTCACAATATACTCAGTATGATTCAATTTGTTAAATTAAAGATTTTTTTAGGAAAAGAGGAGGACCCCTGGCCTCTGCTTCTGGGCCATGCATGCGGCCACTTTATTAATTATTCTCACAAGACCTTACAAAGTGATACAATAGTAAGACTAAACCCATTGTTTAAGCAAAAACTGTCGCTACTCCTATCCAGTTAATAAAGGGGCGCTGATAGCCTGGGCCTAATACCAAATAGACATCGCAGCCAAACCTAAACATCTAAGACCTGAGGTCCCAACCTGGACGCCTGCCGGGTATGGGGCACCTACCAGGCCGGCGCACTCCTCAACCAGACGCCTTTGCGGGTATGAGGCCGCCAGCCACCGCCACCAATCCATCTTCGTGAGTTGTCTTGTTGCATGTACCGTGCCAGGTCTCTCTGCCATCGACGCCACCACGACGCCAGACAGCGTCATCCTCCTGCGCGAGTCCATCCTCGCACATCGAACTCCGAATCTTCACTGCGCCACGCCGTCGAGATCCATCGCCATCAATGTGTAGGATGAAGCACCGCTCCACCAAATATGTCGTCCGCTAGTCCCGTGAAGCCGAGTGCACCTCCAAGAATGCCGCCCCCAAGGGGCACATGCTTGCCGCCAGCATCTGATCAGCTGATCTAGGGTTTCCCCCGGAGGTATTGAGTGGAGTTGGGAGCTTCACCTCGATGATGAAATCATGAAGGAAATGATGATAAGGGCATCGTCATCACCGGCTCCGGCCATCGACCAAAAACCAGGTTTTCACCCGGATCCGTCCCAAGAAATCCACCCGACAACATGTGCACCGTCTCGACCTCCTTCAAAGCCCCAAATCCAGCCGCCTAGATCCGGCGACCAACCGCGACAATAGTGCCACTGTAGGAGCCCTACCGCACCAGCCACAGCCTGAGTGTGCCACCACAGGAGCCTAGGAGGAGGGCTCCCACCCCGCCTCGCCAAGTCGTGAGAGCCGCCGAGATGGATCCCGCGCGCTCGTCACCGTCTCTGATCCGGATCAATCCATAGCAGATCGTCGTCACAGATCCGCCTTGGACAGGGACACCACGCCATGCCGCCGCGGGAAGCCCTAACTTCACCAACCGCCACCCTGCAGGGCCGCCGCCCCGGGATCCTTACAGAGCATCGCCGCTGCCACCGGCCATGTTCCTGAAGGAAATATGCCCTAGAGGCAATAATAAAGTTATTATTTATTTCCTTATTTCATGATAAATGTTTATTGTTCATGCTAGAATTGTATTAACCGGAAACATAATACATGTGTGAATATATAGACAAACAGTGTCACTAGTATGCCTCTACTTGACTAGCTCGTTAATCGAAGATGGTTATGTTTCCTAACCATAGACATGAGTTGTCATTTGATTAACGGGATCACATCATTAGGAGAATGATCTGATTGACATGACCCATTCCGTTAGCCTAGCACTTGATCGTTTAGTATGTTGCTATTGCTTTCTTCATGACTTATACATGTTCCTGTAACTATAAGATTATGCAACTCCCGTTTACCGGAGGAACACTTTGGTGCTACCAAACGTCACAACGAATCGGGTGATTATAAAGGAGTACTACAGGTGTTTCCAAAGGTACATGTTGGGTTGGCGATTTCGAGATTAGGTTTTGTCACTCCGATTGTCGGAGAGGTATCTCTGGGCCCTCTCGGTAATGCACATCATTATAAGCCTTGCAAGCAATGTGACCAATGAGTTGGTTACGGGATGATGCATTCTGAGAACAAGTAAAGAGACTTGCCGGTGACGAGATTGAACTAGGTATTGGATACCGACGATCGAATCTCGGGCAAGTAACATACCGATGACAAAGGGAACAACGTATGTTGTTATGCGGTTTGACCGATAAAGATCTTCGTAGAATATGTAGGAGCCAATATGGGCATCCAGGTCCCGCTATTGGTTATTGACCGAGAATAGTTCTAGGTCATGTCTACATAGTTCTCGAACCCGTAGGGTCCGCACGCTTAAGGTTTCGATGATGCTTATATTATGAGTTTATGAGTTTTGATGTACCGAAGGAGTTCGGAGTCCCGGATGAGACCGGGGACATGACGAGGAGTCTCGAAATGGTCGAGACGTAAAGATCGATATATTGGACGACTATATTCGGAGTTCGGAAAGGTTCCGAGTCATTCGGGTATTTTTCGAAGTACCGGAGAGTTACGGGAATTCGCCGGGGAGAAGTATTGGGCCTTATTGGGCCCTCAAGGGAAAGAGAGAGAGGATGCCTAGGGCAGGCTGCGCCCCCCTTTGCCCTAGTCCGAATTGGGCTAAGGGAGGGCCGCACCCTCCTTCCTTCCCTTCTCTTTTCCTCTTCCTAGTCTCCTACTCCTAATACATGGAAGGATCCCTAGTTGGACTAGGAAAGGGGAATCCTACTCCCGGTGGGAGTAGGACTCCCCTATGGCGCCTCCTCCCTAGGCCGGCCTCCTCCTCCCTCCCTCCTTTATATACTGGGGCAGGTGGCACCCCATGGACACACCAGTTGATCTACGGATCGTTCCTTAGCCGTGTGCGGTGCCCCCTCCACCATATTCCACTTGGTCATATCGTCGCGGAGCTTAGGCGAAGCCTGCTACCGGAGAAGTCATATCGTCAGCGAGCTTAGGCGAAGCCCTGCGTCGGTGGAGCATCATCATCGTCCTGCACGCCGTCGTCTTGTGGAACTCATCCCGACACTTTGCTTTGGATCGGAGTCCGGGATCGTCATCGAGCTGAGCGTGTGCAGAACTCGGAGGTGCCGTGACGTTCGGTACTTGGATCGGTCGGATCGTGAAGACGCACGACTACATCAACCGCGTTGTTATAACGCTTCCGCCACGGTCTCACGAGTGCGTGTACATACACTCTCCCTCTCGTTGCTATGCATCACCATGATCTTGCGTGTGCGTAGGAAATTTTTGAAATTACTACGTTCCCCAGCGGTGGCATCCGAGCCAGGTTTTATGCGTTGATGTCATATGCACGAGTAGAACACAAGTGAGTTGTGGGCGATACAAGTCATACCGCCTACCAGCATGTCACACTTTGGTTCAGCGGTATTGTGAGATGAAGCGGCCCGGACCGACATTACGCGTGCGGCTTACGCGAGACCGGTTTCACTGCTACGAGCACTCGTGCTTAAAGGTGGCTGGCGGGTGTCTGTCTCTCTCACTTTAGTTGAACCGAGTGTGACTACGCCCGGTCCTTGCGAAGGTTAAAACGGAGTCTATTTGACAAACTATCGTTGTGGTTTTGATGCGTAGGTGAGAACGGTTCTTGCTAAGCCCGTAGCAGCCACGTAAAATTTGCAACAACAAAGTAGTGGGCGTCTAACTTGTTTTTGCAGGGCATGTTGTGATGTGATATGGTCAAGACGTGATGAGATATAAGTTGTTGTATAAGATGATCATGTTTTGTTGAAGTTATCGACAATGGCAGAAGCCCTATGGTTGTCTCTTTGTTGCATAAGATGCAAGTGCCAAATAATTGCTTTACTTTATCGCTATGCGATAGCAATAGTTGCAAGAGCAATAGTTGGCGAGACAACCATGTGATGACACATTGATATAGATCAAGATGATGAAGATCATGGTGTCGTGCGGTGACGATAGAGATCATGACAAGATTACTTTGGAGATGGAGATCAAAGGCGCAAGATGATCATGGCCATATCATGTCACATATTTTGATTGCATGTGATGTTTATCTATTATACATCTTATTCTTGCTTTGATTGGCGGTAGCATTTTAAGATGATCTCTCACTAATTATCAAGAAGTGTTCTCCACGAGTATGCACCGTTGCCAAAGTTAAATCGTGCCCGGACACCACGTGATGATCGGGTGTGATAAGCTCTACGTCCATCTACAACGGGTGCAAGCCAGTTTTGCACACGCGGAATACTCAAAGTTAAACTTGACGAGCCTAGCATATGCAGATATGGCCTCGAGCACGGAGACCGAAAGGTCGGCGTGAATCATATAGTAGATATGATCAACATAGTGATGTTCACCATTGAAAACTACTCCATCTCACGTGATGATCGGTTATGGTTTAGTTGATTTGGATCACGTGATCACTTAGATGACTAGAGAGATGTCTGTCTAAGTGGGAGTTCTTAAGTAATATGATTAATTGAACTTAAATTTATCATGAACTTAGTCCTGGTAGTATTTTGCAAATTATGTTGTAGATCAATAGCTCGCGTTGTTGCTTTCATATGTTTATTTTCATATGTTCCTAGAGAAAATTGTGTTGAAAAATGTTAGTAGCAATGATGCGGATTGGATCCGCGATCCGAGGTTTATCCTCAATGCTGCCTGAAGAATTATGTCCTTAATGCACCGCTAGGTAGCAGACCTATTGCAGGAAGCATCTGAGGCGTTATGAACGTTTGGCTAGCTCAATATGATGACTACTTGATAGTTTAGTGCACCATACTTAACGGCTTAGAATCGGGACTTCAATGATGTTTTGAACGTCATGGACCATATGAGATGTTCCAGAAGTTGAAGTTAATATTTCAAGCAAATACCCGAGTTGAGAGATATGAAGTCTCCAACAAGTTCTATAGCTAAAAGATGGAGGAGAATCGCTCAACTAGTGAGCATCTGCTCAGATTATGCGAATACTTCAATCGCTTGAATCAAGTGGGAGTTAATCTTCCAGATAAGATAGTGATTGACAGAATTCTCTAGTCACCATCACTAAGTTACTAGAACTTCGTGATGAACTATAGTTTGCAGGGGATGACGAAAACGATTCCCGAGCTCTTCGTGATGTTGAAATCAACGAAGGTAGAAATCAAGAAAGAGCATCAAGTGTTGACGATTGACAAGACCACTAGTCTCAAGGAAAAGGGCAAAGGGAAGAAGGGGAACTTCAAGAAGAACGGCAAGCAAGTTGTCGCTCGAGTGAAGAAACCCAAGTCTGGACCTAAGCACGAGACTAAGTGCTTTTGCTGCAATGGAACTGGTCACTAGAAGCGGAACTACCCCAAGTATTTGGCGGATAAGAAGGATGGCAAAGTGAACAAAGGTATATTTGAGATACTGATTATTGATGTGTATTTTACTAGTGTTCGTAGCAACCCCTCGGTATTTGATAATCGGTTCGTTGCTAAGAGTAGTAACTTGAAACGGAGTTGCAGAATGAGCGAAACTAGTTGAAGGGGAAGTGAAGATGAGTGTTGGAAGTAGTTCCAAGATTGATATGATCATCATCGCACACTCCCTATACTTTCGGGATTAGTATGGAACCTAAATAAGTGTTATTTGGTGTTGAGCATAAGTATGATTTGATCATGTTTATTGCAATACGGTTATTCATTTAAGTAAGAGAATAAATCGTTGTTACATTTACATGAATAAAACCTTATATGGTTACACACCCAATGAAAATGATTCATTGGATCTCGATCATAGTGATACACATATTCATAATATTGAAACCAAAAGATGCAAAGTTAATAATGATAGTGCAACTTATTTGTGGCCTTGTCGTTTAGGTCATATTGGTGTAAAAGCGCATGAAGAAAACTCCATGTCGATGGACTTTTGGAATCACTTGATTATGAATCATTTGATGCTTGCGTAACCGTGCCGTTTGGGCAAGATGACTAAAACTCCGTTCTCGGAACAATGGAACAAGCTCTTGACTTATTGGAAATAATACATACCGATGTATGCGATCCAATGAGTGTTGATGCTCGTGGCAAAGTATCGTTATTTTCCGACTTTCACAAGATGATTTGAGCAGATATGGGTATATCTACTTGATGAAACATAAGTCTGAAATAGTTGAAATGTTCAAAGAATTTCAGATTGAAGTGGAAAAATCATCGTAACAAGAAAATAAAGTTTCTGCGATCTAATCGCAAAGACAAATAATTGAGTTCTGAGTTTGGTCTTCAATTAAAATAATGTGGAATAGTTTCACAGCTCACGCCACCGGAACACCACAATGTTATGGTGTGTCCGAACGTCGTAACCGCACTTTATTTGATATGGTGCGATCTATGATGTCTCTTATCGGTTTACCACTATCATTTTGGGGTTATGCATTAGAGACAGCTGCATTCACGTTTAATAGGGCACCATCTAAATCCGTTGAGGCAACACCGTATGAACTATGGTTTAACAAAGAAACCTAAGTCGTTTCTTAAAAGTTTGGAGTTGTGATGCTTATGTGAAAAAGTTTTCACCGATAAGCTCAAACCCAAATCGGAGAAGCGTCTTCATAGAATACCCAAAGGTAACTATTGGGTACACCTTCTATCACAGATCCGAAGGCAAGTTTTTCGTTGCTAAGATGGATCCTTTCTAGAGAAGAAGTTTCTCTCGAAAGAAGTGAGTGGGAGGAAAGTAGAACTTGATGAGGTAATTATACCTTCTCCCTTATTGGAAAGTAGTTCATCACGGGGAATCAGTTCGGTGATTCCTACACCAATTAGTGAAGAAGTTAATGATGATGATCATGAAACTTCAGATCAAGTTGCTACCAAACCTCGTAGGTCTTCCAGAGTAAGATCCGCGCAGAGTGGTACGGTAATCCTATTCTAGAAGTCATGTTACTAGACCATGATGAACCTATGAAATATGAGGAAGCGATGATGAGCCCAGATTAAGCGAAATGTCTTGAGGCCATGAAATATCAGATAGGATCAATGTATGAGAAAAAAGTATGGACTTTGATTGACTTGCTCGATGATCGACAAGCCATGTTAAATAAATGGATCTTCAAGAGGAAGACGGACACTGATAGTAGTGTTACTATCTACAAAGCTCGACTTGTCGCAAAAACGTTTTTGACAAGTTCAAGGTGTTAACTACAATGAGATTTTCTCAACTGTAGCGATGCTTAAGTCTGTCCGAATCATGTTAGCAATTGCCACAATTTATGAAATTTGACAAATGTATGTAAAAACTGCATTCCTGAATGGGTTTCTGGAGGAAGAGTTGTATATGATGCAACCAGAAGGTTTTATCAATCCAAAGGGAGCTAACAAAGTGTGCAAGCTCCAGCGGTCCATCTATGGACTGGTGCAAGCATCTCAGAGTTGGAATACATGCTTTGATAAGTTGATCATAGCATATAGTTTTATCTGGAACTTGCGGTGAAGCCCGTAATTACTAGAAAGTGAGTGGGAGCACTTCTGACATTTCAGATAAGTATATGTGAATGACATATTGTAGATCGGAAATAATGTAGAATTATACTGCAAAGCATAAAGGAGTGTTTGAAAGGAGTTTTTCAAAGAAAGACCTCGGTGAAGCTGCTTACATATTGAGCATCAAGATCTATAGAGATAGATCAAGACGCTTGATAAGTTTTTTCAATGAGTACATACCTTGACAAGATTTTGAAGTAGTTCAAAATGGAACAGTCAAAGAAAGAGTTCTTGCCTGTGTTACAAGGTGTGAAATTGAGTAAGACTCAAAACCCGACCACGGCAGAAGATAGAAAGAGAATGAAAGTCATTCCCTATGCCTTGGCCATAGGTTCTATAAAGTATGCCATCTTGTGTACCAGATCTATTGTATACCCTACACCGAGTTTGGCAAGGAGTACAATAGTGATCTAGGAGTAGATCATCGATGGGTCAAAATTATCCTTAGTGGAATAAGGATATGTTTCTCGATTATGGAAGTGACAAAAGGTTCGTAAAGGGTTACGTCGATGCAAGTTTTGACACCGATCCGGATGACTCTAAGTCTCGATCTAGATACATATTGAAAGTGGGAGCAATTAGCTAGAGTAGCTCAAATGCGAGCATTGTAGACATAGAAATTGCAAAATACATAACGGATCTGAATATGAAATACCCGTTCACTAAGATTCTCTCACAAGCAAAACATGATCACACCTTAGTACTCTTTGGGTGTTAATCACATAGCGATGTGAACTAGATTCTTGAATCTAGTAAACCCTTTGGGTGTTGGTCACATGGCGATGTGAACTATGGGTGTTAATCACATGGTGATGTGAACTATTGTTAAATCACATGGCGATGTGAACTAGATTATTGACTCTAGTGCAAGTGGGAGACTCAAGGAAATATGCCCTAGAGGCAATAATAAAGTTATTATTTATTTCCTTATTTCATGATAAATGTTTATTGTTCATGCTAGAATTGTATTAACCGGAAACATAATACATGTGTGAATATATAGACAAACAGAGTGTCACTAGTATTCCTCTACTTGACTAGCTCGTTAATCGAAGATGGTTATGTTTCCTAACCATAGACATGAGTTGTCATTTGATTAACGGGATCACATCATTAGGAGAATGGTCTGATTGACATGACCCATTCCGTTAGCCTAGCACTTGATCGTTTAGTATGTTGCTATTGCTTTCTTCATGACTTATACATGTTCCGTAACTATAAGATTATGCAACTCCGTTTACGGAGGAACACTTTGGTGCTACCAAACGTCACAACGAATCTGGGTGATTATAAAGGAGTACTACAGGTGTTTCCAAAGGTACATGTTGGGTTGGCGATTTCGAGATTAGGTTTTGTCACTCCGATTGTCGGAGAGGTATCTCTGGCCCTCTCGGTAATGCACATCATTATAAGCCTTGCAAGCAATGTGACCAATGAGTTGGTTACGGGATGATGCATTATGAGCGAGTAAAGAGACTTGCCGGTGACGAGATTGAACTAGGTATTGGATACCGACGATCGAATCTCGGGCAAGTAACATACCGATGACAAAGGGAACAACGTATGTTGTTATGCGGTTTGACCGATAAAGATCTTCAGAGAATATGTAGGAGCCAATATGGGCATCCAGGTCCCGCTATTGGTTATTGACCGAGAATAGTTCTAGGTCATATCTACATAGTTCTCGAACCCATAGGGTCCGCACGCTTAAGGTTTCGATGCGAGTTATATTATGAGTTTATGAGTTTTGATGTACCGAAGGAGTTCGGAGTCCCGGATGAGATCGGGGACATGACGAGGAGTCTCGAAATGGTCGAGACGTAAAGATCGATATATTGGACGACTATATTCGGAGTTCGGAAAGGTTCCGAGTCATTCGGTTATTTTTCGGATTACCGGAGAGTTACGGGAATTAGCAGGGGAGAAGAATTGTTCCTTATTGGGACCTGCTGGAAAGAGAGAGAGGATGCCTAGGGCAGGCTGCGCCCCCCTTTGCCCTAGTCCGAATTGGGCTAAGGGAGGCCGCACCCCTCCTTCCTTCCTTCTCTTTCCTCTTCCTAGTCTCCTACTCCTAATACATGGAAGGATCCTAGTTGGACTAGGAAAGGGAATCCTACTCCCGGTGGGAGTAGGACTCCCCTATGGCGCGCCTCCTCCTAGGCCGGCCTCCTCCTCCCACCCTCCTTTATATCACGAGGCGGGGGCACCCCATGGACACACAAGTTGATCTACGGATCGTTCCTTAGCCGTGCACGGTGCCCCCTCCACCATATTCCACTTCGGTCATATCGTCATGGAGCTTAGGCGAAGCCTGCGCCGGAGAAGTCATATCGTCATGAGCTTAGGCGAAGCCCGCGTCGGTGGAGCATCATCATCGTCACCACGCCGTCGTCTTGTGGAACTCATCCCCGACACTTTCTTTGGATCGGAGTCCGGGATCGCCATCGAAATTTGAACGTGTGCGAGAACTTCGGAGGTGCCGACGTTCGGTACTTGGATCGGTCGGATCGTGAAGACGACGACTACATCAACCGCGTTGTTATAACGCTTCCGCTTACGGTCTACGAGGGTACGTGGACATACACTCTCCCCTCTCGTTGCTATGCATCACCATGATCTTGCGTGTGCGTAGGAAAATTTTTGAAATTACTACGTTCCCCAACAGTTCCGCTGCCACCGACCGGCCAAGCCGCCGACCACTGCGACCTACGCCGCCATGACCAACCACGCCCACCGAGCAGCCGGCACCACCAGATCTTCCGCGAAGCCCGCCGCTCCGCCGCCTCCTCCCATCACCACGCCGCCAAGGCGCTGTCGGCGGACTCAGATCGGCCGCGCTGCCGCGACGACGGCTCAGATCAGGGAGGAAGGGCCCCTGCGCCCCGGGTAACCCTCCTCACCCAAAGGAACACGGGAGGGAAGGGGGCCTCCGCCGCCGCCGTCAGCCGCTCGGGGCTTTGCCCGGCGGCCTCCTCCAACGGCGGAGGGAGGAGGAGGAGGGTTGGGAGCCCAACGGTGGGGGTAGGAGTTCGCCCGCCGCCCTAGCGAAGCGGCGAGGGCGGCTTGGATGTGGTGGCGAAGTCGGATTCGTCTCCAAAAGAAGTAATGCACCATGGTGAGTGCGTAATGCCGGGAAGGAGATGCACGGTTAGGGCGGCGGCGACGGAGTGCAGCACGTCGACATCCGCTGCTCCGGACAACCATTCATATATATTTGTATTTGTACGGATTTATATTTGTTGGATGCTGGAGCGACGGGCGTTGGATATCGGATAGCGCGTCCGCGTTCACCCGTACTCAGGCCTTTCCCAGTGCTCTATGTTGTACAGGTGCTACGAGTGCCGCATAAGCAAAAAAATGATGTGGGAAAGCTATTAAAGAGGAGAGAGTATTATGATGACCTCAGAAAAAAACGATGCTAAGCGCGTGGACCTATGAAAAATGATGATCAACCAATGGATGGAGGTATTTTCATATCAAAACATTAAATGAGGGAGGCTTAGCTAAAAAACTAAGCACCAATGCATTATAGAGAGTACTCCCTCCGTCTAGGTGAGTAAGTCATCTTAGCATATGCACCGTGACCAAGGAGGAGGGCAAAACGAGATACCTTAATGTTTATTTGCTAATTAATAGCATTGCATGCAATGAATTAACCACTGCATGTCGTGTTTGGTAATCTCTTATTGGTTGATATGTGAAGAAACAAGAAACAATGTAGAAGTTAATGCACCGCGCCTAAGTGTTTTGGGATTATTTGATTTTCGTAAGATGACTTACACACCTAGGCGGAGGGAGTACTCGTTGCTAAGTTTTTTAATGCATTTAGCACTCCATCTTAACACCAATGCATTGGAGAAGGTCTCAAGCTCCCACGGGGCCTGTGGCGTTGGACGGCTCGGATATTTGCACGGGAGATTGATGTGGCAGTGCCTGTGTGTCACGCTTGGCTTCACAACTAGGTGGCGCCCGAGCTAGCATGGAGTACTACTACCGCCACACACATGATCAGTAAAAGATAAGAGTGGTACTCTGTCCTAGAGCGGTTGCTGATGTTTGCTCCGCTCTTTTTCCCTGGACGGAGAAGAAGGTAGCGTAGCGTCAGCACGCACCGTGTTGGTGTTGGTCCATCCCATGGCCGGCGCGCGGGCTGCTTTGCGTTGGTTAACCACTTTGTCCGATAGGAACCTGGAAAGTCGTCCCACTAAACACACGGGCTAATAAAATAATAAAAGGAAATTGCTGGGAACCGCGGCTGCGGATGTGGCCGGCAGGAGGCCACGAGGTCCTCGTGCCACCACTCAACCATATCACCCACGCACCATCAGCTAACTCTATGCTACGTACAGTACAACAACCGGATAGTTAGTTGATGCTACACTAGAGGCTCCTGTCTCTGTTTATAGGACGGTCCATTCTCAGACCACAGAGATCACGGGGTCATACTAGTTTAGGAACTGGAGAGGCGACGTGGCAAGTGGAAAAGGGAACTACTCCCTCCGTTCCAAATTATTCGTCGTTAAAATGAATATATCTAGAACTAAAATACATCTAGATATATCCATACGTGTGATAAATAATTCGGAATGGAGGAAGCAGCAAGCAGCCTAACCTCATCAATGGACGGTCCAGTCGGAGAAGCCTCCAATCGATGGCTGGCACACGCCACCCGTGTCTTCTCTTTAGCACCATTCAGCCCGCAAGCAAAATATGCCTCCTCGTACCATTTATTCGTCCACAATAAGAGATACTTTCTGTGTCCAATAATGTAAGACGTTTTTTAACGCGTCTTACATTATGAGACTAAAGGAATAATACATGTATGGCGCTGGCGGGTGAGAAGTTAATCGCACGGTCGTCAGCCATCACGATCACGGAATTAAAACTAAGTAGTAGAGAGTAGATACATGTATCCGTCCACAATCATTCCCACTTGTTGCTAAAAGGCAACGTCTTGCTCTCGTTTCATTTAGCACGCGCAGACCAGTGCAGCAGCCAGGCATGCTAAACGCATTGGTATTGCTCCCTCCGTTTCATAATATACAAGGCGTTTTTGACACTACATCACACGCTCGAAGACCAGATGATTGGTTTATGAATCACGATGGCCACCACCATCTCTTGGTCTCCAGGGATTTCCTGATCTGCTGACCGAGGGTGGCAAAGTTTTCCGCCTCGCTCTCAAACTCTGCGGATTCTTCGACCATTTTCTGGCATCCAAGAAACAGGATATCAGATTTACCTTACTCTCTTGGCGTCGATTGAACAACAGAAAGAACCAAATCGTTTTACCGCGAGTTTCTCCTGCCGCTCCATGAGCTTATCCTTTGCGTGCGCCGCTGCCGCGGCAGCATCCTGGAGCACAATTTACAGCTACTAGCTAAATCAGCAAGAGACAAGCAATATAGGGGTACATGCAAAATTCAAAGGTGGAGAAATATAATACCCCGTTGAATTTATATTTTGTGAGGATCTCTTGGGTGCTTCTCATTCTCGGTTGCTCGACCTCCGGCTCTGGTAGCAGATAGTAGTTCACATTGTTATCAGAAAAAAAGGGGGGGGGGGGGGGGTTGTTTGTTTGTATCCTTGGAATTGGATGCAAGAGACCCCCTTAACCTTACCCGCTTTATTGTTCCAATTAAAAACGGACCAAGAGGACGACGGTTCGTTCTTCGGATCATCAGTGCTTGCCATCGGCTTCTCGCTTAGGTTTCGTGTGGTGAAACTTTATTTCAATTGCGTTTTTCCCTTTGAATCCTTCTCAGTGTGATCGATGCCACCAAGAACTCACAGCTATTAGATCATCCTGCGTTGGAAACTTCATGTTTAGCCAGCAGAACAGACAATTGAGAGGAGATCAAAGGAATCTCAACATTCCTTGCCGCCTTATCTGGTAGCCGGAATCCAGCAGAACAGACGGAGACATTTAGAGCCAATTCACCTGCGACAGAGGATGCTTGACGGACGAACGGAGCCTTGTTCTACGCTACGAAATCCAAGGTGAATTCGAGATCCCAATGTGGATAGCAGCCAGCAAAGAGAGCAAAACAGAGGCGGTCTTTTTCTTTCTGGCCACCAACGTTTGGTTGGCCACCTTGAACTGTGGCGTGCCACCAATATCTTGGGAGCGCTTATTTTTGGGCAGCATACACCTGTCATTTTTTTTTCTTCCTTTTTTCGAACTATATATGTTCTGGCTATGGGCATCTGGGAGTTCGGAACGATCTAGCTGAAACTACCCACGGAAGCCACAAACATAGATAGAACGCATGTGCTAATTGGAAAAGAAAAGAGAAAAACATGTGCAGGCAAAACGGCCTCAAGAGAATCGATCTTGCTCCAAGGATACAGCATATGCACGGGGCCTTCTAAAGACCACGCCCCAGGCGGAGGTGTTCAGGACCCAGGTATGCAGTTGCCACCAACGAGCCGGACAACTTACCGCTGCCTGTCCTGGGTTAAGCTGGCATTATACAAGAGCCAACCTCTCACTCTGGAGTATGCCTGTCAAATTCAGTAATTTCAAATTCTGTGCAAACAATTTCACAAGTTTAAGATACAGAAACTGTGCGGTAGAATCCAGTGTTACAATTTAACCTTACTTTACATTACTACAAGATGGTGCGTCTCTGACTGCACAACCCACTATTTACCAGGAAACCAGACAATCTAACCAGGTGTTACAAAATTTACTTCAGATTTACCGGACCAGCAAGCCGACCTTTCCCTTGCTTAATCTATCTACGCTGACAGCGGACACGTAGCTTGCTATCAACACTTCATACCCATTCAGATTCCAACAGCAAAGCTCTGAGAACTGGACAAGAGAAAAGGGGCCGCCAACTAGATCAGACCGCATAATCGGGGTCTAGAGCAGAGCTGCTTCCCATTCGCTTTCACCAAGGCTACCACTCCGGCTGTCAAGCCAGCGAAGATGATGGACGAGATGAGGTGTTGTGCGTTCCGTCCAACTGCAGATGGGAAGACGATATCAGTAGTACACGGTGCTAAACAGGAACCTACGGAGCCAAGATGAGTACAAGGCAGACCTTGACTAAGAGTGAAAGTTGTGACAGTGATCCCACCAACTATGATTGCCGACGCCACAGGAAGATACTTTTTCCCAGCAAATGCAAAGCTTATGTCAGAATCGATTGCACGGTTAATGCTGCATGGTTGGTTGAAGAATAGGAAGAGTTGCGAAAACCATCTATAAATGAGAGGAACCATACTAAGGCAGAGAAGATGGACAAGGCTGCTTACTGGTGCAGATTCAAATCCAATGATTTGAAAAGGAGAAGAACTGCTTTTGCTGACCGTGTAGTAACCACTGATAAGATCTAGAGCATCCTAGAGTTGAAATTTTTGGTTTCAGAAGAACCATACGATTAGCACAACTTTGTAAAATATAAACTCTAGTACTAAGAACAGGTGTTACAAGTGATAATCTAGCATGAAGCGCGGGGGCTAGTTATAATCTAGCAACAAACAAACTGTATCAAAAGCTAACTGAAAGAAACATACCTAAAAACAATCATTTTCTGATAAAAGTAGGACATATATTCATGATAGCAAATATTAGGCGGGAATGCAAGATAGTTCGTGTGGAACATCAGAAACGACCATACGTTCACAACTTACTTGTCGCACTCCATCATGAAAATTGTTCAAATAATACCGGGAAAGAGCGCTCATGCCATCTTTAATCAATCCAGGCAATGTCTGCCTTCCATACCTGTGTTATTTGAGTTGTCAAGAACTTGATGATATGCACGTAACAAAGTTGATTCAGGAAAGATTGATGTAGCAAGGTATGCTAGAAATTACCTTACAAGGTCTCCCTTTAAGGCATAAGAACCAGCATATTCAAGGCTTAGCTCATCACCATGCTCAACCCACACTGCCAAGCATGTATTAAGCATGAATACAATACATGTAAAACTGTCTAAAGCACCATACTAAACATCACCATACCTTACATTTTTTAAATTTATCGTTAATGCTATCAGATTGAGAGATACTTTCAGGTGATGATAATGCCCCCATTCGCTGCAGCTGTGAGTCCAAAGATTTTCTTGCAAGGAAACTCTGGAAAGCAGCACTCAAAAAGAATTCACCATGACGATATGAAATGATTCAGCAAGGTGTTCATCAGACAATTAAAAGTAGCAAGGTCTGAATCACGAAAAATTGAGTCTGCCAATCAAAATAATGTGATATCAATCACATGAATATTTAGACCTTCCTATTGTATTTTAGTCAAGGTTACTGTTCATTCAGCTGCAACCTCAATATGTCGCAAGGGAGTATAGTTGCTTCAAGGAACTAAGGCCGAACCAAGTCAGAACTATATTATGGTTTTTTAATGGAAACCTGTAGGGGAGGCTCCGGCAGTAACTTTTATTTACTATTAAAAAATATTTACATTAAAGAGATATTAACAATACTGAGGGGGCTGTACAAACACGGGCTACAGAGCTTAAACAAGGGAGCTAATCCAGGCTCAGGGAGAAGCTGCAAGCTCCTCACTCATTAAGAAAGCTAAGAGAAGGAGATCCTTCTTGACGAGGAGAGATCAAGCAAAAAAACGAAATAGAGCCATGGCTACATGGATCCCCTTTCTTTAAAACAAATACAGTATTTTAAAACCTCAAAACACCGAAATTTGTTTTACATCTATATATAGATGTGTAGTGTGTAAGTATAAATTTTCATTAGTATATCTTTTCAGTTGTGATGTACGCAAAAAAGACACATATGTGGATTAAAAAATAGAGTTACTATTTGCTTTTATGGATCCACAAATTTGTCTTTTCTATGCAGCTTAAAAACTAATGCATTTCTCAATAAGATTTTGCAGATATATCTGTGGGAAAAAAAAGCTTTTAAACTTCAAAATGTGTTTTTTGCCCTTTTGGAAATACAGGGCTGCGTGAAGCCTGAGAGCAAAATTGCCAAACCCAGACCAAGAGGTTAGGTTACGAGGGCTAACATTGTCAAAGATCGTAGCATTTCGTTGCTTCTAGATGTTCCAGGCGACAAGGACAAAGCCTCCATGAAGAAACGATTGTGGAAGTGAATCTTTGCATCTCAAGATGATCAGAGTCAGAGCTGGTGTCCAGGGGAATGCCGATGGGACATACCCATTCATATATCTTATAAAGTGAATACCCACTAAGTGCACTCACATGAGTCCATGTCATCCGCATGCTCCAACCCAGCTGCCCCCTTGAAGAAATCGTTGCTTACTAGCTTCTCGACTCCCACAAAGATTTTATTCATAAGAATTTTGTGCTACACATCCCACAGCAACGTACATCTTCTAGTTAATCCCTTATATTACTCCCTTTGTTCCATAATGTAGTGCGTATAGATTTTTTGAAAAGTCAAACTGTGCAAACTTTGACCAAGTTTATAGATAAACCTATTTATCTCTACAATACCAAATATATAAAATATGAAACTACATCTTATGATGAATCTAATGATATATGATTGGCATTCTAGATGTAAATGTTTTCGTCCACATGGTCAAAATTTGCGAGGTTAACTTTTTTTTAAATCTATATGCACTACATTGTGGAACGGAGGGAGTAATGTCTAACTAATATGTAAATAATTACAAGAAATTAGGCTGCTCTTTGATCTTTGCAATCGAGAACTGTCTGTTATACAACTGTAATGGTGACACAATGATCTAGACACTCAACTTAACTAGAGCGAAAAGTTTTGCAGGGTACAGTGCTAGGAGCACAAGGTTGCAAATCCACCTACTCAGTTAGGTAAGTGTGCGTACGGTTACAAACGGTTAACTTTGTATTTCAATGAAAACCTAATGCAAATAAGTTAACAATTTTGAAAAAAAACAATGTTTATCAAACTGGATCTGATAAATAAGGTGAACAGACCTGTGTCACATTTGTGCGGTCCAGGCAATCTATGCAGTTGGACCTAACGACGCCACTTTGGTCCAACAATATCTCTCCTTTAGAGTTCATAAGGAAATATCTACTCCGCTGGCCCAGAAATGAATCAAGAGCAAATTACTTGCCACAGTTAAACTTGAGTGGTTGAAATGGATACTAAAGTGGTATTATTAGGAAAAATAAAGAGTAGAATATTCGTTATTTAGAAATTACCCTTGTTTCTGAATAGCTTCCTCAATTTCATCATAGAGAACTTGCAAGTTATCAAAGTTCCCTCCGCCACAAATATGATGGAAATCAAAGTGCACATACCTGTTAGAAAAGGACAACATTATTAGCATAGAACAAATGAATGTTATGTGACACATAATCCCTAGGAGATAGTAAGTACTACTCCCTCCGTCCGAGAAAGCTTGTCCCTCAAATGGATGAATCTAGCACAAAGTTAGTGCTAGATACATCCATTCGAGAGACAGGCTTGGGACAAGTTTTTTCAGACGGAAGGAGTACTTCACTACTTGCAGCTTTGCAAATAAAAATCGATAGAATAGCTAAGCATTTTCAGAAAGCATAAGCTCATAAAGCACCTGATATCAGGAAAGTTCTGCATTTCAGCAGCAAATGCATTGCTTAAATTTCCTTCATCACCTTGCTGCAATAAAAAAAGGTCGGACAAACTGTCATCTATCTCTGCTGTACGGTCTGAAAGAATAATCTGATTATCTGACTGAAAGTTTGATATTTTCAAGAGGTCAAGACGTAGCTACAGACAATTTTATTGTTCTGTTTCAGTCTTCAATTTACTAAAACAGGCTAGAACTGGGGCAAGCAAAGAACTGGATGTAATAACATGAGCAGTTCACATTTTTTTACACATGGACTGCTCGCTCTGTGCTTGATTCTACACAAGTCCTTTCATATTGTAGCTTAAAATGTAAAGACTGAAATAAATCAGCATATCATGAATTGATTTAATCACAAAACAACTCACACTTCCAATATGAATTCAAAAACTTACTTTATCGGTCAGATCAATAACCATTGTATCTCCATATCTTTGTGAAAGATCGTGAAAGTGGCGTTCAACAACCTTCGTCTGTGAGCGATAATAGTTTGAGAGAAGTCAGCAGGTTGTATTCAGTGAGAGTGGCCATTAGATATACACGTTGATGTCAATATGTTCCTACCATTTCTTCATGTTCAATAATGCTGGGTCGTGGTTTGTAGCTTAAATCCACTATCTGCTCCCAGAGAAGTGGAATAGAGCCCCGAACCTGACAAGGGAGTTGTAAAATATTAATCTAATGTCGTCACATAACATCGCATTTATAGGATTAATATCATGTTTCCTTTGAATATGTCATGATCATCCAGCAAAGAAGCTTATCTCATTATATCATGAAATCACCTGTATAAATGAGGACGTTAAACCTTCATACTCAACCAGCTGTTCTGTCTCGACAAAATTGGCAGTGGCACCTTCAAGATTTGCACCCCTTCTCCACATTCTTGTCCCTTCAATGAATGGGTGGATGACAATGAGAAGTTAGTCCCAGTTGCTAATATCCAATTGAAATGTTAGGGAAAAAATGCACAACCTAAACGCCTGTTGCATCTCCGAGAGAATAAAGTTATTCTGACTAGTCTATCCTTCAAGGTAAATTGCTCTGTCTGAAAACGTAAAATAGTCAAGGATGGACCAACTCCTGAAGCATATTTCCTCCAATGCTGAAATACAAATGATGGGGACAGCATTGCATATTTGCACAATGGAAAGAGAAGCTAATGGCCAGAAGGCAAGTACACAGTAAACAGTAACAAGTGCAGATATAGTTACTACTGTATTATATTTTCATGGACTTTGTTGAAATTTTAGGATATTTCCTTGGATCAGTGGGGTAATGAACTCATCAAGCTGCAACCACGTATAAAAATAGGTAAGTAATCTGAAAAGGAAAATCAGAAAAACGTTCGTATTCTTTTCAAATAGGATTACCTTAGTTTCAATAAGCTCCTCTAACAAATTCCTGTTCCAAACAAACCGTGGATCAGCCTGAAAAATAAAGTTAACTACTTGAAGAGCAGTGACCATGAAAGAACCCTTTTGGTAAGTTGCCTGATTCTTTATAAGGAAAGACTAAATCAGGCAGGGTTGTAACGTAATAAAGGCTTGTACAGCTTTATGGTTTTATAGCAAGTCTGATTCTCTTGTTGACCACTTCAGAATGCCAAGTATTAGGAACTCGTAGTGTGGATGTGAATCATCAGAAATACACCAATCTCAACCAAGAATGTCTGGTGAGGATGTGCCAGCTCACAATGACAGAAGAATAGAGTATATATAGAGAGATACTATGACTTTAGTCTTTACAGTCTCAATTGTGAAGCACAAGCGTTTAAACTGTTACAGGGGTATTTTTAAGGTTTTGCTCTTTTTATATTAATTTACAGTTGCATGTGCATGTATACTGGTTAGGATGTGCTTGCACTGAAATTGTATTTTGAAATTAAGCATAAATGTAAGATTAATAACAAAACTAAAAAGAACAAAGACAGTAGCCAAAAGATCCAAATACTACGGGCAATATGCAATATGCTCACCAGCTATATTTGGGTTCTAAAATATGCTATATTGTTATTTTTATGGGACAATTGCATTTTTACCCCTAGTTGGTTCCTACCCACGGGTTTTGCCCTTACTTTTCGAGCTTGCTCAGTTTTGCCCTTACTTTTTCTGTCGAGGTCCCTCGAATGCCCTTTGACCGTTTGACCAAAACTTTGAAAATTCATAACTAATTCATATGAACCCAGACAAATGCAAATAAGATATCAAAATGTTCAGATAAACATTACTTTTGTGTGCATATCATTTGCATTCAGGACAAAAGCACCCTTTAAACTACCTGAGGTAATTAATGTTATCAACATTATTAAAAATAAAAACGTATAAACAATATTTTTTTCATGAATAAAAATTACATGCAAATGTAGGTGATGTTTTCTGAATATCCAGATATCTTATTTGCATCTTTCTAAGTTCGTATCATCTTGTTAAGAATGTTCTAACGACTTTGACCATTATTTGGAAACTTCATAACAAGTTGATACGAACTCAGAAAAATGTAAATAAGATATCAGGATGTTCAGAAAACATCACCTACATTTGCATGTAATTTTTATTCATGAAAAAAAATATTTTTTATACCTTTTTATTTTTAATAATGTTAATAATATTAATTAACTCAAGTAGTTTAAAGGGTGCGTTTGTCCTGAATGCAAATGATATGCACATAAAGGTAATGTTTATCTGAACATTTTTATATCTTGTTTGCATTTTTCTGAGTTCATATGAATTAGTTATGAATTTTCAAAGTTTTGGTCAAACAGTCAAAGGGCATTCGAGGGACCTCAATGGAAAAAATAAGGGCAAAACTGAGCAAGTTCGAAAAGTAAGGGCAAAACCCGTGGGTAGGAACCAATTAGGGGTAAAAATGCAATTGTCCCTATTTTTATAGTTTTGCTATCTGTAAAAAAAATAAGTCTACTTCTACATTAAATATTTGCCTCATCTTCAGTGGGCAGTTGCACCCTTCTACACCTAAAGTTACATGCAGATTTCTCTTCATGGTGTGCAACCTGGTCGACTTAGAAAACCTGTTTCTCATGTGGCTGGGACATATCAAATTCATTGTGTTGATGAGTATGTAACAACTCAAGTATAATAAGACAGTTGAATATTAAAATGCAAATAATAAATCAATATTAACCTGCTTCCATAGTGGCTTATGTACCCTCCCCGCAGCCAGCTTTGATGCCCTCTGCAAGCTACAAATAACGAGAGCTCATATTATAGAGAAAAGAACAGATAAAAAAATTATCATAATTGTGCGATGCATGAAACTACATAATAAACATTTTTTCAGCTGCCTTTTTCCAGAGACACACATGACAGAATACTTACTTTAATGTCAAATCCCTGTCGTACGAATAATAAAGTCCGCAAGTAGTTTCTGCAATTCTCAAGAGAGACATGAAGTATGCCTCATCTCGTTTCTGCAGGCAGATGTATAAACAAGTTAAAATGCACTCGCACAAGACAAAAATATCATGTAAAGGTAATCATGTTCCGGTTATGATCAAACAATGTGAGTCAAATTGCATCAAATATTCATTTATTCCATACTTCCTCTGAAGTTAAATGCTTTATAGCCTCGTTGCAGCACAAGAATTTCATCGAATTCGCATGGTAAACTGTGGAAGCCCCATAAGAGCCAGCATCCTTGTAGAAGTGATGACAAGTACGTAGCTTCCTGATAAGAACAAAGTTTTGAAATGTGGAACAGCCGCTCCGGCATAAAAACCTGATTTCCAGAAATGTTCTTGAAAAACAAACTAGCAGTGCTAAGGTGGAAACATACAGAAAGACACAAGAAAATCTAGAAAAACAGGGCAACAACATATAAAAAACATTATGTTTAACTGATGACGGCCTATCAAAACATATTTCCAGGATTTACCTACTAGTGACATAAGTTCAATTAACCCAAGCAGCAACATTTATGGATTGCTGAACACCTGAGATTCATGCGCAACTCAGCTAACTTTACAGCACAAAGTAGAGAGCTTGCATTGTAAAGACCTGTATTTGGGGGTTTTCGTTTTTTGTTCGCCCTGGCTATTTCAGTCATCACTGCACCCCAAGAGTTTATCCTTTCTGGCAAATACGGCACTCAGACTATGCAGCGCATGGGGACATACAAACCCAATTCAAGTCAATAAATTATAGAAGAAATCTAGCTGCAAATGCAGCTTCACAAAGCACAGCACACAATCGGTGTGTGATCAATTTCTAGTTTTGAAAACTGTTGAATGTAAGGCCCAAGTGGCCCAGGCCCATATGGGGCTGACCTAGAAGAGGAGCCCCAGCTCTCTCGTTCCAGCTGAGCCGCCACACACACACACAGGTACGTACAACATGGTATCAGACCAGGCAGAGCAGGCCGGAGGGGCACTGGAGGAGGCGGCGACGGTGGCGCCAGCGGGTCTAGTCGCCCGGCCGGGCGGCGGGCGGCGTGGAGGCGGAGGCGCATCTGGGCGTGGCTGTCAGCAGCGTGCGTGCGGGTTGACTGTCTTGCTGCGCGGGCGACGGCGGCTGGCTGGGTCCGCGAGAAAGCGGAGGTGCTGGTGTAGCTGCTGCTGCAGGAGAAGGAGAGGAGGCAGAGGAGAAGGAGGCGGAGAGGAGGCAGCGGAGAAGGGCTGCTGCTTCTGCTGCTTGGGGCAGACTGCTGGAGCTGCTGGTTGCTGCGGCAGGAGGAAGGAGGAGTGTGGCTGCTGGAGGTGCTGCCTGCTGCGTGCTGAGGCTGCGGGAGGAGAAGAGTAGAAGGGAAGAGGAGAAGAGGAAGGAGGCGAGGAGCGAGCTGTGATCTGCTGAGCTGCTGCTGTGTCAGCTGGTTGGAGAAGAGGAGGAGCAGAGGAGGAGCGGTGGTGGAGAGAAGTGCTCAGTGGTGCTGAACTGCTAGTGCTACTGCTGCTGTTGTTTGCAAGCTGCTGGAACTGCTGCTGTCTTTGCACTGCTGCTGCTGCTGATGGCAGAGGACCTGGTGAAGGATTTCAAGGCCGGGCTGGAGCAGCCGGCCAAGAATGATGGAGATATTGATGATATTCTCAAGTCCATCCGTGTGGTGACCAATGTCATGGAATCTCTTGTCAAGAGAGTGATTGTGGCTGAATCTGAAACTGCAAATGAGAAAGAAAAGGCGAGGATTGGGTTGGAAGAGATCAGGAGGAAGATCATACAAGTCGTGTCCATGTCGGTGAAAGTCGAGGAGACTGCTACCAGTTATACCAACTTTGTCTATACAAATGAGGGTGACACTGAACATGCATCAATAGCAGCCCATAAAATAAATTCTGAATGGGTGCTTGATTCTGGAGCATCACAACATGTTGCTGGAGACTTCAATGAGTTTAAATCCTATATCCCACACTCTCCCACACATCAGAAAACCATTCACACAGCAGATGGCACAGCCCAGCCCATCACAGGTGTTGGGACAGTTAGCTGCACACCGAGTATTGAATTATCCTCTGTGCTGCATGTGCCAGCTTTTCCCGTGAACTTAGTGTCCTTGAGTGCTTTGGTTGACCAAATTGATTGCCGTATAATTCTTGACAAGGTTGTGTTCTTGATCCAAGAGAGGTCGACGGGCAGGAGTCTTGGGACTGAACGAGGCGAGGGGCTGTGGTACATGGACCGCAGCATGACGGACCAGGAGGGAATGCACATGCTAGCTGCAGTTGCTGATGATAAGGAGACTAGAGCCCTACTCCATCACTGTAGGATGGGACATGTGTCTTTGACAAAATGTATCAAGTATTTCCTGATGTCATGAGTGGTGTGGACAAGAGCAAGCTAAACTGTGATGCGTGTGAGTTTGCTAAACATACCAGAAACTCATATGTGAGTAAGGGATCAGGAGCATATCTCCTTTTGTGTTAATCCACTCTGATGTATGGACATGTCCTGTGGTATCTGTCAGTGGTATGAAGTACTTCGTTACGTTCATTGATTGCCATTCTCGGATGACTTGGGTCTATCTTCTGAAACATAAAGATGAAGTGTTTCAGTGTTTCAAAGTTTTTCATGCACTTGTTCAGACTCAATTTAATGTGAAAATTCAAGCACTCAGATCTGACAATGGCACTGAGTATGTTAACAAGGCCATTGGTGCCTTCATGTCGGATAAGGGCATCCTGCATCAAACATCTTGTCCGGACACACCTCCTCAGAATGGGGTGGCAGAGAGGAAAAATCGCCACCTGCTGGAGGTGGCCCGGGCATTGATGTTCACCATGAATGTGCCCAAGTTCTTGTGGAGTGAAGCTGTCATGATGGCCACCTTCTTGATCAACCGCACGCCATCTCGGGTGACAGGCATGAAATCACCGTGTGAGTTGGTTTTCGCAGAAAATAAATTCCCAGTTCCCCCCAAGGTGTTCGGTTGCACTTGTTTTGTTCGTGATCATAGGCCATCAGTCAACAAATTGGATCCTCGGGCAGTCAAGTGCATCTTTATTGGGTATTCTTCAGGACAAAGAGGGTACAAGTGTTGGAGTCCGTGCGAGAGAAGGACATTTGTGAGCATGGATGTTACGTTCCGTGAGTCGGAACCCTTTTATGGTGAGAAAACTGATCTAAGTGTCTTGTTTGAAGAACTTGACCAATGTCTCCAACCGGAAATTGGTCAAGAGGGGGAGAGTGGTGATGATAAGTGTGGTGGTGCCGATTCGGTGCTGCAGCAACCCCCTATTGAGGGTGATATTCCGGCACAGCAAAGCGGGCAGCAGCCCCAGCAGCTGATAACACCACCGAATGGTGGGCCGAGTGAAGGACCGATTGTGACTGATGGGGTGCCGAGTCAGGCAAGCGGTGCTCCCACCGGGATCGGTTGTGCACCAAGGTGGACGGCAGAGCAAGAGGAGCAGCTAAAGGTGTACTCACGGAAGCAAGGTGATGCTTCTCATAGGTGGCAGAAGGTGAATGAGGAGTGTAATCCTCAAGTATATTCAAGACGACAGCATAATGTGCAGGGGGAGCAGCAAGGCAGCAATGCAAGCTCATCTGACACAGAGGACTTGCCAATTGCTTTGAGAAAAGGTACTCGAGCAAAAGCAGGGATACCAGAGCCAAAGTATGGGTTCGATGCAAATGATATTGGAAATTATGTCTCCTATGAAGCATTATCTCCGGCCTACAAAGCATTTGTTGCTTCTCTTCAGCTGGTGTCTCTTCCGACCAATTGGAAGGCAGCAAAGTGGATCCAAAGTGGCGAGCAGCTATGATAGAGGAGCTGGAGGCATTAAGTAAGAACAAGACATGGGTACTAACACCTCTTCCAAGAGGAAAGAAGGCAGTCAGCTGCAAGTGGGTATACACTGTGAAGCAGAATGCAGAAGGGTAGATTGAAAGGTACAAAGCAAGGCTTGTGGCGAGGGGGTACAGCCAGACCTACGGCATTGACTATGATGAGACCTTTGCTCCAGTAGCAAAGATGAACACTGTGAGGATCCTGATCTCCTGTGCAGCGAATTTCGGGTGGTCCTTACATCAACTTGATGTGAAGAATGCTTTCTTGCATGGGGACCTGAAGGAGGAGGTCTACATGGAGATCCCACCGGGGTTCTCTACGTCTGAGACTATTGGCAAGGTATGCAGGTTAAAGAAATCTCTTTATGGTCTGAAACAGTCTCCGAGAGCATGGTTCGACAAGTTCAGACGTGCTGTATGTAATATGGGGTATGGGCAGTGTAACAGTGATCATACACTGTTATACAGACATAAAGAAGGGAAAATCACTATACTTGCAGTATATGTGGATGATATTATTATCACAGGGGATGACAAAGAAGAAATAGCAAGACTGAAAGAGTGTTTGGGTAAGGCCTTTGAAGTCAAAGATCTGGGCCAACTCAAATACTTCCTGGGCATAGAAGTGGCCAGGTCTGCCAAGGGGAATGCGCTTATCTCAGAGGACGTATACTTTAGATCTCCTAAGCGATGTAGGAATGCTAGGATGTCGGGCAGCCCCAACCCCAATTGATCAAAACCACAAAGTGACTGCTCAATCAGGAGAGCCAGTGGATAAGGAGAGGTATCAGCGATTGGTGGGAAGATTGTTATACTTGTGTCATACACGACCAGACATTGCATTTGCAGTAAGTGTTGTGAGCAGATACATGCATGAGCCTAGAAGTGGACATCTTGACGCAGTACATAGAATCTTGAGATACTTGAAAGGTTCTCCTGGGAAGGGACTGTTGTTCAAGAGTTATGGACACCTTGTTGTAGATGGTTATTGTGATGCTGATTGGGCTAGCTGTCTGGATGACAGGAGATCAACTTCAGGCTATTGTGTCTTTGTAGGAGGAAATCTAGTATCTTGGAGAAGCAAGAAACAACCTGTTGTTTCCAAATCAACTGCAGAGGCTGAATACAGAGCCATGTCCAAGGGACTGAGTGAGATGTTGTGGACCAGAAATCTATTGGCAGAATTAAAGATATTGAAGACAAGTTGTATGAATGTGTGGTGTGATAACAAATCAGCAATCAACATAGCACACAATCCAGTGCAGCATGATAGAACCAAGCATGTGGAAATAGACAGATTCTTCATCAAAGAAAAGCTTGACGCTGGGATCATCAAGATTGAGCATGTGAGTTCTGGGACAACAGATTGCAAACTGTTTGACTAAAGGATTGGGAACTAAAGAATGCAATCTAGCGTGTGACAAGATGGGAATGATAGATATCTATCACCCCTCTTGAGGGAGTGTTGAATGTAAGGCCCAAGTGGCCCAGGCCCATATGGGGCTGACCTAGAAGAGGAGCCCCAGCTCTCTCGTTCCAGCTGAGCCGCCACACACACACACAGGTACGTACAACAAAAACAGTATCTGCTGAATTATATGTTGCCAAAAATGGAAGTTTGTGTACCAAAACACTGTGCATCTTGATGCAGCTTTCTTTAATGTAATAATTGTAAGTTATATGCTGCAACAACTTTAGCATTTGTAGACTGCCTGAACATGCTTCTGTTCATCAATACTAGTACAGAGGCAGACAAAGAACAACAAAGTATAAGCAGGTAAATATTACCACCGTCACAAATTAGTTGTCTTAGATTTGTCCAGAAACGGATGTATCTAGACAAATCTGAGACAACTAATTCGGGCGGAGGGAGTAGCTATCAGTCAGTCACACAATGTTTGCTTGATGCCACCTCTGGATACAAAGCGTGATGCGATCATTCGAGTTACAGAGAGAACATTGGCTTCACAAGCAATTTTAGATCAAATTCATGTCTAAGAAGCAAACTAATAAAAAGATTAAAGACTAGAATATCATAAAGCTACATGTACTTCGTTCATAAGAAAATTTGAGCGAGAATGGGAAACCTTCCCAGTTCCATTACTATGACCTATCAATTACAGGAGTTCAAGTTCAGCAAAAACAAAAGAAACAGAGCATGCAAGTGGCCATCAGAAGACCAACATGTGAGATAATAGCTGAAACAGAACAAGTGGAACACAACAACTGGATACAAAGAAAATGGTCTCTCCATGATAGAATCACCGACTATACTTCGAAGAAAGTTTTTGCATCCTTTGACATCTCATTTAGCTGATCCAAGTGATCCAATAAAATTGGTTTTACAAAAACTTCTCATGGAATGCTGGATACGAAAATCTCATATAAATGAAACTAATGAAAACTCTAAATCAACCGGAAATTTATGCTTTTACTCGAAATAGCAGTGCCCACCAATTGCTTGCGCGTGAAAAAACTTTCATCGTCTTTCTTTTAACTCACATGGGGATGTATCATTATACTGTTAAAACACCGCATTAGATCATTATGTGGAGTTAAAGTTAAAATTGGGAATTGGCACCATTTATGCGCGATATTATATTAGAACAGAGAATTTACTTTTAACAATGAAATAGATCAACCGTGGGATGTTTTGGCTTTTGTGGTATTTTCTAGCTAATATCTTTTTTTCTAGATGACCCTTATGTACTTTTAGTTTTTATCAGAATAGGTGATCAAAGATAGTATTTCTTATCAGTTGAGTTTAAATAGCTACATACTTTAAGAAGGTTTTATTCAATCATAGCAAATGTCAGTAAATTATGGGAGTGCCATTCTTTTCTGAGAAATCTAGCATAATTTTCATTAGTTGTGATATATACAAGATACAAGCAATATAGACTGTCAATTGGTTCCTTCTGTGAGGCACGGATTTCGATCTCGAAGTACATGTAACACATAACAGATGTTCGATGGCTATGTATAATTCATATGATAGACGACGATGTAAACAGCGATCACAACACAACTCTAGGGCATGAGTTTCATGACCATGTTTTCTAAAATATTACTCCCAATATATCTCGGTTTAGGTTGATCTACATGTTCAGGAACATTAGTCCTAGTGTGCATACATTGTCATCTTCTTTGATCTTGTTTGTGTAGGTTTGAGTCTCTCCTTAACGAAAGCTAAACACGAACCTTTCTTTAGGTTTGAGTCTTTCTTATATTGAAAACTTGAAAGCAGAGTTTAAATTTGATCTCTAACTGGTGCAGCAAGCTTTTTATTATGTTTGCTTTTGAGAGGGCGGTACATTTTCAACATGTCTTTCCAGGGAAGCTTTTCAATATGCAGAGGTACAGATACTATGCCAGATGGTCCAAGCATCCAATATGTGAAATCACACTGTAGTGAAATTTAATGATAACAGAGATTTATGGTTGGTTGCTTTTCTTTTTTTCTGTGATTTTTCTAGCATGTCTCTCTTCTTTCTGGTGAGCCAGTCATTTACTTTAATTTATAATGGAGTGTTAGTCCTAGAGCTGCATAAGTCGTCATTATTTTGATCTTGTTTGCATAGGTTCGAGTCTCTCCTCAACAGAAGCTAAACACGAATCTTTCTTTAGGTTTGAGTGTTTCTCCTTTATTGAAAGCAAAGTTTGGACATGCCGGGCCCGTTTCAAGCAAACTTTAGAATTGATTCCTTCCGCCTGTTTCTGCCCGTTTGGGCTTTTGATGAGATAGCTGGCCGGGTTGCTCAAAGTTTGGAACAAAAAATCGAAAGAAAAAAATGCAGTTTAGCTACTAGTAATATATGTATGAATGAAAGGAGCTTTCTGAACACATTTCAGACAAGGGTTCAGTTCTGGGGATAGTTCTTTTAATTGTTTCGGCGAGCTGACGGCACGGGCAAATGTTGACGGTTTGACTCACCGGCGAGCAACCTGATCATACCGGCCACTCCGTATATCTTGGAGACCTTACAGTCGCTCCCGGCAGCGGCTTCCTCTGCACGCGAGCAAACGAACAGGTAAGCAAAACACCCACTCACGAGCCGAACACGCGACACCAACCAAATCCAGGAGTGAGCCCGCTGGAAATGCGCCGCTGGGAAGCTGCCGACGGTCTAGGGCGGGCGTGACCTGGGGAGAGGGGGCGGAGGGAGCCGTCGGAGCGGGCGACGGCGAAGGCGCCGCCGCCGTCGAGCGAGCGGAAGACGTAGCGGTCGCGGAACTCCCGCAGCTCGAGCTCCCGGCTGCAGGATCCCGGCCGCAGGGGCTCGTCGGCGAGCAGCAGGGCCTCGTCGGCGTCGGTCGCCATCGGCGTGCGGGCTTGGGCTTGGCTCTGGGCTGGGCTGGACTGGTCTCTCGCCGGATCCAAAACGGGGAGAGAGGGGAGAGAGAGAGAGGGGAGAGAGAGAGAGCGGGGGACAGGACAGGAGGGGTGATGACGCTGACGTGGCACTGCGTGTGGGCCAGCCTAGTGTTTACTCGGTGGGGCCAGGGGTTGCTGATGGAAAGGGACCCGCGGGGCGCGAGCCGCCACTACCAGGTGTTTCGCGGGCGCGCCGGGCGGCTTCGGCGTGACTCGCTCGGTTTTCTTTTCTTTTTCGCTTCGGAGATGGCGACTGCGGACGGGTGTGCGTGACTCGTTCTTTGTTTTCCTTTCCCGACGACGCGCGACCCGTTCCTGTCTCTGTCTCTGTTGCGGCGGGCCCCGGTTCGGACTCCCCAAAGCTCGTGGGTACTTTCGTCCCGAGTCGGATCTGATTCAAAGAGCCCACTACGGGGGTACGACAAACTTCAACAATAATTGAAAAGAGATCATTACGGAGTGTTTCTAGAAGAGCGATTATTACGGGCGATTTGTGAAACCGTATATCTTCGTGTCTCCTATTTTTTTTGCATCAACGGCATAGTACCCTGAAATAACAAGATTCGCTATGTCAAAACGGATCTTGTTACACATCTCGCATTTTTTTTTTACTTTGTGGTTTATACTTGTAATTAAACCCTAGCCGTCACATAGTTTGTCTATAAATATTCAAGGTGTCCATAGATCCAATCTAAAGGAAAGAAAAACGATCTTTCGCCTTATCTTCCTTGCGCCGGTATCCCAACTAAGCTTAGCCCGTCTAGCATCGCGGCGCCAAGCCATCGCTCTACTCTTTTCATGGCACTGAATGTGGTCGTTCCTCCCTCCCATCCGACATCGCTCTTGCGAGGTCGGAGTTCTTGTCTATGTAAATTGAGGGTGTGGTTGCTTCTCGATTAGTCACATGCCTAACCCTAGTCGATCCCCATTAATTATGCATTCGTTTTTCATCAATGTTATTGCTATTGTAATCACCATTGGCCTTCCTTCGACCGTCAATCTTTATTTGACGCCCTTCCTCGTCCCTGCATCATGTGCTAGTTTTCTGTTTTTGTTCACATACTATTCTCGCTCCTCTTTGTAATCGCCCATATATCATTGGGCTAATTTAGTTTTTATTTATATGTTAGTTGCCGACCATGTAATCACCCCCCCCCCTCCTTCATGTCCTGATGTTGGCTCACATATTGTTCTTGGAGTTGTTTTCCAATATCTTATTCCATGAAGGAGGTATGTTTCTTCGCAAAAATAAATAAATGAAGGAGGTATGTTTCTTCCCAAAAATAAATAAATGAAAGAGGTGTGTTGAAAATCCTTGGTTTAGTTAAACTAATAAAACATTAGTCAAAACTATTTGAGTAGCCTAAAACTAGAAGCAGCCCCTTCAACAGAATATTTTATGTTTATTTTCAAAAGGAAAATGTAAGTTTGAAGTTGAATTAAATTGAACACGATAAACAATTCTATTTGCTCACAATCACAAGAAATTCGTATTTGTTGTTGAATCTTGAAGTTGTTTTTAGTAACATATAACATAAAGATGTTCTCACAATAATTTTCTTTTAAATATATTTTTAGATTATTAATCTGACTTGGGACTTTGTGTTCGCGGTACACATATTTTCTAGTGCAAAAAAAAACAATTCTCCAGGATCTTGTTCCACACATATGGCCTTGTTTCAGAAACTGTTTCATATGCAACATGTGTATCCATATGATTCTAGCGCAAGAAGGTCATTGCATGAACTAATTTTGTATTTGCATTGCTGACAAAATCTCCTTCGAGTCAAGAGCGATGGACGAATGCTCCCTTGCCTGCCCTTGATGCACCCTCGCGCGCATCATAGGGTGCCGAGACATGCTGGATAGGGTGGTGTGCAGGATGTCTTCCAAACCCCGAAGCAGAGAACATCATAGCCTCTCTAGACCTCCTACATGCACCAACATGAAGGTGGTGCACAAGATGTCATGCAAGCTCTGGAGTCGACAACATGTTAGCCTCCTCTGGATCTCCTCCGTCAACGGTGCCTCATCTTTTGCTCCTTCAAGTGGTAAATCAATATTTTTCACTACTCTTTTCTCTACAAAGAACATAGACGGTTCCATTCTTCGCTATTTATTGCTCATATACCATGGCATGCAGATGTCAATATAATTGTTTTTCGACAACCACACACTCACTTAAACATATTCACTGTATTAATGCCAGGGAGAGTGGCCTGTGGTTTTCAAATGAAACCTAGTACACCCCTCTAGGGAAGGTTGTTTGTTATTGCAAGGTACTGGCCCCACAAGTTGACTAGCAAACCAACCACACTAAGTCGATCTTATATGGTTCTAACAATGCGCTTCAGTTTTCAGTCAAACTTAGCCTCAACAAAAATCTCACAAATCTTAAGTCTTTTTTAGGTAATTCTAGACGTGGTAACTATTACCCAAAAGTTTTGTTGGGTGAGTAGTGCCGGCTCTGGGCCTATATGGGAGGAGCGAGCCCAGGCCTTAGGGGCCAATGATCCTATATGTTATTTATATATGTTCCTCCACATAGGCCCATACTCCTTTAAAAAAAACCCACAGTCCAACCTGTATAGTCCAAAAAAGTCTTGGAATAAGGCCGTTGGTCATGCTGCGAGTTGTGATCCGTCTACAGGGCACCACAATGGCTTTCTCACATCATGTTGCCACTCGCTAGGTGCAGTCTCATATGTTGCTTGTCTGCCTTGTCGTTTAGGTCGTTGCCTGCTTACATGACCCATCCCCATATCCTTATGAAGCTATCAGTACATGTTATCTTAGATTGTTAGGGATCTAACTTCTAATTTTCATTTTTTAACGTCTAATTTCTAAATTCCCTGTTTTGCTCTTTAGGTGTTAGAATGTTGCCCGAGAAGTAGTTGTTGGATGTTGATGAAAGGGGAAAAAGGGAAATGAGGGGATCAGTATATTGGATCACAAATTGGCATAAGTTTCTTTCATCTTAATTAATGTTGATGTTAATGCCTGAAGAAGTATTTTTTGAAAGCTCCGAGACATTATTGTGGATGGAGTAACTGTATGTTGGTTCCTATCCGAGGTAATCACCCTAACTTTGTTTTGCAATTCTTTTATTTTTTTCTGTGCATAATATGACATTGCTCAACAATTATTGATAGACATCGCATTATATCAAACTAAGATTGTGTGGTTGAAAGTTAAATCTTAATACTTTACAAATGAAAGTACAAACATATACACATATACACCTATCCATATATATATGCATCCTTAAAGACCCATTTCGGCGAATTTGCCTAGGACCCTAAAAACATAGAGCCGGTCTATGGTTGAGTAACCTTTTTCGTATATTTATGCATTTGATGAGATATTGTTCTGGCTATTTATAGTTTATCTAAGCTTGTGATTTTGGAAGTTTTAATCAGCAAATCTTTGAGCACTTGTCTTGCATTATATGTGCGGCAAAATAATTGTGGAACCAGAAGCATTTAATCAGTATAGCAAATGAAAAAGCTTGACCCAAAATAAAGGTTCTTTTCAAGGCATGCTACTGTTGTGAAGATGGTGCTTTGTCTAGGTTGTGTTATAGGTTTGACGCCACAATTGAAAGTAACTATGTATTATAGAAGTATACATATTTTTAAACTAGATAGCTCTCCACGCCCTGGGATACTAACTACAACAATACTTCTCGATGGACATGCTAATAAGCTTATTTTTCTGAACCAGATAGCTCTCCACGCGAGGCAAGCACCGAATATGTGTCCGCCTAGGCTGCCTGACCAGGCACAACTTTATCCACATTTCAAGGCCACACCGGTCAGGCATCCTACCATGGATGCAAACCAAACTAACCCATATACTTTGGATCACATATAGTGTTAGTCAATTCTCTTTTACCATGTGATATAGAGCATCATGCGAGTGCACAGCTAGCCTGCCCACCCGCGTTCGAGTCTTGGCTCCCGTCATGCTCAAGATTGCCTCTTATATATATATATATATATATATATATATATATATAATGCCTTTTTTCATTCTCTTTCACCATGTGATAAATAGAGCATTGCGCGAGTGTGCAGCCTGCCCACTCTCCCGCGTTCGAGTCCTGGCTCACGCGTGGTGCTCAAGGTCACCTCTTTTATTAGAAAAAATACTTTTATATTCTCTTTCAATTGAGGTTGCCTCTTATATATATATATATATATATATATATATATATATATATATATATAATAAAATACATCTTTTTTTTCATTTTCTTTCACCATATGATAATAGAGCATCGCACGAGTGTGCAGCTAGCCCGCCCGCCCGCGTTCCAGTCTTGGCTCACGGGTGGTGCTCAAGGTCACCTCTTCTATTAAAAAATACTTTTTTATTCTCTTTCAATCAAGGTTGCATCTTATATATATATTAATAAAATGCCCTTTTTTCATTCTCTTTTACCATGTGATAACAGAGCATCGCACGAGTGTGCAGCCAGCCCGCCCGTGTTCGAGTCTTGGCTCACGCGTGGTGCTCAAGGTTGCATATTCTATTGAAAAAAAAAGAACTATTTTTTATTATCTTTCGCCGTGTGATAGAAAAGCAGTTCGTGAGTCCGTAGCCAACCTTCCGGCCCGGCGTTCGAGTCCTGGCTCGCTCATGGTGCTCAAGGTTTGTCTCTTCTATTAAAAGTAAAAAAACAAACCTTTTTAATTCCCTTTCACATGTTCCCCGATGAAGTTCATTGCCAAATTGACATTTCTTCGGAGACAGAGAGGAGTGAGCTGATATGATGCCCGTTCGAGCCCAGACAGAGATGGGATGGTCGAGGTGGTGGTCCTTCTCCTTCCCCTCTCTCTCCATCCAAAAAAAAGAACCATTTAGGGGTTCACAGCAGCGGTGTGGGCGCACTCACGTGTTGCACACCTGCATATCTTGGGCGATTCCACAAGTAAAGACGAGGCTGCACTGCAGCTAAGATCAGGTACTGTTCGCTCCGAGCTGTGCGCAGCTCATTTCTTTTCTTTCGAGATAATTGCATCTATAGTCCTCGTACTCGCTGGCTACGTCCACTTCAGTCCTGGTACTTGCGTATTGCATCGATACGGTCCCGGTACATGAAAATACGTCGTCAATACGGTCCCTGAGCTTGAAACGCCAGTCCTGGCTCTACGTGCACGACATACACCGTACTCCGTTGTATGCCACGTCGGCCGGGACCCGGTCAGTCGGACCCACCGGTCGGCTCTAGCCCCACCCGTGGGAGTGGATAAGGCGCTGTAGCCGTTCGATCTGGGCAAAAATCCCAAATTCCACTCCCGCAATCCCTAGCTTCTCGTCACCCAAATCCTCCGATGGGCGGCGGCGTCACCTCCACCACCGTCCCGGCTCGGAGAGCGAAGACGGCGGCACCTTCTTCGGCGCCGTCCGGAGGTGGATCGAGTCGCGACTTCTTGTCGGGCGAGCTTATCCGCAGGAGATTTGGCGTCGGCGAGTCGTGTCTCCGTGGGAGAGGAGCCATATCATGCTAACGCCGCACTCCATCCATGGATGCGTTTGAGGCTCGCCACCGCTGGGCTCGCCCCATCGCCATCGCTTTGTAGGAGACGGCGAGGAGGCTCGACGCCGGCCGCATGCCGGCCGCCATCCAGAGCGCTTTGGCGTCGCCGTCGGAGTTGAGCATCGAGGTGGCTCGCCCTCATGACTGTGGTTGTTGTTCTCAACGGAGGAGAAGTGCACCGTGGTGCTCCAATCGTCGATGAAGTTCAAAGCCGCCGCCGGTGGATCAAGTTGGTATTTGGGTAAGAGAGATTCGCGGCACTCCGTGACTCCGAGTACAAGTGCAAGCTGAGTTTGAAGGCCTTCCCGATCGGCGTGGTCGGCGATCGGGCAAGGCTCTTTGAAGGACTTGGGCGGAGAGTCGATAGAGATCATACCGTAGAAGAATCGGTAGCCGGAGGTAATGGCGTGGCTCGTGACCCATCTAAAGTTGGCAAAGTGGTGGGCGTGGAGATACGAGCCTAAGGCGGCATTGTGCATCGATCCTCCTCCACGATGCCGCTGAAGAGTTCGTCGATCAGTGAAATGGCCTCGTCTGCACGGTCCTTCGTCGCCGAGGAAGAAGAAGGCAGTCTTTGTATCCTGTGATCTGTCACATGAAGGAGGTGATCGATCGTGGTCCGCTTTCGTCGAAGGCTGTCGGATGCATGGCCGCCGAATGAAGGGAGGACTGATTCGCAAGCACCGATTCAAAGACTGCTTTGGCCAAATCGATGGCGATATCTGTGATTTCTAAGGTGTAAAAGAGTCCGAACCACTATCTATGTCTCAAATGTAGTCCGTGAACCGCTATCTATTTTAAGTGTGTCTTTTGTGAACTATGTAAGACTATCTATGTATTGTTGAGATGATCTTCTAATATTGTACTGTTGTGTCATTATGTGCGTGTGAAATATGAGATGATCGGAGTATTACACAATGTGTTGTATCTTACAAGTACATTACATACAAAAGTTCTTGATCCGGAGCATGATCATGAACACAATCTGCATATATAAGCTGGAGTACATAATGTGCATATATAATGGAGTCTGAGAATCTGCATATATGAGGTGGAGTACATTCCATACTAAAAGTTCTTGATCCGGTGGTAACAACACAAAATACATGATCTGGAGCATGATCATGAGCAGAACATGCTCGTTAACATGTTCCACATCCGATCATAAGCGAACACACACAAAAACCATCTACTTTCCTCCAGCTTGATCTGCATGTCTCCTGTCCTACCTTAGTTCATCGAATATGCTAACTTTTCTAGGTTTTTTAAACCCTCTCATGTTGTTATATGAACTTGGTGCACTTGAAGAAGTACATACAGTACTATTTGGAGAAGTAGACACATTACCTGAGTAAGGCCCACAGTTTCTTCATCAGAAGATGACACATCAGGCTCTGCTCTAACTTTATTTTTTTTCTCTTTTCTTTGGTTTAAGTCCCAGCTTCCAGTCCAAACAGCCATTTATGTTATGTCAAGCACCACCACAATAGCCACAGTGTATGACAAAGACCTGCCCTTGTGATTTGCACTCCTCTTTTCCTTCCTTCTCTTACGGTTTGTTGTCTTACATTTTTTGCCCTTCTTCCTTTCTTCTTACGAATTGGTGGTGGTAAGATTTTTACGCCTTTCATCTTTGCCCACTCAACGACATCTTTACAAGGCATAACTATGTGCTCATATGCTTTGCAATAAGTTGCAATGGAGTAACATGAGTTAACCTTAGACTGGTGGAATTTTGTCATACCTAAGAGCGAAACCCCATGACAAAGAAGGTATACACCGACAAATCCCATCTTTACAACTGCACATTTCCCTCCTTGTGTCCACTTGAAATCAACTCCTCTATCATTCACTACAAACAGTCCTTGTCCAGCTGGTGCAGCTTGACAAGTTCTAGAAAATTCCACACTCTTCTCTAGTTTCTTTCTTATCTTTGGACATATAGCACCATGCCAGTTCAAACTCTCTTGTTGCTTTGCAAAATTCCTTCCCATATTCTGCAGCAACCCTTTTCACACTTTGCAGCAAGCCTGATTTTGTCATTCTTTGGAAATGTGATGTTAACTCTCTCTTTGCAACTATACTTTCTCACAGCTTTCCTCAACAGCTCCACAGAAGAGAACAAGCGCCTGCATGGAACTTAGGTTCATGCATGTCTGCTTCTTGTAAAAGACTTGAAATTGAATTTCATCTCATCCTCATCTGAATCTGGAGCATTTAATTCCTCATCTTACGAGTTGCAATCCTCAACCACCTTCTTCCCTTTCTTGTCATGCATTGGTTGCAACTCCTCCTGCAATGATCATCATCTCCATCCTCCAAGTCATAGTCACTATCCACAATCTCAGGTACATAATGCTTTGTATGATGAATCTGAGTGCATATTGTTCTTCCTCCTCTTCTGTTTTTCTTCCCCTTGGTCTCAACTTCACATAGAACTGCTGAGTGCTCTCAATTTCAACACTTTCATCCACAACACCACAAGAAACATTGCTCTCACAGGGATCTTTGTTCTCGGTTGCATTCACTTCCTTCTTCCTTGGGCTGAAAACAGGAGGGATTTGTGCTGCTGGATTAGCCACAACATCATCCCATTCTGCTCCTCCTCCAGAAATGTGGCTATCTAAATGATCCAGGTATATCATTTGAAAGTGGTGCCCTAGATTTATCTTTAGATACATACAGTCCACATCAATATCATTAGCCAAAAGCCGTGCGCCACCTTCATTAAGCTGACAACCAGGGGCAACCAATAGATATCTATTCTACGACATTTCATAACCCAATTCCTCGACTATTTCTTCAAACATTACGAAATAGGTGATGTCCTTATGATAGAATCAAAGCAAACCTTATGGCCATCCAGATAGCACCTATTTTGCCCACTCCCAAAGAAAAAGCCTCCATGGATCACCTCAACGGTGAAATATCCACTTTCTCTATCCGAAAAACATTAAGAACATAAATAACTCAAACCCTAGAATAATTTACTGCAAATTTGCATACAGTCCACATATTCATAGAACTAGCATGGGCAAAACGGCCTAATCACGGCAAATAAACATTTTTTCACCTCAATCGTACATCAAATCGACCCAAGAACACTTTGAGTCTTGACGTCTGCGTCGGAGCCGCCTCGCCAGACGCCGTCGCCGGACTGCATCGCCGCCAAAGCTGCGTCGACTCCTTTCAGCAGGCGTCCAACTTGCTTCACCCAGACGCAATCTTAACAGAGGGCGCACGATACGCTGATTACCCGCCGCCGCACACCATGGCCGCTAGGTTTTGCTCTCTGCTCGCACTCCTCTGTTTAGCGTGGGGGGGGAGAGAACAGGGGAGATCGAGACGAGAACAGGGGGCAATTTGCGAAATAACAGGTGGGGCTAGAGCTGACTGGTGGGTCCCGGGCTGACGTGGCATACAACGGAGTACGGTGTATGTCGTGCACGTGTAGAGCCAGGACTGGCGTTTCAAGCTCAGGGACCGTATTGACGACGTATTTTCATGTACCGGGACCGTATCGATGCAATACGCAAGTACCAGGACTGAAGTGGACGTAGCCAGCGAGTACGAGGACTATAGATGCAATTATCTCCTTTTCTTTCCCCCCAAGGCGGATGCCATATTGGCTGTGCCTCACGCCAACCCACTGCTTAACGCTAATTTGATTATGGAATATTTTAAGGAGTTAACAACAAGTTGAGATCTTGTGAGCTCCATCACGGCCATCCATTCACACGCCCTCGCTGCTGCAGTGGCGGGACAAAGGCCAGTGGAAACACAAGGACGGACGGGGCGGCCTTGCCTTAAACCCTTGCGAGGCCGCAGTAAACATCACATGCAATGCATTCCCAAATATCTCAATTTTTACTCCCGAGATCAAAACACAGTAAAGGCCCTCATCTGCCTGCCAAAACGGAAGGAAACGGGATCACTACTGCCGCTCACCTAAAATCCTGTACTGGTAGTACTACTAACCAAAATCGCCACTTGTATTTTTCTGGCAAGTATTACATGCTCACAAACCTCATTAATTGCCGAGACTCAAATACTACTAGTAGCAGATCAAGGGCGGATTTTCTTGCCCTAAGTGAATTACCGGGCGATTAACGCCGGCGTTAATTACTCAATACTAGCAGCACCGGCCGAGTGCTGTAAAAATAACCTCTCCATTAAACCCGTCCCCTCCTCCTCCTCCCCTGTATCCACCTCCGCCCCGCCCCCCTGGATTCCGCTTCCTCCCCCTCCCCCAACCACCGCCGCCGCCGCCGGGCCCTCGAATCCGAGGCCGTCCGTCGCCGCTCGCGGCGCCGCAATGCCGCGGGGGGCCGCCAAGCGGAGGCGCGAGCCGTCCCCTGTCGCCGCCGCGGGGGAGCGGAAGCTTCTTCCAGGCGAGCACGTCGAGGTCAGCGCCGTCGAAATCCGCACCGCCGTCATCGCCGGGCGGGCCACGCATTGCTGCCGCGCGGCTGGCTCGCCTGGGTTTGACTTCCCGTGTTTCCCCTGTAGTCTAGTCTAGTGTGGTTGCCTCTGAACAGAGTCCCACTGCACCTTCGTCAGATGACTTGTGCTAATGTGGTTAGTTCCGGTAGAACGCGCCGGTGATTGTTGTTTTGTGCGATAATCGTGTGCAGCTGGGAGCGATTGAGTTGGCATCCATCTAAATGATCTAAGACTGTCGGCAGAAATAGCATGTTTGGGTTAATCTGCGACGAAGTTCTTGTCAAACAATGGCGTTAGTCAGTGCATGGTTGCGCTTGCATCTGTGCCAGTCGCCTAATTAGTCTGCCGACTTATTTTGCTTGCATCTCATCTACCTGATGTAGTAACATGGTAAAAGATCTTTGCTTTGTTGGTACCTGTGTGGAAGATTGTTCGGAATCATGGGTTCTTGGTTGGTGCTCGACGGACTGAATGTTATTATTGGCCTCTCATAGAAGTGTCATTTTGCAGTAGCATTTTTCTTGATTGTTTTGCTGTCTTGCGAACACCAATTACTATTCCTTGTTGGGTGTTAGTGCTTGAAATGTGTAGCATTGTATTCTGTTAGTAGGAACGCAAAAGAAAATTAGGAAGTGAGGCAGCCGTCTCTGTTTCTCACGCACCTAATGAGTTTACTTTGTCCATTGGCCATGGTCAACCAATGGTATCATCTGTAAAATCTCCTCCTACGGCTTCATTGTTATCATTTATCACCACCACTGATGCGTGTTGGAAATGTTACTATCCTTTCTTTTTTGCAATCTCACTACGAAAACTCTCATACTTGTGAATGGGAGTAGTTTCATTGATATATTTCTCTTCTGCAGGTCATTAGTTTTGATCCAGGGCTATGCGGATCATGGCATCAGGCTGTTGTTATTGAAATTTTGGACAACTTCCGCTCTGTAAGATACACTGATTTTGTTGATGACAATGGTAGCGGGTCACCTCTTGTTGAGCAAGTTGAGGTGTCAGATGCTATCGATGGCAAGTCAAGTGCGGCTCGGGGATCCACTCGTGGAAAAGTAAGACCGGTGCATCCACATCAACCGCTGCAGGTATCTGATGCAAGCTATGCACTGTGGGTTGATGCACTAGTGGAAGGATCCTACTGGGAAGGTGTCATTGCTGATCATGCTGAAGGCTCCATGGAGAGGAAGGTCTTTTTTCCTGATGAAGGTGATGAACGCATTATGGCAGTCGATCAGCTACGCCGTACTCAGGACTGGGATGAAGTTACTGGAACATGGAAACCACGAGGAATCTGGTTGTTTCTCCAAATGCTGTTGTCATATGAAGAGAAAGATGGTTTACCTGTATCAGTCAGGCAGATATGGTATGACCTGAGGTCAAATCTTTCCTTGACGACAGAAGACAATACGTGGATGTGTGGAACAGAATCTTTTTGGGAGGGATCACTTGCAGCCCTTATTGCAGAATTACGGTCTGTATGTGACAAACCTACCCAAGATGGAAATCAAATAGGAGACTCTTGTAGATCAGCAGAAACTTCAACATCTGCAGCCTTTCAAAATAAGAATGTCGAGCCAATTGTCTCGGGTAAGCTGGATTCTGCATCAGCTGCTATCTGCCGGACCATGTTAGAATTCATCTCATACTATCGCAATAACGACAGGATTAGTGCTCGTGCCAGACGGGAGTCTGCAAAGCACCATCTTAAATCAGTAGGGTGGACCTTTGTAGACGATAGAGCTAAGAACAGATATTGTGTCTCACCTGATGGGAAGCGGTTTGCATCTTTTATAGCAGCATGTGAGGCTTACCTGGCACAGAAGGGTTGTCATACAAATAATTTGCTTCTACATAGTGTGACTCGAAATAATGAAGATTGCAGCTCAATTGGCACAGATCTTATCCTAAGGGAGAACAAACACCATAATAAGTTGAGTACGGATGCCTCAGCTTCTTGGATGCCAGTACAGCTAGATGCAAAATTTTCCCCACCTATAGCGTCGATGCTTGCTAGTTACCAAGAGGTCACCAGTTTTTCCCAGGGACAAATTAATGATACCATGAGGATGAAGCTGAAGGAGCATCTCCTGGCATTAGGTTGGAGTATTGTGGTCAAAGAAGATGATATTATAAGGCCTAACGGTCAACCAAGTACTATTAAGAGATACCGGTACAAGTCACCTGCCGGGAAGACTTATGTTTCTTTCCTTCAAGTACTCAGGAGCTTCGCAGTTCAATGTATTAAACGAGTTAAAGGGAACAATACTGAAGACATTCCTGATAATTGCAATCATTTGGCAGCGCACAGACTAAATCTCGATGCAGCAGTTTCAAGGGACCTGGCAACACTTGGTAAGCGTAAGCGTGAAAATAAATCTGATGTTGTAGGAAAATATGTAGATTGTGTGGAAGCGGATGTGCAGAATGTCAGGAAAAAGAAACTTCTGAGATCAAAAGCTAAGAAGTTCCTCAAATCTGCTGGTTGGATAGTCTGCCAAAAGATGAAATCTAGTAAAAAACGGGAGCTTCGGTATCATTCTCCACATGGCAAGTCCTACAAATGTCTGCTGGCAGCATGTAAAGGATACTTAGAGCAAGGATATCAAAAGGAGAATAATGCAAGCTCTGGGGTCACCACTGATACGTTTATAGCACTCGGTGGCAGAGCAACAGATACAAGTGGAAGAAAGGACCTGCTGGTTTCAGTTTTAGATAGACATGATGGCACGTTTAGCTGGCCTACATGTCATGTAAAATCAAAGAAAAGAAAATCATCTTCGGTGCCTATGAGCCATGCACGAGTTTTGAGTTCAACACATGGTCAGATCCTGCCATATCAGCATCGTGCTAAAACCGTTCTGTCTCTGTTGGTAGACAAAAATATTCTATTACCAAGAGTTAAACTTACTTATAAGCAAAGAAGTGATGGGCCTCGGCTAAAGGAAGGTACCGTTACTAAAGATGGAATAAAATGCAGGTGTTGCAATGAACTATTCACTCTGGAAAGCTTTGAGGTTCATGCTGGGTGCAGTACTCGGTTACCTGCTGCTCATATCTTTTTGAAGGATGGGAGGTCCCTCTCACAGTGTTTAGTTGAATTGATGGGTGAAAACAAGCCCAAAGAATCACTGCACGTGCGCTTGAAGACAAATTGTTCCGATACAGAAAGTGATTCAATATGCTCTATATGCAATGAGGGTGGGGAAATATTACTTTGTGACAATTGTCCTTCATCCTTCCACCATGCTTGTGTTGGTTTGGAGGTACTCCTTATCTTAGCAGAGCAAACTCCTTTTTCATCCAGAGTTCTTAACTTTTCACGCATATGTTTTCGCAAGTCTCCTGTTACAGCACAGGAGCATGTCATTTCAGTCGTATATACTTAAAAACTAAAAAGCCATTTACTTTTCTTATTTGATCACCAGTGGTTCATTGGATATTTCCCATCAAATGCAAACTTATATGATTTCTAATGAGCACTTGGAATGCCTATTCAATTTCTGTTTTGAACAATGTGACGAGCATGTGGTTTTAGCTTCATACTTGGTTCATACGGTTGCTAGATTTCCTTGTTTTTTCTTTTACATAAGCAACTTCTTTCTATATGCACTTGCTTGTCTGTTGATCTGACATGCAGTATGATGCTACTTTTGTAGGCCACTCCGGAAGGAAGCTGGTACTGTCCATCTTGTAGATGTAATATTTGTGACTTGAGTGATTATGATCCTGATACCAACCAATTCACCGAGAAGACTATTATGTATTGTGATCAGTGTGAACGTGAATGTACGGTTTTCTGTACACTTGATAATAATATGTAATTATATTTCGAAAACCGCTGATTTCCTTTTTATCATATTTTGGTAGATCATGTTGGTTGCATGAGAAACAAAGGTGATCAGCTCACCTGCTGTCCAGAAGGGTGCTGGTTTTGCAGTAGGGGATGCTCAGAGGTATGACAAAACTTAGATAAAATGCTGTTTCCACCCTGAATTACTTTAGAATTTGAACTTCATGCATGCTCATTATGTTGTCTCATGATCTATTCTGATGTGCAGATATTTCATCATTTGCAAGAGCTTATCGGGAAATCAATTCCAACTCCTGTTGAAGGCTTATCATGCACCATACTCAGATTTGACAGAGAAAATGCCAGTAACCATGGCAATTTTTACAATGAGATAATGGCAGAACAGTATGGCAAGCTGTGCATTGCACTTGATGTTCTTCATGAATGTTTTGTTACTATTATCGAGCCCCGCACACGAAGAGATCTTTTCTGAAGATATTGTGTTCAATAGAGAGTAAGAACTGCAATGGCACCATTTCAATGTGTCTGTCTTCATTTTACCTTCCATTAATCATGTGTTGATTACTCATTGTGTGGTAGGCTTGATGGGATCATGGAAATCATTAGCTTATAGAACCTTCGTTTCACAATATCTGTCCTTCATCTCTGCAGTCTTGTTTCAATGTTTATGCTCTCTGCCCTACTTTTAATCTTTTGGAAGAGGTTAAGTGGTTGTGGCATGTAATTTAATAGGGGTATGCATGATCATTTCTCAACTCGCTCTTAGATATAGTGTTTTGTTGGTTCTTATGGTTGGCTGAGGACAGATACAGTGAAACACAGGGAGTACTATATTACAACATTTTGAATAAGCTTAATTAGATGGTACTATATGACAATTGACAGCAGGGAGTATTATCATTCTTATAGCATGGATATCCTGCTACAGTGCATAAATTTAACTACAACGCTCACTTAGTTCTAGGATGACTTGTCAGTAACTCCCTCTTAACATTTATTTTCTCTATTTCACCTTACACGTGCTGGACACTTTGCCCGAATTCCATATTAAGTTTCACGCACCAACCAGTAGAGCCAAATCCTCCAAACTGATCAATCCACATATACTTCAACAGTTTCTAGTCTATTTCATCACAATAATTCATCTATGTACAGCTTATATATTCTAGATGTGCTGGTATTTCTCCGTTCATTATTAATCATCATAAATGGAGACTGTAATTTTTTATCTAATCATCTACAGATCAGGTCTCCGACGGCTTAATTTTAGGGGATTCTACACAATACTTCTCCAGAAAGATGGTGAGCTAATATCTGTCGGCACTTTTAGGTATTTTACTCTTCTCAGTGGTCCTCCATGGTAATTGCAAACTTTTTTAGTTTATCATTTTTCTCCATATCACAGTTTATTTTCTGTTTAGGGTATGCGGGAAGAAGTTTGCTGAGCTGCCTCTTATTGGCACAAGAATTCAATATCGTCGACAAGGAATGTGTCGCCTACTGATGAATGAACTGGAGAAGGTTTTTACTTTTACTGCTTAAATAAATATATTTAAAAATTACTGGCAGTTGTGAAATTGAGTTTGAATGTTGCAACATCACGTTCCCATTTGATCGTCAATATTCCTGGCATTTTGTAGCACTATTCACTTTCTTTTTTTACTTTGCAGTTACTTTCTGGCTTGGGGGTGGAAAGGCTTATCTTACCGGCGATTCCTCAGCTTCTAGAAACATGGACAGGATCATTTGGTTTCACAGCAATGTCTTGCTCTCAGAGGTTTGAATTGGCAGAGAGCAGCATTCTCAGTTTCCAGGGAACCACCATCTGTCAGAAGATTTTAGATGCCACGGATCATAATCCAAGAGATATGAGCATCCAGTTGGTGCTTAATGCGGAAGAAATTGAGTTGGGGAAGAACAGCATTGTCAGTTTTGAAAGAACCACCGCATGTGACACGGTTGTGAACAATGCATCCAATCATTCAGAAGAGTTGAAGGTTACAGCACAGACTAACTATAACAGTCTAGCATGTGACACGGTTGTGAACAATGCATCCAATCATTCAGAAGAGTTGAAGGTTACAGCGCAGACTAACTATAACAGTCTAGCATTGGCAGAGAACTCCGTTTTCAGCTCTTGGGGAACCACTATTTGTCAGAAGGTTTCAAGTAATGCATTTAGCCATCCAGAAGAGTTGAATGGTCTCTCTCTCTCTTTCGCTCACTTGGTACTTGGCTAGGGAGCACTTGTCATATCAGTTTCTGGAATCCTAAAAGGAAAGATGAATCACACTAGTTATTAAGCATATTGGAAAATTGATGCTACCTCTGAATATGAATGTTGTTGTCTATGTCCGCACAGATATAGATATGCAAAATAACCTATTGAAGTAATAGGTTGCTTCAAACATGCCTGGCTTTTGCATGCTTTGATTATTTATTTTATAGGAAGACTGTATGGGTGAACTTTGATTTGATAGTCTTATTGGCAATTACAGGATCTGACTACCAACTGGAATGTACTAGTATCGTCCCTGAGACATTGGAAAGTGATAGTCAAGAAAGCACTTCAGTGGGGGTAGAAGATAGAGACCAACCGGAGCCTGAGCTGATACTGGAAATTCGGAGTAACAGTAGTGAAGAGGGCAATTGTGCTGTTGGTGTTCCCATTATTACGCCAAACCCAGAAGTTAACTTTACTGTGGACAGTCATGGGCAGCCGTATGACAGGTATGCTTTCTTCTATTAAGGTCAGTTGACAAGAAAAACCAGCGACATAGTGATTCTTGTTGACAGATTCTCTTAGTTGACAAACTTGTTTACCAGCTATGGCCAGTATCTTATGATGGTGTATTTCTAGTGTTGGTGCAGATCAGTGCAGCGAGAGTTGTGTTTCAGCTGATGTTAAGCCTGTTGCGGTATGTATGCTGCATACATGGTTTGTTCCAAATGATACTCTAGATAAGTGCACACAGCTTATTATTCGCCATGTTTTGTTTTAACAGGCAGCTCCAGGATCCAAATACAAGGGTAAATGCTACGAGCGGAATAGATGGAGCAACGGCCGTAGGAAACTAGAAATGCACGGCTATGGGGTCTCCACAAAATGACCAGAACTGGGTTCATTCCATCAAAGGTTTGGATCCACGAGGCTTGCAATCTTGTGCAATAAACATTCCGGGAATGTGCATAGTCAACAGCTAATCTGCTCTCTCTAGCGAGGGTTGCCTCGCTTAAGTCAGTTTCAAGCACTCATATTATCATTCTGGGAAAGAAAAATGTTGTATCAGTCTCTGGATGTTTTCACACCTGCATTTTCAATTCAAATTGTTGGTTCTCAACTGCAATGTTATGTGCTATGAAAGTCTCCAAACAGGATTTCACCCGTTTTTATTATATACTAGCAAACATGCCCGTGCGTTGCAACGGTAGATAAAAAATTTAGAAAAAAATTTATGCGTTAGTCTAATAAGTTGGACTTAATACCATGACATATGAGCTTCCTCTATTTTAACACGGAGGCTCACCATGTTGCCACTTATCTTTTCTCTCACCCTCGCTAATGATGGTCGCGATGTCCACATGATCACAATGCATTTGACGTGGTAAATCCCAAGGCTATGAGCTTGCCACTTCACGCCACACTTGTCATTATGTTGCGCAAGGGAATGTTTAAAACTTATATTTTTCTATCTCATCAACCACAAACTACTAACAATGCTTAGACATATAAAGAGTTTTCAAAAACTAATCAAATCCTATATATAAAAGACTTTTGAATCGGCGAACAGTTTAGCGAATCGAAAAAGTTCCTTTTTGAAATTTTGGATTTTTTTTAAATCACAAACGTTCGTTTTGTTTATGATCATTTTTTGAAATGCATGAATAGTTTTCGAATACATCAACATTTTTTGACTCAACATTTCTTTAATCAATGATTTTTAAAAATATTGGAGAACTAATTTTAAAATTTGTGTTTTTTTTTGAACTTTTGTGAATTTGTAATTTTTTTGAACTTTTGTTAACAAACTCTAAAATTTCATGGATTTTTTTCAGATACACGAATGTGTTTTGAATACATGGTTATTTTTTAAAAATCATGAACACGATACTATTTCCTGACCACTTTTGAAAATCATTATTTTTATAATTTGTGAACAGTATGTAAAATCACCGAAACTTTTCGAATCCGATTTTTTTGATGATTTTCCATTTTTGAATGCAGAAACATTTTATGATTTCTTTAACAATTTTCTGAAACTCGTAACTTTTAAATTTGGAATATCCCGAATTAATTTAAAATGAGAAACATATGGAATATCCCAAATTTTCCATTTTTGAATTCACAAACATTTTATTTTATGAAACGGAAATAAAATGAGAAAAGGAAAAAGACAAAAATGAAATTAAAAAAAGATATGTGAAGCCCCGCACATGGGCCGGCCCATTAAAATAGTGAGAAAAGGAAGGGAAAAAGGTGGGAATCGAACCCTTGTCTCCAGGGAAGAAAAGCAATGAGTTAGCCACTGGAGCACTCATGCATCTCTGTTTAATGTGGGAGTCATACCTATAAAGAACTTAGGACGGAGGTGATTTTTGAAAAAAAAACGTTTTCTTTACTTATGGTTGGCATAGTGGGTAATTTATAGCAACTTCGGGGGCATTTTTTTTTACGGACGACAGAAACCCAATTCTCTTTATTATTAGATAGAGACTTATAAAGCATCATGACTGAACAATATAAGGTAGGAGTAGTTAGGAAGCACTTACAACCAGATTAAACAAACAGTTGCACAACATAAATTGCACCGCAAAAACGCACAGTAGCACTAAAAACAACATGGCTACTTCACACTTACTTTTTGAAGATGACTCGCTTGTTCTTATGTCGGCAAATGGATAAAATGCATCATGTCTCAGAACACTCCTTGATGAGTACTGTACGACCTCATGCCAAATGGTAACACTCAGGTTGACTCAAGGGTACAAGTGTGCCAAACAATGGATATTATGACATAGTCCTTGAATGACATGTACTTTGGCTTGCATGCAATGGTGGGAGTCGATCAATCTGACTGCTTCTGTCAACTTATTCATAGAGTTTTGCAAGAATTGTATGGAGGAAGAAAAAAGATGCTATCAACAGGAGGGAAAGAAGTGTTGTTCAAAGCGGTGGCTTAGTCCATACTAGTGTTTGCAATGTTAGTATTCAAAATCCTGAAAAAAAATTCATTAAGGTGATATAGGAAATGACAAGAGCATAAAAGGATGCACTGGATGTCATGGGGAAGATTATGTATTCCTAAGTTAATGGGAGGAATGAGATTGAGAGATCTAAAATGTTTTAACCATGTTAGCTAAATAGGAGATTGATGGATGAACCTAATTAACTTTGTGCCTCTATTCTTAGAGCCAAATACTATTCAGAAGGAAATCTGTTGAATGCACAACCAAAGAAGGGCTCATCTATGACATGGCAAGGTATTATTCCAGGCTTGGAAGCATTTAAAAGAGGATGTGGCTCGCGTATAGGAGATGGATTGCAAGTTAATATATGGAATGATACGTGGGTTCGTTTGAGCCCAACTTTGAGGGTGAGAACACCTCGAGGAGGTATAATGTTGCAAAATCTCCCATACCTCATTCATCCAGTGACAAGCAATTGGGACGAAGATTTGATGTGCTCTGTTTTTAGGACGGTTGATGTGAAAGCCACACTATCTACTCACCTTGTTACAGATAGAGAAGATTTCGTTGCCTGGCACAATTCTAAGAGTGGGTATTTGTGACGCCCGGATAGTTACGCTACAGTAATCCTCCGCTAATGATGCCACGTCATCTCGATTACTGTGGCTAATCTCGCATTAGTTCGAAACCGATTCAAATTCAATTTAAAATTTTTGGCAAACAACAAAAGTTAAAAAAAAATTAAACTAAAATGTTCGGAGTGTGCAGTTAAATGCCAGGGTAATTATAATAAAGCGAACACAATTTTACAAAATTCCTAAATGACCTAAACTAATTAAAACAGAAAGAAAATAAATAAAAGAAAACAGAAAACAAACTAACAGAAAAAAAAAGAAAAAAAAGGAAAAAGAGAGAAAGGCCCCCCTGGGCTTCGGCCCAAGAGGCCCGTTCGCCACCGCCCAACCGCCACACCCCTCACTCCCATAACCTCCCACCCCGGTCAAACCCTAACCCAACCACCAAGACTCCCCACATCGCTCCCACCCTCCCCGATCCAGATTGGATCGGGATGAAACCCCACTCCCCTCGCCTCGCCCCCTGCCGATCTGGGCCGGCACGACGCCCCCTCGCCGATGCCGGCGCTCCTCCGCCGCCTCATCCCACCTCCACCTCGCCACACGGATACCCGATCCCTTGTTGCCGCCGGATCGCCTCGACGCCGCCCGAGGACCTCGCCGGAGGCCACGACGCCGGACCTCCCGCCGGCCGCTTCCACTCCGCCCGCCGCCTCCTCCTCCGCCTCGCCTCGACCCCACGCGCCTCCCCGTGAGCACCTCTCCTCCTCCTCCTCACACTGAACGGCGCCTGACGCTTAGCTCCGCCGGCCCCAACCACACACCCACGGCCGGCCCGGCTACACTCATGGCCGCCGCCCGCCCCACTCCGACCTTCCCTCAGGCGCTCAAGAAAGCCACCCTCTCGTCTGCTCGCTTGTTGGCGCCATGTAGCCAATCACGGCGCCACCAATCATGGCCCTCACCATTTTCGGCGGCGGCGCCTCTCGTCCGGCCTTGCTAGGTTCGCCACGCCCCGCACCTCGCACCGATCCATCGCTCGCCTGTTGGCCCTATGGGCAATCGCCTGGGGCCCCCACCCATGCCCCTGTTTAAAAAGAAAGAAGAATAAAAAAATATAATTAAAAGTAATTAATTAATTAATTAGTTAACTTAATTAGATCTGTTAAATTAACCTAATCACTTATTAAACTAACTAATCCTGTTTAGTTAACCTAAGTCAATGACAACCAGGACCCATGCGTCAGTTTGACCTAGTCAATCGACTGTTATTCACGACATCACCCTGATGTCATGCTGACATCATAATGGCATTTCCAAATTAATTTAATTTTGTTAAATTTCAAAAATGATTTAAAACTTTAAAAAATCATATAAAATAAACCGTAACTAGGATGAAAATGTTTTCTACATGAAAGTTGCTCAGAACAACGACGCGAATCCGGATACGCCGCCCGTTCGTCCGCCACACACCCCTAACATATCAAACTCGCAACTTTCCCTCGGCTCCTCCGCTCAAAACCACGGAACACCGGAATACTTTCCGGATGTTTTCCCCTTCACCGACATCACCTCATACTGCGTTAGGACACACATAGCACTGCTCTTTTGTCATGTCTTGCGTCGTCTTGCATATGTTAGCACTGTATTTATAGTTTCTACCCCCTCTTCTCTCGGTAGACTACGAGACCGGCCAGCTGCTAACTGCCCGAGTTCGACTACGGAGTTGATGACCCTCTCTCTTGCCGGAGAAACCAGGCAAGCCCCTTTTGATCACCGGATATCGCCTACTCTTCTTTATATCGCTTGCATTAGAGTAGTGTAGCATGTTACCGCTTTCGATTAATCCTATCTTCTTTGCATAGCTCGTCCTTGCTACTCTTGTTGTTACCTTTACTCGCTATCCTCATCGCTTAGTATAGGATGCTAGTGTTCCATCGCTGACCCTACACTCTTGTCCGTCTGCCATGCTATACTATCGGGTTGTGATCACTTCGGAGGTGATCACGGGCATATACTATATACTTTACATCGTTACATTACCTATGATCTTGTTCGGAGATGGGGTTTGAAAGGACAGGTGGCTCCATCCAGAGAGGTGGGCTGGGTTCCCGACGGCCCCGATCGTTACTTTGTGGCGGAGCGACAGGCAGGTTGAGACCACCTAGGAGAGAGGTGGGCCTGCCCAGTCGGTGTTCGCGATACTTAACACGCTTAACGAGATCTTGGTATTTGATCCGAGTCCGCCATTTGGTCTATACACACTAACCATCTACGCTGGAGTAGTTATGGGTATCCCGACGTCGTGGTATCACCGGCACTTCGTGACGGGCCAATCGGCGGGCGCGCCGGATTGGACTGGAACGCTGTTAGGCTAGGTCTGCTTCGGCACAGACGTCACGCGTGCGAGTGTGCTAAGGGCGATGGGCCTGCACCCTGTGCGCTTAGGTTTAGACCGGTGTTGACCTCTCTGTTGAGCCTAGGTGGGGCTGCGGCGTGTTGATCTTCCGGCGGGCATGACCCGTAAAAGTGTGTCCGCCAAATGGGATCAAGCGTGTTGGGTTATGTGGTGCACACTGCAGGGAAGTTTAATCTATTCGAATAGCCGTGATCTTGGTAGCAGGATGACTTGGAGTTGTACCTTGACCTTATGACAACTAGAACCGGATACTTAATAAAACACACCCTTCCAAGTGCCGAGATACAACCCGGTGGTCGCTCTCTCTCGTGGTTACGAGGAGGATCGCGGGTAGGATTATGCTATGCGATGCTACTTGGAGGACTTCAGACTACTCTACCTTTCTGGCTGCAAGGCGGAGGCTGCTGAGCGTAGTCTTCGACATGATTAGTTATCCCCTCTTATTTTGGCATTCTGCAGTTCAGTCCACTGATATGGCCCTTTACACATATATCCATGCATATGTAGTGTAGCTCCTTGCTTGCGAGTACTTTGGATGAGTACTCACGGTTGCCTTGTTCCCCCTTTTCCCCCTTTCTTTACCCGGTTGCTGCGACCATACGATGGAGCCCTGGAGCCAGATGCCACCGTCGACGACGACTCCTACTACACTGGAGGTGCCTACTACTACGTGCTGCCTGCTGACGACGACCAGGAGTAGTTAGGAGGATCCTGAGCGTGAGGCTGCGCCTCTTCGATCATCAGTATCCCGGCTTTGTGCTAGCCATCTTATGGCACCTTGTTTAACTTATGTCTGTACTCAGATATTGTTGCTTCCGCTGACTCGTCTATGATCGAGCACTTGTATTCGAGCCCTCGGGGCCGCTGGCTTGTATTATGATGCTTGTATGACTTATTTATGTTTTAGAGTTGTGTTGTGATATCTTCCCGTGAGTCCCTGATCTTGATCGTACACATTTGCGTGCATGATTAGTGTACGGTTAAATCAGGGGCGTCACAAGTTGGTATTAGAGCCGACTGCCTGTAGGAATCCCCCTTCCATACTCCTTGGCCGAAGTCGAGTCTAGTCATTGCAAAACTTTTACTAACCTGGCTGTGTGCCTTACGGGCCCACGTCGCCATTGGGTGGTATTAGGATCTTTTACTCCTCGATCTTTACTCGGGATTCTGAACTCTCTTCTATTCGGGTTAAACGATTTTTACTAAAATCTAACTTTAGGATCTCGTTACTACTTCCTCCCGGAGAACCCCTCACTACGGTGATTGCTCCGTGAACGGAAAGAATTTGAAGATACTCTCCGATATTCTCTCGAGACCTTGTGCTGTCGCTTTTGTAATTCCCTACCAATCAAACATCCCTATGGATAAATACTTACGCATGTCGTTCTTACTTTTATTCCCGATTAATCTTGTTATTACAAGATACCCGTAAATTCTCTCTAATGTTCCGAGAATACTGCGCCTATTTCCTTGCGGTTCTTTGCTACATGAATACCCCTACGGATCGTTTCTCGCACTTACCGAATATCCGCTCATCCCGGTTGATTCATGTATGTCACCAATCCTCGAAAAACCATTCGATCTTCCGAAAATCCTGAGCATCCTATTGCTCTCGAAATTCTTGATTACTTGCATTATGGTTAATCCCATAAGTCTAGTAATCTTGTTGGCATCCATTGTCATTATCATTTTGAGCCCATTGATTCGATTTGTTGCGAATGCTCGCAATACTCAAACAGATCCTAGAATTCATCCTTTCGTCTCAGACGTCATTTTAAACATGAGCTGGCTATCGACCAATCAAATTGCCGTCGATTGTACCCCTAAGTCTATTCAGCTTATCCATCCTTGATCAGAGCATTTGCTCCTGATCCCTTGATTTGAAAATCATAATTAATTTGCTAATTAAGCGTTGAACTATTCAGATGTTCTATAAACCGATGCATTTGCAATCTTTCTTCCTCTGATTGGGTATCGATACTCATATCAGCCCCATTGTGGATCGCCATATCCACTGTTGGATTATTATCCGACAGTGTCCTTCACCACCAAAATTCTTATGAGTTCTTTACCGCTACATAATGCCTTTGGTAAATTGTATCCTCTACTTTTTCGACCATGCTCTACTTTTGAGCTTGTGTTATTTACTCATGAGGTTCATGGTATATATTCTAAGAAGCCCCGATGGGTTGAACCGATGCCTTCCTTAACTGTGTGAACTCGAAAGTTTTCACGGGTCATACTCCTATGGTAATTCACCGTAGGTTTTGACCTTTGGAATCGTTTTTATCTAGAGCAGGAATGAAAGGTTATACATTGAAGAAGTGGGAGTCGACCTTGAACTTTGTGTTCATGCCCATGGACCCGATGTAGATCCTACCATAGAAGCTTCTTGTGATAATAACTATTTCGTTGATACAGTATCATCTGGTATCTGTGAATTTATCCTATGCAATCGTGGTTCCGACCATATTTTCTCTTTGATCCCATTTCTCGGGCAAGTTAATTGTAGCGACCCGACCTCAGACGGTCAAGCCTCTGTGTATCCGTGCCATCCCTGGATCAGTATGCTGGCACACACAGTACATCAATGTATATATCAAAGTGCAATCACATGTATAAATAACGTAAAACTGATATATATACCTCATAAGTCTCAGCGGAAATGTAATAGTCGGGTGTGGAGTCCCATCAACGCCATCGGCAGTTGAGTGTAGACCGTAACCTGTATCGTACTCTTACCGTCGGAAGAAATTATACGCAACATGATACGTTGCAGCCGTAGGTCAAAGACATTGAATGTACCGCAAGATCACAATAAGAGAAAACAGATGATAAACTATACTATATGCGGTATGGCTTTGTGGCTCAGATTCGAGTTTTGTTTATGTAAAAGCTGGTTTTATTATCCCTACATCAAAGGAATAAATGAAGTCTGTACTATAGAGTTTTCTATCATGACATGGTTCCGCCAACCGATGTCTCATAGCCCGAAATTCATCATAAGTTGCCCACAATTAAGTTATCAATCCGGTGTTGAGAGTTCCGAGATAGATCCAAGTCCAGATGCTCAAATTGTCCGTAATCGGGACACGGCTAATCGATTAGGTTTTAACCCTCTGCAGAGGTTTGTACACTTTACCCGCAAGATTCGATCCTCTCTTTACGTTCTTGCACTTCGTGGTGTTTGAGAACAAGATGACCAAACATGGTCTTCCGAAGAGTTCCTCGACCACCGTCCGTGCTCATCCAATCCTACCGTAGTTCTACATCCGCTAGCACCGTCCCAGCCCAGAGTCACAACTAAGGTCAACCAAGCCAGAGCCCATATTGACTTGCGGTTGCACAGTAAGCTTCCGGCATGAAGTATTCTTCCGTCTCTTTGAGTCTGGGTGAAGCTTTCCGCAAGATGTCATGGCGCTTCTCCATGCATCCCGCCAACCACCGGATTCTCCAGGTGCCCGTCAACCATCCTTCACCCAAGAGTGTGTATTGAACTCTTGTCTCGAGTCTTGAAGTCTTGAGGCCTTGAAGATGCAGTCCTTGCAGATTCCATCATGGAGTTGTCGCCATTGACGTAGATCCTCCATTCTCACACCACTCGTGCACTCATACCAAACCCCGTCTACTATAGCGTAGCATTAAAATAAAATATCGTCCGGCTTGGTAACAGGGTGATGGGTTCCTACCTCATGCATACTACTCAACTACAAGAATTCAATATCACTACTGTAGGGTTGTTGCAAAGATGCCACTAAATGCAATAAAAACATAGGTATGAAAGCATGGTCAAAGTGAACTTGCCTGGTAAGTTGATGAAGACAACAACACTCTCAAATAATGACTTGGTAGAACTATTCGTCACTCCGTTGAAAATCTATATAGTCATAGCATTCATATAAGCAAACATCCTAGCAAACAATTCTAACACTCATAATAAAACCAAAAAATAAAAATGCAAATCAAGGGACACCAAATAAAAACAAAGGAAAACTACACAACAAAACTACCAAAGAAAAACTGGAGAAAACCAATCAAGGTTTTCACCACATCACATCAACTAAGAAATAGTTTTACACAACTAAAACTTTTCTTAACAGAACCTAAGCATGGGTTTATGCTACCTAACTGAAAAGAAATCATCAAGCAACTATGAGCAAAAAGAATCACCTTAAAAGCTATTATAAAACTCCTATTAGGCCTAAAACAATCCTAGCAAGAAAAAATAAAATAAAAGTTTTATTTATTATAAATAAAATTTCATGTTCTAAAGTGACAGAAACTAACCTAGAATAATATTTCACATAGGAAAAATAAATTTATTTGCTAATTAAAACAATAGGAAAACAACAGCTAGGTAATTAATTAAGAATAACATGATTCTGGTTAAAACTAATTTTTTATTGATCCTAAAATGCCCAAATAAATTCCTACGGTTAGGCAATGTCAAAACAAAGTTGTGGCAAAAAGAATCTCTAAAAAATAATTTTCCTAACTCTTTTTATAGCAGATTTACTATTCTGTCTAAATCTAAAATAAAGCAATTTTAAATAATTTTAACTTGCCTAATTATATTTTCTACAGAAACTATAAGAAATTTGCAAACCAACAAAAAAAATAATCACTTAAAAATATTAAGTAGATTAAAAGATATGAATTTTTCAAATCTGAAACTATTCTGTTAAAACAGAAAACGAAAAAATAAAACTAAAAAGGAAAAACGGGCTAATGGGCCTATCTAGCGCTTCGGGCGTAATATAACTAAAACGCTACTGGAATAAAAGAAAATAACCGTCGGGCCGGGTCTAATAAAACCCTAAATAAAACTGAACTAACCGGTTTATTTGAAATAAACCTATTCTTCTGGGAATCTAATCTACACCGCTCGTTCTAGATCGGACGGCGGAGGGGAGTCCGGCGACTTCCATCGACGGGTCGACGGCGACGGGCGGTTTCGGGCGACGGCGCGGTCCCGATGGTCGGGGACGTCGGAGGACCTCCGGCGGTTCAGTGAGCAAGGCGGCTCGGGGTTGAGTCGGGTGAGCTCGAGGGTGGCCGGGCGTTCGGACGGGCTAATGGCTGGCGGCGGTGAACTCCGGCGGCGATTGCCGGGCGAAGGCAGGGCCGGGCGAGGGGCGAGGAGAAACGGGCGAGGGGAGGGGTATATATAGGGGCACGACTTGGCGCGAGGGGCGATCGGGGAAGGATTCATGGCGAATCCCGGATCCGGCGAGATCCGTGCCAGCATGGCGGAGTGGCGTGGCGAGGAAGACGACGGGGTGGGGCCACCGTCGGTGAGAGAGGCGGAGCGTCGGCTGACGGTCTGGCCGATTCGGCTCGGGCGCTTCGATCGGCTCGGCGTGGGCAGCGTGGCCGTTGGTGGGCTTGGTGGTGGGTGGGCCTCGGCTGGTGGGTGGGCCTCGGCTGGTTTGGCGCCCGGGCTTTTCTCTTTCCAATTTTTTTGAATAATTAGGAGAGAGAAAATAATATAAATATAAATATTTTATATAGGACATATATATATCAAAATGATCAGGGGAATATTCCCTATCATTTGAACATTTTTCCAGAGGCAAAATCCAAACTTTATAAAAATTCATTTTTTCAAAAATTCCAAATAAAACTCAAATTTGAAAGGGGTTTTCAAGGCACTTTCAAATGAATTTCAATTTGATTCTTTTAACTTCCAACTCATATTTCATATAATTGAAGAAGTCATTTTATCTTCCCTCATGAAAATCATTGAGTTGCATAAAGCTTTGAATTTGAAATATTCTCAAATGAAATTCAAATCTTTTCAAAACCCTTTTCATTTCAAATGGAAGAAGTCATTTCATCTTCACTCTAGGGTTTTGGTGTTGGAATGGAATTGAATTCATTGAGATCCAAAAAGGGCAAACGGGGATAGTTTTGGGAAAGTCATTTTTATTCCCTCTCATCCAACTTTCAAAAGTTTCGAATTCCACTCAATTTCACTCAATCAATCAAACAAACAATCAGACAACAAGCATAGTTATTTATCTAATATAACATTCCAAAATTTAGAATTTTGGGATGTTACATTAATCACTTGTCTTCTATGGACCAATACACCAGTCCAACCTTTACTTTGATCTTGTGACGAGTATTACCCCGGGTATCTCGAGGATATCTTGCCATTGCACTACATCTTATAACCTTTGATGAAGCACTACCTTACCTTGTCTTTGCCACTTCATGGGTTCTGGGTTGTTTGTCAATCGAGAACACCGATAAGTGAATCGATTCTGCACTCGATTCAATAACTCTTAAGTAATTTTTGTTGCTTATGGGTTAATAATCCTTCAAGTCATTCCTAGCCTGATCGGCTATACCATTATCGCATTCAAATTCTAACTGTATACCTGGTCCTCTTCCCAGAGCATAATTTTTGACGATGAGCTAAGCTTACGTCGATCTTTCCTCATCATTTCATTTCGCTTTGGACAACAAGCTTGCTTTGGAGTTTGTGTCATACCTTTGGTTCCATTAACCTTTCGCTTCATCATTCCTTTGACTTGATCTCATCGCCGATCTATCATATCTTCGTGGAGCATCTCGACAAAATTTGTCGTGGTCATCGTCAACATTTTGACTCCTTCCAGGATACCAATCAAATTCATGATGATGAGTACCACCCTCGTCCCTTGGTAATTTGAGTTACCATCGACAGCATCCTTGCCTTCCTTCCGTCACAAACTTATTCCTGTTATGGATGCAACTTGCAATCCAGCTTGTCTTATGTTCTACCTTGAAGTATTACTGTCTCTAATGTCGAGGATGTTGTGAGAATTTCACCACCTCTTAAGAAATTCTTGTTGCAGCGATGCGTCTCGCCATCACCATTCTTTCTTGGTCCCCCTGTTGGTTCTAACCAGGATACCAATAGATGAACGGTGCTATTTGGATTCCGCCTTTCTAGCAACCCTATTGCTTTGAAGTTAATGGTCGGCCATTCATTCTTAGACTATTGATTATTGAATCACCATTCTGACATTGGTCGTGCAGCCCAACCCATATTTCGGCACCTTTCAACCAATGTTTAATTGTGTATGTTTTCCTCAAACATGCTTCATTATATCAGTTGATCTGACAAATGCTATCTCCTTATCCACATAATTGAGGAGATGCATCTTTTTGGATGCCTCCTAGAATTATCGCTGAGTCCGTCAGCCACTTCCTCATCCTCTCCTTGGTTTAATGATGAACTCTGGTTTCAGAACTCGCTTCCATGGTTCATTTCCCGAGAATCTTATAATGTCATCTCGACAATTTGTGTTGCACCTTTCTTCTCAGGCATCCCGAGTCTGAGTTATCTTGACACCGATCAGATCCGAATCTCGGTCAGATATGATGGTTAGAACATATTTCCAAGAGTTATAACAATGGTCTTTATGTGACCCGGTAAGGTGATGTCGTGCCTAGCACACCTGGCCGGAGGCCCTTGTTATAGTTTCCTTTTCTGCAAGATTATCCAATCTTCCATGAGGAAATTGTAAGACTTATTCTATAAGTTGCCCTTGATGGATCCTTTGTGCATCCAAAGTCTGATCTTTGCTTGAAGACCATGCCAATGCTATCACTAAGCATGTTTGTGGTACTCCGAATTTTAACAAGAACATTTGAAGCCCAGTGCTAAATGTTTCTTGCACAATTATCCAAACACCCTTGTATGGGTAATGTCATGACAATTCTCTCCCTTACCTAAAGGGGTTTTATACATTATATCCTTTCATGCATATCATGCGCTGCTTGTCCTTGGGAAGGATATACCCCTGAATTATGTGTTTAAACACATTTTTCATTTCCATTGTTCTGTTTAATCTGATATCACATTTTCCTTTCCATTGTGTTGTTTAACCTTCTTGAGGTCTATATAATTTAAACAGTATTGTTCTCCTGCTTATGTAAACACCTCGGTGTACAACTCACAAGAAGACCCTGCTTTCTCTGTTGATGACATTCCGGTAGCCACCGATGGACGGAACTTTGCCTATTGGTCCGCCTCGCTCAACGGCAGGAAAATAGTTCTCTTCGTCCCTCGCCTGGTATCGACGTTGTTACCGACATAATCGATGTGCTACCCTCGACATGCCTTGCTTGCATGATCACGCAAGACGCCTCCGCCTCCTACTTTAACCACATGGTGGGCCCATAACCCACAGCCCACATGATCGAAACCGACTCTCTGCACAACCTATTGTCAAAGTTATTCCCCACGTTTGACTTCGTATGTAATTCACGGCCACACGCCTAGTGATCTATTATGGTATCAGACACAATACTTATTCCCATTGCTTTGAACCCTCTTTCACACTTCGTTTTAGGCAACGAACGATTGCCTAAGCGCTTGAAAACTTCTATTTTTTACGTCCTTACATTGCTCTCGATAATTTCTTAAGTTTCAACTCGAGAGTTACTATTCGCCACCCTCCCTGATGTTCTCTACCAGATACGTGACCTTGTACAGGTCAGTTCCTCTGAAGATAACCTTGATCATTTTTCATAAGTACGATGAGACCCCCGAAGAAAGGACGACAACTTCATCATGATGACCTGAAGCAGAGAAATGAAGACATCAGCGCTATGGATCGACCACTTCGAGAAGAGCAACCAAGACCGAGAAGATTCGTTAGGATTTCGTAACGGCACCTTTCCCTTATTCCACCTCTTAAATCTCGTGACGAGATTTCTTGTAGTGGAGGAGAATTGTGACGCCTTGGGATAGTTACGATACAGTAATCCTCCGCTAATGATGCCACGCCACCTCGACATCGTGTGGCTAATCTCGCTAGTTCAAACCGATTCAATTCAATTTAAAAATTTGGCAAACAATAAAAGTTTTCAAAAAATTAAACTAAAATGTTCGAGTGTGCGATTAAATGCCGTGGTAATTATAATAAAGCAAACACAATTTTACAAAATACCTAAATGGCCTAAACTAATTAAAACAGAAGAAAAAAATAAAAGAAAACAGAAAACAAACTAACAAAAAAAGGAAAGAGAGAAAGGCCCCCGGCTTCGCCCAAGAGACCGCCCGTTTCGCCACCGCCCAACCGCCACACCCTCACTCCCATAACCTCCCACCTGGTCAAACCCTAACCCAACCACCCGCACTTCCCCACATCGTTCCCACCCCTCCCGATCCAGATTGGATCGGGATGAAACCCTCCCCTCGCCTCGCCCCTCTGCCTGATCCGGGCCGCACGACGCCCCACCTCGCCGATGCCACGGCGCTCGCCGCCGCCTCATCCCACCTCCACTCGCCCTCGTCACGCTGGATACGCCTCGATCCCTTGCCGCCGGATCGCCTCGACGCCGCCTGAGGACCTCGCCGGAGGCCACGACGCCGACCTCCCCGCTGCCTCCACTCCGCCCAAGGCCGCTTTCGTCCTCCTCCTCGCCCCCGTTGCTCGGACCCTACGCGCCCCTCCTCGTGAGCACCTCTCTCCTCCTCCTCACAAGGCTGAACGGCGCCCGCGCGCTTAGCTCCGTCCCTGCCCCAAGCGACCACCCATGGCCGCCGCGTCGCCACACTCATGGCCGCCGCCCGCCCCACTCGATTTTCGTGCGCCACAGCGCCACCTCTCAAGGCCGCTTTGCCCTTGGCGCCGCTTCTGCAGCCAACCGCCGGCGCCACCAACCATGCCCTGCTACCTTCGCCGCCGCCGCCTCCCCGTCCGGCGCTTGCTAGGTTCGGCCACGCCCTGGCGCCCGCACCCGATCCATCGCTCACGCTTTGGCCCTATGGGCAATCGCCAAAGGCCCCCCACCCACGCCCCTGTTTAAAAAGAAAGAAGAATAAAAAAATATAATTAAAAGTAATTAATTAATTAATTAGTTAACTCAATTAGATCTGTTAAATTAACCTAATCACTTATTAAACTAACTAATCCTGTTTAGTTAACCTAAGTCAATGACAACCAGGACCCATGCGTTAGTTTGACCTAGTCAACTGACTGTTGACTGCTGACATCACCCTGATGTCATGCTGACATCATAATGGCTTTTTCAAATTAATTTAATTTTGTTAAATTTCAAAAATGATTTAAAACTTTAAAAAATCATATAAAATAAACCGTAACTCGGATGAAAATGTTTTCTACATGAAAGTTGCTCAGAACAACGACGCGAATCCGGATACGCCGCCCGTTCGTCCGCCACACACCCCTAACATATCAAACTCGCAACTTTCCCCCTCCGGCTCCTCTGCCCGAAAACACGGAACACTGGGAATACTTTCCCGGATGTTTTCCCCTTCACCGGCATCACCTCATACTGCGTTAGGACACACCTAGCACCGCTCTTTGTCATGTCTTGCATCGTCTTTCTTATGTTTGCAATGTATTTATTGTTTCTTCCCCCTCTTCTCTCCGGTAGACTACGAGACCGACGCTGCTGCTGCCGAGTTCGACTACGGAGTTGACGACCCCTCTCTCTTGCCAGAGCAACCAGGCAAGCCCCCCTTTTGATCACCAGATATCGCCTACTCTTCTCTATACTGCTTGCATTAGAGTAGTGTAGCATGTTACTGCTTTCAGTTAATCCTATACTGCTGCATAGCCTGTCCTTGCTACTACTGTTGTTACCTTTACTTGCTATCCTACTGCTTAGTATAGGATGCTAGTGTTCCATCAGTGACCCTACACTCTTGTCCGCCCCGCCATGCTATACTATCGGGCTGCGATCACTTGAGGAGGTGATCACGGGCATATACTATATACTTTACACCGTTACATTACCCGTGATAATCGCTCGGAGATGGGGGCTGAAAGGACGGTGTGGCTCCATCCAGATAGAGGTGGGCCTGGGTTCCCGATGGCCCCGATCGTTACTTTGTTAAGTGAGCGACAGGGCAGGTTGAGACCACCTAGGAGAGAGGTGGGCCTGGCCCTGGTTGGCGTCATGGATACTTAACACGCTTAACGAGATCTTGGTATTTGATCCGAGTCCGCCATTTGGTCTATACGCACTAACCATCTACGCTGGAGTAGTTATGGGTATCTCGACGTCGTGGTATCACCGGCACTTCGTGACGTCGGCGGCCGATCGAGCTGACGCGCCGGATTGGACAGAACGCGTTAGGCTAGGTCTGCTTCCGGCCACAGACGCAACGTGCAGTGTGCTAAGGGCGATGGGCCTGCACTTCAGGCGCTTAGGTTTAGACCGGCGTGCTGACCTCTCTGTTGAGCCTAGGTGGGGCTGCAACTAGAACCGGATACTTAATAAAACACACCCTTCCAAGTGCCAGATACAACCCGGTGGTCGCTCTCTCTCAGGGTTACGAGGAGGGGATCGCCGGGTAGGATTATGCTATGCGATGCTACTTGGAGGACTTCAGACTACTCTCTGCTACAGGCTGCAAGGCGGAGGCTGCCAGAAGCGTAGTCTTCGACATGATTAGTTATCCCCCTCTTATTCTGGCATTCTGCAGTTCAGTCCACTGATATGGCCCTTTACACATATATCCATGCATATGTAGTGTAGCTCCTTGCTTGCGAGTACTTTGGATGAGTACTCACGGTTGCCTTGTTACCCTTTTCCCCTTTCTTTACCCGGTTGCTGCGACGAGACGATGGAGCCTCGAGCGACGCCACCGTCGATGACTACTCCTACTACATCGGAGGTGCCTACTACTACGCGTCTTTGCCTGGCCGACGACGCACTGTGACTAGTTAGGAGGATCCTGGCAGGAGGCCTACGCCTCTTTCGATCTGTATCCCAGCTTTGTGCTAGCCATCTTATGGCACCTTGTTTAACTTATGTCCGTACTCAGATATTGTTGCTTCCGGCCCGACTCGCCTATGATCGTAAAGCACTTGTATTCGAGCCCTCGAGGCCCGGGCTTGTATTATGATGCTTGTATGACTTATTTATGTTTTAGAGTTGTGTTGTGATATCTTCCCGTGAGTCCCTGATCTTGATCGTACACATTTGCGTGCATGATTAGTGTACGGTTAAATCAGGGGCGTCACAGTATTTCTTGGACAAATCATCTTACTTTGGCAAATGGGAGCACAAATGTAGTACCCTTGCAACTACTCCGCATATTGTTGGAAGCTCTAAAGTAAATAAGTTATGGTCCGTACTATGGAAATCAAATGTTCTGGCAAAAGTGAAGATCTTTGGATGGCGGTGAAAGGATTGATATGGTTGACTAGGAGGGGGGTGAAGGAAATATGCCCTAGAGGCAATAATAAAGTTATTATTTATTTCCTTATATCATTATAAATGTTTATTATTCATGCTAGAATTGTATTAACCGGAAACATAATACATGTGTGAATACATAGACAAACAGAGTGTCACTAGTATGCCTCTACTTGACTAGCTCGTTGATCAGAGATGGTTATGTTTCCTAACCATAGACATGAGTTGTCATTTGATTAATGGGATCACATCATTAGGAGAATGATGTGATTGACATGACTCATTCCGTTAGCTTAGCACACGATCGTTTAGTATGTTGCTATTGCTTTCTTCATGACTTATACATGTTCCTATGACTATGAGATTATGCAACTCCTGCCATCGGAGGAACACTTTGTGTGCTACCAAAGCGACACAACGTAAGTGGGTGATTATAAAGGTGCTCTACAGGTGTCTCCGAAGGTACTTGTTGGGTTGGCGTATTTCGAGATTAGGATTTGTCACTCCGATTGTCGGAGAGGTATCTCTGGGCCCTCTCGGTAATGCACATCACTTAAGCCTTGCAAGCATTGCAACTAATGAGTTGGTTGTGGAATGATGTATTACGGAACGAGTAAAGAGACTTGCCGGTAACAAGATTGAACTAGGTATTGAGATACCGACGATTGAATCTCGGGCAAGTAACATACCGATGACAAAGGGAACAACATATGCTATTATGCGGTCTGACCGATAAAGATCTTCGTAGAATATGTGGGAGCCAATATGAGCATCCAAGTTCCGCTATTGGTTATTCACAGGAGACGTGTCTCGATCATGTCTACATAGTTCTCGAACCCGTAGGGTCTGCACGCTTAACGTTTCAATGACAGTTATATTATGAGTTTATATGTTTTGATGTACCGAAGGTTGTTCGGAGTCCCGGATGTGATCACGGACATGACGAGGAGTCTCGAAATGGTCGATACATGAAGATTGATATATTGGAAGTATGTTTGGTTACCGGAAGTGTTCCGGGTGAAATCGGGATTTTACCAGAGTACCGGGAGGTTACCGGAACCCCCCGGGGACTTAATGGGCCTTAGTGGGCCTTGGTGGAAGAGAGGAGAGGCGGCCAGGGCAAGGGCCGCGCGCCCCTCCCCCCTAGTCCGAATAGGACAAGGAGAGGGGGGCGGCGCCCCCCTTCCTTCTTCTCCTCCACCTCTTTCCCCCTCCCAAGTCCTAATCCAACTAGGAAAGGGGGGGAGTCCTACTCCCGGTGGGAGTAGGACTCCTCCTGGCGCGCCCCTCTCTAGGCCGGCCGCACCCCCCTTGCTCCTTTATATACGGGGGCAAGGGGGCACCCTAGAGACACAACAATTGATCGTTTGATCTTTTAGCCGTGTGCGGTGCCCCCCTCCACCATAGTCCATCTCGATAATACTGTAGCAGTGCTTAGGCGAAGCCCTGCGTCGGTAGAACATCATCATCGTCACCACGCCGTCAGGTCGATTTAAACTCTCCCTCAACACTCGGAATTTGGATCGGAGTTCGAGGGACATCATCGGGCTGAATGTGTGCCGAACTCGGAGGTGCCGTATGCTTGGTACTTGATTGGTCGGATCGTGAAGACGCATAACTACATCAACCGCGTTGTGCTAACGCTTCCGCTTCGGTCTCACGAGGGTACGTGGACAACACTCTCCTCTTGTTGCTATGCATCACCATGATCTTGCATGTGCGTAGGATTTTTTTTGAAATTACTACGTTCCCCAACAGTGGCATCCGAGCCTGGTTTTATGCGTAGATGTCATATGCACGAGTAGAACACAAGTGAGTTGTGGGCGATATAAGTCATACTACTTACTAGCATGTCATAATTTGGTTCGGCGGTATTGTTGGATGAAGCGGCCCAGACCGACATTACGCGTACGCTTACACGAGACTGGTTCTATCTACGTGCTTTGCACACAGGTGGCTGGCGGGTGTCAGTTTATCCAACTTTAGTTGAACCAAGTGTGGCTACGCCCGGTCCTTGCGAAGGTTAAAACAACACCAACTTGACAAACTATCGTTGTGGTTTTGATGCGTAGGTAAGAACGGTTCTTGCTAAGCCCGTAGCAGCCACGTAAAACTTGCAACAACAAAGTAGAGGATGTCTAACTTGTTTTTGCAGGGCATGTTGTGATGTGATATGGTCAATACATGATGCTAAATTTTATTGTATGAGATGATCATGTTTTGTAACGGAGTTATCGGCAACTGGCAGGAGCCATATGGTTGTCGCTTTATTATATGCAATGCAATCGCCCTGTAATGCTTTACTTTATCACCAAGTGGTAGCGATAGTCGTAGAAGCATAATATTGGCGAGACGACAACGATGCTACGATGGAGATCAAGCTGTCGCGCCGGTGACGATGGTGATCATGACGGTGCTTCGGAGATGGAGATCACAAGCACAAGATGATGATGGCCATATCATATCACTTATATTGATTGCATGCGATGTTTATCTTTTATGCATCTTATCTTGCTTTGATTGACGGTAGCATTATAAGATGATCTCTCACTAAATTTCAAGATAAAAGTGTTCTCCACAGTATGCACCATTGCCAAAGTTCGTCGTGCCTGCATACACCACGTGATGATCGGGTGTGATAAGCTCTACGTCCATCTACAACGGGTGCAAGCTAGTTTTGCACACGCGGAATACTCATGTTAAACTTGACGAGCCTAGCATATGCAGATATGGCCTCGAAACACTTAGACCGAAAGGTCGAGCGTGAATCATATAGTAGATATGATCAACATAGTGATGTTCACCATTGAAAACTACTCCATTTCACGTGATGATCGGTTATGGTTTAGTTGATTTGGATCACGTGATCACTTAGAAGATTAGAGGGATGCCTTTCTAAGTGGGAGTTCTTAAGTAATATGATTAATTGAACTTAAATTTATCATGAACTTAGTACCTGATAGTATCTTGCTTGTCTATGTTGATTGTTGATAGATGGCCCGTGCTATTGTTCCGTTGAATTTTAATGCGTTCCTTGAGAAAGCAAAGTTGAAATATGATGGTAGCAATTACACGGACTGGGTCCGTGATCTGAGGATTATCCTCATTGCTGCACAGAAGTATTATGTCCTTGATGTACCGCTAGGTGGCAGACCTATTGCAGGAGCAGATGCAGACGTTATGAACGTTTGGCTAGCTCAATATTATGACTACTTGATAGTTAAGTGCACCATACTTAACGACTTAGAATCGGGACTTCAAAGACGTTTTGAACGTCATGGACCATATGAGATGTTCCAGGAGTTGAAGTTAATATTTCAAGCAAATACCCGAGTTGAGAGATATGAAGTCTCCAACAAGTTCTATAGCTAAAAGATGGAGGACAATAGCTCAAGCAGTGATCATGTGCTCAGATTGTCTGGATACTACAATCGCTTGAATCAAGTGGGAGTTAATCTTCCAGATAAGATAGTGATTGACAAAATTCTCTAGTCACCATCACCAAGTTAATAGAACTTCGTGATGAACTATAATATGCAAGGGATAATGGAAACGATTCCCAAGCTCTTCGTGATGCTGAACTCGATGGAGGTAGAAATCAAGAAGGAGCATCAAGTGTTTATGGTCAATAAGACCACTAGTTTCAAGAAAAAGGGCAAAGGGAAGAAGAAGGGAAACTTCAAGAAGAACAGCAAGCAAGTTGTCGCTCAGAGAAGAAACCCAAGTCCGGACCTAAGCCTGAAATCGAGTGCTTCTACCGCAAGCGACTGGTCACCGGAAGCGGAACTGTCCCAAGTATTTGGCGGATAAGAAGGATGGCAAGGTGAACAAAGGTATATGTGATATACATGTTCTTGATGTGTACCTTACTAGAGCTTGCAAGAGCACTGGTATTTGATATCGGGTTACATTGCTAATATTTGCAACTCAAACAGGGACTACGGATTGCTTAACACTGGCCAAGGACAAGGTGACGATGCGCGTGGTATATGGTTCCAAAGTCGATGTGATTGTGGTCGGCACGCTACCTCTACATCTACCTTCAGGATTAGTTTTAGACCTAAATAATTGTTATTTGGTGCGGCGTTGAGCATGACCATTATATCTGGATCTTGTTTGATGCGAGACGGTTATTCATTTAAATCATAGAATAATGGTTGTTCTATTTATATGAGTAATATCTTTTATGGTCATGCACCCTTGAAGAGTGGTCTATTTTTGATGAATCTCGATAGTAGTGATACACATATTCATAATGTTGAAGCCAAAAGATGCAGAGTTGATAATGATAGTGCAACTTATTTGTGGCATTGCCATTTAGGTCATATCGGTGTAAAGCGCATGAAGAAACTCCATACTGATGGACTTTTGGAACCACTTGATTATGAATCACTTGGTACTTGCGAACCGTGCCTTATGGGCAAGATGACTAAAACGCCGTTCTCTGGTACTATGGAGAGAGCAACAGATTTGTTGGAAACCATACATACAGATGTATGTGGTCCGATGAATGTTGAGGCTCGAGGTAGATATCGTTATTTTCTCACCTTCACAGATGATTTAAGCAGATATGGGTATATCTACTTAATGAAACATAAGTCTGAAACATTTGAAAAGTTCAAAGAATTTCAGACTGAAGTTGAAAATCATCGTAACAAGAAAATAAAGTTTCTACGAGCTGACTGTGGAGGAGAATATTTGAGTTACGAGTTTGGTCTACATTTGAAACAACGCGCAATAGTTTCACAACTCACGCCACCCGGAACACCACAGCGTAATGGTGTGTCCGAACGTCGTAATCATACTTTACTAGATATGGTGCGATCTATGATGTCTCTTACTGATTTACCGCCATCGTTTTGGGGTTATGCTTTAGAGACATCCGCATTCACGTTAAATAGGGCACCATCTAAATCTGTTGAGATGACATCGTATGAACTGTGGTTTGGCAAGAAACCAAAGTTGTCGTTTCTTAAAGTTTGGGGTTGCGATGCTTATGTGAAAAAGTTTCATCCTGATAAGCTCAAACCCAAATCGCAGAAATGTGTCTTCATAGGATACCCAAAGGAGACAGTTGGGTACACCTTCTATCACAGATCCGAAGGCAAGATATTCGTTGCTAAAAATGGATCCTTTCTAGAGAAGGAGTTTCTCTCGAAAGAAGTGAATGGGAGGAAAGTAGAACTTGATGAGGTAACTATACCTTCTCCCTTATTGGAAAGTGGTCCATCACAGAAATCTGTTCCTGTGACTCTTACACCAATTAGTGAGGAAGCTAATGATGATGATCATGTACCTTCAGATCAAGTTACTACCGAACCTCGTAGGTCAACCAGAGTAAGATCCGCACTGCAGTGGTACGGTAATCCAGTTATGGAGGTCATGTTACTTGACCATGACGAACCTACGAACTATGAGGAAGCGATGATGAGCCCAGATTCCGCGAAATGGCTTGAGGCCATGAAATCTGAGATGGGATCCATGTATGAGAACAAAGTGTGGACTTTGGTTGACTTGCCCGATGATCGGCAAGCCATAGAAAATAAATGGATCTTCAAGAGGAAGACGAACGCTGATAGTAGTGTTACTATCTACTCCCTCTGTAAACTAATATAAGAGTGTTTAGATCACTATTTTAGTATTCTAAATGATCTTATATTAGTTTACGGAGGGAGTACAAAGCTAGACTTGTCGAAAAAAGGTTTTTGACAAAGTTCAAGGTGTTGACTACGATGAGATTTTCTCACTCGCAGCGATGCTTAAGTCTGTCCGAATCATGTTAGCAAATTGCCACATTTTATGAAATCTGGCAAATGGATGTCAAAACTACATTCCTTAATGGATTTCTTAAAGAAGAGTTGTATATGATGCAACCAGAAGGTTTTGTCGATCCTATAGGTGCTTAGAAAATGTGCAAGCTCCAGTGATCCATCTATGGACTGGTGCAAGCATCTCGGAGTTGGAATATACGCTTTGATGAGTTGATCAAAGCATATAGTTTTATACAGACTTGCGGTGAAGCCTGTATTTACAAGAAAGTGAGGGAGAACTACAGCATTTCTGATAAGTATATGTGAATGACATATTGTTGATCAGAAATAATATAGAATTATTCTGCAAAGCATAAAGGAGTGTTTGAAAGGAGTTTTTCAAAGAAAGACCTCGGTGAAGCTGCTTATATATTGGGCATTAAGATCTATAGAGATAGATCAAGACGCTTAATTGGACTTTCACAAAGCACATACCTTGACAAAGTTTTGAAGAAGTTCAAAATGGATCAAGCAAAGAAAGGGTTCTTGCCTGTGTTACAAGGTGTGAAGTTGAGTAAGACTCAATGCCCCACCAAAGGCAGTAAGATAGAGAGAAAATGAAAGATGTTCCTATGCTTCAGCCATAGGCTCTATCATGTATGCAATGCCGTACCGGACCTGATGTGTGCCTTGCTATAAGTCTAGCAGGAGGTACCAAAGTAATCCAGAGTGGATCATCGGACAGTGTCAAGAACATCCTGAAATACCTGAAAAGGACTAAGATATGTTTCCCGTTTATGGAGGTGACAAAGAGCTCATCGTAAATGGTTACGTTGATGCAAGCTTTGACACTGATCCGTACGATTCTAAATCGCAAACCGGATACGTGTTTACATTGGACGGTGGAGCTGTCAGTTGGTGCAGTTCTAAACAAAGCGTGGTGGTAGGATCTACGTGTGAAGCGGAGTACATAGCTGCTTCAGAAGCAGCAAATGAAGGAGTCTGGATGAAGGAGTTCATATCCGATCTAGGTGTCATACCTAGTGCATCGGGTCCAATGAAAATCTTTTGTGACAATACTGGTGCAATTGCCTTGGCAAAGGAATCCAGATTTCACAAGAGAACCAAGCACATCAAGAGATGCCTCAATTCCATCCGGGGTTTGGTCCAGGTGGGAGACATAGAAATTTGCAAGATACATACGGATCTGAATGTTGCAGACCCGTCGACTAAACCTCTTCCACGAGCAAAACATGATCAACACCAAGGCTCCATGGGTGTTAGAATCATTACTGTGCAATCTAGATTATTGACTCTAGTGCAAGTTATTATTTATTGACTGAAGGAAATATGCCCTAGAGGCAATAATAAAGTTATTATTTATTTCCTTATATCATGATAAATGTTTATTATTCATGCTAGAATTGTATTAACCAGAAACATAATACATGTGTGAATACATAGACAAACAGAGTGTCACTCATATGCCTCTACTTGACTAGCTCGTTGATCAAAGATGGTTATGTTTCCTAACCATAGACATGAGTTGTCATTTGATTAATGGGATCACATCATTAGGAGAATGATGTGATTGACATGACCCATTCCGTTAGCTTAGCACACGATCGCTTAGTATGTTGCTATTGCTTTCTTCATGACTTATACATGTTCCTATGACTATGAGATTATGCAATTCCGTTTACGGAGGAACACTTTGTGTGCTACCAAACGTCACAACGAATCGGGTGATTATAAAGGTGCTCTACATGTGTCTCCGAAGGTACTTGTTGGGTTGGCGTATTTCGAGATTAGGATTTGTCACTCCGATTGTTGGAGAGGTATCTCTGGGCCCTCTCGGTAATGCACATCACTTAAGCCTTGCAAGCATTGCAACTAATGAGTTGGTTGCGGAATGATGTATGACGGAACGAGTAAAGAGACTTGCCGGTAACGAGATTGAACTAGGTATTGAGATACCGACGATCGAATCTCGGGCAAGTAACATACCGATGACAAAGGGAACAACGTATGTTGTTATGCGGTCTGACCGATAAAGGTCTTCATAGAATATGTGGGAGCCAATATGAGCATCCAGGTTCCGCTATTGGTTATTAACCGGAGACGTGTCTCGGTCATGTCTACATAGTTCTCGAACCCGTAGGGTCCGCACGCTTATCGTTTCGGCGATGCTTATATTATGAGTTTATATGTTTTGATGTACGAAGGTTGTTCAGAGTCCCGGATGTGATCACGGACATGACGAGGAGTCTCGAAATGGTCGAGACATGAAGATTGATATATTGGAAGCCTATGTTTGAATATCAGAAGTGTTCCAGGTGAAATCGGGATTTTACCGGAGTACCGGGAGGTTACCGGAACCCCCCGGGGTCTTAATTGGCCTTAGTGGGCCTTGGTGGAAGAGAGGAGAGGCGGCCAGGGCAAGGGCCGCGCCCCCTCCCCCCTAGTCCGAATAGGACAAGGAGAAGGGGGCGCGCCTCTTCCTTCTTCTCCTCCACCTCTTTCCCTCCCAAGTCCTAATCCAACTAGGAAAGGGGGGGAGTCCTACTCGGTGGGAGTAGGACTCCTCTGGCGCCGCCTCTCTAGGCGGGCACCCCTTGCTCCTTTATATATGGGGGCAGAGGGGCACCCTAGAGACACAACAATTGATCGTTTGATCTTTTAGCCGTGTGCGGTGCCCCCTCCACCATAGTCCATCTCGATATCATCAGAGCGGTGCTTAGGCGAAGCCTGCGTAGAGAACATCATCATCGTCACCACGCCGTCGTGCTGACGTAACTCTCCCTCAACACTCACCTGGATCGGAGTTCGAGGGACATCATCGGGCTGAACGTGTGCTGAACTCGGAGGTGCCGTGCGTTCGGTACTTGATCGGTCGGATTGTGAATACGTACGACTACATCAACCGCGTTGTGATAACGCTTCCGCTTTCGGTCTACGAGGGTATGTGGACAAGACTCTCCCCTCTCGGTGCTATGCATCACCGTGATCTTGCATGTGCGTAGGATTTTTTTTGAAATTACTACGTTCCCCAACAGGGGGGTGAATAGGCAACTACCAATTTTTAGCTTTTCTTAACAAATTAGGGTTAGCAACAATTAGGTTGTCTAGATATGCAACTAGGTGGACAACCTGTATGATGCTAGCAATGACCATACCACACGCAAGCAAGATAAGCAACACAAGTAAGCAAGCACAAAGTAAAGGTAAGAGATAATCACAAGTGGAGTTGGGGGAGACGAGGATGTGTTACCATAGTTCCTTCCCTTTGAGAGGAAGTACGTCTCCGTTGGAGCGGTGTGGAGGCACAAAGCTTACCAAGAAGCCACTAGGGCCACCGTATTCTCCTCACGCCTTCACACAATGCGAGACGCCGTGATTCCACTAGTAGTGCCCTTGAAGGCGGCAACTGCACTGGCTCTCACCGCAACCGAATTGGAGGCTCCCAACACCACCACCATGAAGCTTGACCACAATGGAATGTGGCTTCGAGGTGAACTCAACTGTCTAGGGTGCTCAAACACCAAAGAGTAACAAGATCTGCAAGGGATTAGTGGGAGGAATCAAATTTCTCTTGGTGGAAGTGTAGATCTAGGCCTTCTCAAGCAATCCTTAAAGAATCAACAAGTTTGATTGGCCAGGGAGAGAGATCGGGCAAGAATGAGCTTGTGAGCAACAATGATGCTTAGGGGAGGAAGAGGCGAGTCAGCTTGGGGAAGATGACTCCCTTATATAGTGGGGGAATAAATCCAACCGTTATGCACCCTCTACTAGTGCACAAGCGGTAGTACCGCTCAGGCGAGCGGTACTTCCGCTAGAACGGAAGTTCCGGCTACGTAGTTCAAACTGAACCAGTCATGGAGGCGGTAGTTCCGCCGGAGCGGTACTACCGCTCCCACCAGCGGTACTTCTGCTTGGTGTTGAATAGCAGCCAGAGACCGCGGTCGTAGATGAGGGTAGGGCAGTAGTCCCGCTTGGGGCGGTACTACCGCTCTACTTCTGCCCATGGAACAAACCAGTCCAAAACACAAAAATTAAGCGGTACTCCTCGCGGCACAAGCTAGCGGTAGTTCCGCCGGGCCGTACTACCGCGGTGAGCAGCGGTACTTCCGCTTAGCCAGAAAGAGCCCAGTAAGCCTGTGGTAGTAGAGAGGCAGGTAAGCCCGTAGTACACAGAACTACCGCTCTACTACCGCCCGTTTACAGAACCCTCAAAATAGGGTGAAGTAGGGGCCGCACTGCACAGCGGCAGTATCGCTGGAGTGGTACTACCGCGGAGCAGAGCGGTACTACCTCTTAGACTGTTCTGATAAGGTCCAAGCATAAATAAGGGACAAGCTCACATGATGGGAAATAAGGGGAGTGCAAGGTGATAGTGTACGTGTTGATTCTACCCAAACCTTTTCGAAGCGGACCCCCTCTTAATGGTACAGAGATCCTACGACTCAAGTCCATCGAAAATGAAATGCAGAAAAACACCGTCTTCATAAATATCCAGAGGGGTTCAAATCATCTTTGTGCCATATGATAGGTTATCTGAAATGCTCAATGCACACGATTAGTCCGCAAAAACATTGTCATCAATCACCAAAACCACTAAGGGAGAAATATGCCCTAACAATCTCCCCCTTTTTGGTGAATTGCCGACAACACGGGATTTGCACAAGAATAAGATAAGATAATATGCAATCCCAACATCTACAGAATATAGACGGGCTCCCCCTAGATGTGTGTACTATTTGGGTATGCCTTTGGAATGCAAGGCACACACACTAGGATCAACACTCCCCCTATATTTGTAGACTGGCAAAACTTGCATCAACAACATGAGATGGAAAAGCAAGGATACAAGTTAGTAGCATGTGAGCATAAAGATAGAGCATAAGATAGATAACATCTCACAAGCTAATACGATACTTGACATAAAGATAGGGATAGGTTAGCATATTGTAACATCCCAAAATTCTAAATTTTGGAATGTTATAAACAAATAGATAGTTTTGATTGATTGTTTGATTGATTGACTGAAAGTGAGTGAATTCGAAACTTTTTTTTTGAAAGTTAAATGAGAGGGAATAAAAGTACTTTCCCAAACTCTCATTTTTGCTTTTATGATCTTCGGGAATTCAAATTCTTTTCATCACAAAACCCTGGAGAGAAGATGACATGACTTCTTCCATTTATTTAAATGACAAGGGGTGTTGAAAATATTTGAATTTCATTTGGAAAATATTTCCAATTATGAAACTTTATGCAACTCAATGATTTTCACGAGCGAAGATAAAATGACTTCTTCAAAACATATGAAATATGAGTTGGAAGTTTCAAAGAAATAAATTCGAAGTTCTTTTGAATTTATTTTCAATTTGGAGTTATTTGAGTTTTATTCAAATTATTTTTCTCCAAAAATAAAATATATGGAAAATAGGGTAACATGATTCCCTACATCAGAAAATTGGAGAGAAATAAATTTGAATTAATTTTGGTATTTTTTAAAATGTTTTTTATTGGATTTTATTAAAGCAGGAGCACTCTTTGAATTATTAGAATTTGTGTGTATTTTATTTAATGCTATAAAAATGTTCAGGTTGTTGGAAATATTTTTCTGAAAATTTTGATATATTATATGCCTATATAATATTTTTATCTCTTTAGTTTTATTATTTTTATTTGTCTCTGTTTAAAAAAACAAATGTTAAAAAAAAAGTTTCTCTGCTGACCGGCCAGTTAAAGCTAAGGCCCAGCCCAGCCCGCGCCGCTCGCCTCCCCCGTCCCCGAGCGGGACTCCGCTAGGGAGTCCGCCGCCACGCTGGCCGCCGACCTCGGCAGTCGTGCCCTCCTCGGCCTCCGCCTCCTCACGCCCACCTCGCCGCCCTCCTCCATAAAACCGGGCGCCGCCCGGCCCTCTCCTTCCCTCTCTTCGCCGCCCTTGCGCCGCATCTCGCCGCCGCCGGCAAGATCCGCCGCGCCGCCCGCTTCCGTTCGTCGCCGGGAGCCGGCCAAGCGCCGCCAACCTCCTCACCTCGCCGCGCCCCTTCCCGTTCACTTCGCGCCTTCCTCGACGCTTGGAGCCACCACCCGGCTGGAGCGAGCCGCGCCGCCCTCCAGCGTCGCGGAGTTCGCCCGCCCGCCGTGTAACCGCCGCCCTCCCGTCGTCCGTCTGGATCTAAGGATCCAGATCCTTTTGTTTTTTTTTTCTAAACGTGTTTTTCTTATTCGGTGAATGTTCATTAGTTAGGGTTTGCACCGTACGGGTTTCGTTAGTTAAACGTTCGGCAGCGAACGTTCGTTCGATAAGATTTGTTTTTTTTTCTTTTTCTGTTTTAAATTCCGGCCAGGGACCTATCTGTGATGAATTCCTTTACAGATTAGTCCCTGATTTTTAATCGATCATAACTTTTCACTCGTTAGTCCAAATCCAACAAAACCAACGCCCACTTCTTCGTTACGATCCCCTCTATCCAGTAATCCAACTCAAACATGTTTTTGAAAGTTTAAAATTTGAATTAGATCAGATTTGAATTTGAACTTCGTTTGATCATAACTTGAGTTTCGTAACTTCGATTTAGTTGATTCTTTTTGCACATTAAAGCTCTTGACCTAAACTTTATGATAAGGCCAAATTCACATAATTTTGGTACTGTTAGAAATTGTTTTATGTTGCAAGAGTTATTTGCTTGGTTTTGATGTTTTCCGAATTGTTTTCTTCAATCTTTCCGATCTTTTGAGTGATTGCTTATGTGTGGTTACTATTGATTGCTTACGATAGATTGACCGGAGTGTGATGAGTAGACCTATCAAGAGTTTTGAGTGCGAATCATCTTCATCAACTTTGCAGGCAAGTAACACTTTGATCATACTTTTCTCATACCCAGTTTTTATGCATTAGATCTATCCTCAAACACTTGCATGATTAGGATCTAATTAAATTGTGGGATGGGAAGTAGATGAGGTAGTACCTACTACCTGTTTTATTTATCAAACCTTTGGGAGTTACTTCTACATTTGCTTATTATGCCATGCTATGCTAGTAGACGTGGATTGGGTGAGTGAATCCCATGACAGATGTGAGATTGTTATTTAATGGTTTATTTAAGGTGGCAACTTAAACACACATCTGGGTGGATTGAGGCACCTGGCTATTCCAGGATTTGCCTATCAAGGCACCTGGGTAGACAGGATTTGCCTGTTTTTCTTCGGACCGCCACCCAGGCTCAAAGGGATCATGAGATTATTCAAACTAGAAACTTCCGTGGTGCAGCCACAAGCCATTATGGGCTCGCATAGTTGACTAAGTTGTGCGAACTCTTACGGGTAGACTAGCAGATGTAGGGGAAAGTAGGTGTACCGGTCTACCCACAAGTAAGGTGCTAGTGCTTCTGAAAGACTATGTCTCGGTCATCCGTTTCTCAAACACCATGTAGTGCGAGAAAACAAACGGAGGCGATCGAGTCTTGTGGGGAAAAGTGCGCAAACCTCTGCAGAGTGTATAAACTAGTCATGGTTAGCCGTGTCCTCGGTTATGGACATCTTGAGTATCTAGTTCTTGGATTATCCTGTTGATCTCATCATGTTACTCTAAATAATATTGTCGGGTTGTTAATGAGTACTTTTAATTGGGATTGAGGATGCTGTCAACCATTCTCAATGTTCAACAACCACCATGATAGTTAAATAAATATATTCCTTTGTAGTAGGGAAAAATTGGCTTTTCGCAAAAACTGTAACCATAGAGCTTTCCACCAGCCATATATGCATGTAGTATAGCCTATTCTTTCATTACTCTCTATGTGTTACATTGCCAAAGATATTCCATGTCTTGACCCGTTTTCGGGCTGCAACTTTTCATGTTGCGGACTTTTCGCATTTACTTCAGTAAGTGATACGTTAGGGTTACGATTTCCTATACTCAACTTTGCCGTTGGTGTTGATGGGAATCCACAACCTTGTTAAGCTTCCGCTATATGGATTGAGGTAATAGTATTTACGCTTATTTATACATGTGATTTACCTCTGTTATAAATCCTCGAGTACTGTGTGTCAAAGATACCGATCCGTGGATGACACCTAAGCACAGAGACTTGATCCATTCGGTCGGGTCGCTACAAGATGGTATCGAGCACATGTTGACCGTAGGACGTGACCCTAGAAACCGACAAGCCCATAGGAAAGATTTTTCTCTACAACTTCATTTTCAAAAAGATCTTTTACCTCTCTTCTCTTGAAGTTTATTCAAATATTCCCTTCTAGTGAGACCATACCCCTTTTCCCTTTTGACCACTCAAAGATTCGACTGATGAGACCACTCCAAGGAGATAAGATATCGGACAACTAAGACCATTTGGAATGAAGATGATTTTACCATGTAAATGGAAACTACAACTATTGAAGACTCCTAAGACTATGAGATTTTGAAGGCTCTGAAGAATTCCCAGATTTTTATGACCTAGGAAGGTTACGCTTATGGAATTGAGAGACTATGGAAGTTGTCAATACCGAGATCAAGGTGTATTGGAGTAAGATCGAACATGGAGCATCGTAACTCAAAGTTTTGTCAAGGAAACCCCAATGCAGGAGATATCAACTATGGAATGATAGCACATGGAAATGACAAGAGCAAAAACACGGCTATCCATGATGTTATCACCCGCTTAGGCTATTGCCACTTTGGCGGAGTTAAGCATGCATTTCCTCGGAAGGATTGGATGGTAGAAGGCTGAAGGAGCATCCACAACAAAGGATGCGCTTTTAACATTACCGGTGTATCACCAGGATCCGGAGTGTTACATCAAGAAGTTAAGATGGACCCACAAGAAGCGATTTGATAAGGAAGCAATTCGTGAAGAACTAGAACCGTGCTGAAAGTAGTCAAGCTGGAGGAGCAAAACCTTGAGACATCAAAGATTTGTCAGGAACTGAAGGATAGTAGGACCATGGTTCATGTCAAGGAAGTTGAAACCAGAAGTTTGGAATGCAACTCCAGAAATATTAAGGGACGTCGCGAGAGACTTCGCGTCAACAGAGATGATTTGGCAAAAGAACTTGAGAAGGACAAGCATGATCAGAAGGAGCCATCAGAGACATGACCAAGACTTGAAGAGTTTGACGACATTGACCTTTAGGAGACCAAACCCTTGTTATACCCTTACGTTAGACGCGATTATTATGAGCTGTCATTTGTTTGTTGTTTTTCCGACACCACAATAAAATCTGTCTTTTCAAAACTTTTGTTTGTATTGTGTGCATCCCTCTCGATCTCTCTTTTCCCACCCCAAACCCATGGACCCAATAGAGGATGAATGGAGATGAGCTTGTATTTTTACGGACCGATGAGTCAATTGGAGATGCAATCGATGGATTCGTAACATGGAGGATCATATGGAGAACAACCCTATAGTCAGAAAGGATATGGCCCAGCATGCTCTTCCGTTCTTTGAAAGAGGTGCTGCTATCTGGTGGAGGATGCACCAAACCATCAATGTGGCCAGGAGTAACCACTTGGGAGGAATTTAAGTTGACCTTGCCAAAGTCTCGGTTTGTGTCCCGTAAATTGGAGCCTTATGGAAAGGATGTGAAGAAACCTTGTGCATACAAGCCTTGTTGAGAAATAGGATATAACCATAAATAAAACAAGGACTAATACCCTCATAATCGGAGTATTATCAAAGGAGTTAGCCGAGGATTTTCAGGGAACTTTGATTGGAGATTGTTCCCAAAGGTTTTGTTGCAGCAATGGAAGTTCAGTCTACATTCTTTGGGAAAGATTCGTGAAGCTCAGAAGGATGACAAAGAGACTGCTGAGGTAAAAGAAAAAGATGAGCAAAAGGAAGGGCCAAAGGTTTTCGTAAGGATGAACACGACACCTTATGGTTGAGGATAGTGTATACATGTGCCAATAATGCAAAGATTAGGAAGTTAATACTTCAGGAGGCTCATGACTCACCATACTTGATTCGCCCTGGAAACACCAAGATGTATTTGGATTTGAAGGAGTGTTTCTGGTGGACTGGTATGAAGAAGGATATTGCGGAGTATGTAGTCGTAAGTGATGTATGCGGAGAAAGTAAAAGCAGAGCATCGAAGCCAGCAGGATTATTGCAGCCTATGCCGATACCGAATGGAAGTAGGATAAGCTTGGCATGGATTTCATTTCCGGATTTCCCGTAACCCGATTGGGATATGATTCTATCCGGGTAGTAGTTGATTCGCTTGACCAAAGTGGCTCACTTTATCCGGAGAAAACCACCTATACAAGTGCGAAGTTGGCCAAGATATATATTTGAGAAAGGATCATATGTCCGCATGGAGTTCCGAGGACCATCGAGAGGAACACAGCTTTACCTCAAAGTTTTGGAATCGGCTGCACTGACTTTGGGTACTAGGCTAGAGTTCAAGACAACCTTTCATCCGCAGTGCGGATGGATAGACCGAGAGAGTCAATCAGATTCTGGAGGACATGTGGAGAACGTATGCGCTAGATTATGGATCTAGTAGGGATGATAATCTACCTTACGCGGAGTTTCTCATTCAACAACAGCTACCAAGTCAGTTTGAACATGGCCCCTTTTGTAGCTTTGTATGTGAGAAGGAGCCAGACACCGATGATGCGGGATGAAGTTGGAGACCGTCGCTTGTTTGGACCAAATGTGATCAAGGAGTCAAGAGAATGTTAAGTTGCTTCGAGATAATGAAGGTAGCTCACCAGTGTAAGAATTATGCAGACTAAAAAAAACGCAAGGAGGTAGTCTATGAAATTGGAGACAGAGCATATCTTTGTGTGCCACCTCTGCGAGAAGTTAAACGATTTGGAGTTAAGGGAAAGTTAGCCCCGAGATTTGTAGGACCATACCGAGTTTTGGAGCGTATGGGAGAAGTTACCAACAAATTGGAGTCACCCGAAGGACTGTCAGGAGTTCATGGTGTGTTTCACGCTTTCTACCAAAGAAATGCCATGCAGAGATGGCCAATATTCCCCTGTAAGGACGCTTGACCCTGGAAAGGATAATGATGTTCCGCGAAGTGGAGTATGGACTTCATAAGTATAAGTTTTTATCTCGGTATGTGGGACATCCCACGAGGATGAAGAGATGAATTACTATTGGATATAAAGGAGGTATGATGTTGGAAATATGGATCAATGGAAATTCCATGATGAGTCCGAGTAATCATGTCCTAGTTTGGTGCCAATAGAAGGAAGGAAGACAATACAATTGGATGGATTTTAAGTATACTAGGAAGTTGTAAGTTGGAATAATGATCAGTTGCCCGAGGATGTGTTCAAGGATTTTAAGTGATGAGATGGGCCATAACCCATGTGCTCCAGGACCTGCCAAGAAGCAAGCACATTCTTGCTAAAGGAAAACCCACGGAAGAAGTTACGACTTGCACCGGCTGCATTTATCTTATAGGAGTTTACATAAAACACGAGAGTTGTTAAGGACCGATAGATGTTTGTTTGGCTTGCGTAATCAATGGATTTATCCGAACTTGGTTCGTCGACAAGAGAAAATTCTGCAATGCTTGTGAGGATGACCGAGTGTTAGAATGCGAGATTCGCTAAACCATGTACAAGGTAATGATTTGGGTGCGGGATGGATTGATCACCATACCGACTTACTCTTATTATTCGCTTTGCTATATGGGATGGTAAATCTGAGTGACCTACCTATAGTAGAGTGACGACGATCTAAACCTTGTTTAAACCTTAGAATGGTATAAGCATTTTTCCCTTGTACACGGCTGTTGTTGCCAACCGTAGGTTATACGGTGAGGTTCAACCCAGACCCATTTCATGCAGGACAAACCATAAATTGTTGACCACCATGAGATATCGATAGTTGATTAGAATTGGCGCCAGACCTATCAGCTAAGAAGACCCAGTCTCAGAATAACCTTACCAAGAGGAAAAAGGACAAAAGAATTGAGGAAAAGGTTATGCGACTACCGGAAGAGCCCAGAGAAGGAATTATCCTTAAGATCTGGGAAGACCGACACCGTCAGTAATAAGGATGGAGTATATAAGTTTTGATGGAACCGTAACCATGCTTCTAAGGGTGGTAGCACCCAGACCCCGGAGATGATCGATGGATTTTGAGAAGACCCCCAAACCCTAACCTATTTCTTTCTAGCCTCTCCGAATCTCGAGGACGAGATTCATTTTAAGGGTGGTAGTTTGTAACATCCCAAAATTCTAAAATTTGGAATGTTATAAAAAAATAGATAGTTTTGATTGATTGTTTGATTGATTGACTGAAAGTGAGTGAATTCAAAACTTTTTTTTGAAAGTTAAATGAGAGGGAATAAAGGGACTTTCCCAAACTTTCATTTTTGCTTTTATGATCTTCGGGAATTCAAATTCTTTTCATCACAAAACCCTGGAGAGAAGATGACATGACTTCTTCCATTTATTTAAATGACAAGGTGTTGAAAATATTTGAATTTCATTTGGAAAATATTTCCAATTCTGAAACTTTATGCAACTCAATGATTTTCACGGCGAAGATAAATTGACTTCTTCAAAACATATGAAATATGAGTTGGGAGTTTCAAAGAAATAAATTCAAAGTTCTTTTGAATTTATTTTCAATTTGGAGTTATTTGAGTTTTATTCAAATTATTTTTCTCCAAAAATAAAATATATGGAAAATAGGGTAACATGATTCCCTACATCAGAAAATTGGAGAGAAATAAATTTGAATTAATTTTGGTATTTTTTAAAATGATTTTTATTGGATTTTATTAAAGAAGGAGCACTGTTTGAATTATTAGTATTTGTGTGTATTTTATTTAATGTTATAAAAATGTTCAGGTTGTTGGAAATATTTTTCTGAAAATTTTGATATATTATATGCCTATATAATATTTTTATTTCTTTGGTTTTATTATTTTTATTTGTCTCTGTTTAAAAAATACAAATGTTTAAAAAAAAGTTTCTCATTGACCGGGCCGGCCAGCCAGGCCAAGGCCCAGCCCGCGCCGCTCGCCTCCCCCGTCCCCGAGCGGGACTCCGCTAGGGAGTCCGCCACCGCCACGCGCCTCCGCCGAGCTCGACGGTCGTGCCCTCCTCGGCCTCCTCTGCCCCCTCCCGCACGCCACCTCGCCGCCCCTCCTCCATAAAACCCGGGGCGCCGCCCCGACCCCTCTCCCTTCCCTCTCTTCGCCGTCGCCCTTGCGCCGCATCTCGCCGCCGCCGGCAAGATCCAGCCGCCGCCCGCTCCGCCGTCAGCCGGAGCCATACGCCGCCAACCTCCTCCTCGCGCGCCGCCTCCCCGATCACTTCGCGCCTTCCTCGACGCCTGAGCCACCACCCCGACCGGAGCTGAGCCGCCGCCGCCCTCCCGCGTCGCCGGAGTTCACCGCCACCGCCGCGGTAACCGCCGCCCCTCCCCGTCCGTCCGATCTGGATCTAAGGATCCAGATCCTTTTGTTTTTGTTTCTAAACGTTTTTTTTCTTATTCGGTGAATGTTCATTAGTTAGGGTTTGCACCGAACGGGTTTCGTTAGTTAAACGTTCGGCAGCGAACGTTCGTTCGATATGATTTGTTTTTTTCTTTTTCTGTTTTAAATTCCGGCCAAGGACCTATCTGTGATGAATTCCTTTACAGATTAGTCCCTGCTTTTCAATCGATCATAACTTTTTACTCGTTAGTCCAAATCCAACGAAACCAATGCCCAGTTCTTCGTTACGATCCCCTCTATCTAGTAATCCAACTCAAACATGTTTTTGAAAGTTTAAAATTTGAATTAGATCAGATTTGAATTTGAACTTCGTTTGATCATAACTTGAGTTTCGTAACTCCAATTTAGTTGATTCTTTTTGCACATTCAAGTTCTTGACCTAAACTTTTTGATAAGGCCAAATTCACATAATTTTAGTACTGTTAGAAATTGTTTTATGTTGCAAGAGTTATTTGCTTGGTTTTGATGTTTTCCGAATTGTTTTCTTCGATCTTTCCGATCTTTTGAGTGATTGCTTATGTGTGGTTACTATTGATTGCTTACGATAGATTGACCGGAGTGTGACGAGTAGACCTATCAAGAGTTTTGAGTGTGAATCATCTTTGTCAACTTTGCATGCAAGTAACACTTTGATCATACTTTTCTCATACCCAGTTTTTATGCATTAGATCTATCCTCAAACACTTGCATGATTAGGATCTAATTAAATTGTGGGATGGGAAGTAGATGAGGTAGTACCTACTACCTGTTTTATTTATCAAACCTTTGGGAGTTATTTCTACGTTTGCTTATTATGCCATGCTATGCTAGTAGACGTGGATTGGGTGAGTGAATTCCATGACAGATGTGAGATTGTTATTTAATGGTTTATTTAAGGTGGCAACTTAAACACACATCTGGGTGGATTGAGGCACCTGGCTATTCCAGGATTTGCCTATCAAGGCACCTGGGTAGACAGGATTTGCCTGTTTTTCTTCGGACCGCCACCTGTGCTCAAAGGGATCATGAGATTATTCAAACTAGAAACTTCCGTGTGCAGCCACAAGCCATTATGGGCTCTGGCATAGTTGACTAAGTTGTGCGAACTCTTACGGGTAGACTAGCAGATGTAGGGGAAAGTAGGTGTACCGGTCTACCCACAAGTAAGGTGCTAGTGCTTCTGAAAGACTATGTCTCGGTGCTCTGTTTCTCAAACACCATGTAGTGCGAGAAAACAAACGGAGGCGATCGAGTCTTGTGGGGAAAAGTGCGCAAACCTCTGCAGAGTGTATAAACTAATCATGGTTAGTCCTGTCCCCGGTTATGGACATCTTGAGTATCTAGTTCTTGGATTATCCTGTTGATCTCATCATGTTACTCTAAATAATATTGTTGGGTTGTTAATGAGTACTTTTAATTGGGATTGAGGATGCTGTCAACCATTCTCAATGTTAGACAACTACCATGATAGTTAAATAGATATATTCCTTTGTAGTAGGGAAAAATTGGCTTTTCGCAAAAACTGTAACCATAGAGCTTTCCACCAGCCATATATGCATGTAGTATAGCCTATTATTTCATTACTCTCTATGTGTTACATTGCCAGCATATTCCATGTCTTTGACCCATTTTCGGCTGCAACTTTTCATGTTGCGAGACTTTTCGAACGACGAGTAAGTGATACGTTAGGGTTACGATTTCCTATACTCAACTTTGCCGTTGGTGTTGATGGGAATCCACAACCTTGTTGCTTCCGCTACATGGATTGAGGTAATAGTATTTACGCTATTTATACATGTGATTTAACTCTGTTATAAATCCTCGAGTACTGTGTGTGTCAGCATACTGATCCAGGGATGACACCTAAGCACAGAGACTTGATCCTTTCGGGTCGGGTTGCTACACATATGTCTCACACCATATGAAAGTAAAGGTACTTCAGTTTCACACACAAACTTAAAGCAAACCAGATGACGAAAAAGAGTTCACGAGAGAACTAAATCAACAACAAAGAAGACACACTCGTGACTCGGCAAATCCCTACTCTCTCTCCCCCTTTGGCATCGAGACACCAAAAGGGAAAAGAGTACTAGACACGACCAAGGCGATGGTGAAGCGCCAGCTCATCAGAACTCCTCATGCTCATCTGACTCATCGTGCTCCTCGGACTCCCTCGTGCCCCTCAGACTACTCTGCAGCTGCATGCTGATGCCCCGTCTTTGCATCTGACCACTTGCAGTGCTGAGAGACCCAAGTCTCCTCATCCGTGACTGATGGCTCGTGTCCGCATCAGTTTTTCTCCGAAGAGGAAGGGATGATGCAACACAACTATGGTAGGTATTTCCCTCTAGTGATGAAACCAAGGTTATCGAACCAGTAGGAGAACCAAGCAACACTATGTAAACGGTACCTGCACACAAAGAACAAATACTTGCAACCCGATGCGTAAGAGGGGTTGTCAATCCCTCTCGGGTAAAAGATAGATTGGTTTGTATGATTTTGGATAAATAGATCTCTTGTTGAAACAAAATAAAATAAATAAAGAAAAAGTGCAGCAATGTATTTTTGGGTTTTTAGAATAATAGATCTAAAAACAAAAGCAAATAAAAATAGATCTCGAAGCAAATATGATAAAGAATAGACCCCGGGGCCGTAGATTTCACTAGTGGCTTCTCTCGAGAAAATAGCATACGGTGGGTAAACTAATTACTGTTGGGCAAAACTCAACAAAACCTTCGTGAGATCCGTTAGTATAACAAAGCAAATCACCACTCTAAGTACTGTTGCAAACCCATTCATATTTTATTTTTGCATTATATCTATTGTATTCCAACTTTACTATGGCTTATACCCCTCGATAAAGTACCTAGATTTATCAAAATAAGCACACAACACAAAGAAAACAGAATCTGTCAAAAACAGAATAATCTGTACCAATCTGAAAACTTCGTATACTTCTGTAACTCCAAAAATTCTGAAACATTAGGACAACATGGGCAATTTGTATATCAATCTTGTGTACAAAAATCTGAATTTTATCGCGCTTTCGTGATTTTTAATAATTCTATGGCTGGTGCACAAAGTTTCTGTTTTTCAACAAGATCAAATCAACTATCACTCAACATGATCTCAAAGGCTTTGCTTGGCACAAACACTAATTAAAACATAAAAAACACAATCAAAACAGTAGCATAATTGTGCAAACAGTCAAGAACAGAAAGAAAAATACAAAAATAAAATTTATCCATTGGGTTGCCTCCCAACAAGCGCTATCGTTTTATGCCCATAGCTAGGCATAATGCATAGATCTAAGTATTGTCATCTTTGGTTCTAGATCCATAGGATGCCCTCATGATTGATTCATATGGTGGCTTAATTCTTGTTCTAGGGAAGTGTTCCATACCCTTTCTTAGTGGAAATTAAAATTTAGTATTGCCTTCTTTCATATCAATCACGACACCTATGGTGCGTAAAAACGGTCTACCAAGTATAATTGGACAAGACGGATTGCAATCAATATCAAGAACAATAAAACCTATGGGCACATAATTCCTATTTGAAAGAATGAGAACATCATTAATTCTTCCCATAGGCTTTTTAATAGTAGAATCCACCAAGTGCAAATTAAGAGAACATTCTTCAATATCGTAAGACCAAGCACATCACATAAAGATTCAGAATGGTGGAAACAGTAGCACCCAAATCACACAAAGCAAAACATTCATAATTTTTAATCTTGACTTTGGTAGTAGGTTCCCATTCATCAAGTAATTTTCTGGGAACTGATATCTCCAATTCCAATTTTTCTTCCAAAGCTTTCATCATGGCATCTATGATATGTTTAGTAAAAGCTTTATTTTTTCATAAGCATGGGGCGAATTAATCATGGATTGAAACAAAAAATACAATCAATCAAAGAGCAATTATCATAATTAAAGTATTTGTAATCCAAAAGAGTGGGCACGTCACTAGTTAAAGTTTTGACCTCTCCAAACCCACTTTTATCTTTTGAACAAGATTTTCACCCTCCGAATTATCGGGACGCCTTCTAGCTAAAGTTGACTCTTCTTCAGTCCCTTTATCATCAATCTTGATTTTACTAAACAAGGAATCAATAGAAGAAACACCAATCATTTTAAGATCTTCATCATTTTTATGAAAGCAATCACTAGAAAACACTTTTTCTAAAAATTATCTTTTAGCTCTAAGCATAGTGGTTATTTTCTTACTTTCAACCATAGAAACATATAAAGCTTTGATTGATTCCACAACCTTGGGCACAAAAATTTTCAACTTGAGATTTTCTACGTCGTGAGAAATTCTATCAATTCTTCTAGACATATCATCAATCTTATTCAACTTTTCTTCTATCGTTGTATTAAAAAAATTGAGCATTGATAAATTATTTAATATTATTCTAAAGATCAGAGGTGTTCCTATTATTATAAGAAGGATTACCATAGGAATTACCATAATTATTAGAGGAATTTCCAGCAGAAGGCCTAGGATTAAAATTACCTCTATAAGCATTGTTATCGAAATTGTTTCGCGAGAAAAAATTCACATCTACGGGATCAATATTTTTCTCAATCAAAGTAGACAAAGGCACATCATTAAGATCAATAGGAGCACTTTTATTAGCAACCAATTTCATAAGAGCATCAACTTTTTCACTCAGCGTATTAATTTCTTCAAGCGAATTGATTTTCTTACTAGTAGGTGTTCTTTCAGTATGCCATTGAGAATAATTTGCCATAATACTGTCTAGCAATTTAGTAGCTTCACCCAAAGTAATTTCCATAAAAATACCACCCGTGGCAGAATCTAAAATATTTCTAGAAACAAAATTCAACCCTGCATAAATTTTTTGTATGATCATCCAAAGATTTAAGTAGGACAATTTCTTAGCATCAAATTTATTCTTTCCCAAGATTGCGCAACATGTTCATGCTCAGGGTGCTTAAAATTCATGATTTGTGTCCTAAGGGAAATAATTTTTGTGGGCGGAAAATACTTAGTAATAAAAGCGTCTTTGCACTTATCCCAAGAATCGATACTATTGCAAGGCAAAGAAGAAAACAAATTTTTTGCACGATCTCGCAAAGAAAATAGAAATAATTTCAACTTCACAATATCATTGTCCAGATCCTTTTTCTTTTGCATATCGCATAATTCTACGAATATGTTTAGATGGGACGCGACATCCTCATTAGGGGTACCAGAAAATTGATCTTTCATAACAAGATTCAACAAAGCGGCATTAATATCACAAGATTCCGCCCTAGTGGCGGGAGGAGCAATCGGAGTGCTAATAAAATCATTATTATTAGTATTGGAAAAATCAAACAACTTGGTGTTTTCTTGAGTCATCATGACTACACAAGCAAGATTGCACACAAAAATAGATCTGGCGAGAAAACGGCGAACGAAAAAGAGGGCGAATAAAACGGCAATTTTTTATGAAGTGAGGGAGATGAAAGTGAGAGGTAAATGGAAAATAATGTAAATTTCAAGGAGATGAGATTTGTGATTAGGAACCTGATAGATGTTGATGACGTCTCCCCGTCAACGGCGCCAGAAATCCTTTCTTGATGGCTCGTGTCCTGTCAGTTTTTCCCCGAAGAGGCTACGGTAGGCATTTCCCTCGGTGATGAAACCAAGGTTATCGAACCAGTAGGAGAACCAAGTAACACTATGTAAATGGTACCTGCACACAAAGAACAAATACTTGCAACCCGACTCGTAAGAGGGGTTGTCAATCCCTCTCGTGTAAAAGGTATATTGGTTTGTATGATTTTGGATAAACAGATCTCTCGTTAAAACAAAATAAAATAAATAAATAAAAAGGGCATCAAGGTATTTTTGGGTTTTTAGAATAATAGATCTGAAAACAAAAGCAAATAAAAATAGATCTCGAAGCAAATATGATAAAGAATAGACCCGGGGGCCGTAGATTTCACTAGTGGCTTCTCTCAAGAAAATAGCATACGGTGGGTAAATAAATTACTATTGGGCAATTGATAGAACTTCAAATAACTATGACGATATCCAGACAATGATCATTATATAGGCATCACGTCCAAGATTAGTAGACCGACTCCTGCCTGCATCTACTACTATTACTCCACACATCTATCGCTATCCAACATGCATCTAGTGTATTAAGTTCATGGAGAAACGGAGTAATGTAATAAGAACAATGACATGATGTAGACAAGATCTATTCATGTAGGAATAAACCCCATCTTGTTATCCTTAATGGCAACGATCAATATGTGTCTTGCTGCCCCTTCTGTCACTGGGAAAGAACACCGCAAGATTGAACCCATCACAAAGCACCTCTTCCCATGGCAAGAAAAATTGATCTATTCGGCCTAACTAAAACAAAGATTCGAAGAAGAAATACGAGGCTATAAGTAATAATGGATATAAGAGATCAAAATTCAAATAACTTTCAAGGATAAAATAGATTTGATCATAAACTCAAAGTTCATCGGATCCCAACAAACACACTGCAAAAAGAGTTACATCAAATAGATCTCCAAGAGACTACTGTATTGATAATCAAAAAGAGAGAAGAAGCCATCTAACTACTGCCTACGGACCCGTAGGTCTACAATGGACTACTCACACATCATCGGAGAGGCACCAATGAGGATGATGAACCCCTTCGTGATGGTGTCTAGATTGGATCTCGTGGTTCTGGAACTTGCGACGGCTGGAATTATGTTTCGTCGACTCCTCTAGGGTTTCTGGAATATTTGGGAATTTATAGGGCGAAGAGGCGGTGTGGGAGGACACCAAGGTGGGCACAACCCACCAAGGTGCGCTTGGACCCCCAGCCGCGTCCAGGTGGGTTGTGCCCCCTCGAGGCACCCCTTTGATACTTCTTTGGCCTATCTTGTGTCTTCTGGTCCAGAAAAATCTCCCAAAAGTTTCGCTGTGTTTGGACTCCATTTGGTATTGATTTTCTGCGAAGTAAAAAACAAGCAAAAAGCAAAGAATCGACTTTGGGCACTATGTCAATAGGTTAGTCCCAAAAAGTTATAAAGTTGCTATAAAATGATTGTAAAACATCCAAGAATGATAATATAACAACATGGAACAATAAAATTATAGATACGTTCGAGACGTATCAGTGACCCGCTCCTCAGAGCCACTAGGAATCTCCTGACCCAGGTGCCTCATCAAGTGCTTATGACGCGTGCGAGCAGCCTTCTCGGTCACATGCACCCTGTACTGACCCTGGGCTTCCATGCAGAAGAGCTTCTTCATCTTCGACTTGAGCTTAGATGCCCAAGATGGCACCTTCTCTGAAGAGGGAACAAACTCATAATCTGGCTCAGCCTCATCATCAGAATTGATAGGGGCAATCTCCTCACGGGGCTAGCAGGCACAGTCCCCCAGTTCTCCTTCTGGCGCAGATTCAAAACCGGATGAGTCACCATGCGCTCAGTAGGAAGCGCCTCACTTGGAAACTCAGTGATACGTCTCCATCGTATCTATAATTTTTGATTGTTCCATGCCAATGTTCTACAAGTTTTACATACTTATGGTAACTTTTTATACTATTTTGGGACTAACATATTGATCCAGTGCCCAGTGCAAGTTCCTATTTGTTGCATGTTTTTTGTTCCGCAGAAAATCCATATCAAACAGAGTCCAAACGCGATAAAAACTTCCAGAGATTTTTTTGGAATATATGTGATTTTTGGGAAAAAGAATCAACGCGAGACGATGCCCGAGGAGTCCATGAGGCAGGGGGGCGCGCCCCAGGGGGTAGGGCGCGCCCTGGGCCCTCGTGGACACTTCGTAAGGCGGTTGGTGTCCTTCTTTTGCTGCAAGAAAGCCAATATCCGGATAAAAATCATGTCCAAATTTCAGCCCAATCGGAGTTATGGATCTCCGGGAATTTAAGAAACGGTGAAAGGGCAGAATCAGGGAGCGCGGAAACAGAAGGAAACAGAGAGAGAGATCTAATCTCGGTGGGGCTCCTGCCCCTCCGCCGCCATGGAGGCCATGGACCAGAGGGGAAACCCTTCTACCATCCAGGGGGAAGGTCAAGGAAGAAGAAGAAGAAGGGGGGCACTCTCCCCCTCTCTCCCGATGGCGCCGGAACGCCGCCGGGGCCATCATCGCGACAACGATCTACACCAACAACTTCACCACTGTCATCACCAACTCTTCTCCCCTCTATGCAGTGGTGTAACCCCTCTTTAACCCGCTGTAATCTCTACTTAAACATGGTGCTCAATGCTATATATTATTTCCCAATGATGTATGGCTCTCCTATGATGTTTGAGTAGATCCGTTTTGTCCTATGGGTTAATTGATGATCGTGATTGGTTTGAGTTGCATGTTTTATTATTGGTGCTGTCCTATGGTGCCCTCCATGTCGCGCAAGCGTGAGGGATCCCTGCTGTAGGGTTTGCAATATGTTCATGATTTGCTTATGGTGGGTGGCGTGAGTGTGAAGCCTGCAGACCGAGTAAGTAGGTTGTTTGCGTATGGGAGTAAAGAGGACTTGATGCCTTATAATGCTGTGGTTGGGTTTTACCTTAATGATCTTTAGTAGTTGCAGATGCTTGCTAGAGTTCCAATCATAAGTGCATATGATCCAAGAAGAGAAAGTATGTTAGCTTATGCCTCTCCCTCACATAAAATTGCAATAATGATTACCGGTCTAGTTATCGATTGCCTAGGGACAAATAACTTTCTTGTGACAAAAAGCTCTCTATTGAAACTAAATTAGTTGTGTCTTTATCTAAACAGCCCCTACTTTTTATTTACGTGCTCTTTATTATCTTGCAAACCTATCCAACAACACCTACACAGTACTTCTAGTTTCATACTTGTTCTAGGTAAAGCGAACGTTAAGCGTGCGTAGAGTTGTATCAGTGGTCGATAGAATTTGAGGGAATATTTGTTCTAGCTTTAGCTCCTCGTTGGGTTCGATACTCTTACTTATCGAAAGAGGCTACAATTGATCCCCTATACTTGTGGGTTATCAAGACCTTTTTCCGGCGCCCGTTGTCAGAGCAATAGCGTGGGGTGAATATTCTCGTGTGTGCTTGTTTGCTTTATCACTAAGTAATTTTTATTTTCTGTTCTAAGTTTATTCTCTATCTTTAGTTATGGATATGGAACACAAAATACCAAAAAAGTAGGTTTACTTGCTACTCGTGGAGATGGGGAACCTCCTAAAACCCTCGATGCTCATTATGTGAAAGATATTATGCACTACTTTAATAATCCCGAGAAAACCCCATTCAACTCTATAATGGGAGACACGTTGGATCAACGTGAATACTTTAGGGATTATCGCTTCACTCAAAAAGGGAAACTATTATGGGATCAAATTCATGTGTTGCATTGGTATGCTCGGGAACTATGCTTGAGATATGATTATACTTGTTGCTCTGGATGAAGGCTCCACACCTTCCCTTTTCATGTAAATTTAATGATAATGAAACCTTAGCTTCTTATGCTAATGGTATATATGATTACTATCATGTGGAACGAATAGAAGAATTTGTTGCTTTTAAGTGTGCTTGTGAAATTGAATCTTTGTTTAAAGAGTTTGAAGATTTTGATGATTCAGTTTATAGACCTGAAAATTTAGCTATCCTTAAATATTGCTATGAATTATAAATACAATTATGATATTGATGAATTTATTGAGAAAGTCTCCACTCTCCGAGAAGAGACTAATATTTTGCAGGAGTCTATGGAAGAAGAAATTGGTGAAACTGTGAGCTCATTGGATGAAAAAGATGATGAGGAGAGCGAAGAACAAAACAAGGAAGATCGTATTAGCTACCCGTGCCCACCATCTAATGAGAGTAACTCTCCAACTCATACATTATTTAATGTCCCTTCGTTCTTACCGAAGGATGAATGCTGAAAGGATCGAGAAGATGCGTCTAGAGGGGGGTGAATAGACTCTAAGAAGAAAAGTTGCAGTTTTTAAGTTCTTTAGGTTGAAGTAGAGTTTTGGCACAAGTTTAAACATTCATAATACATATCAAGCAAGCATGCCAAGAGTATATGAGCAGCGGAAAGTAAAGCATGCAAGTTGCAAGAATGTAAAGAGATGGGATTGGAGTGTGCAAACGCAATTTGGAGACACAGAGATTTTTTATCTGTGGCTCTGATAGGTGGTGCTATCGTACATCCACGTTGATGGAGACTTCAACCCACGAAGGGTAACGGTTGCGCGAGTCCACGGAGGGCTCCACCCACGAAGGGTCCACGAAGAAGCAACCTTGTCTATCCCACCATGGTCGTCGCCCACGAAGGACTTGCCTCACTAGGGTAGATCTTCACGAAGTAGGTGATCTCCTTGCCCTTACAAACTCCTTGGTTCAACTCCACAATCTTGACGGAGGCTCCCAAGTGACACCTAGCCAATCTAGGAGACACCACTCTCCAAGAAGTAACAAATGGTGTGTTGATGATGAATTCCTTGCTCTTGTGCTTCAAATGATAGTCTCCCCAACACTCAACTCTCTCTCACAGGATTTGGACTTGGTGGAAACAAGATTTGAGTGGAAAGCAACTTGGGGAAGGCTAGAGATCAAGATTTATGTGGTTGGAATGGGATATCTTGACCTCAACACAAGTGTAGGTGGTTCTCACTTAGAAAATATGTGTTGGAAGTTTAGGCATGTTCTGATTGCTCTCTCCACGAATGAAGAGTGGGTGGAGGGGTATATATAGCCTCCACACAAAATCTAACCGTTACACACAAATAACCAAACTTCGTGAGACCGATTCAAAGAACTCGGCCAGAACGATTTGGTTCATAATGTGACCGTTAGGCATTTCGGTGGGACTGACATGTCAACTCGGTGGGACCGATTTTGTTAGGGTTAGGGCATAACGTAATCTCGGTGAGACCGATTACACAAACTCGGTGAGACCGATTTTGGTAATAGACAAACAGAGAGTTGGCCAGGCAAACTAGGTGGGACCGATTCACTCATCTCGGTTGGACCGAAACGTTATGAAAAGGAAACAGAGTGTTTGCATTGCAATCTCGGTGCGACTGATTGCAAATTTCGGTGAGACCGAAATTATTGCAATAGGAAATCTTCATGAGATTTAGGAGCAAATTTAGAACGACGATGCTTATCAAGAATGTAGCACTTTGAGATGAATACTCGAAAGTATCCAACTTGGGGTTTGTTACCGGTGAGGAGCTCGTATGCCGTCTTGCTGAGTAGCTTGTGAAGATAAAAGCGATTTGTTGCATGACAAGCTGTCTCAACCGCTTCCGCCCAAAAGAGTTTTGGAGTCTTGTACTCATTAAGCATAGTTCTTGCCATCTAAATAAGAGTACGGTTCTTCCTCTCAACAACTCCATTTTGTTGAGGTGTGTACACGACCGAGAACTCGTGTAAAATCCCCTCTTCGTCAAGAAAGGTATCCACATTTGCGTTCTTGAACTCCGCTACGCTGTCGCTCCGAACCTTCTTGATCTTCACTTCAAATTGATTTTGGGCCTTCCTAGAAAAGTTTTTGAAGATCTTTTGGACTTGCGATTTGTCATCAAGAAAGAACACCCACGTAAATCTTGAAAAAACGTCGACTATGACTAGACCAAAGGAGTTACCACCGAGACTCTTGTAAGCATTGGGACCAAAGAGATCCATGTGAAGTAGCTCGAGCGGTCTTCTCGTGGTCATGATGTTCTTCACGGGGTGACTCCCTCCAACTTTTTTTCCTGCCTGACAAGCACTACAAAGTCTATCCTTGTCAAATATAACATCTTTTACTCCGAGGATATGATCACCTTTAATAAGCTTATCAAGATTTCGCATGCCCACATGACCTAACCTTCTATGCCACAACCAGCCTTTAGAAGATTTAGCAATTAAGCAAGTCCTAGGTTGAGCCTTTTTAGTGAAATCAACAATGTAAAGATCACCTCTACGAATACCGGTAAAGACCATTTTATGATTGTCTCTCCTAAACACTTGGCAATCTACTTCAGTGAATAGGACATTGAAACCGAAATCAGCAAGTCTAGATACTGAAAGTAAATTGTACCCAAGAGATTCAACGAGCATGACATTTTGTATGGAGCTATCATGTGAGATGGCCACCTTACCGAGGCCAACCACCTTACCCTTTGAGTTATCACCAAAGGTGACATACTTTCGAGGGCCGTCATTTTCACCAAGCTCATGAAACATATCTTTGTCTCCGGTCATATGATCAGTACATCCACTATCAAGGACCCATTCCTTTCCTCCAGCCATGTAGCCGCGAAGATTGGCCATAATACCAAAGTGTCTCATTGCATCATCAAGATAATAGTCACTATCATCATCCTCATCATAGTATCCATGTTCAACATCATCTTGTGATTGATCAACTCCTAGAGAGGGTAATTCATTAGATAAATGATCATTCCTATGGTTATCTTTATGAATTCTAATAGCTTCGGAAATGATGTTGCTAATGATTCCAGCATCTCCTTTGGCACGCATGAGATTGGTAAGCTCAAATAGACAATCACCAAAGCTAGGATCACTAGAATTCATCTTACTCAAGGCAATAGGCTTATGAAGAATTTCATCTAAATTTTTCAAGGAATAATTTGGAAATCGTTCCTCAAGAAATCTCCACATAGTATAGGCACAATCAAGAGTAGGTAGGCTAGCAATCAAATTTTTGGGCAATCCTCTAATGATACGATTGATAGTTCTAAGATTGCGAATCATGTCAAGATCCTCTTTGGGTGTAGGATGCAAAGGATCAATAAGAGGTGCACAAGGGCTAGTAATGTACTTGTTCAAGTGATATTCATTGAAAATCTCAAGCATTTCATTTTTCCACTCATGAAAATATTCTCCATCAAGAATAGGTACTCTACGTCTAAGACTCCCCAACATAGACTCATCCATGTTCCTCCAATGGTGTTTAAACCAAAGTAATGGAAACCTAGGCTCTGATACCAACTGAAAGGATCGAGAAGATGCGTCTAGAGGGGGGGGGGGTGAATAGACTCTAAGAAGAAAAGTTACAGTTTTTAAGTTCTTTAGGTTGAATTAGAGTTTTGGAACAAGTTTAAACATTCACAATACATATCAAGCAAGCATGCCAAGAGTATATGAGCAGCGGAAAGTAAAGCATGCAAGTTGCAAGAATGTAAAGAGATGGGATTGGAGTGTGCAAACGCAATTTGGAGACACGGATATTTTTTATTCGTGGTTCCGGTAGGTGGTGCTATCGTACATCCATGTTGATGGAGACTTCAACCCACGAAGGGTAACGGTTGCGCGAGTCCACAGAGGGCTCCACCCACGAAGGGTCCACGAAGACGCAACCTTGTCTATCCCACCATGGCCATCGCCCACGAAGGACTTGCCTCACTAAGGTAGATCTTCACGAAGTAGGCGATCTCCTTGCCCTTACAAACTCCTTGGTTCAACTCCACAATCTTGACGGAGGCTCCCAAGTGACACCATGCCAATCTAGGAGACACCACTCTCCAAGAAGTAACAAATGGTGTGTTGATGATGAACTCCTTGCTCTTGTGCTTCAAATGATAGTCTCCCCAACACTGAACTCTCTCTCACAGGATTTGGATTTTGTGGAAAGAAGATTTGAGTGGAAAGCAACTTGGGGAAGGCTAGAGATCAAGATTTATGTGGTTGGAATGGGATATCTTGACCTCAACACTAGTGTAGGTGGTTCTCTCTCAGAAAATATGTGTTGGAAGTGTAGGCATGTTCTGATGGCTCTCTCCACGAATGAAGAGTGGGTGGAGGGGTATATATAGCCTCCACACAAAATCTAACCGTTACACACAAATCACCAAACTCGGTGAGACCGATTCAAAGAACTCGGTCAGACCAATTTGGTTCATAATGTGACTGTTAGGCATTTCGGTGGGACCGACATGTCAACTCGGTGGGACCGATTTTGTTAGGTTTAGGGCATAACGTAATCTCGGTGAGACCGATTACACAAACTCGGTGAGACTGATTTTGGTAATAGACAAACAGAGAGTTGGTCAGGCAAACTCGGTGGGACCGATTCGCTCATCTCGGTTGGACCGAAACGTTACGAAAAGGAAACAGAGTGTTTGCATTGCAATCTCGGTGCGACCGATTGCAAATTTCGGTGAGACCGAAATTATTGCAATAGGCAACAGAGAGTTTGCAATCCCATCTCGGTGAGACGAAGATACCTATCGATGAGACCGAATTGATTAGGGTTTCTGGCAGTGGCTATGTCAATTGAACTCGGTGGCGCCGGATAGAAAGTTCTGGTGGGGCCGAGTTTGACTTCTAGTTTTGGACATATGTGGATGTGAGAAAGTGGTTGAGGGCTTTGGAGCATATCACTAAGCACTTTGAGCAAGCATGCCATTAAGCAACACCTCATCCCCTCTTAATAGTATTGGCTTTCCTATGGACTCAATGTGATCTTGGATCACTAAAATAGAAAATGTAGAGTCCTGAGCTTTGAGCTTGAGCCAATCCTTTGTCCTCAAAGAACTTGAAGAGGTTCCACATCCTCTAGTCCATGCCACTCCATTGTTGAACTTATCTGAAACATACTAGGTAGAAGTATTAGTCCAACAAGAGATATGTTGGCATTAATTACCAAAATCACCCAGGGAGCACTCGTGCTTTCAAATGCCATGATAATTGCTATGATCCCGTTGATTCTTTTGAAATATCCCTTTTTCATGAACTTGATGCTTGCTATTCTTGTGGCCAAGATGCCAATATGAATTATGCTTATGGAGATGAACTTGCTATTGTTCCTTATGTTAAACATGAAATTGTTGCTATTGCACCCACACATGATAGTCATATTATCTTTCTGAATTCTCCAAACTACACTATATCGGAGAAGTTTGCACTTATTAAGGATTATATTGATGGGTGGACTTTTACCGTTGCACATGATAATTTTGATGAATATAATATGCATGTGCTTGCTGCTCCTACTTGCAATTATTATGAGAGAGGAACTACATCTCTGCCTCTCTATGTTTCCAACACGATAAAATTGCAAGAAACTTCTTATGCTATGCATTGGCCTTTACTTGATGTGCATGAATTATTCTTGTATGACATGCCGATGCATAGGAAGAGAGTTAGACTTCATCATTGCTTGATGTGTGTTGCTTTGTGCTCATTACTAAATGCCAAATCATTGCTAATTCGAATTGGCTTTGATATACCTTGGGATCCGGGTGGATTCATTACTTGAGCACCTTATGCCTAGCTTAATGGCTTTAAAGAAAGCGCTGCCAGGGAGACAACCCGGAAGTTTTAGAGAGTCATTTATTTCTGTTGAGTGCTTTTATGGAGTTTATTTAAAAACAAAAAATAAATAAATAGGGGAGCCCAAAACTTTTCAAAAAGGAAAGTGAAAGTGTGAGAGACAAGCATTGTTGAAGTGAGGGAGCTCCTTGAACTTTGTTCATGCTCACGGAAACTTTGTGAATCTTGATTACAGAAACTTTTCAACAAAAATAATTATCTCTTGTACAATTCCATTGTATTATGAAAATAATGTGCCAAGATTTGCCTTTAGGATGTTTACATTGCTTGTTGGTTTGTGCGGTGCAAAACAGAAACTTTGGCTGTAGTGCGCGATTTTACATTTTTTACTGGAACGTCAAACAATTCTGAAACTTTTTGCACCGTCTTTCTATACAAATTGTTTATTTTTCCTTTTTTTCAGAATTTGTGGAGTACCAGAAGTATGGTTAATGTTCAGATTACTACAGACTGTCCTGTTTAAGACATATTCTGTTTTTGATGCATTGCTTGCTTGTTTTGATGAAACTATCGATTTCTATCAGTGGATTAAGCCATGGAAAAGTTATATTACAGTAGCTATAATGCAAAAACAAATTATTAATTGGTTTGCAATAGTACTTAGAGTAGTGATTTGCTTTATTATACTAACGGATCTTACCAAACTTTCTGTTGAGTTTTCTGTGGATGAAGTGATCAAAGATCGAGGAGGTCTCGATATGAGGAGGAGGAGAGGCAAGAGCTCAAGCTTGGGAATGCCCAAGGCACCCCAAGAAAATATTCAAGGAGACTCAAACGTCTAAGCTTGGGGATGCCCCGGATGGCATCCCATCTTTCTTCAACAAGTATCGATATGTTTTCGGTTTCGTTTCGTTCATGTGATATGTGCAAATCTTGGAGCGTATTTTGCATTTAGTTTCCCCCTTTTTCATTTATGCACCATGCTGGTATGAGATAGTCCATGGTTGATTTATAGAATGCTCTTTGCACTTCACTTATATCTTTTGAGTATGGATTTATAGAATGCTTTATGTGCTTCACTTATATCTTTTGAAGTTTGGATTGCCTGTTTCCCTACACATAGAAAACCGCCATTTGTAGAATGCTCTTTTGCTTCACTTATATTTGTTAGAGCATGGGCATATCTTTTGTAGAAAGAATTAAACTCTCTTGCTTCACTTATATCTATTTAGAGAGTTGACAGGAATTGGTCATTCACATGGTTAGTCATAAAATCCTACATAAAACTTGTAGATCACTAAATATGATATGTTTGATTCCTTGCAATAGTTTTGCGATATAAAGATGGCGATATTAGAGTCATGCTAGTGGGTAATTTTTTATTGTAGAAATAATTGTGTTGAAGTTTGTGATTCCCGTAGTGTGCACGTATGGTGAACCGTTATGTAACGAAGTCGGAGCATGATTTATTTATTGATTGTCTTCCTTATGAGTGGTGGTCGGGGATGAGCGATGGTCTTTTTCTACAAATCTGTCCCCCTAGGAGCATGCTCGTAGTACTTTGTTTTGATAGCTAATAGACTTTTGCAATAAGTTGTGAGTTCTTTATGACTAATGTTAAGTCCATGGATTATACGCACTCTCACCCTTCCATCATTGCTAGCCTCTTTGGTACCGTGCATTGCCCTTTCTCACCTCGAGAGTTGGTGCAAACTTCACCGGTGCATCCAAAACCCGTGATACGATACGCTCTATCACACATAAGCCTCCTTATATCTTCCTCAAAACAGCCACCATGCCTACCTATTATGGCATTTCCATAGCCATTCCAAGATGTATTGCCATGCAACTTCCATCATCTTCATAAACATGACTTGAGCATTTATTGTCATATTGCTTTGCATGATCGTAAGATAGCTAGCATGATGTTTTCAGGGCTTGTCCTTTTTTTATTTCATTGCTATGCTAGATCATTGCACATCCCGGTACACCGCCGGAGGCATTCATATAGAGTCATATCTTTGTTATAATGTCGAGTTGTAAGTAAATAAAAGTGTCATGACCATTATTAGAACATTGTCCCATGTGAGGTTATCAAAATAAAAGTGGCCAAAGAAGCCCCAAAATAGAGAGAGAGAGGCCAAAGAAGCCTACAAAAAAAGAGAAAAAATAAAAAAAATGAGAGAAAAGAGAGGGGGGACAATGTTACTATCCTTTTACCAAACTTGTGCTTGAGAGCAGCACCATGTTCTTCATATAGAGAGTCTCTTGAGTTATCACTTTCATATACTAGTGGGAATTTTCATTATAGAACTTGGCTTGTATATTCCAACGATTTGCTTCCTCAAATGCCCTAGGTCTTCGTGAGCAAGCAAGTTGGATGCACACCCACTTAGTTTTCAGTCTGAGCTTTCATACACTTATAGCTCTTAGTGCATCCGTTGCATGGCAATCCCTACTCCTAGCATTGACATCAATTGATGGGCATCTCCATAGCCCATTGATTAGCCGCGTTGATGTGAGATTTTCTTCCTTTTTATCTTCTCCACACAACCTCCACCATCATATTCTATTCCACCTGTAGTGCTATATCCATGGCTCACGCTCATATATTGCGTGAAAGTCGAAAAGGTTTGAGGACATCAAAAGTATGAATAATTGCTTGGCTTGTCATCGGGGTTGTGCATGATTTGAATATTTTGTGTAGTGAAGATGGAGCATAGCCAGACCATATGATTTTTAGGGATAACTTTCTTTGGCCATGTTATTTTGAAAAGACATGATTGCTTTATTAGTATGCTTGAAGTATTATTGTCTTAATGTCAAATGATAGATTATTGCTTTGAATCACTCGTGTCTTAATATTCATGCCATGATTAGATTACATGATCAAGATTATGTTAGGTAGCATTCCACATAAAAAATTATCTTTTTTATCATTTACCAATAGAGGATGAGCAGGAATTAAGCTTGGGGACGCTGATACGTCTCCGTCGTATCTATAATTTTTGATTGTTCCATGCCAATATTCTACAAGTTTTACATACTTTTGGAAACATTTTATACTATTTTTGGGACTAACATATTGATCCAATGCCCAGTGTCAGTTCCTGTTTGTTACATATTTTTTGTTCCGCAGAAAATCCATATCAAAAGGAGTACAAACACGATAAAAACTTTCGGAGATTTTTTTTGGAATATATGTGATTTTTGGGAAAAAGAATCAGGGGTAGGGCGCACCCTGGGCCCTCGTGGCCACTCCGTAAGGCGGTTGGTGCCCTTCTTTCACCGCAAGAAAGCCAATATCCGTTTAAAATCATGTCCAAATTTCAGCCCAATCGGAGTTACGGATCTCCGGGAATTTAAGAAACGGTGAAAGGGCAGAATCAGGGAGCGCAGAAACAGAAGGAAACACAGAGAGAGAGATCCAATCTCGGAGCGGCTCCCGCCCCTCCGCCACCATGGAGGCCATGGACCAGAGGGGAAACCCTTCTCCCATCTAGGGGGCAGGTCTAGGAAGAATAAGAAGAAGGGGGGCTCTCTCCCCCTCTCTCCCGATGGCGCCGGAACGCCGCCGGGGCCATCGTCGCGATAACGATCTACACCAACAACTTCACCGCTGTCATCACCAACTTTTCCCTGCTCTATGCAGCGGTGTAACCCCTATTTACCAGCTGTAATCTCTACTTAAACATGGTGTTCAACGCTATATATATTATTTCCTAATGATGTATGGCTATCCTATGATGTTTGAGTAGATCCGTTTTGTCCTATGGGTTAATTGTTGATCGTGATTGGTTTGAGTTGCATGTTTTATTATTGGTGCTGTCCTATGGTGCCCTCCGTGTCGCGCAAGCATGAGGGATCCCTACTGTAGGGTTTGCAATATGTTCATGATTTGATTATGGCGGGTGGCGTGAGTGACAGAAGCACATACCCGAGTAAGTATGTTGTGTTCTATGGGAGTAAAGAGGACTTGATGCCTTATAATGCTATGGTTGGGTTTTACCTTAATGATCTTTAGTAGTTGTGGATGCTTGCTAGAGTTCCAATCATAAGTGTATACGATCCAAGAAGAGAAAGTATGTTAGCTTATGCCTCTCCCTCAAATGAAATTGCAATAATGATTACCGGTCTAGTTATCGATTGCCTAGGGACAAATAACTTTCTCGTGACAAAAAGTTCTCTATTGAAACTAACTTAGTTGTGTATTTATCTAAACAGCCCCTACTTTTTATTTATGTGCTCTTTATTATCTTGCAAACCTATCCAAAAACACCTACAAAGTACTTCTAGTTTCATACTTGTTCTAGGTAAAGCGAACGTTAAGTGTGCGTAGAGTTGTATCGGTGGTCGATAGAATTTGAGGGAATATTTGTTCTACCTTTAGCTCCTTGTTGGGTTCGACACTTTTTCTTATCGAAAGAGGCTACAATTGATCCCCTATACTTGTGGGTTATCAAGACCTTTTTAAAGCGCCGTTCGGGGAGCAACAATGATGGGGTGAATATTCTCGTGTGTGCTTGTTTGCTTTATCACTAAGTAATTTTTATTTTCTATTCTAAGTTTGTTCTCTATCTTTAGTTATGGATATGGAACACGAAATACCAAAAAAATTAGGTTTACTTGCTACTCATGGAGATGGGGAACCTCCTAAAACCCTCGATGCTCATTATGTGAAAGATATTATGCACTACTTTAATAATCCTGAGAAAACCCCATTCAACTATATAATTGGAGACACGTTGGATCAACGTGAATACTTTAGGGATTATCGCTTGACTCAAAAAGGGAAACTATTATGGGATCAAATTCATGTGTTGCATTGGTATGCTCGGGAACTATGCTTGAGATATGATTATACTTGTTGCTCTAGGATGAAGGCTCCACACCTTCCCTTTTAATGTAAATTTAATGATAATGAAACCTTAGCTTCTTATGCTAATGGTATATATGATTACTATGATGTGGAACGAATAGAAGAATTTGTTGCTTTTAAGGGTGCTTGTGAAATTGAATATTTGTTTAAAGAGTTTGAAGATTATGATGATTCAGTTTATAGACCTGAAAATTTAGCTATCCTTAAATATTTCTATGAGAATTATAAATAAAATTATTATATTGATGAATTTATTGAGAAAGTCTCCGCTGTCCAAGAAGAGACTAATATTTTGCAGGAGTCTATGGAAGAAGAAATTGATGAAACTGTGAGCTCATTGGATGAAAAAGATGATGAGGAGAGCAAAGAACAAAAGGAGGAAGATCAGATTAGCTACCCGTTCCCACCTCTAATGAGAGTAACTCTCCAACTCATACATTATTTAATGTCCCTTCAATCTTACCGAAGGATGAATGCCATGATAATTGCTATGATCCCGTTGATTCGTTTAAAATATCCCTTTTTGATGAACTTGATGCTTGCTATTCTTGTGGCCAAGATGCCAATATGAATTATGCTTATGGAGATGAACTTGCTATTGTTCCTTATGTTAAACATGAAATTGTTGCTATTGCACCCACACATGATAGTCCTATTATCTTTTTGAATTCTCCAAACTACACTATACCGGAGAAGTTTGCACTTATATATGATTATACTGATGGGTGGCCTTTTACTGTTGCACATGATAATTTTGATGAATATAATATGCATGTGCTTGCTGCTCCTACTTGAAATTATTATGAGAGAGGGACTACATCTCCGCCTCTCTATGTTTCCAACACGATAAAATTGCAAGAAACTTCTTATGCTATGCATTGGCCTTTACTTGATGTGCATGAATTGTTCTTGTATGACATGCCGATGCATAGGAAGAGAGTTAGACTTCGTCATTGCTTGATATATGTTGCTTTGTGCTCACTACTAAATGCCAAACCATTGCTAATTCAAATTGGCTTTGATATACCTTGGGATCCGGGTGGATTCATTACTTGAACACCTTATGCCTAGCTTAATGGCTTTAAAGAAAGCGCTGCCAGGGAGACAACCCGGAAGTTTTAGAGAGTCATTTATTTTTGTTGAGTGCTTTTATGGAGTTTATTTAAAAATAAAAAATAAATAAAGAGGGGAACCCAAAACTTTTCAAAAAGGAAAGTGAAAGTGAGAGAGAGACAAGCATTGTTGAAGTGAGGGAGCTCCTTGAACTTTGTTCATGCTCACGGAAACTTTGTGAATCTTGATTACAGAAACTTTTCAACAAAAATAATTATCCCCTTGTACAATTCCATTGTATTATAAAAATAATGTGCCAAGATTTGCCTTTAGGATGTTTACATTGCTTGTTGGTTTGTGCGGTGCAAAATAGAAACTTTGGCTGTAGTGCATGATTTTACATTTTTTACTGGAACATCAAACGGTTCTGACACTTTTTGTACTGTATTTCTATACAAATTGTTTATTTTTCCTAATTTTTTCAGAATTTTGGGAGTACCAGAAGTATTGTTAATGTTCAAATTACTACAGACTGTCCTGTTTGAGACAGATTCTGTTTTTGATGCATTGCTTGCTTGTTTTGATGAAACCATCGATTTCTTTCAGTGGATTAAGCCATGGAAAAGTTACATTATAGTATCTATAATGTAGAAACAAAATATGAATTGGTTTGCAACAGTACTTAGAGTAGTGATTTGCTTTATTATACTAACGAATCTTACCGAACTTTCTGTTGAGTTTTGTGTGGATGAAGTGATCAAAGATCGAGGAGGTCTCGATATGAGGAGAAGGAAGAGAGGAAAGAGCTCAAGCGTCTAAGCTTGGGGATGCCCCGGAAGGCATCCCATCTTTCTTCAACAAGTATCGGTATGTTTTCGGTTTCGCTTCGTTCATGTGATATGTGCAAATCTTGGAGCGTCTTTTGCATTTAGTTTTTCCCTTTTTCATTTATGCACCATGCTGGTATGAGATAGTCCATGGTTGATTTATAGAATGCTCTTTGCATTTCACTTATATCTTTTGAGTATGGCTTTATAGAATGCTTCATGTGCTTCACTTATATCTTTTGAAGTTTGGATTGCCTGTTTCCCTACACATAGAAAACCGCCATTTGTAGAAAGCTCTTTTGCTTCACTTATATTTTTTAGAGCATGGGCATATCTTTTGTAGAAATAATTAAACTCTCTTGCTTCACTTATATCTATTTAGAGAGTTGACAGGAATTGGTCATTCACATGATTAGTCATAAAATCCTACATAAAACTTGTAGATCACTAAATATGATATGTTTGATTCCTTGCAATAGTTTTGCGATATAAAGATGGTGATATTAGAGTCATGCTAAACTAAAAAAAATACAGTTCTGTGATGATACATGTTTGTCACAGTAGGTCACTTTTTCTGTCATGCATGTACATCCGTGACAAATTTCTGACAGAATCAAGATAGTCATACCTGTGCTGTCGTCGAAGTGTTCCATGACATTACCAAAATTATCATCTCAGAAATGTCCACTTCCATGACGATAAATTGCACGTCATAGAAGTGCTTTTGTCAAGGTGAACGACACGTGGCATCCACCGTAACGGGACGCTGTTAAGCTACCGGGTCCGGTTTTGGATCCGATAACCCGTTAACAGCCCGGACCAATGGGAATTTTCCACGTGTAAAATTCTCATTGGCCGGAGGAAACATGTGTTGGCTCAACATTCGGACAGATGTCATCCACCCATTGGACAGGAGGCGTCTATGATACGTGGACACGTGGCACGGCCCAACAAAGGCCCATTCCGGTGAAAAGGCCGACCTGTTTGACTTGGTCAAAAGGTAACGAGCCGGCCCACGGAAAGCCTGTTAACAGCCTGTTCGTATATAGCCCATTTACGGCCCGCTTACTACCGGCCCATTACGGCTATCGAAATTAAGCCCAGTAGATTCATCTGGGCCGTCCAATATGATTCCAACCTATTGTAACTTCCGGCCCATGTATGGCCCATGATGTCTTTCGACCCATATGAGGCCCTTTGTAACTGTCGGCCCATTAAAGGGCCCGAGATGAAACTGGCCCACAATGAATAGTGTATCGGTTTATACCCATTAGCGGCCCATTATTCCGTCGGCCGTTTCCAGCCCGTGTTAACTTTCGGCCTTCTAAGGGCCCATTTATTCTTGGGCTCATTTCTAGAATTCGGTTAGATACGGTCCGTTACTCGCATGTTCCGTTTGTGGGCCAAATACAACCCGTGGTTACATTGGGCCCGTTTGTGGCCCGTTAACCCGTTGGGCTGTTTTCATAGCGTTGTCAAATACAGCCTATTAATGAGCCGTTATGGCCCACGAATAGTACGGCCCATGTTTGGCAAAATGATTATACGCCCCGTAGAAGGCCCATGGATCCTACGACCCGTAGAAGACCAATGGATCCTACGGCCCGTAGAAGGCCCATGGATCATATGACCCGTAGAAAGTCCATGGATCCTACGGCCCGTAAAAGAACCATGGATCCTACGTCCCGTAGAAGGCCCATGGATCCTGCTACCTCTTGAGCACTTCGTTGGTTTTCCCTTGAAGAGGAAAGGGTGATGCAGCAAAGTAGCATAAGTATTTCCCTCAGTTTTTGAGAACCAAGGTATCAATCCAGTAGGAGGCTATGCGCGAGTCCCTCGCACCTACACAAACAAACAAATCCTCGCAACCAACGCGATAAGGGGTTGTCAATCCCTACATGGTCACTTACGAGAGTGAGATATGATAGATATGATAAGATAATATTTTTGGTATTTTTATGATAAAGATGCAAAGTAAAATAAAAGCAACAGAAATAACTAAGTGTAGGAAGATTAATATGATGAAGATAGACCCGGGGGCCATAGGTTTCATTAGTGTCTTCTCTCAAGAGCATAAGTATTTTACGGTGGGTGAACAAATTACTGTTGAGCAATTGACAGAATTGAGCATAGTTATGAGAATATCTAGGTATGATCATGTATATAGGAATCACGTCTTAGACAAGTAGACCGACTCCTGCCTGCATCTACTACTATTACTCCACGACCGCTATTCAGCATGCATCTAGAGTATTAAGTTCATAAGAACAGAGTAACCCTTAAGCAAGATGACATGATGTAGAGGGATAAATTCATGCAATATGATAAAAAAAACCATCTTGTTATCCTCGATGGCAACAATACAATACGTGCCTTGCTGCCCCTCATCACACCGAAAGGACACCACAAGATTGAACCCAAAGCTAAGCACTTCTCCCATTGCAAGAAAGATCAATCTAGTAGGCCAAACCAAACTGATATTCGAAGAGACTTGCAAAGATAACCAATCATACATAAAAGAATTCAGAAGATTCAAATATTGTTCATGGATAAACTTGATCATAAACCCACAATTCATCGGTCTCAACAAACACACCGCAAAAGAAGATTACATCGAATAGATCTCCACAAGAGAGGGGGAGAACATTGTATTGAGATCCAAAAAGAGAGAGAAAGCCATCTAGCTAATAACTATGGACCCGAAGGTCTGAGGTAAACTACTCACACTTCATCGAGAGGCTATGGTGTTGATGTAGAAGCCCTCCGTGATGGATGCCTCCCGTGAGCTCCTAACATGCCCCAAGATGGGATCTCATGGGCATGTAAGGTTGCGGCTGTGGAATTAGGTTTTTGGCTCCATATCTGATCGTTTGGGGGTACGTAGGTATATATCGGAGGAAGGAGTACGTCGGTGGAGCAACAGGGGGCCCACGAGGGTGGAGGGCGCGCCCTGGGGGGGGGTAGGCACGCCCCTTACCTCGTGGCTTCCTGGAAGCTTCCTTGACTTAGGGTCCAAGTCTCCTGGATCATGTTCGTTCCAAAAATCACGTTCCCGAAGGTTTCATTCCGTTTGGACTCCGTTTGATATTCTTTTTCTGCGAAATTTTGAAATAGGCAAAAAACAACAATTCTGGGCTGGGCCTCCGGTTAATAGGTTAGTCCCAAAAATAATATAAAAGTGAATAATAAAGCCCAATAATGTCCAAAACAGAAGATAATATAGCATGGAGCAATAAAAAATTATAGATACGTTGGAGACGTATCAAGCATCCCTAAGCTTAATTCCTCGTCATTCCTCAAGTAGGTAAATGATAAAAACATAATTTTTGATGTGGAATGCTACTTGGCATAATTTCAATGTAATTCTTCCTAATTGTGGTATGAATATTTAGATTCGAAAGATTCAAGATAAAAGTTCAATATTGACATAAAAAAAATAATACTTCAAGCATACTAACTAAGCAATTATGTCCTCTCAAAATAACATGGCCAAAGAAAGTTCATCCCTACAAAATCATATAGTTTAGTCATGCTCCATCTTCGTCACACAAGAATGCTCTCATCATGCACGACCCCGATGACAAGCCAAGAAATTGTTTCATACTTTAGTAATCTCAAACCTTTTAAACCTTCACACAATACATGAGCGCGAGCCATGGATAAAGCACTATGGGTGGAATAGAATATGATGATGGGAGTTATGCGGAGAAGACAAAAAAGGAGAAAGTATCACACCAATGAGGCTAATCAATGAGCTATCGAGATGCCCATCGATTGATGTTAATGCAAGGAGTATGGATTGCCATGCAACGAATGCACTAGAGCTATAAATATATGAAAGCTCAACAAAAGAAACTAAGTGGGTGTGCATCCAACTTGCTTGTTCACGAAGACCTAGGGCACTTGAGGAGGCCCATTGTTGGAATATACAAGCCAAGTTCTATAATGAAAAATTCCCACTAGTATATGAAAGTGACAAAACAAGAGACTCTCTATCATGAAGATTATGGTGCTACTTTGAAGCACAAGTGTGGTAAAGGATAGTAACATTGTCCCTTCTCTCTTTTCTCTCATTTTTTTGGGCCTTCTTTTTTTTATGGCCTTTCTCTTTTTTTATTCCTCACTTGGGACAATGCTCTAGAAAATGATGATCATCACACTTTTATTTATTTACAACTCAGTGATTACAACTCGATACTAGAACAAAGTATGACTCTATATGAATGCCTCCGTGATGTGCGGGATATGTAATGAACCAAGAGTGACATGTATGAAAGAATTATGAACGGTGGCTTTGCCACAAATACTATGTCAACTACATGATCATGCAAAGCAATATGACAATGATGAACGTGTCATGTTAAACGGGATGGTGGAAAGTTGCATGGCAATATATCTCGGAATGGGTATGGAAATGCCATGATAGGTAGGTATGGTGGATGTTTTGAGGAAGATATAAGGAGGTTTATGTGTGAAAGAGTGTATCATATCAACGGGTTTGGATGCACCGGCGAAGTTTGCACCAACTGTCAATGTGAGAAAGGTCAATGCACGGTACCGAAGAGGCCTGCACTGATGGAAAGGTGAGAGTGCGTATAATCCATGGACTCAACATTAGTCATAAAGAACTCACATACTTATTGCAAAAATCTACAAGTCATCAAAAACCAAGCACTACGTGTATGCTCCTAGGGGGATAGATTGGTAGGAAAAGACCATCACTCGTCCCCGACCGCCACTCCTCAAATTCACAACTACTCAACTAGCATGACTTTGATATCACTACCTCCATGTCTCAAAACAATCATCAAGCATCAAACTTCTCTTAGGATTCAAAACACTCATAAGAAAGTTTTTACTGTTCTTGAATACCGAGCATATTAAGATTATTTAAGCAAATTACCATGCTATTTAAGACTCCCAAAATAATCTAAGTGAAGCATGAGAGATCAATAGTTTCTATAAAACAAATCCACCACCGTGCTCTAAAATATATAAGTGAAGTACTAAAGCAAAACTATATAACTCAAAAGATATAAGTGAAGCACATAGAGTATTCTAACAATTTCCGAATCATGTGTGTCTCTCTAAAAAGGTGTGTACAGCAAGGATGATTGTGGAAAACTAAAAGCAAAGACTCAAATCATACAAGACGCTCCAAGCAAAACACATATCATGTGGTGAATAAAAATATAGCTCCAAGTAAAGTTACCGATGGAAGTAGACGAAAGAGGGGATGCCTTCCGGGGCATCCCCAAGCTTTGGCTTTTTGGTGTCCTTAAATTATCTTGGGGGTGCCATGGGCATCACAAGCTTAGGCTCTTGCTACTCCTTGTTCCATAATCCATCAAATCTTTCACCCAAAACTTGAAAACTTCACAACACAAAACTCAGCAGAAAATCTTGTGAGCTCCGTTAGCAAAAGAAAACAAAAGACCACTTCAAGGTACTGTAATGAACTCATTCTTTATTTATATTGGTGTTAAACCTACTATATTCCAACTTCTCTATGGTTTATAAACTCTTTTACTAGCCATAGATTCATCAAAATAAGCAAACAACACACGAAAAACAGAATCTGTCAAAAACAGAACAGTCTGTAGTAATCTGTAACTAACGAAAACTTCTGGAAATCAAAAAAATCAGAAAAAATAGGAAGACGTAGAAACTTTGTTTATTGATCAGAAGAAATTAGAATCAATATTTTATAACGTTCTGGTGATTTTTAAAAATTATTTTCGTGAACAGAAAGTTTCTGGAATTTTCTGCAAGATCAAATAACTATCATCCAAGAAGATCCTATAGGTTTAACTTGGCACAAACACTAATTAAAACATAAAAACACATCTAACCAGAGGCTAGAACAAAGATTTATTCCTAAACAGAAGCAAAAAGCAAAAAACTAAAAATAAAATTGGGTTGCCTCCCAACAAGCGCTATCGTTTAACACCCCTTGCTAGGCATAAAAGCAATGATAGATCTAGGTATTGCCATCTTTGGTGGGCAATCCATAAGTGGCTCTCATAATAGATTCATATGTTAACTTTATTTTCTTCCTAGGGAAGTGTTCCATGCCTTTCTTTAATGGAAATTGGAATCTAATATTCCCTTCCTCCATATCAATAATTGCACCAATCGATCTAAGGAAAGGTCTACCAAGAATAATAGGACATGAAGGATTGCAATCTATATCAAGAACAATAAAATCTACGGGCACATAGTTCCTATTTGCAACAATAATAACATCATTAATTCTTCCCATAGGTTTCTTAACAGTGGAATCCGCAAGGTGCAAGTTTAAAGAGCAATCATGAAAATCACGGAAACCTAGCAAATCACACAAAGTTTCTGGAATCATGGAAACACTAGCACCCAAATCACACAAAGCATAGCATTCATGATCTTTAATCTTAATTTTAATAGTAGGTTCCCACTCATCATAAAGTTTTCTTGGGATAGAAAGTCCCAAACTCAAGCTTTTCTTCATAAGATTGCATCAAGGCATCAACGATATGTTTGGTAAAAGCTTTATTTTGACTATAAGTGTCGGTGTCAAAACTGGCGGATCTCGGGTAGGGGGCCCCGAACTGTGCGTCTAGGCGGATGGTAACAGGAGACAAGGGACACGATGTTTTTACCCAGGTTCGGGCCCTCTCGATGGAGGTAAAACCCTACTCCTGCTTGATTAATATTGATGATATGGGTAGTACAAGAGTAGATCTACCACGAGATCGAGAGGCTAAACCCTAGAAGCTAGCCTATGGTATGATTGTTGTTAGTCCCCACGGACTAAAAATCTCCGGTTTATATAGACACCGGAGAGGGCTAGGGTTACATGAGTCGGTTACAATGGGAGGAGATCTACATATCCGCATCGCCAAGCTTGCCTTCCACGCCAAGGAAAGTCCCATCCGGACACGGGACGAAGTCTTCAATCTTGTATCTTCATAGTCCAGGAGTCCGGCCAAAGGTTATAGTCCGGCTATCCGGACACCCCCTAATCCAGGACTCCCTCAGTAGCCCCTGAACCAGGCTTCAATGACGACGAGTCCGGCGCGCAGATTGTCTTCGGCTTTGCAAGGCGTGTTCCTCCTCCGAATACTTCATAGAAGATTTTGAACACAAGGATAGTGTCCGGCTCTGCAAAATAAGTTCCTCATACCACCGTAGAGAGAATAATATTTACACAAATCCAACTTGCTGACGTATTCTGCAGCGTGACATCACACCACGGCCAAGCCTTTATTCGAATCGTTTGTACTGTCCCACCTCAACGCACTTAGCGAGGCGGTTTCCTTGGCACGTCTTGTCGAAGCAGAGATCGTGTCCCCTTATTTCAGGATTCTCATCAATACGGGCATGGGTAACCCAAACGTGCCATTAATTACGGTGCTTGGGAGATAAGCGAGTTTTACCAGGCTGGTGGGGGCACATAGCTTCGTCCGCCCATATAAGGGGATAAGGATCCACCTTTTTCATCTACGCCTTCTTCCTCCTTTGCTTATCCATTTTTGCGCACTCGAGCTCCAGCGCCCAAGTCCGCACACCCCACCTCAACCTTCTCCAACCATGTCCGGAGCGGGAGGCAGGTGGATTGTCTCCTCCGTCATGGAGGGACACATCAAAAAGCTGAGGGAGGCCGGATACTTGTCTAACAACATCGCGCACCGGCTCCCAGAAGAGGGGCAGCTCATCCCAACCCCCAGGCCCCATGATGTTGGGGAACGTTGCAGAAAATTAAAAATTTTCCTACGGTTTCACCAAGATCCATCTATGAGTTCATCTAGCAATGAGTCATGGGAGAGTGATTGCATCTACATACCACTTGTAGATCGCAGGCGGAAGCGTTCAATGGAACGGGATGATGGAGTCAGACTCGCCGTGATTCAGATCACCGATGACCTAGTGCCGAACGGACAGCACCTTCGCGTTCAACACACGCACGGAGCGGATGGCGTCTCCTCCTTCTTGATCCAGCAAGGGAAAGGAGAGGTTGATGATGATCCAAAAGACGACGGCGTGGTGGTGGATGCAGCAGAACTCCGGCAGGGCTTCGCTAAGCAACTACGGGAGGAGGAGGAGGTGTAGCAGAGAGGGGAGGCGCCAAGGGCTTCAGGGTACGGCCACCCCTCCCTCCCCTCCCTTTATATAGGTGCAAGAGAGGGGGGGAGGGCGCAGCCTTTCCCCTTCCTCCAAGGAAGGGGTGCGGGTTAAGAGGGGAGGAGTCCATCCTCCCAAGGCACCTCGGAGGTGCCTTCCCCTTTAGGACTCTCCCTCTCTCTTATCTCCAGGCGCATGGGCCTCTTGGGGCTGGTGCCCTTGGCCCATATAGGCCAAGGTGCACCCCCTACAGCCCATGTGGCCCCCCGGGGCAGGTGGACCTCCCCGGTGGACCCTCGGACCCCTTTCGGCACTCCCGGTACAATACCGATAACGTGCGAAACTTTTCCGGCGACCAAAATAAGACTTCCTATATATATATATATATATATATAAATCTTTACCTCCGGACCATTCCGGAACTCCTCGTGATGTCCGGGATCTCATCCGGGACTCCGAACAACATTCGGTTTGCTGCATACTCACATTCATACAACCCTAGCGTCACCGAACCTTAAGTGTGTAGACCCTACGGGTTCGGGAGACATGCAGACATGACCGAGACGGCTCTCGGGCAATAATCAACAACGGGATCTGGATACCCATGTTGGCTCCCACATGGTCCTCGATAATCTCATCGGATGAACCACGATGTCGAGGATTCAATCAACCCCGTATACTATTCCCTTTGTCATTCGGTATTTTACTTGCCCGAGATTCGATCGTCGGTATCCCAATACCTCGTTCAATCTCGTTACCGGCAAGTCACTTTACTCGCATCAGTAATGCATGATCCCGTGACCGCACACTTGGTCACTTTGAGCTGATTATGATGATGCATTACCGAGTGGGCCCAGAGATACCTCTCCGTCATACGGAGTGACAAATCCCAGTCTCGATCCGTGTCAACCCAACAGACACTTTCGGAGATACCTGTAGTGCACCTTTATAGTCACCCAGTTACGTTATGACGTTTGGTACACCCAAAGCACTCCTACGGTATCCGGGAGTTACACGATCTCATGGTCTAAGGAAGAGATACTTGACATTGGAAAAGCTCTAGCAAAACGAACTACACGATCTTGTGCTATGCTTAGGATTGGGTCTTGTCCATCACATCATTCTCCTAATGATGTGATCCCGTTATCAACGACATCCAATGTCCATAGTCGTGAAACCATGACTATCAGTTGATCAACGAGCTAGTCAACTAGAGGCTCACTAGGGACATATTGTGGTCTATGTATTCACAAGTGTATTACGATTTCCGGATAATACAATTATAGCATGAATAAAAGACAATTATCATGAACAAGGAAATATAATAATAATACTTTTATTATTGCCTCTAGGGCATATTTCCAACAGTCTCCCACTTGCACTAGAGTCAGTAATCTAGTTACATTGTGATGAATCGAACACCCATAGAGTTCTCGTGTTGATCATGTTTTGCCCGCGGAAGAGGTTTAGTCAACGGATCTGCGACATTCAGATCCGTATGTACTTTGCAAATTTCTATGTCCCCATCTTGAACATTTTCACGAATGGAGTTGAAGCGACGCTTGATGTGCCTGGTCTTCTTGTGAAACCTGGGCTCCTTGGCAAGTGCAATAGCTCCAGTGTTGTCACAGAAGAGTTTGATCGGCTCGACGCATTGGGTATGACTCCTAGGTCGGTGATGAACTCCTTCACCCAAATTGCTTCATGTGCTGCCTCCGAGGCTGCCATGTACTCCGCTTCACATGTAGATCCCGCCACGACGCTCGCTTGCAGCTGCACTACCATCGCTCCATCATTCAACATATACACGTATCCGGTTTATGACTTTGAGTCATCCAGATCTGTGTTGAAGCTAGCGTCGACGTAACCCTTTACGACGAGCTCTTCGTCACCTCCATAAACGAGAAACATGTCCTTTGTCCTTTTCAGGTACTTCAGGATATGCTTGACCGCTGTCTAGTGTTCCTTGCCGGGATTACTTTGGTACCTTCCTACCAAACTTACGGCAAGGTTTACATCAGGTCTGGTACACAGCATGGCATACATAATAGATCCTATGGCTGAGGCATAGGGGATGACGCTCATCTCTTCTTTATATTTTGTCGTGGTCGGGCATTGAGCCGAGCTCAATTTCACACCTTGCAAAACAGGCAAGAACCCTTTCTTGGACTGATCAATTTTGAACTTCTTCACAATCTTATCAAGGTATGTGCTTTGTGAAAGACCTATGAGGCGTCTTGATCTATCCCTATAGATTTTGATGCCTAATATGTAAGCAGCTTCTCCAAGGTCCTTCATTGAAAAACTCTTATTCAAGTAGGCCTTAATGCTGTCCAAGAGTTCTATATCATTTCCCATCGAAGTATGTCATCTACATATAATATGAGAAATGCTACTGAGCTCCCACTCACTTTCTTGTAAACGCAGGCTTCTCCATAAGTCTCAAGATAAACCCAAACGCTTTGATCATCTCATCAAAGCGAATGTTCCAACTCCGAGATGCTTGCACCAGCCCATAAATGGATCATTGGAGCTTGCATACCTTGTTAGCATTCTTAGGATCGACAAAACCTTCCGCTGCATCATATACAGCTCTTCCTTAAGGTAACCGTTAAGGAATGCCGCTTTTGACGATCCATCCGCCATATCTCATAATCATAGTATGCGGCAATTGCTAACATGATTCGGACGGACTTAAGCTTCGCTGCGGGAGAGAAAGTCTCATCATAGTCAATCCCTTGAACTTGTCGATAACCCTTAGCGACAAGTCGAGCTTTATAGATGGTAACATTACCATCCGCATCCGTCTTCTTCTTAAAGATCCATTTGTTTTCTATCGCTCGCCGATCATCGGGCAAGCCTGTCAAAGTCCACACTTTGTTTTCATATATGGATCCTATCTTGGATTGCATGGCTTCAAGCCATTTGTTGGAATCTGGGCCCGTCATCGCTTCTTCATAGTTTGAAGGTTCACCGTTGTCTAACAACATGATTTCCAGGACAGGGTTGCCGTACCACTGCAGTGCGGAGCGTGTCCTAGTGGACCCACGAAGTTCAGTAGCAACTTGATCCGAAGTACCTTGATCATCATCATTAATTTCCTCTCCGGTCGGTGTAGGCACCACAGGAACATTTTCTGAGCTGCACTACTTTCCGGTTCAAGAGGTAGTACTTCATCGAGTTCTACTTTCCTCCCACTTACTCCTTTCGAGTGAAACTCTTTTTCCAGAAAGGATCCGTTCTTGGCAACAAAGATCTTGCCTTCGGATCTAAGGTAGAAGGTATACCCAATGGTTTCCTTAGGGTATCCTATGAAGACGCATTTTTCCGACTTGGGTTCGAGCTTTTCAGGTTGAAGTTTCTTGACATAAGCATCGCATCCCCAAACTTTTAGAAACGACAGCTTAGGTTTCTTCCCAAACCATAATTCATACGGTGTCGTCTCAACGGAATTAGACGGTGCCCTATTTAAAGTGAATGTAGCTGTCTCTAGAGCGTATCCCCAAAATGATAGCGGTAAATCAGTAAGAGACATCATAGATCGCACCATATCCAAGAGAGTGCGATTACGACGTTCGGACACACCGTTCTGTTGAGGTGTTCCAGGCGGCGTGAGTTGTGAAACGATTCCACATTTCCTTAAGTGTGTATCAAATTCATGACTTAAATATTCTCCTCCACGATCTGATCGCAAGAATTTTATCTTTCGGTCATGTTGATTCTCTACTTCATTCTGTAATTCCTTGAACTTTTCAAAGGTCCCAGACTTGTGTTTCATCAAGTAGACATACCCATATCTACTCAAGTCATCAGTGAGAGTGAGAACATAACGATATCCTCCGCGAGCCTCAACACTCATTGGACCGCACACATCGGTATGTATGATTTCCAATAAGTTGGTTGCTCGCTCCATTGTTCCGGAGAACGAAGTCTTGGTCATCTTGCCCATGAGGCATGGTTCACATGTGTCAAATGATTCATAATCGAGAGACTCTAAAAGTCCATCAGCATGGAGCTTCTTCATGCGCTTGACACCAATGTGACCAAGGCGGCAAGCCACAAGTATGTGGGACTATCGTTATCAACTTTACATCTTTTGGTATTCACACTATGAACATGTGTAACATTACGTTCGAGATCCATTAAGAATAAACCATTGACCATCGGAGCATGACCATAAAATATTTCTCTCATATAAATAGAACAACCATTATTCTCGGATTTAAATGAGTAGCCATCTCAGATTAAACGAGATCCTCGATACAATGTTCATGCTCAAACTTGGCACTAAATAACAATTATTGAGGTTTAAAACTAATCCCGTAGGTAAAGGTAGAGGTAGCGTGCCGACGGCGATCACATCGACCTTGGAACCATTCCCGACGTAGCGCATCGTCACCTCGCCCTTCGCCAGCCTCCGTTTATTCCGCAGCTCCTGCTGTGAGTTATAAATATGAGCAACAACACCGTATCAAATACCCAGGAGTTACTACAGTAATCGGTAAGGTACACATCAATTACATGTATATCAAATATACCTTTAGTGTTGCCGGCCTTCTTGTCCGCTAAGTATTTGGGGAAGTTCCGCTCAAAGGGCCCTTCCCTTTGCAATAAAAGCACTCTGTCTCAGGCTTGGGTCCATTCTTTGACTTCTTCCCGGCAACTTGCTTACCGGGCGCGGCAACATCCTTGCCGTCCTTCTTGAAGTTCTTCTTACACTTGCCCTTTTTGAAGTTAGTGGTTTTATTGACCATCAACACTTGATGTTCTTTCTTGATTTCAACCTCTCACGACTTCAAAGATTGAAAATACTTCGGGAATGGTCTTCACCATCCCCTGCATATTGTAGTTCATCACAAAGCTCTTGTAGCTTGGTGGAGCGATCAAGGATTCATCAATGACCACCTCGTCCGGAGGTTAATGTCCAATGGGACAAGCGGTTGTGCAACCCGGACGCTTTTGAGTATGTGCTCACCGACGTAACTGTTTTCCTCCATCTTACAACTATAGAACTTGTCGGAGACTTCATATCTCTCGACCGGGCATGAGCTTGAAAAACCATTTTAGCTCCTCGAACATCTCATATGCTCCGTGTTGCTCAAAACGCTTTTGGAGCCCCGGTTCTAAGCTGTAAAGCATGTCGCGACCGAACGAGGGAGTAATCATCAGCATGAGACTGCCAAGCATTCATAATGTCTTGGTTCTCTGGGATGGGTGCATCACCTAGCGGTGCTTCTAGGACATATTGTTTCTTGGCTGCTATGAGGATGATCCTCAAGTTCAGGAACCAGTCCGAATAGTTGCTGCCATCATCTTTCAGCTTGGTTTTCTCTAGGAACGCGTTGAAGTTCATGTTGACATGAGCGTTGGCCATTTGATCTACAAGACATATTTTGCAAAGATTTTAGACTAATGTTCATGATAATTAAGTTCATCTAATCAAATTATTTAATGAACTCCCACTCAGATTTGACATCCCTCTAGTCATCTAAGTGTTACATGATCCGAGTCGACTAGGCCGTGGTCCGATCATCACGTGAGACGGACTAGTCATCGTCGGTGAACATCTCCATGTTGATCGTATCTTCCATACGACTCATGTTCGACCTTCGGTCTCTTGTGTTCCGAGGCCATGTCTGTACATGCTAGGCTCGTCAAGTTAACCCTAAGTGTTTATGCATGTGTAAAACTGTCTTACACCCGTTGTATGTGAACGTAAGGATCTATCACACCCGATCATCACGTGGTGCTCAAAGCATTTAACTTTAGCAACGGTGCACAGTTAGGGGGAACATTTTCTTGAAATGATTATAAGGGATCATCTTATTTACTACCGTCGTTCTAAGTAAACAAGATGCATAAAACATAATAAACATCACATGCAATTATATAAAGTAGTGACACGATATGGCCAATATCATATAGCTCATTTGATCTTCATCTTCGGGGATCCATGATCATCTTGTCACCGGCATGACACCATGATCTCCATCATCATGATCTCCATCATCGTGTCTCCATGAAGTTGCTCGCCAACTATTACTTCTACTACTATGGCTAACGTTTAGCAATAAAGTAAAGTAATTTACATGGCGTTCTTCAATGACACGCAGGTCATACAAAAAATAAAGACAACTCCTATGGCTCCTGCCGGTTGTCATACTCATCGACATGCAAGTCATGATTCCTATTACAAGAACATGATCTCATACATAACAATATATCATTCATCATTAATCACAACTTCTGGCCATATCACATCACATGACAATTGCCGCAAAAACAAGTTAGACGTCCTCTAATTGTTGTTGCATCTTTACGATGGCTGCAATTGGGTTCTAGCAAGAACGCTTTTCTTACCTACGAATAACCACAACGTGATTTTGTCAACTTCTATTTACCCTTCATAAGGACCCTTTTCATCGAATCCGCTCCAACTAAAGTGGGAGAGACAGACACCCGCCAGCCACCTTATGCAACTAGTGCATGTCGACCGGTGGAACCGGTCTCACGTAAGCGTACGTGTAAGGTTGGTCCGGGCCGCTTCATCCCACAATACTGCTGAAGCAAGATAAGACTAGTAGCGGCAAAGTTGACAAGATCTACGCCCACAACAAAATTGTGTTCTACTCGTGCAAGAGAGAACTACGCATAGACCTAGCTCATGATGCCACAGTTGGGGAACGTTGCAGAAAATTAAAAATTTTCCTACGGTTTCACCAAGATCCATCTATGAGTTCATCTAGCAACGAGTCATGGGAGAGTGATTGCATCTACATACCACTTGTAGATCGCGTGCGGAAGCGTTCAATGGAACGGGGATGATGGAGTCGTACTCGCCGTGATTCAGATCACCGATGACCTAGTGCCGAACAGACAGCACCTCCGCGTTCAATACACGTACGGAGTGGATGACGTCTCCTCCTTCTTGATCCAGCAAGGGGAAAGGAGAGGTTGATGATGATCCAGCAGAACGACGGCGTGGTGGTGGATGCAGCAGAACTCCGGCAGGGCTACGCTCAGCGACTCCGGGAGGAGGAGGAGGTGTAGCAGAGGGGAGGCGCCAAGGGCTTCAGGCACGGCCACCCCTCCCTCCCCCTCCCTTTATATAGGTGCAAGAGAGGGGAGGGCGCAGCCTGCCCTTCCTCCAAGGAAGGGGTGCGGCCAAGAGGGGAGGAGTCCATCCTCCCAAGGCACCCTGAGGTGCCTTCCCCTTTAGGACTCTCCTCTCTCTTATCTCCAAAGCATGGGCCTCTTGGGGCTGGTGCCCTTGGCCCATATAGGCCAAGGTGCACCCCCTACAGCCCATGTGGCCCCCGGGGCAGGTGGACCCCCCCGGTGGACCCCCGGACCCCTTTCGGCACTCCCGGTACAATACCGAACGTGCGAAACTTTTCCGGCGACCAAAATAAGACTTCCTATCTATAAATATTTACCTCCGGACCATTCTGGAACTCCTCGTGACGTCCGGGATCTCATCCGGGACTCCGAACAACATTCGGTTTGCTGCATACTCATATTCATACAACCCTAAGCGCCACCGAACCTTATGTGTAGACCCTACGGGTTCGCGAGACATGCAGACCCGACCGAGATGGCTCCCGGGCAATAACCAACAGCGTGATCTGGATACCCATGTTGGCTCCCACATGCTCCTCGATAATCTCATCGGATGAACCACGATGTCGAGGATTCAATCAACCCCGTATACTATTCCCTTTGTCATTCGGTATTTTACTTGCCCGAGATTCGATCGTCGGTATCCCAATACCTCGCTCAATCTCGTTATCGCAAGTCACTTTACTCAGATCGTAATGCATGATCCCGTGACCCGGACACTTGGTCACTTTGAGCTGATTATGATGATGCATTACCGAGTGGGCCCAGAGATACCTCTCCGTCATACGGAGTGACAAATCGATCTCGATCCGTGTCAACCCAATGATACTTTCGGAGATACCAGAGTGCACCTTTATAGTCACCCGATTACGTTGTGACGTTTGGTACACCCAAAGCACTCCTACGGTATCCGGGAGTTACACGATCTCATGGTCTAAGGAAGAGATACTTGACATTGGAAAAGCTCTAGCAAAACGAACTACACGATCTTGTGCTATGCTTAGGATTGGGTCTTGTCCTTCACATCATTCTCCTAATGATGTGATCCCGTTATCAACGACATCCAATGTCCATAGTCAGGAAACCATGACTATGAGTTGATCAACGAGCTAGTCAACTAGAGGCTCACTAGGGACATATTGTGGTCTATTTATTCACACGGGTATTACGATTTCCGGATAATACAATTATAGCATGAATAAAAGACAATTATCATGAACAAGGAAATATAATAATAATACTTTTATTATTGCCTCTAGGGCATATTTCCAACACATGAGAGGGTGGTGTTCCTCACCCATTTCCTCCGCGGACTAGGCTTCCCACTCCACCCATTTGTCCGGGGGCTCATGTTCTACTACGGCCTAGATTTCCACGATCTGGCCCTGAACTTCATCCTCAACATCTCGGCGTTCATCGTCGTGTGCGAGGCCTTCCTCTGATTCCAGCCCCACTTCGGCTTATGGCTGAAGACCTTCAATGTCAAGCCGAAGGTAGTGGGCGGCCGCCAAGCAGAGTGCGAAGGTGCCATGGTGGGCAAGATGCCCAACGTCCTATGGCACGAGGGCTCCTTCGTAGAGACCATAAATGGGTGGCAATCGGGGTGGTTCTACATCACCGAGCCGCGTGACCCTGAATGGGCAGCGGCCCCTGAATTCCGATCTGGCATCCCCACACGGCTCACCTCCTGGAAAGAGAAGGGCCTTCGCTGGGGCAAAAAAGGAGAGCTGACCGGACTCCAAACATGCATCCAAAGCCTGGTGAGCAAGAAGCTAAAACTCGTCAACGTAGTCCAGGTCATGCTCATCCGCCGGATCCTCCCGTGCCAACAACGGGCTTTCAACTTGTGGGAGTTTAATCCGTCACAGCACCGAAACCTGTGCAGGCTCTTCGACACTATGTACGAAGATGCCTGGAAGGTGCTGTTCAAGGGCGCCGAGGCTCCCGCATCCGCTACTGAGGATCGCGGATTCAGCACGCATTGTCAAGCCAACGCGGTAAGATGTTTTTACCTCTTACAGTATATTTGTCTTTCATAGCTTGACTCCATGCGGGATCTAAACTCCCTTACCTTTGACAGGATTGGCAGGAGACGTCCGGGCAGATCAGCTGTCCGGCTCCCTTGCCCGAAGACCCAGCGGACGCCCGCTTGACGGGGCTGCTGGTTCCGGACCCCTATGTGGTGCCGGAGAAGAAGGCCAAGAAGAAAGCCACGACAACTCGAAAGAGTTCCCAGCACCTGGTGGTGTCGGACTCATCGTACAATGACTCTGAGGCGGACTCCTCCCACGAAAACGAGGAGGAGGAAAGAGAGGTCTCTCCCCCAGCGGGGGGAGAGAAGAAAAGAAAGGTCGCCCCAACGGGGGAGGCCGGAGGGTCCAAGAAAGGAAGGACCCTCCTTCCGGACTACTCCACCAACGCCGACGATTTATGAAGAGGAGTGGCCGATAGGGCCAAGCCCTTGGCGAAATCGTAAGTGTTTGGATACGAGAATGACTCATGGCATTCCTTTATTGCCTGATATCTTCTCGACGCCGAATATAATCATGCAGTCCGCCCAAGGCCCGGCTTGACGCTTTGTCAGCGGCTCTCGGATTCGTCGGATGTGAATTCGCTTCGACCGCTACCTCCCTCGCCCTACAGACGATGCCGAGGTGGAGTCCCAAAAGGCTCCAAGCCAGGAGGAGGTGGTCCTGGAGGCGCCGCAAGGCGACCTCCCAGACCCCAGGCGCAAAGGGGACAAAACCCCCAAGGGCTCCAAGTTCGGCCCCGGGCCGGACACCACACCGAAACCTTCAATGGTTCCGGAGTCCGGCAGGCGGCCCCCTAGTAAGAAGGGCAAGCCTACGACGCCGGTGACCTCCGTCCAACCGGAGGCACCGGATAATTTGCTGGAGGTGCTTAACGGCGCCTCCATCGACGAGGAGCACCGCACTATTCTGAGTGCGGTGATCCAGAAGGTTCGATCCGCCAAGAGCGGGCTGGCGAAGTTCGTGCCAGCCTTCTAACAGGCTTTGAGGTATGTATTTAAGATATGTAAAAATATTACCGCATAGATAGTAGCCCTTGATGCTCAGTTTGGTGTTCGGAAAGAAAAGCCGAACTGAGGATCTAAAAGATATACACAGGAGTCTAACATAAGTATGTCAATATGGGAATGCAGGCTGCGCTGCTGACCTCTGCCGCACTGACTACGGAGGTCGATGCATTGAAGCAGAGCCTCGAGCGGTTCGAGAACGAGCTCGGCCTTGCCAAGAAGCAGCTCGAGGACAAGGAAGGTAATTAATACCTTATGTAAGTATATAAAAAAGATGTGGTTGCGAAAAGTGACAGGACCAACGTGAGTATTACAGGGGCCACAACCCAGGTGGCAACCCTGAAGAAAGCGCTGTCCAAGGCCGAAAACAATGTGGCCGTGGAGCGCATCGAGCGAGAAAAGCAGGAGGCGCGGGTGGCGGAGGTGCAGCAAGAGCTCTAGGCTCTCTTGAAAAAACACGAGAGTTTGGAGCTTGACTCAAAGACTCGAGAGTCCGAGCTTTCCTCGGCCCTTGAGAGCGCCAAATCTGCCAAGGCCGAAGCCCAAAAAGCCTTCCAGGAAATTGAGGCGAGGAAGAAGATAGCAGCGGGTAAGGCATTCTTTATGCAAAGCAAGCACGTGAAAGTGAATTATTTGTTACTTACCCGAGTCCGGAGCTCTCCAGGAGCATTCGCAGATCTGCCCCACAGTGTGTCCGACGCTGCCGCATACTACCGGGCCGAGGAAGGGAGCTCGTCAGAGAAGGTGTTCTGGTCTCAGTATGCTGAGGCCGGACAACCGGTGCCCTTGAGCGACCAGCTGAAGCAGCTGGTCGAGCTCCATAAGGTGGCCGAACGGGCCATGAAGGGCCTTATAGTCCGGGTATGGCCTGGGGAGGTCATGCCTGGGAGCTACTTTGGGCTGGTGAGGCGGCTGGCGGATGCCTGTCCACGCCTTGAAGTCATCAAGCGCTCCGTATGCATCGAAGGTGCCCGTAGGGCCCTTGCTCGTGTTAAAGTGCACCGGGGCAAGATGGATGCTGAGAAGCTGGTGACAGATGGGCCACCGCAGGGCAAGGAGCATCGCAAGCCCGAGATGTATTATGAGGGTGTCCTGAAGGGCCAGCCTTGTGGCGGATGAATGTTCCAAGGATGTAATTTTTGAGTAAACTCGCTCGTGTTATCCTGTGCGCTGAAAACTTGTTCATATGCGCTAAGCAACGCTTTTTGAATTTAAAATATTACCTTATGTGCGGCCGTTTATTAAATCTGACAGATGGCGAGTAAATGCTTCACGCCCCATGCCACGAGTCTTTGGGGTGTTCGGATAAACCTCGAGCGAGCTTGTTCCCATTCTTGGGTCCTTCGAGGAGGCGCCAAAGACAACGTAACAAGGCAATCGGACTACAATGCTTTATCACTCTCACTTAGCCATAGAATTATATAATTTTAAATTTCGGCGAAGACCCTAGAATTCGGAAGACCGAGTTCGAGGAGCTATCAAAGACTAGGAAGGACAAAGCCGAATCCTCGCTCTAAGCGACATAAGTCTTTAGGGACTCGAAACCTCTCGAACAGCGACCATCTCTCACCCTATCATGACGGTCAGTTTTAGCTTTCTCTACTGAGGTGCTGAACCCAGCTCAACCGGGGCACAATCGCAGTAGTTCTCCTAGTGCTACCTTAGCCGATATAACGGAACGTAAGGTACCAAAACATAGGAGCCGGGCAAACCCAACTATTGACCCAAGACATGATTCGGAGCTGATGCATATAATGCTATAAGTTCGGGGTGCCGCACTTGTTAAAGTGTTCGGACTTCTCACGCCGTATTATGGGGTACTTGAGCCCCTGGCGTATTTGGCCGTACCAAAGTGTACGGGTGCTACATGTCATAACTGAACATATGTATTGAAAAAGAAATAAATAGAAAATGCAATAATAAGCCGAAGCTGAGCATTGTTTATTAAAAGGCTGCTGTGAAAGCAGAACGATACAAATAGTGCGATAAGCAAGAGATGGGACTATTTGACGTGTCCCCCTCCAGGGGCAAGCTGCGAGACGGTATGTAAGACAGGTATTTAGCTCGTTATAGAGACCACCTGGACATTCGACGTAGCTTTCTGCCTCCCTGGCTGTTGCATCGTGTGTTCGGTGATTGTACTGCCGGACAGGCCTTCCGAAGAATGGAGTCCTGAAAGTAAGAAAAAAGGAATGACAAAATCGGGAGCCCCTAGTACGGTTGAGCCACATTTTGGGCATGCCGTGGTCGTGCCCCTTCCCCTATGCCCATGGTATTTCCAGAGCGTAATTATGTACGCCAGCGTAATCTGGTTTCAGCGATTTCATGAGGGCTGGGGTTAGCCGCATTGCTACGCTTGCTCGTAACGTGCAAAGCGGTCTTGTTGTAGGTTACTCCAGCGGCAGACGGTGTCCGGACGTTTAATAGCCGGACTAGAGAATTGCCTTGAGAGGCTACTTTGTACTTCCGCCGCGAGGGCCGCCGTATGCTCCTCCGTTCGGAGAGAGCGTTCGGTGTTTCCATTGACCGTAATGACTCCTTGAGGGTCGGGCATCTTGAGCTTGAGATATGTGTAGTGCGGCACCGCATTGAACTTTGCAAATGCGGTTCGTCCGAGCAGTGCGTGATAGCCACTGCGGAACATGACTATGTCGAAGATTAACTCCTCGCTTCGGAAATTATCCGGGGATTCGAAGACCACCTCATGTGTAACTGAGCCTGTACAGTTGGCCTCTACACCTGGTATGACGCCTTTAAAGGTCGTCTTTGTGGGTTTAATCCTTGAGGGATCTATGCCCATTTTTGGCACTGTGTCCTAATAAAGCAGGTTCAGGCTGCTGCCGCCGTCCATAAGGACTCTAGTGAGGTGAAATCCGTCAATGATTGGGTCTAGAACCAATGCGGCGAATCCGCCATGGCGGATGCTAGTGGGTGGTCCTTCGATCAAAAGTGATCGGGCAGGAGGACCACGGGTTGAACTTTGGGGCGACCGGCTCCAACGCATATCGTCCACGAGTGCACGTTTCCGCTCCCTTTTGGGTATGTGGGTTGCGTATATCATGTTCACCGTCCGCACTTGTGGGGGAAGCCCTTCATCCCCTATTGTTCGGCGGCCGGGGCTCCTCCTCGTCATCGCTATGCAGCCCCTTGTCTCTGTTTTCAGCATTTAACTTGCCTGCCTGCTTGAACACCCAACAATCCATGTTGGTGTGATTGACTGTTTTTCAGGGGTGCCGTGTATCTGGCACGAGCGATCGAGTATTCGGTCTAAACTGGACGGGCCCGGAGTATTTCTTTTAAATGGCTTTTCCACGACCGGGTTTAGAGCCTACTGAATCCGGCATTAACTGTCAGATCCTCAAAGCATTGTCGCCGTTAATGCGGCGCTTGTGCTTGTTGCGACGCGACCTGCCATTTCTATCCTTGGTATCCGAATTACCAGGGCTCTTGGTCATGTTATTACTACAAGCTAGCCAGCTGTCTTCTCCCGCACAAAAGCGGGTCATGAGTGTTGTGAGGGCTGCCATGGATTTCGGATTTTCCTGTCCTAGGTGTCGGGCAAGCCACTCGTCGCAGATGTTATGTTTGAAGGATGCGAGGGCCTCTGCGTCTGGACAGTCGACTATTTGATTTTTCTTGGTTAGGAACCATGTCCAGAATTGTCCGCCGATTCCTCCGCTGCTTGGATTATGTGGCTTAGGTCATCGGCGCCTGGTGGCCGCATATAGGTGCCACAGAAATTGTCGAGGAATGCGGCTTCCGTGTCCTCCCAACAACCAATTGACTCTGCCGGGCAAGCTGTTAAGCCAATGCTGAGCTGGTCCTTTAAGCTTGAGTGGGAGGTATTTGATGGCGTGTAGATCATCACCGCGGGCCATGTGGATATGAAGGAGATAATCCTTGATCCATACCGCAGGATCTTTTGTGCCATTGTATGATTCGATGTTTACGGGTTTGAAACCCTCGGGGATTTGATGATCCATTACTTCATCTGTGAAGCATAGTGGGTGTGCGGCGCCTCTGTACTGGGCTATATCACGACGTAGCTCAAATGAGCTTTGTCTACTGTGTTCGGCCCGGCCGGATTTGCCATATCCGGCATGACGGTTATCGTCACGTGTTGTGGGGCGCCCACGCGATCCGTAGATCGATCTTGTTTGCCTTGCCTTGTCCTCCAATATATCTCGCAGGTCTGGCGCATTTCCCCGTGCCTTGGTATTTTTTGAGCGACGCCGGGGTGCAGCTTGAGTGGAGGGCCGAGAGGCCTCTCTGTCATGACCACGCAGGTGGAATGATCGGCCGCGTCGTCTTGTTGGTGATGTAGGTTTAGGTGCTTCCTCCTCTAATCGGGGTAGCAGCCTGCGCTTTGGGTAGCTCTTGAGGGGCGTTCGAGTTCGTACTCTTCGCCGCAAGGACTTCACCCATCCGCCGGCTAGCGAGTCTTGGTCAGCTCTAAGCTGTTGCTGTTTTTTCTCGAGGTTGCTCGCCGTGGCCATAAGCCTACGTTTGAAACGCTCTTGTTCGACGGGATCCTCAGGCACGAAAAATTCGTCGTCGTCGAGGCTTGCCTCGTCTTCGAAGGGAGGCATGTAATTATCGTCCTCTACCTCTCATGCGCCGCTCTCTCATGAGGGCTGGTTTCTCCATCCTCTGTGCTGAATCCTCTTTGGAGGGGTTGTCTTCGGCACTGTCCGGGGTGTTATTATCTCCCGTGCCGGAATCGCCGTTTTTGCTTTGGCGGGATTTAGAGCGGCGCCGCTGACGCCGGCGCTTAGGCTGCTTCTTGGAGGGGTCATCCTCCGTTGTTCCATCGCCCTTCCCTTCTTTTGGGGTGTCCACCATGTATATGTCATATGACGAGGTGGCCTTCCAGTGCCCTATAGGCGCTGGTTCTTGGTCGTCTCCTGCATCGGCGTCCATACCGTCGATGTCTTCGGAGTCGAAGTCAAGCATGTCGGTTAAATCATCGACAGTGGCTACGAAGTGGGTGGTGGGTGGGCTTTGAATTTCTTCGTCGTCCGCATCCCAACCTTGCTGACCATAGTCCGGCCAGGGCTCTCCTGATAAAGAGAGAGACTTTAGTGAATTCAGAATGTCGCTGAAGGGCGAGTGCTGAAAGATGTCCGCTGCGGCGAACTCCATGATCGGCGCCCAATCGGATTCGATCGACAGGGGCGCGGAAGGTTCGGAGTCCGGCACCTTGGAGTCACGAGCTTCGCAGAGGACAAGGCCGGTGTTTGGCTCGATCGCCGTAGAGATTGAAGCCCCCGAGGCGGTGTCCAGCCACCCGTCCTCGATTGGCGCTGATCGACTCGAGCTAAGGGTTGGAAGCGGACACGGTGCGGGCCTCTGTGGCACTGCTCGGTGGCGAGCTAGATCATGCCCATCATATGGTGTAAGCGGCGCTCGGCTGTAGCTCGAACCCGTCGAAGATCAAGTCTCCGCGGATGTCAGCCGTGTAGTTCAAACTTCCAAATCTGACCTGATGGCCAGGGGCGTAGCTTTCGATCTGCTCTAGATGGCCAAGCGAATTGGCTGATGCAAAGCCGCGAATCACGAAGATCTGTCCGGGAGAAAAGTCTCACCTGGACCACATCGTTGTTGATGATCGGGGAGCCATCGGGCCTAAAGATGACGCGACAGAGGAACTCTCAATGAAAGCACCAATGTCGGTGTCAAAACCGGCGGATCTCGGGTAGGGGGTCCCGAGCGTATGCGTCTAGGCGGATGGTAAGAGGAGACAAGGGACACGATGTTTTTACCCAGGTTTGGGCCCTCTCGATGGAGATAAAACCCTACTCCTGCTTGATTAATATTGATGATATGGGTAGTACAAGATTAGATTTACCACGAGATCAGAGAGGCTAAACCCTAGAAGCTAACCTATGGTATGATTGTTGTTCGTCCTATGGACTAAAACTCTCCGGTTTATATAGACACCGAAGAGGGCTAGGGTTACATAGAGTCGGTTAAAATGGGAGGAGATCTACATATCCGCATCGCCAAGCTTGCCTTCCACGCCAAGGAAAGTCCCATCCGGACACGGGACGAAGTCTTCAATCTTGTATCTTCATAGTCCAGGAGTCCGACCAAAGGTTATAGTCCGGCTATCCGGACACCCCCTAATCCAGGACTCCCTCAATAAGCATGAGGAGAATTTAGCACGCAACAAGGAAATACAATCTATCAAAGAGCAATTATCATAATTAAATTCCTTGAAATCCAAAATAGTGGGTTTATTAATATCTAGGGTTTTGTTCTCTTCAATCCCACTTTTATCAATTTTAGCATCAAGATCTAAAAACTCCAAATTTTTGGAATGCCTTCTAGGTAAAGGTGGATCATATTCAGTCCCATCATTATCAAGATTCATATTGCAAAAAAAGGATTTAATAGGGGATACATCAATAACTTTTAGATCTTCATCTTTATTTTCAAAGAAATTTGAAGAACACGCTTTCATAAAGCAATCTTTCTTAGCAAGCATCCTAGCGGTTCTTTCTTCGCACTCATCAATGGAAATTATCATGACTCATTGATATCATGCTTAGGAGGAATAGATCTAAGTTTTAAAGAATCAACATCAAGAGAAATTCAATCAACGTTCCTAGCCAATTCATCAACTTTAAGCAATTTCTCTTCAAGCAAAGCATTGAAATTCTTTTGCGAATTCATAAACTCTTTAACACTAGTCTCAAATTCAGAGGGCATCTTATTAAAATTTCCATAAGTGTCGGTGTACTAGAGTAGGGGTACCCTAGTACCCCGTACTCATGCACGGACGGTTGCAGCACCCCGCGGTGGGGTTTGCCTCGTCACCGCCAAGGTCCTTCGTGGCTCCTTTTGGAGCCATTCAAGAACAAAGTATTTGATTGAGAAGACAAGGCCCCGACAAGAAGAGCTTGTCGGGAAGGCCACTCCAGGCACGCAGAAAACAAGGCCCCGGCAAGAGGAGCTTGCCAGGAAGGCTCGGGGCGCGACAAGTCTCCGGGCGCGACAAGGATTCGCCGCTGACAAGGCGCTTGTCATGCATGCAACTTCTCTCCGTCTCCGCTCCAGCTCACCCAGCGACGTGTTGCCATGGGACCGTTCCATGGGCGCGTGTCGGCGGTTGTGCAGCCAGCGGAGAGAGCAGCGATAAGCGGGCCGACAAAGCTCGCCATCGTGGCGGCGAGGCGCACTGACGGTCTCATTACACTGTTTGGGGGACAACGACGGGCATTTATTGCTTTTGTCCCTTGCCACGAGTTAGGTATTTTGCACCGTACACTTGTTCAAGTAGGTGTATCAACTCCTGTTTTACATTTGTACCCCGCCTATGTTGCCACCGCCGGAGACCCCTTGAGCATATAAAAGGAGGCCCGAGTGCAACGTGAAGGAGGTTTGCTTTTGGCAAGGTTCCGTTCGGTTCGGTTCGCGAGTTCGTCTCGTTGGGTTCATTCGACCCACTCGAGACCAGATAGACTCACGCTTAGGTTTTGTAGCCCGCATTGCTCCCTAGCAAGAACACAATAGATCAAACAAGCAGCAAGAGGAGTTTTATCTCTCCGGAGAGCTCCGGTTGGGTAAACTGCTCGTGTGCCTCGCCTCGATCCGCTCTTCGTGCGATCTCCGCCCCCCCTCCGAACCACAAGGGGCCAGCTCCGCCGGCCCCATAGGTGTCCGTGGGTACGATCAGCCTCCCCGACATCTCTGCCGCGCCAGGTAGGGGGGCGTCGAGGCCGTGTGAATCCGATCCGGCGTTCACGCAAGCAGCATCATCAACATCTTCCTCAACATGCCACCGAAGAAGAAGGCTTCGGCGGCAGCAGAGCCGTCCGCGTCGTACCCACCCTCACCGCAGCAAACGGGTGGTGGGGCAGACGCTGGCGGAGGGACGGGCGCCGACGAAGGTGCTCGCGACGTTGGCAAGCCCAAGGACAAGGCACCGCGAACCTCGGCGTCCGCGCATCCCCCGCGCCCATCTCAGGAGACGCGGGACCAACAACGTCATGGCGTTCACAACGCCATACGTTCGTTGGATTGAGACCCTCAAGACCAGCATGCGCGCCAACATGCTGGCACGAGTGAGATACGATGCGCCGGACGGGTGCGGCTCCTTCTAACATAGTTAGAAGTCCGGCGTGTCCCGCCTCCTCGCACCTTTCTCCAATGCCGCCTACTACTCCAGCAGGAAGCTCTGGCGAGAGCTCAATCGCTCTCGACTACCTCCAACGGCCGACAAGGTCGACGAGTGAGTGGAGGGCCACTATCCGTAGCCTCATCGGCTTTGCTAACGGCGACAGCCCGCGGCAACTAACGCCATCATTGCCGCGGCGAGACGACAAGGCACGAGCCGGTGGCGGCGAGATCGCCGGAGGTGCAACCACCGTGCACTCTCCGCCAAGAAGGCCAAGATCGCCGAGCCAACGGATCCATCTCGGCAGCCGACTCCACTGCATCGCCGGATTCAGCGGCCGCCGCTCAGCGCCAAGTGCTTCATGAGCGACAACAAGAGGACGCCGAACTCGCATCGAGCACCAAGAGAAGCGCGACGTCGGTCCGAAACAAGCGCTGGGCGCCTTATTGACATGCACGCGCCCGGAGGGGCGAGGCGACTTGTCAGACGCGGTAGGTTGCCCTCGCGTTCACTCGTGAGCTGCGGCAAGTCCAAAGGGGCCCAGCCAGAAAAACTTCAAACCCGACGTGCGGAGAAGTATGATGGCCGGACGCATCCGGCCGGAGTTCCTCAAAGCATCTACACCATCGCGGTGCAGGTTACGGGGACGAGACGACAAGATCCTCGCCAACTACTTCCCGCCGTCCTCAAGCCCAACGCCGAGATCCTGGCTCATGCACTTGCTTCTGACAGCTCCATATCCTCTTGGGCAGATCTGTGCCATCGCTTTGTTGGCGCCTTCACGGTGGCCACAAACCTCATGGCCAAGAGAGCGACCTTCACTTTCTTGCCCGAAGGAAGGAGAGTCCTGCGCAAGTTCATTCAGAGATTCAGATTCACCGTGTGCACTACAACATCCCAGACGTCCACCTGCCGCGGTGATCAGCGCATTTCATCGTAATGTGCGGAACCGCAGGATGAGGGAGGAGATGGCGATGTGCAAAGTCAAGGACGTCGCCACGAGCTGTACGCCTTGGCCGACAAGTGTGCACACGCCGAGGAAGGAGGAGACTCCGTGAGAGAATGCGAAGCGGGATCAGACAATGATGACACCGCCCGGCAAAGAAGGGTCGGCGAGCAGGCAACAGGAAGAAGAAAAGCAGAGAAGTGCTAGCTTTTCGAGCAGTCCGGCAATGGAGGCGGCGACAAGAACGCCAAGGCTGGTGGCTCCGGCAAGGAGGTTGTCACGACGCCAACCACCCCGGTCGGTGGTGGCGCCCGACAAGCGGTGACGGCTCCGGCAAGATCTTGCAAGATCCACCATACCAAGGGCCACGATCTCCAGAGCTGCAAGAAGGTCGAGCAGCTCGTTGAACAGCAGAGAGCTGAGTACGAGCGGCGAGACAAGGAGAAGGCCCAGGAAGGTGCTGGGGGAGCAAGCAAGAAACGTCCCGGCCGGGGAGGACGCCGCGGCAAAGTCAAGCAGCGACAAGGAGATCGACCTCCCCGCGGCCGCGACAAGGATGAAGATGATGATGACGACGAAGATATGGAGGACGATGACGCCGATGAGCAGGAGTTTCAGAAAGCCACAGAGGTTCTCTGCGTTGACGGAGGTGCTTCCCTACATACCTCCCACCGCCAACTCAAGCAATGGATGCGGGAGGTCAATGCAACGGAACCATCCGTAGAGTCACGCAAGCCTCACGAAGTGGTCCAAAGACGCCTATCATTTTTGATATTGAGGACCACCCTGATCGCATAACTCGGTCGGGTGCTTGCCGATGTTGGTCTCTCCAACCATCCGCAACCTCAAGGTCACAAAAATGTTAGTTGACGGCGGGGCCGGCTTGAATCTGATCTCCTCCGCGGTGCTCCAGAAGCTTCAAATCCCTGACAGCGAGCTCAAAGAGACCGGAACCTTCCACGGAATCAATCCGGGAAGGAGCAAGCCGAAGGGGAAGATTACGTTGCCGGTCACATTCGGCAGCGAGCTGAACTTCAGGACTGAGAGGGTTACGTTTGACGTCGCTGATTTCCCATTGCCTTACAATGGGATATTTGGCCGTCCAGCACTCGCCAAGTTCATGGCAGCCTCTCACTACGCCTACAACCTACTCAAGATGCCAGGCCCGATAAGCGTCATCTCTGTCCATGGCGACAAGAAGGATGCCCTTATCTGTGCCGACAAGATCTTCCGGGATGCGGCAGCCGCACATTGCCAGACACTTGCCGCTGAAGCTCCCGGAGGGAAGAAGACCAAGTCCAAGTCCGGCAAGGGCTCTGATGCTCACTCCGGCAAGTGCACCTCTTCGGAGTGCTGCGCTACCGTCGAGGACGCACCATTGAGCTCCACCGGCAAGTGCAAGGAGATGGTGGCTCCGCCAAAGACCAAGAAGGTGCCCGCCAAGGAGGACAGCGCTGGTGGTACCTTCACCATCAGTGCCTCTCTCGACCCCAAATAGGAAGGCGTGCTCATTGCTTTCCTGCGGGCAAATGTCGACGTGTTTGCATGGCAACCGTCACGATATCCCGGTGTTCCTGTGAAAGTGATTGAGCACCGCCGCCATTTGTCCTCATGCGTGACCCGTCAAGCAAAAAGTCGTGAAGCAAGCGGTGGAGCGCCAAGAATTCATAGCGAAGAGATCAAGAAACCGGAAGCGGCGAGGCCTTGTCGAGGAGTGCTCCATCCTACGTGGTTGGCCAATCACAGTAGTCGTGCGCCAAAGCAAATGGGAAATGGAGACTTTGTATTGACTTCACGGATGTTAATAAAGCTTGTCCCAAAGATCCGCTTTCCCTTGCCGCGCATCGCACTGTGATTGTTGACTCCACGGCTGGATGTGATTTGCTTTCGTTTCTTGATGCATACTCATGATACCATCAGATCTTCATGGCTGAAGAAGATGAAGAGAAGACCGCATTCATCACACCATGTGGCACATACTGTTTCATATGGATGCCTTTCGGTTTGAAGAATGCTTTGGTTCAACATTTGCAAGGGTAGTCCATGACGCTTTTGAGCCGCAGATACGTAAATGTAGAAGCCTACATGGATGACATAGTGGTCAAAAGCAAGGACAAAGCAACTTCTGGTTCAAGATTTGGACGAGACCTTTGCAAATCTCCGCAAGATCAACCTCAAGCTCAACCCCGAGAAGTGCGTGTTTGGAGTCCCTTCCGCAAGCTTCTCGGTTCTTCGTGGTCTCAAATGAGGAATTGAAGCTAATCCCGACAAGATCAAGGCCATCGAGCAGATTGAAGCACCAAAGCGCTGGCCAAGGATGTACGAGACTTGCCGTTGCGTGGCTGCTCTCAAAGAGGTTTATTTCTAGGTTCTGCTGAGCGCCGCCGCTTTTTCAAGATTTTGAAAAAGGCAGGTCCAAAGAAATGGACTCCCGAAGCGGAGGCTGCGCCGCAGACTTGAAGAGATACTGTCCTCCACTCCAACACTTGTCGCACCTAGGCCACAAGAGAAGTTGCTGCTATATATAGCGGCAACCAATCAAGTGGTTAGCGTTGCGTTAGTGGCGGAGAGGGAGGCGGATGATGAGCCGAACCACGGCAAACACATCCAAATGACAAGGTGGGGCTTCACCGACAAGCTACGATCCCGACAAGGATGAGTCCGCGAGACACGTGAACATATGCGTAAAAGGATGGTGCAACGCCCAGTCTACTTTGTCGATTCCCTTCTCAGGGGCTAGGTCAAGGTACTATGGTGTGCAAAAATTGCTTTTCGGCCTCCTCATGGCCTCGAGAAAGCCGCGCCATTACTTCCAAGCACATGAGATCACAGCTTGTCACCGCTTTCATCAAGAGGATATCAAGAATCCAGAAGCGGCAGGCAGGATTGTCGAAAGTGGGCCTTTGGAGTACATCAAGCTTTGGTCTCAAGTTTGAAAGCACATCAACTATCCAAAGCGAGCCTTGGCAGAATTCATAGCGTAATGGACGCCAAGGCGGATGAAGAGATTCGGAGACGCAGCGTTCCCGTAAAAGAAGCAAGCAAAGAGTGGCTGATATACTTTGATGGTGCCTTCGCGCAAGGCGCCGGTGCGGCGTCGCTTATCGCACTCCACCGGAGAGCACCTCAAGTACGTCGTCCGGATGCACTTTCCCAAGGAGCAAGCGACAAACAATACCGCAGAGTATGAAGGTTTGCTTGCCGGTCTCGTGGATCGCAGCGGACCTTGGGATCAAGAAGCTTATTGTCGTGGGTGACTCGCAACTCGTCGTCCGCCAAGTCAACAAAGATTACCAGAGTCCGTTGATGGAAGCCTACGTCGATGAAGTGAGGAAGCTGGAAGAGCACTTTGACGACACGCAAATGGAACATGTTCCAAGAGCTCGTAATGATATTGCCGATGGCTCGTCAAAGTGCGCCAGACTCAAGCTGCCTGTGGAACCAGGGATCTTTGTGCTCAAGCTGACTCAACCAACCGTAACGCCATCAACAGGGCAGAATAAGAAGAGGAAGTTGGCCTCTGGTGACTATTTTCCGACAGAGCTTCCCGAAGCCGTCGTTGCAAAGGTCCCCAAGATCAACACCAACAGTGCTGAGGAGCAGTCTTGCTCCGACAAGCTTGTCGGGGAGCATCAAGCTCCGGCAGGGCCGCAGGTCCTCGCCGTGGAAGCTGATGTTCCCGCAGCAGCAGATGTGCCTTTAGTCCTTGTTGTCGAGCCACAAGCTCCAAAGATGGGCGCAAAGCAGATTGTCCATTTCCTTCAGACAGAGAACTTCCCGAAGAGCAAGAAGAAGCGGAAAGAGTAGCCCGGCAGTCAAGTATGTACCAGCTTTGTCGACAAAGATACTGCATGTAAGAAGACTCAACGGTGTGAAATTGAAGTGTATTCCTGTGGAAGATGGATGTAAGTTGCTGGCGAAGATACATGGAGGCATATGTGGTCACCACATTGGCGCAAGAGCACTTGTCGGCAAAGCTTTCCTAAGCAAGGTTTCTTCCGCCGACACCCTCCAGATGCAACCGCACAAGTAACCAAGTGTGAAGCGTGCGGTTCCATTCCAAACAGATACACCAGCCAGCTCAAGCTCTCCAGACGATCCCTTTATCCTGGCCATTCTCGGTCTGGGGGCTCGACATCCTCGGCCCCTTCCCCCGAGCTGTCGGGGGCTTTGAGTACTTGTACGTCGCCATCGACAAGTTCACAAAGTGGCCGGAAGTGGAAGCAGTGAGGAAGGTGACAACACAACAAGCAGTCAAGTTCTTCAGTCGATTGTTTGCCGCTTCGGAATCCCTAACAGATTCATCACCGATAACGGCACGCAATTTACGAAGTCGCACCTTCATGCAAGACGCCCAAGACCTTGGCGCCAAGGTTCCGCTTTGCTGTTGCTCACCCGAGAAGCAACGGTCAAGGTAGAGGGCAACGCTGAAGTGCCGCGGGCTCAAGACCGTAACTTTCGACGAGGCTGCACAAGTGCGGAAGAAATCGGATCGAGGAGCTGCCGGTGGTTCTTGGTCGATCAGACGACGCCAAATCGAGCCACCGCCGTGCACCCTTTGCTCTAGTCTATGGAGCAGAGGCAGTTCTCCCCACGGAACTCAGATATGGATCGCCTCGAGTGCTCGCTTATGATGAGTTTGAGCAAGAGCAGCTGCGACAAGATGACGTTGCTCCTCGAGGAGGATCGTCTTCGAAGCCAGGCGAGCCGCTCGCTACAAAGAAGCCCCGCGTAGCTACCATAGCCGCAGGGTTAGTGCCAAGTCTCGAGGAAGGCGACCTTGTTCTTGGGCGCTGCTCAGTCCGCCAAGAATTCAAACAAGTTGACGCTTGAAGTGGGAAGGCCCTTATCGGGTGAAACGAGTCACTAGGCTCGGCGCTGTCCGCTTTGAGACCGAAGATGGAATTCGGTGAGGAACTCTCGGAACATTGAGCATCTTCATAAGTTTTACCCATAAGGCGCGGGTTGTCGGAACCTGCTCCGGCAACCACCTTTTGTACAAGTCTTGCCGCTGTTGCATGTAATCCTTTGTACAAAGCCAAGCGCAGACCCGTGCATCAGTAAAAGCTCATGTGTTGCGCACAGCTTGTCAAGTTCATGCTTTCATCATTTTATTGCATGCTTTGGCTAACACTTTGTGCAGCAACCATACCCGGTAAGCATAATCGAGCCACTAGGCTCCATAACGTTATTTCCTCTTCTTTTTCTTTTCTCAAAGAAAAGGAAAGAAGGCTCCCTCGCGCACAAGTTAACCAGGGGGGAGGAGGAGATAATACTATGGACCAGGCACCGCTCGAGGAAGTTTCACCTCATCAGGAAGCAAGAAACAGAAAAGCTAAGTTGCCAAAGTTTGAGCAATCAACTTTTAAATTTTCGTTATCTTCCTCGAACGATAGTACTTTGTATGGAAAACCCGTGCGCAGAGGAACCAAATCGTGACTGGTCGCGCCCTTACTTTGTTTCGAGTCCGCTCAACAACTTAAGTGAGCTGCGACTAGTCCGCGACAAGGTTGCTTGTCGGTAGCGACCCCGCCAAAGAAGTCTTTGAAGTTCCGCACTTTCGGCGCCATGCAAGGGTGCTCGCACCGCAAGTTTCCACGAAAAGCGAGGGTAATAACATACAAAGCCAAGAGTCGAGTAGAGGAAATAACATTGCATTGATCGATTCACCTAAGATAGAGTATATTATAGAATAACTTGTCGCTGATCTAACAAAGTTTTCTAAACATGATCAGCAATGACAAGGGAAAGATAAGGTTGGCGGCCTAGTCTACGCCGGGTCGCCTTCGATCCGCTTGATCTTGTTCACCTTGTCCACAATGGGTGCGACAAGGGCTTTGAGCTCCTCCACGTTGGCGTCGGACGGCAAGGATCCGAGGACACCTTAAGGTTGAGGCCCGGCTGCGGAAGGCCACCTTCATCAACACCTTCTCGAGGGCCCCCTGCACACACCGGGCGAGATTCCTCGACAGCTGCTTGGGACCTCCTCCCGAGTCGCCGGAGGCCCGGCCACCACGCCTTTGAAGAATAGGCTAAGCTTGACGCTGGGTTGGAGGTGCTCGTCGGAGGAGCACGCAAGGTCCGCCATCCCCCGCCTCCATCAGCTCGTTGTGGATGTCGGCGGGCGGTGTCCACAAGACCTTCGGTCCATGCTCCACGCTCTCCCTCAAGGTGTTCTCGGACGGAGGCAGCATTCGCCAAAGAGCTCCTCCTTGGCCTTGATCGCCTCCAACAAGCCCACCTCCCGCCTCCGCACCATCCAACGTCTGCGTCAGAGTGGTTAGTTTCAGCTCCAGATCCGCCTTGGAGTCCTTGGCGGCGTCGAGCTCCTTGGCCCTGTCAGCGAGACGGACCTGCAGCTCGCCCAGCGTGTGGGCGTCCTTTTCGCGCTCACGCTTGAGCACGGCAAGCTCTTCGCCGCTCTTCTTGAGGGTGGCCTCCAGCTGTGCCACCTTCGCCTTCAGCTCTTCCTTGGCGGCCTCGGCGGCTGCGGCAAAGATCCTTCGCTTCTGGCGCCCGCCAAGCGACTCCTCACGCGGCAAGGTCCTCCTCGTGGCTGTCCAGTTGACCTTCCGCTGCGCCAACTCGCTTTCCTACACGGCGAAGCTTCTCGGCAGCCAGCCGCCATTCTCCTCATCACCGCGGCCTTCTCAAGGATGAAGGCTGGCGCTCTTCTCATGAAGCTGCGCCTGCTGGCCCGCCACGTGCGGAGCGCTTCTTTGTTGGCGCTCCGGAGCTCCTCGGCGCGTTTCTCCATGTCCGCTCCCACCCTCGCGACAAGGGCTTCCCGGGTCTCTAACTTGGCCTGGCGGGTGCGGTAGAGAGACAGCAGCTCCTCCTCGGACTCGCCGCTGCTGCTGCTTGGCGCATCCACCAGCGTCAGCCCAATGACGGTGAGTAGCTCGCCGTCGAAGGTCTCGCCGACCGGCGCCTGAACTCGGTTCTGTGGGAGCTTGATGAAGACGCCTTCGCGGCCTTGAGGTAGGCGCTGGCTGGGGCTCCTCGAACTGGCCTTGACGCGGCCAGAGAATCATTGTCGGTGTGGCGCTTGCCGCTCTGAGGCCTCGGGCTGCCAAGACGACCGCCCGACCCCTCGCCCGGCCTCTGCGTCGGCAGCCTCGGTGGCCTCCTCGCCAACAGGCTCGTCGGCGGCCTCTTCTTCCACGATGATGACCTCTTCTTCCTCGACGGCGGCCTCGTCGGTGTTGCCGCGCGTCTCCTCCTCGCCGGCGGCCTCGACCTCCATCGGGTTTGCATCAGACGAAGAAGGGGCAGTCAAGCAAATGTTCAAAAAGAGAAACAAAAGAAAGCAAACCCAAGGGAAAATTTCGTGTAAGGGAGTTACCTGCAACGGGATCCGCAGCTATGACCTCGACCGCTGGGGGGTCACTGGCGCCGTCCCTTTGCCGGGGTAGCCTCCCTTGCCGGAGTGGCCTCCCTTGCCGGAGTGGCCTCCCTTGTCGGAGGGATCTCCCTTGCCGGGGAGTTCTCCCTTGGCGGCGTAGTGGCAGCGGGCAGGATCTCGGGGGCGGCTTCCGAGCCCTCCTGATGAGGCTGCTCCGCTCCTACACAAGCACACAGTCAGATATCAACAGAGAAGGAGCACCCCTGCACACCTAATAGTAAGGAGAAAACTGCACACTTACCCTGGGGGCTGTGCTGGGGGCTGCTCAGAGGAAGGGTTGCCGGGTCCGGCAAGGCAGTCTCGGACGCGTCCCCCGTCGCCACGGGAGAATCGTCCTCGACGACGACCGTCGGGATCTTGGCCCTCTTCGCGCTCTACGGGCGGCGTCACGAAAAGGAAAGAGTCCGAACAAAGCAAATCAGATTCAAGATGAAGCAATAAAAATTGAAGAAATACAAGCACAATCGCGAGAAGCTTACTCTTCGCCTTCCTCCTCGGAGCTGAGCGGAGAAATCAAACTCCGCCCGCCTCCGGTGCGATGAGGCGGGGAGTGGGCTCTCTTGGCCGCTGGCGGAGGCGTCGGGCGGCGGCTCGAGAAGATTCCGCCCGGTTGTCGCGGCAGTTTGGGCGCCTCGCGGCAACCTCGCTTGCCGCGGTGTGGAGCGTCGGCCGAGCGGCGCTGTTGTGGGCCGGTTCGCCGCCCGACTTCGTCTCCAACCCTGCGGAGGCGCCTCCTCGGCGGAGCCGGGGGCTCTGCTGACGGCAAGTCGCTTGGCGGAGGAGAAGAAGCGCCCTCGGCGGGTCCACTCGACCCGGCCTCGGTCCCGACAAGCTCGTCCTCGCCGGCGACCTCCCCTCGCTCGGCAAGGCTTGCGCCGCCGCCGCCTCCGCCTCCTCCACGGTGAACCGAAGGCTCCAGCGGCAGCGGCTGCCGCCTCCTCCACCTCGGTGGCAATCCGCGCCATCTCATGCTCGGTGGTGTCTCGGTGAGCCTCTTCGCTTGCCGGAGCGGATCGGCACCTCTTGCAAGTCGTCGAAGAATTGCTGCACGACCTCGTCGGGGCTCCTGCCAGGTCGGACGATCCGTGGGAGTCGCCTGATGGCATCCGGGCGCGGATGCGGTCGAGCGCCGAAGTTGTTGCACAATGGGACGACCCCGCGGCAACCTGAACCATTCGGGATGTTCGGGTCGTTCTTGAACAGCTCGAGCAGCACCGAATCCAGCTCCATGACGGTGAAGTTCCAATTCAGGCCCGGCGCAGCCTCATGATGTCCGGCCAGATTCTCGAACTCCCAAGCAGGCCTCCTCCTTTCCCCGCAAGGGAAGCGGCGCGGGCGAATGAAGTCTGCACCAACCGCCTCCATCACAACCCGGCAAGCCCGAGGCGCAGATTGGTCACGGCTATCTTCACTTCGCATCCTCCGCGCCAAGTTACTCCAATCCTTGCCGCAAGAATTGGGGTTTGGCGCATGCAGCGGTGAAGGGCTGTGGGTTCTCCTCCACGACCCAAAGCACCAGTTGGCTCTCCACCTCCCACTTGTTCCGAATTGCCCTCTAGGTAGGCCTCCTTCTTGCCGATCCTAGAGACCTGTGCTATTCCTCCGGCAAGTGGCTCTCCTCTCTCGACGCGGGGAACAAAGAAATGGCGGAAGAGTGCCACGTTCGGGTGGACCCCGACAAAGTTTTCGCGCAAATGTGCGAAAACGGCCATGGTCAAGATGGCGTTGGGGGTGAAATCGAGGAGGTGGAGGCCAAAGGTGTTCATTATGTCGCAAAAGAACTCAGAAAACGGCGGGCAAAGACCGCAATAGAAGAACAGGGCGAAGAAAGGGTACCCTGTTGGGGCCAGATCAGCGGCGGGCGGAGCACCCTCGTGGCGCGGATGCGCACGCGTCTCCGTCGACCAGAAGAGGTAGAAGACGTCCCGCAGCTCCACGCCGAGCTGCGGGGGAAGACTGACCCGCTCCTTGCGCTTGCGCCAGCGCCGCTGCGCCTCGGCCGACTTGACGCCCTTCTCTTTATCGGCCTTCAGAGCCATGGCGAGGAGGGCGGAGGAGGTCGACGGCGGTGAGTGTGCTTGCGGCGAAAGGGGGCGGGCACTGCTCTTCGCCGGAGAAGAAGGCGAGGGAGCGGCGATGGTTTCTTGACAAGACAGCAATGGTAGGGGTGGTCGGCCTGCCTCTGTTTCCTCCGCTTATAAAGGGGAGGAGGGGCGACGTTCGCTTATATCAATAAAGAATCCCCCGCGACCGCGCCCACGATCTTCGCAGACGACGCCACGTCCGGTGCGTGCCGTTAGTGGGGATCGTGGTGGGTCCGGGCGAAGTTGCGGCAGCGGTCGAGGCAGCTGCTGTCCGTGCGATTACGGGCCTGGCCCGACAAGCGCTTCGGCACGTGTATGCAGCCAGGCCGGGGCTCTGTGCCGGTGTACTAGAGTAGGGGTACCCTAGTACCCGTACTACGTCTGCCAGACGATTGCAGCACCCCATGGCGGGTTTGCCTAAATCACCGCCAAGGTCCTTCGTGGCTCCATTTGGAGCCATTCAAGAACAAAGTATTTGATTGAGAAGACAAGGCCCCGACAAGAAGAGTTTGTCGGGAAGGCCACTCCAGGCACGCAGAAAACAAGGCCCCGACAAGAGGAGCTTGCCGGGAAGGCTCGGGGCGCGACAAGTCTCCGGGCGCGACAAGGATTCGGCCGCGGCAAGGCGCTTGCCGCGGCATGCAACTTCTCTCCGTCTCCGCTCCAGCTCACCCAGCGACGTGTCGCCATGGGACCGTTCCATGGGCGGCGTGTCGGCGGCTGTGCAGCCAGCGGAGAGCAGCGATAAGCGGCCGACAGCTCGCCATCGTGGCGAAGCGGAGGCGCACTGACGGTCTCTGTTACCTTTGTTTGGGCGACAACGACGGGCATTTATTGCTTTTGTCCCTTGCCGTCGAGTTAGGTATTTTGCACTGTACCTTTGTTCAAGTAGGTGTACCAACTCCTGTTTTTACATTTGTACCCCCGTCTATGTTGCCACCTGTCGGAGACCCCTTGAGCATATAAAAGGAGGCCCGAGTGCAACGTAGAGGAGGTTCGCGTTTTTGGCAAGGTTCCGTTCGGTTCGGTTCGCCAGGTTCGTCTCGTTGGGTTCATTCGACCCACTCGAGACCAGATAGACTCACGCTAGGTTTTGTAGCCCGCATTGCTCCCTAGCAAGAACATAATAGATCAAACAAGCAGCAGAGGAGTTTTATCTCTCAGGAGAGCTCGAAGCTGGGTAAACTGCCGTGTGCCTCGCCTCGATCCGCTCTTCGTGCGATCTCCGCCCCCCCTCCGAACCACAAGGGGCCAGCTCCGCCGGCCCCATAGGTGTCCGTGGGTACGATCAGCCTCCCGGGCAATAAGAGTTGTTGTAGGAATTACCATAATTATTAGAGGAATTACTAGGATAAGGCCTAGGATTAAAGTTTCCTCTATACGCGGTGTTACCAAAATTATTCCTACCAACAAAATTCATATCCATAAATTCACTATTATTCTCAATCAAAGTAGACAAAGGCATATCATTAGGATCAGAAAAAACACTCTTAGTAGCGAACAATTTCATAAGTTCATCCATCTTTCCACTCAAAACATTAATTTCTTCTATTGCATGCCCTTTTTTATTAGTAGATCTTTCAGCGTGCCATTGATAATAATTAACCATAATATTATCTAGGAGTTTAGTAGCTTCTCCTAAAGTGATTTCCATAAAAGTGCCTCCCGCAGCCGAATCTAAAAGATTTCTAGAAGCAAAATTCAATCCGGCATATTTTTTTGTATAATCATCCACAAATTCAAACCATGAGTAGGGCAATTACGTATCATTAATTTCATCCTCTCCCAAGCTTGTCAACATGTTCATGATCAAGTTGCTTGAAAATTATGATGTCGTTTCTAAGAGAGATGATCTTAGCGGGAGGAAAATACTTAGAGATAAAAGCATCTTTGCACTTATTCCAAGAATCAATACTATTTTTAGGCAAAGACGAAAACCAAGCTTTAGCACGATCTCTAAGCAAAAAAGGAAATAGCTTCAATTTAACAATATCATTGTCAACATCTTTCTTATTTTGCATATCACACAAATCAACGAAGCTATTCAGATGAGTAGCAGCATCTTCACTAGGAAGGCCGACGAATTGATCTTTCATGACAAGATTCAACAAAGCAGCATTGATTTCACAAGATTCAGTATCGATAAGAGGAGCAATCGGAGTGCTAAGGAAATCATTATTGTTGGTATTGATAAAGTCACATAATTTGGTATTATCTTGAGCCATCATGACAAACAAGCAATCCAACACACGAGCAAACAAGAAGCAAGCGGAAAAGAGGCGAACGAAAAAGACAGGGCGAATAAAACGGCAAGGGTGAAGTGGGGGAGAGGAAAACGAGAGGCAAATGGCAAATAATGTAATGCGGGAGATAAGGGTTTGTGATGGGTACTTGGTATGTTGAATTTTGCGTAGACCTCCACAGCAGCGGCGCCAGAAATCCTTCTTGCTACCTCTTGAGCACTGCGTTGGTTTTCCCTTGAAGAGGAAAGGGTGATGCAGCAGAGTAGCGTAAGTATTTCCCTCAGTTTTTGAGAACCAAGTTATCAATCCAGTTGGAGGCTACGCGCGTGTCCCTCGCACCTACACAAACAAATAAATCGTCGCAACCAACGCGATAAGGGATTGTCAATCCCTACACGGTCACTTACGAGAGTGAGATATGATAGATATGATAAGATAATATTTTTGGTATTTTTATGATAAAGATGCAACGTAAAATAAAAGCAACAGAAATAACTAAGTGTTGGAAGATTAATATGATGAAGATAGACCCGGGGGCCATAGGTTTCACTAGTGGCTTCTCTCAAGAGCATAAGTATTTTACGGTGGGTGAACAAATTATTGTTGAGCAATTAACAGAATTGAGCATAGTTATGAGAATATCTAGGTATGATCATGTATATAGGAATCACGTCCGAGACAAGTAGACCGAATCCTGCCTGCATCTACTACTATTACTCCACACATCGACCGCTATCCAGCATGCATCTAGAGTATTAAGTTCATAAGAGCGAGAGTAACGCTTAAGCAAGATGACATGATGTAGAGGGATAAATTCATGCAATATGATAAAAACCCCATCTTGTTATCCTCGATGGCAACAATACAATACGTGCCTTGCTGCCCCCATCACATCCGGGAAAGGACACCACAAGATTGAACCCAAAGCTAAGCACTTCTCCCATTGCAAGAAAGATCAATCTAGTAGGCCAAACCAAACTGATAATTTGAAGAGACTTGCAAAGATAACCAATCATACATAAGAGAATCCAGAAGATTCAAATATTGTTCATAGATAAACTTGATCATAAACCCACAATTCATCAATCTCAACAAACACACCGCAAAAGAAGATTACATCGAATAGATCTCCACAAGAGAGGGGGAGAACGTTGTATTGAGATCCAAAAAGAGAGAGAAAGCCATCTAGCTAATAACTATGGACCCGAAGGTCTGAGGTAAACTACTCACACTTCATCGAGAGGCTATGGTGTTGATGTAGAATCCCTCCGAGAAGGATGCCCCTCGGTGAGCTCGAACAGGCCCCAAGATGGGATCTCGTGGGTACGAGAAGGTTGCGGCGGTGGAATTAGGTTTTGGCTCCGTGTCGATCGTTTGAAGTGCGTGAGGTATATATAGGAGGAAGGAGTACGTCGATTGGAGCAACATGGGGCCCACGAGGGTGGAGGCGGCTGGGGGTAGGCGCCCCTACCTCGTGGCTTCCTGGAAGCTTCCTTGACTTAGGGTCCAAGTCTCCTGGATCATGTTCGTTCCAAAAATCACGTTCCCGAAGGTTTCATTCTGTTTGGACTCCGTTTGATATTCTTTTTCTGTGGAACTCTAAAATAGGCAAAAAAACAACAATTCTGGGTTGGGCCTCCGGTTAATAGGTTAGTCCCAAAAATAATATAAAAGTGAATAATAAAGGCCAATAATGTCCAAAACAAAAGATAATATAGCATGGAGCAATCAAAAATTATAGAAACGTTGGAGATGTATCAGATCCTACGGCCCGCAGGAGGCCCATGGTTACATTAGTGCGTGTGTTGCCACGATTATTGTGGCCTAGTTACCAAAACTAGGTTATTGTGGCCACTAAAAAATGGGGAAAAAGAACTGCAGTGACTACAAGCAAACAACTAAACAAGACAATAAGGAAATAAATAAGCAAGCAACTAACGCTAGCCTATTACAACTATTACACATATTACAACCACTGGGCATCAAAGTTCGCCACCAGTGCAATATAGGGAACAAAGCAGCATATTACATACACCGGCCGTCAAAATTGGCCACCAGTGCAAATAAACGCAGCAGCAAAACAAGTCCATAACTGAAACAACTTTAGAAGATCTCAAGAAACATTATCCTGGGTATCCACCATGCTGGCAATAAGCTTAGCAAGCTTATTAGCTTTGTCCTATTTGGCGCTTCCTCCAACGCTGTCAATTTGCACCGTAAAGTATGCATCTGAATGCTCCGGGGACTTCCATGATCCTTCCGCTTCTTGTCATGACATAGCTGATCGATGTCTTTCAGCTTGTAGTTGAGACTCAAGAAACCGAACTGATTCAGACAGTGAGTTTGAATAGCTTATGCAAGCGATAGTGGCCAGTAACTCGAATAGTAAACCAAGACAGGACTTTGGGGTTGCCTCACTATCTTCAAGACAGGACTAGTGGTTATCGAAGAGTTCATGTTCTCTTATTCGTTTATAGGCGGGCAGGCGGCAAAAAACAGGGGAAAACGTGCAAGGTTCCTTGCAGATGCTCCATCGCGAGGTTCCTTGCTCCTTCTCGGTCGTCGGGAATCTATGTTCTTCCACTCTTTTTTACGTGAGCTTTGTTCATCCTTTTGCCAACACGCGAGACATCTAGCATCAAGGTGCACATCTCATGCAAGAAAATGGAGATAATCAGATAAGCAGTGCGTAAGTGAGTCGTGCACTTCGATGGCACCTACTCCTATACGCAATATTTTTTCTCCTCGATGGCACATGAATAGTGCACGTACTCAATGACGGAGCACGGGATGGTAGCCATGACATGGTCAGCCCTTTTTTGGAGAGAGTACGTATTAAATAACTTTGATGTGTCCCGTCAACTCTTAGAATGACGAGAAGCTTGTTTACTACGCCTTCTCCCTCGCCAACGCGTGTGCGGTGGCTCTCAGCATGAGGAGAAACTTTTGCTTACAAGCGGTGGACGTGCAACAATTCATTTGGTGTCAGATTGCCAGAAGTACTACTGTAGTACCACCATCATTGTTCAACTTCCGAAGAGGCGAAGAGCCAAGCGCAAGGCTATCCATAGTGGGAGTAACATAAGTAGGAGTACCTCCTTTTTTATTCTAGAAACAATCACACGCGAATATTGGACGGTAGCAGCACAACAACTAAATAAAAAATTGAAACCTTCCCGCCCGGCGCCAGCTGAGCCTGCCGCTCCACATTGATGGCAAGTCAGGGCGATGCGACCTCTCACTGCTTCCGCCATTGAAGCAGCACGACGACCGAGGGCACCGCCCGCTGCACGCCCGGCATTTCAGAGTACACATACTTTGTGAGACAAAAGGTGGGGCCATTATTAATGATATAGCATTATATAAAGGGACTAACTATTGTAAGAAGGCTCTGTATTAGGTTGGTTCTAGATGATGTGTCAACTTCGTATAGCCGGATGTTGGCTATACTATTAACCATGCTCTAAGTGTGGTGTGAGTCGGAAAATTTACTAAGTCATTAATTAATAATTAACTGGCGCCTTAATTACTCCGCCGTTTCTGATTCTTTTGGATAGTGGGGCTATTATTGACTTGGACGTGGGGTTTGGGCCAAAGGCCTACTATTATACTACTTGGTCTTACTCGCACGACTGACCTGACAGGCTCTACCCTAGCCGCCGCTGTATCGTATGGTTTCGCACCATTCCAGATCTTAGCGCCGCCACGCAATTCTTCTCCATCCCTCCTTCCGGCGTGCACCGTAAGAAGGGACAACAGTCCTCCGAACCCCGCCTTTTGTGATCCTGTACGGGAGAGGGGCGATCAGGTTTTGGGGAGCACACTCCTGTGACTGCTGCCAGCGACGTCTTCCTCAACGACAACCTTCTTCGCCGACCTCGGTAACCTCTTCATCAAAGACATGAGTGACAACATCAACCACAGCGGTTCTGCTCCCGCTATACAGTATGTGATTCTGTCCTCCTAGTTTAGTTCGCATCATTACTTTGATTTTGCAATTGTCGTCATGATCTATTTACTGTTGATTCAGATTACATCTCATAGTAAATTGCTCATATATTCAACAATCCAATCCAAAAACCTGATTATTGGCAATTTACTCTGAGTGGTTTTGCTGTGCTTTTGAAGCCACCTACTTTTAAGGGGGTGCAATATAAAAGGTGGCGCACAAGAGCAGTATATTGGTTTCAGATCATGTATTGCTATGACGCCACTAAGGGTAAGCCTAAGGGCGATCTTAATCATACACAGCAGTAAGCTTTTGAGAACATTGATACCATCTTCAAAGCCGCCCTGCAGAGTGTTCTTGACGATTCCATTGTGGATTCATATATGTCGTTTTACAGCAAAGACATGTGGGATGCGCTCGAGGCCACGTTTGGGGCCTCGGCGCTAACGAGTTGTACGTCATGGAGCAATTTCGTGACTACAAGATGACCGATGAGCGCTTTGTTGTTCAACAGACTCATGAGATCTGATCACTCGCTAAGGAACTTGAGTACTTCAAGTGTGTGTTCTTGGGACAAATTTGTTGCTGGGACCATCATTGCCAAGCTTCCACCTTCGTGGAACGATTTTGCTACTTCTCTGAAAAACAAGAGTCATGAGTTTTCTGTCTCGGATCTCATTAGCACTCTTCATTTTGAAGAGAAGGCGAGAGCAAAAGACACACATGCTTGGGTCGCTGAGGGAGCTTCTAGTGCCCACATGGTACATGATAAGAACTTCCAGCCCAACCAGCCCCAAAACAATAAGAACAAATCTCAGGGGAAAGGCAAGTTTGATGCAAAGAACAAGCCGTCACATTCTACCAACTTCAAGAAGAATTCTCATAACGGGAAGGGATACAAACCTCAATTTTGGTAGCACCGCACAAAACTTATATGGATGCATCTACCTGCTGTCAGCTAACCTCATGGTGCTCCAGGTATTCCTACATTCATAACTAGGTACAATCACCACCGCAAGATGAAATAAGTTTATTCATACGTTGACTTGCTGATTGCAGTGCGGAACGATCCTGTCATGTGTGGAGTAGCAAACAAGCAGTGCAACCGAAGGTGGAAATCAACCAAGGACTTATGAAATTATATATAATCTTCCTCAGGCAGGTCAGTATCCCCTTCGTCCAGATGATCATGTTATGTCATGCTGAGCTATTGATATGTGCTACTGTTTTGCAACACCGTTTAAGTATAGCTATTGTTTTCCTATCTTTTCAGATTCAGGACAATGAAGATGATTTCGGGGGAACTGCACAATATGCCCCTTCACTTGAAAGGTTGCTCCTAGATAATTGTTATAGACCTTCACAAATAACTATCGTCTCTGCGCCCAAACTAGAGACCTTGGGTGTAATTCGTGATCCGTTTAATGATCACAAGAAGTTGGTGTTTGGCTCCTCACTTTTTCAGGTACCGGATATTATCATCTACACATTTGTAATCATAAGCTGCATTATTCATTTGTGCGCATAAGTTTTATATCATCTTGGAGTACACTTTGGGTACTAATATTATGTTATATGCTCAATGAAGAGTTCGTCCATGGATAGCCTATCAATCTTTCTGGATTCTGTCAAGATCTTATATATCGTAATGTATAGTTATGATCTGAACATAATTATTGGCTTGCTGCAATGCTTTTCGATTCCTGGAGAATTTATATATGGAGGTGATGAGTTCATGCACATTGAAAGACTGTATATATTGTACTAGAATTAACCGTTCAACTGTTGCTCTTTCGACATACTCTTTTTTAAGACCTTAACTGTTTTCAAATCTTCATGTCTACTTAGGTACTTCAAGTACATGGACAAAAACGTATTACCAATCGGTGGCGTAATAAGCACCAGGATTTTCTCAGTTCTGATGACATTCGTTTGAGGACAATAACGATGGAAGGATATGCATCCAACCAGGCAAACATAAGCTTTTTCACATTCTTCCTATTGAATGCGAGGTTACTATTGTCTCTGAGGCTTAAGTTTTACCGCAAGAGATTTCTCATGGACGGACACGTTGAAGAGCAAAAAAAGAAGTTTCAGGTGGACAAATGGGCTTCTAAACGTGCTCGACTTCTATTTACAATAAGTTGTAGTCATCCTGAAATAATTTTTTTTGCACAGGATGTTGATTTTATGGATCAGACAGATCCATTTGTTTGTGACTGCAAAAAAGAGTGGTTGGGTTAGTTGTTACTGCCATGTTCAATATGGGTTTTGTCTAAAAATTTGATGAACAATTAATCCTTGGGCTTTTTGTACCATTTGTAAACTTGAGTTGCATGTTCTTGCCCTCGTACTCCCCTCCACCTGCCACTACACTGCCGCATCTTCCCCGGCTTATGGTTCCTTTCCAGAGGACGCCGGGTTGTTGGGTGGAGGAGTTACCCTTAGTGTTATGGAGTATCAATACTACCCCCAACAGATCTACGGGTTACACGCCTTTCTTCATGGTTTACGGAGTAGAGGCAGTTCTCCCTAGTGACATCTGTCACGACTCGCCCTGCGTGGCGGCTTATGTTGAAGCTAACAATGAAGAAGCACGTAAGGATGCACTTGACCTGTTAGATGAGGAGCGAGACCTTGCAACGGCTCATTTAGTGATTTACCAACAAGATTTGTGCTGTTATCACAGCCGTCGGGTTAAAACCAGAACCTTTCAAGAAGGTGACTTGGTGCTCCGACTTATCCAGGATCAATCTGATATGCGCAATCTATCCCCACCTTGGGAAGGGCCCTTCGTGGTCAGTAAAAATCTGAACAATGGGTCATACTACCTTATCGATGTTCGAGACCGCAAGGACTCACGCACGTCGGAGGAGGAGACCCGCCGGCCGTGGAATATTGCTCATCTTCGGCCTTACTATACCTAAGCCACCGACTCTCCTGATGTACATATTTTGACAATGTATATATTATAATCAATATAATAAAGTCAGCATCCCTGATAAATCAGGGCCTCTGTCATTTCATTTCTCAGAAACTGAGTCTTTATTATTACTTCATATGATCACTTAAAGGCTTGATGCCGAGTTACAGGGACCAAAGAGAATTTGTTGCACAACACAACTCAAACATAGGTACCCGGCGAGCACAACTCAGAAATATATCACTTGGGGGCTTCCTGCTCATCGAGCATAGCTGTAACTACCCTTGTTGATCTGGCTTATACGCCTGGAATATATTGTTACTTGGGGGCTTCTTGTTCAAACATAGGTGTATTCACCAAAGATAACATAGCATAACTACCCTCATAACTGGTTTGGAACACCAGGTGTATTCACCAAAAGTTTGAAGGTTATCTTGTTCAAACATAGGTGTATTCACCAAATAGTACATAACCTTTTTTGGCGTGGAATGCCAGGTGTATTCACCAAAACTTTCCAGGTTATTTTGTTCAAACATTGGTGTATTCACCAAAGAGGACATAACCTTTTTCAGTCTTGGAAGCCAGGTGTATTCACCTAAAAACCTGAGTTATCCTGCCTTTTTAAGTCCGCCACTCCACCCAGGTAATCCTGGAATGACCCGCCGTACTTTTGACAGTCAATCTTATGCAAGACCCTGAACTTGTCAAAGTTCAAACAACGATTGGTCATGTGAGGCCCGACTTATAAGGTTTAAAAGGTTTAACTCAGCGGCTGTGCGGCCCATACTTGAGGTTTAGGCTTGCGGCCTATGAAAGCCTCGTTTCTTCTGATTATCTTATTTTATTTGAACACTTTTTTGGGTTCATCTTTATACCATATTAACATATGGTTTAAAACAATTCAGGCCATGTAGCCTAACTCTCTATGGCTCATATTTGAGTCTATCCGTGGTTTCTGATAACCCGGCCCGGCTTTGGACTATTGAGGGAGTCCTGGACTAAGGGGTCCTCGGGCGTCCGGCCTGTTAGCTACGGGCCGGACTGATGGGCCGTGAAGATATGAAGATCGAAGACTGTACCCGTGTCTGGATGGGACTCTCCTTGGCATGGAAGGCAAGCTTGGTGACTGGAAATGTAGATTGCTTTATTTGTAACCGACCTTGTGTAACCCTAGATCCTCCCGGTGTCTATATAAACCGGAGGACTTAGTCCGGCGGAGACATATTGCAGGACCTTGAAGTATGTCTAGAGGGGGGGGGGTGATTAGACTACTTGACCAATTAAAAGCTATGCCTTTTCCCAATTTTAGATTTTGGCAGATTTTAGCTATCTTCGAACAATTCAAGCAAACATCACGCAATTCAAGCAAGCATGCAAAGAGTATATAGGCAGCGGAAAATAAAGCATGCAACTTGAAAGAATGTAAAGGGAAGGGTTTGGAGAATTCAAACGCAATTGGAGACACGGATGTTTTTGTCGTGGTTCCGATAGGTGGTGCTATCGCATTTCCACGTTGATGGAGACTTCAACCCACATAGGGTAGCAGTTGCTGAGTCCACAGAGGGCTCCACCCACGAAGGGTCCACGAAGAAGCAACCTTGTCTATCCCACCATGGCCGTCGCCCACGAAGGACTTGCCTCACTAGCGGTAGATCTTCACGAAGTAGGCGATCTCCTTTCCCTTACAAACTCCTTGGTTCAACTCCACAATCTTGTCGGAGGCTCCCAAGTGACACCTAGCCAATCTAGGAGACACCACTCTCCAAGAAGTAACAAATGGTGTGTTGATGATGAACTCCTTGCTCTTGTGCTTCAAATGATAGTCTCCCCAACACTCAACTCTCTCTCATTGGATTTGGATCTGGTGGAAAGAAGATTTGAGTGGAAAGCAACTTGGGGAAGGCTAGAGATAAAGATTCATATGGTTGGAATGGAATATCTTGGCCTCAGCACACGAGTAGGTGGTTCTCTCTCAGAACTAGTAAGTTGGAAATGTAGGTTTGTTCTGATAGCTCTCTCCACGAATGAAGAGGAGGTGGAGGGGTATATATAGCCTCCACACAAAATCTAACCGTTACACACAATTTACCAAACTCGGTGGGACTGAATCATAAAACTCGGTCAAACCGATTTAGTAAACCTAGTGACCGTTAGGGTTTTCGGTGGGACTGATAAGCAACTCGGTAGGACCGATATGGTTAGGGTTAGGGCATAACGTAATCTCGGTGAGACCGATTACACAAACTCGGTGAGACCGAATTTGGTAATTAGCTAACGAGAGAGTTGGTCAGGTAAACTCGGTGGGACCGATTTGCTCTTTTCGGTGAGACCGAAATGTTACAAAAAGGACACAGAGAATTTACATTGTAATCTCGGTGGGACCGATTCGCTCTTTTGGTGAGACCGAAAAGTTATGAAAGGGAAACAGAGAGATTACAACCCCATCTCGGTGAGACCGAGATCCCTATCGGTGAGACCGATTTGCCTAGGGTTTGTGGCAGTTGCTAAGACATCTGAACTCGGTGGCGCCGAATAGAAAGAATCAGTAGGGTCGAGTTTGACTTTAGGTTTAGGTCATATGTGGATGTGAGAAAGTAGTTGAGGGTTTTATAGCATATCACTAAGCACATGAAGCAAAAGGCTCATTAAGCAACACCTCATCCCTCCTTGATAGTATTGGCTTTTCCTATAGACTCAATGTGATCTTGGATCACTAAAATGTAAAATGTAGAGTCTTGAGCTTTTGAGCTTGAGCCAATCCTTTGTCCTTGATATTTTGAGGGATCCATTTCATCATCCATGCCATGCCATTCATTGAGCTTTCCTGAAATATTTGTCTTGGAATAGCATTAGCTCAATGAGCTATATGTTGTTATGAATTACCAAAACCACCTAGGGATAGTTGCACTTTCAATCTCCCCTTTTTGGTAATTGATGACAACATATAGATCAAAGCTTCGACAAATGATAATAAAATTTGAAAAACATCGTCGCTTTGAGAAGTATGTGATAAGCAAGAGCTCCCCCTAAATTTGTGCATAGTGATATTCGCTTTGGACTGCAAATGCACAAGGAATTAGTCTCATGGGTTACTCTTCCATGTCACATACATCTTGGTGGAGCGCTCAAAATAACAAAGATTGAATACATGCACTCATCACCAAGCAAAGTGAATGATCATCTAAGGATAAGTAAGATAATATCATAACAAGCATAAGTGTAGCTTATGATCAAATACATGATCATCAATGTCTCACAGGTAACTGCATAGTATCTCAACCAATCAAAAGCAAATAAAGTTCAACCAAAAGACAAGAGAGAACAAAAGCAAATCTCTCTCTCTCTCGAAGCCTATGATCTATACATTTTTCTCCCCCTTTGGCAACAAGTTACCAAAAAGTTCCTAGAAAATGCATAGGACTATATCGTCTCTCAGGCTTGCTCTTCTGGTGGTGGTGGTGTCCGGAGAACTCCAAGAACGAAGGCTTCAGTCAATGTAGAGGGAGCTGAAGGAGTTGGTGCTGGAGCTGGTGGTGCTGGAGCTGTAGCTGGAGCTGATGAAGTGACTCTGTGTCTTGAACTGGCTCTGCAGCTGATCTCTGAGCTCGTGGCACTCTGTCAAATGCATCAGTCGTTGTTCTGCCCTTCCTCTCCTGCATGTCATCATGTAGCTGCTCCACAGCTGACTGAATCTCAATTACTTTGACATCAAGATCATATAATTTTTGTTCCATGATTCTTTCCAGGCTCTCCTGGTTTTGAGTTAGGGTGGCCAAACCCTACTCAATCCGAAGTGTTGATGCTATCAAGTAACCAAGCTGCTCTCGCTTGTTCTTGAGAAAGTATTCAGATGCCTCTGCTTGAGTTGGCATCTTGGCAGCCTTCTCTTTCCTAGCTTTCTCCTTCTTCTCTTGCTCTTGCACTGATGTTGGTTCATTCTCAGTCATGACAACTTGATTGTCCTCAAAATCAGGATAGAGAACCATGTGTTCATTATCTAGTAGATACTTCCCTGTGCCCATCTTTGAGTTTATCAACTCCTGAATCTGTGGGGCATATCCACAACTCCTCTTCTGATCTGCTGCAGTCCTCTTGATAGTTTCAACTATGAGGCTCATGACTTTGAATTTCTGAGGCACATCAAAAACGTGAAGCAAGTTGATTGCATGCCCTCTAATCATGTTGTGGTCACTTGATTTGGGCAAAAGAGTGTGCCTTAGGATCCAGTTGATTGTAGGCAGCCCTGACAGAAGGTAATGAACTGATCCAAACTTGAAGGACTCAAGTGCATCATCTGGGATTTCCTTGTACATGTGTGACATCGAGTTGTAACCCATCTTCTTCTTGGCATAAATGTCCAAGTCATCTTCATCTTCCTTTGGGGCATTGATCAGACTTGCCCATTCCTCTATGGTTGACTGATATCGTGTTCCTTCTGACATCCACACTATCCTGCCATCTGGATAGAAATGTGCTGTGGAGTAGAATTGCATAATGAGCTCGTCGTTCCAATTTGTGAGCTTCTGCCCAACAAAATCTGCAACTCCACAAGCACTGAAGCTGTCAAATACTCCAGGGTAGTTGAGGGAGTTCCGGATTGGGGGGTGTCCGGATAGCCGAACTATCATCATCGGCCGGACTCCAAGACTATGAAGATACAAGATTGAAGACTTTGTCCATGTCCGGATGGGACTTTCCTTGGCGTGGAAGGCAAGCTTGGCGATACGGATATGTAGATCTCCTACCATTGTAACCGACTCATTGTAACACTAACCATATTCTGTGTCTATAAAAACCAGAGGGTTTTAGTCCGTAGGACGAACAACAATCATACCATAGGCTAGCTTCTAGGGTTTAGCCTCTTTGATCTCGTGGTAGATCCACTCTTGTAACACACATCATCAATATTAATCTAGCAGGACGTAGGGTTTTACCTCCATCAAGAGGGCCCGAACACAGGTAAAACATCGTGTCCCTTGTCTCCTGTTACCATCCTCCTAGACGCACGATTCGGGACCCCTACCCGAGATCCGCCAGTTTGACACCGACATTGGTACTTTCATTGAGAGTTCCTCATGCCGTCAGCCGATAAACCCGATGGCTCCTCCGATCATCAACAACGACACGGTCCAGGTGAGACTTTTCTCCCGGACAGATATTTGTGTTCGGTGGCTTTGCATCATGGGCCAATTCGCTTGGCCATCTGGAGCAGATCGAAGCTACGCCCGCCATCAGGTCAGATTTGGAAGTTTAAACTACACGTCCGATATCCGCGGAGACTTGATCTTCGACGGATTCGAGCCGCAGCCATGCGTGCCGCATTGTCTCGATGGGCATGATCTAGCTCTGCAGCCGAACAGTGCCCTGGAGGCCGCACCAGTATCCGCTCCGGCCCTTAATCCGGAGCCGGATTCCCCGACCGAGGACGAGTGGTTGGACACCGCCTCGGGGGCTACAATCTCTACGGTGATCGAGCCGAACTCCATCCCTGTCCTTTGCAAAGACTCCGACTCCAGGGCGCCGGACTCCTATCCGGACTCCGAACCCTCCGCGCCCTTGCCGATCGAATCCGATTGGGCGCCCGTTATGGAGTTCACGGTCATGACATCTTTTCAAGACTCGCCTTTTGGCGACATCCTGAATTCACTAAAGTCTCTCTCTTTATCCGGAGAGCCCTGGCGGACTACGGTCAGGAAGGTTGGGATACGGTCGACGAAGAAATTCGGACGCCCACCCACCACCCACTTGGTAGCCGCGTCGACGACCTAACCGACATGTTAGACTACGACTCAAGACATCGACGGTATGGACGACGATGCCGGAGGCGACCAAGACCCAGCGCCCTCTGAGGCAATCGGAAGGCCACCTCGTCATACGACATATACATGGTGGACATCCCAAAAGATGGGAACAGCGATGGAACAACGGAGGATGACCCCTACAAGAAGCAGCCCAAGCGCCGTCGTCAGCGGCGCCGCTCTAAATCCCGCCACAGCAAGAATGAAGATTCCGGCACCGGAGATAACAATACACCGGACAACACCGAAGACAATCCACTCCAAAGAAGATCCATCGCAGGAGGATGAAGACGCCAGCCCTCAAGAGAGAGCGGCAGAAGAAGAGGTAGAGTATTATATGCCTCCCTCTGAAGACGAAGCAAGCCTCGACGACAATGAATTCGTCGTGCCTAAGAATCCCGTGGAACAAGAGCGTTTTAGACGCAGGCTTATGGCCACGGCGAACAGCCTAAAGAAAAAGCAGCAACATCTTAGAGCTGATCAGGATCTGCTAGCCGACAGATGGACCGAAGTCCTCGCGTCGAAGAGCATGAGCTCGAACGCCCTCAAAAGCTACCCTAAACGCAGGCTGCTCCCCGATTAGAGGAGGAGGCTTACGAACCCTCATCACCAGGAGACAATACGGTGACCGACCACCCGTGGTCATGACAGAGAGGCCTCTAGGCCCTTCACTAGAACTGTACCCGGCATCGCTCAAAAGCACACGGCCAAAGGGGAACGCCCGGACCTGCGAGATATATTGGAGGACAAGGCAAGACAATCAAGATCGATCTATGGATCGTGTGGGCGCCCACGGCACGTGATTTACAACCGTCGGCCGGACACAAAGAAGTCCGGCCGGGCCGAACAAAATGACCAAGCTCTTTTGAGCTCTGGCCGTGATATCGCCAAAGATGTAGGCGCCAGACACACACTATGCTTCACAGACGAAGTAATGGATCATCAAATCCCCGAAGGGTTTAAACCCGTCAATATTGAATCCTATGATGGCACAACAGACCCCTCGGTTTGGATTGAAGACTATCTCCTTCACATCCACATGGCCCGCGGTGACGATCTTCACGCCATCAAATACCTCCCCCTCAAACTTAAAGGACCAGCCCGGCATTGGCTCAACAGCCTGCCAGCAGAGTCAATTGGGAGCTGGGAGCACCTGGAAGCCGCATTCATCGATAACTTCCAGGGCACTTATGTGCGACCACCAGACGCCGATGACCTAAGCCACATAATTCAAAGAGCCAGACGATTTAATCGGCCAGACAATTACGGACACGGTTCTTAACCAAGAAAAACCAAATCGTCGACTGTCCGGATGCGGAGCCCCTCGCGGCCTTCAAGCATAACATCCACGACGAGTGGCTTGCCCAGCACCTAGGACAGGAAAAGCCGAAATCCATGGCAGCCCTCACATCACTCATGACCCGCTTCTGCGCGGGTGAGGACAGCTGGCTAGCACGCAGCAACAACCTCAGCAAAAATTCTGGCAGTCCGGACTTCAAGGACCAAAACGGCAGGCCGCGTCGTAACAAAAACAAACGCCGCACTAACGGCGACAATGTTGAGGATACAAAGGCTCTAAACCCGGTCGGCGGAAAAGCCATTCAAACGAACTACCCCGGGTCCATCCAATTTGGACCGAATACTCGACCGCTTGTGCCAGATACACGGCACCCCCAAAAAGCCAGCTAACCACACCAACAGGGACTGTTGGGTATTCAAGCGAGCAAGTTAATTGCCGAAAACAATGACAAGGGGCTGCATAGTGATGACGAGGACGAGACCCAACCGCCGAACAATAGAGGACAGAAGGGTTCCCCCCCACAGGTGTGGACGGTGAACATGATATACGCAACACACATACCCAAAAGGGAGCGGAAGCGTGCACTCAGGGATGTCTACGCGATGGAGCCAGTTGCCCGGTTCAATCCATGGTCCTCCCGCCCGATCACTTTTGACCGAAGGACCACCCACTCAAAGATCCGCCACGGCGGATTCGGCCAGACCGGTCCTAGACCCAATCATCGATGGATTTCACCTAACGAGTCCCGATGGACGGCGGCAAAGCCGAACCTGCTTTACCAGTGATACAGGTGCAAAATGGGCATAGACCCCTCAAGGATTAAACCTACCAAAACGACCTTTAAAGGCGTCATACTGTGTAGAAGCCAATTGTATGTGCTCAATTACACCGGAAGTGGTCTTGGATCCCGGATAACTTCCGGCGAGGAGTTAATCTTCGACATAGTCCCGTTCCATGGCGGCTATCATGCCTTGCTCGGACGTACCACGTTTGCAAAGTTCAACGCGGTGCCGCACTACGCATACCTCAAGCTCAAGATGCCAGGCCCTCAAGGAGTCATTACGGTCAACAGAAACACTGAACGTTCTCTCCGCACAGAGGAACATACATCGGCTCTCGCGGCAGAAGTGCAATGCAGCCTCTTAAGGCAATTATCGAATCCGGCCGTTAAGCGGCGGACATGCCAAGCGGCGCCGGAGTAACTTACAACAAGACCACTGGCATCGTTCCGAGCACGCCAGAAAGGCGGCCCCAACCCCAGCTCCTGCGAAACGTCAAAGCAGGTCCTTCGCGTACAACATTACGCTCTGAAGATACCATGGGCATGAAGAGGGGGGCACGACCACAATACACCCAGACTGCGGCTCAACCACACAAGGGGCTCTCAAGTGTGTCGTTCCTTTTTTTTTCTTTTTACCTTTTACTTTTTAACCACAGGACTCCGCTTGTCGAAGCCTGTCCGGCAGCAGACTGCCAACTCACGATGCAACAGCTGTGAAGGATAAAGGTTACAACGAATATACAGTGGTCTCCATTACGAGCATTTTCATACACCAATCTACAGCCTACCCCCGGAGGGGACATGTTTAACAGTCTCCTACCTTGCTTATCGCACTATTTGTATCGTTCTGCATTCATAGCAGCACTTATTGAATAAAAAAAAGCAGCACCTTTTTGCTTATAATTAAATTATTTTTCATACATATGTTCATTCACGACATGCTGCATCCTTACACTTTGGTACGGCTAATATACACCAGGGCTTATGTTTCCAGCGTTATGGTGTGATGAGTCGAACACTTTCACAAGTGCGGCACCCGAACTTATAGTACTATATGCATCGGCTCGAAATCATGTCTTGGGTCAATAGTTGGGTTTGCCCGGCTCCCGTGTTTTGGTACCTTACGTTCCGTTATATCGGCTAAGGTAGCACCGGGAGAACCACTGCGATTCCGCCCCAGTTCGGCTGGGTTAACGTCTCAGTGGAGAAAGCTAAAACTGACCGTCATGATGAGGCGAGAGACCGGTCGTTGTTCGAGAGGTTTTTTGCGAGTCCTTAGAGACTTATGCCGCTTAGATCGAGGAGCCGGATAATGTCCGGCCAAGGCGTGGATAGCGCCCCAAATTCGGCCTTCCGAAGACTAGGGGCTTCGCCGAAATTTAAAATTATAGAATTCTATGGCTAAGTGAGAGTGTTCAAGCATTATAAGTCCGGTTGCCTTGTTCGCTGTGTTGAGCGCCTCCTAGATGGACCCAAAATGGGAACAAGAGCGCTCAAGTTTATCCCGAACACCCCAAAGACTGTGGCATGGGGGCTGAAGCCGACGACTTGCCATCTCTCGATTTGATAAACAACCACCACGAAGGTAATATTTTAAATTAACAAGCGTTGCTTAGCGCATATGAACTAAGTTTTCAAATAAGACAGGATAACAAAATGCTAGTCTACTCAAGTATTACATCTTTGGAGCACTCACCCGCAATAGTGCGGGCGCCTTCAAAGACACTCTTATAATACATCTCGGCGATGCTCCTTGCCTTACGGTGGCGGGTCCACACGAGCCTGGGCATCCATCTTGCCCAGTGCACCTTTGCGCGGGCAAGGCCCGACGGGCACCCTCGATACAAGCGGAATGCTTGATAACTTCAACCCACGGGCACGCATCCACCAGCCGCAGACCAGTCAAGTAGCTCCTGTGCATGGCCTCCATAGGCCACACCGAACTATGAGGCCTTTCATGGCCTGCTCGACCGCTTTGTGGAGCCCGACCACCGCCTTCAACTGGTCGCTAAGGGGCACCGGATGTCCGCCTCGCATACATCGAGACCTGTAAGACCTTCTCCGCCGAGCCCTCCTCGGCCCGGTAGAATGTGGCAGCATCGGACACGCTGCGAGGAAGATCTGCGAACGCCTCGAGAGCTCGAATTCGGGTAAGCACCAGGTAATTAACACTCACATGCTTACTCTGCATGAAAAATGCCTTACCCGCTGCTATTTTCTTCACCGCCTCAATCTCCTGGAGGGCCTTGTAGGCTTCGGCCTTAGCGGCTTTGGCAGTTTCAAGAGCCGTTGCAAGCTCAGACTCTCGAGTCTTTGAGTCACGCTCCAAGTTCTCATGTTTTTTCACGAGATCCTGGAGCTCTTGCCGTACCTCCGCCACCCGCGCCTCCTGCTTCTCTCGCTCGGTGCGTTCCGCGGCCGCATTGCGCTCGGCCGCAGCCACCGCCTCCTTCAGGGTCGCCACCTCGTTAGTGGCCCCTACAATACCCACGTTATCCTTGTCATTTTTCTTGCAACCAAATCCTTTTCTCAGAAGGTACAATTTTCATAAGGTATTACTCACCTTCCTTTTCCTCGAGCTGCTTCTTGGCATGACCGAGCTCGTTCTCGCACCGCTCGAGGTTTTTCTTCAAATTATTGACCTTCGCAGTCAGTGCGGCGGAGGTGAGCAGCACAGCCTGCAATCCCATATTGACATATTTTTTATGACTCATGCGTTTATCTTTCTAAAGATCCTCAGTCCGCTTTTCTTTCCAACACCGAACCGAGCATCGTGGGCTACCGTCTATGCGTACCATTTTACATATATTGAAATTTCTTACCTCAAAGCCTATTAGAAGATCGGCATAAGCTTCGTCAGCCCGCTCTTGGCGGACTGAACTGTCCGGATCACCGCACTCATAACAGTGCGATGCTCCTCCTCGATGGAGGCGTCGTTGAGCGCCTCCAGTAAGCTATCCGGAGCCTCCGGTAGGACGAAGGACACCGCGTCTTACCCTTCTTGCAAAGGGATCGTTTGCCGGACTCCGGAACCACTGAAGGTTCCGACATTGAGTCCGGATAAGGGTTGGCCTTAGAGCCCCTGGGGGTTTTGCCCCCCACGCGCCCGGAGTCCGGGGGGTTGCCTTGTGGCGCCGCCTGCGCCACCTCCTCGGGACCAAGCCCCCATTGGGGCCCCGCCGCGGCGTTGTCCGCAGCATGAGGCGAGGAGGCGGTCGAAAGCGAAGTACTCTCCATTTCCGACGAGCCCAGGGACCCGCTCGATGAATCGGAGAACTCGCCTTTGGGCGGGCTTCACGATTGTTCGACATTAGAGAACACTCTGCAATAATAAAATGCCATGGGTATCCGGACACTTACGATCTCGCCAGGGGCTTGGCCCTTGTAGGCCAATCCCCTCGCTGCCGCCGACGTTGGTGGAGAAGTCCGGAGGAAGGGTTCTTCCTTCTGATTCCTCCGGCCTCCCGATTGGGGCGGCCTTCCTTTTCCTCTCCTCTCCCGGGGAGAAGCTTCTTCTTCTTCCTCCTCGTCTTAGGAGAAGATTACGCTTCGTAATCCGACAAGACTGGCGCCGGAGCTCCTTCGAGTTCCCGTGGCCTCCTTCTTGGCCTTCTTCTCCGGCACCACATGGGTGCCGGAGCCAGCAGCCCTCTAATCGCAAGGCCCGCCGGATCTTCCAAGAAAGGAGCCGGACAGTTAATCTGTCCAAACGCTCTTCAGCTGCACTGTCAAGAATAGGGAGTTTTTAGATCCCACGAGAGTCAATCTATGAAAAAGAGTCCCATAAAGGGTAAAATAACTTACCTCTCCGGCTTGACGCCATGAAATGTATCCGCGATCTTTGTTAGAGGATGCGGGGCTTGGCGCCCTTGAACAGCACCTTCCAGGCATCTTCGTACATGGTATCGAAGAGCCGGCTCAAGGTTCGGTGCTGTGCCGGATCGAACTCCCACAAATTGAAGTCCCGTTGTTGGCATGGGAGAATCACCTGGATTACATCGACAAGCCTGCGATTCTTGTCCACCAGGTTCCGGACGCGTGTTTGGACTCCGGATAGCTCGTTCGAATCCCCCCACTTCAGGCCCGTCTCTTTCCATGACGAGAGCCGTGTGGGGAATCCAGATCTGAATTCGGGGGCGCCACCCATTCAGGGTCACGTGGCTCGGTGATGTAGAACCACCCCGATTGCCACCCCTTTATTGTCTCCACAAAGGAGCCCTCGAGCCATAGGACTTTGGCCATCTTGCCGACCATGGCGCCTCCGCACTCTGCTTGGCTGCCCTTCACAACCTTCGGCTTGACACTGAAGGTCTTGAGCCACAAGCCGAAGTGGGGCTGGATGCAGAGGAAGGCCTCGCACACGACGATAAACGCCAAGACATTGAGGACGAAATTCGGGGCTAGGTCATGGAAATCCAGGCCGTAGTAGAACATGAGCCCCCGGACAAATGGGTGAAGTGGAAAACCTAGTCCGCGGCGGAAGTGGGGGAGAAATACCACCCTCTCATGGGGACTGGGGGTTGGAATGAGCTGCCCTGCTGTCGGGCAGCTCTGGCGATATCGCGGACAAGTATCCGCCTCCGCAATCTTGTGATGTGCCCCTCCGTGATGGAGGAGGCCATCCATCCGCCTCCGCCTCTGACATGGTTGGAGAAGGTTGAGGAGGAAAGTGCGGACTTGGGCGCTAGAGCTCGAGTGCACGGGAATGGATGAGCAAAGGAGGAAGAAGGCGTAGGTGAAAGGGTGGATCCTTATCCCCTTAATTGGGCGGGCAAAAACATGTGTCCCCACCGGCCTGGTAAAACTCGCTTATCTCCCAAGCGCCACAATCAATGGCGCGGTTGGGTTACCCACGTCCGTATTGATGGGAATCCCGGACTAAGGGGACCACGATCTCCGCCTCGACAAGACGCGTGTCAAGGAAACCGCCGCTAAACGCTACCGAGGTGGAACAGTAAAAACAATTTGAATAAAGGCTTGGTAGTGGTGCGACGTCACGCCACAAAATATGTCAGCAGATTGATCTTGTGTAATATTATTCTGTCTACGGTGGTATGTGGAATTTATTTTTGTAGAGCCGGACACTATCCTGGTGTTCACAATCTTCTATAAATTATTCGAAGGAAGAACCCGCCTTGCAATGCCGAAGACAATATGCGCGCCGGACCTATCGTCATTGAAGCCTGGTTCAGGGCTCTTGAGGAGTTCCGGACTAGGGGTGTCCGGATAGCCGAACTATCATCATCGGCCGGACTCCAAGACTATGAAGATACAAGATTGAAGACTTTGTCCCGTGTCCGGATGGGACTTTCCTTGGCGTGGAAGGCAAGCTTGGCGATACGGATATGTAGATCTCCTACCATTGTAACCGACTCTGTGTAACCCTAACCCTATCCGGTGTCTATATAAACCGGAGGGTTTTAGTCCGTAGGACAAACAACAATCATACCATAGGCTAGCTTCTAGGTTTTAGCCTCTTTGATCTCGTGGCAGATCTACTCTTGTAACACACATCATCAATATTAATCTAGCAGGACGTAGGGTTTTACCTCCATCAAGAGGGCCCGAACCTGGGTAAAACATCGTGTCCCTTGTCTCCTATTACCATCCTCCTAGACGCACAGTTCGGGACCCCCTACCCGAGATCCGCCGGTTTTGACACCGACAGCTGCCCTTCACAACCTTCGGCTTGACACTGAAGGTCTTGAGCCACAAGCCGAAGTGGGGCTGGATGCAGAGGAAGGCCTCGCACACGACGATAAACGCCGAGACATTGAGGATGAAATTCGGGGCCAGGTCATGGAAGTCCAGGCCGTAGTAGAACATGAGTCCCCGGACAAATGGGTGAAGTGGAAAACCTAGTCCGCGGAGGACGTGGGGGAGAAATACCACCCTATCATGGGGACTGGGGTTGGAATAAGCTGCCTGCTGCCGGGCAGCTCAGGCGCTGATATCGCCGGACAAGTATCCGGCCTCCCGTAGTCTTGTGATGTGCCCCTCCGTGACGGAGGAGGCCATCCATCTGCCTCCCGCTCCTGACATGGTTGGAGAAGGTTGAGGAGGAAAGTGCAGACTTGGGCGCTAGAGCTCGAGTGTACGGGAATGGATGAGCAAAGGAGGAAGAAGGCGTAGGTGAAAGGATGGATCCTTATCCCCTTATATGGGCGGACAAAAACATGTGTCCCCGCCGGCCTGGTAAAACTCGCTTATCTCCCAAGCGCCACAATCAATGGCGCGGTTGGGTTACCCACGTCCGTATTGATGGGAATCCCGGAATAAGGGGAACATGATCTCTGCCTCGACAAGACGTGCCAAAGGAAACCGCCGCTAAACGCTACCGAGGTGGAACAGTAAAAACAATTTGAATAAAGGCTTGGTAGTGGTGCGACGTCACGCCACAAAATATGTCAACAGATTGATCTTGTGTAATATTATTCTCTCTACGGTGGTATGTGGAATTTATTTTTGCAGAGCCGGACACTATCCTGGTGTTCACAATCTTCTATAAATTATTCGGAGGAAGAATCCGCCTTGCAATGCCGAAGACAATATGCGCGGCGGACCCATCGTCATTGAAGCCTGGTTCAGGGGCTACTGAGGGAGTTCCGGATTGAGGGGTGTCCGGATAGCCGAACTATCATCATCGGCCGGACTCCAAGACTATGAAGATACAAGATTGAAGACTTCGTCCCGTGTCCGGATGGGACTTTCCTTGGCGTGGAAGGCAAGCTTGGCGATACTGGATATGTAGATCTTCTACCATTGTAACCGACTCAGGTAACGCTAACCCTATCCGGTGTCTATATAAACCGGAGGGTTTTAGTCCGTAGGACGAACAACAATAATACCATAGGCTAGCTTCTAGGGTTTAGCCTCTTTGATCTCGTGGTAGATCCACTCTTGTAACACACATCATCAATATTAATCTAGCAGGATGTAGGGTTTTACCTCCATCAAGAGGGCCCGAACCTGGGTAAAATATCGTGTCCCTTGTCTCCTGATACCATCCGCCTAGACGCACAGTTCGGGACCCCCTACCCGAGATCCGCCGGTTTTGACACCGACAGTAGTGTTCTTCATTCTCCTGAATGTAGGTCCAGTCGACCCACCTCATATCACACACTATGGGATTCTTATCCAACAAGATAGTCTCATAGAAGTCCTGTTGTTCCTTGGTGTGGAACCTGTAATCCACAGCAGTTCTTCTCCTGGTGGCATATGGATCTGACTCTCTCCATAGCCTCAACCCTTGATCTCTCCTGATCTTCATGTTTTCAGCCACATGATGCGCATCATTGTGGTCTGGGATCTTGGGTTTGAGCTTCCTTAGGACCTGCCCTTCTTCATCTTCCTTAGCATCAACCTCAGGCATTGGAGCCTTGTTCTTCTCAGTTGATGGTATACTTCTGGTATTTCTCTTTGGTGCACTCTTGGGCTTGGGGGCAGCTTTGGGCTTTGAAGTTGCAGCCCCTGACTTTATGACATCACCCATTAGCTTTTGTGCCTTGGGTGTAGGCTCAACAACCTCTTCTTCTTCCTCTTCTTCCATCATGGAAGGCTTCCCAATCACTCTGGCCATGGTCTTCTTGACCCTTTCCTTCCTTTTCTTTCCTTCAAAGAAGAATGTGTTCTTTGGGTTGGGATTCCAAAGAAGCTTGAGTGGAGACTCGGCTTTGGACATAGGTTGTCTAACTGCTGGCCTTTTGATCTTCAATCCAGGCTTAATCATTGCCGAGCTGTACTCTCTCTTGAGCACTTTCTTCTTGGAACTGGCCTCATCCTCAGCTGCCACATAATCTTCATCCTTAGACTCTGAGGTCTTCTTCTTCCTTGTTCTTGTAGCAGCCTTGGGCAAGTCACTGGTGTTGGGGAACGTTGCAGAAAATTAAAATATTTCCTACGGTTTCACCAAGATCCATCTATGAGTTCATCTAAGCAACGAGTCATGGGAGAGAGATTGCATCTACATACCACTTGTAGATCGCGTGCGGAAGCGTTCAAGGGAACGGTGATGATGGAGTCATACTCGCCGTGATTCAAATCACCGATGACCATGTGCCGAACGGACAGCACCTCCGCGTTCAACACACGTACGGAATGGACGACGTCTCCTCCTTCTTGATCTAGCAAGGCGGAAGGAGAGGTTGAGGAAGAAGGCTCCAGCAGCAGCACGACGGCGTGATGATGGTGGAGAGGCAAGATCTCGGCAGGCTTCGCCAAGCACTCAACGGAGGAGGAGAGGTGTTGGGGAGGGGAGGGGCTGCGCCTTGGATCAGGTGTTCAGCCCTCCCCTCACCCCTCTCTTTATAGGGGAAGGGGGCCGGCCCCCTCTAGATGAGATCTAGAGGGGGCTGTGAGGGGGCTTGCCCCCAAGCAAAGGGCGCCCCACTAGGGGTTCCCCCAACCCTAGGCGCATGGGTCCAAGGGGTGCGCCCAGCCCTCCAGGGCTGGTTCCACCCCTTGCGGCCCATGAGGCCCTCCCGAGAGGTGGCCTCCCGGTGGACCCTCGAAACCTCTCCGGTGGCCCCGGTACAATACCGATATGCCCTCAAACTTTCCAAAGGTCCGTATGACAACTTCCCATATATAAATCTTCACCTCCGGACCATTCCGAACTCCTCGTTACGTCCGGGATCTCATCCGGACTCAACAACATTCGGTAATCACATACAAGTCTTCCTAATAACCCTAGCGTCACCGAAACTTAAGTGTGTAGACCCTACGGGTTCGGGAGATATGCAGACATGACCGAGACGACTCTCCGGTCAATAACCAACAACAGGATCTGGATACCCATGTTGGCTCCCACATACTCCTCGATGATCTCATCGGATGAACCACGATGTCGAGGATTCAAGCAACCCCGTATACTATTCCCTTTCTCAGACGATATGTTACTTGCCCGAGATTCGATCGTCGGTATCCCAATACGTCGTTCAATCTCGTTACCGGCAAGTCACTTTACTCGTACCGTAATGCATGATCCCGTGACCAGACACTTGGTCACATTGAGATCATTATGATGATGCACTACCGAGTGGGCGGTGATACCTCTCCGTAATACGGAGTGACAAATCCCAGTCTCGATCCGTGTCAACCCAATGCAGACACTTTCGGAGATACTGTAGTGCACCTTTATAGTCACCCGATTACGTTGTGATGTTTGGTACACCCAAAGCACTCCTACGGTATCCGGGAGTTACACGATCTCATGGTCTAAGGAAGAGATACTTGACATTGGAAAAGCTCTAGCAATACGAACTACACGATCTTGTGCTATGCTTAGTATTGGGTCGTGTCCATCACATCATTCTCCTAATGATGTGATCCCGTTATCAATGACATCCAATGTCCATAGTCAGGAAACCATGACTATCTATTGATTAACGAGCTAGTCAACTAGAGGCTCACCAGGGACATATTGTGGTCTATGTATTCACACGTGTATTACGATTTCCGGATAATACAATTATAGCATGAATAAAAGACAATTATCACGAACAAGGAAATATAATAATAATCCTTTTATTATTGCCTCTAGGGCATATTTCCAACAGTCTCCCACTTGCACTAGAGTCAATAATCTAGTTACATTGTGATGAATCGAACACCCATAGAGTTACGGTGTTGATCATGTTTTGCCCATGGAAGAGGTTTAGTCAAGGGATCTGCGACATTCAGATCCGTATGCACTTTGAAAATTTCTATGTCTCCATCTTGAACATTTTCACGGATGGAGTTGAAGCGACGCTTGATGTGCCTGGTCTTCTTGTGAAACCTGGGCTCCTTGGCAAGGGCAATAGCTCCAGTGTTGTCACAGAAGAGTTTGATCGGGCCCGACGCATTGGGTATGACTCCTAGGTCGGTGATGAACTCCTTCACCCAAATTGCTTCATGCACTGCCTCCGAGGCTGCCATGTACTCCGCTTCACACGTAGATCCCGCCACGACGCTCCTTGCAGCTGCACCAGCCATCGCCCCACCATTCAACATATACACGTATCCGGTTTGTGACTTAGAGTCATCCAGATCGTGTCGAAGCTAGCGTCGACGTAACCCTTCTGACGAGCTCTTCGTCACCTCCATAAACGAGAAACATGTCCTTTGTCCTTTTCAGTACTTCAGGATATTCTTGACTGTCCAAAGTGTTCCTTGCCGGGATTACTTTGGTACCTTCCTACCAAACTTACGGCAAGGTTTACATCAGGTCTGGTACACAGCATGTCATACATAATAGATCCTATGGCTGAGGCATAGGGGATGACGCTCATCTCTTCTTTATCTTTTGCCATGGTCGGGCATTGAGCCGAGCTCAATCTCACACCTTAAAATACAGGCAAGAACCCTTTCTTGGACTGATCCATTTTGAACTTCTTCAAAATCTTATCAAGGTATGTGCTTTGTGAAAGACCTATGAGGCGTCTCGATCTATCCCTATAGATCTTGATGCCTAATATATACGCAGCTTCTCCAAGGTCCTTCATTGAAAAACTTTTATTCAAGTAGGCCTTAATGTTGTCCAAGAGTTCTATATCATTTCCCATCAAAAGTATGTCATCTACATATAATATGAGTAATGCTACAGAGCTCCCACTCACTTTCTTGTGAACGCAGGCTTCTCCATAAGTCTGCATAAACCCAAACGCTTTGATCATCTCATCAAAGCGAATGTTCCAACTCCGAGATGCTTGCACCAGCCCATAAATGGATCGCTGGAGCTTGCATACCTTGTTAGCATTCTTAGGGTCGACAAAACCTTCCGGCTACATCATATACGGTTCTTCCTTAAGATAGCCGTTAAGGAATGCCGTTTTGACGTCCATTTGCCATATCTCATAATCATAGTATGCGGCAATTGCTAACATGATTCGGACGGACTTCAGCTTCGCTACGGGAGAGAAAGTCTCATCATAGTCAACCCCTTGAACTTGCCGATAACCTTAACGACAAGTCGAGCTTTATAGCTGGTAACATTACCATCCGCGTCTGTCTTCTTCTTAAAGATCCATTTGTTTTCTATCGCTCGCCGATCATCGGGCAAGTCTATCAAAGTCCATACTTTGTTTTCATACATGGATCCTATCTCGGATTGCATGGCTTCAAGCCATTTGTTGGAATCCGGGCCCGCCATCGCTTCTTCATAGTTCGAAGGTTCACCGTTGTCTAACAACATGATTTCCATGACAGGGTTGCCATACCACTACGGTGTGGAACGTGTCCTTGTGGACCCTCTGAAGTTCGGTAGCAACTTGATCCGAAGTACCTTGATCATTATCATTAATTTCCTCTCCAAGAGGTGTAGGCACCACAGAACATTTTCTGAGCTGCACTACTTTCCGGTTCAAGAGGTAGTACTTCATCGAGTTCTACTTTCCTCCCACTTACTCCTTTCGAGAGAAACTCTTTTTCCAGAAAGGATCCGTTCTTGGAAGCAAAGATCTTGCCTTCGGATCTAAGGTAGAAGGTATACCCAATGGTTTCCTTAGGGTATCCTATGAAGATGCATTTTTCCGACTTGGGTTCGAGCTTTTCAGGTTGAAGTTTCTTGACATAAGCATCGCATCCCCAAACTTTTAGAAACGACAGCTTAGGTTTCTTCCCAAACCATAATTCATACGGTGTCGTCTCAACGGATTTAGACGGTGCCCTATTTAAAGTGAATGTAGCTGTCTCTAGAGCGTATCCCCAAAATCATTGCGGCAAATCGGTAAGAGACATCATAGATCGCACCATATCCAATAGAGTGCGATTACGATGTTCGGACACACCGTTCTGTTTACCGAGGTGTTCCAGCGGCGTGAGTTGTGAAACGATTCCACATTTCCTTAAGTGTGTACCAAATTCGTGACTTAAATATTCTCCTCCACGATCTGATCGTAAGAATTTTATTTTTCGGTCACGTTGATTCTCCACCTGATTCTGAAATCCCTTGAACTTTTCAAAGGTCTCAGAATTGTGTTTCATCAAGTAGACATACCCATATCTACTTAAGTCGTCTGTGAGAGTGAGAACATAACGATATCCTCCGCGAGCCTCAACGCTCATTGGACCGCACACATCGGTATGTATGATTTCCAATAAGTTGGTTGCTCGCTCCATTGTTCCGGAGAACGGAGTCTTGGTCATTTTGCCCAAGAGGCATGGTTCGCATGTGTCAAATGATTCATAATAGAGAGACTCTAAAAGTCCATCAGAATGGAGCTTCTTCATGCGCTTGACACCAATGTGACCAAGGCGGCGATTACCACAAGTATGTGGGACTATCGTTATCAACTTTACATCTTTTGGTATTCACACTATGAATATGTGTAATATTACGCTCGAGATTCATTAAGAATAAACCATTCACCATCGGAGCATGACCATAAAACATATCTCTCATATAAATAGAACAACCATTATTCTCGGATTTAAATGAGTAGCCATCTCGCATTAGACGAGATCCTGATGCAATGTTCATGCTCAAACTCGGCACTAAATAACAATTATTGAGGTTTAAAACTAATCCCGTAGGTAAATGTAGAGGTAGCGTGCCGACGGCGATCACATCGACCTTGGAACCATTCCCGACGCGCGCATCGTCACCTCGTCTCGCTTCGATCTCCGTTTATTCCGCAGCTCTCATTGTGAGTTATAAATATGAGCAACAACACGGTATCAAATACCCGGGGAGTTACTACGAGTACTGGTAAGGTACACATCAATTACATGTATATCAAATATACCTTTAGTGTTGCCGGCCTTCTTGTCCGCTAAGTATTTGGCTAGTTCCGCTTCGATGGCCTTTCCTTTGCAATAAAAGCACTCATCTCGTGCTTGGGTCCATTCTTTGACTTCTTCCCGGCAACTTGCTTACCGGGCGCGACAACATCTTTGTCGTCCTTCTTGAAGTTCTTCTTACCCTTGCCCTTCTTGAACTTAGTGGTTTTATTAACCATCAACACTTGATGTTCTTTCTTGATTTCAACCTCTGCCGACTTCAGCATTGAGAATACTTCAGGAATGGTCTTCACCATCCCCTGCATATTGTAGTTCATCACAAAGCTCTTGTAGCTTGGTGGGAGCGATCGAGGATTCTGTCAATGACCGCCTCGTCCGGAGGTTAATGTCCATTTGGGACAAAGGTTGTGCAACCAGACATTTTGAGTATGTGCTCACCGACAGAACTGTTTTCCTCCATCTTACAACTATAGAACTTGTCGGAGACTTCATATCTCTCGACCGGGCATGAGCTTGGAAAACCATTTTAGCTCCTCGAACATCTCATATGATCTGTGTTGCTCAAAACGCTTTTGGAGCCCCGGTTCTAAGCTGTAAAGCATGCCGACCGAACGAGGAAGTAATCATCAGGACGAGACTGCCAAGCATTCATAATGTCTTGGTTCTCTGGGATGGGTGCTTCACCTAGCGGTGCTTCTAGGACATATTGTTTCTTGGCTGCTATGAGGATGATCCTCAGGTTCTGGACCCAGTCCGAATAGTTGCTGCCATCGTCTTTCAGCTTGGTTTTCTCTAGGAACGCGTTGAAGTTCATGGTGACATGAGCGTTGGCCATTTGATCTACAAGACATTTTGCAAAGATTTTAGACTAATGTTCATGATAATTAAATTCATCCAATCAAATTATTTAATGAACTCCCACTCAGATTTGACATCCCTCTAGTCATCTAAGTGTTACATGATCCGAGTCGACTAGGCCGTGTCCGATCATCACGTGAGACGGACTAGTCATCGTCGATGAACATCTCCATGTTGATCGTATCTACCATACTACTCATGTTCGACCTTTCGGTCTCTTGTGTTCCGAGACCATGTCTGTACATGCTAGGCTCGTCAAGTTAACCCTAAGTGTTTTGCATGTGTAAAACTGTCTTACACCCGTTGTATGTGAACGTAAGGATCTATCACACCCGATCATCACGTGGTGCTTCGAAACGACAAACTTTAGCAACGGTGCACAGTTAGGGGGAACACTTTCTTGAAATTATTATAAGGGATCATCTTATTTACTACCGTCGTTCTAAGTAAACAAGATGCATAAACATAATAAACATCACATGCAATTATATAAAGTAGTGACATGATATGGCCAATATCATATAGCTCCTTCGATCTCCATCTTCGGGCTCCATGATCATCTTCGTCACCGGCATGACACCATGATCTCCATCATCATGATCTCCATCATCGTGTCTTCATGAAGTTGTCACGCATAACGACTACTTCTACTTCTATGGCTAACGCGTTTAGCAATAAAGTAAAGTAATTTACATGGCGTTCTTCAATGACACGCAGGTCATACAAAAATAAAGACAACTCCTATGGCTCCTGCCGGTTGTCATACTCATCGACATGCAAGTCGTGATTCCTATTACAAGAACATGATCTCATACATCACAATATGTCATTCATCAATCATCACAAATAGGCCATATCACATCACATGACAATTGCTGCAAAAACAAGTTAGACGTCCTCTAATTGTTGTTGCATCTTTTACGTGGCTGAAATTGGGTTCTAGCAAGAACGTTTTCTTACCTACGAATAACCACAACGTGATTTTTCTCAACTTCTATTTACCCTTCATAAGGACCCTTTTCATCTAATCCGCTCCAACTAAAGTAGGAGAGACAAACACCCGCTAGCCACCTTATGCAACTAGTGCATGTCAGTCGGTGGAACCTGTCTCACGTAAGCGTACGTGTAAGGTCGGTCCGGCCGCTTCATCCCACAATACCGCTGAAGCAAGAAAAGACTAGTAGCGGCAAGCAAGTTGACAAGATCTACGCCCACAACAAAATTGTGTTCTACTCGTGCAATAGAGAACTACGCATAAACCTGGCTCATGATGCCACTGTTGGGGAACGTTGCAGAAAATTAAAAAATTTCCTACGGTTTCACCAAGATCCATCTATGAGTTCATCTAAGCAACGAGTCATGGGAGAAAGATTACATCTACATACCACTTGTAGATCGCGTACGGAAGCGTTCAAGGGAACGGTGATGATGGAGTCGTACTCGCCGTGATTCAAATCACCGATGACCAAGTGCCGAACGGACAGCACCTCCGCGTTCAACACACGTACGGAACGGACAATGTCTCCTCCTTCTTGATCCAGCAAGGGGGAAGGAGAGGTTGAGGAAGAAGGCTCAGCAGCAGCACGACGGCGTGATGATGGTGGAGAGGCAAGATACTCGGCAGGGGCTTCGCCAAGCACTCAACGGAGGAGGAGAGGTGTTGGGGAGGGGAGAGGCTGCGCCTTGGATCAGTTGTTCAGCCCTCCCCTCGCCCCTCTGTTTATAGGGGAAGGGGAAAGCGGGCCGCCCCCCTCTAGATGAGATCTAGAGGGGGCGGCCAGGAGGGGCTTGCCCCCAAGCAAAGGGGGCGCCCCACTAGGTTCCCCAACTGTAGGCGCATGGGCCCAAGGGGGGGGCGCCCAGCCCTCCAGGGGCTGGTTCCCTGCCCCTTGCGGCCCATGAGGCCCTCCGAGAGGGGTGGCCCCTCCAGGTGGACCGCCAGAACCTCTCCGGTGGCCCCGGTACAATACCGATATGCCCCCGAAACTTTCCGGTGTTCGTATGACAACTTCCCATATATAAATCTTCACCTCCGGACCATTCCGGAACTCCTCGTGACGTCCGGGATCTCATCCGGGACTCCGAACAACATTCGGTAATCACATACAAGTCTTCCTAATAACCCTAGCGTCACCGAAACTTAAGTGTGTAGACCCTACGGGTTCGGGAGATATGCAGACATGACCGAGACGACTCTTCGGTCAATAACCAACAGCGGGATCTGGATACCCATGTTGGCTCCCACATACTCCTCGATGATCTCATCGGATGAACCACGATGTCAAGGATTCAAGCAACCCCATATACTATTCCCTTTGTCAGACGGTATGTTACTTGCCCGAGATTCGATCGTCGGTATCCCAATACCTCATTCAATCTCGTTACCGGCAAGTCACTTTACTCGTACCGTAATGCATGATCCCGTGACCAGACACTTGGTCACATTGTGCTCATTATGATGATGCACTACCGAAAGGGGCCCAGTGATACCTCTCCGTAATACGGAGTGACAAATCCAGCCTCGATCCGTGTCAACCCAACAGACACTTTCGGAGATACCGTAGTGCACCTTTATAGTCACCCGATTACGTTGTGACGTTTGGTACACCCAAAGCACTCCCTACGGTATCCGGGAGTTACACGATCTCATGGTCTAAGGAAGAGATACTTGACATTGGAAAAGCTCTAGCAAAACGAACTACATGATCTTGTGCTATGCTTAGTATTGGGTCTTGTCCATCACATCATTCTCCTAATGATGTGATCCTGTTATCAATGACATCCAATGTCCATAGTCAGGAAACCATGACTATCTATTGATTAACGAGCTAGTGAACTAGAGGCTCACCAGGGACATATTGTGGTCTATGTATTCACACGTGTATTACGATTTCCGGATAATACAATTATAGCATGAATAAAAGACAATTATCACGAACAAGGAAATATAATAATAATCCTTTTATTATTGCCTCTAGGGCATATTTCCAACAACTGGGAGTGCTTCTGCTCCCCTCATCTGAGCTGCTTGAGGGACTAGTGCCCTCACTCATTTGAATTTGCTCCTCTGAGCTGTTCTGGCTGTCACTTTGGTCTGACATGCTGCACTGACTGACTGCTGACCCTGTGAATAGTTATATATGAGGTAGAGTGGATGAGCATCACAAAATGCAGAGATTTTGCAAAAGAATGATTAAAAAACTTAGTTTTAGTTTCCACGAAGCATTTCGGATCTATCGATTTTCAAACTCGGTGATACCGAAGCAGTTTTGGAACCTAAACTAGTGAACTCGGTCGACCGAGTCACAGTTGATGACACCGAGAGACTGCCAGGGTTTCACAAAGTTCTAAAATCGGTCACACCGATTTGTAATTCTCGGTCAGACCGAGAGTTACTAGTGCAATGGCGTTAGCCAAATCGGTGGGACCGAGTTTTTCAACTCGGTGGGTCCGAGATGGTTTCGGCGGAAACCTAACCCTAAATTTTCGAATCATACCTATTCTAAGGATTGTTTTGACTGGAAAGAAGTGTTTCAATCGTGGCAAGATGCATTACGAATACAATGTGCTGAGAATCAGACGGGGATAGCGCAGAGATCAAGTTCATACCCTAGTTCGGCGGTGAACTTGCTACGGCGGCAACGGCGGAGGAGAATTCCGTTGACGGCGGCGGAGTCTAGCGACTGGAGGCGACTGGCGACGAAGTCGACGATCCGTAGACCAAGTAAGCAGAGCGAGCTATGCGCGGGTGAGAAGTTTCAGAGAAAATTTTCCAAAATTTGCCCGTGTGATATATATAGCCCGACACTGTCGGTGTGACCGAGTTGAACAACTCGGTGGCACCGAGATGCGAATCGCTAATGATTCTGACAACTCAGTGTGACCGAAAAGTTAAAATCGGTTGCACCGAGATTGAAAACCTAGATCGACTTAGTAATCTCGGTATGACCAAAATGGAGGAATCGATCAGACCGAAAATCACAAAGAAGTTTTGGAAGTTTAAGTCTATGACGAATCGGGGACTCCGAGTGCTCCTCACAGCAGTGGTTCGAATCTAACTTGATCAAATTTTGTGATGTAGCATGAATAGAGTTTGAGACGAGAAAAACATAGATAGCTAGAGAAGGTTCTTAGGCATTCTTGTCCATCCACTTGGCAAAAGAAAAAGAAACCAATCAATCAAACAACAAGTGGATGTCCTCGAATGAGTAAAATATGCATCCAACATGCTCACACAATAAAATGACAAATGAAATATGTGACAAAGCATGCACAACCAATTCTAGCATCTATCAAACAATTGGCGATGACTAGGTCATCTATATATGAGTATATTGACTTAGGAGTCAAATGAGAACATTTGATCATAGGTCATACTCATCGCTTAAGCTCAAGTGGGGTTACCACTTTTACATAAAGCATTTATGTGTTCACATCATTAGAGTTGCTTTGACTCAATTCTTAGAGTTAAGGTCCCCTAGATGTGAGATCCCCTTAGAGGGATAAACTAACCTTGGGTTGTCGTTGATGACTTCATGTAGGTGTTGAAGATGTGGATGCTCAGTGTTGATATAGATCTTTTGGAGCAATCCTTTGGAGTGAGTTGCACTTTCAATACCTACACGGGTTAGTCCCACAAGGAACAAACAAGAATATCCATAGACATAGAGTAATGCACACACACACACACAAAATGATGTCCATGAAAGCATTAGGTTACCTTGTCCCTTGCCTTACCAACATGAGGGTTTGTGACTCCTTGAACTAGTGCAAGATATGGAAGTTGATTGCACTTGTCCTTGCCATAATGATATGAGTAAAATATGTTGGCGGAGTCACCCTCAAGAACTCTCTAGTTCTTGTTCTTCGGGATCCACATCATCTTGATGGGAATCCTTGGTGTAGTAGTTGTGCTTGATGAAGTAGAACTTGACGTAGTCTTGGGAACCCACTTGACCAAGGCCTTAGGTGCTTCTTCAAATGCACCAATCTCCTCTTGAAGCTTGTCCTTGCCTTTGTTCTTGTGGTCTTGTGGTGGAAGATCATCTTGTGCTTGTGTTCCCTCGAAGGAAGTAGGATCATACTTCTCTTGTTGAGGAACAAACTTCGTCTTGGGGTATTGATCTTCTTCCCACTCAACTCCATTGCCATTGAACTTTCTCTCAAAACCAACACCTTGATTCTTCCGGTGCCTTCCTTGCTTGCGTACAATTTCCTCAAATTGCTTACTCCTGGCAAGGCTCTTGTATACACCTTTCTCTATAATTCCCATCAATAAGCTGTTTTCTTGCTCAAGTGTAACTTGGCTAAGAGAATCATTAGTGGAATCAAGAGAACTACTAGAAGAAACAATGTTGGGTTTAGCATTGTTATTGTTACTACTAGAAGAAGAATCCTTTTTGTTCTTGTTACTAGACTTGACTTGAGGCATGTAAGTAGATAAGAGTAAACGCTTGGCAATATAAGAAGAACTTTTCTTACAAAGATCATCATTGATCTCTTTTAGGAACTCATGCTCTTGCTCAAGATTGAGCTTTTCAAAGCGTAACTTCTCATGAGCCCTTAAAAGTTCTCGATGATCTTCGAAGATAGTTTCATGAGCTAACTTAAGAGTGTTTAGTTCTTTAGTTAGACGCTCAATTTTCTCCTTATCATTGTCATTCGTTTCATCTTGACTAGCATGATTAATTGACGTTTCATCATAGTATTCATCACTAGAGTTGTCAACAAGTAAATCATCATCACCTAGCAAGTCATCTTCATCACTATTAAAATCAACATACTCGGGTGTGTTACCTTAGGACCTTTGGCCATGAAGCATCTTCCAATTCCTTCATTTGGTGATTCAAATATGTCGTAGGAGTTGGTTGACACAAGTGCTAAACCAGCAACACCTTCATCTTGAGTGTATTCGGAGTCGGAGTGATAGCTTCTCTCGAAGTGATTGTCGGAGTCGGAGCCGGATACCCATTCACCAACATGAGCTTGATGTCTTTGTTTTGTGTAGCTCTTTGATGATATGTCCTTACTTTCCGAATCCTTGCTTCTCCGTGAGGGTCTTCGTTCATAACGATCATCTCTACTCCTTCTCTCTCTTGGTGGTGATTCTTCTCTTCTACTTCTTCTCTTGGGAGAATCTTCTCTTCTTTTGTAGGGTCCGTACACTCTTGGAATAGTGTCCGGGTATCCCACAATTGTAGCAATTGCGCTCTCGACTAGAAGATCTTTTGTCATTGTAGGACCTTGACTTGGAGCATCTTTCTTTGCTTCTACTCTTGTAGAATTTGTTGAAGTTCTTCACCATTAAGCTCAATTCTTCATTGAAGGTTTGTTTCTCACTTGATGATGTGGGGGCTTCACATGAGGCTTTGTAAGCACCACTTGACTTCTTGTGAAGTTCCTCCTTATCCTTGAGTGACATCTCATGAGCAACAATTATTCCAATGACTTCCGTTGGCTTGAGATCTTTGTAATTTGGCATCATTTGGATCAATGTGCACATGGTATCATATTTTCCATCCAATGCTCTTAGGATCTTCTTGATGATGAATCATCGGTCATCTCTTCACTTCCTAAGCCGGCAATCTCATTTGTGATAAGAGCAAGCCTAGAGTACATTTCGTGACACCTTCACCATCCTTCATTTTGAACTTATCAAGCTGACTTTGGAGCACATCCAACTTGGATTCCTTGACGGAGTCCGTACCTTCATGCATATCAATCAAAGTATCCCAAATTTCCTTTGCATTCTCAAGACGGCTGATTTTGTTGAATTCTTCGGGGCACAATCCGTTGAAGAGGTGTCACGCCCAAGATGCGACCCTATCCTAAAGGAAACTCGAAGGTCCCACCAAGGATAGAAGCGCATCTTGAAGACGCTTTTGCAAGGTGGATATCATTACACCAACATTACATAATAGTGGGGATACATCCAAGACATACAATGTCACATGAATACAACAATACATCATATACAAGATCAACATCCGACTACGGATGAAACATAAATAGAAACTCAAACGACATCCACCCTGCTAGCCCAGGCTGCCGACCTGGAACCTATCCCCTGATCGAAGAAGAAGAAGAAGAACTCCAAAACAAGCAAACATCGCTCTCGTGTCATGATCATCGCATAACCTGTACCTGCAACTGTTGGTGTAGTAATCTGTGAGCCACGAGGACTCAACAATCCCATTACCATGGGTATCAAGACTAGCAAAGCGTAATGGGTAAGGAAGGGGTAAAGTGGTGAGGTTGCAGCAGCGACTAAGCATGTATGGTGGCTAACTTACGCAAATAAGAGCGAGGAGAGAAGCAAAGCAAGCGGTCATCAACTAGTAATGATCAAGAAGTGATCCTTAACTCCTACTTATGTCAGACATAACCCAAAAACCGTGTTCTCCTCTCGATCAACCCGAAAAGAGACACTCACGCATTACGCACGGTTGGTGTATTTTAGAAGAGTTTACTTTAAGTTTACTACAACGGACATTAACAAATTCCCATACGCCACATAACGCGGGCACGGCTCTCGAAAGTTTATACCTGCAGGGGTGACCCAACTTAGCCCATGATAAGCTCTCGCGATCAACGAAGGATATTCCTTCTCCCGGGAAGACCCGATCAGTCTCGGAATCCCGGTTTACAAGACATTTCGACAATGGTAAAACAAGACCAGCAAGACCGTCCGATGTGCCCACAATCCCGATAGGAGTTGCACATATCTCGTTCTCAGGGCAACACCGGATGATACAGGCTACGAGTAAAACCAGGCCTCGAGTTTCCCCGTGGTGGCCCAAGACGGCTCGGTTCGGCCAACACTTAGAGAAGCATTGGCCGGGGGCTAAAATAAAGATGACCCTCGGGTTGGCCGACCCAAGGGAAAGGGTATAGGTGGTGGTGAGGCAAATGGTAAAACCAAGGTTGGGCGTTGCTGGAGGAGTTTTATTCAAAGCGAACTGTCAAGGGGGTCCCATAAATCACCCAACCGCGTTAGGGACGCAAAATCCGGGAACATAATACCGATATGACAGAAACTAGGGCGACAAGAGTGGAACAAAACACCAGGCATAAGGCCGAGCCTTCCACCCTTTACCAAGTATATAGATGCATTAATAAATATAAGAGATATTGTGATATCCCAACATAATCCTGTCCACCATGGAGCAATCTTCAACTTCACCGCAACTAACAACGCTATAAGAGGGGCTGAGAAAGCGATAACATAGCCAAACAACGGTTTGCTAGGTAGGGTGACAAAGGTTAGGGGCTATCATGCAATTTGGGAGGCTTGAGCAGCAAGTGATAGGTAACACAGCATAGCGAAAGAACAAAGCAACTAGCATAGAAATGATAGTAATGAGATCCAAGGTGACGGTCATCTTGCCTGAAATCCCGCTAGGAAGAAGAACGAGTCCATGTAGAAGACAACCGGACGTAGTCGAACGGATCCTCACAATCGCAACGTTGCCGGGACTAACGAGAAGAAGCAACACCGGAAAGAAAACAAACAACATGGTAAACGCACAAGCATAATCATGGCATGATGCACAAACAAGTATGATGCATGTCCGGTTTAAATATGCATGGCATGGTAAAGTGCACAAACAAAACTACAAGTTAAGTGGAGCTCAATATGCAACGAGTTGCCTATTGACGAAACAGCACATCAATTATTTAGTTCTCTCTCGGTTATGTACCCAACAATATTAAATGTTATTAAACATGGCAAGAGGTGAAGCATAGGAAAACTACCTATCTAGGCAAGTTTAAATGAGGCCGGAACAACAAACAACAATTCTGGAAAATCCTCATGTGCAATTTATGAATTTGCTACTGTTCTGCCCTATACACAATTTTAGAGTTGTTAAACAGTAAGACAAAGTGCACAAAGTTAATCTAAGCATTTTTTCACCCCATTTACATATAAAGTTTATTTAAAACCGAGCTACGGTTATTTAGTTACAAAATAAATCATTTTAACATGGCATTTAGCAAATTAAATGCAAACAGCATTTAAACATTTTAAACAGGGATGAAAGTCACATATTATGAAACTAGGTAAAATTATAAGCATTTTGCATATATAAGTTGTTTTAATCTGATGCATGGTCTGTGAGATATTAAATGCATGAACATGAGGGTGCTATCTGTAAATATGCAGTTCTTTGGATAATATACAAAATCGCAGACGGTAAAAAAAGACATAACAGGGCCGAAACTGCAACAGGTCAAAGGGCTAGTGGGGCCACTGATTGCTCACCATGGGCCAAGCCCAGTCGGTGGAGAGGGGAAGCAGGAGGCTGGCGCGCTGGGCCTTGGAGCTGGAGGTCAACGCGCGGCTGGACCGAGCGACGCAGACGCTCGTTCTGCTTGCACTGAACAGGGGAGGCGCTGGTCGTGAAGCAGGGGACTTGGCGGGCAACGCAGGTGGTCTCCTATGGGGCGGCGCGGCGCCCTGGAGGCGGGGACGAGGCCGAAGACATGGGGCCGCGTCGGATCTGTCGGAGACGGCCACGAAAAGAGCAGGGCGGCGGCAGGAGCTGCAAGGCCATGGCGGGGGAGAACTTCAGGCAATAAACTGAGAGATTAGAGAGAGAGAGGGCCGAAGGGAGAGTTGGATGAGGTGAGGCGACCTGGCCGGCGCGCTGCAAGAGCACGTCGGTGCGGGAACGGCTTGCGAGTCCGAGCAAGGGAACTTGGTGCGGGGACGACGGAATGGAGCAGAGCTTGGGGGCGGCTTGGAGCTCCCAGCGACGATGTTGAGCGAGACAAGGCGGGCGCGGCGTGGATGAAGACCGACTCCATAGCCAAGGGGTCACGAGGGAGGCACGGCTCCCGTGGGCTGGAGACGAGGTACGGAAGGGCGGCTTCCATGGCCTCCTCATGTTCCTGTAGAAAGAGAGAAACGAGAGAGATTTGAGATGAGAGGGAGCAACGAGATGAACAGGGAGAAAGGAGGGGTGGAGCGGGGACGCGGGGTCCTGCTGGTGCGGCGGCTTGCTGCGGTGGTGGATCGGGCAGGCGACGAGTGGTTGGTCCGGTTGGCAAATCGAGGGAGGATCGGGAGGGATCCCGAGAGAACAGTGGCGGCGGCGGACACGGAAGGATGGAACAGGATCCCTAGATCCTAGGGTTGTGCACTATTTATATTGCAATATGATTAGGGTAGGAGCTATCACGTCCCTACGATCGAAAATGGACGGTCAGGGAAAATAGGCTAGGGAGTCCAATAAATAAAACGAAGATGTTTTATAGATATTTGGGGATGATCCGGACCCAATGGTGATGACTGAGCGGGTCGGGTTCAGGAAGTTTCGGACGCGGGCGAGGGGTCGATGCACTGGCAAGAGAGGTTAGGTGGTCACGGTCAATAGGGAAGCAAAAACCCGATTGGACTCGGAACGGTCAACGAAAGCAAGGGGGGACACGGCAACTACGAACGGGCGCAAGCTTTATGAAAACATGCAGATGCAATGCGCATGATGCTATGATATGAAATGCAAGACATGAACAAAATGCAAAACAAAAGACAAAACCCAACCATGGAGGAAATAACATATCGCATCTCCGGAAAAAGCAAGAGTTGGAGTTACGAATATGGAAAGTTGTATCCGGGGTGTTACAACACTCCACCACTACGAGAGGATCTCGTCCCGAGATCTAGGATGGCACCGGAGAGAAACGAAACAGGAAGAGAAGAGGTAAAACTAAGTTGCTTCTTCGACAAACGAGTGAAACCATGAACCTTGAGAGGTTGAGCAAAATGGATGAAAGAAAACAACGAAGATGAACAAATCTGAAAACACTCCGTTAGAAAAGAGGAACAAGTGATACGACGAGAACCAAGAGGTTTAGTGATAAGATAGATATTGAAACCACTCCGGTTAAAGTTAGATAGAGAATGGATAAGATTGATATAATTTGGGCAGCACTCCGTGTAAGTGCATCTAGTGCCCCTTAGTGATTTTGGTGTATTGAAGACTTATAGGTTAAGAAACTAATGTGTTTGTGAGTGTACACAGGTCTATAAGTCTATGAGGAGTTTGATATTTACAGAGAAAGTCGACCCCTAAAAATGAAGTTCTTCGACTGAAGACTTTGATATTCTGAAGACTTTCTGAAGACTTTGAAAGTGAAGAAATTGGTGTGACCTTGAAGACTTGGTATTCATTTGAGGAACATGAAGCGTGAAGACTTTTGTTTCCGTAGTTTCATTTTTCTCTTTCTTGAGTCATAGGAAACACCGTACTGTTAAAGGGGGTCGAGGAAATACTAAGGAAAAATTTCCATGTGATGCTCAACTCAAAATCCTACACCTACCAATCGCTTCGAGTGAAGCCTTTGGAAATCTCATACAGTTCAGTCAATTTCTTCAAAGGATGTGAGACGAAGTTCTTCCGGTCGCTGAGGAATTTGTTCTGACCGAGGAGTTAGGAATTCGCCAAAGGTGAATTGCCTACAGTGAGGAACATGATAGCCCCGAGGAATTTGAGATTCAAATTTCCGACCGTTCTTGTCAAGCTTGGCCACCTGTCCCAAAATATCTTATCCACCTAACGGTCATATCATTGAAGGGCATTTATGTCTTATCATGTCGGGCTGCTCCCTAGGCTATAAATAGCCGCCCCTACAACCACTAGCTGGTTGGCTGCTCCGAGAGAAACTTGACACTTGTCATTTGAGAGCAACCCATCCTCCGAGGACTTCAAGCGAAAATCATCGAGTGAGGAAAAACCCAAAAACCAAACCCCTACAAACCCAAAGTGATTGAGCATCACTGAAGAGATTAATCCTGCGTGGATCCGACGCTTGTTACGACTGTGCTTCTTCCAAACGGTTAGGTGTCATGGTCTAGAGCATCCAAGAGGAATTGTGGATCGCCAAGTGACCAAGTCTGTGAAGGTTTGGAAGTCGCCTGAAGACTTACCACGAGTGATTGGACGAGGTCTGTGTGACCTTAGTTCAAGGAGAATACGGTGAGGACTTGGTGTCTGAGCTGCATGCTCGGCCGACCGGGTGTCCGGACTGTGTGTCCTCGAGTTTAAATACTCACCGCTCCAACAGTGACGCATAACCGAGACAAAGATTGGAACTGGTCTACCAAATCATTGTCTTCACCAACCTACCTGGTTCTATTTCCTCAACCCTTTCATTTCCTCATTACTGTGTTGAGTGTTTGTTCATATCTGTGTTTGAAGACTTTGATCAAGACTTTCTCAATTTCCTCAGTTCAATTTCTTGATCTGCTTTTGTCTTCATCTTGTGCTATCCTGTGTTTACGCTTTCTGTACTCTTTGTGTGTCTTCATTTCATCATGATGACCATGCCCGCATTCTGTTATGCATATTTCTGAGTACTTATTCCGCTGCAAGTAGTTCTTCGCTAAGGAATTTCCTCACCGGCAAATTCCTCATTGAAGAATTCATAAAAATCGCCTATTCATCCCCCCCCTCTAGTCGATATAACACACTTTCAATTGGTATCAGAGCAAGGTACTCCCTTGTTCTGTGTGGATTTGGTTTAACCACCTGGAGTTTTAGTTATGTCGACCGCAGGTATGATCAAGGTCTCAGCAAGGTGTCCTACCTTTGATGGGACGGACTACCCTCTTGGAAGAACAAGATGCGAATGCATCTTGAGGCAATTGACAACGATCTACGGTATGTTGTGGAAAATGGTGTTCCCTCACCACACCTTCTCCGAATGCTTGCCGATGTGAAGAGATTCAAGCAACTCGATTCTCAAGCGAAGAATATCATATGTGGCCATCTAAGCAAAGGAAAATATGGAAGAGTGAGTGCTTTGGAAACTGCCAAGCTCATCTGGGACAGGCTGTCCAAAGTAAATGAAGGAGTCTCAACTCAACGTGACTCTCGAGTTGATGTTCTTCGCAATCTCTTCAACCGCTTCAAAAGACTCGACAATGAAAATGTTCAACAAACCTTCGATCTCCTCACTGACATCTCAAATGAGCTTCAAGCGCTTGGTGCCACTGACATCACCGACCATGAGGTGGTGAAGAAATTGTTGAGATCGCTTGATTCCTCATTTGATACTCCGCACCGATGATACAAGAGCGTCTTGACTACAAGTCACTTGATCCAAATTGATATCCTCGAGAGGCTAAATACTCATGAGTTCCACTTCTTTGAAAAGAGAGATCTCTATGGTTCTAGTTATGGAAAAACACGCACCTCAAGGCCAAGGCTGTATGCGAATCTGAGTGTGTAGACTCGGTAGTAGCCTTGGAGATCTTGAAGAATTAGGCCAGGAGCTAGCACCGCTCGTGAAGAAATTCCAAGTTCTCAAGACGTGGTCGCTTTGGAAAATCCTCAAGAAGCGGTGATTCCTCATCCAAAGGACTATAAGAGAAGACTTTGCCACAAATGCAAGAAACCTGGTCACTACATCCAAGATTGTCCTCGGTGGAAAAGGAAGTAAAGAAGAAGAAACACAAGGATTACAGTTACGATGACGCTAAGAAGAAGAAGAAATCGTCAAATCTTCATCATCAAAATCCTCAAAGCCCTCTTCTCACAAGAAAAGCAGCTCCGAGAAAGGCTCGGGCATTCATTGGCAAGGAAATGGACTCAAGCTGAATCGAGGAACATGAGGAAGAGGAGGCTTCAAAAGAATCTGAGTGCGGTGTGGCGAGTCTAGCTCTCGCCATCGCTTTCACGACAAGTCCATCTTCAACTCAAGAAAATGACCTCACCAACAAAGTCGATGAAGATAGTGATGACTACGCTCCCACCTATTGATTCATGGCAAAGGGTGCCAAGGTACTCAAATATACCTCCTCACGAATCTAGTGAAAATGAATCGATGAAGATCTAAAGCCCGATTACTCAAAACTTGCTAAGATTGTGTAAAACAACAAAGGGCTTTTGAAAAGGTTCAAAACATGCTAGATAAAAGTGATGATATGTTAGGTGAAGAAATGGATCGCACTAAAGCCCTCGATCGAAAATCTTGAGAGACTTCGGTCTAGGTTTGACATCCTTCAAGGTCATCATAACACTCTCTTGTCTCGATCATGAGAAACTTTCTTATGAATTTCTTCAAAGAAAGCAAGATCTTGAGAAGCTAAGAGTGAGTTATGAAGATCTTCAGAAGGAGCGCGATTCATTACTTGCTCAACAAATCAGCGCTTCTCAGGAAGAATTTGTTCCTCCATGCTTAAAGTGCATTGAACGTGAATCTTCTAATTCTTCACCTGAATGTTCAAATGCTTCAACTGTTACAAATTCTTCACCTGCCTCTGCTATCACTAATTCCTCATCTGAGGACATTGCTAGTATCACTGACGATGCAAATTTGAAGGAATTGTACATGACAGGCATGTACAAAAGCCTCAAAGGGCATCGACTCTTTGTGATGTGCTTAAAAGCAGATCCTCAACAGGAACCCTAGGAAAGAGGGTATTGCCTTTGAGAGGAAACTCAATGCTGATGGAACATATTGGAAGCCCGAGCGGTATCCCAAAACCTCATGGGTTGTCGCAAAGGGACCTCCATTGAACCATCTAACTTATCCGGCTTTACATGCGAATCTCCTCATTCTTCTGATGAGTCATTTGACTCCAACTATAAACTGTTCAAAAATCAGAATGGTGAAGTATTTGCTAGATATGTTGGCACTAACTGCAGGAACGGTTCCTGTTGTGGTTTTGTCACGGCAGATGTCCTCATGAAAGGACTTAGTCGTGGAGCCATCGCTACGGGTTAACTTGAAAGGGGTTAAAGCGGATGCGAAGACACAAGAGTTATACTAGTTCGGCCCCTTCGATGAAGGTAAAAGCCTATGTCTAGTTTGTGATGGGATTGATGTGGTCTCGATGACTACGGAGCAAATAAGCTTCACCTAGGCCTCGAGTTGTTGTTGTCATCCCCTTATATACACGGGTGACGCCCGTCGGTTCAGAGAGTCCCAATCTCCGGTTCATACTCGTATCCGGGTTGGTCTCTCTCTATTCCTAACTTACAGTACAAGTTTACATACCAGGCCGGTTTACGGCCATGTTCCAAACCTACTACGGGCCTTGGGCCCTTACTTTCATGCTTGGGCTTTTACACCGTTGAACCATCGGTGAAGTTAACCCGCCCGGATAGGCGGTTTACGCCGATAGTAATATCCCCAACATTAGGCCTGATTGATTTGAACAGGTTCATGTCAATCCTTGATAAAAATCTTCAACTTCAATATCTTCTTGTAATTGTTGAACCGCCGTGATATCCCCTTCTCTCGTTGTCAGAACCGCCGTGGACGTCATTTTCGGAGCACCGTAGAACGGTCCATCATGACATCACCTCTGCATAAAAAGGATCAAAAAGATTCCCTTCTCATTAATGATTATCCCGAAAATCGAGGCGACAGGTGCGCCCACTCGGCCGCTTCGGACGCCTTGATTCTCGCGCGTGCCTTTCACTCCTTCCCTTATAAATAAAGCCCGAGGGCCCCCTTTTCTCTTCCTCTTCTGCATCTTCTTCTTCCTTGCGACGACCTCAGCTCTGAAGCTCCGCCGCCGTCCGCGACCTTCGAGAACCGCACCAACCAAGGCCGCTGCATCAACCTGAGTTAGATCAGAGATCATCGCCCCCTCCGCCACAATCTGCAGCTGTAGACTTCTTCTGTTCTTTGCCTTTAGATCTGCATTAAGTTTTTGCAAGCTCATCCGCAGTCCTCCATTTTTCCTCTTCTTCCTACCTTCTGCCATGGTAGTTTTAATCCAAAAACAGTATAGATCTCTTGCGGTAGTCATTCCGCATCTGTTTTTAATAATACTAGCAGCCCTTCCTTTTCTTACGGTAGAGTATACATCCTTCTCTGCTTTTTCTTGAACGCCTTTTAAAGAACGCAGTAAAAACTGTCTTATAGATGCGCGGTAGATCCAAATAGATTTGACCATTGTGTGAAACCTGTTTCGCCAACACTTAGCAGAAAACTTGAATCTGGGCCTTTCTGCCTATGGGCGGTTTCATCCTTGATAGCCAATCTGCCATATGTCATTAGCCCTCTCTTAAACCGCCAACTGTACCTTGCATTGTAATTTCACCGGTTTAACACTGAATTTTTCACTTACAAACCGTAGACAGTGAACCGGCACCTGTTTGATTTTCTTTCAGCTCCCCCCTTCCGGAATGGCGAAACAATTTTCTTCTTGCAATTGGGTTCCATCCCGGATCACGGAAACACAGCTCAACGGCTACGTCACCACTGGCGCTTTAGCCTCAAAAAATGTTCTCCACTGGCGTGTTCCGGAATCGGAATGTCCGCCGGAACCTCAAGAAGGAGAGGTGATTGTTGTCAGGACCCCGATTCCAAGTCACATCGATCTAGCCGGTAACACCTCATATCACTTTGCGACCTCACGCACGGTATTCCCACGGGTGTCGCCTTACCATGGCCCGGGACCGTTTGCGTCTTTTGGCTCACGTATATGATAGTGTCGCTAGCATCCATATGACAAAGAACCCGGACCGACATGGCTAGTCGTGAACCCAAAGCGGCGCTAACCTATGGGGACAGGCATACATGAATCACCTCGAGCATGTCGGTCATCAACGTATAAATTCGGGCTGTAGCACTGGGCTAACAGGACTCCGGTATCCCGGGCTGTAGCAGGCTAGGCAGGACTCCGAATACCACCGCGTGACATTTCCCCGAAGGGACATATAGGAACGAAGTGAAACACATGCCGCCAGTCAAGTGTCCAAGCGGTAGTGCTGGGCTAGCAGGACTCGGTGAACCGGCTGTAGCGGACTACTATCGCTCGAAGCACGAGACTACATTTCCCCATATGAGAGGCTGCCAAGGATAAACAACTAGTTTGTCGGATCCCACACATACCAAGCATTTCAAACATACACACAATATGCTCAATATGTGTAGATACAACATGGCATCACAACATAACTCTACGACTCAATTATTTATTCAATAGGCTCCGAGGAGCGAGATATTACAAACATGAGTCTCATGACCCAACACTCAGAGCATACAAGTCAAAGCACAAGCGGAAGCTAACCATGTCTGAGTACAGACAACTATAAATGAAGAAGGCTGAGAAGCCTGACTATCTACCAGATCCTGCCGAGGCACAAGATCGTAGCTGAGGTATCAAACTAACCGTCGAAGTCCAAGCGGAACTACTAGCGAGACTGAAGTCTCTCTGCAAAACGTAAAATAAGCAAACGTGAGTACAAACGTACTCACAAGACTTACATCGTAACTAGCTACATATGCATCATTATCAAAAGGGGTGGTGGAGTTTGACCGACAAGCCAGCTTTGACTCGGTGGCTATCTGAACTACATCGCAATTAACTCTTTTGAGGTGGCACACGAGTCCACATATTCACCATATCAATACACCACTATGGATCCGCTCCGCCTCCCTACGAGAACGCCATCCATAGCACTCACGCTTATCTTGCGCATTTTAAAGTATCCACTTTCACTTGTCTATGAACTGATATAGGCAACCCGAAGTCCTTCTCCGTGGACATGGCTATTCGAATAGATCATATTAAACCCTGCAGGGTGTACTTCTTCACACACGCTCACCACTTACCGCCGTTTACACGACATGTACTCGGCAACCTTCAAGCGGAAGCCCAACGTGGGTGTCACCCACGACCTACCTAAGCACACAAGTCCCAAGTCCAGGTTTATCGCCTATTCGGGTTCCATCCGCAGGAGTCCGCCGAGGTTTCCCATACAGCCCCGAACGATGTGTACAGGTGGTTCCCGAGAGACACCAAAGCAGGCGAATCGGTACATCAGACACGGTGCCTACCGCAACACAACCCACCCCTACGGTCAGCGTTGCATGCGGCCCCCAGCATACTACAAACACCAGAAACTACTTGCAACTCCTGGACTGAGGACAAGGGAGGTTAAGAAGCCGAGAGGGTCAATTAAGGATCCCAATGCATGGTAGTATCTGTTTCATGGATCACAAACACGTAACTTCAGTTCTCGAGGACGGCTGCAATGAGACAACCCACCATGTACTCCTACATGGCCTCTCACCGCTACCTTTACCAAATCGGGTTCACACACTTAGCTCACACACAGAGGACATGTTCACACAACCATTCCAATTCATTCCCGATGAATCAGACCTGACTCAACTCTAAGCATTAGCATGCATGACAAACAAGCAAAATGAGTAGGCACAACAGTGCTTAGACTACTCCTACTCATGCTAGTGGGTTTCATCTAATTTCTGTGGAATGACAGGTCATGCAGAGGATAAAGGGGTTCAGCTACCGCAGCAAGTAACACATGAGTCGTTGTTGTCCTAATGCAGTAAAATAGAGCAGGAGCGAGAGAGTGGGATTGTATCAGAATGAACAAGGGGATTTTGCTTGCCTGGCACTTCTGAATATAATATAGTTCTTCATCGGTGTCATCGAATTCATCGCTTCAGACGCCGTCTCATCGAGAGGGGCGATTCAAGGCAAACAAACAAGAGAGAACACAATCAATGCAATGCACATTCACATGAATGACATGTCATGTTAAGGTACTGAATTCACCTAATGCAACAGTAATCCAAGTTAGTTGAAGTGGAATTCAAACAAGGTTGAACTCCAACTCCAAATGCTATTTCATAAATTACCCTAATCATGATTCATCCTATTCAGTGAGGTTAACTTGCTCAAACATGCATGAAAGTGCCATAAACAGATTCTTCATATTTTTCTGATCATTTTTCATATATAAATTATTTCCATTGGAGTTACGGTTGAATTTCTATGAATTTTAGAAGTTTAGGAAATTTTATGAAATTTCCTGAATTAAATAAATCCAGAAAATCAATTACTGCGTCAGCTTGACCTCACGGTGACGTCAGCAAGTCAACGGCGCTGTCCAGGTCAAATCTGACCTGTGGGTCCCGATTGTCAGTGTCTAACTAATCTAACCTAGCTTAGTTAGTACTAACCTAACTTAACTAACGGACGGGGCCCGCATGTCGAAGGTGTCAGGGGCGATTAAGTGGGTCATTAGCACCTAATGACGATGCCCGTCGGCACCACCGGCGTGTGATCGCGGCGACCAAATCATGGCGGGTGTGCACCGGAGTGGCTCGGGTTTCGCCTCTGATTGCACCATTTTGCTCGGGGTTTGCGGCTACTGGAAATGGGAGACTTCGCGCATCTAGTGGTGGTGGCGGCAGCAGCTGCGGTGGTCGGAATCAACGGCGGCGAGCTCCAAGGCGGCGGCCGGAGTTCGGGTTTGGTCGGGTTAGGCGATGCAGGGCGCTAGGGGAGGCGTTGGTGCGCTCTACGTGCTCCTGGTGAGGTGTGGAGCACGGTGGTGTGCCCGGCTTCGAGCCACTGTGGCTCTAGCCACGCCCGGGCGACGAGGCACGGCGGGGAGTTTTGGGTGAGGCGGGGCGGCCACGGAGGTCAAACAAGCACGAGAGCTAGGGGAGAGGAGAGGAGTTCACCGTGGAGAGGGAGAGGTGGTCACGAGCCTGGGGCGTCCGAGTTCGACGAATCGGGCGGCACGGCGACCGTGGTCCGAGAAGGGGAAAGCGGTGGGCGGGCGCCTCGGGGCGCTCCGGTGTCTGGAGGCTCGGTGAGGAGGGGAGAGAGACTAGGCGGAGCCTGGGGCATGTCGGAGAGGAGAGGGTGGCGGTGGCAGCGGGCGGTGCACGCCGGGCGGTGGCTGCGTCAAAGTAGAGAGAATGAGACAGAGGCGGGAACGAGGGAGAGGGAGAGAGCGCGGGGGTCCAGGGGGTTGGGGCGGCGCCGAGGAGAAGGCGCGAGGCGTCTCGGTGAGGCAGGCGAGCAGGGAGGAGGCGTGGCGAGCTCGGCGTCAGGTGTCCTCCTCCTCGCCCTCTTGGCGGAGGTAGGCGACGACTGGCGAGGTGGTTGGTGGGCTGGGCCAACTGGGCCCGTGAGGGGGAAGCTGGGCGGTTGGTGGCGCCCGGTAAGTTATTCTCTCTCTCTCTTATTTCTGTTTTTCTATTTTACGTAATTATGTTTGGCTTTAATAAAAATGCCAGGGCATTTCCAAAAATCATGAAACTGGTCAATGTCACTGTTTGGAATATTTCCAACAACAAACATTTCAGTTCATGATTATTTGGACATTTAAACTATTTATTAGCATTAAATGCCCAAATGCAAATATTATTTGATTTAATTCAAAAATCCAAATGTCATGGAAAAATGTGCAACATCTCTGTTCTTGTTTCCAGCATTTTTCCAAAAATGGTGAACATTTTGAAGGCCATTTGGTTCATTGAAAATATTTCTTAGTTGAACCTATTTGAATTGTTTTTGGTGCTAGGGCTTGGTCATCCCCATTTCAAATTTCATGAAAACTTAGCATGATGCATGGATGCAATGCCACTAGTTACAAGCAAGCTCTAGGGCTGTGACAACTCAGCCCCACTAAACAAGAATCTCACCCCGAGATTCAAGACGTGAGGTAAGAGGAAAAAGGGAGTCGCAAACTATCACAATCTTCATGATCCATTTGCCCTTCTCGAAGATGTTGATTTACTCCATCATCTTGGTCTTGACGTCTTTGCTATCGAAATCTTCACTCGACTCGACAACAGAAAGAAGGGGGAAACCCTACATGATTCGATCTTCACGAAGAACAAGTAAACGTGATCGACTCACGGACTGAGATGGTGACACATCTCGAGTTGAGACACAAAACACATCGAAAGGGATGGAAGAACAAACGACGGGGTTTGATTGGTGGCAACAATTCCACGCTTAAAAAGATGGTGGATGGTGTCAAGGTGGCGAGGAAATATTTACCATGATCCCGTAACGGGCACCTCGAGAACTGTGACGCAAGGAACTATTCCCTTAAGTGGCAAAAAGAATTACTTTTGAGTTAGAAATAATTGAGACTCTTCATACCAGCCTAAGGCAATTCACAACGATCGTTTGGCGGAGTGCAAAGGAATGGTACACCGGACTAGAATGGATGATGTGGACTACCTTGTTGAAGACAACGCAATGGATGATTTTTGCTTATCATCGGAGGTGGAGGGGACCCATGGTAAGTCCACTTTTGAGGATGATCCTAGACAAGAATTACTAAGAAGGCAGCCCATAGTGAAATGGCACAAGGACGGTGTAAGCTGGGAATGAAATACAACTGTTGGAATGTTCCAACCATCATATCTGCCTGAGATTCAGATCCGATTGGTGATAGGATACTTCAGACTCAGCATGTCCGAAAAGGAAAAGTTGCAACACAAATCGACGAGATGATGTTGCGAGATTCTCAGGAGATGGACTATGGTAGTGAGCTCCAAAACATGAGCGGGTTCTGCTACAAACAGGTGAACACATTGTCCTGCATAAGCGTGGCCACGTAGTAGTCTTATATTAAATACTACCAAGTTCGTGGGGGGAACCATCATCGAGGATATCGAAGTCTTTACGCAAGTCCATGGATTAGATCCCAAGCATAGACTTCTTTTCCTTGAACAAGTCAATCGGTGGCTTGGTGTGCTAGGGATACATACGGAATGAAGATGATCGATCTATCAAACCATAGAATACTTTGCACATGCATGGTGACTTGGGATGGTACCATAGGAAACAAAACAAACCTTTCCCGAATTCATGGCGGCAACTTACACCTAAAGCACATGAATTCGAGGAAGTCACTCATTCCAACCAAGCATAAGCTTCATGAGCGGAACTCGAATAAATGCTTAAAAAAATTTACAACACTAGGTTGATGTTCAATATGACTCATGGGGGAGACAAAATGCTACTGATGGGCTCAACAGCAACTCATCGGAATTCCCATATCACTGGACTTCCACCATCATGTGAACACCGTGATAGCATTGGTCAGACCAAAAGATATAATGGTGTATGCTCGAGGGATCAACCACGAGTAAGACAACATCACGAATATCGTTGGTTACGATTTGACTTGACAATGGCCCATACTCAAGTCAAAGAATTTATAAGACAATAGGTGCAACAACTGATCACGAGGACCAATCGATGAAGATATCATCTTGCTTCAACACACACTACACGAGAATATCCCTTTGGAATGAACTAAGTTAGGCAAGCTTTTATCTTCCAACTCTCCAAGTTGTTGTCTAGCTTAACCAACTAGCTCGGGGATATCCAACATGATTCTTGGGTAATTGATGGTTCATAGGAAACCAACTTGATCACGAGCTCAACTTAACTGTCAGGGGACTACCTGGTAATACGTCCGAGAAGATATTTGGAAATTCACGAACCACCGGTATGTCACTAAGCTCGAGAACAACCTTGCTTTTGAGGGGAAGACGATATGATCAAATGAGTGAGGACTTGATATAATCCTAACTCATCAATCAAAGTGTGCACCAGAAATAAGGACTAGATAGTACGATCAATCTTAGGATGATGATTTAATAACCAACACGCTAAGAATGAGGATATTGTCCATTAGCTGCCAAGCAACGAGTTGCTCGGAGTATTGATTTCACACATCACAATTCACTTGTCGGCATTCGGTTTCAACAACTCGGAACCGAGGAATGGATAATGATGGCGAAGTATCACTGCATCGAGAATTCATAAGAGAAGGTGCAATTCTCATGACATTCTTGACATAAAGATGGTAACACTCAGGTGGAACAACATCAAAAGCTGAATTGGCATTTTGATCTGCGGGATACAACTACTTTGACCCAATCTCGGAAATGGATGAGGCCTTTGAGTTTGTTTCTCCTAGTCATTCCGGAATAGAATGGCTTGACGGACCACAAGGATAATAGGCATCGATAAACACGATCGCACACATACTATTGACTATCAATTGATAGACGAGAGTCAGAATACAACTAAAGAGGGACAACTCAAGGAACATATAATTTTCTCGAGTTGTGGATGCATAGATTAGTATGTCGAGCAAAGCTCAACATTTCTTCCGGATAATCCATGCAGAGAAGGTAGAACTGGCAGAGTCACAATATGGAATGGAGTACTCCTCAAGAGCACCCTGGTTGTGATCTTTTGGTTCAAAAGAACTTCTGCCATAAGCGGTTCGTAGTATTTGGAGGAAGGAAATACCACAGACTTCGAGGGCTATCGCAAAGGTTACTAATATCCTAAGGAACTAGCAAATACTAACCACATGAAGTAGGGTGAATCTCGGGTTCAGAAACCCAGGAGTAGAATACCTACTACTAAATGGCATCACAGGATGCTTTCGAAAATGATGGCCAGAATCATCACACTAGAATACAAAAAGCATTACTAAATTGCTAGGTGACTTACTAAACACCTAGGGTCACAATAATAGTTCCAACATCTATGACGAGGCAACGAAGTACCTCAACTTACCGATTAGTGTGCTTATTCTGACCAAAAGGACATCGGGAACGGAAGGAAAGGATTTGCAAATGCATCAGACTATTTAGAGACACAGGATGACTCGGACAGCATAACGGGCGGTAAATGCTCACAATGATTTGAGACATCCTGCAAAAATGGTGGCATAACCACTCAACATCACAATACCAAGATTCCGAGATCAACAATTATCATACAGAAATAGTAGGAACTGAACTGAGGCTTAAATCCAACAATCTTTATAAGTCAATGGATTAGTAACACGTCCTCCTGATAGATAGATGAGAAGCCTAGTTCTTAACCCCGTAGAAGAGAAGAGGATGACTCAGATCAGAAGGCCATGAGATATAAGGAGTAAAAAGAGCCTTACGTTCCCTTCCACAATCAATTCCCTTACATAACTAAAGCATTTCTAGACACAACTTCGACCGGTTTGGCTTGGTAATCCCACAGCAACAGGCTCGATACCAACGCTGTCAGACCCCGATTCCAAGTCACATCGATCTAGCCGGTAACACCTCATATCACTTTGCGACCTCACGACGGTATTCCCACGGGTGTCGCCTTACCACGGCCCGGGACCGTTTGCGTCTTTTGGCTCACGTATATGATAGTGTCGCTAGCATCCATATGACAAAGAACCCGGGCCGACATGGCTAGTCGTGAACCCAAAGCGGCGCTTAACCTATGGGGACAGGCATACATGAATCACCTCGAGCATGTCGGTCATCAACGTATAAATTCGGGCTGTAGCACTGGCTAACAGGACTCCGGTATCCCGGCTGTAGAAAGGCTAGGCAGGACTCCGAATACCACCGCGTGACATTTCCCGAAGGGACGGACATAGGAGCAGTGAAACACATGCCGCCAGTCAAGTGTCCAAGCGGTAGTCTTTGGGCTAGCAGGACTCCGGTGAACCGGGCTGTAGCGGACTACTATCGCTCGTAAGCACGAGACTACATTTCCCCATATGAGAGGCTGCCAAGGATAAACAACTAGTTTGTCGGATCCCACACATACCAAGCATTTCAAACATACACACAATATGCTCAATATGTGTAGATACAACATGGCATCACAACATAACTCTACGACTCAATTATTTATTCAATAGGCTCCGAGGAGCGAGATATTACAAACATGAGTCTCATGACCCAACACTCAGAGCATACAAGTCAAAGCACAAGCGGAAGCTAACCATGTATGAGTACAGACAACTATAAATGAAGAAGGCTGAGAAGCCTGACTATCTACCAGATCCTGCCGAGGCACAAGATCGTAGCTGAGGTATCAAACTAACCGTCGAAGTCCAAGCGGAACTACTAGCGAGACTGAAGTCTCTCGCAAAACGTAAAATAATCAAACGTGATTACTTACGTAGTCAGCAAGACTTACATCAGTACTTGCTACATATGCATCATTATCTAAAGGGGGTGGTGGAGTTTGACTGCAGCAAGCCAGCTTTGACTTCGGTGGCTATCCTGAACTACGCGCAATTAACTCTTTTGAGGTGGCGCACACGAGTCCACATATTCACCATATCAATACACCACTATGGATCCGCTCCGTCTCCTCACGAGAACGCCATCCATAGCACTCACGCTTATCTTGCATTTTAAAGTATCCACTTTCACTTGTCTATGAACTGATATAGGCAACCCAGAAGTCCTTCTCCGTGGACACGGCTATTCGAATAGATCATATTAAACCTGCAGGGTGTACTTCTTCACACATGCTCTCACCACTTACCGCCGTTTACACGACATGTACTCGGCAACCTTCAAGCGGAAGCCCAACGTGGGTGTCGGCCACGACCTACCTAAGCACACAAGTCCCAAGTCCAGGTTTATCGCCTATTCGGGTTCCATCCGCAGGGAGTCCGGCCGAGGTTTCCCATACAGCCCCGAACGATGTGTACAGGGTTCCCGAGACACCAAGCAGGCGAATCGGTACACCGGGCCATGGTGCCTACCGCAACACAACCCACCCCTACGGTCAGCGTTAAATGCGGCTCCCCCAAAGATACTACAAACACCGAAACTACTTGCAACTCCCGGACCGAGGACAAGGGTGGTTAAGAAGCCGAGAGGGTCAATTAAGGATCCCAATGCGTGGTAGTATCTGCTTCATGGATCACAAACACGTAACTCAGTTCTCGAGGACGGCTGCAATGAGACAACCCACCATGTACTCCTACATGGCCTCTCACCGCTACCTTTTACCAAATCGTGTTCACACACTTAGCTCACACACAGAGGGACATGTTCACACAACCATTCCAATTCATTCCCGATGAATCAGACCTGACTCAACTCTAAGCAAAGAGTGCATGACAAACAAGCAAAATGAGTAGGCACATCAGGGCTCAAACAACTCCTACTCATGCTAGTGGGTTTCATCTAATTACTGTGGAATGACAGGTCATGCAGAGGATAAAGGGGTTCAGCTACCACAGCAAGTAACATATGAGTCGTTGTTGTCCTAATGCAGTAAAATAGAGCAGGAGCGAGAGAGTGGGATTGTATCAGAATGAACAAGGGGGTATTGCTTGCCTGGCACTTCTGAAGATAATATAGTTCTTCATCGGTGTCATCGAACTCATCGCTTCAGACGTCGTCTCATCGAGAGGGGACAAGCCACGCAAACAAACAAGAGAGAACACAATCAATGCAATGCACATTCACATGAATGACATGTCATGTTAAGGTACTGAATTCACCTAATGCAACAGTAATCCAAGTTAGTTGAAGTGGAATTCAAACAAGGTTGAACTCCAACTCCAAATGCTATTTCATAAATTACCCTAATCATGATTCATCCTATTCAGTGAGGTCAACTTGCTCAAACATGCATGAAAGTGCCATAAACAGATTCTTCATATTTTTCTGATCATTTTTCATATATAAATTATTTCCATTGGAGTTACGGTTGAATTTCTATGAATTTTAGAAGTTTAGGACATTTTCTGAAATTTCCTGAATTAAATTAAATCCAGAAAATCAATTACTGCGTCAGCTTGACCTCACGGTGACGTCAGCAAGTCAACGGCGCTGTCCAGGTCAAATCTGACCTGTGGGTCCCGATTGTCAGTGTCTAACTAATCTAACCTAGCTTAGTTAGTACTAACCTAACTTAACTAACCGGACGGGGCCCGCATGTCAGTGTGTCAGGGGGCGATTAAGTGGGTCATTAGCACCTAATGACGATGCCACGTCATCACCACCGGCGTGTGATCGCCGACGACCAAATCCGCGGCGGGTGTGCACCGGAGTGGCTCGGGTTTCGCCTACGGTGCACCATTTTGCTCGGGGTTTGCGGCTATGGCGAGCTGGGAGACTCGCGCATCTAGTGGTGGTGGCGGCAAGAATGCGGTGGTCGGAATCAACGGCGGCGAGCTCCAAGGCGGCGGCCGGAGTTCGGGTTTGGTCGGGTTAAGCGATGCAGGGCGCTAGGGGATGCGTTAGTGCGCTCACGTGCTCTGGTGAGGTGTGGAGCACGGTGGTGTGCCGGCCGAGCCACTGTGGCTCTAGCCACGCAGCGACGAGGCACGGCAAGGGGAGTTTTTGGGTGAGGCGGGACGGCGGCTACGGAGGTCAAACAAGCACGAGAGCTAGGGGAGAGGGAGAGGAGTTCACCGTGGAGAGGGAGAGGTGGTCACGAGCCTGGGGCGTCCGGAGTTCGACGACCAGGCGACGGCGACCATGGGTCCGAGAAGGGGAAAAGCGGTGGGGCGGCGCCTCGGGCGCCTCGGTGTGGGAGGCTCGGTGAGGAGGGGAGAGACTAGGCGGAGCTCGGGGGCATGTCGGAGAGGAGAGGGGGTGGCGGTGGCCGCGGCGGTGCACGTCGGCGGCGGCGGGCGCGTTCGGGTGCGAGAGAGAATGAGACAGAGGAGGGAACGAGGGAGAGGGAGAGAGCGAGGGGGTCCAGGGGGTCGGGGCGGCGCCGAGGAGAAGGCGCGAGGCGTCTCGGTGAGGCAGGCGAGCAGGGAGGAGGCGTGGCGAGCTCGGCGCGTCTGGTGTCCCTCCTCTCGCCTCTTGGGCAGAGGTAGGCGACAGCCCAGCGAGGTGGTTGGTGGGCTGGGCCAACTGGGCCAGCGAGGGGAAGCTGGGCAGTTGGTGGCGCCGGTAAGTTATTCTCTCTCTCTCTTATTTCTGTTTTTCTATTTTACGTAATTATGTTTGGCTTTAATAAAAATGCCAGGGCATTTCCAAAAATCATGAAACCGGTCAATGTCACTGTTTGGAATATTTCCAACAACAAACATTTCAGTTCATGATTATTTGAACATTTAAACTATTTATTAGCATTAAATGCCCAAATGCAAATATTATTTGATTTAATTCAAAAATCCAAATGTCATGGAAAAATGTGCAACATCTCTGGTTACTGTTTCCAGCATTTTTTTCCAAAAAATGGTGAACATTTTTGAAGGCCATTTGGTTCATTGAAAAATATTTCTTAGTTGAACCTATTTGAATTGTTTTTGGTGCTAGGGCTTGGTCATCCCCATTTCAAATTTCATGAAAACTTAGCATGATGCATGGATGCAATGCCACTAGTTACAAGCAAGCTCTAGGGCTGTGACAATTGTTTTTATGCAACACCTAGACTGGGGATTCAGCCCGCCCAGATCAAAAAATTTCCGGGATGTCCTCGCAAGCTTCCAACTCCATCCACAAGATATTGGTCCAAACTCTGTGTCCAATATATGCAACTTTCAAGTCTTCTGCGAAGTCTATCTTCAAGAAGAACCAACCGTGGAGTTATTCCAAGATTTCTTTCATTTGAACCGCCGTACAGAGTTCTCGGACGGTCCTAACACAGAACTTGGTGGCGTTTCGATCCAAAAAAGGAAAGAAGTGGACTTTCCTCACGCCAAACATCATAGCCATCCGAAAGATTGGAATTAAACCTGGTTCTATTGCCGGAACACTGCTCCTAACGGAGAAAATCACTTGCCGGGTTATCGCCCTCACCGGCTTAGCAACAACCACACATTGCCTTCGCGCTTGACTGCCGCAGAACGGAAGAACTTTGCACCCCCAAATTATCAAGCTCCGGGCTCTGATGGCCAACGGCTTAACCGGTATTGACCTTGTCCGCTGTTGGGTTTCTTGGGGCATCTTGCCATTAAGCCGCCGGCCCGGATTGATGCACGAATACACTGGTGACGTCAAAGATCCTCAACGACATCACGAGCTATCAATAACTGAGCTTGAAGTTGCCGAGACAGTGAAGAAAATGCTTGACGAACCGATCTCCGCGTGCAGCCAAACCGGGTTGGCCCCGTTCTGCGTCTCCAACAAACCGCCCGCGGTAAGGTTCCTCTCATTGCTCTACTGGTTTTGATTCCATATTGATTGTATTAATCTCTTATTAATTCATAGGCTAACAGCTCCTTTTGGAAACGAACGAAACCGGCCCGGGTTCCTCGTGTAAAGACCAAGACCACCAAGAAAGCTGGCAAGAGGAAAACCGCCGAGTCTTACGAATCACGGAGGATGAAGAATCGAGATCTTGAGGTAGAGCTTGACTTACTTTTGTTCTTTTTTTCATTCATTTTACTGACAGTTACAATTCCTAGGATGACGCTGAGGCCAGCCATGCAGAACCTGTTGAGGTAATCCTTCTTTCTTCCGATTCTGATCTTGTATCGGTTAAAAGAATTCGCCGCACAGTCCGGAAAGTGAAACAATCTCACTCTTGTGCTCATTTGAAATCAAAACTTTCTTTGAAGACACAGCAAACTGAAGAACGCCGTACGACCCGGCATAGCGGTCAACAAATTACGTCGTCCGGTTTAGCCGACACACCAACCCGGAAACGTCGTCGAGAGGTGACTTGTTCTCCGAAAAGCGTTATCCTTTGAAAGGTTTCTTCCGATGCCCTCTCAATCCGTCTGACCCGAATTATCAGGCATCTTCCAACTCGTCTGGCGGTTCATCAACCACTCAACTGCCTCCTCTCAAAGTTGCTGCTGGGTAAGTATATTACTCCTTAATTTGTTCCTTGTATTTGTCGGTTTATCATATTCTAACCCTTGATGTTGTAGCACCAAGGCTCGTCTTAGTAAAAAGGCCAATACCCTCGACCCTACTGTGGATGTTGATCCGGAGAATACTCCAGAGCATCATGGTGAAAATCCCGAAGTTGCTAAAGACAACTCTGCTGGGGTTAATCAAGATGCCAATGCTAATCCGCCAGAGGTTGAACCGGATGTCCAAGTTGAGACGTCACATCCTCCTGCTCCACCGAGTCCTGCAGCAGAACAACGGGACTCAACTGTTGATCCGCCAAGCCCGGGTATGAAAGCGCCAAGCCCAGGTGAGAATGCCAATCCGGCCAGCCCGACCAAAGATGAAGATGTCGTAGTTACGGGCACCGCATATACCGCACCTAGCAATCCGGTTGCTCTATCAAAGCACAGCGCCAAGGAAGAATTTACTGCCATGAGCAAAGGGAAGGAAAAAACTGATCCGCTGCCTTATGACAATTTCTCTGCCCAAGATCTTCACTCTGGCTTCCTGAACCGGCTCTACACAAGCCGTGATTTCGAAGCCGGTCTGGTAAATCTTATGAAGGAGCGTTATGAGGTAAACAGTTATGCCTCTCTTGTACCATCATTGCGTAGTAGCCCCCAAGGGCGTGTTTGTAATCTTCTTTCAAGCCGGTACTTGATATAGAACTCAATACTTTCAGATTCCACTGTTGTAGCCCCCAAGGGCCGGTTCAACTTAGTATAGTTAAACCGGGACTTAACATAAAACTCAATGCTTCATAATTCACCGATGTAGCCCCCAAGGGCCGGTTCAACTTAGTATAGTTAAACCGGGTCTGTAATGTATATCGCCAAGAATGAACATGTCCGAGCAAATAGCCATTAGCCCCCAAGTGCCAAGTTGAATACCTGTATTGAGCTTGGGACTTTGTGATTTTATTGGCAGATGAAGATCAAATATGCATTAGCCCCCAAGTGCCAAGTGTATGACTGGTTATGCGTTTGAGACTTGTAATGAAAATACTAACATGATCCCTTTTTGTCGCAGAGTGAGATACGCCAACAAACCTCACAAATCAATGATCTTCAAGAAAATCTGAAATCTCAACAAGCAGAAACCTCCAAGGCCAAGGATGAGCTGAAAACCGCCTTGACTACTATGGAGCAGCTCAAGGAGTGGTTTAAGTCCGAGCGGGCCAACTGGGATACTGAAAAGGCGGCCTTGCTAAAACGGGCGGAGGATGCTGAAGCAGCCATTAAACCGGTGACGGAAGAGCTCACTGGATTAAAGCACCAAATCAATGCCATGACCTCTGCAATATTTGGTAAGCAATGTTTTACCAAGGTTGTGATGAATATTCCGTTTTGAAATTTCCTCCGGTTTAACCCGAACTTTCTTAAACCGGTATAGGTAAGCGCATTGCTCATCCGGCTCGACATGCGGAAGAAACTCAAGGTCACAGATATGCTAATTGAACAGCTGTATACCGCACCCAAATGAGTTATTTGCGCCACTTCTTATGATAACACAGCTCCGACATTGATCAAGGACACCGGACCGGCTATCTATGATACCGCACGTATAGAAGAATTGAAACGGTCCGCTGCCGGTTGGCACCTTATTGGCACTAACTCGCGCGCCAAAGCATGGATAGCTGACCTTGATCCGGCTGACATAGCCAAAGGCTTCCCCAGTGCTCAAGAAAATGGCGAAGCATTTGATAATGATGCTCTCAAACGGGTAACAAGGGAGATGCGTCTTCTGGTGAGTCAACTGGCAAAAGAGGCCAACCTGATGGTTCACCGCTCCTTCAATGACGAGAACAACACACGGGTTGAAGCTGTTATTCCGGAAGTGCAGAACCTTGTTCCACCAACCCGTAAGCACACTTATGCCCCTGATGTTGATCCGGCTGAGCTTATAAGTGAAGAGGCTGTCTTCGTGCTTTAAAGCGGATTGATCGACCACCAATGACTTCCGCCATTGGATGGTGAGGAGGAAGAAGTTGAACCGACGCCAGACGACCCATCTTCTTCACGTCAACCCGGCAATGAAGCTTAATCCGTCAAGCCGGTTGATGCATCAGAAGCTGCCTGTTATGACGCAATTCCAAATTTTGGGCCTTTGAATGCCTTGTAATAGGATATCCATCACTTTTGTTTTTAATATGCCTTCGTGCAATGGTGCTGACTCCTTTGATTGAATGATCGAAACCTTCAATTTAGATTGCCTCCAGTGACAAAATCTTAAACTGCTACAACGGTCTGTGCCGCCAGCCGGTTTGTGACATTCATATATATATGAAATGAAATGTTGAGGTATATAATCAAAATTTTGTGATACAAAATACCTGCCATCGCTGGGCATGAAGTTGGCTTAGCCAATCTTGAAGCGGAGGTTGTATAAACCATTACCGTCAAAGGAGAAAACAGCTCCTGTGTTTATAATGCCGGTTTACCATGTAAACCGTGCCGGGTCATGACAAGCCCCCTGTTACTCCATGATGGGATGTTAACAGAAAAAATCAAACCGGAAGAATTATCCCCGGATTAAAAATGGACCGAATTCCGTCAATTGACAGCTTGAACCGGTTTAAAAAAAATGTTATCGGTTTAAGAAACGCAACAAAGTCAAATAATAGTTATGAAAAAAATATGGAAGCAAAGGTAATGATAAAACCGTTTTGCAAAAAGAGGCTTTACTGAGCCGATCAGATGGTGTTACCATGGTCGGACACGACCAAGCTCCCAATAAGGTATAGTCATGGTTCAAGTCAGCCAGGTCCCCAACTGAAACTGTGGTATTATGCCGATCAAGTGGCGTGGCAATGGTTCGGGTTCGACCAAGCCCTCAAGTGACTCTATGGCCTTAGGCCGATCAAGAGGCGTGGATCGGTTCAGACTTGACCATGTCCCCAAGTGATCTGGTGGCTCTCGCCAATCAACAGGTGTTGCATTGGTTCGGACACGACCAAGCCCCCAAGTGATATCATAAAGCTTTTGAAAAGCAAACTCGTGGGGTAAACCGGAGGCCGCTTTAAAACAGAACAACTCCATGTAACCACGCATGATGTAATGTAACGTATACCCGCTTTAGCCGAGGCTCCGGTTTATTACTTTATTCATAATATATACAGTCATAATATGTACATAAGTAGAGCCGATGGCTCGGTATAATAAGGTCAAGATGAGCTATGTTCCACGGCATGTCGGTCTCCTCCTCCGACGTCGTGAGTCTTTATGCTCTCGAACATCGATCGATAGTACGACCTACAGTGCAGATTCTTGCTGACCATGAAAGGTCCCTCCCAAGGTGGGGATAGCTTGTGCATATCCCGGTCTTGGATGAGTCAAGTACCAAATCTCCTTCTTGAAAAGTTCTGGTTACGACCCGACGACTATGACAACGACGAAGATCCTGTTGGTAAATCGCCGAAGCGGGCAGCTGCTATGTCACGCTCTTCATCCAGCCGATCCAAAGCGCCCCGTCAGGTTGTCTCATTATCCGCTTCAACATAAGCTGTCACACGAGGTGAGTCATGACGGATGTCACTGGGGAGAACCGCCTCCGCTCCATAAACCATAAAGAACGGCGTGTATCCCGTGGATCTGTTAGGTGTAGTATTTATACTCCATAACACAGACGGTAGCTCTTCTACCCAACAAACGGGCGTCCGCTGCAAAGGGACCGTAAGCCGGGGCTTGATGCCTCTCAAGATCTCTTGATTGGCTCTTTCCGCTTGACCATTGGACTGTGGGTGAGCTACTGAAGAAACATCAAGCCGGATGTGCTCACGTTCGCAGAACTCCTTCATGGCACCCTTGGACAAATTGGTACCATTATCTGTGATGATACTGTGTGGAAAAATAAACCAGAAAATCACCTTTTTGATGAACTGAACCGCCGTGGCTGCATCACACTTGCTAACAGGTTCTGCCTCTACCCACTTCATAAATTTGTCGACCGCCACCAGCAGGTGGGTCTTCTTGTCCTTGGACCTTCTGAAAGGTCCAACCATATCCAGCCCCCAAGTCGCAAACGGCCAAGTAATTGGAATCATCCTCAATTCTTGGGCCGGTACATGAGCACGTCTGGAAAACTTTTGGCAACCATTACATCGTCTGACCAGATCTTCCGCATCAGCATGGGCAGTTAACCAATAGAAACCGTGGCGGAACGCTTTAGCCACCAAGGATTTTGAACCGGCGTTGTGACCACAATCTCCTTCATGGATCTCACGCAATATTTCACAGCCTTCCTCAGGGGACACACAGCGTTGAAACGCCCCTGACACACTGCAATGATGCAACTCGCCATTAACAATGGTCATAGACTTAGATCGCTGAATTATCTGCCCAGCCAACGTCTCATCCTCTGGTAACTCGCCCCGGTTCATGTACGCCAGATAAGGAAGCGTCCAATCTGGAATGATGTGCAGAGCTGCCACCAATTGAGCCTCCAGATCAGGAATAGCCAAATCCGCTTCACCAGGGAGCTTGACTGACGGGTTGTGCAGTACGTCAAGAAAAACATTGGGCGGGACCGGTTTGTGTTGAGAGCCCAACCGGCTTAAAGCGTCCGTCCCTTCATTCTTCCGATGGTCCACGTGGTCCACCTGGTAGCCCTTGAAATGACCTGCGACAACATCCACCTCACGACGATATGCAGCCATGAGTGGGTCCTCTGAATCCCAAGTGCTAGACACCTGTTGAGCCACTAAGTCCGAGTCACCGAAGCACTTAACCCGGCTTAGATTCATCTCCTTAGCCATCCGAAGACCATGGAGCAAGGCTTCATACTCAGCTGCATTGTTAGTACAAGGGAACATTAAGCGGAGAATGTAACAAAACTTGTCACCTCGTGGGAAGTTAATACGACTCCAGCCCCCGAGCCCTCCAACTGCCTGGATCCGTCAAAATGGATGGTCCAATATGTATGATCCGGCTTTTCTTCAGCGCTTGCAACTCCGTCCCAATCATTAATGAAATCCACAAGTGCTTGAGACTTCACCGCCGTCCGAGGCACGCATTTCAAACCGTGCGACCCAAGCTCTATAGCCCACTTTGCAATCCGCCAGCCGCTTTGCTCACGTATGATATCACCTAAGGGAGCGAATCGACCACTGTGATGGGGTGCCCTTGGAAATACTGCTTCAGTTTCCGGCTTGCCATGAAAACTCCATACACCAGCTTCTGCCAATGCGGATACCTTTGCTTAGATTCAATAAGCACCTCGCTGATATAATAAACCGGACGTTGAACCGGATGCTCCTTTCTCGCCTCCTTCGCTCTACCACAATTGCCACGCCGACCGCTTCGGCGTTAGCAGCAACATATAGCGTAAGCGGCTCCTTGTCGATGGGAGCGGCGTAGTACAGCGGTTGGCCAATTGCCGCTTTAAATCCTCCAACGCTTCATCGGCCGGAATCCGCATAAACCGATCATCTTCTTCAAAGATCTCGGTACAAAGGGATGGCCTTCTCTCTGAGGCGGCTGATAAACCGGCTCAGCGCGGCAATCCGGCCCGCCAAACGCTGGACATCATTAATACACTTTGGTTTAGCCAGGGAGGTGATAGCCGTAATCTTCTCCGGATTAGCTTCAGTCCCCTTGTTGGACACGAGAAAACCCAATAACTTGCCTGCCGGAACACCAAAAACACATTTGGCCGGATTGAGCATCATCTTGTAAACCCGCGGGTTGTCAAAGGTTTCTTTCAAATCATCAATCAGTGTTTCCTTCTTCCCTGACTTAACCACAATATCATCCACATAGGCATGCACATTACGGCCGATCTGTTTATGCAAGCAATTCTGTACACAACGCTGATAAGTTGCTTGGGCGCTCTTGAGCCCAAAAGGCATAGACACATAGCAGAAGGCTCCAAAGGGAGTGATAAACGTTGTCTTCTCCTGGTCCTTAATCGCCATCTTGATCCGATGATATCCAGAATACGCATCCAAAAATCTCAACGCTCACAACCCGCAGTGGCATCAATAATCTGGTCAATGCGGGGAGGGCAAAGGATCTCGGGCAAGCTTTGTTAAGATCTGTAATCCACACACATGCGCCAAGTGCCGCTTTTCTTAAGAACCAGCACCGGATTAGCAAGCCACTCTGGATGGAAAACTTCAACGATAAAGCCAGCCGCTAAGAGCCCGCCACCTCCTCTCCAATGGCCTTACGCCTTTCTTCGTTAAACCGGCGGAGAAACTGTTTCACCGGTTTGTACTTGGGATCAACATTAAGAGTGTGCTCAGCAAGTTCCCTCGGTACACCTGGCATGTCATAAGGCTTCCATGCAAAAATGTCCCGATTCTCACGGATGAACTCGATGAGCGCACTTTCCTATTTCGGATCCAAGTTGGCACTGATGCTGAACTGCTTGGACAAATCGCCAGGCACAAAGTCAACAAGCTTAGTCTCATCTGCCTATTTGAATTTCTGGGCAGTTTCATGCTCTGTAGTTGGCTTCTTCAATGGAGTCATATCCGCCGGATCGACATTGTCCTTATAATACTTCAGCTCCTCGGTGGCACAAACCGACTCTGCGTAAGCCGCATCACCTTCTTCACACTCCAAAGCAATCTTGCGGCTCCCGTGAACCATTATTGTCCCCTTGTGACCCGGCATCTTGAGCTGCAAATAGATATAACAAGGTCGTGCCATGAATTTGGCATAAGCCGGCCGCCCAAACAGGGCGTGATATGGACTTTGGATTTTCACCACTTCAAACGTCAATGTTTTCGATCTGGAATCATATTCATCTCCGAAAGCCACCTCCAGGGCTATCTTACCAACCGGATATGCTGACTTGCCAGGTACCACACCATGGAACACTGTATTGGATGGTTTGAGATGTTTATCTGTTAACCCCATACAACGGAAGGTCTCATAGTACAGGATGTTGATGCTGCTCCCTCCATCCATAAGCACCTTGGTGAACTTATAACCTCCCACCGAGGTGCCACCACCAGGGCTAGTGACCCGGATTGTCAACCCGGGAGGATGATCCTCTCTACTCCATATAATGGGCTGCTCGACCAGCGAGGTAATGAGGCACGGCCGGTTCAACAGCGTTGATCGCCCGCTCAAGCTTCCGGTCTCGCTTGTCTAAGCTAGTGGTGAAGACGTGGTAACGCCCATTATTCAACTGCTTTGGGTTGCTCGATACCGGTATTCTTTGCTGCCGATTGTAACTACCTTGGTTATTCTCGATTAGTCCGATTGTTCGGATTACCATTAAATCCTGAACCGGAATTTCCTCCACCGTAACCGGCCCGGATCCCGAACCGCCACCGAGCCTTGATCATACCGGAAAGCATTAGAACTTTTGAACTCCTGCATAATGTAACAATCCTTCCAGAGGTGATTTGTCGGCGCCTTCGTCCCCATGCTTCGCAGTGGTTGATTCAACAGATAGTTCAAGCGGTCCGGATTACGATTAGGTGCACCACCTCGATTCGGTTGTTTACCTCTACGCCGCTAGCCCTTGTCCTGCGCATTGGTGTTGGCTACGAAATCCATGTTGCCATTCGCTTTACGCTTGCCTCCACCATTACCTGCCGGGTGATGTTGCTGGCCCTTGAGTTGCTGTTCTTCTTTCCCTTCCTGTCTCGTCATCATCGACTCGGGATCCTTGGTACTATCAGAATCAGCATATTTCACTAAAGCGCCCATCAGAGTGCCCATGTCATTACAAAACCGCTTCATACGCCCCAATTTCACCTTCAAAGGCTTAAACCAGCAATTACCCTCCAGGGTCAAGATCGCAGAGTCAGCGTTGATCCGGTCTGACGAGTGCAAGATTTCCGAAACGCGGCGCACCCAATGGGTTGTTGACTCCCTTCACCTTGGACACAAGCCGCCAAGTCCACTACGGACATGGGCTGCTTAAAGGTATCTTTGAAATTCTGGCTAAACCGGGTCCGCAACTGGGCCCATGAACTGATAGAATTCGGTGGTAAGATCTTCAACCAGGTATGGGCCGTGCCTTCGAGCATCATGGTGAAGTACTTTGCACACGCAGCCTCATCCACATCCAAAGATCTCCATGGCCATCTCATAACTTTCTATCCATGCTTCTGGAGCCAAATCGGCGGTGTAATTTGGCACCTTGCGCGGACCCTTGAAATCCTTGGGCAAGCGTACATTGCGGAAAGCGGGTACGAGACAAGGCACCCCCAAAGAGCTAGAGGTAACCCCAGGCACAAAGATGGTCGGACGAACCGGCGTAAGCTGATAATACGGATGCTATGCTGCTAACTCGGCCTCCCTGCGTGCCCGGGCCCGGTCCACCACCTCCTGAGCGTTGTCGGAACCACCTACCCGGTTGTTGCCACGCTGCGCACCACGCCGTGCATTACTTGATACGGCCGGTTCATCCACGTGCCTGCTATAGCTTCGGCTTGGGCGGGGTAGAGTGGATCGATCGGCTGTATGAATACGCTTCTGTTGGACCAAAGCTGTCCTAAGGAGCTCCTTGACACGGCGCTGCCTCTATTGCTCGTGGTGAATCGCCTTCAATTGGAATTGCCTCCAGCCAGCCGCAGCGACAAGGTTATCCATCGGGTTGGAGTAGTGACTGAGGCGTTTGCACAGCCCGAGGCATGCCGCATTATGGCGAGGTAGATCTATTATGCGGGGCTGAACCGGCGCGCCCGTCCCAGGTGCTTCCACCCGGTTTACCACCGGCGGATTACTGGTCCCCGCTCCTGGGGTGTTGAAGAGATCTCTTCCCTCGAAAACTGAAGGAAAACAGGATCTGTATTTCCTCTTCATGACTTTATGCGACGCGCTCTGATCCAGCATGAGCCTATAAGCCTGTGCATCCAAAGCGGCCCGCTCTGCCGCTATCCTGGCGTCTGCAGCTGCCAGATCCGCTTTAGCCTGACTGATTTGTTCCTTCACCTTCGCAATCTCCGCGTTATGAGCGTCCTGGTCCGCCGGGTTAACCTCTGCCATGAGCACAGCCAACGCATCGAATAGTTCTGATAAAACTTGAGCCGGCGGGCGCACAGGGCCTCCTGCCCCGGCTGCCGTCACCGCTGTTGAACCGGCAACCATTGTCGCAGCGGTCGAAGAGTGAAGCATTGCTTGTGTACCGGCCATGAATATTCCAACCCGGTTGGGCAGATCAGAGGGGTCCGGAATACTGTCACCATCGGAACAGCCCCCAATCCGGCCATCTTGTAGCTGATATAGAGACTCAGTTTCTCTGGTCGACGACTCGTCATCAGAGTAGACGACGGTTTCGCCACCAGATTCTGATCCGTCCTCATAACTTCCTCCATGGATGACTCCCATGAAGGCACGCTTTAGGGCCGGTTTAGCCTGGGCAGGTCTCGCACGCTGAGCCGTCTCGACGAGGTCGGTGCAGATGTCCGGCTCAGGCCCTGGCTCACCAATCTTGCCGATGAAAACGTGTATGCCACCAAAGGGGACCCGGTATCAGATCGAATCGAGCCGGCCTCGGGGCCCCAGCCTGCATCATTGATGTAGAGCTTGCCGCGACGACTCTTGGTCATCCGGCCCACAGCGTAGCCTTCGATTCCTTCGAGCTTGCCCTCCAAGATCATCAAACCATCGTGCGATAGCCCCACGGTGGGCGCCAACTATCGTGGTTTTGTCACGGCAGATGTCCTCATAAAAGGACTTAGTCGTGGAGCCATCGCTACGGGTTAACTTGAAAGGGGTTAAAGAGGACGCGAAGACACAAGAGTTATACTAGTTCGGCCCCTTCGATGAAGGTAAAAGCCTACGTCTAGTTTGTGATGGGATTGATGTGGTCTCGATGACTAGGGAGAAAATAAGCTTCGCCTAGGCCTCGAGTTGTTGTTGTCTCTCCTTCTTGAACCGCCCCGGGTCGTCCCCTTATATACACGGGTGACGCCTTGCCGGTTCGAAGAGTCCCAATCTCCGTTCATACTGTATCCGGGTTGGTCTCTCTCTATTCCTAACTTACGGTACAAGTTTACATACCAGGCGGTTTACGGCCATGTGTTCCAAATCGCCACGGCCTTGGGCCCTTACTTTCATGCTTGGGCTTTTACACCATTGAACTACTGATGAAGTTAACCCGGCACGGATAGGCCGGTTTACGCCCAGTAGTAATATCCCCAACAGTTCCCCTATGAAGAAAATCTGGGTTCCCAAGAAGTGCCTTGAAAGTCTTCTGGTGAATGTCCTCATGACACCACCTGTGAAGAATAGGAACCCCAGATCAAACTCTTCATATGGACCAAATTCTTCATATTGATCCAAGTCCTCATACGGACCAAATTCCTCACATGAATCAAATTCCTCAAATGGATCAAAGTCCTCATATGATTATCATCGTGCTAACAACTCTGTTTTGCAGGGTAGAGCTAAGGGCTACGAATATGTGCATTATTCTTCAAACCAATATGTTCATAAGTCCTCGAAGAATTTCTCTGCTTATTCATATGATTACCCCTAACCCCTTTTATGTGAAACGTAATGGATTGGCCTCTATGCCACCATTCTCATATGGTGCTTGCAGAGTGATGAACTCTTTGCCACCCCTTCAGATGTGGGTGGTGAAGAAAAAGAACTAACCTCTTCTGTAGGTCAGTCTCGGGACGTGCTTTAAACGTCCCAAGAATTTGAGGGGCACGACAAAATGCTCGAAAGGACGCAGGCTAATCATGATGAAATGAACTTTCATTTCACACGCCCTCATACCGCTTATCCGTTATATCGCTCGAAGGACGCGGGCTAATCATGATGAAATGAACTTTCATTTCACACGCCCTCATATCGCTTATCTGTTATAATCGCTCGATGAAATTCATCTGATGAACTTGATATCATATTCTTCACTGATGAAGTATATGAGATCGTAAGTTGCACTAATTCATCTGCAGGATGATCAACCCAAAGCCACTGAGTGGATTCTCGATAGTGGATGTACAAATCACATGACTAGTGACAAGAATCTATTGATGGATGCTCCCTTATCACCGTCACATCTGAAGGATAACATCTTTGCTGACAAAGGCAAAAGTCAGGTATTGGGTCTTGGTAAGGTTGCGATCTCTAAGGACATAAACATGGACAAAGTCATGCTTGTTGAGTCCTTAGGATACAACCTCATGTCAGTCTCAATGCTTTGTGATCTTGATATGGTTGTTATCTTTGGCAAGTATTGTTGTGCTGTGATTATGGAAGCTGACAATTCCAAAGTCTTCGAAGGATTTAGGAGAGGAGACTTGTATATTGTTGACTTCTCTACAGGACCACAACCAGCCGTGTGTTTACTTGCAAAAGCTTCAGAAGGCTGGCTATGGCATCGGCGACTTGGTCACACAGGCATGAGGAATTTGCACACGCCATGAAGAAGAAGCATGTCATTGGCATTGAGAATGTCAAATTCCTCAAGGATCACTTGTGTGGAGCCCGTGAAGTCGGAAAAATGACCAAGGCCAAGCATCCAAATGAAGACTATCATGACCACTACTCGTCCCTTGAATTGCTTCACATGGACCTCTTTGGTCCTAATCATTACTCAGCAGTCACTAATGATGCATCTCTATATGGCTTTGTTATTGTTGATGATTACTGTCGTTACACATGGGTACACATTGTTACTTGCAAAAATGAAGTGCAGGAAGTCTTCAAATGATTTTCCCCGAGGGCTTCAACTAACTTTGGTGTGAAGATCAGACACATCAGGAGTGACAAGGGAACTGAGTTCAAGAATTCCGGTCTTGATGCCTATCTTGATGAAGTTGGTATTACTCATGAGTTATCTGCTCCTCAGCAGAATGGCGTCGTGGAGCGCAAGAACAGAACTCTTGTTGAGATGGCTCGCACTATGCTTGATGAATACAAAACGCCTAGTCGTTTTTGGATTGATGCAATTGATACTGCATGCCACATCATCAACAGAGTATATCTTCACAAATTCTTCAAGAAGACTGCCTGTGAACTCCTCACTGACAAGAAACCCAATGTAAGTTATTTCGAAGTCTTCGGTGCTAAATGTTGGATTAGAGATCCTCATCACAATTCTAAATTTGCACTGAAAGCACATGAAGGTTTTATGCTTGGTTACGGAAAGGACTCGCACACCTACAGAGTCTTCAACATCGCACATCACAAGATTGTTGATACTGTACATGTGCGGTTCGATGAAACTAATGGCTCGCAAAGAGAGCACCTACCTTCTGTGTTAGAAGAACCATCACCTGAGGAATCTATCAAGTTCAAGGCAACTGAGGATGTCATTCTTCATCAAGAATCTGTCAAGAATTCATTCTAGTACGCCAAGAACGTCGGCTGATGCACTCAAGATAATGTCAAGACAATGGTGCCGAGGAAAATGATCAAATTCCTCGACGACAACCAGCTCATCCTCGCGTTGCAAAAGAAGTACAAGTTGACAAGATCATCGATGACATTGAAGCGCCAGGTCCTCTCACACGCTCAAAAGCTTCACATTTATCTAACTTTTGTGGGCACTATGCTTTTGTCTCTATCACAGAGCCCACTAAGGTGGATGAAGCATTTACGGAGCCCGAGTGGATTCAGGCCATGCAAGAAGAATTACATCGATTCGAGCTCAACAATGTCCGAACCGGTCAAACGTCCAGATCCTTGCAAGCATAATATCATTGGCACAAAGTGGATCTACCACAACAAGCAAGATGAAAATGGCCTAGTGGTGAGGAATAAGGCACAACTTGTAGCTCAAGGCTACACACAGGTTGAAGGAATTGATTTCGATGAAACTTTTGCACCTGTTGCTAGACTTGAGTCTATTCGCATATTACTCGCCTATGCTAACCATCACAATATCACTTTATATCAAATGGATGTGAAAAGTGCATTCCTCAATGGTAAGCTTGAGGAAGAAGTATATGTTGCTCAATCCCCAGGTTTTGAAGATCCAAAGAATCCTGACAAAGTCTTCAGACTCAATAAGGCCCTTTATGGTCTCAAACAAGCCCCTCGAGCGTGGTATGATAAATTGAAGGAATTCTTCGTGAAGAATGGCTTCACACCCGGTTCACTCGACCCTACTCTCTTTACTAAATCATATGATGGTGAACTGTTTGTGTGCCAAATATATGTTGATGATATTATCTTTGGCTGCACTGACCAACGTTATAGTGATGAATTTGCCTATATGATGAGTGAAGAATATCAAATGTCTATGATGGGAGAGTTGAAATTCTTCTTAGGTCTTGAAATTCACAACAACACAATGGCATATTCATATCTCAGGAGAAATACCTCAAAGATGTCCTCAAGAAATTCGCATGCAAGATTGCAAAGGTGTCAAAATTCCTATGCCCACAAATGGCCATCTATGCAATCGATGAAAATGGTATTGACTTCGATCACAAGGTATACCGCTCCATGATTGGTTCTCTATTGTACTTATGTGCATCTAGGCCAGATATAATGCTTAGTGTTTGCATGTGTGCCCGAATTCAAGCTACACCAAGGAATCACACCATAAGGCTGTGAAGCATATTATTCGATATCTAGCTCACACACCAACACTAGGATTATGGTACCCCAAGGGCTCTACTTTTGATCTCATTGGATATTCTGACTCTGACTATGCTGGTCAAGTGTGGACCGCAAGTCAACATCTGGTACTTGTCATTTCCTCGGACGATCTTTGGTCTGTTGGTCCTCGAAGAAACAGAACTGCGTATCACCGCTTCATCATGGAAGCTGAATACATTGCTGCTGGCTCATGTTGTGCTCAATTGCTGTGGATGAAGCAAACTCTCAAGGACTACGGCATCAACGTGAAGAATGTGCCTCTCTACTGTGACAATGAGAGTGCCATCAAGATTGCTCACAACCCAGTTCAGCACTCGAAGACAAAGCACATTCAAATTCGTCATCATTTTCTTCGAGATCATGTGTTGAAGGGCGACATCTCCATCGAGCATGTGAAGACTGAAGAACAGCTAGCCGATATTTTCACTAAGCCCTTGGATGAGAAGAGATTTAGCAAGTTGCGGTGTGAGCTAAATATCTTAGAATCTTCGAATGTTCTTTGAAAAGGACACACATCCTGACACTTATGCAAAATTGATGACTTAGATGTGCAACACATGAAGAAACGTTTTCTTCAATCCATGAAGAATAACACTCTAAGTGTGAAGAAATTAATGAAGAATTTGATTCTCGTAACCCTACGACAATTGTACGCTGTGTCTGAAATCATCATTCTTATACGGTGGGTCACGCCACCACCAAAGTTGAAAATCTTCAATTTGAGTTTTTCCTCGCTTTTTCAAATTCTTCAACTTTGCAAAATCTTCACTGCTTCCGCTGCTTTTCTTCATTGGCTATATATATATATATGGGTTTATGTCCTCTACATCATTCACTTATGGCTATTTCTTCAAGTCACTTTTTCTGCTAAGTGAATGTGATCGGACCCTTCCCCCTCTATGCTATACTCAACCCAATATATTCACAAATTCTTCATGTGCGTTCTATTTGAAACTCGCTCAAAATCTTCACCGAGTCCTTGTCACCAAGAAATTGCGAATCGAAACTTCAAAACTGATCTTATCCAAACTTTCGGTTTTGCCATTAAACCGCTCCGCATCCCACGATGCATTATTTTACTCACCCACGATCGTACACGATCTCCACTACATAGTACGTGGGTGACACATGTCGTGAGAAGGAGAATGGTCAGGGGCATGTTCGTCCTAAATCTTCGGGCAAACAATTTTTCACTGCCTCTATATATACCCCTCTCCTCATCCTCACTTCTTTTACTCCACTCGATCTCTCTCTCCCGCTCGAGCTCCTCAAACCGTAGCGCCGCCGCTACTCCATCGTCGTTGGTGAGGAAGAGCTTCGCTGCCTCAACCTCGTCGCCGTCGTACTCGCGCCGGTTGTGGAAATCTTCACTCCGCCGCCGACGTAGCCATCTTCCTCCGCCGGGTTAGGGCGTGGAAGATCTGAACAGACGAGCTTCACATCTACAACACCCAGTTAAATGGCCGTGTTCTTCATTTAGGGTAATTAAAAGTTACTTTTTCTGCCCTCGTTGATCCAATTTTTTCACTACAAAATCTTCAAAGGTGTTTTATTCTTCAAATCCTCACACACAAACACCTCACTAGTTATATGCTCTTGATTCGTTTCTCTAAGCAATCATTTCTCTTCAAGATTCCTCAATTGTGTGGACCCTCGATCCGTACAACTCGAACCTAAGACAAAGAACGCTTAGTGAAATTCTTCAAGGCTCATCTGGTCAAAATCCTCAAAACTTGTTCTTTTGAAAAACCTTACGAGAACGCATATGACCTCTCCAAATTCCTCGCAACTATACTCTGTTCACAGGTACTCATGTCCGCTGCTGAATCACTAGGTTCTCATCAACTTAACTCATTTGCAGCATTCCTCGAAGAAAAGTCGCATACCTCTTCAGAGAATTCATTTGTTCAAATTCCTCACCAAGAATATGGCGAAGGAAAGAAGCCACGTAAAGGAGGAAAGAGGCCTGAGGTCATGACCGCGTTTGAAATCCCTGAGGATATATATGCTGATTATTGCACACCTGATGAAGCCGAGTTCGGCAAAGAAAACAAAAATCAGCGCAAGGTGCGCATTCAAAGGATTGAACGGAGATGGGCAAGGGAATGAAGGGAGTACAGATATGTATCTCCAAAGTACATGAAGAAATTCGCACTCAATCCTCCATGCCCAAGAGCTCCATTGGCACCTAGTTAAGAAGCTGACCCCACCAGCATCAAGCGTGGTGAGGACTTTCCTGAAGAATGGGCCAAGCGCCAAGCCAAATTGGCAAGACAAGCCAACGAGGCAGTGAGGAAATTCAATGAGGACTCTGCCATCGCTGCTGCCATCGAGGCCTCTGTCAAGCCAAGAAAATCTATGGCAAAGAAGCCCGCACACAAGCCAAGTGTTTCACAAACAAAGGCTCGACGGCCAAGTTCTCACCGTGCCCTCACGGCCAATTCCTCATGATGCTCCTGCTCCTCCAAAATCCTCGGCTCCTTCAAAGTCCTCAGCAGCTCCTCCCAAGTCCTCAGCAGCCCGACAAAGTCCTCAACACATGTGCATCTCGCCACGTACAAAGGACTGCATGCTTCTCCATTGCATCCGTGTTTCAAAGAAGTTCCTCGGTTGCACCAAAGTCTTCATCCGTCCGACTCTCATCAAGACTAAGGCCACAGTGGATGAGGTCCTCGGCCAAGTCCTAAGAAGAAACAGGTTGCCTTCCAAGAGCCACACGAAGATGATGAGGCTGATGATGATGAACTTATGGAAATCATCGAGACCGCCAAGAAAGGGCCGCTAGAGCCAAAGGCACATCTGTACATCGCTGTTGGATCCGAGGAAAATCCTCGATTACATTGATCTACGGCACAAGGATCCAAACACTCCTATGCCTGATTTTCATCGACCTCGGACAAAGTCATATCTTGACCCATTTCATCATCAAGAGAAATGGAAGTTTGAAAAGGCAAGAGAGATCAAGAAAGCTCAATACGTAAAAGGAGAAGTTCCTGAAGAAAAACGTTGTCAGAATGACACCTGAGGAACTTCTCAAGGTCCAGAATGAAATCCAAGCCCTCAGCAAAAACTTCGATGCGTATTATGCTGATTGGCAAGGAGCCAAAGTCAGATTCGTCAACCTGACGAAGAAATTCACCAATGTTGCAGCCCCAACGCAACATGAAATTCCTCAAGCTGGAGCCTCACCAGCAGATCGAAGAACATGCCAAGACCACCGATGAAGTTTAGGCTGTCAAGAAAATACTAGTTCCAAGGCCGATGATCCCATTCCACCAACAAGAAATTGTCAGGGCATCCACTAGTGGTGCGCTCAAGAAACCGAATAAGTCAGTAATCAAGCATCGGGCCATACCGAGGAAAATCAACCAGATTCCTCGGCTCCTCCTGCACCAATACCAACTCCAATTCTTCCATCCGCCTCGATGTGAAGAAGACCAAGGCTGCAGAACGAGCTGCGGTGAAGAAACGGAAAGCATCAACAAGGCCAAATTCTTCGGTCACAAGAAAATGAAGCCAATGACCAGCTCTTTTGAAAATCCTATTGATGATGTTCCACTTTCCTCAATTCCATCAAAGGACCTTATTCCTTTTGATGAAGATTATGTGATCCCAAGCGGATCTCGATGAAGAAAATCATTCTCACGCTTCACAGAGCAGATTGATGAAGAAATTGAAGTGGAAGCAATCCCTTCAACCCCAATCATTTCCTCGCCTATGCCTCAGTTCACAGCTGAAGAGGTCGGTGTTGAGGAAATTGAAGAAGATGTGGATATTGGAAGCACAACGCCAGTGATGAACGATGACTTTTGGGAAAGTCAGCATCCAAATTCTCCACTCTTCACCCCTATCCAACAGATACCTCGGCCCCTGCTCCAACAGTTCAAATGGGCTCAAGAAACTCATCCCACTTCATCTGTCCATGAAGAAATTCCAGCCACTAGCGCCGATGAACTCCGCCGCCGATCCTCAGATCGCACCTATTGAGGAACAAGAAATTCCTCACCAAGAACCCGAGATTGCGATTCCAGAGGTCGTGATGCAACTCATCGACACTCCAATCGCCAAAGCCAAAGGATCCCTTCTCAACAAAGCAAAAGTTCAAGGCTGAAGACTTCTTCAATGAAAGCACGTATTCTTCACCGACATAATCCATATGATTCTCGCCAGATAAGGAAGAGGCGCTTCGGACTGCCACCAAGCCAATTTCTATTCCTCAAGGTGCTCTTCAACAAAGACAAAGTCTTCGATCATGCACATATTCCTCATGTGGACATGGAGTCTCCGCCAGCCGAGCCGCCCTCGGTTCTTCACGACGCAGGACTTCGAATTTCTGACCGATATCTATGACTGGAATGAAGAACTCATTCTTCAATTCTATGCAACGTTGCACATCACCGGAGACGCCAAGACGTGAACTGATGGGTATTAGATCGGATGTCCGAAAATACTCACTACAAGGCACCAAAGAATCGAATTGCTTCAGGTTTCTACCACTCGATCCCTCCACTTGACGGTGCTCGTTGTATCTACAACGAACCTGAACTTTCAAATCACTATATGCAAGTGCTGATGAAGCCATTGAAGCCAAGGCAGGCCCCAAGAACCAAATTCCTCGTCAAGGAATTATTGTATGTGCCTCGGACCGTCTATCGATTCTCGACGAAGACAATGAGTCCTATCAAAGGCCACGACTCAAATGATGAAGAAGTTGTTGGCATCATGAAGAATATGTTTTTCAATATCATTCATGGCGTTCCTGGCCAACTTCCATGATTTCTTCATGAGGATCGCAAACATTGCTATGTCACCATTTGAGCTGAAGCCTTATGCGCCTTTGGATAATGAGATTCATCAGGACAAGGTCTTCACTCAATTACAAGGCTGATACTACGAACCACCGCAGCTACTTGCCCTCGATTGAAGTCCTCAAATGGACATTTACCTCACCGATGACAAGGGCAAGGCTATGCGGTGATCGATGAAGGCATTTGTCCATTGGATGGACAGTTTAGCAAAGATCCTACTCCACCAATGATGACTCTGCGCCAAGAAATACCTCCCAAGCAAAGTCCTCAAGCCACAAAGACCTGTGGTGATGATCGATCGTGAGTTACTCCTCGCCTTTCATCGGAAGGTTGATCGCAATCATAAATGGGTCAAATGTTAGTTTGGTTCAATTCTTCACAACATGACCTCAACACACAATGCAGTGAAGAAAAACCACTACTACCTCCATGAAACCTTCAAACGCACCTGGGCTGTTCTTTCTAATGTCTACTGTGGAATAATCGACGACAATGGGACTCAAGGAAGATTTTGACCGGTCTGCACCTCCTCAGAAGAAATACAAGAAGGTCAAAGTTCCTTCCTTGGTGGCCAGCTCCTATTCTTCATCGCGACATTAATCGATGAAAATGAAGACTTGGATGACATCAAGGCAGGCCCTACTACAACAACCGACCCCAACAACGCCGGAGTCCCTTCTTCAACTTGAAATTCTTCAGGCGTTAGTCCTCGCCGATCCTTTTGGTCATTCGATGACAAAGGGGGAGAAATTTGAGTTAGTCTTCAAGCGGGTCTATTATACGGGCAATTTATTTTTTGTTAAGTTACAACTCTCGTTCTTCTGAAACTTTTATTGGATCGAGCTGTAATCTTAAACCCGATGGTGCTTTGGTACTTTTGATGCACTGTGCTCTGGCACTATGCTCGATACTTTTGATGCAATCGAGCTCGATTCTCTTGAGCTCGATACTCTTTGGTGCGTTATTTTGCATGCCTGCTCCTCATTAATGTTATTGCACGCATGCTGAATTTCATCAAGCACCATATTTCATCATGCATTTCAAATTCTTCATATTACATGTCAAATGCGTGTATGAATTACAAGATATAGGGGGAGATCTCCATGATTCAACTCTTCAAATGTGCATTGCCTCAAAAGCAAATTCCTCACTATGCACATCTTCAGGGGGAGTTCTTCTATATCTTGCAATCAAATTCCTCAATCTCAGTATTTACACTTCATATGTTTATCCTCGTTCAAAACTTAACCTATATTGTCATCAATCACCAAAAAGGGGGAGATTGTAAGTGCATCTAGTGCCCCTTAGTGATTTTGGTGTATTGAAGACTTATAGGTTAAGAAACTAATGTGTTTGTGAGTGTACACAGGTCTATAAGTCTATGAGGAGTTTGATATTTACAGAGAAAGTCGACCCCTAAAAATGAAGTTCTTCGATCAAGACTTTGATATTCAAGACTTTCTCAAGACTTTGAAAGTGAAGAAATTGGTGTGACCTTGAAGACTTGGTATTCATTTTAGGAACATGAAGCGTGAAGACTTTTGTTTTCGTAGTTTCGCTTTTTTTCTTTCTTGAGTCATAGGAAACACCGCATCGTTAAAGGGGGTCGAGGAAATACTAAGGAAAAATTTCCATGTGATGCTCAACTCAAAATCCTACACCTACCAATCCCTTCGAGTGAAGCCTTTGGAAATCTCATACGCTTCAGGCAATTTCTTCAAAGGATGTAGACGAAGTTCTTCCGTCACGAGGAATTTGTTCTCACTGAGGAGTTAGGAATTTGCCAGTGTGAATTGCCTACACAATGAGGAACATGATAGCCCTGAGGAATTTGAGATTCAAATTTCCGACCGTTGCTGTGCTGCGCGCCAGCTGTCCCAAAATATCTTATCCACCTAACGGTCATATCATTGAAGGGCATTTATGTCTTATCATGTCGGGATGCTCCCTAGGCTATAAATAGCCGCCCCCTACAACCACTAGCTGGTTGGCTGCTCGAGAGAAACTTGACACTTGTCATTTGAGAGCAACCCATCCTCCGAGGACTTTGAGCGAAAATCATCGAGTGAGGAAAACCCAAAAACCAAACCCCTACAAACCCAAAGTGATTGAGCATCATCAAGAGATTGATCCTGCGTGGATCCAACGCTTGTTACCTTTGAAGACTGTGCTTCTTCCAGACGGTTAGAAGGCCATGGTCTAGAGCATCCAAGAGGAATTGTGGATCGCCAAGTGACCAAGTCTGTGAAGGTTTGGAAGTCATCAAGACTTACCACGAGTGATTGGACGAGGTCTGTGTGACCTTAGTTCAAGGAGAATACGGTGAGGACTTGGTGTCCTGTCATGCGTGTTTCAGCCGATCGGGTGTCCGGACTGTGTCCTCGAGTTTAAATACTCAGCCGCTCCAACCAGACGTACAACTGAGACAGCAGTTGGAACTGGTCTAACAAATCATTGTCTTCACCAACCTACCTAGTTCTATTTCCTCAACCCTTTCATTTCCTCATTACTGTGTTGAGTGTTTGTTCATATCTGTGTTTGAAGACTTTGACTGAAGACTTTCTCAATTTCCTCAGTTCAATTTCTTCAGTCTGTTTTGTCTTCATCTTGTGCTATCATGTGTTTACGCTTTCTGTACTCTTTGTGTGTCTTCATTTCATCATGATGACCATGCCCGCATTCTATTATGCATATTTCTGAGTACTTATTCCGCTGCAAGTAGTTCTTCGCTAAGGAATTTACTCACCGGCAAATTCCTCAGTGAAGAATTCATAAAAATCGCCTATTCACCCCCCCTCTAGTCGATATAACGCACTTTCACTCCGACTGAAAGAAGAAGGAAAACTTGATAAGATGAAAAGAACTTGAAGAGATGACACAACACTCCGGTTAAAAGGGTAAGCATGAAAAGAACACGATGCTCACAATTGGAGATGATGAGTGAAGAGAGCAACAACACAATGCCTCCGGAAGAAAGAACAGAAGATAGATCATTGGAATAACAGAATGGAGAAGAAAATGACATCTTCTGCCACAAATGAACTTGAAAAGCATCCTTGCAAAGAAGGATTGAACGGAGTTGTTGGCAAATCAACAACGAAAAGCACAAGCTTGTTATGGGCTTATGGCAAAACATCTCAAAATGATGAGGTGACAACCCGCCACTAACAGAAACAATTGATTGGTTGAGATCAATGAAGATAAGAGAAACTTCTTCACCGAGATGAGAAGGAGAAAATTGGATCATTGATAAGCACCACAAATAGCTACATTCCTTAGGGAAGGATTAGGTGAAATATAACCCAATATAACACCAACAAAAGGATTGATTGGTTGAAAAGATCTCTTGAACGAAGAGAAAATGATGGATTTAAAATACCTCATTCTTGACAACATATGAATCATGAAACATGAAGGAAATTGTCAAGAGTGACATAACACCACCTCAAAACATAAGGTTGAAGGAATTACACTTTGGAATGCAAGATGAAGATTACTTGAACTCCTCAAAACAAAACATGTGTTGAGCATCATGTTTATTTTCAGAGTATAGCTTGGCTGGTCATAACTTCGAGAGAAATCTTGAAGAACAATTGATTAATTAAAAGAATCCTTGACGAACCACCATGTAGAGCCTCTATGAAGAACTCCGGTAATAAAAAGAAGATAAAACGAAAGAGAAGTTGAGAACACAAGTTGAAGCCTTGCAATGATTTAGATGGAGCTTCGCGACGATCATGCGGAAAACTTGGAACTCCGGAAAAGAAAAGATGAAGCATCTCGAACCGAGAAATGTGACATGATGACAATGATGGAAAGAAGAAACTAGATCACTTGGATGAAACAATAATAAGAATTACGTTATGCGTATCCTTCACCAATTTAATTGATGATAAGCAACGGATTTGGCACACTACTTATTCTTGTAGAAAGGATTAAGATAGATATGGCGCAAACTTGGGAAGGTCTTGATGGAACCACCGGTGGAATTTGGAAACAACGAATGAATTAATATGATAACAAAGGAAGTGAAATCTTGAACGAACCACCGTAAAAATTGAAAATGAAAGTAGCAAAGGCACAATTCACCGGGAAGAATTGGAAAACGAATGAAGATACTTGAGGGGATTTAGATACATGAGAACGAAGAGATCAAGAACTGATTAGAGGGTATTTGAACGATGCACCGGTAAGATTTGGAGAATGATAGCTACGCGCTGAGAATGAAGAATTATGACACGATGGCCTTCGGAGGAAAGAAATGGAAACAACTCATGAAATGCTCCAGATGGTAAGAAAAGAATTGTCACAATCAAAACAATTATGAGGATAGCATGAAGCTAGAACCATGAATCTTCAAGAGAATGGACCAAGATTTAGAGGAAACACTTCTTCGGTCTTCAAATGTTGAGAATGACGATGAGAAACATCACCATGAATTGTTGAGGCACTCCGGAATGAAAATTGGGAAGGTTGAACCAACGATGGAAAGAATTTGAAAGATCTTGGAGAAAGACATATGACTGATGATAACCCATTCTTACGTCAAACTTTGAAAAGAATTTGAGAATAGTTCCAGGAAAATTAGAAGAGTCAGGTAAGATCCTGGGAAAAGACATGTGGGTTAGGGCCCACTCGAAAGAAACATCGTTGAAGGATTGCGTGAAATAAAGATTGCACCGGTAGAATTAAATGGCTTGAATGAGATAACAACCTCAAAATAACTTGAACAGATCTAGAATGAAAAGACGAGCCTTCTGAGATATCTTCAACACTCCAGAACAAATGAATAGCGAGAAGTGAATGATTAAGAGGTGCATCGGCAAGAGAAAGCATTTGCAACAAGGAAAGGAATATGATGAACATCGAAAGCTTGAGTTAAGTCCACCGGAAAAGAATACGAGAATGAAGAATGATGAACTTGGAGCTGTTGAGCATCTTCATGAGGGATCATTGGATCAGAACATTGATTGAAAAGAGTGAAGAGACTTCACATGAATAAATAGATACTTGATTAAAAAATCTGAGTCCTTGAAGAAAAAGGGTGGGAGGATGGGAAAACAAAGACAACTTAGGAACGGATGAAACAAAACCGCTCAGAAAACTTAGAATTGAACTCGCAAATGCTTAAATGGTCGGATCCACTTGAATAGAAGCACGCCGGTTGGAAAAGAATTAACATGATGACCTCGATGAACACGAAGGATTAGTATTCCCATAGGAATATGAGAACACCGCTTGAAAGGTATGGAATCAACACTTGACATTGAAGCAACTCAAATACCACAACTTGAAACAAAACAAAGGATTGGCTTGCGTAAATAAGTTTTAACAAATACATATGATAGAGATTTACCCAATCCCATATCATGCATCATCGGAAAGATATTCTAGGAGCTACTTGAATTCCCACCTATAAACTCCCGAAACTTTCTGGTTATGCAACTGGTGTTGGGGATACAGGGACACAAAATATATCACCCAAACTAACAATACCTAGATCTAGTTGTATCCATCCTTCAACACATAACCAAGAAACCTTCGAAATCGTGGTACCTCAACCTTTGAAAAGCATCCGTTATAATGAGCTATGGCAATACTCCCGAACTCCCCAAAGATCGGGTGGCGTTGAGGTTATCTCACCAACAACTGCATAAAAGAGATTTTCGATGTCGGCAAAACTCGTATTCCAGAATCGCAACGATAAAATTGTGACGACAACACCTCGTAGCTCAATTCCTGTGGACACCGCCACAACCCCTAAATGTCGAGGCACCAAGAACAATGTTCTCGTCACAAGACTATCAGAACGATCCCAAGATACCCGCGTGATCCTAAAAAAAATTCGTGAAATTTGAGGAGAGGAAAGACAAAACATCTACGGCAGGAGGCCTCACCAGAGCGACGAAGGGACTGAGGAGTAAAAAGAATCCTACCCTCCAATATATATAATCCTAAGAGTCAAAATAGTTTTCTTCTAGACTCAACAACGGCCAACAAACAAGGGGGCTCCTATGGTCGGTCGAGGCTCTGATACCAACTTGTCACGCCCAAGATGCGACCCTATCCTAAAGGAAACTCGAAGGTCCCACCAAGGATAGAAGCGCATCTTGAAGACGCTTTTGCAAGGTGGATATCATTACACCAACATTACATAATAGTGGGGATACATCCAAGACATACAATGTCACATGAATACAACAATACATCATATACAAGATCAACATCCGACTACGGATGAAACATAAACAGAAACTCAAACGACATCCACCCTGCTAGCCCAGGCTGCCGACCTGGAACCTATCCCCTGATCGAAAAAGAAGAAGAAGAACTCCAAAACAAGCAAACATCTCTCTCGCGTCATGATCATCGCATAACCTGTACCTGCAACTGTTGGTGTAGTAATCTGTGAGCCACGAGGACTCAACAATCCCATTACCATGGGTATCAAGACTAGCAAAGCGTAATGGGTAAGGAAGGGGTAAAGTGGTGAGGTTGCAGCAGCGACTAAGCATGTATGGTGGCTAACTTACGCAAATAAGAGCGAGGAGAGAAGCAAAGCAAGCGGTCATAAACTAGTAATGATCAAGAAGTGATCCTGAACTCCTACTTACGTCAGACATAACCCAAAAACCGTGTTTTCCTCTCGATCAACCCCGAAAAGAGACACTCACGGTTACGCACACGGTTGGTGTATTTTAGAAGAGTTTACTTTAAGTTTACTACAACCGGACATTAACAAATTCCCATCTGCCACATAACCGCGGGCACGGCTCTCGAAAGTTTATACCCTGCAGGGGTGTCCCAACTTAGCCCATGATAAGCTCTCGCGATCAACGAAGGATATTCCTTCTCCCGGGAAGACCCAATCAATCTCGGAATCCCGGTTTACAAGACATTTCAACAATGGTAAAACAAGACCAGCAAGACCGCTTGATGTGCCCACAATCCCGATAGGAGCTGCACATATCTCGTTCTCAGGGCAACACCGGATGAGACAGGCTACGAGTAAAACCAGGCCTTGAGTTTCCCCGTGGTGGCCCCGCAGGCGGCTCGGTTCGGGCCAAAACTTAGAGAAGCATTGGCCCGGGGGGGCTAAAATAAAGATGACCCTCGGGTTGGCCGACCCAAGGGAAAGGGTATAGGTGGTGGTGAGGCAAATGGTAAAACCAAGGTTGGGCCTTGCGGGAGGAGTTTTATTCAAAGCGAACAGTCAAGGGGGTCCCATAAATCACCCAACCGCGTTAGGGACGCAAAATCCGGGAACATAATACCGATATGATGGAAACTAGGGCGGCAAGAGTGGAACAAAACACCAGGCATAAGGCCGAGCCTTCCACCCTTTACCAAGTATATAGATTCATTAATAAATATAAGAGATATTGTGATATCCCAACATAATCCTGTCCACCATGGAGCAATCTTCAACTTCACCTGCAACTAACAACGCTATAAGAGGGGCTGAGCAAAGCGGTAACATAGCCAAACAACGGTTTGCTAGGTAGGGTGACAAAGGTTAGGGGCTATCATGCAATTTGGGAGGCTTGAGCAGCAAGTGATAGGTAACGCAGCATAGCGAAAGAACAAAGCAACTAGCATAGCAATGATAGTAATGAGATCCAAGGTGACGGTCATCTTGCCTGAAATCCCGCTAGGAAGAAGAACGAGTCCATGAAGAAGACAACCCGACGTAGTCGAACGGATCCTCACAATCGCAACGTTGCCGGGACTAACGAGAAGAAGCAACACCGGAAACAAAACAAACAACATGGTAAACGCACAAGCATAATCATGGCATGATGCACAAACAAGTATGATGGATGTCCGGTTTAAATATGCATGGCATGGTAAAGTGCACAAACAAAACTACAAGTTAAGTGGAGCTCAATATGCAACGAAGTTTCCTATTGACTAAACACCACATCAATTATTTAGTTCTCTCGCTTATGTACCCAACAATATTAAATGTTATTAAACATGGCAAGAGGTGAAGCATAGGAAAACTACCTATCTAGGCAAGTTTAAATGAGGCCGGAACAACAAACAACAATTCCGGAAAATCCTCATGTGCAATTTATGAATTTGCTACTGTTCTGCCCTATACACAATTTTAGAGTTGTTAAACAGTAAGACAAAGTGCACAAATTTAATCTAAGCATTTTTCACCCCATTTACATATAAAGTTTATTTAAAACCGAGCTACGGTTATTTAGTTACGAAATAAATCATTTTAACATGGCATTTAGCAAATTAAATGCAAACAACATTTAAACATTTTAAACAGGGATGAAAGTCGCATATTATGAAACTAGGTAAAATTCTAAGCATTTTGCATATATAAGTTGTTTTAATCTGATGCATGGTCTGTGAGATATTAAATGCATGAACATGAGGGTGCAATCTGTAAATATGCAGTTCTCTGGATAATATACAAAATCGCAGACGGTAAAAAAAACATAACAGGGCCGAAACTGCAACAGGTCAAAGGGCTAGCGGGGCCGCTGATTGCTCACCATGGGCCAAGCCCAGTCGGTGGAGAGGGGAAGCAATAGGCCGACGCGCTGGGCCTTGGCGCTGGAGGTCAACGCGCGGCTGGACCGAGCGACGCAGACGCTCGTTCTGCACGCACTGAACAGGGGTGGCGCTGGTCATGAAGCAGGGGATGCAGGGGCGAAGCAGGGGACTTGGCGGGAGACGCATGTGGTCTCCTATGGGGCGGCGCGGCGCCCTGGAGGCGGGGACAAGGCCGAAGACATGGGGCCGCGTCGGATCTGTCGGAGACGGCCACGAACAGAGCAGAGCGGCGGTGGGAGCTACAAGGCCATGGCGGGGGAGAACTTCAGACAAGAAACTGAGATATTAGAGAGAGAGAGAGGGCCGAAGGGAGAGTTGGATGAGGTGAGGCGACCTGGCCACAAGGCCGCAGAGCACGTCGCAAGGGAATGGCTTGCAGGTCCGAGCAAGGGAACTTGGCGCAGGGACGACGGAATGGAGCAGAGCTTGGGGGGCGGCTTGGAGCTCCCAGCTACGATGTTGAGCGAGACAAGGCGGGCGAGGCGTGGATGAAGACCGACTCCACAGCCGCGGGTCACAGGGAGGCACAACTCCGGCGGGCAGGGGCTGGAGGCGAGGTACGGAAGGGCGGCTTCCATGGCCTCCTCATGTTCCTGTAGAAAGAGAGAAACGAGAGAGATTTGAGATGAGAGGGAGCAACGAGATGAACAGGGAGAAAGGAGGGTGGAGCGGGACGCTGGGTCCCGGCCAGGCGGCTTGCTGTGGTGGTGGATCGGGCAGGCGACGAGTGGTTGATCCGGTTGGCAAATCTAGGGAGGATCGGGAGGGATCCCGAGAGAACAGTGGCGGCGGCGGACACAGAAGGATGGGACAGGATCCCTAGATCCTAGGGTTGTGCACTATTTATATTGCAATATGATTAGGGTAGGGGTTATCACATCCCTACGATCGAAAATGGACGGTCAGGGAAAATAGGCTAGGGAGTCCAATAAATAAAACGAAGATGTTTTATAGATATTTGGGGATGATCCGGACCCAATGGTGATGACTGAGCGGGTCGGGTTCAGGAAGTTTCGGACGCGAGCGAGGGGTCGATGCACTCGCAAGAGAGGTTAGGTGGTCACGGTCAAGAGGGAAGCAAAACCCGATTGGACTCGAACGGTCAACGAAAGCAAGGGGGGACACGGCAACTACAAACGGGTGCAAGCTTTATGAAAACATGCAGATGCAATGCGCATGATGCTATGATATGAAATGCAAGACATGAACAAAATGCAAAACAAAATACAAAAGCCAACCACGGAGGAAATAACATATCGCATCTCCGGAAAAAGCAAGAGTTGGAGTTACGAATATGGAAAGTTGTATCTGGGGCGTTACAAGAGGATATCACAAGCTTGAGCGTTGTATTGCAACGTCTTCAACTCTTCCGCACTAGCTTCACGGTTCGGTTCTCTCCCATCAAAGAATTCACCTTGCAAACCAATACACACAATAGCCCAAACGGCGGGGTTATGTTCAAGAATATGCATTTTCATCTTATGCTTCCAACTAGCAAAAATTAGTGCCATCAAAGTAAGGGCCTCTACGGTGATAATTTCCCTCGCTAGACGCCATACTCTCCTAGGTTGTGAAACCAAGGCTATGACCACCAAAAGCTATGGAAATCAAAGCAAATGGAGACCAAGGCTCTGATACCACTTGTAGGACCTTGAAGTATGTCTAGAGGGGGGTGATTAGACTACTTGACCAATTAAAAGCTATGCCTTTTCCCAATTTTAGATTTTGGCAGATTTTAGCTATCTTCGAACAATTCAAGCAATCATCACGCAATTCAAGCAAGCATGCAAAGAGTATATAGGCAGCGGAAAATAAAGCATGCAACTTGCAAGAATGTAAAGGGAAGGGTTTGGAGAATTCAAACGCAATTGGAGACATGGATGTTTTTGTCGTGGTTACGGTAGGTGGTGCTATCGTACTTCCACGTTGATGGAGACTTCAACCCACATAGGGTAACAGTTGCATGAGTCCACGGAGGGCTCCACCCACGAAGGGTCCACGAAGAAGCAACCTTGTCTATCCCACCATGGCCGTCGCCCACTAAGGACTTGCCTCACTAGCGGTAGATCTTCACGAAGTAGGCGATCTCCTTGCCCTTACAAACTCCTTGGTTCAACTCCACAATCTTGTCGGAGGCTCCCAAGTGACACCTAGCCAATCTAGGAGACACCACTCTCCAAGAAGTAACAAATGGTGTGTTGATGATGAACTCCTTGCTCTTGTGCTTCAAATGATAGTCTCCCCAACACTCAATTCTCTCTCATAGGATTTGGATCTGGTGGAAAGAAGATTTGAGTGGAAAGCAACTTGGGGAAGGCTAGAGATCAAGATTCATATGGTTGGAATGGAATATCTTGACCTCAATACACGAGTAGGTGGTTCTCTCTCAGAACTGGTAAGTTGGAAGTGTAGGTTTGTTCTGATAGCTCTCTCCATGAATGAAGAGGAGGTGGAGGGGTATATATAGCCTCCACACAAAATCTAACCTTTACACACAATTTACCAAACTCGGTGGGACCGAATCATAAAACTCGGTCACACCGATTTAGTAAACCTAGTGACCGTTAGGGTTTTTGATGGGACTGATAAGCAACTCGGTAGGACCGATATGGTTAGGGTTAGGGCATAACGTAATCTCGGTGAGACCGATTACACAAACTCGGTGAGACCGAATTTGGTAATTAGCTAACCAGAGAGTTGGTCAGGTAAACTCGGTGGGACCGATTTGCTCTTTTCGGTGAGACCGAAATGTTACAAAAAGGAAACAGAGAGTTTACATTGTAATCTCGGTGGGACCGATTCACTCTTTCGGTGAGACAGAAAAGTTACGAAAGGGAAACAAAGAGATTACAATCCCATCTCGGTGAGACCGAGATCCCTATCGCTGAGACCTATTTGTCCAGGGTTTGTGGCAGTGGCTAAGACATCTGAACTCGGTGGTGCCGGATAGAAAGAATCGGTAGGGCCGAGTTTGACTTTAGGTTTAGGTCATATGTGGATGTGAGAAAGTAGTTGAGGGTTTTGGAGCATATCACTAAGCACATGAAGCAAAAGGCTCATTAAGCAACACCTCATCCCTCCTTGATAGTATTGGCTTTTCCTATAGACTCAATGTGATCTTGGATCACTAAAATGTAAAATGTAGAGTCTTGAGCTTTTGAGCTTGAGCCAATCCTTTGTCCTTGATATTTTGAGGGATCCACTTTCATCATCCATGCCATGCCATTCATTGAGCTTTCCTGAAATATTTGTCTTGGAATAGCATTAGCTCAATGAGCTATATGTTGTTATGAATTACCAAAACCACCTAGGGATAGTTGCACTTTCACATATTCATTACCATAGTCGTACAGGCTAGACTTCTAGGGTTTAGCCATTACGATCTCGTGGTAGATCGACTCTTGTAATACTCATATTCATCAAGATCAATCAAGCAGGAAGTAGGGTATTACCTCCATAGAGAGGGCCCAAACCTGGGTAAACAACGTGTCCCCTGTCTCCTGTTACCATCGACCTTAGACCCACAGTTCGGGACCCCTACCCGAGATCCGCCGGTTTTGACACCGACATTGGTGCTTTCATTGAGAGTTCCACTGTGCTGCCCGCAAAAGGTTTGATGGCCCCTTCAATCATCAACAACAATGTTGTCCAAGGGGAAACCTTCCTCCTCGGACAAATCTTTGTGTTCGGTGGCTTCGTATTGCGGGCCAATTCGCTTGGCCACCTGGAGCAGATCGACAACTATGCCCCTGGCCGTCAGGTCAGATTTGGGAGCTTGAATTACGCCACGGACATCCGTGGAGATTTGATCTTCACTGGATTTGAGACCGCGGCGACCGCTCCTAGTCACCCCGAGGAACATGACCTAAATCTGTCATCGGGCCGCATCCAAAAGATTGCTCCTGTGACTGCTCTGGCCGTCGATCCGGAGCATATTGCGCCAACCAAGGAAGGGAGGCTCAACCCCACCGCGGAGGCCGCAAATTCTACGGCGTTGGAGCCGAACATAGATCTAAAGTCACACGGCATCTCTGTCACCGGAACTTCGGACTCGTCTCTGGTTATAAATTCTGAGCCATGTGCATCTGCGGAGGCTGAACTGGATCGCTTATCGATCTTCGAGTTTAGCACCGCAGACATCTTCCAGCATTCGCCCTTGGGCGATGTGCTAAACTCGTTAAGAAACTTGTCCTTGACAGGGGACTCACAGCTGAACTATGTTTGGTTCGAGCTGGAGGCCGATGATGAAGGAGAATTTCGCTTCCCGCCCACCACCCACTTCATAGCCACTGTTGAAGACTTAACCAACGCCCTCGACTATGACTCCGAAGACATCGACGGTATGGACGACGATGCCGGAGATGAGGAGGCCCAAAATCCACCATTCACTGGACGATGGACGACCACTTCCTCATATGAGGTCTACATGGTAGATACACCGAAAAATAATAGCGGCGATGACAAGGAAAACCCAGCAAAGGAGGACCCCCCTAAAACACAGCCAAAGCGCCGGCGTTAGCGGTGCCGCTCTAAATCCCGCCGCAGCAGGGACAGCAACCCCGGCACAAGAGACGACAACACTCCGGATGGTGCCGAAGACACAGAAGAACCCGATGAACAAACTGCCAAACGAGACAATCGGGAATCAGGGCATGTCAGCCCTGACGAACAGGCCATAGACGAAGACTCGGAGGACGGTAGTTACCATCCATCCTCCGAGGAGGAGGTGAGCCTCAGCAACGAAGACTTCATCGTGCCCAAGGAGCCCCTGGAGCAGGAGAGCTTTAAGCTTCAGCCAATAGCCACTGCGAGGAACCTAAAAGAGAAGCAGCAACAGCTTCAAGCTGACCAAGACCTGCTCAATGACAGATGGACTGATGTCTTGGAAGCCGAGGAATACGGCCTTAAGCGCCCAGCCAAAAGTTACCCGAAGCGCAGACTACTACCTCAGTTTGACGATGAGGCGCCAGATCCCCCACCAGCATCACGCAATGCGACTGATCGGCCACCGTGCGGTCGGGATAAAACTGCAACCCGAGCCGAAAACCAAACTGTCCCACCTCACCATAAAGGCAGAGATAAGACCGCTCAGGGCTATACATATGACCTTTGTCAAGACCTGGACAGTAGAGCAGGACATACAAGATCGATCTACGGATCGCGAGGACGTGCCTTGACACATGACGACGGCTACCCATGTGGACGTGATAAACCTAACCACGCCCGGGCCGAATGCCGCAGACGGACTCCATCAGAGCTACATCGTGATGTGGCCCGATACAGAGGCGCCGCGCACCCTCTTTGCTTCACTGACGAAGTACTGGACCATGAATTCCCAGAACGGTTCAAACCCGTAAATATCGAATCATATGATGGAACAACCGATCCCGCGGTGTGGATCGAGGATTTTATACTCCACATCCACATGGCCCATGGGGATGATCTTCACGCCATAAAATACCTCCCACTAAAACTCAAAGGGCCAGCTCGGCACTGGCTAAACAGTCTGCCTGAAAATTCTATTGGCAGCTGGGATGACCTGGAAGAAGCTTTCCTCGACAACTTCCAAGGTACATATGTTCGGCCGCCAGACACCGATGACTTAAGTCACATAGTTCAATAGCCCGGGGAGTGAGCCAGAAAGTTCTGGACCAGGTTCCCAACTAAAAAGAACCAGATCGTCGACTGCCCGGATGCCGAAGCCTTAGCAGCCTTTAAACATAGCATCCACGACGAATGGCTCGCCCGCCACCTCGGCCAAGAAAAGCCAAAATCTATGCCAGCCCTCACGACACTCATGACCCGCTTTTCGCAGGTGAGGACAGTTGGTTGGCTCGCAGCAAAAACACAGCCAGCGGGGCAGGCCCCTCCGAGGTTAAGAACAACAACAGCAAGCTCCAACGTAACAGGCACAAACGCCGAAGCAATGGTGATAATATCGATGACACTACAGTCAACGCCGGATTCAGTGGCTCCAAGTCCAACCAGCGGAAAAAGCCGTATCAAAGAAACAATCAGGGACCATCTAGCATGGACCGCATACTCGATCGTCCCTACCAAATCCATGGCACCCCGCACAAGCCAACCAATCATACCAACATAGATTGCTGGGTTTTTAAGCACGCCGGAAAGTTAAACACCGAGAATAAGGAAAAGGGATCGCAAAGCGAGGACGAAGACGAGGAGCTCCTGCATCCAACCACAGGGGGACAGAAGAAGTTCCCCCCTCAAGTCAAAACGGTGAACATGATATATGCTACACACATACCCAAGAGCGTGCACTAAGGGACGTGTATGCGATAGAGCCAGTCGCCCCAAAATTCAATCCATGGTCATCGTACCCGACCGTCGAGATCATCCGACCAGTATCCGGCACGGCGGATCAGCCGCACTAGTCCTAGACCCAATCATCGAGGGATTCCACCTAACGCGAGTCCTCATGGACGGTGGCAGCAGCCTCAATCTGCTCTATCAGGACACGGTATGCAAAATGGACATTAACCCATCACGGATCAAACCCACAAGGACTACCTTTAAAGGAGTCATACCGGGCATTGAGGCCTGCTGTACGGGCTCAATCACAATAGAGGTCATCTTCGGATCTCCGGATAACTTCCGAAGCGATGAGTTAATATTCGATATCGTCCCCTTTCGCAGCGACTATCATGCACTGCTCGGACGAACCACATTTGCTTGATTCAATGCGGTACCTCACTACGCTTACCTAAAGTTCAAGATGCCCAGACCACGCGGCGTCATAACAATCAATGGAAATATGGAACACTCCCTCCGTACCGAGGAGCACACAACGGCCTTAGCAGCAGAAACATAACGCGACCTTTTCCAGCAGAACTTTAGTTTAGCAGCCAAGCCCCCAGCCGACACCATTAAAAGAGTCTGGACTATTTCGCAGCAAGACAGCCCGGCTCGTCAAGAGCTTGACTAGCAATTTGGCCTCCGTCCACGTCCCAATCAAAGAGCGGCATTCATACCGCGCATACATAACTATGTACTCAAAATCCCATGGGTATTGACGGAGGCATAGCTAGCTCGTGATCCACAGTGCGGCTCGACCGACCCTAGGATTCGCACACCTTCACTTTCCCTTTTCATTTTGGGTTTTTCTCTTTTCGAGGTTTCTGCTGACAACCCGTTTGCTGGACATACCAAGGAGGCAAGGAGCTCTGGCGTACAAGGGAATCCCCAGGTGGTCTCTGCTAACGATTGCTATACCTGTTTTAAATACCCACATGCAGCTCGCTCTTGTCATGTCATGTTAAATAGCCTTACTTGCTTATTGATACGTCTCCAACGTATCTATAATTTATGAAGCATTCATGCTATTTTATTATCTGTTTTGAATGATTATGGGCTTTATTATACAATTTTATATTACTTTTGGGACTAACCTATTAACCGGAGGCCCAGCCCATATTGCTGTTTTATTGCCTGTTTCAGTATTTTGAGGAAAAGGAATATCAAAAGGAGTCCAAACGGAATGAAACCTTCGGTAGCGTGAATTTTTGGAAGAATATGATCCGGGAGACTTGGAGTTCACGTCAGAAGATCCTCGAGGAGGCCACGAGATAGGAGGGCGCGCGCCCCTGTAGGGCGCGCCCCCTGTCTCGTGGGCCCCTTGAGGACCCCCCGACCGACTTCTTTCGCCTATATATTCCCTCGTACCCTAAAAACATCGAATATCAAGATAGATCGGGAGTTCCGCCGCCGCAAGCCTCTGTAGCCACCAAAAACCTCTCGGGAGCCTGCTCAAGATTCTGCCGGAGGGGGAATCCATCACCGGTGGCCATCTTCAACATCCGGCACTCTCCATGACGAGGAGGGAGTAGTTCACCCTCGGGGCTGAGGGTATGTACCAGTAGCTATGTGTTTGATCTCTCTCTCTCTCGTGTTCTCTCGTGTTCCCTCTATGGCACGATCTTGATGTATCCCGAGCTTTGTTATTGTAGTTGGATCTTATGATGTTTCTCCCCCTCTACTCTCTTGTGATGAATTGAGTTTCCCCTTTGAAGTTATCTTATCGGATTGAGTATTTTATGAGAACACTTGATGTATGTCTTGTCGTGTTTATCTATGGTGACAATGGGATATCATGTGCCACTTGATGTGTGTTTTGGTGACCAACTTGCGGGTTCCGCCCATGAACCTATGCATAGGGGTTGGCACACGTTCTTGACTCTCCGGTAGAAACTTTGGGGCACTCTTTGAAGTACTTTGTGTTGGTTGGATGAATCTGAGATTGTGTGATGCATATCGTATAATCATGCCCACGGATACTTGAGGTGACAATGGAATATCTAGGTGACATTAGGGTTTTGGTTGATTTGTGTCTTAAGGTGTTATTCTAGTACGAACTCTTTTATAGATTGATCCGAAAGAATAGCTTTGAGGTGGTTTCGTACCCTACCATAATCTATATGTTTGTTCTCCGCTATTAGTGGCTTTGGAGTGACTCTTTGTTGCATCTCGAGGGATTGTTATATGATCTATCTATGTTATTATTGTTGAGAGAACTTGCACTAGTGAAAGTATGAACCCTAGGCCTTGTTTCCTATCATTGCAATACCGTTTACGCTCACTTTTATCATTAGTTACCTTGCTGTTTTTATTATTTCAGATTACAAATACCTATTTCTACCATCCATATTGCACTTGTATCACCATCTCTTCGCCTAACTAGTGCACCTATACAATCTACCATTGTATTGGGTGTGTTGGGGACACAAGAGACTCTTTGTTATTTGGTTGCAGGGTTGTTTGAGAGAGACCATCTTCATCCTACGCCTCCCACGGATTGATAAACCTTAGGTCATCCACTTGAGGGAAATTTGCTACTGTCCTACAAACATGTGCACTTGCAGGCCCAACAACGTCTACAAGAAGAAGGTTGTGTAGTAGACATCACTTATCGCATTACTCGTATAAGTACGCCTCAACGTATTAATCACATTACAATGGTAAATAAATGGTAGCATCAGCTTATTACTTAATTTTCCCTGTTCCCTTACCTTCGTATTTATTACTCATTGCACACGTACACTCTGGTACATTTTACTTCACCAGGGGCTTTCGCGCCCCGCAGTACGGCAATAAAGTTCGGACACCTTTTTCAGTGCAGTTCGGCACCCCGAACTTATATCATTATATGCATCGGCTCTGAATCATGTCTTTGGTCAATAGTTGGGTTGCCCGGCTCCTGTGCTTACTACCTTACGTTCCGCTATATCGGCTAGGGTAGTAAAGGGAGAACTACTGCGACTGTGTCCCGGTTCTTCCAGACGAGCACCCCAGTAGAGAAAGCAAAAAACTGACTTGTCCTTGGCCGCTTTGTCCTTGGCCTCGGCTAACGCCTTCTTGAGGGCCGCCACCTCGGTCGTGGCCCCTAAAAAAGCTCTTGACGCTTTAGTCAGCACGAAACATTCACCCTTCCTAAAATATACACGCAGGTTACTGCATACCTTGGCTGTCCTCCAACTACCTCTTTACGAGGCGGAGCTCTTCATTGGCCCGCTCTAGGCTCTGCTTTAGGTCGGAGACCTCTGCAGTATGAGAGGCAGCAGCTAGCAAAGACGCATGTTTATTCACATAGACATCTTATGTTAGACTCCTGCAAAAATTGTTTTGATCCTCTGTTCGGCTTTTTCTTTTCGAACACCGAACAGAGCATCAGGGGCTACTGTCCACACTGTGATATTCTTTCTACATTTATCACCTCAAAGCCTGTTAGAAGGCTAGCGCAGGCCTCAGTCAGGCCGCTTTTGGCGGACTGAACCTTTTCGATCACCGCACCCATAAGGACACGGTGCTCATCCACAATGGAGGCGCCTCGCAGCGTTTCCAGCAGATTATCCGGTGCCTCTGGTTGGACAGAGGTCACCGGCGGAAAAGGCACACTTCCTCCTTTCGGGGAAGGCCGTTCACTAGACTCCGGAGCCGTGTAGGTCTCCGGAATGGTATCCGGCCGGGGGCCGGATGGGCCCCTTCCCCATCCCCAGTCCCCATGGGGGCTTTCCCCCCATGTGTCTGATACGTCTCCAACGTATCTATAATTTTTGATTGCTCCATGCTATATTATCTAATGTTTTGGACATTATTGGGCTTTATTATTCACTTTTATATTATTTTTGGGACTAACCTATTAAACGGAGGCCCAACCCAGAATTGCTGTTTTTTGCCTATTTCAGAGTTTCGCAGAAAAGGAATATCAAACGGAGTCCAAACGGAATGAAACCTTCGGGAACATGATTTTTAGGAAGATTATGATCCGGGAGACTTGGACCCTATGTCAAGAAAGGAAAGAGGAAGGCACGAGGTAGGGGGGCGCGCCCACCCCCCAGGGCGCGCCCTCCACCCTCGTGGGCCCCCTGTTGCTCCACTGACGTACTCCTTCCTCCTATATATACCTATGTACCCCCAAACGATCAGAGACGGAGCCAAAAGCTAATTCCACCGCCGAAACCTTCTGTACCCACGATATCCCATCTTGGGGCCTGTAGAGTTCCGCCGGAGGGGGCATCCATCACGGAGGGCTTCTACATCAACACCATAGCCTCTCCGATGAAGTGTGAGTAGTTTACCTCAGACCTTGGGTCCATAGTTAGTAGCTAGATGGCTTCTTCTCTCTTTTTGGATCTCAATACAATGTTCTCCCCCTCTCTCGTGGAGATCTATTTGATGTAATCTAGTTTTTGCGGTGTGTTTGTTGAGACCGATGAATTGTGGGTTTATGATCAAGATTATCTATGAACAATATTTGAATCTTCTCTGAATTCTTTTATGCATGATTGGTTATCTTTGCAAGTCTCTTCGAATTATCAGTTTGGTTTGGCCTACTAGATTGATTTTTCTTGCAATGGGAGAAGTGCTTAGCTTTGGGTTCAATCTTGCGGTGTCCTTTCCCAAAGGATGAGGGGCAGCAAGGCACGTATTGTATTGTTGCCATCGAGGATAAGAAGATGGTTTTTTTTATCATATTGCATGAATTTATCCCTCTACATCATGCCATCTTGCTTAAGGCTTTACTCTGTTTTCATTAACTTAATACTCTAGATGCATGCTGGATAGCGGTCGATGAGTGGAGTAATAGTAGTAGATGCAGGCAGGAGTCGGTCTACTTGTCTCGGACGTGATGCCTATATACATGATCATACCTAGATATTCTCATAACTATGCTCAATTGGCCAATTGCTCAACAATAATTCGTTCACCCACCGTAAAATACTTATGCTCTTGAGAGAAGCCACTAGTGAAATCTATGGCCCCCGGGTCTATCTTCATCATATTAATCTTCCAACACTTCGTTATTTCCTTTGCTTTTTACTTTTCTTTTATTTTACTTTGCATCTTTATCACAAAAATACCAAAAATATTATCTATCATATCTATCAGATCTCACTCTCGTAAGTGACCGTGAAGGGACTGACAACCCCTTATCGCGTTGGTTGCGAGGATTTATTTGTATTGTGCTAGTACGAGGGACTCGCGCGTAGCCTCCTACTGGATTGATACCTTGGTTCTCAAAAACTGAGGGAAATACTTACGCTACTTTGCTGCATCACCCTTTCCTCTTCAAGGGAAAACTAAAGCAGTGCTCAAGAGGTAGCAAGAAGGATTTCTGGCGCCGTTGCCGGGGAGTCTACACAAAAGTCAACATACCAAGTACCCATCACAATCCCTTATCTCCCGCATTACATTATTTGCCATTTGCCTCTCGTTTTCCTCTCCCCCACTTCACCCTTGCCGTTTTATTCACCCTCTCTTTTCCGTTTGCCTCTTTTCATTCGCTTTTCCCTCGCCATGTCAGAACCTAAAAGAGTTGTTTCTCTCCCGAGTTTTAGTGCTTTAGACAATCCTGCTATCTTATTTAAACTCATAAATACAAATACTATGGAAAAACCTGTCGAAATTATCAATGAAAACCTTAGCAATTTTGATGAAGAAGATTCTGGAATATTTCATTATTTACTTGATGAATCTTTGAAAGATGCTTGCGATAGGCTATTAAGGATCCGTGCTAGCTATGTACCTCAATACCAAATTGAGGTTTACTTAAAAGGCTTTTATGTTGGGTTGCCCGCTTCGTTCAAACAAGTCTTGGATTCTATTTTTGAAGAGGGTTTTCTTGAAAGGGACCCCATAGACACTTATGAAAAGATGAAAACTATATTTGGGCACCCCATTAATGAGAAAATTGAAATAACATCTCTTTTGCTTTCTTACCAAAACGAATCTATCAAAGAGATAAAATCTAGCCTGGATGCCAATTTCGCCAACTTCTAAGCCCATATAATTTTCTTTCGAAGCACCCACCTAGAGTCTAGGCAAGAGTATGGCAGCTCACATTACCATGGGACGTATTGGAGAAGTCTACAACAGGGAGCTTAAAGACACCATCTATCAGATATGTGGGCGTCGAGACGAGCAATTGCAGCTTTCATCCAGGAGCTAAACCAGCACATTCGACATCAGGAGAACCAGGACAAAGCGCAGATATGATGGAGTTGAAGAAGGAGAAGACCAGGATCATCGAATCGGAGGAAGAACTCAAGTTTACACGCGATGGATATGAGGAGGAAATCAAGACACATCGGAGAAGAACGACGACCTAGTCAAGAAAATCGGAGTATTCATGGGAGGACCAAAGACCGAAGAAGAAGACGACGACCCCACTTGCCCGGACAACTACATCATCATCAACGACACCGATTCCGATCCAAGTGATGATGACTACGAAGACGAAGCTGGAGCAGACATCATGGAGTCTTCCACCGATCAAAATTTCTAGATGACCACCATATATTAGTAGTATTTCTCCCATGTATCTAGTAGTAGTTGAGCACTTTTGCGATAGTTCTAGATTGTTTGTATGCCCTTGCTTGATTGATTGAGTGAAATGATTGTGTTTGCCTCATATGCATATGGGTAGTGTTTTCTCATTAGACCTTTTCCTCTATTCTAAATCTCTTCAATCTAAACCCTCAGATGCCTCCGAGACGTGACACCGGTTTTGTTTTCCCACCGGAGCTCACCCAGTTGATCCAGCAGCAAAATGCCTTGATGCAATTGCTAGTTCAGAACCTGGGCAACAACAACAATAACCCTCCGCCAGTGGACAATTTAGCCCGTTTCCTGAGGTTACAACCGCCGGTGTTTTCCAGTAGCGCCGAGCTAATAGTTGCTGATGATTGGCTATGCCGTATTGGAAGGGAGTTAACCACCACTGGATGCACGGATGCTGAGAAGGTGCGCTTTGCCGCACATCAATTGGATGGACCAGCAGCCGCATGGTGGAAGAATTACACAACTACTTTTCCTATAGCCAATGTCACTTGGGACCAGTTTCAGCAAGCTTTTCGCACGGCCCATGTCTCAACTGGAGCCATGCAGATGAAGAAGCGTGAGTTTTGCAACTTACGCCAGGGGAACCGTACTGTAGCTCAGTACGTGGATGATTTTAGTAAGTTATCACGCTATGCCCCTGATGATGTGGCCACAGATGCCGCGAAGCAGGAGAAGTTTATGGAAGGGCTGAACGATGAGATGAGCATGCAGTTGATGGTGGCAACTTTCAACAACTACCAGGAGTTGGTAGACAAGGCCCTTATGATTGAAGGGAAGCAGCAGCAAATTGAGAGCCGTAAGAGGAGATATGGACAAGGGAAGTACAACTCAGGAGCTCAACAGAAGCCTCGCTTAACCCCAAACTCGGGAGGACATGTTCATAATCATGGAGGTCACAACCACACTGGGGGAGGATCGCATAACCACAATGGTGCTAAGAATGGGAATGGGAACGGAGTTAATAGCAACCAGAACCGCTCCAACCCCTCTACACCCGCCAAAAGGGACCTAAGTCAAGTTACTTGCTTTAAGTGCGGGAAGACATGGCACTATGCCAATGATTTCCCTGAAGGACGGAATGGAAACGGAAATGGGAGCACTGGGAAGAAGCCCAATCCATTCAACAAAGGACAAGTGAACCACGTTAACGTGGAGGAAGTTGAAGAGCAGCCGGACGCGCTAATAGGTAAGTTTTTGGTTAAGTCATTTACCGCTCTTGTTCTTTTCGACATCGGTGCATCGCATTCATACATATCAAGGGATTTGTGGATAAGTTTAAGCTACCAATCCAAACCCTTAGGACCCCTCTTTTAGTGAGCTACTTTGGAGCAGAGTACATGGCTAGCCGTTGGTGCAACCAGATACCCCTAACCATTGGCACATATGTTTTCCGTCGACCTAATTATCTTGGAGTCGCAAGGATTGGATGTGATATTAGGTATGGACTGGATGTCAAAGTATGGAGGAAGCATTGACTGTGCTAGCAAGTCAATTTACCTCACCACCCCGGAGGGAAAAAGGATTAAGTATGTATCTAGGCATGGGCCTAGGAGGAGCCAAGTGAATGCCCTCACGGGAGTTGTACAGGAGGAAGTGCCTGTAGTAAAGGATTTTTCGGATGTTTTCCGTAAGAGTTACTGTGCATGCCACCGGATCGAGACATCGAATTCTGATAGAGCTATTGCTAGGTACAGGGCCAATATCCAAGAGACCCTATCGGATGCCCGCAAATGATCTGGAGGAAATTAAGAAACAGATCAAGGAGTTATTGGAGAAAGGATACATTCGACGAAGTTCATCACCTTGGGGAGCTCCAGTGGTTTTTGTGGAGAAGAAGGATAAATCCCTGAGGATGGTTGTTGATTACCGAGCCTTGAATGAAGTAACGATAAAGAACAAGTATCCATTACCGATGATCAATGATCTGTTTGATCAGTTGCAAGGAGCTAAGGTGTTTTCGAAGATTGATCTACGGTCGGGATACCATTAGTTGAAGATTCGAGAGAAGGATATACCAAAGACAGCGTTTACCACGCGGTATGGATTATACGAGTATACGGTCATGTCGCTTTGGATGACTAACGCCTCGCCTATTTCATGAGTATGATGAACAAGGTGTTCATGGAGTATTTGGACAAGTTTGTTGTGGTGTTCATTGATGATATTATGGTATACTCGAAGAACGAAGAGGAGCACAAGGAGCACTTGCGTTTGGTTCTCGAGCAACTCAGGGAACACCAGTTATACGCCAAATTCAGCAAGTGCGAGTTTTGGTTGAAGGAAGTTGGATTTCATGGGCATGTTATATCAGGAGAAGGTATATCAGTGGACCCCAGCAAGGTTTAGTCAGTCACTGAATGGTTGGCACCCACTTCAGTTGGCGAGATCCGCAGTTTCCTAGGACTCGCAGGGTATTATCGGAGATTCATTGAGAATTTTTCCAAGATTGCTAAGCCAATGACTGAATTGCTAAAGAAGGATACTAAGTTTAAATGGATGGAGGATTGCAAGGCAAGTTTTCAGGAGTTGAAGAAACGGTTGACTACAGCCCTAGTGCTAACACTGCCAGATATACATAAGGAGTTTCAAGTATATTGTGATGCCTCACGCTTGGGACTTGGATGTGTGCTTATGTAGGACGGGAAGGTTGTTTCGTATGCCTCACGACAACTGAAGCCCCATGAGTTGAACTATGCCACGCACGATTTGGAGCTAGCAGCCGTAGTGCATGCATAGAAGACTTGGAGACATTATCTTATTGGAAATCGTTGTGATGTGTACACAGATCATAAGAGTTTGAAGTACATTTTCACGCAAAAGGAGTTGAACCTTAAACAGAGGTGATGGTTGGAACTTATAAAGGATTATGACATGAAGCTGCACTATCATCCAGGAAAGGCCAATATCGTAGCAGACGCTTTGAGCCGGAAGAGTTACGCTAATATTCTTGAAAGTAAGGGATTGCCGAAGGAGTTAGCGGAAGATATCATGGAACTCCGGTTGGAGATTGTTCCAAGAGGTTTCATTGCAACAATGGAGGTTCAGTCTACATTGTTGGACAAGATTCGAGATGCTCAGAAGGAAGACAAAGAAATTGCTAAGATAATGGAGAAGATGAGCAAAGGAAAGGCCAAAGGTTTTCGCGAGGACGAGCACGATACCTTATGGTTTGAGGACCGAGTTTATGTGCCCAATAACCCAGAGATCAGGAAGTTAATACTTCAGGAGGCCCATGACTCACCATACTCTATACACCCCGGAAACACCAAGATGTATTTGGATTTGAAAGAACGTTTCTGGTGGACTGGTATGAAGAAGGATATTGCCGAATATGTAGCCGTATGTGATGTATGTCAGAGAGTGAAGGTAGAGCATTAGAATCCAGCAGGACTGTTACAACCTATGCCGATACTCGAATGGAAGCGGGATAAACTTGGGATGGAATTTATCACAGGATTGCCCAGATCCAAAGCAGGATATGACTCAATATGGGTAGTAGTGGGTCGCTTGACCAAAGTGGCTCACTTCATCCCAGTGGAAACAACTTATACCAGTGCAAAGTTGGCCAAGATATATATGTCCAGGATCGTATGTTTGCATGGAGTTCCGAGGACCATCGACGATAGAGGAACACAGCTTTACTTCAAAGTTTTGGCATCGATTACACTGCACCTTGGAGTACGATATTGGAGTTCAAGACTGACATTCCACCTGCAGACAGATGGACAGACAGAGAGAGTCAACCAGATTCTGGAGGACATGTTAAGAGCCTGTGCGCTAGACTATGGATCTAGTTGGGATGACAATTTACCTTACGCAGAGTTCTCATACAACAATAGCTACCAGGCCAGTTTGAAGATGGCACCGTTCGAAGCTCTGTATGGACGCAGATGTAGAACACCTCTGATGTGGGATGAGGTAGGAGACTGTCAGCTTTTTGGACCAGACTTGATCAAGGAGTCTGAAGAGAAGGTTAAACTGATCTGTGATAGACTGAAGATTGCTCAGTCCAGGCAGAAGAGTTATGCAGACAAGAAACGCAAGGAGGTAACCTTTGAAGTTGGAGACAGAGCCTATCTGCGAGTATCACCCTTGCGAAGAGTGAAATGTTTTGGAGTTAAGGGAAAATTAGCTCCGAGATTTGTAGGACCGTATCGTGTTTTGGAACGGATGGGAGAAGTTGCCTACAAGCTGGAGTTACCTGAAGGATTGTCAGGAGTTCACGATGTGTTCCACATATCACAGCTGAAGAAGTGTCATGCTGAGACGGCCGATATACCGTTAAGAGATACAGTGCCACTGGAGGCGATACAGTTGGACAGTAATTTGACTTATGAGGAGAAGCCAATAAAGATTCTTGACTTTGACAACCGAGTCACTAGTGAAATCTATGGCCCCTGGGTCTATCTTCATCATATTAATCTTCCAACACTTAGTTATTTCCTTTCCTTTTTTACTTTGCTTTTATTTTACTTTGCATCTTTATCACAAAAATACCAAAAATATTATCTATCAGATCTCACTCTCGTAAGTGACCGTGAAGGGATTGACAACCCCTTATCGCGTTGGTTGCGAGAATTTATTTGTATTGTGCAGGTACGAGGGACTCGCGCGTAGCCTCCTACTGGATTGATACCTTGGTTCTCAAAAACTAAGGGAAATACTTACGCTACTTTGCTGCATCACCCTTTCCTCTTCAAGGGAAAACTAAAGCAGTGCTCAAGAGGTAGCAAGAAGGATTTCTGGCGCCGTTGCCGGGGAGTCTACGCAAAAGTCAACATACCAAGTACCCATCACAATCCCTTATCTCCGTGATTACATTATTTGCCATTTGCCTCTCGTTTTCCTCTCCCCCACTTCACCCTTGCCGTTTTGTTCGCCCTCTCTTTTCCGTTTGCCTCTTTTCGTTCGCTTTTCCCTCGCCATGTCAGAACCAAAAGGAGTTGGGGTTTCTCTCCCGAGTTTTAGCGCTTTAGACAATCCTGCTATCTTATCTAAACTCATAAATAAAAATATTATGGAAAAACCTGTCGGAATTATCAATGAAAACCTTAGCAATTTTGATGAAGAAGATTCTGGAATATTTCATTATTTACTTGATGAATCTTTGAAAGATGCTTGGGATAGGCTATTAAGGATCCGTGCTAGCTATGTACCTCAATACCAAATAGAGGTTTACTTAAAAGGCTTTTATGTTGGGTTGCCCGCTTCCTTCAAACAAGTCTTGGATTCTATTTGTGAAGAGGGTTTTCTTGAAAGGGACCCCATAGACACCTATGAAAAGATGAAAACTATATTTGGGCACCCCATTAATGAGAAAATTGAAATCACATCTCTTTTGCTTTCTTACCAAAACGAATCTATCAAAGAGATAAAATCTAGCCTAGATGCCAATTTCCGCAGCATACTTAATCTTTCTTCTACCATTAATGGCCATGTACTTTGTCAAAATAGAAAGATTGATTCTATAGATAGCAAGTTTGCTCTCTTTTCCCCTAAAACCAAAGATGGCAATACCTTGTGTAACATCCCAAATTTTCAATTTGGAATGTTATACATAGGTCATTCATGCATATCATATTTTACTGCATCTTTGTTCCGCAAATCCTCGAATTCCTAAGCAACTCAAGGACCCTCGGAGAGAGTTGGGGATTTTTCGGTTTTCATATTGATTTTTATCAAATACTGAGAACAAGGATTTTTTTTATTTTAATTATTTTTCTCTCCGGAAAAATATTTCATATTAAAAATAAATGAGGGGAGATAATATGACTTCTCCAAAACAATTGAAATATTGGAGGAAAAATGTTAAAATCATTAGTTCATTTTTTATTTTGTTTGTATTCAGAATTTATTTGCCCTAGAAAAATTGCATGTTTTAAAAAAATGCATTTAGGGCCAAGAAAATGTTCATCTCGTTCTAAATATTTCATTTAGATGGTGAAAATTTGTTTTGGCATTTTTAGATTTATTTTATTTTATTTTATAGGAGTTTTTCTGTTGGCGGAATAATTAAAAAAAGAATCCTCGCACTTTTTGGCCCGGCCTTGACCAAGCAGCCCGGCCCAAGCCGCCGGCCGCCTTCCTCCGCGCCGCCGTGTCCGAGGCGGACATCGCCACCGCCGCCGCTTGCCCTCCCCAAGCCACGGACCCCCTCCTTAAATACCGACCCCCTCTCGTCACCACCACCACCCGAGCCGCCCGGAGCCCGAAGTCGAGCCCGAGCCCGCCGCCTCCCTAGCCGGCCCGGCTTGAGTCGCCGCCGCCGCCCCTAGCCGCCGCCGCCTTCCACCGCAACCCCGCCGGAGTCGAGCAAGGTAGCCGCCCCGCCGTCCCGGTTTTCCGAAGAAAACCATTTTGTTTTTTTAGAAAACCCTAGGTTTTTCGTTTTTTTAGATCGGTTTATTTCTTCGGTTTATCTATTTAGCGAGTGTTCGCTCGTTCGTTCGTTTTAACGAACGCGTTCTTCGTTTAGGTTCAGTTAACGAACGTTCGTTCGTTAAGCTGCTCGTTTCTTTTCTTTTTCTCGGATTTATTCCGCAATTTTTTTGATTGCATTTCTGATCCGATTTTCGTTCCAGTTTAACTTTTCGCTCGTTTAGCGGAATCAGGCGATTCAAGCGCCTCGAGTTTCGTCTCGAAACCCTCTTTTCGAATAATCAACTCAAACAAGCTTTTGCCTCTGTAAAATTTGACCCTAGTTTAGATTAGTAAACAGATCTTATTTCTTTCTCCGTTTGAGTTTCGTTGCTTCGTTTGGTTTGATTCTTTTTTCGAACCGGTGTTCTTAAGTTGAACTCTCCGGTCAACCTCTTTTATTTGAGTTTTCGCTTGTGCATCTTTGCTTGTTGCTTATGTATGTTATTGTTTGCTTGCGATAGAATTCTCGGAGTGCGAAGCGTGTTACTACGAATCTCTAGGATTCACGGATCGTCAGCAAGGCAAGTAACACTTTGATCATACTCTTTTCATACCCAGTTTTTATGCATTAGTTTCAATCCTCAAACATTGCATTGATTAGGATGCCATTAACTTGTGGGTTGGGAAGTAGTAGTTGAGGTAGAACCTATTGCCCTGTTACTATCAAACCCTTGGGAGTTATTTCTACGTGTTGCGTATATTGCTATGCTCATAGACGTGGTTTGGGTTTGAGTGAATCCATGACAGATGTGAGATTGTTAATTAATGGTTTAATTTAAGGTGGCAAATTTAATACACATCTGGGTGGATTGAGGCACCTGGGGAACCCAGTGTTGTTTGTTTTTTTGGAAATCCCGGGTACCTGCAGTGATCTTCCTATGGACCGCCACCTGTGCTCAAAGGAATCGAGATTATTCATGCTAGAAACTTCCGTGTGCAGCCACAAGCTACTATGGGCTCTAGCATAGTTGAGTAAGTTACGTGAAGCTCTTGAAGAGGTAGATCAGCAGGTAGTGGGTTTGTAGGTTTGGTATGGTCTACCCGGAGTAGAGAGTTAATGTTTCTGGAACACTATGTCTCGGTCATCCGTTTCTCAAACACCAAGTAGTGCGAGAAATCAACGGAGGCGATCGAGTCTTGTGGGGAAAAGTGCACAAACCTCTGCAGAGTGTACAATCTAATCATGGTTAGCCGTGTCTCCGGTTATGGACAATTCTGAGTATCTAGTACTTGAGTATTCACATGTATCTTATCACTCTTAACTAATATTGTTGGGTTGTTAACTACTTTAATTGGGATTGAGTTGGGGTTATACCTTCTCAATGATGTTTCAACCACCATGATAGTTAAATAAAATTTATTCCTTTGTTATAGGGAAAATTGGCTTTTCGCAAAACCATAACCATAGAGCTTTCCACCAGCCAAATATGCATGTACTGATAGCATTATTCTGTTCCTGCTCTATTGTGTTATATTGCCAGCATATTCCATGTGCTGACCCGTTTTTGGGCCGCAACGTATTATGTTCAGACTTTTCAGACGAGGAGTAAGGTTCGATAGGTCGTTGCCGTGCAGCTCAGCTATGCCGTTGGAGTTGATGGACTCACTTTATCTTCCAAGCCTTCTATTGTTATCGCATTAGATGGCCTTAAGCCATATTATCGTAATAAGTTCTCTTGTGAGACATTCGATGTAATAAGTGTGTGATTGCTACTCTGTTATAACCTTCGAGTATTGTGTGTGTCAGCATTACTGATCCAGGGATGACACTGAAACACAAAGACTTGACCATCTGAGGTCGGGTCGCTACATCTTGCTTTTATGCCTAGCTAGGGGCGTTAAACGATAGCGCTGGTTGGGAGGCAACCCAATTTTATTTTAGTTTTTTTGCTTTTTTGCTTCTGTTTAGGAATAAATCTTTGTTCTAGCCTCTGGTTAGATGTGTTTTAATTAGTGTTTGTGCCAAGTTAAACCTATAGGATCTTCTTGTATGATAGTTATTTGATCTTGCTGTAATTTCCAGAAACTTTCTGTTCACGAAAACATTTGTTAAAAATCACCAGAACGTGATAAAATGGTGATTCCAATTGATGCTGATCAATAAACAAATTTCCTAGGCCGTCCTATTTTGGCTCAAATTTTGGAGTTTTAGAAGTTTGCGTTAGTTGCAGATTACTACAGACTGTTCTGTTTTTGACAGATTCTGTTTTTCGTGTGTTGTTTGCTTATTTTGATGAATCCATGGCTAATAAAATAGTTTATAAACCATAGAGAAGTTGGAATATAGTAGGTTTAACATCAATATAAACAAAGAATGATTTCTTTACAGTACCTTGAAGTGGTTTTTTGTTTTCTTTCGCTAACGGAGCTCACGAGATTTCTGTTGAGTTTTGTGTTGTGAAGTTTTCAAGTTTTGGGTGAATTTTTTTGATGGATTATGGAACAAGGAGTGGCAAGTGCCTAAGCTTGGGGATGACCATGGCACCCCCAAGATAATATAAGGACACCAAAGAGCCAAAGCTTGGGGATGCCCCGGAAGGCATCCCCTCTTTCGTCTACTTCCATCGGTAACTTTACTTGGAGCTATATTTTTATTCACCACATGATATGTGTTTTGCTTGGAGCGTCTTGTATGATTTGAGTCCTTGCTTTTTAGTTTACCACAATCATCTGTCGGGGAGGCTGATCGTACCCACGGACACCTATGGGGCCGGCGGAGCGGGCCCCTTGTGGTTCGGAGGGGGGCGGAGATCGCACGAAGAGCGGATCGAGGCGATGCACACGAGCAGTTTACCCAGCTTCGGAGCTCTCCGGAGAGATAAAACTCCTACTGCTGCTTGTTTGATCTATTGTGTTCTTGCTAGGGAGCAATGAGAGCTACAAAACCTAGTGTGAGTCTATTTGGTCTCGAGTGAGTCGAATGAACCCAACGAGACGAACCTGGCGAAACGAAACCCCCGGAACCCTCTCTACGTTGCACTCGGGCCTCCTTTTATATGCTCAAGGGGTCTCCGACAGGTGGCAACATAGGCGAGGGTACAAATGTAAAAACAGGAGTTGGTACACCTACTTGAACAAAGGTATAAAGTGCAAAATACCTAACTCGACGGCAAGGGACAAAAGCAATAAATGCCCGTCATTATCGCCTCAACAAAGGCAACAGAGGCCGTCAGTGCGCCTCCGCCGCCATGATGGCGAGCCTGTCGGCGCCGCTTATCGCTGCTCTCCGCTGGCTGCACAGCCGCCGACACGCGCCCATGGAACGGTCCCATGGCGACACGCTGTCGGGTGAGCTGGAGCGGAGACGGAGAGAGGTTGCATGCCGCGGCAAGCGCCTTTGCCGCGGCCGAATCTTGTCGCGCCGGAGACTTGTCGCGCTCGAGCCTTCCCGCAAGCTCCTCTTGCCGGGCCTTGTCTTCTACGTGCTCGAGCGGCCTTCCCGACAAGCTCTTTTTGTCGGGCCTTGTCTTCTTAATCAAATACTTTGTTCTTGAATGGCTCCAAAAGGAGCCAATGGCGATCTTGGCGGTGACGAGGCAAACCTCGCCGCTGGGTGTTGCAATCCGTCTGCAGGATTTAGCACGGGTACTAGGGTACCCCTACTCTAGTACACCGACAGAGCCCCGGCTCGGGCCAGACACGGTGCCGAAGCGCTTGTCGGGCCAGGCCCGTAATCGCAGACGGACACGCTGCTGCCTCGACTGCCGCAACTCGCCCAACCCACCACGATCCCCACTAACGGCACGCACCGGACGTGGCGCCGCGGCGAGATCGTGGGCGCGGTCGTGGGGATTCTTTATTGATATAAGCGAACGTCCGCCCCTCCTCCCTTTATAAGCGGAGGAAACAGAGGTAGGCCGACCACCCCTGCCATTGCTGTCTTGTCAAGAAACCACCGCCGCTCCCTCTTCTTCTCCGTGCGAAGAGAGCAGCGCCCGCCTTCTTTCGCCGCAAGCACACTCACCACCGTCGACCTCAGCTGGCCTCCTCGCCATGGCTCCGAAGGCGGATAATGAGAAGGGCGTCACGTCGGCTGAGGCGCAGCTGCTCGCGGCGCTGCGCAAGGAGCGAGCCATCTTCCCCGCAGCTCGGGCGCACGGAGCTGCGGACGCCTTTCTACCTTTTTCCGGTCGACGGAGACCAGGCGCATCCGCAAGACGAGGGTGCTCCCGCCTCCGCCGCTGATTTGGCCCCAACAGGGTACCCTTTCTTCACCATTTTCTTCTATTGCAGGCTCTGCCCGCCCTTTTTCGAGTTCTTTTGCGACATTATGAACACCTTTAGCCTCCGACTCCTTGATTTCACCCCCAACGCCGTCTTGACCATGGCGGTTTTCGCACATTTGTGCGAAAACTTTGCCGGAGTCTACCCGAATGTGGCACTCTTCCGCCATTTCCTTGTTCCCCGTGTCGAGAGCGGAGAGCCACTTGCCGGAGGAATAGCCTGGGTCTCTAGGATCGGCAAGAAGGAGGCCTACCTAGAGGGGGAATTCCGGAACAAGTGGGAGGAGTGGAGAGCCAACTGGTGCTGGGTCGTGGAGGAGAACCCACAGCCCTTCACCGCTGCAGGCGCCAAACCCCAATTGCGCGCTGCAAGGATTGGAGTAACTTGGCGCGGAGGATGCGGTTGAAGATAGCTGTGATCAATTCTGCGCCTCGGGCTTGCCGGGTTGATGATAGAGCAGTTGGCGCAGACTTCATTCGCCGCCAGATCGCTTCCCTTGCAGGAAAGGAGGAGGCCTGCTTGGGAGTTCCGAATGCGGCGGACATCATGAGGCTGCGCCCGGCCTGAATTGGAACTTCACCGTCATGGAGCTGGATTCAGTGCTGCTCGAGCTGTTCAAGAACGACCCCGAACATCCCGAGTGGTTCAGGTTGCCGCGGGGGGTCGTCCCATTGTGCAACAACTCGGCGCTCGACCGCATCCACGCCATGATGCCACTATGCGACTCCCACGGGATCGTCCCGACCTGGCAGGAACCCCCCGACGAGGTCGTGCAGCAATTCTTCGACGACTTGCAAGTGGTGCCGATCCGCCCGACGAGCGTAAGAGGCTCACCCGAGACACCACCGAAAGGTGAGATGGCGCGGATTGCCACCAGGGTGGAGGAGGCGGCAGCAGCCGCTGCCGGAGCCTTCGGGTTCACCGTGGAGGAGGCGGAGGCGGCGAAGCGGCAAGCCTTGCCGAGCGAGGAGGTCGCCCGGCAGGACGAGCTTGTCGGGACCGAGGCCGGGTCGAGTGGACCCGCCGAGGGCGCTTCTTCTCCTCCGCCAAGCGACTTGCCGCCAGGGGAGCCCCCGGCTCAACCGAGGAGGCATCTCCGCAGGGTTGGAGACGAGTCGGGGCGGCAGACCGCCCACAAAGAAGCGCCGCCGACGCGCTTCCACCGCTGCAAGCGAGGTTGCTGGAGCGCCTAAACTGCAGCGACAACTGGGCGGACTCTTCTCAAAGCCGCCGACGCCTCCGCCAAGTGGCTAAGAGAGCCCACTCCCCGCCTCATCGCACCGGAGGCGGGCCGGAGTTTGATTTCTCCGCGCTCAGCTCCGAGGAGGAAGGCGAAGAGTAAGCTTCTCGCGATTGTGCTTGTATTTCTTCAATTTTTATTGCTTCATCTTGAATCTGATTTGCTTTGTTCTGGACTCTTTCCTTTTTAGGACGCTGGCCCAGAGAGCGGCGAAGAGGGCCAAGATCCCGACAGTCGTCGTTGAGGACGATTCTCCCGTGGCGACGGGGGATGCGCCCGAGACCGCCTTGTCGGACCCGGCAACCCTTCCCCAGAGCAGCCCCCAGCACAGCCCCCAGAGTAAGTGTGTAGTTTTTCTCCTTACTACTAGGTGTGCAGGGGTGCCCTTTCTTCGTTGATTTCTCGATCGCTTGTTTGTGTAGGAGTGGAGCAGCCTCATCAGAGGGCTCGGAAGCCGCCTCGAGATCCTGCCCGTTGTCACCACGCCGCCAAGGGAGAACTCCCGGCAAGGGAGCTCCCTCCGACAAGGGAGGCCACCCCGACAAGGGAGGCCACTCCGCAAGGGAGGCTACCCCGGCAAGGGACGGCGCCAGCTGACCCTCCAAAGGTGGTCGAGGCCATGGCTGCGGATCCCGTTGCGGTGTAACTCCCTTACATGGAATTTTCCCTTGGGCTTGCTTTCTTTTGTTTCTCTTTTTGAATATCTGCTTGATCGCTCTTTCTTCGCCTCGACGCAGACCCGATGGAGGTCGAGGCCGGGCGAGGAGGAAACGCTGCAACACCGACGAGGCCGCCGCCGAAGAAGAAGAGGTCGTCGTGGAGGAAGAGGCCGCCGCCGACGAGCCTCATGGGCAGGAGGCCACCGAGGCTGCCGACGCGGAGGCCGGGCGAGGGTCGGGCGATCAGATCGACGGCCCCGAGGCCGCAGGAGCGGCAAGCGCCACACCGACAGCCGATTTCTCGCCACGCTGCAAGGCTGTGGTCCGAGGAGCCCCAGCCCGGTGCCTCACCAAGGCCGGGCGAAGGCGTCTTCATCAAGCTCCCCGGGAACCGAAGCCTGTGGCGCCGGCCGAGGGCGAGACCTTCGACGGCGAAGCTACTCGCCCGCATTGGCCGACGCTGTGGACGCGCCAAGCAGCAGAGCGGCGAAGTTCGAGGAGGAGCAGGCCGAAGAAGCTGTTGCCGCTTACCGCGCCCGGCAGGCCAAGTTGGAGACCCGGGAGGCCCTTGTCGCGAGGGCGGGAGCGGACATGGAGAAACGCGCCGAGGAGCTCCGGAGTGCCAACAAAGAAGCCCTCCGCGACGTGGCGGAAGCGCGGGGGCAACTCGCAGAAGAGCGCACGGCCTTCATCCTTGAGAAGGCCGCGGTGATGAGGAGCAGCGGCCGGCTGCCGAGAAGCTCGCCGCCAGCAGAAAGCGAGTTGGCGCAGCGGAAGGTCAACCTGGACAACCACGAGGAGGACCTTGCCGCGTGAAGAGTCGCTGGCGGGCGCTTCAGAAGCGGCGACGCCGCCGCAGCCGCCGAGGCCGCCAAGGAAGAGCTGAAGGCGAAGGTGGCACAGCCGAGGCCACCCTCAAGAAGAGCGGCGAAGAGCTTGCCGTGCTCAAGCGTGAGCGCGAGAAGGACGCCTACACTGGGCGAAGCTGCAGAGCCGCCTCACGACAGGCCAAGGAGCTCGCCGCCGCCAAGGACTCCAAGGCGGATCTCGAGCTGAAACTGACCACTCGACGCAGACGTTGGACGGTGCCAGAGCGGGAGGTGGGCTTGTTGGAGGCGATCAAGGCCAAGGAGGAGCTGTCATGGCGAATGCTGCCTCCGCCCGTAACACCTTGAGGGAGAGCGTGGAGCACTGGACGAAGGTCTTGTGGACACCGCCACGACATCCACAACGAGCCGATGGAGCTGGGGATGGCGGACCTTGCGCATTCCTCCGACGAGCATCTCCAACCCAGCACAAGCTTAGCCTATTCTTCAAAGGCGCAGGACGGGCCTCCGGCGACTCCGGGAGGAGGTCCCGAAGAAGCTTGCCGAGGAATCTCGCCAGGTGTGTGCAGGGGCCGTCGAGAAGGTGTTGATGAAGGTGGCCTTCCGCAACCCGGGCCTCAACCTTAACGGTGTCCTCAGATCCTTGCCGTCCGACGCCAACGTGGAGGAGCTCAAAGCCCTTGTCGCACCCATTGTGGACAAGGTGAACAAGATCAAGCGGATCAAGGCGCACCGCCAGAGACTAGGCCGCCAACCTTATCTTTCCTTGTCTCTGCCGATCATGTTTAGAAAACTTTGTTAGATCAGCGACAAGTTATTCTCAGAATATACTCTATCTTAGGTGAATCGATCAATGCAACGTTATTTCCTCTACTTGATTCCTTCCTTTATGCGTTTCTACCTTACGCATTTAGGGGACTTGTCGGTGCGAGCACTTTTTGTCAAGCGCTGAGTGCGAACGTCGCTATTTGGCGATGCCGCCTCCGACAAGCAACCTTGTCGCGACTAGCCGCAGCTCACTTAAGTTGTTGAGCGGACTCGAAACAAAGTAAGGGCGCGACTAGCCGGGCGAGTTGGTTCCTCTCGCGCATAGGTTTTCCATACAAAGTACTATCGCTCGAGGAAGATAACTTAAAATTTAAAAATTGATTGCTCAAACTTTGGCAACTTAGCTTTTCCGCCGCTTGCTTCCCGATGAGGCGAAACTTCCTCGAGCGGTGCTCGGTCCATAGTATTATCTCCTCCTCCCCTGGTTAACTTGTGCTAAGGGGCTTCCCTTTCTTTGAGAAAAGAAAAGAAGAGGAAATAACGTTATGGAGCCCAAAGTGGCTCGATTCTGCTTATCGGGTGTGGTTGCTGCACAAAGTGTTAGCCAAAGCATGCAATAAATTGATGAAAGCATGAACTTGACAAGTCATGCGCAACACATGAGCTTTATCGATGCACGGGTCTGCGCCCGGCTTTGTACGTAAGGATTACATGCAACAGCGGCAAGACTTGTACAAAAGGTGGTTGCCTAACGGATTCCGACAACCGCGCCCTATGGGTAAAACTTACGAAGATGCTCAATGTTCCAGGAGTTGCTCACCGGAATGCCATCTTCGGTCTCAAAGCGACAGCGCCAGGCCTAGTGACTCGCTTTCACCCGATAAGGACTTCCCACTTCAAGGCCAACTTGTTTGAATTCTTGGCGGACTGAACACGCCAAGAACAAGGTCGCCTTCCTCGAGACTTCTGGCACTAACCCTGCGGCTATGGTAGCGACGCAGAGCTTGTTGAAGCGAGCGGCTCGCGACAATGACCTGAAGACGATCCTCCTCGAGGAGCAGCGTCATCTTGTCGCAGCTGCTCTTGCTCAAGCTTCATCATAAGCGAGTACTCGAGGCGATCCAGTATACGAAGTTCCGTGGGGAGAACCGCCTCGCTCCATAGACTAGAGCAAAGGGTGCCCGCCGATGGCTCGATTTGGCGTCGTCCTTATCGACCAAAGAACCACCGCAGCTCCTCGATCCAGTTTCTTCCGCACTTGTGCAGCCCGTCGAAAGTTCTGGTCTTGAGTTCGCAGCACTTCAAAGATTTGCCCTCTCGCTTGACCGTTGCTTCTCGGGTGAGCAACGGAAGCAAAGCAGACCTTGGCGCCAAGGTCTTGGACGTCTTCGCATGAAGGTGCGACTCAGGAATTGTGTGCCGTTGTCGGTGATGATCCGTTAGGGATTCAAACGACAAACAGTTGACTGAAGAACTTGATCACCGACCGTGGCTGTCACCTTCCTCATCGCTTCCACTTCCGGCCACTTTGTGAACTTGTCGATGGCGACGCATACAAGTACTCAAAGCCCCGACAGCTCGGGGAAGGGGCCGAGGATGTCGAGCCCCTGCATCAAAAATGGCCAGGATAAAGGGATCGCCCGAGAGCTTGAGCTGGCCGGTGTATCTATTTGGAATGGGCCGCACGCTTCACACTTGGTTACTTGTGCAGTTGCATCCTCGGAGGCTGTCGGCCGAAGAAACCTTGCCGGAAAGCTTTGCCGGCAAGGGCTCTTGCGCCAATGTGGTGACCACATATGCCTCCATGTATCTCTGCCAACAGCTTCTGTCCATCTTCCCTGGGAATACACTTCAATTTCACACCGTTGAGTCTTCTTCTGTATAAAGATGCCGTCGACAAACTGGTACATACTTGACTGCCGGGCTACTCTTTCCGCTTCTTCTTGCTCTTCGGAAGTTCTCTGTTCGAAGGAAATGGACAATCCGCTGCGCCCATGCCGGAGCTATGCGGCTCGACAACAAGGACTAAAGGCACATCTCGCCGCTGCGGAACATCGGCTTCCACGGCAAGAGCTCGCGTACCGCCGAGTTAGATGCTCCCCGGCTGCTTGCCGAACAAGACTTGTCGGAGCGTCGCTTCAACGGAACAAACCTCGGGGTCTGCCGGAGCAGACTGCTCCTCAAAGACTGTTGGTGTTGATCTTGGGGACCTTTGCAACGACGGCTTCGGGAAGCTCGCCGGAAAGTAGCCACCAGAGGCCAACTTCCTCTTCTTGCTCGGCCCAAATGACGGTGTTACGGTTGGCTATCGAGTCAGCTTGAGCACGAAAATCCCTCGCTCTCATTGTGTAATCTTAAGCGCAGCGACTTTGACAGCCGTCGGCAATATCATTCTCGAGCTCTTGGAACATGTTCCATTTGCAGCCGTCCAAAGTGCTCTTCTAGCTTCCTCACTTCATCAACGTAGGCTTCCATCAACGGACTCGTAATCTTTGTTGACTTGGCGGACGACGAGTGCTGCGAAGTCACCCCGACAATAAGCTTCTTGATCCCAAGGTCCACGGCGATCCCGAGACCGCAAGCAAACCTTCATACTCTACAAGATTGTTTGTCGCTTGCTCCTTGGGAAAGTGCATCCGGACGACGATTTGAGGTGCTCTCCGTGGGTGCGATAAGCAAGACGCCAAGACCGGGCGCCTTGCCGAGAAGGCACCATCAAAGTACATCAGCCACTCTTTCTTTGGCTTCTTTGACGGGAATGCTCGTCTCCGAATCTCTTCATCCGGGCGCTACGCCCATTCTGCTATGAATTTCGCCAATGCTCGCTTTGGATAGTTGATGTGCTTTCAAACTTTAAGACCAAAGCTTGACAGCTCCAAAGTGCCCACTCGACAATCCCGCCTGCCGCTTCGGATTCTCGCAAAGATCCTCTTCAGGGGAAAGCGAGTGACAACTGTGATCTCATGTGCTTGGAAGTAATGGCGCAGCTTTCTCGAGGCCATGAGGAGGCCGAAAAGCAATTTACGCACACCGAATACCTTGACCTAGCCCCTTGCAGGAGGGAGTCGACAAAATAGACCGGGCGCTGCACCATCCTTTTCTCAGATGTCTGTTCATGTGTTCGCGGATTCGCCCTTGTCGGGACCAGATCTTGTCGGCGGCCCCTCGCTTGTCGCTGGATGTGCTTGCCGCGTTCTTGGTTTCGTCATCCGCCTCCCTCTCCGCCACTAACGCAGCACTAACCACTTTGATTGGTTGCCGCTATATATAGCAGCAACTTCTCTTGTGGCCTAGGTGCGACAAGTGTTGGAGTGGAGGACAGGTATCTCTTTAAGTCCTGCAGCAGCCTCCGCTTCGGAGTCCATTTTATCGACCTGCCTTTTTCAAAATCTTGAAAATGGCAGGGCGCTCAGCAGAACCTAGAAATAAACATGCCGAGAGCAGCCACGCAACCGCAAGTCTTCGTACATCCTGACGCGCTTTGGTGCTTCAATCTGCTCAATGGCCTTGATCTTGTCGGGATTAGCTTCAATCCCCGCTGAGACACGAAGAACCCGAGAAGCTTGCCGGAAGGGACTCCAAACACGCACTTCTCGGGGTTGAGCTTGAGTTTGATCTTGCAGATTTGCAAAGGTCTCGGCCCAAATCTTGAACCAAAGTTGCTTTGTCCTTGCTTTTGACCACTATGTCATCCATGTAGGCTTCTACATTTCTGTGCATCCGTGGCTCAAAAGCCGCCATGGACTACCCTTGCAAATGTTGAACCAGCATTCTTCAAACCGAAAGGCATCCGTATGAAACAAAGATGTGCCACATGGTGTGATGAATGCGGTCTTCTCCTCATCTTCTTCAGCCATGAAGATCTGATGGTATCCTGAGTAGGCATCAAGAAACGAAAGCAAATCACATCCAGCCGTGGAGTCAACAATCTGGTCAATGCGCAGCAAGGGAAATGGATCTTTGGGGCAAGCTTTATTAACATCCGTGAAGTCAATACAAAGTCTCCATTTCCGCTTTGCCTTGCGCACGACTACAGGATTGGCCAACCACGAGGGATGGAGCACTCCTCGACAAGGCCTGCTGCTTCTAGTTTCTTGATCTCTTGACTATGAATTCTTGGCGCTCCACTGCTTGCTTTCTGACTTTTTGCTTGACGGGCCGCGATGAGGACAAACGGCCAGGCGGTGCTCAATCACTTTCCTGGGAACACCGGTGTCACGCCCAATATGCGACCCTATCCAAAAGGAACTCGACGGTCCCACCAAGGATAGACCCGCATATTGAAACGCTTTTGCAAGGTGGATATCATTACATCAACATTACATAATACATGGGGATACATACATAAGGCACAAATGCCACAAGAATACATCAACATCATATACAAGAGATCAACATCCGACTACAGATGAAACATAAACAGAAACTCAAACGACATCCACCCTGCTAGCCCAGGCTGCCGACCTGGAACCTATCCCCTGATCGAAGAAGAAGCAGAAGAAGAACTCCAACACAAGCAAACATCGCTCTCACGTCATGATCATCGCAAACATGTACCTGCAACTGGTGGTGTAGTAATCTGTGAGCCACGAGGACTCAGCAATCCCATTGCCATGGGTATCAAGACTAGCAAAGCTTAAAGGGAAAGGAAGGGGTAAAGTGGTGAGGTTGCAGCAGCGGCTAAGCATGATATGGTGGCTAACATACGCAAATGAGAGCGAGAAGAGAAACAAAGGAACGATCGTCAACTAGTAATGATCAAGAAGTGATCCTGAACTCCTACTTACGTCAGACGTAACCCGTAAAACCGTGTTCTCCTCTCGATCAACCCGAAAAAGAGACACTCACTAAGCACGCACACGGTTGGTGTATTTTAGAAGAGTTTGCTTCAAGTTTACTACAACCGGATATTAACAAATTCCCATCTCGCCACATAACCGCGGCACGGCTCTCGAAAGTTTATACCTGCAGGGGTGTCCCAACTTAGCCCATGATAAGCTCTCGCGATCAATGAAGGATATTCCTTCTCCCGGAAGACCCGATCAGTCTCGGAATCCGGCTACAAGACATTTCGACAGCAATAAAACAAGACCAGCAAAGCCGCCCGGATGTGCCGACAAATCCTGATAGGAGCTGCACATATCTCGGTCTCAAGGCACACCGGATGAGCCAGACGTCGGGTTGGCATAAACCCTGATTGCCCAGGGGGCGCCGGACATCGCTCGGTTTGGACCAGCACTCGAAGGAGAACTGGCCCGGGGCTAAAATAAAGATGACCTCGGGCTCCGAAACCCAAGGGAAAAAAGGGCATAGGTGAGGCAAATGGTAAAACCAATGTTGGGCCTTGCTGGAGAAGTCTTATTCAAAGCGAACTAAATCACCCGACCGCGTTAGGGACGCAAAAATCCGGGAACATAATACCGATATGACGGAAACTAGGGCGGCAAGAGTGGAACAAAACACCAGGCATAAGGCCGAGCCTTCCACCCTTTACCAAGTATATAGATGCATTAAAAATATAAGATATATTGTGATATCCCAACAAGTAAACATGTTCCAGCAAGGAACAACATCTCCATGTTCCATCAAGGAACAAACTTAATCTTCACCTGCAACTAACAACGCTATAAGAGGGGCTGAGCAAAGCGGTGACATAGCCAAACAACGGTTTGCTAGGAAGGGTGACAAAGGTTAGAGGTTCATGGCAATTTGGGATGGCTTGATAAACAGGTAATAGGTAGCGCAGCATAGCGATAGAACGAAGCAACTAGCATAGCAATGATAGTAGTGAGATCCAGGGTAGCGGTCATCTTGCCTGAAATCCCGCAAGGAAGAAGAACGAGTCCATGAAGAAGATGAAGCCAAGAAGTCGAACCAAGCGTAGACGAACGAATCCTCACAATCGCAACATTACCGGAACAAGGAAGCAACACCGGAAAGAAACGAACATGGTAAACACACCACACATGAACAAGGCATGATGCACAATAAGCAAGATGCATGACAAAGCTACATGAAGGCTACTCATGGCAAGAGATGATGCAAACAAGAACAACACATCAAGGCAAGTTTAAATGAGGCCGGAAACAACATATAACAATTCCGGTAAGTCCTCATATGCAAATTTCGAAATTGGTCCAGATCTGAATAAACCTTATGTTCAAGTTGTTAAACAGCAAGTTAAGATGCACCACGATGATCTACACGAAATTCTAGTCAAGTTACATATAAAGTTCATTTAATTCGGAGCTACGGTCTAGAAGATATGAGCAAAACAAGATAAGCATGGCATTGATGCAAAATGCATACACACATCAAGCAAACACCTCAAATCAAGTATGCAACATGATAATATGAATCTACATGCAAAATCAAGCAAGTTTCATATAGAGCACTCTCAAAACGGAGCAACGGTGCAACACATACACACTATACAAGTCATGACAACAATCTGTCCAAAACAGCAACTAGGCATATTGCAAGCATCAAAACAACATGCTACAGGACCTTAACATAATAACAAAAGGAATGGGCATGATTTACAGGTAAAGCATTACAAAACATGAACAATGAGCTATCTCCAGAAATCACTAGAACATGCTCAAAAACACATGGCAAGATTGCAAATAATAACAGTTTCAGACTTTAGCAGAAATTACATCAGGTTGCAATGTTTAGAGCTAACGAACAACATGCTACAGGAACTTATAATGGCAAACAAAGGTATGGAATGAATCTACCAATTGCATAGAACAAATGTCCTTTAATGACCATGAGCCAAAAAGGATCAGAAAATATGATGGCGCCCATGTAAACATGGCAAGTTATATTACAGATTCATACATGGCAGGAACAACAATAAGTAGGCATGTTGGGGAGCTTGACCACTCACCACAGAGCAATACATGGCATGGCAAGGCAATTCACAGTAAGAAGACATGGCATAGAAGCTATACATGGCAAGAACAACATCATAGCATACACGGATCAACTACAACAACCTTGGCAAAATTGAATAACATGTAAACAATCTGCCAGGAAACATTTTATAGCAAAAGTAGAGCTCGATTGACTCAAGCTATGGCACTCCATAATTGCAAATAAGGCCATGGATGGATATATCAAGACATGTATAACAAAACATCCTTACTGAAGTATCTCAAAATAAGCATGGAACTCTCTGTAGCATCAAGTTAACATGGCAACAAAATATAACAGAATCTGCCAGGAAAACAGCAACAGCAAGTACCCTATTTAACAAGCTTGATACACTCACTACACAACTCACAAAAATACATGGCATACACCCCTGGAAAGATGGCATGTCATATGACAAAACACATGTAGGACTCAAGTCCATAGGAGGCACACATCAATCACGGCAAAAATGACAAAAGTGCATGTTCTGTTAAGAAACAGAAACTAACATGACATAGCACTCTTCCAACAGCATTTCGGGCATCACGATGAGCTCAAATGAAAATGACGCAATTAGATAAAACGATCTACTCTTCGAGGCGAACATTTTGACATATTATACGTACAAAACGGAGCTACGATGACAGAGTTATAGCATGATGAAAAATGCATAAAAATAATCACAAACTCGGGGACTTGGTGGATTTGGAGGGGGAAGAGAAAGAAGTCAACCGAATGGCACGGGAACCGAGGCGGCGGCGGATCTCGCCGATTCAAGGGCGCCGGTGGCCGGAGTTGTCGGGGACGGGGCCGGGGAGGCGGCCGGAGGAGGGCGCGGAGGCGGCGAGGGGCGGCCGGCGCCGGCGAGGTGCGCGTGAGGCGCGAGGCGCGGCCGGGCGGGCCGGATCATGGGCGGCGGACCTCGGCCGCTGGCGAGGGCGGCGGCGGCCGATTTAGGCGCCAGCGCTGCCGGGCGGAGGCGCTGGCGCCGGGCGAGGTCCGGTGACCGGAGACGGCGGCGCTGGCGGCGTGAGGACGCGGGGACGGGATGGCGCCGGATGGGTTTTGGGCTCGCGCTGGCCGAAAGGGCGGGCGGCGGAGGGCGCGGGCGCCACGGGCGGCGCTGCCACTGGGCGCGGGCGGCGGCGGGAAGCGCCGACGGCGCGACACGCCCGGGCGCAATGGCGACGAAGGGACTAGGGTTAGGGTGGATTCATCCGCGAATTTTTGGAGGAGGGCAATATATAGGTAGAGAGAGCTAGGAGAGTCCAAATGAGGTGCGGTTTTTACGCTGTCGTGATCGAACGACCGAGAGCATGAAGGGGAGTTTGCTGGGTTTTGGGCCACTTAGAAAGGGGAGTTGGGCTGCAACAAAAGAGGGCTTTGCGGTTACCCGGTTAACCGTTGGAGTACCAAACGACCTCCAAATGATCCGAAACTTGACAGGCGGTCTACCGGTGCTATACCAAGGCCGCTTGACAAACCTCGGTCCATTCCGAGACCGTTTAACACCCGCACACGAAAAGAGGTAAAAGAGGGCGCCGGGAGACATAGGAGTGCCGGATTGCAAAACGGACAACGGGGAAAATGCTCGGATGCATGAGACGAACACGTATGCAAAATGAAATGCACATGATGACATGATATGAAATGCATATGATGACATGGCAAAGTGCAACACGCAAGCAAATGACATGGCAAAGACGGCGAATAACTGGCGGACACCTGGCGCATCGAATCCGGGGCGTTACAACACTCCTCCACTAACAAGAGATCTCGTCCCGAGATCTTAGGACCGAGACGGAAGGGAAAAAGGGATGAGGTGAAACAAGAAACGCAAGAGAGAAGAGGCAAAGAATCGAGAGCACTCGAGAAGAAGAGAGGAACGACGAGAATGACGAGAATCGAGAGCTCACGGAATCGGATAGGCTATGAAACAACTCGTTCTAACCGGAGTGGTTAGAATGAGAAAAGAAACGGATAAGACTGAAAGGATTTAGGCAGCACTCCGGCTAAAACATGGGGGAATAGAACTTGAACTTGAGAGGATGGAATGACACTTGATGAAGACATGACACAAAACCTCCGGAAAGAATTGAAGGAGTTGAATGAAAAGAACGGATAAGAATATGACAACTTGTGCCACGAATGAAATAGAAAGCAACCTTAGAAGAAAAGATTGAATCGAGTTGTTGAGAAAATCAACAACGAAAGAATAACTTGTTGTGGTCTTATAGATAACATCTCAAGAACATAAGGTGATAACCGACCACAAACGAAAATGATTGGATAGCTGAGAAGAATGAAGAAATGCAAAACTCCACTTCAAAAGAATACGGAGGCTTGTTTGCACTTCAAAATGCGAGAAGAAAAGATACTTGAACTCCACCAACAAGAATCTTGATGAACTCTTGAAGAATGAATTAAATCATGAAGAACCACCGTGAAGAACTCCGGTAACGAAAGGATGATGAGATAGAATGAAGGACGAAAGAATAAGATGAGCCTTGCGGTGATTTAGATGGAGGTTCTGACGAGATGGCCGAGGAAATTTGAACTCCGGAAAAGAAAAGATGGAAAGACTTGGAACTAGAATTTATTCATCGAGAACAAACTCCGAAGAAAAAGATTAATCACTTTGAGGAAATAAGAATAAGATTTATTGTATGCTTATCCTTCATCAGATTAAATTGATGACAAGTAATGGATTTGGCAAACTACTTATTCTTGTTGAAAAGGATTAAGAAGTGACTTAGCGCCACCTTGAGAAGGTCTTCATGAACCACCGGTAGGATTGGAAAGAACGAATGAATTAATATGATAGTGAAGGAAAAAGAATCTTGAACGAACCACCGTGAAGATGAAAATGAACAAAGAGAAGAGAACGGATCGCCGGAAAGAATTAGAAAAACACGAAGATACTTGAGGGAATTAAAATGCAAGAGAACAAAGAGATCGCGAACTGATAGAAGAATACTTGAACGAAGCACCGGAAGAATATTGAGACGAACCAAGGGGCACAAATATGGAATAATTGGAGAACGAATCTGAAAACTTAGAACGAAGAAATCTTCCGAAAAGATGGCCTCCGGATGATCGAGACAGAAAACAACTCCTGCAATACTCCGGATTGATGAAAAGAATTGCACGATCGAAACAATTAGATAGGATAACATCGAGCTATCACCATGAATCTCCGGGAACGAACAATATTTAAGAGAAACTCTACTGATCTTCAAATGACGACGAGAAACACCACCAAAATTACTGAGATACTCCGGTAGAGTGAAAAGCGAAGAGGTTGAGCCAATAATGAAAAGAATTTGAAAACGATTTTGAAAAGGCATCTAACTGATGAAATTCATTCTTACGTCAAACTCCGAAAAGAATTGAGAATAGCTCCGGGAGATCAGAAGAGTCAGGTAAGATCCTGGGAAAAGACCTGTGGGTTAGGGCCCACTAAAAGAAAACACCGTTGGAAAGGGATGTTGAAGAGATAGATGATGCACCGGAAGAATTGAAATATTAGAATGAGGTGAACAACCTCAAATTAATTAGAACACGCATTTAATCTCCTGAGATGTCTTCCGAACTCCGGATTGATAAACTGGCAAGAGGAGAACGAGTGGAAAAAACACTTGAGCCGAGGGAAAAGAATATGATCAACGCCGAAAAAAAAACTTGAATTGAGTGCACCGGAAAAGAAAGGGATGAAGAATGACGAACAAGACGAGAATTCACCGGTTGAAATGATTGAGGGAAGACTGAAAAGACTCCGTACGAATGAAATTGATGGTCGGAAGAAACTCGAACTGCGGGAATAAGAGGGTGGGAGGCGGAAAACAAAGGCAATTTGGAAGGGAAACCGGCGAATATCTTGAAGAGAAAAAACACCGATTGAAAACATTGAGGAAAGAAAGCAAAGACTTCGCACGAGTAGGATGGATACTCGATTACGGACTCCGGTTCCGAGAAGAAGAAGGGTGGGCGGGTGGGAAAAAAACAAAGACAACTCTGGACAAGGAAAAACAACGACGTCGGAGGAAGAACTGAGGATTGAACTTGGCAAAGATGAAGATGGTCGAGTAGACTTGACGAAAAATGCACCGGATGAAAAGAGCTGAGGGCCAATGATCGAAAAACCAACTTCGTGAACCTAAAGAAAAATTTGAAGGGGAAGAGAAGTAATTCAAAACACCTACGTCAAGATTCCTCACCAGAAGTTTAAGGGGCTGAGGAGTAAAAAGAATTCCTACTCTCCGATATAGATAGACTCCGAAAACAGTTTTCTTCTAGACTCAACAACAGCCAAACTACACGATCAATCAAGGGGGCTCCTAGGGTCGGTCGAGGCTCTGATTACCAACTTGTCACGCCCAATATGCGACCCTATCCAAAAGGAACTCGACGGTCCCACCAAGGATAGACCCGCATATTGAAACGCTTTTGCAAGGTGGATATCATTACATCAACATTACATAATACATAGGGATACATACATAAGGCACGAATGCCACAAGAATACATCAACATCATATACAAGAGATCAACATCCGACTACGGATGAAACATAAACAGAAACTCAAACGACATCCACCACCTTTAGCCTAGGCTGCCGACCGAACCTATCCCCGATCGAAGAAGCGGAAGAACTCCAACACAAGCAAACATCGCTCTCACGTCATGATCATCGCAAACATGTACCGCAACTGGTGGTGTAGTAATCTGTGAGCCACGAGGACTCAAAGAATCCCATTGCCATGGGTATCAAGACTAGCAAAGCTTAAAGGAAAGGAAGGGGTAAAGTGGTGAGGTTGCAGCAGCGGCTAAGCATGATATGGTGGCTAACATACGCAAATGAGAGCGAGAAGAGAAACAAAGGAACGGTCGTCAACTAGTAATGATCAAGAAGTGATCCCGAACTCCTACTTACGCCGAGACATAACCCAAAAACCGTGTTCTCCTCTCGATCAACCCGAAAAGAGACACTCACGGTTACGCACACGGTTGGTGTATTTTAGAAGAGTTTGCTTCAAGTTTACTACAACCGGATATTAACAAATTCCCATCTCGCCACATAACCGCGGGCACGGCTCTCGAAAGTTTATACCCTGCAGGGTGTCCCAACTTAGCCCATGATAAGCTCTCGCGATCAACGAAGGATATTCCTTCTCCCGGGAAGACCCGATCAGTCTCGGAATCCGGCTACAAGACATTTCGACAAAGAATAAAACAAGACCAGCAAAGCCGCCCGGATGTGCCGACAAATCCTGATAGGAGCTGCACATATCTCGGTCTCGTGGCACACCGGATGAGCCAGACGTCGGGTTGGCATAAACCCTGATTGCCCAGGCGCCGGACATCGCTTCGGTTTGGACCAAAGACTCGAAGGAGAACCGCCCGGGGCTAAAATAAAGATGACCCTCGGGCTCCGAAACCCAAGGGAAAAAGGGCATAGGTGAGGCAAATGGTAAAACCAATGTTGGGCCTTGCTGGAGGAGTCTTATTCAAAGCGAACTGTCAAGGGGGTCCCATAAATCACCCGACCGCGTTAGGGACGCAAAAATCTGGGAACATAATACCGATATGACGGAAACTAGGGCGGCAAGAGTGGAACAAAACACCAGGCATAAGGCCGAGCCTTCCACCCTTTACCAAGTATATAGATGCATTAAAATATAAGATATATTGTGATATCCCAACAAGTAAACATGTTCCAGCAAGGAACAACATCTCCATGTTCCATCAAGGAACAAACTTAATCTTCACCTGCAACTAACAACGCTATAAGAGGGGCTGAGCAAAGCGGTGACATAGCCAAACAACGGTTTGCTAGGAAGGGTGACAAAGGTTAGAGGTTCATGGCAATTTGGGATGGCTTGATAAACAGGTAATAGGTAGCGCAGCATAGCGATAGAACGAAGCAACTAGCATAGCAATGATAGTAGTGAGATCCAGGGTAGCGGCCATCTTGCCGAAATCCCGCAAGGAAGAAGAACGAGTCCATGAAGAAGATGAAGCCAAGAAGTCGAACCAAGCGTGAGACGAACGAATCCTCACAATCGCAACATTACCTAACAAGGAAGCAACACCGAAAGAAACAAACAACATGGTAAACACACCACACATGAACAAGGCATGATGCACAATAAGCATGATGCATGACAAAGCTACATGAAGGCTACTCATGGCAAGAGATGATGCAAACAAGAACAACACATCAAGGCAAGTTTAAATGAGGCCGGAAACAACATATAACAATTCCGGTAAGTCCTCATATGCAAATTTCGAAATTGGTCCAGATCTGAATAAACCTTATGTTCAAGTTGTTAAACAGCAAGTTAAGATGCACCACGATGATCTACACGAAATTCTAGTCAAGTTACATATAAAGTTCATTTAATTCGAGACTACGGTCTAGAAGATATGAGCAAAACAAGATAAGCATGGCATTGATGCAAAATGCATACACACATCAAGCAAACACCTCAAATCAAGTATGCAACATGATAATATGAATCTACATGCAAAATCAAGCAAGTTTCATATAGAGCACTCTCAAAACGGAGCAACGGTGCAACACATACACACTATACAAGTCATGACAACAATCTGTCCAAAACAGCAACTAGGCATATTGCAAGCATCAAAACAACATGCTACAGGACCTTAACATAATAACAAAATGCATGGGCATGATGCACAGGTAAAGCATTACAAAACATGAACACTGAGCTATCTCCAGAAATCACTAGAACATGCTCAAAAACACATGGCAAGATTGCAAATAATAACAGTTTCAGACTTTAGCAGAAATTACATCAGGTTGCAATGTTTAGAGCTAACGAACAACATGCTACAGGAACTTATAATGGCAAACAAAGGCATGCAATGAATCTACCAATTGCATAGAACAAATGTCCTTTACTGACCATGAGCCAAAAAGGATCAGAAAATATGATGGCGCCCATGTAAACATGGCAAGTTATATTACAGATTCATACATGGCAGGAACAACAATAAGTAGGCATGTTGGGGAGCTTGACCACTCACCACAGAGCAATACATGGCATGGCAAGGCAATTCACAGTAACAAGACATGGCATAGAAGCTATACATGGCAAGAACAACATCATAGCATACACGGATCAACTACAACAACCTTGGCAAAATTGAATAACATGTAAACAATCTGCCAGGAAACATTTTATAGCAAAAGTAGAGCTCGATTGACTCAAGCTATGGCACTCCATAATTGCAAACAAGGCCATGAATGGATAGATCAAGACATGTATAACAAAACATCCTTACTGAAGTATCTCAAAATAAGCATGGAACTCTCTGTAGCATCAAGTTAACATGGCAACAAAATATAACAGAATCTGCCAGGAAAACAGCAACAGCAAGTACCCTATTTAACAAGCTTGATACACTCACTACACAACTCACAAAAATACATGGCATACACCCCTGGAAAGATGGCATGTCATATGACAAAACACATGTAGGACTCAAGTCCATAGGAGGCACACATCAATCACGGCAAAAATGACAAAAGTGCATGTTCTGTTAAGAAACAGAAACTAACATGACATAGCACTCTTCCAACAGCATTTCGGGCATCACGATGAGCTCAAATGAAAATGATGCAATTACATAAAACGATCTACTCTTCGAGGCGAACATTTTGACATATTATACGTACAAAAGGAGCTACGATGACAGAGTTATAGCATGATGAAAAATGCATAAAAATAATCACAAACTCGGGGACTTGGTGGATTTGGAGGGGGAAGAGAAAGAAGTCAACCGAATGGCACGGGAACCGAGGCGGCGGCGGATCTCGCCGGATCCGCGGCGCCGGTGGCCGGAGTTGTCGGGGACGGGGCCGGGGAGGCGACCGGAGGAGGGCGCGAGGCGGCGAGGGGGCTCGGCGAGGTGCGCGGGGAGGCGCGTGAGGCGCGGCTGGCGGGCCGACTGGGCGGCGGACCTCGGGCCGCCGGGCGAGGCGGCGGCAAGCGATTTAGGCGCTGGCGCTGCCGGGCGGAGGCGCTGGCGCTGGCGAGGTCCGGTGACCGGAGACGGCGGCGCGGGCGGCGGAGGACGCTGGGGACGGGCGGCGCCGGATGGGTTTTGGCGGGGTTCGCTGGCCGAAAGCGGTTGCGGCGGCGGAGGGCGCGGGCGCCACGTGGCGGCGCCATCGGCGCTGGGCGGCGGCGGGAAGCGTCCGGACGGCGCGACACGCCCGCCAAGGCCGAGGACGAAAGGACTAGGGTTAGGTGGATTCATCCGCGAATTTTGGAGGGGGAGGGCAATATATAGGTAGAGAGAGCTAGGAGAGTCCAAATGAGGTGCGGTTTTCGGCCACGCGGTCGTGATCGAACGACCGAGAGCATGGAGGGGAGTTTGGTGGGTTTTGGGCCACTTAGAAAGGGGAGTTGGGCTGCAACAAAAGAGGGCTCTGCGGTTACCCGGTTAACCGTTGGAGTACCAAACGACCTCCAAATGATCCGAAACTTGACAGGCGGTCTACCGTTGCTATACCAAGGCCGCTTTACAAACCTCGGTCCATTCCGAGACCGTTTAACACCCGCATTACGAAAAGAGGTAAAAGAGGGCGCCGGAGACATAGGAGTGCCGGATTGCAAAACGGACAACGGGAAAATGCTCGGATGCATGAGACGAACACGTATGCAAAATGAAATGCACATGATGACATGATATGAAATGCATATGATGACATGGCAAAGTGCAACACGCAAGCAAATGACATGGCAAAGACGGCGAATAACTGGCGGACACCTGGCGCATCGAATTCGGGGCGTTACACCTATGGCCCTCGAGTATATCTTCATCATATTAATCTTCCAACACTTCGTTATTTCCTTTTCTTTTTTACTTTGCTTTTATTTTACTTTGCATCTTTATCACAAAAATACCAAAAATATTATCTATCAGATCTCACTCTCGTAAGTGACCGTGAAGGGATTGACAACCCCTTATCGCGTTGGTTGCGAGGATTTATTTGTATTGTGTATGTACGAGGGACTCACGCGTAGCCTCCTACTGGATTGATACCTTGGTTCTCAAAAACTGAGGGAAATACTTACACTACTTTGCTGCATCACCCTTTCCTCTTCAATTGAAAACCAACGCAGTGCTCAAGAGGTAGCAGTGTCCGGCGGCCGAGGAGTCATCCTGGGGCGCCACCCTGACGATCTCCGGAACCTTCCCCCGGTCGGGGAAGGTCCTTTGGGACACTACCTCGTCACCGCCCTTGGGCGAGACAGAGTGTGCGGGCGGAGGAGACATGATAGTCATCTCCTTTGAGTCTAGCGAACCCTCTATTGAGGATCGCGGGGAGCCATTGCGGGCCGGAATTGAATGGCATAATTTAAAATATATTAATATTACAAAGGGGAAAGGCCAGGCATCTGGACGCACATAAAGTTTTTAGTACTCATGATGCAGCCTGAGGCTTGGCCCGGGGAGATCGCTCCGGACTACTATCAACATCCCACACAGAGTTATCCGCGAGGGAGGCCTTCCCCCTCTTGGGCGCCTTCGCCTCCAGATTCATGGAGGCTGCTGTCGGTGTCAAAACCGGCGGATCTCGGGTAGGGGGGTCCCGAATTGTGCGTCTAAGGTCGATGGTAGCAGGAGATGGGGGACACAATGTTTACCCGGGTTTGTGCCCTCTCTATGGAGGTAATACCCTACTTCCTGCTTGATTGATCTTGATGAATATGAGTATTACAAGAGTTGATCTACCACGAGATCGTAATGGCTAAACCCTAGAAGTCTACCTTGTATGACTATGCTAATGTGTATATCCTTTCTGGACTAACCCCTCCGGTTTATATAGACACCGGGGGGGGGATCTAGGGTTACATAGAGTCGGTTACATAAGGAAGGAATCTTCATGGTCGGTCGCCAAGCTTGCCTTCCGCGCCAAGGAGAGTCCAATCCGGACACGGGTACAGTCTTCGGCCTTCACGTCTTCACAGCCCATCAGTCCGGCCCATGGATAACAGGTCGGACGCCCGAGGACCCCTTAGTCCAGGACTCCCTCAGTAGCCCCCGAACCAGTCTTCAATAGCGAGGTGTTCGGCACACAAATTGTCTTTGGCATTGCAAGGCGGGTTCCTCCTTTAATGATCTCCAAGTAATGTGTTTGGCCATTGATCCAATGTCGCTCCCCTCGGCTTCTGCGCATTTAAATAACTTCGTCTTCCACGTGTCAAGCGAAGGTGGAAGGTCAGGGTATTTTTGCAGATAACACCCCGTCCATGCAAGGAAGAGTGCCTATTAAAGAGATTGGATCCTAGACCCATTCGGCACCACGCAGAGGAAATCCACGGAGACTGTTTAGGAGAAACCATTCCAGCATGGCTAGCATCCCCAGCTCCTCCACCCGTTCCAACCTAGAGAACGGCGAGTGGGAGAGGTGTTCAGTGTCCCACAGTCAATTGACGAAGTTGCAGACGCAGGGATTTCTTCCCCCTGCAGATCTAGTCCCTGTTCGAGTGGGGCTAGATTCCTTCAACGGTGAGACTCAGGCAGAGGACTTTCCCAATCCATCCAGGGGAGACCGAGTATGTTTCATCCCCTACCTACTAAGAGGCGTTGGATTTCCCATCCATCCGTTCCTCCGAGGGCTTCTGGAATACTATGTCCTCCAGCTGCACAACTTTACCCCTGCCTCCATTCTGCACATTGCGGGTTATGTCGCTTTATGCGAATTATTCATGGGCATCGAGGCCCATTTTGAGCCGTGGAGGAAGTTGTTCTGCCTTGTCCCGCGTAATCACGAGGGGTTAATATTCGAAGTGGGTGGAGCCGAAGTATGGCGCATCGCCGATACCGGATATCTGTCCGGCACACCAAGGAAGGCATCTGACGAATGGCCTTCCAAATGGTTCTATATTGAGGATGTCGCGCTTCCCGATCCTGTCCGAAAGGGTCTTCTTGAATTTGCGAGCGTTCCGCTGAGGAAATGCCACAGTTGGCATCCCCGGAGTCTTGAAGAGGATGACATCGCGGAAGTTCGTCAGCTCCTGAGCAAGATAAAGACGCTCGCTCAGTTCAGACTCACAATAGTCGAAGTTATGGCGATTTCCATAGTGCGAGGAGTTCAGCCACTTCAGTACAGAGGGCTGCCAATGTGGCACTATAACAGAGAGGATGACGCCTCCCACTGCGGCCGGAAAGGCCCGGATACCTCCGCCGCTTTGGCCAAGATATTGGCCGAGCTGTTTAAAGGAGAGGAAGAGGAATTTCTTCGCATTAAGCGCAGAGATGGGTATTCTATGTATAATCCTCCCAGTTGGGTAAGCCTCAACCCCTTTGTTTCACTCATTTCACTTCCGGGTTATTTTTGATAAATTTCAAATCCGTCTGTTATGACAGCACTGGTGAAAAGTCACTGAAAGACATCATTGTCCCGCCCCACAGCCAGAGAACCACAACTGGGAGCTTGACCCCGGGTTTGAAGAGGATCCGGATATATTCGTGATACTCGCAAAGGGGGTATTTTACCAGACGAGCTATGACGACACAGAAGTGGCCATCACCGTCGACTACCCTGGCCTTCTTCCTACTTCACATGTAAGTGATCCAGAAACACCTTCTCTAAAAGAGTGCTTTTATTCTGCCTCACCCACCGCACTATATCGTGCTCCACAAGGGAGGCGTTCGGCGATTCCGAAGAGATCGGTTCCCGCGCCGGGCAAGCCTTCAAAGAGGAGGACCAGTGAACACGCAGCCGGGCCTTCATTGAGGAGGTATGGATAAATATGTATTTCTGTGGCCGCGTCCGACTGTGACTTGTGCGTTTGTTTGGCTACAGGAAAAAGGTTGCCCGGCCGGTCGCGCCCCCCACAACCAGGATTTAGATCCAGTCGGGGAGACGGGGGCCGATGTAGGAACAACGCCAGACTGCTCTTCGGCCGAGGATTCGGAAAATATGTCCGTCACCAACTCGGAGGTAGAGAGCACCATGAATCATCGGTGCTGCAGGGCTATTTTACGAGACCCCAAGTTCTCGGAAGAGGCATTCGATGCCTTTAGCTCGGGCGACGCATACATCCGAGCTGCTTGAGACGGGCTTAGAAGAGCCACGAAGCAATATCTGACAGATGTGCAGGTAAGTTTTCTTTGTCCAAAAAAGGATAACCATATGCCCGTAGCCCCCGATACTGAAAGCAGTTGGCGCAACTGATTTAAGGATCGTTGTACAACCAGGTACCTGCAGAGAAGAATGGCCTGCTGGCCCAAGAGTTGGAGCAGTGTCGGGCGCAGCTAAATGCTGCTACCGCCGAATTGGAAAACTTCAAGAAGGCGTCTTCCGGTAACATTCCCCTCCATCGAGGAACAATAATTTTATATCAACTGTGCTAATGCTGTTGCTGTTGCGTAATAGGATCGCCTGATCAACTTGAAGAGAAGTTGAAAATCGCCAAAGAGGGAGAAACAGAGGCGAAAAGGCTGCACGCCACAGGCGAGCGTGTGCTGACCCGCTCAGGGACGAGAAAAACAAGCTACATGATTCCAACACTACATTGGGTGAAGAGTTGAAAGATGTGCGGGCCCAGCTAGCCGGCTTCGTGAAGGAGAACAAGAAGCTGCGTGGCGGCATATTCAGTATGTATCTAAACTAGTTTAAGAGTAGTTCGGAGATAAATGGAACTGATATAGTTATGATTGTAGGTATATTGACGGGCCGTCCTGAAGAGGAGGTGTCCGGATCATCAAGTGATCTGCTGCAAAGACTGTCGCAAGTGCACGAGCATGCTCGGCTGGCCATGCGGAGTGTTGCCAAGGCCTTATGGCCATCCGCCTCCCCTCCAGGAAGTATGGAGGAGCTTGTAGAGCTGTTCAAGGGAGCGCGGCGGCGTATCCTACTATGGAAGATATCGGCCTGTCGAGAGGGTGCACGAGAGGCCTGGGCCATGGTGAAAACACGATATACCAAGCTGGATCCGAATCACATGGCCCGGGTTGGACTACTAGGGTCAAATGGGGAAGAAATTCCCGTTAGTTTAGTATATGACCAAGTAGAGGTGGCCGCCAAATATTCCACAGGATTGTAAGTTAGACTGCCTGCTGGACGGTGTAGAGGAGGAAGTGTTCGAGTCCAAGTGACTATGTACTTTCCTCATCATGTGGAATTCTAGCTGAATTGTATATCATTTGTCATGGCAGACCTTTTTGCTTCAACCTCCGGACCCGAAGGAGCGGAGTGTTTCTGAATACCATCGCGGCCGAATAGGACGGGGTATGCATGGAAAACTAGGCGTAGGGGTCATAGTTGCTTGAACAGACAAGTTGTATCTGGCTAGATATGTTATATTACATTGATATTGTAAGAAACATCTTCCAGAGAGAATAGTTCCGTTAAGGGTTCCTTTCCCTGGATGTGCATGCATTTAATGTACATGTCCGAATTGTGATGGGAAGATCACAGTGTATGTAACTTTTGGGGGTTCGTAATGGAATAAAAAACGTCTTTAATTCACCGACCAAATATTCACTTAATAACGCTAGCTTTCGGCTTCACCCAGTCTGAGGTACACATCCGGATGACCCGGCAGTAACAATCGCAGAGGTGCTCCCTTTATGCCCTAGCCAAACTAATGGGAACGTAGGGCATAAGCACAGGAGCCAGGCAACCCAGCTTGGCCAAAACTTAAGTCATATCGATGCATATAATGGCGAAGAAAAGTTGCATATGGAAGAAAACGCATATGCAATGAGCTTGATGCTCAAGGAATAATAAAAATGCTTATCCAAGAAGCCCCCAGGTATGGTGGACGTACAAATTTGAAGATGTGTACGTCATCGTTGTACGGTCGAGCCATATGAGAGCTTTAAAGCGAAAAAATAATGGTGGAAAAAGATAGAAAAAGTAATGGAAACTGTAGAGGAGAAGGAGACAAACAAAGAATTCGATGCTAGGCATAGAACCTTTGGAGTCTGGCTGCATTCCAGGGGTTCGGCTCTAGGCGATTGTCTGATGCATCACAAAGACGGTATGCTCCTCCGGTAAGAACTTCGTCAATTATGAAGGGACCCTCCCATTTGGGCTTGAGTTTGTCCTTTTTCTTCACCAGCAAGCGTAGAACGAGTTCGCCAACGTTGTAAGTCTTGGCCCGTACTTCTCTGCTTTGATATCTTCGAGCCTGCTGTTGATAAAATGTTGAACGGGCTTTGGCGACGTCGCGCTCCTCCTCCAGGGCGTCTAGGCTGTCCTGCCGATCCAACTCGGCCTTTTTCTCTTTGTACATACACACTCGAGGTGAGTCATGTATAATATCGCAGGTCAACATAGCCTCTGCACCATACACCATGAAGAAAGGTGTGTATCCGGTAGTACGGTTGGGCGTGGTCCGCAGCCCCCAGAGTACGGAGTCGAGCTCCTCAACCCAGTGCTTGTCTGATTCTTTTAAAGACCGCACTAGTCTGGGTTTGATGCCGCTCATAATAAGACCATTGTCTCGTTCGACTTGACCGTTGGTTTGCGGGTGGTAGAAGGAGGCGTAATCGAGTTTAATGCCAAGATTAGTACACCAGTTTTTTACCTCGTTGGTGTGAAATTAGAGCCGTTGTCGGTGATGATGCTGTGTGGAACGCCATAGCGGTGCACCACACCGGATATGAACTCTATCACCGGGCCGGACTCAGCCGTTTTGACCGGCTTAGCCTCTATCCACTTAGTGAATTTGTCCATGACCAGTAGATATTTTCTCTTATGGCTTCCCCCTTTAAGGGGTTCGACCATGTCTAGTCCCCAGACCGCGAAAGGCCAAGTAATGGGGATAGTTTGTAAGGTAGTTGGGGGCATGTGGCTTTGGTTGGCGAAGTGTTGGCATCCGACACAGCGTTGGACGAGGTCCCATGCGTCTGCTCGGGCTGTCGGCCAATAAAACCCAGTACGGAAGGCCTTGCTAACAAGGGCCCGAGCTGCGGCGTGGTGTCCACAAAGACCGGCGTGAATTTCCGCTAAAAGCTGCCGCCCCTCTTCTTCGGAGATACATCCTTGAAGTACTCCGGTAGTACTTTTCTTGTAGAGCTCTCCGTCATGAACCTTGTAGGCCTTCGAACGCCGGAAAATGCGGCGAGCCTCATTCTGGTCTTCGGGAAGCTCCTTCCTATTAATGTAGGCCAAAAAAGGCTCGGTCCATGGGGCAATGACTGCCATAATGAAATGGGCCGAGGGTGTTATTTAGGTGGCTGAGCCCCCGATACTATCGGTGTGTTCGGGATTTGGAGTTGTAATCGGATCTGGACTATTGTTGCTGCCCTCCCCTTGCCACACCATGGATGGCTTGCAAAGCCTTTCCAGGAAGATGTTAGGTGGGACGGGGTTGCGCTTAGCGCCGATGCGAGCAAGGATGCCCGCCCCTTGATTACTTTCTCGGGCGACGTGACGAAATTCAAGCCCCTCGAACCGAGCCGAAATTTTTAATATGTGATTGCGATAAGCTGCCATCTTTGGATCTTTGGTGTCAAAGTCGCCATTTATTTGAGATATGGTGAGCTTCGAGTCCCCGCGCACCTCCAGGCGTTGTATGCCCATGGATACGGCCATTCGAAGACCATGCAGTAGAGCCTCGTATTCGACTGCGTTGTTGGAGTCTATGTATAATATCTGGAGTACATACTGGACGACGTCTCCAATGGGGGATGTCAACACGACTCCCGCTCCCAGCCTTGCCAACATTTTGGAGCCATAAAAATACATAACCCAATTGGAATATGCGTCGTATTATTTAGGGAGTTCGGCTTCTGTCCATTCAGCGACGAAGTCGGCCAGTACTTGGGATTCGATGGCTCGACGTGGCTTGTATGTTATGTCGAATGGAAGTAGCTCTATGGCCCATTTGGCGATCCGCCCGTGGCATCGCGACTGTTTATTATGTCATTGAGTGGGACCTCAGAAGCCACCATGATTGAATACTCCTGGAAGTAGTGTCGTAGCTTGCGGGATGCCATGAAGACCGCGTATGCTATCTTTTGGTAGTGGGGGTACCAGGATTTGCATGGTGTGAGGACAGTAGATACGTAGTATACTGGTTTTTGAAGTGGGAATTTATGTCCGTCCTGTTCTCATTCGACAACGAACACGACGCTTACCACCTGATGTGTTGCCGATATGTATAGCAACATGGCTTCGCCCGCGTTTGGTGCAGCCAGGATTGGATTGCTTGCTAGGAGGGTCTTTATTTCCTCCAGTCCGGCGGTCGCCGCGTCTGTCCATTCGAAGTTATCGGTGCACCGTAAGAGGCGATAGAGTGGTAGCGCCTTTTCTCCTAATCTGGAGATAAAGTGGCTTAATGCTGCCATGCAACCAGCTAGTTTCTGGACTTGTTTGAGGTCTGTTGGTGTAGCCAACTGTGACAAAGCTCGGATTTTAGTGGGTTTTGCTTCTATTCCTCTGTTGGAAACGACGAAGCCCGGCGGCTTTCCAGCGGGGACGTCGAAGACACACTTTTCCGGGTTGAGTTTAATATCATACGCACGGAGGTTGTCGAATGTGAGACGTAAGTCGTCTATTAGTGTTTCGACATGCCTAGTTTTGATGACGACGTCATCGACGTAGGCCTCTACTGTCTTGCTGATACGTCTCCAACATATCTATAATTTTTGATTTCTCCATGCTATATTATCTATTGTTTTGGACTATATTGGGCTTTATTTTCCACTTTTATATTACTTTTGGGACTAACCTATTAACCGGAGGCCCAGCCCAGAATTGTTGTTTTTTTGCCTATTTCAGTGTTTCGAAGAAACGGAATATCAAACAGAGTCCAAAACGGAATGAACTCTTCGGGAACGTGATTTTCTCATCAGATAAGACCCAGGAGACATGGACCCTCCGTCAAGAAAGCTCCGAGGCGGCCATGAGGGTGGAGGGCGCCCCCCCGCTAAGGCGCGCCCCCTACCTCGTGGGCCCCTCGAGGCTCCACCGACGTACTTCTTCCTCCTATATATACCTACGTACTTCACGATCAGATACGGCCAAAACCTAATTCCACCGGCCGCAACTTTCTTCAGATCCACGAGATCCCATCTTGGGGCCTGTTTTGGATCTCCGCCGGAAGGGGATTCCACCATGGAGGGCTTCTACATCAACATCATAGCCTCTCCGATGAAGTGTGAGTAGTTTACCTGAAACCTTCGGGTCCATAGTTAGTAGCTAGATGGCTTCTTCTCTCTTTTTGGATCTCAATACAATGTTCTCCCCCTCTCTCATGGAGATCTATTCGATGTAATCTTCTTTTTGCGGTGTGTTTGTTGAGACCGATGAATTGTGGGTTTATGATCAAGATTATCTATGAGCAATATTTGAATCTTTTCTGAATTCTTTTATGTATGATTGAGTTATCTTTGCAAGTCTCTTTAAATTATCCGTTTGGTTTGGCCAACCAGATTGGTAGTTCTTGCAATGGGACAAGTGCTTAGCTTTGGGTTCAATCTTGCGGTGTCCTTTCCCAAAGGATGAGGGGCAGCAAGGCTCGTTTTGTATTGTTGCGATCGTGGATTACATGATTGGGTATTTATCATAGTGCATGAATTTATTCCTCTACATCATGTATTCTTTCTTAAGGCGTTACTCTGTTTTCATTAACTTTATACTCTAGATGCATCTTTGGATAGCGGTCGATGAGTGGAGTAAAAGTAGTAGATGCAGTGGAGTCGGTCTACTTATCTCGGACGTGATGCCTATACACATGATCATACCTAGATACTCTCATAACTATGCTCAATTATGTCAATTGCTCAACAGTAATTCGTTCACCCACCGTAAAATACCTATGCTCTTGAGAGAAGCCACTAGTGAAATCTATGGCCCCCGGGTCTATTTTCATCATATTAATCTTCCTACGCTTTATTATTGTTTTGCTCTTTACTTTGCCTTTTTATTTTACTTTGCATCTTTATACCAAAAATACCAAAATATTATCTATCATCTCTATCAGATCTCACTCTCGTAAGTGACCATGAAGGGATTGACAACCCCTATTTGTGTTGGTTGCAAGGAGCTATTTGTTTTGTGTAGGTACGAGGGACTTGCGCGTGGCCTCCAACTGGATTGATACCTTGGTTCTCAAAAACTGAGGGAAATACTTACTCTACTCTGCTGCATCATCCTCTCCTCTTCGGGGAAAACCAACGCAAGCTCAAGACGTAGCAAGAAGGATTTATGGCGCCGTTGCCGGGGAGTCTCATAAAAGTCAGCATACCAAGTACCCATCACAATCCCTTATCTCTCGCATTACATTATTTTCCATTTGCCTCTCGTTTTCCTCTCCCCCACTTCACCCTTGCCGTTTTATTCTCCCTCTCTTTCCCAATCTCCTCCTCTCTTTTCCGCTTGCCTTTTTCCTGTTTGCTTGTGTGTTGGATTACTTGTTGCCATGGCGCAAGATAATACCAAATTGTGTGACTTTACCAATACCAACAATAATGATTTCCTTAGCACTCGATTGCTCCTCTTGCCAATACTGAATCTTGTGAAATCAATACGCTTTGTTGAATCTCGTTATGAAAGATCAATTACGGCCTTCCTAGTGAAGATGCCGCTACTCATTTAAATAGCTTCGTGGATTTGTGTGATATGCAAAAGAAGAAAGATGTTGACAATGATGTTGTTAAATTGAAGCTATTTCTTTTTTCGCTTAGAGATCGTGTTAAAGCTTGGTTTTCGTCTTTGCCTAAAAATAGTATTGATTCTTGGAACAAGTGCAAAGATGCTTTTATCTCTAAGTATTTTCCTCTCGCTAAGATCATCTCTCTTAGGAACGATATTATGAATTTTAAGCAACTTGATCATGAACATGTTGCACAAGCTTGGGAGAGAATGAAATTAATGATACGTAATTGCCCTACTCATGGTTTAAACTTGTGGATGATTATACAAAAAATTTATGCGGATTGAATTTTGCTTCTAGAAACCTTTTAGATTCGGCCGCGGGAGGTACTTTTATGGAAATCACTTTAGGAGATGCTACTAAACTCCTAGATAATATTATGGTTAATTATTCTCAATGGAACACTGAAAGATCTACCAATAAAAAAGTGCATGATAGAAGAAATCAGTGTTTTGAGTGGAAAGATGGATGAACTTATGAAATTATTTGCTACTAAGAGTGTTTCTTCTGATCCTAATGATATGCCTTTGTCTACTTTGATTGAGAATAGTAATGAATCAATGGATGTGAATTTTGTTGGTAGGAATAATTTTGGTAACAATGCGTATAGAGGGAATTTTAATCCTAGGCCTTATCCTAGTAATCCTTCTAATAATTATGGAAATTCCTACAACAACTCTTATGGAAATTTTAATAAGATGCCCTCTGAATTTGAGAATAGTGTCAAAGAGTTTATGAATTCACAAAATAATTTTAATGCTTTGCTTGAAGAGAAATTACTTAAAGTTGATGAATTGGCTAGGAACGTTGATAGAATTTCTCTTGATGTTGATTCTTTAAAGCTTAGATCTATTCCTCCTAAGCATGATATCAATGAGTCTCTCCAATCCATGAGAACTTCCATTGATGAGTGCAAGGAAAGAACCGCTAGGATGCGTGCTATGAAAGATGCCTTTATTAAAGCGTGTTCTTCCAATTTTCATGAAAATCAAGATGAAGATCTAAAAGTTATTGATGTGTCTCCCATTAAATCCTTGTTTTGCAATATGAATCTTGATAATGATGAGATTGAATATGAGTCATCTTTACCTAGAAGGCGTTCTAAAAATTCGAGCTTTTAGATTATGATGCTAAAATTGATAAAAGTGGGATTGAAGAAAGTAAAACCTTAGATGTTGCTAAACCCACTATTTTGGATCTCAAGGAATTTAATTATGAAAGTTGCTCTTTAATTTATTGTATTTCCTTGTTGCAATCCGTGCTAAATTCTCCGCATGCTTATAGTCAAAATAAAGCTTTTACCAAACATATCGTTGATTCCTTAATGCAATCTTATGAGGAAAAACTTGAGTTGGAAGTCTCTATACCTAGAAAACTTTATGATGAGTGGGAACCAACTATTAAAATTAAGATTAAGGATCATGAATTCTATGCTTTATGTGATTTGGGTGCTAGTGTTTCCACTATTCCCAAAACTTTGTGTGATTTGCTAGATTTCCGTGATTTGATATATGCTCTCTAAACTTGCACCTTGCGGATACCACTATTAAGAAACCTCTAGGAAGAATTAATGATGTTATTATTGTTGCAAATAGGAATTATGTGCCCGTATATTTTATCGTTCTTGATATAGATTGCAATCCTTCATGTCCTATTATTCTTGGTAGACCTTTCCTTAGAACGATTGGTGCAATTATTGATGTGAAGGAAGGGAATATTAGATTCAAATTTCCATTAAAGAAAGGACAGGAACACTTCCCTAGAAAGAAAATAAAATTACCTAATGAATCTATTATGAGAGCTACCTATGGATTGCCCACCAAAGATGGCAATACCTAGATCTATCCTTGCTTTTATGCCTAGCTAGGGGCGTTAAACGATAGCGCTTGTTGGGAGGCAACCCAATTTTATTTTTAGTTTTTGTTTTTGTTTCTGTTTAGGAATAAATAATCCATCTACCTTCTGTTTGGATGTGGTTTTATGTTTTAATTAGTGTTTGTGCCAAGTTAAACCTATAGGATCTTCTTGGATAATAGTTATTTGATCTTGCTGTAATTTCCAGAAACTTTCGGTCCACGAAACAAATTGTTAAAAATCACCAGAACGTGATAAAATAGTGATTATAATTGCTGCTGATCAATAAACAAATTGCCTAGGTCGTCCTATTATGGCTGAATTTTTGGAGTTCCAGAAGTTTGCGTTAGTTACAGATTACTACAGACTGTTCTGTTTTTGACAGATTCTGTTTTTCGTGTGTTGTTTGCTTATTTTGATGAATCTATGGCTAGTAAAATAGTTTATGATCCATAGAGAAGTTGGAATACAGTAGTTTTAGCACCAATATAAATAAAGAATGAGTTCATTACAGTACCTTGAAGTGGTCTTTTGTTTTCTTTCGCTAACAGAGCTCACGAGATTTCTGTTGAGTTTTGTGTTGTGAAGTTTTCAAGTTTTGGGTGAATTTTTTTGATGGATTATGGAAAAAGGAGTGGAAAGAGCCTAAGCTTGGGGATGCCCATGGCACCCCCAAGATAATCCAAGGACACCAAAAATTCAAAGCTTGAGGATGCCCCGGAAGGCATCCCCTCTTTCGTCCACTTCCATCGGTAACTTTACTTGGAGCTATAATTTTATTCACCACATGATATGTGTTTTGCTTGGAGCGTCTTGTATTATTTGCATCTTTGCTTGTTAGTTTACCACAATCATCCTTGCTGTACACACCTTTTGAGAGAGCCATACATGAATTGGATTTGTTAGAATACTCTATGTGCTTCACTTATATCTTTTGAGCTTGATAGTTTTGCTCTATGTGCTTCACTTATATCTTTTGAGCTTGATAGTTTTGCTCTAGTACTTCACTTATATATTTTAGAGCACGGTGGTGGATTTGTTTTAAAGAAACTATTGATCTCTCATGCTTCACTTAGATTATTATGAGAGTCTTAAATAGCATGGTAATTTGCTTAATAATAATATGCTTGGTATTCAAGATTTGTAAAACTTTCTTTTGAGTGCGTTGAATACTAAGAAAAGTTTGATGCTTGATAATTGTTTTGAGATATGGAGGTGATAATATAATAGTCGTGCTAGTTGAGTAGTTGTGAATTTGATAAATGCTTGTGTTGAAGTTTGCAAGTCCCGTAGCATGCACGTATGGTAAACCTTATGTAACAAATTTGAAACATGAGGTGTTATTTGATTGTCCTCCTTATGAGTGGCGGTCGGGGACGAGCGATGGTCTTTTCCTACCAATCTATCCCCCTAGGAGCACGCGCATAGTTCTTTGGTTTTTGATGGCTTGTAGATTTTTGCAATAAGTATGTGAGTTCTTTATGACTAATGTTGAGTCCATGGATTATACGCACTCTTACCCTTCCATCATTGCTAGCCTCTTCAGTACCGTGTGTTGCCCTTTCTCACATTGAGAGTTGGTGCTAACTTCGCCGGTGCATCCAAACCCCATGATATGATACGCTCTTTCACACATAAACCTCCTTATATCTTCCTCAAAACAGCCACCATACCTACCTATTATGGCATTTCCATAGCCATTCCGAGATATATTGCCATGCAACTTTCCACCGTACCGTTCTTCATGACACATACATCATTCTCATATTGCTTAGCATGATCATGTAGTTGACATAGCATTTGTGGCAAAGCCACCGTTCATAATTCTTTCATACATGTCACTCTTGGTTCATTGCATATCCGGTACAATCACTCGACGGCATTCATATAGAGTCATACTTTGTTCTAGTATCGAGTTGTAATCATTGAGTTGTAAATAAATAGAAGTGTGATGATCATCATTTTCTAGAGCATTGTCCCAAAAAAAAGGGCCAAAGAAAAAAAAGAAGGCCCAAAAAAAAGAAATAAAAAGGGGCAATGTTACTATCTTTTTTTCCACACTTGTGCTTTAAAGTAGCACCATGTTCTTCAAGTAGCACCATGTTTTTCATATAGAGAGTTTCATATTTTGTCACTTTCATATACTAGTGGGAATTTTTCATTATAGAACTTAGATTGTATATTCCAACGATGGGCTTCCTCAAATGCCCTAGGTCTTCGTGAGCAACCAAGTTGGATGCACACCCACTTAGTTTCTTTTGTTGAGCTTTCATACATTTATAGCTCTAGTGCATACGTTGCATGGAAATCCCTACTCCTTGCATTAACATCAATTGATGGGCATCTCCATAGCCCGTTGATTAGCCTCGTTGATGTGAGACCTTCTCCTTTTTGTCTTCTCCACATAACCCCCATCATTATATTCTATTCCACCCATAGTGCTATGTCCATGGCTCGCGCTCATATATTGCGTGAAAGTTTATAGGTTTGAGATTACTAAAGTATGAAACAATTGCTTGGCTTGTCATCGGGGTTGTGCATGATGAGATCATTCTTGTGTGACAAAAATGGAGCATGACTAAACTATATGATTTTGTAGGGATGAACTTTCTTTGGCCATGTTATTTTGAAAGGACATAATTGCTTAGTTAGTATGCTTGAAGTATTATTATTTTTATGTCAATATGAACTTTTTCTTGAATCTTCGGATCTGAATATTCATACCACAATTAAGAAGAGTTACATTGAAATTATGCCAAGTAGCACTCCGCATCAAAAATTCTCTTTTTATCATTTACCTACCGAGGACGCAGCAGGAATTAAGCTTAGGGATGCGATACGTCTCCAACGTATCTATAATTTTTTATTGCTCCATGCTATATTATCTATTCTTTTGGACTATATTGGGCTTTATTTTCCACTTTTATATTACTTTTGGGACTAACCTATTAACCGGAGGCCCAGCCCAGAATTGCTGTTTTTTTTTGCCTATTTCAGTGTTCCGAAGAAACGGAATATCAAACGGAGTCCAAACGGAATGAAATCTTCGGGAACGTGATTTTCTCATCGGATAAGACCCAGGAGACTTGGACCCTCCGTCAAGAAAGCTCCGAGGCGGCCACGAGGGTGGAGGGCGCCCCCCTAGGGCGCGCCCCCCTACCTCGTGGGCCCCTCGAGGCTCCACCGACGTACTTCTTCCTCCTATATATACCTACGTACCCCCGTCAGATCAGATACGGAGCCAAAAACCTAATTCCACCGCCGCAACTTTCTGTATCCACGAGATCCCATCTTGGGCCCTGTTCCGGAGCTCCGCCGGAAGGGGATTCCACCACGAAGGGCTTCTAGATCAACATCATAGCCTCTCCGATGAAGAGTGAGTAGTTTACCTCAGACCTTCGGGTCCATAGTTAGTAGCTAGATGGCTTCTTCTCTCTTTTTGGATCTCAATACAATGTTCTCCCCCTCTCTCGTGGAGATCTATTCGATGTAATCTTCTTTTTGCGGTGTGTTTGTTGAGACCGATGAATTGTGGGTTTATGATCAAGATTATCTATGAGCAATATTTGAATATTTTCTGAATTCTTTTATGTATGATTGAGTCATCTTTGCAAGTCTCTTCGAATTATCCATTTGGTTTGGCCAACTAGATTGGTAGTTCTTGCAATGGGAGAAGTGCTTAGCTTTGGGTTCAATCTTGCGTTGTCCTTTCTCAGTGACAGTAGGGGCAGCAAGGCACATATTGTATTGTTGCCATCAAGGATAACAAGATGGGGTATTTATCATATTGCATGAATTTATTCCTCTACATCATGTCATCTTGCTTAAGGCGTTACTCTGTTTTCATTAACTTAATACTCTAGATGCATCTTTGGATAGCGGTCGATGAGTGGAGTAATAGTAGTAGATGCAGCAGTGAGTCGGTCTACTTATCTCGGACGTGATGCCTATACACATGATCATACCTAGATACTCTCATAACTATGCTCAATTATGTCAATTGCTCAACAGTAATTCGTTCACCCACCGTAAAATACCTATGCTCTTGAGAGAAGCCACTAGTGAAATCTATGGCCCCCGGGTCTATTTTCATCATATTAATATTCCTACGCTTTATTATTGGTTTGCTCTTTACTTTGCCTTTTTATTTTACTTTGCATCTTTATACCAAAAATACCAAAAATATTATCTATCATCTCTATCAGATCTCACTCTCGTAAGTGACCGTGAAGGGATTGACAACCCCTATTCGCGTTGGTTGCGAGGAGCTATTTGTTTTGTGTAGGTACGAGGGACTTGCGCGTGGCCTCCTACTGGATTGATACCTTGGTTCTCAAAAACTGAGGGAAATACTTACGCTACTCTGCTGCATCATCCTCTCTCTCCTCTTCGGGGAAAACCAACGCAAGCTCAAGACGTAGCACTTGCCGATCTGCTTCTCCAGGCATGTTTGAATCATGCGTTGGTATGTCGCGCCGACGTTCTTGAGCCCGAAGGGCATGGTGTTGAGGCAGAATAGCCCGTATGGGGTAATAAATGTTGTTGCAGCTTGATCGGACTCCTTCATTTTGATTTGATGGTATCCGGAATATGCATCAAGGAAACACAGTGAGTCATGTCTTGCGGTGGCGTCAATGATTTGATCAATGCGGGGAAGGGGAAGGGATCCTTAGGGCAAGCCTTGTTGAGGTCCTCAAATTGACACACATGCACCAAGATTTATCCTTCTTTGGTACCATCACCAGGTTTGCCAGCAAGTCCGGATGTTTGATTTCTCTAATGAATCCGGCCTCAATAAGCTTGGCCAGCTCCTCCCCCATAGCTTGTCGCTTGGGTTCGGAAAAGCGCCGCAGTGTCTGCTTGACCGGTTTAAATCCCTTTAATATATTGAGGCTATGTTCGGCCAACTTGCGTGGGATCCCTGGCATATCCGAAGGGTGCCAGGAAAATATGTCCCTGTTTTCGCGCAGGAATTCTTGTAGTGCGGCGTCAACTGTTGAGTTCAGTCGCGCTCCGATAGATGATGTCTTCTTGGGGTCCGTTGGGTGGACCTGGAATTTGATTATTTCTTCTGCTGGTTTGAAGGAGGTGGATTTGGGGCGTTTGTCGAGGATCACGTCGTCCCTGTCCACCGTGGAGCGTAGTGCGGTTAATTCTTCGGCCGCGAGGGCTTGGATAGCACCTCGGGGCTGTGGATGCGGTTTTGTTTTCAGCACGGAGTGCTATGTTTGGATCACTGACAAGAGTGATTATACCGTTTGGTCCGGGCATTTCGAGCTTCATATACCCGTAATGGGGTATAGCTTGGAAGCGTGTAAAAGCATCTCGCCCCAACAGGGCGTGGTATCTGCTGCTGAAAGGGGCCACTTGGAAAGTTATTTCTTCGGACTGATAGTTCTCCGGCGTGCCGAATACTATGTCAAGTGTGATTTTTCCCGCGCACCGCGCCTCCTGTCTGGGAATAATTCCTCGGAAGGTTGTGCTACTTTGCTTGATGCGGCTCCTGTCTATTTCCATTTTATGGAGTGTGTCCTCATAAATGAGGTTTAGTCCGCTGCCGCCGTCCATGAGGACCTTGGTAAGTTGAAACTCGTCCACGATGGGACTGAGGACTAACTCGGCTGGCACTCGGACTGTTCTCTACTTCGGTTCGTCACCGGCATTAAATTTTATAGCCGTGTCATTCCAAGGGTTTATTGCAGCGATTTGGCAGACTTCTGCGAGGTCGCGAAGTGCCCTATTGCACTTGTTGTTTGAAACGAATGTCTGAAAGATTGTCAACACTCTTGTGTCGTCGTCTTCTGGGGGGTGTTGTTCTGGGGCGTCCTTGATAAGGATGTCCTCGCCGCTCTTGGCTACCTGTCGTAGTATACAACATGCTCTAAGGCTGCGGGTTGCCACGGTATCTGGTGTTGTATGTATTTTGCATGGTACATCGAGCCACCCCTCCAGAACGGTGCCATGCCGCATAGTGGTTTTATGTTTCTTGACTGTTGGACTGGGCGTGCCACGGGGGTGCGCCCTCTTCGCCTGTAGGGGGAGTTTAGTTGGGACCGACGGTTCCCAGCGAGCTGCCTGAGTTTTCCAGGCGCTCTCCATCGCGCTGTACTTTTGTACGATGGTTGCTAAGTCAGTGAATTTCAGTATGCGGCGGCGATTGATGGCGTTGAGGATTCCTGCGTCCGCGCAATTGTTGCAGAACGCTGATATTGCGTCCTCGTCACGGCAATCTTTTACCTTGTCCTTGACAAGGAGGAATCTGGCCCAGAAGTGGTGGACCGTTTCCTGAGACTGCTATTTTATGCTCATGAGAACGTCTATGTACGGGTGGGTGGCTGGAATTAAATCTGAACCCTGACCAGAATGATTATCCGGAGTCTGAAGTCCTTCCAGACTCAACAGTTTGGGTTTCGGAATATCTTCTGATAGTTTAGGACTGCCATCCGATCCTATGTTCGGAGGGCTGGTCGCATCCTTTCGTGGGTGAGTATCCGGCTCTTCCTGATCGGTGATCCGAACATAGTCCATCATCGATATAGAAGAAGACTTGTCGTCATGCTCCTCGACTACCGCAATCTGGTGGGTGACCGGTGGAGTCTTGATTTCTCCTTGATCGGTTTTAGGCCCGATCCGATCGTAATCTGTGGCGATTCCCAAAGCGGTGATGCGACCTAGGAGTTCATTCAAGGACGAAAACTTTGCCGGATCCATCTGCTTGGAGTGCTCGGAGTTGATGAAAAGGGAGTTTTTGATGGCCCGAGAGGTCATCGTCGGCTCAACGGCCGAACGGGCGATCATAGTAAAGCCGCCCAGCCGGAGGGTTTGGCCCGGGGCCAGAGCTCCCCCGGAGGTGATGTTGTCTTTAAGGACAAGGCGAGCCATCGAGCCTTTCGTTGATGGCACAGTGGAACTCTCAATGAAAGAACCAATGTCGGTGTCAAAACCGGCAGATCTCGGGTAGGGGGCCCCGAACTGTGCGTCTAAGGTCGATGGTAGCAGGAGACGGGGGACACGAAGTTTACCCAGGTTCGGGCCCTCTCTATGGAGGTATACGATAATTCCTGCTTGATTGATCTTGATGAATATGAGTATTACAAGAGCTGATCTACCACGAGATCGTAATGGCTAAACCCTAGAAGTCTAGCCTGTATGACTATAGTAATGTGTATATCCTTTCCGGACTAACCCCTCCGGTTTATATAGACACCAGGGGGGGATCTAGGGTTACATAGAGTCGGTTACATAAGAAGGAAACTTCATGGTCGGTCACCAAGCTTACCTTCCGCACCAAGGAGAGTCCAATCCGGACATGGGTGCAGTCTTCGGCCTTCACATCTTCACAGCCCATCAGTCCGGCCCATGGATAACAGGCCGGACGCCCGAGGAGACGTCCAGGACTCCCTCAGCCACCCTTTTAGGGGGGAGTCGCTTTCTTCCTCGCCGTCATCATCGGCGGCCGAATAGTCAGTCCCGTCTTCGGACGACATGTCCGAAGCACCCTTTTGGCGAAGGCCACTCCTGGTCCCTCGGGCCGTCTTCTTGGCCTTCTTCTCCGGCACATTGTAAGGCGCCAGAAACATCATCTTCGTCAGGAGTGGGGTTGTAAGTGCATCTAGTGCCCCTTAGTGATTTTCGTGTATTGAAGACTTATAGGTTAAGGGACTAATGTGTTTATGAGTGTACACAGGTCTATAAGTCTATGAGGAGTTTGATATTCTGAGAGAAAGTCGACCCCTAAAAATGAAGTTCTTCAACTGAAGACTTTGATATTCTGTAGACTTTCTGAAGACTTTGAAAGTGAAGAAATTGGTGTGACCTTGAAGACTTGGTATTCATTTGAGGAACATGAAGCGTGAAGACTTCTTTTTTCGTAGTTTCATTTTCTCTTTCTTGAGTCATAGGAAACACCGTATTGTTAAAGGGGGTCGAGGAAATACTAAGGAAAAATTTCCATGTGATGCTCAACTCAAAATGCTACACCTACCAATCCCTTCGAGTGAAGCCATTGGAAATCTCATACGATTCGATCAATTTCTTCAAAGGATGTAGACGAAGTTCTTACAGTGTTGAGGAATTTGTTCCGACCGAGGAGTTAGGAATTCGCCGATCCGGGATTGCCTACACAGTGAGGAACATGATAGCCCCGAGGAATTTGAGAGTCAAATTTCCGACCGTTCTTTATCTTCTTGGCGCTGTCCCAAAATATCTTATCTACCTAACGGTCATATCATTGAAGGGCATTTATGTCTTATCATGTCGGGCCGCTCCTAGGCTGTAAATAGCCGCCCCCTACAACCACTAGCTGGTTGGCTGCGCCCGAGAGAAACCGACACTTGTCATTTGAGAGCATCCCATCCTCCGAGGACTTTGAGCGAAAATCATCAAGTGAGGAAAAACCCAAACCCAAACACCTACAAACCCAAAGTGATTGAGCATCACTGAAGATATTGATCCTGCGTGGATCCGACGCTTGTTAGCTTTGAAGATTGTGCTTCTTCCAGACGGTTAGGCGTCATGGTCTAGAGCATCCAAGAGGAATTGTGGATCGCCGAGTGACCGAGTCTGTGAAGGTTTGGAAGTCGCCTGAAGACTTACCACGAGTGATTGGATGAGGTCTGTGTGACCTTAGTTCAAGGAGAATACAGTGAGTACTTGGTGTCCTGAGCTGCGTGCTTTCGGCTGGGTGTCCGGACTGTGTGTCCTCGAGTTTAAATACTCGGCCGCTCCAACCAGACGTACATAACCGAGACAATGATTGGAACTGGTCTACCAAATCATTGTCTTCACCAACCTTACTGGTTTTATTTCCTCAACTCTTTCATTTCCTCATTACTGTGTTGAGTGTTCGTTCATATCTGTGTTTGAAGACGTTGACTGAAGACTTTCTCAATTTCCTCAGTTCAATTTCTTCAGTCTGTTTGTCTTCATCTTGTGTTATCCTGTGTTTACGCTTTCTGTACTCTGTGCGTGTCTTCATTTCATCATAATGACCATGTCTGTATTCTGTTATGCTTTCTTCTGAGTACTTATTCCGCTACAAGTAGTTCTTCGCTAAGGAATTTCCTCACCGGCAAATTCCTCAGTGAAGAATTCATAAAAATCGCCTATTCACCCCCCTCTAGTCGATATAACGCACTTTCAATTGGTATCAGAGCAAGGTACTCCCTTGTTCTGTGTGATTTTTGTTTAACCACCTGGAGTTTTAGTTATGTCGACCGCTGGTATGAAGAAAGTGACATGCCCTATCTTTGACAGTCATGATTATCCCAAGTGGAAGGCCATGATGAGGAAGCGCCTCATGGCTATGAACAGTGAGCTGTGGACCGTCACTGAGATTGGTCTTACCGATCTATGCAAGAAGGCAGGCACTGATGACATCCGCAAGTACACTCGACTTGACATCATGGCGAAGGACATCATCTGTTCCAACCTATCCAGAGATGAATTCAAGCGCATTATGCATCTTTGAATGCGAATCTTATATGGGACCGAATCTCTGACGTCTATGAAGGTCATCGAACCCGTCATGGTTCTTGGTTTGAGGACTTCAAGGAATCTCTCAAAACGATGACTTTCAAACCAGAATCATCATCATCTGCATCATGTCTCATGGCAAAGGGTGATAAGGTAACCGAATGTTCCTCATCCGAGTTTAGTGAAGATGAATCTGATGATGATGGATCTGATGATGATATTGAACCTAGCTAGACCAAACTTGTTTGCATTGCCACTAAACAACAAACGGCCTTGGAAAAGGTTCAAAACATGCTAGATAAAAGTGATGATATGTTGGGTGAAGAAATGGATCGCACTAAAGCCACGATCGAAAATCTTGAGAGACTTCAGTCTAGGTTTGACAGCCTTCAAGGTCATCATAACTCTCTCTTATCTGATCTTGAGAAGCTTTCTTCTGAATTTCTTCAAAAGAAGCAAGATCTTGAGAAGCTAATAGTGAGTTATGAAGATCTTCAGAAGGAGTGCGATTCATTACTTGCTCAACAAATCAGCGCTTCTCAGGAATAATTTGTTCCTCCATGCTTAAAGTGCATTGAACGTGAATCTGCTAATTCTTCAACTGAATGTTCAAATGCTTCAACTATTACAAATTCTTCACCTGTTCTTGCTATCACTAATTCCTCATCTGAGGACATTGATAGTATCACTGATGATGCAGGGCTGAAGGAATTGTACATGACAGAGCATGTACAAAAGCCTCAAAGGGCATCGACTCTTTGTGATGTGCTTAAAAAGAAGATCCTCAACAGAACCCTAGGAAAGAGGGTATTGCCTTTGAGAGGAAACTCAATGTCAATGGAACATATTGGAAGCCCGAGCAAGACCCCAAAACCTCATGGGTTGTCGCAAAGGGACCTCCAGTTGATCCATCTAACTTATCCGGCTTTACATGTGAATCTCCTCATTCTTCTGATGAGTCATTTGACTCCAACTATAAACTGTTCAAAAATCAGAATGGTGAAGTATTTGCTAGATATGTTGGCACTAACTGCAGGAACGGTTCTCCTATGAAGAATATCTGGGTTCCCAAGAAGTGCCTTGAAAGTCTTCAGGTGAATGTCCTCATGACACCACCTGTGAAGAATATGAACTCCAGATCAAACTCTTCACATGGACCAAATTCTTCATATGGATCCATGTCCTCATACGGACCAAAGTCCTCACATGGATCAAATTCCTCAAAAGGATCAAAGTCCTTATATGATTATCATCGTGCTAACAACTCTGTTTCGCAGGGTAGAGCTAAGGGCTATGAATATGTGCATTATTCTTCAAACCATTATGTTCATAAGTCCTCGAAGAATTTCTCTGCTTATTCATATGCTTACCCTAACCCCTCATATGTGAAACAAAATGGATTGGCTTCTATGCCACCATTCTCATATGGAGCTCAGAGAGTGATGAACTCTTTGCCACCCCTTGAGATGTGGGTGGTGAAGAAAAAGAACTAATCTCTTCTATGAGGTCAGGTCTCGGGCGTGCTTTAATGTCCGAAGAAGAATTTCTTTGGGGGCACGACAAAATTGCTCGAAAGCACGCAGTTAATCATGAAGAAATGAACTTTCATTTCACACGCCCTCATATCGCTATATCTGTTTATCGCTTGATGAAATTCATCGATAAAATTGATATCATATTCTTCACTGATGAAGTATATGAGTTCGTAAGTTGCACTAATTCATCTGCAGGATGATCAACCCAAAGCCAATGAGTGGGTCCTCGATAGTGGATGTACAAATCACATGACTGGTGACAAGAATCTATTGATGGATGCTCCCTTATCACCATCACATCTGAAGCATATCATCTTTGCTGACAAAGGCAAAAGTCAGGTATTGGGTCTAGGTAAGGTTGCGATCTCTAAGGACATACACATGGACAAAGTTATGCTTGTTGAGTCCTTAGGATACAACCTCATGTCAGTCTCAATGCTTTTTGATCTTGATATGGTTGTTGTCTTTGGCAAGTATCGTTGTGTTGTGATTATGGAAGCTGACAATTCCAAAGTCTTCGAATGCTTTAGGAGAGGAGACTTGTATATTGTTGATTTCTCTACAAGACCACAACCAGCCGTGTGCCTACTTGGAAAAGCTTCAAAAGGCTGGCTATGGCATCGGCGACTTGGTCACGCAGGCATGAGGAATTTGCACACGCCATGAAGAAGAAGCATGTCATTGGCATTGAGAATGTCAAATTCCTCAAGGATCACTTGTGTGGAGCCTGTGAAGCTGGAAAAATGACCAAGGCCAAGCATCCAGCAAAGACCATCATGGCCACTACTCATCCATTCGAATTGCTTCACATGGACCTCTTTGGTCCTAATCATTACTCAGCAGTCACTAATGATGCATCTCTATATGGCTTTGTTATTGTTGATGATTACTCTCGTTACACATGGGTACACATTGTTACTTACAAACATGAAGTGCGTGAAGTCTTCAAACGATTTTCCTCGAGGGCTTCAACCAACTTTGGTGTGAAGATCAAGCACATCAGGAGTGACAATGGAACTGAGTTCAAGAATTCCGGTCTTGATGACTATCTTGATGAACTTGGTATTACCCATGAGTTATCTGCTCCTTATACTCCTCAGCAAAATGGCGTCGTGGAGCGCAAGAATAGAACTCTTGTTGAGATGGCTCACACTATGCTTAATGAACACAAAACACCTCGTCGTTTTTGGATTAATGCAATTGATACCGCGTGCCACATCATCAACAAAGTATATCTTCACAAATTCTTCAAGAAGACTGCCTATGAACTCCTCACTGACAAGAAACCCAATGTGAGTTATTTCAAAGTCTTTGGTGCTAAATGTTGGATTAGAGATCCTCATCACAATGCTAAATTTGCACCGAAAGCACATGAAGGTTTTATGCTTGGTTACAGAAAGGACTCGCACACCTACAGAGTCTTCAACAACGTTCTTCACAAGGTTGTTGAAACTATAGATGTGCGGTTCGATGAAACTAATGGCTCGCAAAGAGAGCACCTACCTTCTGTCATAGATGAACCAGCACCGGAGGATTCTATCAAGTTCAAAACAATCAAGATGTCGCTCCTCATCAAGAATTCATTCCGTAACGCCAAGAACGTTGAGCTGATGCACCTGAAGATAATGCTGAAGAAAATGGTTCTGAAGAAAATGCTGATCAAATTCCTCGACGACAACCAGCCCATCCTCGCGTTGCAAAAGAAGTAGCCCACTAAGGTAGATGAAGCATTTCTGGAGCCTGAATGGATTCAGGCCATGCAAGAAGAATTACATCAGTTCGAGCTCAACAATGTCCGAACCGGTCAAACGCCTGCATCCTCGCAAGCATAATATCATTGGCACAAAGTGGATCTACCACAACAAGCAAGATGAAAATGGCCTTGTGGTGAGGATTAAGGCACGACTTGTAGCTCAAGGCTACACACAGGTTGAAGGAATTGATTTCGATGAAACTTTTGCACCTGTTGCTAGACTTGAGACTATTCGCATATTACTTGCTTATGCTAACCATCATAATATCACTTTATATCAAATGGATGTGAAAAGTGCATTCCTCAATGGTAAGCTTGAGGAAGAAGTATATGTTGCTCAACCCCTGTGTTTTGAAGATCCAAAGAATCCCGACAAAGTCTTCAGACTCAACAAGGCCCTCTATGGCCTCAAGCAGCCCCTCGGGCGTGGTATGATACTTTGAAAGAATTCTTCGTGAAGAATGGCTTCACACCAGTTCACTCGACCCAACTCTCTTTACTAAATCTTATGATGGTGAACTGTTTGTGTGCCAAATATACGTTGATGATATTATCTTTGGCTGTACTGACCAACGTTATAGTGATGAATTTGCCTATATGATGAGTGAAGAATATCAAATGTCTATGATGGGAGAGTTGAAATTCTTCTTAGGTCTTCAAATTCATCAACAACACAATGGCATATTCATATCTCAGGAGAAATACCTCAAGGATGTTCTGAGGAAATTCAGCATGCAAGATTGCAAAGGCGTCGAAATTCCTATGCCCACAAATGGCCATCTATGCACTGATGAAAATGGTATTGACTTTGATCACAAGGTATACCGCTCCATGATTGGTTCTTTATTGTACTTATGTGCATCTAGGCCAGATATAATGCTTAGTGTTTGCATGTGTGCCAGATTTCAAGGTACACCGAAGGAATCACACCATAAGGTTGTGAAGCATATTCTTCGATATCTAGCTCACACACCAACACTAGGATTATGGTACCCCAAGGGCTCTACTTTTGATCTCATTGGATATTCTGACTCTAACTATGTTGGTGATCATGTGGACCGCAAGTCAACATCTGGTACTTGTCATTTCCTCGGACAATCTTTGGTCTGTTGGTCCTCGAAGAAACAGAACTGCGTATCACTGTCTACTACTGAAGCTGAGTACATTGCTGCTGGTTCTTCTTTGTGCTCAATTGCTGTGGATGAAGCAAACTCTCAAGGACTACGACATCAACGTGAAGAATGTGCCTCTCTCGTGTGACAATGAGAGTGCCATCAAGATTGCTCACTACCCAGTTCAGCACTTTCAAGACAAAACACATTCAGATTCGTCATCATTTTCTTCGCGATGATGTGTTGAAGGGCTTACATCTTTATTGATCATGTGAAGGCTGAAGAACAGCTAGCCGATATCTTCACAAAGCCCTTGGATGAGAAGAGATTTAGCAAGTTGCGGTGTGAGATAAATATCTTAGAATCTTGAATATTCTTTGAAAAGGACACACATCCTCGACACTTATGCAAAATTGATGACTTAGATGTGCAACACATGAAGAAACGTTTTTCTTCAATCAATGAAGAATAACACTCTAAGTGTGAAGAAATTAATGAAGAATTTGATTCTCAGAACCCTACGACAATTGTACGCGGTGTCTGAAATCATCATTCTTATATGGTGGGACACGCCACCACCAAAGTTGAAAATCTTCAATTTGAGTTTTTCCTCAGTTTTGAAATTCTTTAGTTTTTCAAATTCTTCAACTTTGCAAAATCTTCACTGTTACAATTGTCTTTCTTCATTGGCTATATATATATATGGGTTTATGTCCTCTACAGCATTCACTTATGGCTATTTCTTCAAGTTGCATTTTCTGCTAAGTGAATGTGATCGGACCCTTCCCCCTCTATGCTATACTCAACCCAATCTATTCACAATTTCATCATGTGCGTTCTATTTGAAACTCGTTCAAAATCTTCACTGTGTCCTCGTCACCAAGAAATTAAGTAATGTAACTTTTAACTTATCCAAATTTTCGGCTTTGCCGCTCAAACCGTTCCACTTCCTACGATAGACTTATCTATTCACCCACGATCTAACACGATCTCCACTTTTCAGTACGTGGGTGACACATGTCATGCGAATGAGAAGGGTCAGGGGCACGCTCGTCCTAAATCTTCGGGCGAACAGTTTTTCACCGTGGCTATAAATACCCCTCTCCCCTTCCTCACTTCCTTTACTCCGCTCGACCGCTCTCTCTCTCGCTCGAGCTTTTCAAACCCTAGCGCCGCCGCTACTCCATCGTTGCCGGTGAGGAAGAGCTTCACTGCCTCGACCTCGTCGCCGTTGTACTCGCGCCGGCTGCCGAAATCTTCACTCCGCCGCCGCCGTAGCTGTCTTCCACCACCGAGTTAGGGCGTGGAAGATCTGAACTGACGAGCTTCAAATGTACACTTCTCAGTTCGTCGTGTTCTTCACTTCGGGTAATTAAAAGTTACTTTTATTGCTCGCTTTGATTCTCAAGCCTTTCTGAAAATCTTCAAAGGTGTTTATTCTTCAAATCCTCACGCACAAAACACCTCACAAGTCATCTGTTCTTGATTTGTTTCTCTAAGCATCATTTTTCTTCAAGATTCCTCAATTATGTGGATCCTCGATCTATACAACACTGGAACCTAAGACAAAGAACGCTTAGTGAAATTCGTCAAGGCTCAACTGGTCAAATTCCTCAAACTTGTTCTTTTTGAAAAACCTTATGAGAACGCATATGACCTCTCCAAATTCCTCGCAACTATACTCTGTTCATAGGTACTCATGTCCGCTGCTGAATCACTAGGTTCTCATCAACTTAACTCATTTGCAGCGTTCCTCGAAGAAAAGTTGCATACTTCTTCAGAGAATTCAATTGTTCAAATTCCTCAACTGAAGAATATGGCAGACGGTAAGAAGCCACAGAAAGGAGGAAAGAGGCCTGAGGTCATGACTGCTTTTGAAATACCTGTGGACATCTATGCTAACTATTGCACACCTAATGAAGCCAAGTTCGGAAAGGAGAACAAAAATCAGCGCAAGGTGCGCATACAGAGGATTGAAAGGAGATGGGAAAGACAATGGAGGGAGTACACGTATGTTACTCCAAAGTACATGAAAAAATTCGCACTAAATCCTCCATGCCCAAGAGCTCCATTGGCACCTGGCCAAGAAACTAACCCCACCAGCATCAAGCGTGGTGAGGATTTTCCTGAAGAATGGCCAAGCGCCAAGCCAAGTTGGCAAGACAAGCCAAAGAAGCAGTGAGGAAATTCAACGAAGACTCTGCTACTGCTGCTGCCACTGAGGCCTCTGTCAAGCCTAGAAAATCAATGGCAAAGAAGCCCGTTCACAAGCCAAGAGCTTCCTCAGCAATGCCCTCACGTCCAGAATCTTCAAAGCCCTCACGGCCAGTTCCTCATGCTGCTCCTGCTCCTCCCAAATCCTCAGCTCCTCCTCCAAAGTCCTCATAAGCCCGCAAAGTCCTCAAGACTGCAGACATCCGCCACGTGCCAAAGGATCGCAGGCATATCTATTGCCTCTGTGTCTCAAATGAGTTCCTCAGCTGCACCAAATTCTTCATCAGGCCCCACTCTGCTGAAGAAGAAGGCAACGGCTGGGCGAGGCCCTCGGCCAAGTCCGAAGAAGAAACAGGTTGCCTTCCAAGTGCCATCTGACGATGAAGATGATGATGATGAACTTGCAGAAATCATCAGAGACAGACAAGAAAGGGCCGCTAGAGCCAAAGGCACACTTGTGCCACTGCTTTTGGATCCAAGGGCGTTCCTCGAGTACATTGATCTCTGGCACAAGGATCCAGACACCCCTATGCCTGATTTTCAGTTGACTCCTGGTCAAAGTCACATGCTGACCCATTTCATCACCTGAAGAGAAATGGAAATTTGAGAAGGCTAGGCAGATCAAAAAGGCTCAGTTCAGGAAAGAGAAGTTCCTGAGGAAACACGTTGTCAAAATGACACCTGATGAACTCCTCAAGATTCAGTCTGAAATCAAAGCTCTCAGCGATGACTTTGATGCCTACTATGCTGATTGGCAAGGAGCCAAAGTCAGATTTGTCAACCAGACTAAGAAATTCACCAATGTTGCAGCTCCAACACAACAACAAGTTCCTCAGGCTGGAGCCTCTACTCAACCAACTGAAGAACATGCCAGCACCGCTGATGATTTTCCGTCTGCTGAAGAAAATGCTAGTTCAAGGGCTGATGACTCCATTCCAGCCGCTGAAGAAATTGCCAGGGCATCCACTAGTGGTGCGCTCAAGAAATCGAAGAAGTCAGGCAATCGCAGATTGCGCCTAAGGAAATTCAAACAGATTCCTCGGCTCCTCCCACGCCAACACCAACTCCTATCCGTCCATCTGCATCAGATGTGAAGAAGACCAAGGCTGCAGAGCGAGCTGCAGTGAAGAAAAGGAAAGCATCAGCTGCTTCAAATTCTTCAGCCCCGAAGAAAATGAAGCCTATGACAAGCTCGTTTGAAAATACGATTGATGCTATTCCAATTTCCACCTAGCCATCAAAGGACCTTGTTCCTTTTGGTGAAGAATATGAGATCCTTAGCGGATCTGATGAAGAAAATCATTCTGCTGCTTCGTCAGAGCAGATTGATGAAGAAATTGAAGTGGATGCGACCCCTTCAACTCCTGTTGTATCCTCACCAATGCCTCAGTTCATGGCTGAAGAGGCTGGTGTTGAAGAAATTGAAGAAGGAGATGTGGATATTGGAAGTACAACGCCAGTGATGAAACGATGACTTTTGGGAAAGTCAGCATCCAAATTCTCCACTCTTCACCCCAATACAACAAATTCCTCAGTCCCCTACACCAACAGTTCAACTGGGCTCTGAAGAAACTCATCCCACCTCGTCTGTGCATGAGGAAATTCCAGCCACTAGTCTTTGAAGAACCTGCTGCTGATCCTTTGAACACGCAGATTTGCATATGAAGAGGAACGAGAAAATCCTCGGCTGAAGAACACGAGATTGCGATTCACGAGGTTGTGATGCAACTCAACGACACTCCTCTGCCCAAACCAAAGGATCCATTCTCAAGCAAGCAAAAGTTCAAGGCTGAAGATTTCTTCACAGCATGTGTTCTTCAACGACTACAACCCATATGACTCTGCTCGCATAAGGAAGAGGCGTTTACGACTGCTAGTCAAGCCAACTTTTATTCCTCCGTGCTATTCAACAAAGAAAAAGTCTTCGATCATGCACACATTCCTCACGTGGACATGGAATCTCCGCCAGCTTCGAGCTACCCTCTGTGTTCTTCATGATGCTTTGGTTTGCTGAATTTCTGACCGACATCTATGATTGGAATGAAGAACTTATTCTTCAATTCTATGCGATGCACATCACAGTGGAATTACGAAGATGTGAATTCATGGGTGCTGGACTGGATGTCCGAAAATACTCACTACAAGGCACCAAAGAATCTGAATTGCTTCATGCCCTCCCACTCAGTCCTCCCTTGATGGTGCTCGTTGCATCTACAAATAACCTGAGCTTACAAATCATTACATGCAAGTGCCGATGAAGCCTTTGAAGCTGTGGCAGGCCCCACTTAACCAAATTCCTCGTCAAGGAATTATCAGTATGTGCCTCGACTGTCTATCGCATTCTCGACGAAGACAATGAGTCCTATCAAAGGCCACGACTCAAATGATGAAGAAGTCGTTGGCATCATGAAGAATATGCTTTTCAATATCATTCATGGCGTTCTGTCAACTTCCATGATTTCTTCATGAGGACTCGCAAATATTGCTATGTCACCATTTGAGCTGAATCCTTATGCACCATGGATTATGAGGTTCATCGGGACAAGGTCTTCACTCAATTACAAGGTCGATACTACGAACCACCGCAGCTACTTGCCTCCAATTGAAGTCCTCAAGCGGACATTCTCCTCACCGATGACAAAGGCAAGGCAAGCTGCTGTGATAGATGAAGGCATTCGTCCATTGGATGGTCAATTTCGCAAGGCTGCATCCTACTCCACCAATGACGACTCGCCACACGTGACTCTGCCGCCAACAACTCGCCAAGCAAAATCCTCAAGCCACGACACCTGTGGTGATGACCGATCGTGAGTTACTCCTCGCCTTCATCGGAAAGTTGATCGCAATCATAAATGGGTCAAGCGTCGGTTTGGTTAAATTCTTCACAACATGACCTCAACACACAACGCAGTTGAAGAAAAACCAATACTACCTCCATGAAACCTTCAACTGCACTCGGGCTGTTTTATCTCATGTCTACAACGAAGAAGATCTCAAGAAAATGGGTCTCAAGGAAGAATTTGACCGGTCTCGCACCTCCCAGAAGAAAAAGAAGGTCAAGGTTCCTTCCTTGGTGGCCAGCTCCTATTCTTCATCGCGCGACACTGATGAAAATGAAGACTTGGACGACATTGCGGTAGGCCCTACTACGACAACCGACCCCGACAACGCTGGCGCTCCTCCATCACCTTGATATTCTTCAGGGGCGTTAGTCCTCAATTTCGATCCTTTTGGTCATTCGATGACAAAGGGGGAGAAATTTGAGTTAGTCTTCAAGCGGGTCTACTATATGGGCGTTTTTTTTGCTAAGTTACAACTCTCGCTCTTTTGAAAGTTTTATTGGATCGAGTTGTAATCTTAAACCCGATGGTGCTCTGATACTTTTGATGTGTTCCTCTGCATGCTTATTCTTTGTTATGTGTTAATACACGCATGCTGAATTACATCAGCCACCATATTTCATCATGCATTTCAAATTCTTCATATTATATGTCAAATGCGTATGAATTACAAGATATAGGGGAGATCTCCATGATTCAACTCTTCAAATGTGCATTGCCTCAAAAGCAAAATCCTCACTATGCACATCTTCAGGGGAGTTCTTCTATATCTTGCAATCAAATTCCTCAATATTAGTATTTACACTACATATGTTTATCCCCGTTGAAAACTTAACCTATATTGTCATCAATCACCAAAAGGGGGAGATTGTAAGTGCATCTAGTGCCCTTAGTGATTTTGGTGTATTGAAGACTTATAGGTTAAGGGACTAATGTGTTTATGAGTGTACACATGTCTATAAGTCTATGAGGAGTTTGATATTTACAGAGGAAGTCGACCCTCAAAAATGAAGTTCTTTGACCAAGACTTTGATATTCGTAGACTTTCTCAAGACTCGAAAGTGAAGAAATTGGTGTGACCTTGAAGACTTGGTATTCATTTGAGGAACATGAAGCGTGAAGACTTTTGTTTTCGTAGTTTCGCTTTCTCTTTCTTGAGTCATAGGAAACACCGCATCGTTGTGGGTCGAGGAAATACTAAGGAAAAATTTCCATGCGATGCTCAACTCAAAATCCTACACCTACCAATCCCTTCGAGTGAAGCCATTGGAAATCTCATACAGTTCAGTGAATTTCTTCAAAGGATGAGACGAAGTTCTTCCGGTCATTGAGGAATTTGTTACGACCGAGGAGTTAGGAATTCGCCAAAGGCAGATTGCCTACACAAAGTGAGGAACATGATAGACACGAGGAATTTGAGAGTCAAATTTCCGACCGTTCTTGTCTTCTTGGCATGACTGTCCCGAATATCTTATCTACCTAACGGTCATATCATTGAAGGGCATTTATGTCTTATCATGTCGGGCTGCTCCTAGGCTATAAATAGCCGCCCCCTACAACCACTAGCTGGTTGGCTGCTCCGAGAGAACTTGACACTTGTCATTTGAGAGCAACCCATCCTCCGAGGACTTTGAGCGAAAATCATCCAGTGAGGAAAAACCCAAACCCAAACACCTACAAACCCAAAGTGATTGAGCATCACTGAAGAGATTGATCCTACGTGGATCCGATGCTTGTTACCTTTGAAGACTGTGCTTCTTCCAGACGGTTAGGTGTCATGGTCTAGAGCATCCAAGAGGAATTGTGGATCACCGAGTGACCGAGTCTGTGAAGGTTTGGAAGTCGCCTGAAGACTTACCACGAGTGATTGGACGAGGTCTGTGTGACCTTAGTTCAAGGAGAATATGGTGAGGACTTGGTGTCCCGAGCTGCGTGCATCAGCCGATCGGGTGTCCGGATTTTGTGTCCTCGAGTTTAAATACTCACCGCTCCAACCAGACGCATAACCGAGACAACAGTTGGAACTGGTCTACCAAATCATTGTCTTCACCAACCTTATGGTTCTATTTCCTCAACTCTTTCATTTCCTCATTCATCGTGTTGAGTGTTCGTTCATATCTGTGTTTGAAGACTTTGACTGAAGACTTTCTCAATTTCCTCAGTTCAATTTCTTCAGTCTGTTTGTCTTCATCTTGTGTTATCCTGTGTTTATGCTTTCTATACTCTGTGCGTGTCTTCATTTCATCATGAGGACCATGCCTGTATTCTGTTATGCTTACTTCTGAGTACTTATTCCGCTGCAAGTAGTTCTTCGCTAAGAAATTTCCTCACCGACAAATTCCTTAGTGAAGAATTCATAAAAATCGCCTATTCACCCCCCCTCTAGTCGATATAACGCACTTTCAGGGGTTTCTTCATCTTCGGGTAGCGGAGCCGGACTATTAATCCGCCCCGCTATGTCGGCCCAGGCCTAAAAAGAAATTGATAGGAAGGCTTAGTCCCCTTCCTCAAAATATGTCCGTAAAGGCTATACCTTGAAAATATGAAAAAGCTTACCGAACTAGCCTGGCGCTTTAAGCTAAGCCCAGGATCCTCGGTCGTAGGCGGTGGTGTCTCGCCGGCCTTGAAGAGCACTTTCTAGATGTCTTCGTGCGTCGTGCCGAAAAGCTCTAGCAGCGTCTGGTGCTTGGCCGGATCGAACTCCCATAAATGGCAGGTCCGGTGTTGGCACGGAAGGATCCGTGAATGAGCATAGCCTGGATCACATTAACAAGTTTGATCTTCTTGGTTATCATGTTCTGGATGCACGCCCGAGCCAGTCATCTCGTTCGAAGATCCCCAGGCCCTTCTCTTGCCAGGAGGTGAGCCGCATCGGAACTCCGGATCGGAATTCGGGAGTTGCCGCCCAGTTGGTATCGCGCGTCTCGGTGATGCAGAACCACCCCGATTGCCACCCCTTCACCGTCTCCACAAAGGAGCCTTCGAGCCAGGTGACATTGGGCATCTTGCCCACCATGGCACCTCCACACTCCGCTTGTTGGCCGCTTACCACCTTCGGCTTCACGTTGAAGGTCTTCAGCCATAGGCCGAAGTGAGGCGGGATGCGGAGAAAGGCCTCGCATACAACTATAAATGCTGAGATGTTGAGGATGAAGTTGGGGGCTAGATCATGGAAGTCCAGCCCGTAGTAAAACATCAGTTCGCGAACGAACGGGTGGAGAGGGAATCCCAACCTGCGGACAAAATGAGCAAGGAACACCACCTTCTCTTGAGGTTCGGGGGTAGGAACAATCTGTCCCTTGGTTGGGAGTCGGTGAACGATCTCCTTGGCCAGGTATCCGGCCTCTCGGAGCTCCTTGATATCTTTCTTCTTAACGGAGCAGGCCATCCACTTGCCTTCAGATCCGGATCCAGACATTGTTGGAATGCTCTCGCGAACGGGAAAGGCTAGAGCTTGGGCGCTAGAGCTCAAGGATGGATGGGCAGAGGAAGGAGAAGGTGTGGGTGAAATGAGGACGAATCCTTATCCCCTTATAAAGGCCGCGAATGTCAAGCGCCCCCCACTCGCCCTAAAACTCGCCTATTCCCAAGGGTTGTGTAAACGGCACGGTTGGGTTACCCATACCCGTATTGATGAGAATCCCACAATAAGGGGACACGATCTCTGCTTCGACAATACGTGCCAATGGCAACCGCGTCTCGAAACATGGAACGGCAGACATAAAACGGTTCGAAATTATGGCCGGGCGGACGTGATGTCACGCTGTAAAAAGTTGTCAGCGGATTGGACTCGTGGGGTATTATATTCTCTCTGCGGTTGTATATGGTGTGTGACAGGTCCGGATACCATCATCGCGTCCGGAGACTATCTTGGAGTTCGGAAAGAAGGAACCCGCCTTGCAATGCCGAAGATGAATCTGCGCGCCCGACTCCTTGTCATTGAAGCCAGGTTCAGGGGCTACTGAGGGAGTCCTGGACTAAGGGGTCCTTGGGCGTCCGGCCTGTTAGCTACGGGCCGGACTGATGGGCCGTGAATATATGAAGACCTAAGACTACACCCGTGTCCGGATGGGACTCTCCTTGGCGTGGAAGGCAAGCTTGGCGACCGGATATGTAGATTCCTTTATTTGTAACCGACCTTGTGTAACCCTAGATCCTCCCAGTGTCTATATAAACCGGAGGACTTAGTCGGGCGGAGACATATTCATTACCATAGTCATACAGGCTAGACTTCTAGGGTTTAGCCATTACGATCTCGTGGTAGATCAACTCTTGTAATACTCATATTCATCAAGATCAATCAAGCAGGAAGTAGGGTATTACCTCCATAGAGAGGGCCCGAACCTGGGTAAACAACGTGTCCCCTGTCTCCTGTTACCATCAACCTTAGACGCACAGTTCGGGACTCCCTACCCGAGATCCGCCGGTTTTGACACCGACAACTATAAGTCGCTAGTATATGATGATATTAAATACTTGTAAGCATTGTGCTCTGAGTTTCGGGATATTACCCCTTGTTGCATACGGTGTTGTAATTCGGCAGTATATGATAAATAGGGCGCCATGTGCTCAATCTTTTGGGTTATCACCCTTACTGCGTTGGTATGGTAAGCCAGTAGTGTGGTCAAATATCAGAGGTATGAAATTTTTGTTATATATGGTTCTAGTTAAACCAGCCCTGGTTATGGACTTTTATAGTCACTAGTAGGTTTATGTTGGGCATTATGACCCACCTGGCGGTAAACTGCCAAAACAATTTGTGTTCTATTTCTTATGCAGAACAAAAGATACACAGCTTCTCTATATAAGGATATCATCAAAACAATTGCATATCTTCAACTGATGGATCAGCAATATCAGACAAAATAAAACATGCACGATGGCATGGCAGATCATGAGTTTAACTAGCCTATTACAAAGGCATTTGATGCCCCACAGGAATAATTGTCTTAGCAGTTTCGCAGAAAGCAGACGCTAAGCTGACCCACGGCTTATGACTCTTGGCCTTGCTGAGTTGAAGGTTGTGGCTCGTCTAGCACCGGTTCATCTGCCTCTTCTTCACCCAATGGCTGAAAGTCAGTGGTCGACCAGTCGATCCCAGTTAAAGCTCTAAATATAGCTTCATCACTTATAAGTGTGGATGGATCAACATCAGGGGCATAAGTGTGCTTACGGATTGGAGGAGTCAGGTCCGGAGCATCATGAGTCGGCGCTTTCACCTTCTTATTGTTGGCATCATAAACCAGTTGGTAATGGGTAAGATCAGTGTCTTCAGCCAGTTTACTAGCCAAAGAACGCAATTCCCTCGTAAGGGCGGCAAATTCATCTACACTGAAGGGTGACCCATCTTCTTTTATGCTCGAACAGCTGTTTGCCAAGTCTGTCGGGTCAAGATCAACTAGCCATGCTTTGGCCCGGGTTAGCGCGGTAAGTGCACCGGCTCTTGCAGCTGATTTCTTCAACTCTTCGATCTGTGCAGGTAGCATAGATAGTTTATCCAACGTATCCTTGATAAGGGTTGGAGCCGGTTTGTGGTGAGCATTTGTCACGAGATGACCCGTCAGCGCCAAAGATATAGTCGTTTCTATGAGCGTGTAAGCAGCTTTCAGTTTTTTTCGTATGTCTGAGCCAAGATGGGTAACCCGGGATCCTGTATCATCAAGGACGTTTGTAAGCCGGCAGCACATTCGATAATATATGTTAAAAAGATTAAGAGGAAGCTATTCTACCGAAAACGGCAGCAGTCATGGCATTAATTTGCTGTTTTAAGCCAGCAAGCTCTGCAGATACCGACTCAAAGGGCCGCTTCAGCATCCTCAGACCTCTTCAGCAGGGCTGACTTCTCTGTATCCCAACCTGCTTGTTCAGCTTTGAAGCCTTCCTTCAATTTCTCCATCATTGCTAAGGCACTAGTCAATTCATCCTTGACCTTGGAGGTTTCTGCTTGTTGAGACTTGATGGTTTCTTGAAGGTCGGCGACTTGGGATTCTTTACTGCTAAGCTCAGTCTACAAGAAGTAAAACAATAAATGAGATGGCAATGAATTTATTTGAAGTCTCAAGCACAATACAAGTATTATACTTGGCACTTTGTGGCTAATGTCTATTGCTTCTTAAAATATTGTGAAGTTCCAAGTACAATACAAGTATTATACTTGGCACTTGGGGGCTAATGCATATTGCTCTTATCCAAGATTACTTTATTTGCTGACCCGGACAAATGGTGGTGATACGGTTTACGAAGGCTATGAATAAGATTATGGGTATCTAGAGGATGATTAGTCTTGACTTAACATATTTATTAAGACGACCCTTGGGGGCTACGAACGCAATGTTAATTCTTGCTGAGTTAAAGTCCTGGCTTAACCTATTTATTAAGCCGGACCTTGGGGGCTATAGATGCAAAGTTGAGGTGCTCCTATTATAAAGTCCCAGTTTATATTGCAAGTATGAACCGGCCCTTGGGGGCTACTGGAGTTGATCTATGCAGCTATTGAAGTTTAAAACACATATTATGCTATCATGTCCAATAAACTTGGCGACTAAGGGGAAGAATATTCATGTAACAAGGAGTTGCAGTGTTTACCTCATAGCGCTCCTTCATCAGGTTCACTAAGCCGGCTTTAAAGTCACTACTGGTGTCTGAACAGTTTAAGTAACCAGAATGGAGGTCTTGAGCACTGAAATGGGTATAGCTCTCCAAGTGTGTTTTCCACTTGCCTTTATCTTCAGCAGAAATTTCTTCTTTAGCACTGTGCTTAGATAAGACAGTAGGTTGACCCGGGATGTGAATCCAAAGCCGGTGACAACAACGTCATCAGTCTTCTCCTCGGCAGGTTTGATTGGGCTCGGCGGCTTAGAGATAGCCGGCTCAACATCTATATGATCCATGGAAGCTTCATGGTCTTCCAGAGGTGAGTTGTCAATGGTGGCTTACAGCTTGGATGAGGAGACTCGTTGTTTCTCCACTCGAGATAGATTGAGATCGTCGGCCGGTTTATTCAACTTGGCTTTTTTTGCTGGGTTTGGCTTGGCCCCTGAAAATAAGAAGTGTAAAGAGGTCAGTATAATGATCAAGCATAAGGTGTGAATGGTTAAATATATCCTTACCTAGGTACAGTTTTGAAAGCCGGGATTTGTGTCCCTGATGACTTGCTAGAGGAAGAATGAGAAGTCCCGTGGTAGTTTGAATCAAACGGGTTAAGAGGTTGTCGGAAATGACCTGCCTTAGGATAAAGTATATCAGAAATATGAAAGACCTCTGGGCGGTGTTTGCGAGCCGACGTATTTGGTAAGCCGGAAGAAGTGATGTGCCCACCACTATGGCGGGTAACTCGGTGAGCTTCATGTTGTTGTTTCATCAAAAGAAAGTTGGGATCCAAGTGAGCTAGAGGGTGAGAAAAGCTTACTTTCCGGCTTGCTTGTCGGGTTTTCTGTGTTGGCAGAGGTTCTGAGCCGGAGGGGAGAATAATTAGCTCTGCGTCACCTGCACGACTGGCCTCTGCGTCGTCCTAATAACAATCATTGTCAATGAGATGTATAAAAAAGGAGCCAAGAGAGTCAAGTTCTACCTCTGACTCATTATCATCGTTATCGTCAGCGGACTCAATCGTCTTCTTGGTGGCCTTGGTTTTGCTAAGAGACGGTTTGGCCGGCTTATCCTACGTTTTCTTCTTCCAAAATGGAGAATCGGCCTGTTGAGGTTGAACAGATCGTAAGTAGGCATAATCAATGAAAATATGGATGGAGCAGAAGGTGTGCGGTTCTTACAGATGGCGGCTTGTTTAAGGTACAGAAAGGTCTAAGTCCCGTTTTGCTGCACTCCTTCACAGGTTCATTCAGCAATTTCTTGGTAGCTTCAATGATTTCTGCATCAGACAGATGAATGTCACAGTGGTGCTGCGGATCTGTCACCTCACCAGTGTATTCGCACATTAAGCTGGGGCAACGGCTTAATGGCAAGATACTCCAAGACAACCAACAACGTACAAAATCGACGTCGGTTAAGCCATTGGCCATAAAGGCCCTGAGCTTTGAGGAGGCTGGTGCGTATTTGGCCCGTTCCTTCGCATTAATCTGTTGGGGGAGTGGATGTGTGCTGCTAAGTCAGTGTTCACAGTAATCCGGCAGAGGATTCTCACCGGCTGGAGATGTATCTTGACAGTAGAACCAAGTTTGGTTCCAGTCTTTGGGGCGACTATGCGGCTTAGCATGAGGAAAACTGATTTCTTTCCTCTTTTGAATTGAGACTTGTAGCGACCCGACGTCAAACGGTCAAGTCTCTGTGCTCAGTGTCATCCCTGGATCAGTAATGCTGACACCACACAGTACTTCGAAGGATTTATAATAGAGTAGCAATCACACACTTATTACAATCGAATGTCTCAAAAGAGAACTTAATAAAATAAATATGGCTTAAGGCCATCTAATAACGAAACAACAGAAGGCTTGGAAGAATAAGCGAGTCCATCAACTCCAACGGCATCATCCGAGTATAGAACCACGACCTAAGCACCTTACTCGTAAATGCGAAAAGTGCGCAACATGAAACGTTGCAGTTCAAAATGGGTCAGCACATGGAATATGCTGGCAATGTAACACATAGAGAATAATGGAATGAATATCCTATACTACATGCATATATGGCGGGTGGAAAGCTCTACGGTTACAGTTTTTTTTGCATAAAGCCAATTTTTCCCTACTTCAAAGGAATAAATTTATTTAACTATCATGGTGGTTGTGAAACATTGAGAATGATTGACACCATTCTCAATCCCAATTAAAAGTACACATTAACAAACCCAACAATATTAATTAGAAGTAACATGATGAGATTCACATGATATCCAGGTACTAGATACTCAAGATGTCCATAACCGAGGACACGGCTAACCATGATTAGTTTATACACTCTGCAGAGGTTTGCGCACTTTTCCCCACAAGACTTGATCGCCTCCATTTGGTTTCTCGCACTACTTGGTGTTTGAGAAACGGATGACCGAGACATAGTCTTTCAGAAGCACTAGCACCTTACTTGTGGATAGACCGGTACACCTACTTTCCCCTACATCTGCTAGTCTACCCGTAAGAGTTCGCACAACTTAGTCAACTATGCCAGAGCCCATAATGGCTTGTGGCTGCACACGTAAGTTTCTAGTTTGAAAAATCTCATGATCCCTTTGAGCCTGGGTGGCGGTCCAAAGAAATACATGCAAGTCCTGATAGAAACCTGGTGCCTCAATCTACCCAGATGTGTGTTTAAGTTGCCACCTTAAATAAACCATTAAATAACAATCTTACATCTGTCATGGAATACACTCACCCAATCCACGTCTACTAGCATAGCATAGCATAATAAGCAAACGTAGAAGTAACTTCCAAAGGTTTGATAATAAGACAGGTAATAGGTACTACCTCAACTACTTCCCATCCCACAATTTAATTAGATCCTAAACATGCAAGTGTTTGAGGAATAGATCTAATGCATAAAAACTGGGTATGAGAAGAGTATGATCAAAGTGTTACTTGCCTTGCTGATGATCCACGAAACCTAGAGATTCGAAGTAACAAGCGGCGCACTCCGGGTATTCTATCGTAGACAAACAAACAAGCATACAATAAGTACTCATCTAATGCACAGGTAAAACTCAAATAGATCTAACCAGATTGTTCAACTTAAGAACTCCGGTTTTCAAAAAGAATCAAATCAAACGAAGCAACGAAAGTCAAACGGCGGAAGAAAACAGCTTCGTTTTACTAATATGGATCTACGTCAAACTTTACAGATGCAAAAACTTGTTTAAGTAGATTATTCGGAAAGAGGATTTCGATACGAAACTCCAGGCGCTTGAATCGCCTGATTCCGATAAACGAGCGAAAAGTTATACTAAAACGAAAATCGGATCTGGAATCGCGATCAGAAAAATCGCGGATTAAATCCGAGAAAAAAGAAAAATACGACGAACAGATTCGAACGGAAAAAGAAAAAAAATAATAAAAAATAAAATAAGTAAAATAAATAAAATAAAGAAAACCGAAAAAAACACGAAGAAAAACGATCGCTTTTTTTAATAAAAATTGGCACGGAAACCGAGGCGCGGCGAACCTCGGCGACGGCAAACTCCGGCGAGTCGGCGGTGGCGGCGGCGGCTGGGCTAGGGCTCGGGTGGGCTTGGCGGCTCGGGGGTGGCCGCTATTTAAAGGCGCCCCCGAGCGGAGTCCCGCTCGGGTACGGCCCGGTAAGGCGGTTCGTTTTTTTAATAAAACATTACGCGTAGAAAAAAAATCAAAAGAAGTACCAAACGGACTCCAAAAATCCCGAAATAAATTTTTCCCGGTTTCTAAAATCAAGCCGGATTTAATGAACATTTATTTGGGGCCTAAATGTAATTTTGAAAACGCAGCATTTTTCTTAAATTCAAATAAAAGGCGAAAATCTCCAAAATAAAATCTTATTTGATTTTATTATTAAATCTTCATTATTTCTTTATTTTGGGAAAGTCATTTTATTCCCTCTCGCATATTTCTGTAATAGAATAATTGAAGATAAAATAATTAAAATCAATGATCCTATTTTCAAAATTTGGGAAAACTCAAATATGAAAATAACGAAAATCCCCAACTCTCTCCGAGGGTCCTTGAGTTGTGTAGAATTTTCTAGGATCGAGCAAAATGCAAAGAAAATGCAATGAAAAATATGATATGCAATGATGCTCTATGTATAACATTCCAAACTGAAAATTTGGGATGTTACAAACCTACCTGTCGGTGTACTAGAGTAGGGGTACCCTAGTATCCCGTACTCGTGCACCAGACGATTCTGACCAGCGGCAAGGTTTGCCTCACACCGCTAATATCCTCCGTGGCTCCTTTGGAGCCATTCAAGAACAAAGTATTTGATTGAGAAGACAAGGCCCGACAAGAGGAGCTTGTCGGGAAGGCCACCTCGAGCATACCGAAGACAAGGCCCGGCAAGAGGAGCTTGCCGGAAGACTCGAGCGCGACAAGTCTCCGGGAGCGACAAGGATTCGGCCGCGGCAAGGCGCTTGTCATGCATGCAACTTCTCTCCGTCTCCGCTCCAGCTCACCCAAATGACGTGTCGCCATGGGACCGTTCCATGCGCAAGATGTCAAGCAGGTGCGGCGGTGGAGAGCAGCGATAAGCGGCCGACAAGCTTGCCATCGTGGCGGCGGAGGCGCACTGACGGTCTCATAATCGCTTTGGGCGACAATGACGGGCATTTATTGCTTTTGTCCCTTGCCGTCGAGTTAGGTATTTTGCATCGCATAATTGTTCAAGTAGGTGTACCAACTCCTGTTTTACATTTGTACCCTCGTCTATGTTGCCACAGCCGGAGACCCCTTGAGCATATAAAAGGAGGCCCGGGTGCAACGTAGAAAGGGTTCGCCAGGTTCGGCTCGTTCGGTTCATTCGACCCACTCGAGACCAGAGACACTCACGCTAGGTTTTGTAGCTCGCATTGCTCCCTAGCAAGAACACAATAGATCAAAACAAGCAGCAGTAGGAGTTTTATCTCTCCGGAGAGCTCCGCTGGGTAAACTGCTCGTGTGCCTCGCCTCGATCCGCTCTTCATGCGATCTCCGCCCCCCTCCGAACCACAAGGGGCCTGCTCCGCCGGCCCCATAGGTGTCCGTGGGTACGATCAGCCTCCCCGACATCTTTGGCGCGCCAGGTAGGGGGCGTCGAGGCTGTGTGAACCTGATCCGGCGTTCACACGGCAGCGTCATCAACATCTTCCTCAACATGCCACCGAAGAAGAAGGCTTGGCGGCAGCAGAGCCGTCTGCGTCGTACCCACCCTCACCGCAGCAAAGCGGGTGGTGGGGCGGAACATCGGCGGAGGAGCGGGCGCCGACGAAGGTGTTCGCGACGTTGCCAAGTCCAAGGACAAGGCACCGCAAACCTCGGCGTCGCGCATCCCCGCGCTTCGCCTCAGAGGCGCGGGCCAATAACGTCATGGCGTTCACAACGCCATACGTTCGTTGGATCGAGACCCTCAAGACCAGCATGCGCGCCAACATGCCGGGCACGAGTGAGATACGATCGCCGGACGGGCGCCGCTCCTTCTAATGTAGTTAGAAGTCCGGCGTGTCCCGCTCCTCGAACCGTTCTCCAATGCCGCCTACTACTCCAGCGAAGCTCTGGCGAGGGCTCGGCTGCTCCTCGATTACTCCAACGGCCGACAAGGTCGACGGTGGAGGGCCACTATCGAGCCTCATCGGCTTTGCTAACGGCGGCGCTCCGCGACAACCAACGCCATCATTGCCGCGGCGTGGCGACAAGGCACGAGCCGGTGGTGATTTAGACTGTCGGAGGTGCAACCACCGTGCACTCTCCGCCAAGAAGGCCAAGATCGCCGACTCACCGGATCCACCTCGACAAATGACTCCTTTGCATCGTCGGATCGCGAGCTTCGCCGCGATCAGCGCCAAGTTCTTCATGAGGGACAACAAGAGGACGCTCGAACTGCGCATCGAGCACCGAAGAGAAGCGCGACGTCACCCAACAAGCGCTACTGGGCCTTCTGTTGACATGCGCGCCGGAGGAGCCAGTGACTTGTCAGACGCGGTAGGTTGCCCTGCGTTCACTTTCGTGAGCTGCGGCAAGTTGATGGTGATCGAAAAAACTTCAAACCAGACGCGTGCGGAGAAGTATGATGGCAGGACGCATCCGTCGGAGTTCCTTAGCATCTACACCATCGCGGTGCAGGCTGTAGGGGGACGGGACGACAAGATCCTCGCCAACTACTTCCCGCTCGTGCTCAAGCCTAACGTCAGGTCTTGGCTCATGCACTTGTCGGACAGCTCCATATCCTCTTGGGCAGATCTGTGCCATCAGTTTGTTGGCGCCTTCACAGGTGGCCACAAACCTCATGGCCAAGAGAGTGACCTTCACTTGCTCGCCCAGAAGGAAGGAGAGTCCTTGCGCAAGTTCATCTAGAGATTCAGCCGTGTGCACTACAACATCCCAGACGTCCACCCTGCCGCGGTGATCAGTGCATTTCATAAGAATGTGCGGAACCGCAGGATGAGGGAGGAGATGGTGATGTGCAAAGTCAAGGACGTCAGTGAGCTGTACGCCTTGGCCGACAAGTGTGCACGCTACGAGGAAGGGAGGAGACTTCCGGAGAGAATGCAAGCAGGATCGATAGTGATGACACCGCCCGACAAAGAAGGGCCGTGGCGAGGCAACAGGAAGAAGAAGGCCATGAAGTGCTAGCGGTCGAGCAGTCCGGCAATGGAGGTGGCGACAAGAACGCCAAGGCTGGTGGCTCCGGCAAGGAGGTTGTCACGACGCCAACCACCGGTCGGTGGCGGCCGCCGACAAGGTGACAACTCCGACAAGCAGTATTGCAAGATCCACTGCACCAAGGGCCACGATCTCCAGAGCTGCAAGAAGGTCGAGCAGCTCGTCGAACAACAGAGAGCTGAGTACGAGCAGCGCGACAAGGAGAAGGCCAGGAAGGTGCTGGGGGAGCAAGCAAGAAACGTCCCGGCCGGGGAGGATGCCGCGGCAAAGCCAAGCAGCGACAAGGAGATCGACCTCCCCGCGGCCGCGACAAGGATGAAGATGATGAAGACGACGAAGATATGGAGGACGGCGGCCGACGAAAGGGAGTTTCGTAAAAGCCACAGAGGTTCTCTGCGTTGACGGAGGTGCTTCCCTGCATACCTCCCACCGCCAACTCAAGCAATGGATGCGGGAGGTCAATGCAGCGGAACCATCCGTAGAGTCACACAAGCCTCTGAAGTGGTCCAGCACGCATATCATTTTTGATATCGAGGACCACCGACTGCTGCGGATCGCGGTCGGGTGCTTATCGATGTTGGTCTCACCAACCATCCGCAACCTCAAGGTCACAAAAATGTTAGTTGACGGCGGGGCCGGCTTGAATCTGATCTCCTCCGCGGTGCTCCAGAAGCTTCAAATCCCTGACAGCGAGCTCGAAGAGACTGGTACTTTCCAAGGGATCAATCCGGGAAGGAGCAAGCCGAAGGGGAAGATTACGTTGCTGGTAACATTTGGCAGCGAGCTGAACTTCAGGACAGAGAGGGTTACATTCGACGCTGCCGATTTCCCATTGCCTTACAATAGGATACTTGGCCGTCCAGCACTCGCCAAGTTCATGGCAGCCTCTCACTACGCCTACAACCTACTCAAGATGCCAGGCCCGATAAGCGTCATCTCTGTCCATGGCCACAAGAAGGATGCCCTTATCTGTGCTGACAAGATCTTCCGGGATGCAGCAGCCGCGACAGCTTGCCAAGCACTTGCCGCTGAAGCTCCCGAGGGGAAGAAGACCAAGTCCAAGTCCGGCAAGGGCTCTGATGCTCACTCCGGCAAGCGCACCTCTTCGGAGTGCTGCGCTACCGTCGAGGACGCACCATCGAGCTCCACCGGCAAGTGCAAGAAGATGGTGGCTCCGCCAAGACCAAGAAGGTGCCCGCCAAGGAGGGCGGCCGCGGTGGTACTTTCACCATCGGTGCCTCTCTCGACCCTAAATAGGAAGGCGCTTCGTTGCTTTCCCCAGGCGAATGTCGGCGTGTTTGCATGGCAACCGTCGATATCTCCGGTGTTCCTGTGAAAGTGATTGAGCACCGCTTTGGCCGTTTGTCCTCATCGCGTGACCCGTCAAGCAAAAAGTCGGGAAGCAAGCGGTGGGCGCCAAGAATTCATTGTCAAGAGATCAAGAACCGGAAGCGGCGGGCCTCGGAGGAGCGCTCCACCCTACGTGGTTGGCCAATCCTGTCGTTGTCGCCAAAGCAAATGGAAAATGGAGACTTTGTATTGACTTCACGGATGTTAATAAAGCTTGTCCCAAAGATCCATTTCCCTTGCCGCGCATTGACCAGATTGTTGACTCCACGGCTGGATACTCAGGATACTCAGGATACCATCAGATCTTCATGGCTGAAGAAGATGAAGAGAAGACGGCATTCATTACACCATGTGGCACATTCTGTTTCATACGGATGCCTTTCGGTTTGAAGAATGCTGGTTCAACATTTGCAAGGGTAGTCCATGACGCTTTTGAGCCGCAAATGCACAGAAATATAGAAGCCTACGTGGATGACATAGTGGTCAAAAGCAAGGACAAAGCAACTCTGGTTCAAGATTTGGACGAGACCTTTGCAAATCTGCGCAAGATCAACCTCAAGCTCAACCCCGAGAAGTGCGTGTTTGGAGTTCCTTCCGGCAAGCTTCTCGGGTCCTTCGTGTCTCAACGAGGGATTGAAGCTAATCCCGACAAGATCAAGGCCATCGAGCAGATTGAAGCACCAAGGCGCGTCAAGGACATACGAAGGCTTGCCGGTTGCGTGGCTGCTCTCAGCAGGTTTATTTCTAGATCTGCTGAACGTGCCCTGCCATTTTTGAAGATTTTGAAAAAGGCAGGTCCAATGAAATGGACTCCCGAAGCGGAGGCTGCGCTGCAGGACTTGAAGAGATACATGTCCTCCACTCCAACACTTGTCGCACCTAGGCCACAAGAGAAGTTGTCGCTAGATATAGCGGCAACCAATCAAGTGGTTAGTGCTGCGTTAGTAGCGGAGAGGGAGGCGGATGACGAGCCAAAGAACCACGGCAAGCACATCCGGCGACAAGCGGGGGCTTCGCCGACAAGCTCTGGTCCCGACAAGGATGAATCTGCGCAGACACATGACCAGACACAGAAAAGGATGGTGCAGCGCCCAGTCTACTTTGTCAGTTCCCTCCTGCAGGGGGCTAGATCGAGGTACTCTGGCGTGCAGAAATTGCTTTTCGGCCTCCTCATGGCCTCGAGAAAGTTGCGCCATTACTTCCAAGCACATGAGATCACAATTGTCACTCGCTTTACGCTGAAGAGGATCTTGCAGAATCCGAGCGGCAGGCGAGGATTGTCGAGTGGGCCTTTGGAGCTATCAAGCTTTGGTCTCAAGTTTGAAAGCACATCAACTATCCAAAGCGAGCCTTGGCAGAATTCATAGCAGAATGGACGCCAACACCGGATGAAGAGATTCCGAGACGAGCATTCCCGTCAAAGAAGCAAGCAAAGAGTGGCTGATGTACTTTGATGGTGCCTTCTCGGCTGCAAAGCGCCGGTGCCGGCGTCTTGCTTATCGCACCCACCGGAGAGCACCTCAAGCACGTCGTCCGGATGCACTTTCCCAAGGAGCAAGCGACAAACAATACCGCAGAGTATGAAGGTTTGCTTGCGGTCTCGTGGATCGCCGTGGACCTTGGGATCAAGAAGCTTATTGTCGGGGTGACTCACAACTCGTCGTCGTCCGCCAAGTCAACAAAGATTACCAGAGTCCGTTGATGGAAGCCTACGTTGATGAAGTGAGGAAGCTAGAAGAGCACTTTGACGGCCTGCAAAAGGAACATGTTCCAAGAGCTCAGAATGATATTGCTGATGGCCTGTCAAAGTGCACCGCACTTAAGTTGCCTATGGAACCAAGGATTTTCGTGCTCAAGCTGACTCAGCCTACCGTAACACCATCAACTGGACAAAGCAAGAAGAGGAAGTTGGCCTCTGGTGACTACTTTCCGACAGAGCTTCCCGAAGCCATCGTTGCAAAGGTCCCCAGGATCAACACCAAGATCTTTGAGGAGCGGTCTGCGGCAGACCCTGAGGTTTGTTCGTTGAAGCAGACGCTCCCGACAAGTCTTGCTCCGGCAAGCTTGTCGGGGAGCATCAAGCTCGGCAGGCCGCAGAGTCCTCGCCATAGAAGCCGATGTTCCGCAGCAACAGATGTGCCTTCAGTCCTTGTTGTCGAGCCGCAAGCTCCAAAGATGGGCGCAACAGATTGTCCATTTCCTTGAACGGAGAACTTCCGAAGAGCAAGAAGAAGCGGAAAGAGTAGCCCGGCGGTCAAGTATGTACGGTTTGTCGACGGCATCAGATGCGAGAAGAAGACTCAACGGTGTGAAATTGAAGTGTATTCCGGGGAAGATGGATGAAGTCATTGGCGAGAGATACATGGAGGCATATGTGGTCACCACATTGGCGCAAGAGCACTTGCCGGCAAAGCTTTCCGGCAAGGTTTCTTCCGGCCGACAGCCTCCGGGATGCAACTGCACAAGTAACCAAGTGTGAAGCGTGCAGTTCCATTCCAAGCAGATACACCAGCCAGCTCAAGCTCTCCGGGCGATCCCTTTATCCTGGCCATTTTCGGTCTGGGGGCACGACATCCTCGGCCTCTTCCCTCGAGCTGTCGGGGGCTTTGAGTACTTGTACGTCGCCATCGACAAGTTCACAAAGTGGCCGGAAGTGGAAGCAGTGAGGAAGGTGAGAGCACAGTCAACAGTCAAGTTCTTTAGGCCAATTGTTTGTCGTTTCGGAATCCCTAACCGGATAATCACCGACAATGGCACACAATTCACGAGTCGCACCTTCATGCAAGACGTCCAAGACCTTGGCGCCAAGGTCTGCGCTTCTGTTGCTCACCCGAGAAGCAGCGGTCAAGCGAGAGGGCAAATCTTTGAAGTGCTACGCGGGCTCAAGACCAGAACTTCGACAGGCTGCACAAGTGCGGAAGAAAGCTGGATCGAGGAGCTGCGGTGGTTCTTTGGTCGATCAGACGATGCCAAATCGAGCCATCGCCGACACCCTTTGCTCTAGTCTATGGAGCAGAGGCAGTTCTCCACGGAACTCGCATACGGATCGCCTCGGTGCTCGCTTATGATGAGCTTGAGCAAGAGCAGCTGCGACAAGATGACGCTGCTCCTTGAGGAGGATCGTCTTGAGGCCAGGCGAGCCGCTTCGCCAACAAGCTCTGCGTCGCTACCATAGTCGCAGAGTTAGTGCGAAGTCTCGAGGAAGGCGACCTTGTTCTTCGGCGTTGAGTCCGCCAAGAATTCAAACGTGTTGACGCCAAAGTGGGAAGGCCCTTATCGGGTGAAGCGAGTCACTAGGCACGGCGCTGTCCGCTTTGAGACCGAAGATGGCATTCCGGTGAGCAACTCTGGAACATTGAGCATCTTCGTAAGTTTTACCCATAGGGCGCGGTTGTCGGAATCCGTTCAGCAACCACCTTTTGTACAAGTCTTGCCGCAGTTGCATGTAATCCTTTGTACAAAGCCGCGCAGACCCGTGCATCAAGAAAGCTCATGTGTTGCACACAACTTGTCAAGTTCATGCTTTCATCAATTTATTGCATGCTTTGGCTAACACTTTGTGCAGCAACCACACCCGTAAGCGTAATCGAGCCGCTAGGCTCCATAACATTATTTCCTCTTCTTTTCTTTTCTCAAAGAAAGAAGGGCTCCCTCGCACAAGTTAACCGGGGGAAGGAGGAGACAATACTATGGACTGAGGCACCGCTCGAGGAAGTTTCACCTCATCGAGAAGCAAGAGATGAAAAGCTAAGTTGCCAAAGTTTGAGCAATCAATTTTAAATTTTAAGTTATCTTCCTTGAACGATAGTACTTTGTATGGAAAACACGTGCGTAGAGGAACCAACTCGCTTGACTAGTCGCGCCTTACTTTGTTTCGAGTCCGCTCAACAACTTAAGTGAGCTGTGGCTTAGTCGCGACAAGGTTGCTTGTTTGAGGCGGCACTGCCAAGAAGTCAGCGACGTTCGCACTCGGCGCTTCATGCAAAAGTGCCCGCACCGACAAGTCCCCTAAATGCGTAAGGCAGAAACGTACAAAGTAAGGAATCAAATAGAGGAAATAACGTTGCATTGATCGATTCACCTAAGATAGAGTATATTACAAAATAACTTGTCGCTGATCTAACAAAGTGTTCTAAAAACATGATCAGCAGCGACAAGGGAGAGATAAGATTGGCGGCCTAGTCTACGCGGTCGCCCTCGATCCGTTTGATCTTGTTCACCTTGTCCACAATGGGTGCGACAAGGGCTTTGAGCTCCTCCACGTTGGCGTCGGACGGCAAGGATCTGAGGACACCGTTAAGGTTGAGGCCCGGGTTGCGGAAGGCCACCTTCATCAACACCTTCTCGAGGGCCCCTGCACAAACCTGGCGCGATTCCTCGGCAAGCTGCTTCGGGACCTCCTCCCGGAGCCGCCGGAGGCCCGTCGCCACGCCTTTGAAGAATAAGCTGAGCTTGGCGCTGGGTTGGAGATGCTCGTCGGAGGAGTACGCAAGGTCCGCCATCCCCAGCTCCATCAGCTCGTTGTGGATGTCGGTGGCGGTGTCCACAAGACCTTCGGTCCAGTGCTCCAAGCTCTCCCTCAAAGTGTTCTGGACGGAGGCAGCATTCGCCAGCAGCTCCTCGTTGGCCTTGATCGCCTCCAACAAGCCCACCTCCCGCTCTCTGGCGCCATCCAACGTCTGCGTCAGAGTGGTCAGTTTCAGCTCCAGATCTGCCTTGGAATCCTTGGCGGCGTCGAGCTCCTTGGCCCTGTCAGCGAGGCAGCTCTGCAGCTTCGCCAAGGGTGTAAGCGTCCTTCTCGGCGCTCACGCTTGAGCACGGCAAGCTCTTCGCCGCTCTTCTTGAGGGTGGCCTCCGGCTGTGCAACCTTCGCCTTGAGCTCTTCCTTGGCGGCCTCGGCGGCTGCGGCGTCCTTCGCTTCCTGAAGCGCCCCGCCAAGCGACTCCTCGCGCGCGGCAAGGTCTTCTTCGTGGCTGTCCAGATTGACCTTCCGCTGCGCCAGCTCGCTTTCCTGCACGGCGAGCTTCTCGGCAGCCAGCCGCTGCTCCTCATCAGCTGCGGCCTTCTCAAGGATGAAGGCCGTGCGCTCTTCTGCGAGCTGCCCCCGCGCTTCCGCCACGTCGCGGAGGGCTTCTTTGTTGGCGCCCGAGCTCCTCGGCGCTTCTCCATATCCGCTCCGCCCTCGCGACAAGGGCTTCCCGGGTCTCTAACTTGGCCTGCGGTGCGGTAGAGCGACAACAGCTTCTTCAAAGAATTGCTCCTCCTCGGACTCGCCGCTGCTGCTGCTTGGCGCGTCCACCAGCGTCAGCCCAGCGGAGGCGAGTAGCTCGCCGTCAAAGGTCTCGCCCTCGACTGGCGCCCTGGAGCTCGGCTCCCAGGGGAGCTTGATGAAGACGCCTTCGCCGGCCTTCAGGTAGGCACCGGGCTGGGGCTCCTCGGAGCCTGACGCCGCGGCAGCAGCGGGGGAGTCGGCTGTCGGTGTAGCGCTTGCCGCTCCTGCGGCCTCAGGGCCGTCAGTACGATCGCCCGACCCCTCGCCGGCCTCTGCGTCGGCAGCCTCGGTGGCCTCCTCGCCGACAGGATCGTCGGCGACGGCCTCTTCCTCCACGACAATGACCTCTTCTTCTTCGACGACGGCCTCGTCGGTGTTGCCGCGCGTTTCCTCCTCGCCGGCGGCCTCGACCTCCTTCGGGTCTGCGTCAGGCGAAGAAAGAGCAGTCAAGCAGATATTCAAAAAAGAGAAACAAAAGAAAGCAAGCCCAAGGGAGATTTTCGCGTAAGGGAGTTACCTGCAACGGGATCCGCAGCCATGGCCTCGACCACTGGAGGGTCGCTGGCGCCGTCCCTTGCCGGGGTAGCCTCCCTTGCCGGAGTGGCCTCCCTTGCCGGGGTGGCCTCCCTTGTCGGAGGGAGCTCCCTTGCCGGGGAGTTCTCCCTTGGCGGCGTAGTGGCAGCGGGCAGGATCTCGGAGGCGGCTTCCGAGCCCTCCTGATGAGGCTGCTCTGCTCCTACACAAGCACACAATCAAAAATCAACGAAGAAGGGGCACCCCTGCACACCTAATAGTAAGAAGAAAACTGCATACTTACTGCAGGGGCTGTCTTTGGAGGCTGCTCTGAGGAAGGGTTGCCGGGTCCGGCAAAGCGGTCTCAGACGCGTCCCTATGCCGCCACCGGAGAATCGTCCTCAACGACGACCGTCGGGATCTTGGCCCTCTTCGCGCTCTACGGGCCAGCGTCCTAAAAAGGAAAGAGTCCAGAACGAAGCAAATCAAATTCAAGATGAAGCAATAAAAATTGAAGAAATACAAGCACAATCTCGAGAAGCTTACTCTTCGCCTTCCTCCTCGGAGCTGAGCGCGGAGAAGTCAAACTCCGGCCCGCCTCCGGTGCGATGAGGCGGGGGAGTGGGCTCTCTTGGCCGCTTGGCGGAGGCGTCGGCGATGGCCTGAGAAGATTCCGCCCCGGTTGTCGCTGCAGTGTGAGGCGCTCCCGCGGCAACCTCGCTTGCCGCGGTGGAGCGCGTCGGCCAGCGCTTCTTGTGGGCGGTCTGTCGCCCCGGCTCGTCTCCAACTCTGCGGAGACGCCTCCTCGGCGGAGCCGGGGGCTCCGCTGGCGGCAAGTTGCTTGGCGGCGGGGAAGAAGCGCCCTCGGCGGGTCCACTCGTCCCGGCCCCAGGCTCGACAAGCTCGTCCTCGCCGGCGACCTCCCCTCGCTCGGCAGAGCTTGCCGCCTTCGCCGCGTCCGCCTCCTCCACGGTGAACCCGAAGGCTCCGGTGGCGGCTGCTGCCGCCTCCTCCACCTACGGTGGCGATCCTCGCCATCTCCTGGTCGGTGGTGTCGCGGGTGAGCCTCTTACGCTCGTCGGCGGCGGATCGGCACTTCTTCTAAGTCATCGAAGAATTGCTGCACGATCTCGTCGGGGGTCTCCTGCCATGTTGGGGCGATTCCGTGGGAGTCGCGGTGGCATCATGGCGCTGGATGCGGTCGGCGCCGAGTTGTTGCACAATGGGGCGACCCCATGAAACCTGAACCACTCGGATGTTCGGGTCGTTCTTGAACAGCTCGAGCGACGAATCCAGCTCCATGATGTGAAGTTCCAATTCAGGCCCGGGCGCAGCCTCATGATGTCCGCCGCATTCGGAACTCCCAAGCAGGCCTCCTCCTTTCCTGCAAGGGAGCGGCGCGGCGGCGAATGAAGTCTGCCTAATCGCGCTAACACCAACCCGGCAAGCCCGAGGCGCAGAATTCGGGTCACAGCTATCTTCACCGCATCCTCCGCGCCAAGTTACTCCAATCCCTGCCGCGCACTATTGGGGTTTGGCGCCTGCAGCGGTGAAAGGCTGTGGGTTCTCCTCACGACCCAGCACCAGTTGGCTCTCCACTCCTCCCACTTGTTCGGAACTCCCCCTCTAGGTAGGCCTCTTTCTTGCCGATCCTAGAGACCTGTGCTATCCCTCCGGCAAGTGGCTCTCCTCTCTCGATGCCGGGAACAAAGAAATGGCGGAAGAGTGCCATGTTCGGGTGGACTCCGACAAAGTTTTCGCACAAATGTGCGAAAACTGCCATGGTCAAGATGGCGTTGGGGGTGAAATCAAGGAGGCGGAGGCTAAAGGTGTTCATTATGTCGCAAAAGAACTCGGAAAATGGCGGGCAAAGACCGCAATAGAAGAAAAGGGCGAAGAAAGGGTACCCTGTTGGGGCAAAATCAGCGGCGGAGGCGGGGAGCACCCTCGTGCGCGGATGTGCACGAGTCTTCGTCGACCAGAAAAGGTAGAAGACATCCCGCAGCTCCCGTGCACCGAGCTGCGGGGGGAAGATGGCTCGCTCCTTGCTGGCGCATGACGCTGCGCCTCGGCCGACTGGACGCCCTTCTCCTTATCGGCCTTCGGGGCCATGGCGAGGGGGGTGGAGGAGGTCGACGGCGGTGAGTGTGCTTGTCACAGCCCCAGATCAGCCCTAGAACTTGTTTGTAGCTAGTAGCATTGCATCCATGCATCATGTTTAATTTCCATGAAATTTGAAATGGGGATTGCCTAAACCCCTAGCACCAAGACAATTCAAATAGGTTCAACTAAGAAATATTTTTCAATGATCCAAATGGCTTTAGAAAATGTTCATCATTTACGGAAAAATGCTATAAACCATAACCAGAGGTGATGCACATTATTCATGACATATTTGGTCATTGGACTAATTCTTGAAGTATTTGAATTGGAGCATTTAATGCTTATAAATAATTTAAGATGTTTCAATACTTAGAAAACAATTGAGGGCTGTTGGAAATAATTCAAATAGTACCCACAAATTTTGTCGATTTTACAAAATAAGTTAGTATTTTTACTAATTCAAAACATACCAAAAATAAATAGGAAACAGAAATAAAAGGAGGAGAAGGCATGCACGGCGATTACTGCGCAGCCACCAGCCCACCTCCCCCAGCCTCCCCTCGACGGCCGGTGGTGGCCCAGCCCACCACCGCAAAACCCCCCCCTCACCCGTCGTCTACCTCGCCATCTTGGCAGAGGCGTGTCACCTGACGCGCCCGTGCGCCACCTCCTGCCCATGGTGGCAGCCTCCCGACCTCCTTGACGCCACGACGACGCCCGTGCCCCTCGGCCCCTCTCCTCTCTCCAGGCGCCCTCCCTCTCCTCTGTCTCGCTCTCTGCCCGAACCAGGCAGGCTCGTCGCCGCCGTTCGCCATACCCATGACCCACAGCCGTCCCGAGCCTCCCGGCATGTCCCCGAGCTCCGCCTCGACCTCCTCTTCCTCCCCACCGAGCCGCCCGCCAGACGCCTCGAAGCACCCTCCCCGACCCTTCATCCCCCTCGGGTCGCCGGAGATTTCCATCGCCGCCCCGCCTGCTCCGGCCCCTCCCCGAGCCCAGTGACCACCCCTGCGGAACCACGGTGAGCTCCTGCGACCCTCGCCCCTCTTCCCCGACTCGTTCCCCTCCTCTAGCCACCGATTCCACTGGCGGCGAAGCCCGCCCGCCCGTGCCTCGTCGCGGCGTGGCTAGAGCCCAGTGGCTCGGCCAACCCCACCTCTGGGCTCACTGCAGCACAGAACCCGCAGCGCCTCCGCTTCCCCTCTAGTGCGCCAGGCTCGAGCCAGGCTTCGCCCGAGCTCGAGCTCCGCCGCCAAACACGCCAGCCGGCGTCGATTAAACCACCCGACCCAGCTAACCCCACCAAGAGCTTGGCTCCTCCCAGCTACTCCTAGGTGCCCTCCATGACCCATTTGGTCACGGAATGAATCACTCCCGCGCCGTCAGCTACTTGGCTGGCTAAGCGCGCCGGCGCCACGACTGACCGGCATGGGTTGACCCACCGCCGGTTTGACCTCCCTCTCCCTCACTGACATGCGGGCCCCGCTCGGCTAATTAAGTTAGATTGGTTTAACTAAGTTAGGTTAGTTAGTTAGACACTGACCAGTGGGTCCCAGCGTCAGAGTTGACCTGGACAGCGACCCAGTTGACCCGCTGACGTCACATCGACGTCAGGCTGACGCAATAACTAGTTTTCTGGATTTAATTTTATCCAGGAAATTCCAGAAAATACTCTAAACTTCTAAAAATCATATAAATTCAACCGTAACTCGGATGGAAATAATTTATATATGAAAAATGATCAGAAAAATATGAAGAATCTGTTTATGCCATGATCATGCATGTTTGAACAAGTTAACCCCACTGAATAGGATGAATCATGATTAGGGTAATTTATGAACTAGCATTTGGAGTTGGAGTTCAACCTTGTTTGAATTCCACTTCAATTAACTTGGATTACTGTTGCATTAGGTGAATTCAGTACCTTAACATGACATGTCATTCATGTGAATGTGCATTGCATTGATTGTGTTCTCTCTTGTTTGCCGGTAATTGTTTCCTCCCAGAGATTTATGTATCGACGATGAAATCGATGACACCGATGAAGAACTATTATCTTCAAGTGCTGTGCAAGCAAAACCCCTTGTTCATTCCGATACAATCCCACTCTCTCGCTCCTGCTCTATTTTATTGCATTAGGACAACAACGACTCATGTGTTATTTGCTGCGTAGCTGAACCCCTTGATCCTTTGCATGACCTGTCATTCCACAAAGAATTAGATGAAACCCACTAGCATGAGTAGGAATTGTTTGAGCCATGTTGTGCCTACTCATCTATGCTTGTTTGTCATGCCTGCTTTGCTTAGAGTTGAGTCGGGTCTGATTCATCGGGAATGGATTGGAATTGTTATGAACATGCCCTATTGCGTGTAAGCTAAGTGTGTGAACACGATTTGGTAAAGGTAGCGGTGAGAGGCCATGTAGGAGTACATGGTGGGTTGTCTCATTGAAACCGTCCTCGTGAACTGAGTTACTGTATTTGTGATCCATGAAACAGTTACTACCACGCATTGGGATCCTTAATTGACCCTCTCGGCTTCTTAACCACCCTTGTTCCTGGTCCGGAGTTGCAAGTAGTTTCGATGTTTGTAGTATCTTTGGGGCCGCACGCAACGCTGACCTTAGGGGTGGGTTGTGTTGCGGTAGGCACCGTGGCCCGGTGTACCGAAAGTGCCCGTTTGGTATCTGGGAACCCCGCACACATCGTTCGGGGCTGTATGGGAAACCTCGGCGGACTCCTGCGGATGGAACCGAATAGGCGATAAACTGGACTAGGGACTTGAGTGTTTAGGTAGGCGTGGCCGACACCCACGTTGGGCTTCCGCTTGAAGGTTGCCGAGTACATGTCGTGTAAACGGCGGTAAGTGGTGGGAGCGTGTGTGAAGAAGTACACCCCTGCAGGGTTTAATATGATCTATTCGAATAGCCGTGTCCACGGAGAAGGACTTCTGGGTTGCCTATATCAGTTCATAGACAAGTGAAAGTGGATACTCTAAAATGTGCAAGATAAGCGTGAGAGCTATGGATGGCGTTCTCGTAGGGAGACGGGAGCGGGTCCATACTGGTGTATTGATATGGTGAATATGTGGACTCGTGTGCGCCACCTCAAAAGAGTTACTTGCAAATGTAGTTCGGAATAGCCACCGAGTCAAAGCTGGCTTGCTGCGGTCAAACTCCACCACCCCTTTTGATAATGATGCATATGTAGTTAGTTTACGATGTAAGTCTTGCTGAGTACAATTGTACTCACGTTTGCTTATTTTATGTTTTGCAGAGAGACGTCAGTCTCGCTAGTAGCTCCATGTGGGCTTCGACGTTTAGCTTGTTACCTCAGCTACGATCTTGTGCCCTCGGCAGGATCTGGTAGATAGTCAGGCTTCTCAGCCTTTTTCATTTATAGTTATGCGTACTTTCGAGACATGATTAGCTTCCGCTTGTGCTTTGACTTGTATGCTTCCGAGTGTTGGGTCATGAGACCCATGTTTGTAATATCTCGCTCTTGAGCCTAATGAATAATATATTGAGTCGTAGAGAGTTATGTTGTGATGCCATGTTGTATCTACGCATATTGAGCATAATGTGTGTATGTTTGAAATGCTTGGTATGTGTGGGATCCGACAAACTAGTTGTTTATCCTTGGCAGCCTCTCTCATATGGGGAAATGTAGTCTTGTGATTACGAGCGATAGTAGTCCGCTTCTGCCCGGTTCACCGGAGTCCTCGCTAGCCCAAAGACTACTGCTTGGACACTTGACTGGCGGCATGTGTTTCACTTCGTTCCTTATGTCCGTCCTTCGGGAAATGTCACGCGGTGTTATTCGAGTCCTGTCTAGCCTGCTACAGCCCGGGATACCGGAGTCCTGTTAGCCCGATGCTACAGCTCGAATATATACGTTGATGACCGACATGTTCGATGTGATTCATGTATGCTGTCCCCATAGGTTAGCGCCGCTTTGGGTTCACGACTAGCCATGTCGGCCCGGTTCTTTGTCATATGGATGCTAGCGACACTATCATATACGTGAGCCAAAAGACGCAAACGGTCCCGGCCATGGTAAGGCGACACCCGTGGGAATACCGTGCGTGAGGCCGCAAAGTGATATGATGTGTTACATGCTAGATTGGTGTGACTTAGGATCGGGGTCCTGACAGCGTTGGTATCGAACTGACTGCAGAGGATTACCAAGCCAAACCGGTCGAAGTTGTGTCTAGAAATGCTTTAGTTATGTAAGGGAATTGATTGTGGAAGGAACGTAAGGCTCTTTTTACTCCTTATACCTCATGGCCTTCTAATCTGAGTCATCCTCTTCTCTTCTACGGGTTTAAGAACTAGGCTTCTCATCTATCTATCGGGATGACGTGTTACTAATCCATAGACCTATAAGATTGTTGGTTTTAATCCCAGTTCAGTTCCTACTACTCCGTATGATAACTGTTGATCTCGTAATCTTGTTATGATGTTGTTGAGTGGTTATGCCACCAATTTTGCAAGATGTCTCAAATCATTTTGAGCATTTACAGCCGTTATCTGTCCGAGTCATCCTGTGTCTCTAAATAGTCGATGCATTTGCAAATCCTTTCTTTCCGTTCCCGATGTCCTTTTGGTGAGAATAAGCACACCAATCGGTAAGTTGAGGTACTCTGTTGCCTCGACATATATGTTGGAACTATTATTACGACCCTAGGTGTTTAGGAAGTCACCTAGTAACTTAGCAATGCTTTTGTATCCCTAGTGTGATGATTCTGGCCAGTATTCTTGAAAGCATCCCGTGATGCCATTTAGTAGTAAGTATTCTATCCCTGGGTTCCTGAACCCGAGATTCACCCTACTTACTTCCTGTTGACAGTGTTGCTAGTTCCTTTAGGATATTAGTAACCTTGCAATAGTCCTCGCAGTCCGTGGTATTCTCCTTCTTCCAAATACCATGAACTAATTATGGTAGAAGTTCTTTTGAACCAACAGATCACAACTAGAGTGCTCTTGAGGAGTTCTCCATTCATAATTGTGACTCTGCCAGTTCTACTTTCTGCATGGATTATCCGGAAGAAATGTTGAGCTTCGTTCGACATACTAATCTGTGCATCCACAACTCAGGAAGTTATATGTTCCTCTGAGTTGCTCTCTTCAGTTGCATTCTGACCTTCATCTATCAATTGATAGCCAAGGGTATGCGTGCATTTGTGTTCATCGATGCATTTTGTCCTTGTGGTCCGTCAAGCCATTCTATTCCGGAATGACTAGGAGAAACAAACTCCAGTACCTCATCCATTTCTAGGACTAGGTCAAAGTAGTTGTATTCCGCAGATCAAAATGCCAATTCAGCTTTTGATTCTGTTCTACCCTGGAGTGTTACCATCTTTATGTCAAGAATGTCATGAGGATTGCACTAACTCTCATGAATTTTTGACGTAGTGATACTTCTCACCATCATCATTCATTCCTCGGTCCCGTGTTGTTGTAACCGGAATGCCGACAAGTGAGTTGTGATGTGTGAAATTAATACTCGAGCAACTCGTTGCTTGGTGGTAAATGGACAATATTCTCATTCTTAGCGTGTTGGTTATTAAATCATCATTCTAAGATAGATCGTGCTACCTAGTCCTTATTTCGGTGCACACCTTGATTGATGAGTTAGGATCTTGTCAAGTCCTCACTCATTTGATAATATCGTCTTGCCCTCAAAAGCAAGATTGCTCTCGAGCTCAGTAACATACCGGTGGTTCGTGACTTTCCAAATATCTTCTTAGAAGTGTTACCGGGTTGTTTCCTGGCTGTTATGTTGAGCTCGTGATCAAGTTGGTTTCTTGTGAACCACCCCTTCTCCAAGAATCTGTGTTGGATACCTCTGAGCTAGTTGGTCAAGCCAAACAACAACTTGGAGAGTTGGAAGATAAAAGCTTGCCTAATTTAGTTCGTTCCAAAGGGGTATTCTTGTGTAGTGTGTGTTGAAGAAAGATGATATCTTCATCAATTGGTTCCTGTGATCAGTTGTTGGATCTATTGTCCTACCAATTCTTTGATTTGAGTATGGGCCATTGTCAAGTCAAATCAGAACCAACGATATTCGTAATGTTGTCTTACTCGTGGTTGATCCCTCGAGCATACACCATTATATCTTTTGGTCTGACCAATGCTATCACCGTGTTCACATGATGGTGGAAGTCCAGTGATATGGAAATTCCGATGAGTTGTTGTTGAGCCCATCAGTAGCATTTTGTATACCACATGTGTCATGTTGAGCATCAACCTAGCTTTGGAAACTTGTGTAAGCAATTCTTCGTGTTTCGTTCATGTAGCATATGTTTGGATGAAAGTAGTGACTTCCTCTAGTTCATGTGCATCGATGTAAGTTGCCGCCATGAATTTGAGAAAGGTTTGTTTTGCTTCCTATGGTACCATCCCAAGTCGGTCATGCACGTGCGAAGTGCCCTATGGTTTGATAGGTTGGCCGCCTCCATTCCATATGTGTTCTGGCACACCAAGCCACCGATTGATTTGTTCAAGGAGAAGGAGTTCCTTCATAACAACTAGTCATGACGTATGTTAGGACTTCGTTATCCTCGATGATGGTTCCCAACCTGAACTTCGGTAGTATTTTTATCATAAGACTACTACGTGGTCATGCTTGTCTTGGACAGCGTGTTCATGGGTTTGTAGCGGAACCCGCTCATATTTTGGAGCTTCTTGTCGTAGTTCATATCCGAGAATCTTGCAACGCCATCTCGTCAATTGTGTTGCAAACTTTCTTTTCAGACGTCTTTGAGTCTGAAGTATCCTACTACCAATCGGATCTGAATCTCGTGCGGATATGATGATTGGAACATTCCAACAGTTGCATTTCGCTCCCGGCTTGCACCGTCTTTGTGCTTTTTCACCATAGGCTGCCTTCTTAGTAATTTCTGTTCAAGATCATCCTCAAAAGTGGACTTACCCTGGGTCCCCCCACCTTCGATGATAAGCAAAATCATCCATCGCGTTGTCTTCAACAAGGTAGTCCACATCTTCCACTCTAGTCCGGGTGTACCATTCCTTTGCACTCCGTCAAACGATCGTTGTGAATTGCCTTAGGCTGGTATAAAGAGTTCCAATGATCTAGGGATCAAAAGTAATTCTTTTTGCCACTTAAGGGAATAGTTCCTCGCGTCACCTCCCCTGAGGTGCCCCGCTATTGAATCATGGCAGATATTTTCTCACCACCTTGACACCATCCACCATCTCCCTAAGCGTGGAATTGTTGCCACCAATCAAACCCCATCGTTGTTCTTCCATCCCTCTCGATGTATTTTGTGCCCCAACTCGAGATGTGTCACCGCCAAATCCAGTGAGTCGATCATGTTTACTTGATCTTCGTGAAGATCGAATCATGTAGGGTTTCCCCTTTCTTGCTGTTGTCGCGTCGAGTGAAGATCTCGAAGACATCAAGACCAAGATAATGGAATGAATCAACATCTTCGAGAAAGGCAATTGGATCATGAGGATTGTGATAGTTTGTGACTTCCCTTTTCCTCTTGCCTCACGTCTTGAATCTCGGGCGAGATTCTTGTTTAGTGGGGGTGGTATCACTGACCCAGCATCAGCCCTAGAACTTGTTTGTAGCTAGTAGCATTGCATCCATGCATCATGTTTAATTTCCATGAAATTTGAAATGGGGATTGCCTAAACCCCTAGCACCAAGACAATTCAAATAGGTTCAACTAAGAAATATTTTTCAATGATCCAAATGGCTTTAGAAAATGTTCATCATTTACGGAAAAATGCTATAAACCATAACCAGAGGTGATGCACATTATTCATGACATATTTGGTCATTGGACTAATTCTTGAAGTATTTGAATTGGAGCATTTAATGCTTATAAATAATTTAAGATGTTTCAATACTTCCGAAAACAATTGAGGGCTGTTGGAAATAATTCAAATAGTACCCACAAATTTTGTCAGGATTTTACAAAATAAGTTAGTATTTTTACTAATTCAAAACATACCAAAAATAAATAGGAAACAGAAATAAAAGGAGGAGAGAACTGCCTGGCCAGCATTACTGCAGCCCACCCGGCCCAGCCTTACCCCTCGACGGCCCACCGGTGGCCCAGCCCACCACCGCAAACCCCCTCACCCCGTCTGCTCACCTCTCCCCTCGGCAGAGGCGTGTCGCCCAAGACGCCACCAGGCGCCACCTCCCGCTCATGGGTGGCAGCCTCCCGACCTCCTTGCGACGCCACGACGACGCCCGTGCCCTCGGCCCCTCTCCTCTCTCCAGGCGCCCTCCCTCTCCTCTGTCTCGCTCTCTGAACCCGAACGAGGCTCGTCGCCGCCGTTCGCCATACCAGCGCCACAGGCCGTCCCGAGCCTCCCGGCATGTCCCGAGGCTCCGCCTCGACCTCCTCTTCCTCCCCACCGAGCCGCGCCCGCCAGACGCCTCAAGCACCCTCCCCGACCCTTCATCCCCCTCGGGTGGCCGGAGATTTCCATCGCCGCCCGCCTGCTCGGCCCTCCCGAGCCCGGTGACCACCTCAAGGAACCACGGTGAGCTCCTGCGCCTCGCCCCTCTTCCCCGACTCGTTCCCTCCTCTAGCCACCGATTCCATCATGGCCGAAGCCGCGCGCCGTGCCTCGTCGCCAGCGTGGCTAGAGCCCAGTGGCTCAAGCCAACCCCACCTCTGGGGCTCACCAAGCACCAGGAACCCGCAGCCCTCCGCTTCCCCTCTAGTGCGCCGCAGGCCGAGCCCGAGCTCGCCTGAAACTCCGGCCACGCCAAACACGCAGCCGGGCCGATTCCGCCACCCGACCTTTAACCCCCGCCAAGAGCTTGGCTCCTCCCAGCTACTCCTAGGTGCCCTCATGACCCATTTGGTCGGAATGGCGAAAATCACTCCGCGGCTGGCGTCGCCGCCAAGCTAAACGCCGGCGCCGTGACCGTGACCGGCATGGGTTGACCCACTGCCTGGTTTGACCTCCTCCTCTCCCTCACTGACATGCGGGCCCCGCTCGGCTAATTAAGTTAGATTGGTTTAACTAAGTTAGGTTAGTTAGTTAGACACTGACCAGTGGGTCCCAGCGTCAGAGTTGACCTGGACAGCGACCCAGTTGACCCGCTGACGTCACATCGACGTCGGTCGATTTAATAACTAGTTTTCTGGATTTAATTTTATCCAGGAAATTCCGTAAAATACTCTAAACTTCTAAAAATCATATAAATTCAACCGTAACTTCGGATGGAAATAATTTATATATGAAAAATGATCAGAAAAATATGAAGAATCTGTTTATGCCATGATCATGCATGTTTGAACAAGTTAACCCCACTGAATAGGATGAATCATGATTAGGGTAATTTATGAACTAGCATTTGGAGTTGGAGTTCAACCTTGTTTGAATTCCACTTCAATTAACTTGGATTACTGTTGCATTAGGTGAATTCAGTACCTTAACATGACATGTCATTCATGTGAATGTGCATTGCATTGATTGTGTTCTCTCTTGTTTGCCGGTAATTGTTTCCTCCGTAGAGCGATGTATCGACGATGAAATCGATGACACCGATGAAGAACTATTATCTTGAAGTGCTGTGCAAGCAAAACCCCTTGTTCATTCCGATACAATCCCACTCTCTCGCCTCCTGCTCTATTTTATTGCATTAGGACAACAACGACTCATGTGTTATTTGCTGCGGTAGCTGAACCCCTTGATCCTTTGCATGACCTGTCATTCCACAAGAATTAGATGAAACCCACTAGCATGAGTAGGAATTGTTTGAGCCATGTTGTGCCTACTCATCTATGCTTGTTTGTCATGCCTCGCTAACGCTTAGAGTTGAGTCGGGTCCGATTCATCGGGAATGGATTGGAATTGTTATGAACATGCCCTATTGCGTGTAAGCTAAGTGTGTGAACACGATTTGGTAAAGGTAGCGGTGAGAGGCCATGTAGGAGTACATGGTGGGTTGTCTCATTGAAACCGTCCCTCGTGAACTGAGTTCAGATTTGTGATCCATGAAACAGATTACTACCACGCATTGGGATCCTTAATTGACCCTCTCGGCTTCTTAACCACCCTTGTTCCTGGTCCGGAGTTGCAAGTAGTTTCGATGTTTGTAGTATCTTTGGGGCCGCATAGCATAGCTGACCTTAGGGGTGGGTTGTGTTATGCGGTAGGCACTGCGGGCCCGGTGTACCGAAAGTGCCGTTTGGTATCCTGGGAACCCCGCATACACATCGCTCGGGCTGTATGGGAAACCTCGGCCGGACTCCCTGCGGATGGAACCGAATAGGCGATAAACCCGGACTAGGGACTTGAGTGTTTAGGTAGGCCGTGGCCGACACCCACGTTGGGCTTCCGCTTGAAGGTTGCCGAGTACATGTCGTGTAAACGGGCGGTAAGTGGTGGGAGCGTGTGTGAAGAAGTACACCCTGCAGGGTTTAATATGATCTATTGAATAGCCGTGTCCACGGAGAAGGACTTCAGGTTGCCTATATCAGTTCATAGACAAGTGAAAGTGGATACTCTAAAATGTGCAAGATAAGCGTGAGAGCTATGGATGGCGTTCTCGTAGGGAGACGGGAGCGGGTCCATACTGGTGTATTGATATGGTGAATATGTGGACTCGTGTGCGCCACCTCAAAAGAGTTACTTGCAGTCGTAGTTCAGGTTAGCCACCGAGTCAAAGCTGGCTTGCTGCAGTCAAACTCCACCACCCCTTTTTGATAATGATGCATATGTAGTTAATTCTGATGTAAATCTTGCTGAGTACAATTGTACTCACGTTTGCCTATTTTATGTTTTGCAGAGAGACGCTGGTCTCGCTTAGTAGCTCCATGTGGGCTTCGACGCTTAGCTTGTTACCTCAGCCACGATCTTGTGCCCTCGGCAGGATCTGGTAGATAGTCGGGCTTCTCAGCCTTTTTCATTTATAGTTATGCGTACTCAGACATGATTAGCTTCCGCTTGTGCTTTGACTTGTATGCTCTGAGTGTTGGGTCATGAGACCCATGTTTGTAATATCTCGCTCTTCGGAGCCTAATGAATAATATATTGAGTCGTAGAGTTATGTTGTGATGCCATGTTGTATCTACGCATATTGAGCATAATGTGTGTATGTTTGAAATGCTTGGTATGTGTGGGATCCGACAAACTAGTTGTTTATCCTTGGCAGCCTCTCATATGGGGAAATGTAGTCTTGTGATTCTGAGCGATAGTAGTCCGCTACAGCCCGGTTCACCGGAGTCCTGCTAGCCCAGCACTACTGCTTGGACACTTGACTGGCCGGCATGTGTTTCACTTCGTTCCTATGTCTGTCCCTTGGGGAAATGTCACGCGGTGTTATTCGAGTCCTGTCTAGCCTGCTACAGCCCGGGATACCGGAGTCCTGTTAGCCCAAAGGTGCTACAGCTCGAATATATACGTTGATGACCGACATGTTCGATGTGATTCATGTATGCCTGTCCCCATAGGTTAAGCGCCGCTTTGGTTCACGACTAGCCATGTCGGCCCGGTTCTTTGTCATATGGATGCTAGCAACACTATCATATACGTGAGCCAAAAGACGCAAACGGTCCCGGCCATGGTAAGGCGACACCCGTGGGAATACCGTGCGTGAGGCCGCAAAGTGATATGATGTGTTACATGCTAGATCGGTGTGACTTAGGATCGGGGTCCTGACAGTGCTTGTGGCGGAAGGGGGCGGGGCGCTGCTCTCTTCGCACCGGAGAAGAAGAGGGGAGCGGCGGTGGTTTCTTGACAAGACAACAATGGCAGGGGTGGTCGGCCTGCCTCTGTTTCCTCCGCTTATAAAGGGGAGGAGGGGGCGGACGTTCCGCTTATATTAATAAAGAACCCCCCACGACCGCGCCCACGATCTCTCGCACGACGCCACGTTAGGTGCGTGCCGTTAGTGGGGATCGTGGTGGGTCCGGGGCGAGTTGCGACGTGGTCGAGGCAGCGGCGTGTCCGTGCAGTTACGGGCCTGGCCCGACAAGCGCTTCGGCACCGTAATGCCCAGGCCGGGGCTCTGCCGGTGTACTAGAGTAGGGGTACCCTAGTATCCCGTACTGCCGCAGACGATTGCAGCCCAGCGGCAAGGTTTGCCTCACACCGCCAATATCCTCCGTGGCTCCTTTGGAGCCATTCAAGAACAAAGTATTTGATTGAGAAGACAAGGCCCCGACAAGAGGAGCTTGTCGGGAAGGCCACTCCAGGCATACCGAAGACAAGGCCCCGGCAAGAGGAGCTTGCCGGGAAGACTCGGAGCACGACAAGGAATCGGCCGCGGCAAGGCGCTTGCCGCGGCATGCAACTTCTCTCCGTCTCCACTCCAGCTCACCCAGCGACGTGTCGCCATGGGACCGTTCCATGCGCGCGTGTCAAGCAGCTGTGCAGCCAGCGGAGAGCAGCGATAAGCGGCGCTGACAAGCTTGCCATCATGGCGAGCGGAGGCGCACCTGACGGTCTCTGTTACACTGTTTGGGCGACAATGACGGGCATTTATTGCTTTTGTCCCTTGCCGTTAGAGTTAGGTATTTTGCAATCGCATAATCTGTTCAAGTAGGTGTACCAACTCCTGTTTTTACATTGGTACCCTCGTCTATGTTGCCACCTGTCGGAGACCCCTTGAGCATATAAAAGGAGGCCCGGGTGCAACGTAGAAAGGGTTCGCCAGGTTCGGCTCGTTCGGTTCATTCGACCCACTCGAGACCAGAGAACTAACGCTAGGTTTTGTAGCTCGCATTGCTCCCTAGCAAGAACACAATAGATCAAAACAAGCAGCAGTAGGAGTTTTATCTCTCCGGAGAGCTCCGAAGCTGGGTAAACTGCTCGTGTGCCTCGCCTCGATCCGCTCTTCGTGCGATCTCCGCCCCCCTCCGAACCACAAGGGGCCTGCTCCGCCGGCCCCATAGGTGTCCGTGGGTACGATCAGCCTCCCCGACACTACCCCCTTAAGATGAATCTCGCCCTCGAGATTCGGGTTGGCTAGAAAATAGGTGAGGGTGGTCTTTAAGCAAATCTTCCTCTCGCTCCCAGGTGGCTTCATCCTCTGTGTGGTGGCTCCACTGAACTTTGCAAAACTTAATGACCTTGCTGCGAGTGACTCTGCTGGCATACTCCAAAATCTTAACCGGTTTCTCCTCGTAGGTCAAATCATCATTCAACTGAATCGCTTCCAGTGGTACTGTATCTCTTAGTGGTATATCAGCCATCTCTGCGTGACACTTCTTCAACTGTGAAACGTGAAACACATCATGAACTCCTGACAATCCTTAGGGTAATTCCAACTTGTACGCAACTTCTCCCATGCGTTCCAAAACACGATAAGGCCCAACAAATCGAGGTGCTAACTTTCCCTTAACTCCAAAACGCTTAACTCCTCGAAGTGGCGATACTTGAAGATAAACTCTGTCTCCGACTTCAGATTACATCTCCTTGCGTTTTGAATCCACATAACTTTTCTGTCTTGACTGGGCTACCTTGAGCCTATCGCGAATCAACTTTACTTTCTGTTCAGACTCCTTAATCAAATCCGGTCCAAACAACTAGCGGTCTCCAACTTCATCCCACAACAACAGGGTCCTGCACCTCCTTCTGTACAAGGCTTCGAAAGGGGCCATCTTCAAACTGGTTTGGTAACTGTTGTTATATGAAAACTCCGCATACGGCAAGTTGTCATCCCAATTTGATCCATAATCCAAAGCACAAGCTCTAAGCATATCCTCCAAAATCTGGTTAACTCTCTCGGTTTGTCCATCTGTCTGCGTGGATGGAAAGTCATGCTAAACTCACCCGTTCCCAAAGCTTCATGCAACTGCTTCCGAACTTTGAGGTAAACCGGGTTCCTCTATCGACACGATACTCCTCGAACTCCATGCAAGCATACAATCCTGGTCATGTATATCTTAGCCAATTTGGCACCGCTGTAGGTAGTCTTTACTTTGGAATGAAATGAGCTACCTTTCACAAACGATCGACTATAACCCAAATCGAGTCATAGCCTGAACGAGTCTGGGCAATCCCGTGATGAAATCCATTCCTAGTTTATCCCACTTCCATTCGGGTATAGGCAATGGCTGTAGCAATCCTGCTGGCTTCTGATGTTCTGCCTTCACCCTCTGACATACATCACAAACTGCTACGCACTCTGCAATATCCTTCTTCATTCCGCCCACGGAAAGTATTCTTCAAATCCAAATACATCTTGGTATTTCTGGGTGAATCGAATATGGTGAATCATGTGCCTCTTGCAAAATCAACTTCACGATCTTGGTCATTGGGCACATAAACACGGTCCTCAAACCATAGGGTATCGTGCTCATCCTCACGAAATCCCTTAGCCTTTCCTTCGCTCATTCTCTCCTTTATAGAGGCAATCTCTTTTGTCAGGTCTTTCCGAGCTTCCTGATCTTGTCCATCAAAGTTGATGAATCTCCAATGCTTTGCTACATAGCCTCTCGAACTATTTCCAAACATAGCTCTCGAATCTTCAATCGATGGTACCACGATCGCAAATCGATCTTTGAAAACACCTTAGCTCCTTGCAACTGGTCAAACAAGTCATTGATCATCGGCAACGGGTATTTGTTCTTGATGGTCACTTCATTCAATCCTCGATAATCAACAACCGTTCTTAAGGATCCATCCTTCTTCTCCACTAGAAGTACTGGTGATCCCCAAGGCGAAGAACTTGGGCGAATAAAATCTTTATCCAGTAACTCCTTAATCTGCTTCTTCATTTCCTCCAAATCTTGGGCTGACATCCTATACGGTCTCTTAGATATCGGCCCAAGGTTCGGCAAGAGTTCAATCGAAACTCAATGTCTCTATCCGTGGCATGCACAGCAACTCTTCCGAAACACGTCCGGTAATCCCTTTACTACTGGTACTTCCTCTGCACAACTCCTCGATAAGGAATTTGCATGTGCTCTCCTCGGCTCATGCCGTGATACATACTTGATTCTCCTCCCTTCTGGGGTGGTAAGCAAAATTGACTTACTGGCGCAATCGATGTTTCCTCCATACATCAACAGCCAATCCATACCAAGAATTACATCCAAACCTTGGGATTCCAATATGATTAAATCCATTGGGAAAACATGCCTCCCTATACTTAATGGCACTTGAAAACATCCTTGACTTGCCATATATTCCGCTCCCGGTGAGCTTACTAGCATGGGTGTCTTAAGAGTTTTTGTGGGTAGGCTAAACTTATCCGCAAATCCCCTTGATATGAATGAATGCGATGCACCAGTATCAAAAAGAACAACTGCAGTAAATGACTTAACCAAAAACTTACTTATTATCGCATCCGGTGAAGCTTCAACCTCCTCCACGGTAACGTGGTTCACTTGTCCTTTATTGAAAGGGTTCGGCTTCTTTCCTGAGCTTCCATTGCCATTTCCATTCTGGCCTTCTGGACATTCGTTTGCATAATGCCCAGTCTTGCGGCATTTAAAGCAGGTGACATGGCTCAGGTCTACTTTGGATGGTGTTGACGGGTTGGTGCGGTTTTGTCCATTGCTTCCTCCATTCCTGTTCCCATTCTTGGTGCCATTACGGTTGTGCGAGCTACCTCCTCCATGGGTATGCTGACACTGTCCTCCTGGCTTCGGGTAAAGCGAAGTTTCACGAGCTCCAGAGTTATTCTTCCCCGTCCATATTTCCTTTTGCGATTTTCAATCTGCTGCTGCTTCCCTTCAATCATAAGCGCATGATCTACTAACTCCTGGTAGTTATTGAAGGTGGCTGCCATCAACTGCATGCTCAGCTCATCATTCAGTCCTTCTAGAAACTTCTCCTGCTTAGTCGCGTCAGAGTAACGTCATCCGGGGCATAACGTGCTAGCTTATCAAATCATCTACATCCGCCAACTGTCCGTCCTCCTTGGCGCAAGTTGCGAAATTCATGCTTCTTCATGGCCATAGCTCCTCTTTGAAACATGGGCAAGACGGAAAGCTTGTCAAATCGATCCCATGTGACAGTGTCTACTGGGTAAGTGGATGTAAAATTCTCCCACCATGCTGCTGCGGGTCCTTCAAGATGATGTGCAGCAAACTTCACCCTTTCTCCCTCTGTACATCCTGCAGTGGTCAACTCCCTCCCTATCTTACGGAGCCAATCATCTGCAATAATCGGCTCGGTGCTATTGGAAAACACCGGCGGATTCCGCCTTAAGAAACGGGTCAGATGGTCAACAGGTGGTGGAGGCGGTGGGTTGTTGTTGTTGTTGCCTTGGTTCTGTACCAATGTTTGAATCAAGGTATTCTGCTGCTGAATCAACTGGGTGATCTCTGGCGAGAAAACAAATCCGGGGTCGCGTCTCGGAGGCATCTGAGGGTTTAAAGAAAAGACGAGAATTAAGAATAGAATGAGGTCTAGAGAGAAACACTACCCATATGCACATGAGACAAATCACACAATATCACTCCAATCAATTCAAACAAGGACATACAACGGTCTATCTATCGTTACAAAGTGCTGAAACTAAAACTAATATAACATGGGGGTAATCTACTACTGTTATGGTGGTCAACTAGAAAAACTGCTCAAGAAGACTCCATGATATCTGCTCCACCTTCATCTTCGTAATCATCATCACTAGGATCAAAATCGGTGTCGCCGATGATGATGTAGTTCTGGACAGGTGCTATCTTCATCTTCTCCTCCGGGTGCTGAATTTCCCATGAGTTCTTCAATCTTCTCCTTAAGATCGCCGTTTTGTCTCACTAGCGCTACAATCTCCTCCATGTAGTCCTTGCGAGTGGCCTTCAGTTCTCCTTCTAGCTCGATAATCTTGGCTTTTGCTGCCTTCAACTCCATCATGTCAACAAGACATCCGGGTTCTCCCGACGCCGAATGTGCTGGTTTAACTCCTGGATGAAAGCTGCAATGGATCGGTCCTTCTTAGTGCCAACTATCTCCCATTGTTCATCTCGGCGCCCGCAAATCTGGTAGATAGTATCCTTGAGGTCTTCTTTATAAACTTCTCCAATGTGTCCCATGGTTATGTGAGCTGCCATGCTCTTTCCCACACTCCAGGTTGGTGCATTGAAAACATACTCTATGGGCTCCGTGATTGGCGCAAACGTCCTTCCGGAACTTGAGCTTGAATCTTCCAGCACTCTTATTCGGGTAAAGTGGAATTGTAAGTCCCGGTGAAGCTTGGTAATCCTATGTTAAGGTACTTAGTGACTTCCTTCAAGTGTCGTCCAAAGGGTGTATCTTCATCCGGCTGGGTGAACTTGATCCTCGCTTCCGTCATCCTAAAAGAGTAGAAAAGATGAGGAGTCAGAAATGAGAAGAGAGAGTAGTGATCTAGGGCTTTAGCTTAATGGTCGTGTCCTACAGTCAGCGTGTGCTCTGATACCATCTCTGTAGCGACCCGACCTCAAACGGTCAAGTCTCTGTGCTCAGTGTCATCCTTGGATCAGTAATGCAGACACCACACAAGATTAAGGATTTATAACAAAGTAGCAATCACACACTTATTACAATCGAATGTCTCAGAAGAGAACTTAATAAAATAAATATGGCTTAAGGCCATCTAATAACGATAACAGCGGAAGGCTTGGAAGAATAAGCGAGTCCATCAACTCCAACAGCATCACTGAGTATAGAACCACGACCTATGCACCTTACTCGTCGTCTGAAAAGTCTGCAACATGAAACGTTGCAGCCCGAAAACGGGTCAGCACATGGAATATGCTGGCAATGTAACACATAGAGAATAATGGAATGAATATCCTATACTACATGCATATATGGCTGGTGGAAAGCTCTACGGTTACAGTTTTTTTCCATAAAGCCAATTTTTCCCTACTGCAAAGGAATAAATTTATTTAACTATCATGGTGGTTGTGAAACATTGAGAATGGTTGACAGCATTCTCAATCCCAATTAAAAGTACACATTAACAAACCCAACAATATTAATTATAAGTAACATGATGAGATTCACATGATATCCAGGTACTAGATACTCAAGATGTCCATAACCGGGGACACGACTAACCATGATTAGTTTATACACTCTGCAGAGGTTTCATGACTTTTCCCCACAAGACTCGATCGCCTCCGTTTGGTTTCTCGCACTACTTGATGTTTGAGAAACGGATGACCGAGACATAGTCTTTCAGAAGCACTAGCACCTTACTTGTGGGTAGACCGGTACACCTACTTTCCCCTACATCTGCTAGTCTACCCGTAAGAGTTCGCACAACTTAGTCAACTATGCCAGAGCCCATAATGGCTTGTGGCTGCACACGTAAGTTTCTAGTTTGAATAATCTCATGATCCCTTTGAGCCTAGGTGGCGGTCCGAAGAAATACAGGCAAGTCCTGATAGAAACCAGGTGCCTCAATCCACCCAGATGTGTGTTTAAGTTGCCACGTTAAATAAACCATTAAATAACAATCTTACATCTGTCATGGAATACACTCACCCAATCCACGTCTACTAGCATAGCATAGCATAATAAGCAAACGTAGAAGTAACTTCCAAAGGTTTGATAATAAGACAGGTAATAGGTATTACCTCAACTACTTCCCATCCCACAATTTAATTAGATCCTAAACATGCAAGTGTTTGAGGAGTAGATCTAATGCATAAAAACTGGGTATGAGAAGAGTATGATCAAAGTGTTACTTGCCTTGCTGATGATCCGCGAAACCTAGAGATTCGAAGTAACAAGCGGCGCACTCAGGGTATTCTATCGCAGACAAACAAACAAGCATACAATAAGTACTCATCTAATGCACAGGTAAAACTCAAATAGATCTAACCAGATTGTTCAACTTAAGAACTCTGGTTTGCAAAAAGAATCAAATCAAACGAAGCAACGAAAGTCAAACGGCGGAAGAAAACAGCTTCGTTTTACTAATATGGATCTAGGTCAAATTTTACAGATGCAAAAACTTGTTTAAGTAGATTATTCGGAATAGGGTTTCAAGACGAAACTCCAGGCGCTTGAATCGCCTGATTCCGATAAACGAGCGAAAAGTTATACTAAAACGAAAATCGGATCTAGAATCACGATCAGAAAAATCACGGATTAAAACCGAGAAAAAAGGAAAATACGACGAACAGATTCGAACGGAAAAAGAAAAAATAAAAATAAAAATAAAAAAAATAAAAATAATAAAAAACCGAAAAAAACCAGAAGAAAACCGATCGGTTTTTTTAAATAAAAATCGGCACGGAAATCGAGGCGCGGCGAACTTCGGCGACGGCGAACTCCGGCGAGTCGGCGGCGGCGGCTGGGCTGGGGCTCGGGTGGGCTTGGCTGCTCGGGGGTGGCCGCTATTTAAAGGCGCCCCCGAGCGGAGTCCCGCTCGGGTAAGGCCCGTAAGGCGTTCGTTTTTTTTAATAAAACATTACGCTAGTGAGAAAAAAATCAAAAGAAGTATCAAACGGACTCCAAAAATCCCTATAAATTTTCCCCGGTTTCTAAAATCAAGCCGGATTTAATGAACATTTATTTGGGGCCTAGATGCAATTTTGAAAAACGCGCATTTTTCTTAAATTCAAATAAAAAGGCGAAAAACTCCAAAATAAAATCTTATTTGATTTTATTATTAAATCTTCATTATTTCTTTGTTTTGGGAAAGTCATTTTATTCCCTCTCGCATATTTTTGTAATAGAATAATTGAAGATAAAATAATTAAAATCAACGATCCTATTTTAAAAATTTGAGAAAACTCAAATATGAAAATAACGAAAATCCCCAACTCTCTCTCCGAGGGTCCTTGAGTTGTGTAGAATTTTCTAGGATCGAGCAAAATGCAAAGAAAATGCAATGAAAAATATGATATGCAATGATGCTCTATGTATAAATCAATTGTGGGCTCTTCTTGAAGGTAAGCTTCACAGAATACTTGGAAGTTACAGATGTTGGACACAGAATTGGGTCCAATGTCTTGAGGGTGAAGTTGAAGGAAATGAAGCACATCATGAAAAAACTTTGAGCCGGGTGCACTGAATTCCCGACTCAAATGATCAACAAAAACAATTACTTCTCCATCTTTAGGATGAGGAGGAATTTCTTCACCAGGGACCCTCCAGTGGATGACCTCTTTTTTAGCCAAGGCGCCAGTGGCGATAAGGTTGTTCAGTTCTTCTTCAGTAACCCGATATTGGACCCAGTTGCAAGAAGTGTATGTCTTAGCCATTTCTTCAAGGATCTGACAAAAAGGTTACGCCGGTTCAAGTTTACATGGTTAAGACGACTTATGGTTAAAGGGAAAATAATAATAAAGCGTACAGAGGTATTAAGCCGGAGATTGGCAGCTTAAGTGGGGACTAATGGTGCCTGGCGGATTATGGTTTAAAAAGTTAAGCCGTCCACACAGTCATTGGTTTACAGATCTAACAAAGGAAAAATTGCTAAGTGATGGAAAACAGGTTTCACAGATTGATATCATAATTTTGAATCTATGGCACGTCAGATAATGGAAAATATTTAGACCTAAATTACGGTGTTTGAGTAGTTCATAAGATCCAGATCGAGTTTTCCGTTCAAAAGGAGATGCCCTGATAATGAAAATAAGTGCTATGAATATTACCGCGTAGGAAAGATACCAAGTTCGAATAAAAACAAGTGCTACAGCAAAGAACGAGGACGAACTTCAATGAACTTAGGGAAACCCTAATGGGATTTATGAGAAAGGAGAGAAGGAAAGTGTACCGGGGCTGTTGGACAGCGGAGGTGCGTGGACGAAATTTGGTCCAAACAGGTTGATGCACCGGCCGTTGTCGAGGCAGAGGCGAAGGTCGACGGCGGCGATAGAGCTCGAGTGTTCGGGCATCGCAAGGTGGAAGACAGAGACGAAGAGGCAATGGGGGAAAGTGAAAGGGACCCCCGGTCCTATTTATAAGATGAAAGGATAAGTGACATGCATGGGAATCGAGGAGGCCAAAAACTGGATGTGACAACGCAGACGCTTCGATTTTCGGAGACTCATTAAAGCAAAGGATATATATTAAGATCTGGGCTTTGTGAAATATTAATAACAGATGACATCACAGCGGGTTACCATGATCCAAGGGGATGACATCACGGCGAGTTATAAGGCTTCACAAAGATAATCAAGAAGGATTTTTTCTATGTGTTGAAGATTGATATGAACAAGTTCAAATCAACCTTGGGCCTAATGTCGGGGAGGTAACTATTGAGTGTAACCCGCCCAGGAGGGGCCGGGTTATGCTCAGGGCGGTTTATCAACACAAAGCCTAGGACGATGCTGAAGAGGGCGGTTCACTATGCAGACTCACTGAAGGCTCGAAGCCCAAAGGCGACTTAAGGCCCAATAAGTGTAAACCGCCATATATGTATGACTTGTATTATAAGGCATGTACGGTTAGTTACCGAGCCAAACATGTTGTTTATGAGCCGGTCGGGACTCCGTAAGCCACCGGGCGTTGACCTGTGTATATAAATGGACGACGCGGTGGCGACTTAGGAAAATAAACAATAGATCGAAAGCTAGGTCAACCGTATTCGCTCCCTGGTAATCGAGACATAAGCAATACCACCTCAAACTAGATTAGGCCTTTACCTTCACCGCAAGGGGCCGAACCAGTATAAACTCCTTGTGTCCTTTGTCCCGTTTAACCCCTTTAAGCTAACCCTGTTGCGATGGCTCCACAACTAAGTCCTTCTACTAGGACATCTATCGTGACAATTCCACGACACCTAGTATAAACTAGATTGTGAGCCTCATGCAGTAATAGTTGGTTAATAGACTTCAAAGCTCCAGGCACACTTCACCAGAGTAATTAAATGGTAAGGCATTTAATTATGTCAACTAATAGTTATACAAGTACCCAACATCAGGCATCATTGTTTGGGCATCTCATTAACCGAGGACAAATAAAGCAATTGAAATGAGCAAATTAACTATGCCTGAAACAAACAAGGAATTGAACTGTTGAGTTGGATACAGTGACTTACATTAACTGGTTGAACAGGCTCAGCGTTGCTCCTACTTCTCTTGCAAGGCTCCTTCCTAACATCTTGTACTTGGAAATCCTCAATCTTATCTTCATTGCACCCCTCCGCAAGGTGACACAAACTAGTTACTCGCCTCCTTGGAAGATAAATATGCATACTTTCCAAAGATGTGAACAACACAAACGGATGAGATTATAACAAAACAACACCACATAATGAAACATGCCACATCTCTTGCACTTGCACACAATAAAATGAGCATTTACTATGTGTGCACTATGTAAAAACTAGGCATACCTTCGAACTGGATCTCCATGTACTCTTGGAGAGCCTACTCTAGTGTACAGCCAAACCTTTATGTCACCTATGAGTTAGACAAGCCCCCACTACAGCAGCCATTAGTGTTTAAATCGTTGACAAGCTCTGTTAGAATGTTAGGTCAAGAACAACAAGTAATCAAAGCAAATAGTCCTGGTATGGTTGGCTGATGCAAACAAGCAATTGAACAGATGTGTGAGCAAATCTTACATACTCCCTCCTTCCATATATATAGGGCATAATCGTTTTTCGAGGCTAACTTTGACCAAGTGTTATAGCAATAATATATGACATGCAAGTTACACAAAGCATACCGTCAAATTCGTACATGAAAGGAGCTTCCAATGATATAATTTTCACATTATACATCTCATGTATTATTAGTCTTATCAATATTCAAAGGCGGTCTTGAAAAACACATTAGGCCCTATATAGATGGAAGGAGGGAGTATCAAGAAAAGAAGCAAAGAATGAGGCTTAAAGACCATCACTTGAGTGACCAGATTTAAGGGGCATTTAAACATCATGTGCAACGTATGAACTAACATAAACATTGCATATTCCAGATTCTACAATGGAATGCACATGTATTAGATTATGCCATGTATGATGATGCCTAAATGTACACTATAGCAGGCAGGAGTGATTCACCATTGCACGCACAATTGAATTGCAGGTCAAGGGCCAGTTCTATTCCGCCTTTTCAGAGCTTATTGTCAAAATAAGCCATAAAAGATGTAAAGAAGTCATTTTTGAGTTATGGGCTTGGGCTTAACTTATTTCGCTTTGGAGGGGGTGTTTCGGGTAGAAGCTCACTAAAAATTGAAGGGAAGGGGAATAGTGAAATGACTCTGTTGTTTGCCTATATTACACTCAAAATGCAATTGCCATGTGTCGGGGAGGCTGATCGTACCCACGGACACCTCTGGGGCCGGCGGAGCAGGCCCCTTGTGGTTCGGAGGGGGGCGGAGATCGCACGAAGAGCGGATCGAGGCGAGGCACACGAGCAGTTTACCCAGCAGAGCTCTCCGGAGAGATAAAACTCATCGCTGCTTGTTTGATCTATTGTGTTCTCGCTAGGGAGCAATGCGAGCTACAAAACCTAGCGTGAGTGTGTCTAATCTATGGCCAAATAATGAACCGAACCAGCCGAACCCTTTCACGTTGCACTCGGGCCTCCTTTTATATGCTCAAGGGTCTCCGGCGGTGGCAACATAGCCGGGGGTACAAATGTAAAAACAGGAGTTGGTACACCTACTTGAACAGTGTACAGTGCAAAATACCTAACTCTGACGGCAAGGGACAAAAGCAATAAATGCCCGTCGTTGTCGCCCAAATAGTGTAACAGAGGCCGTCAGGTGCGCCTCCGCTCGCCATGATGGCCAGCTTTGCTGCCGCTTATCGCTGCTCTCCGCTGGCTGCATGCCCGCCGACACGCAGCGCATGGAACGGTCCCATGGCGATTCGTCGCTGGGTGAGCTGGAGCGGAGACGGAGAGAAGTTGCATGCCGCTGGCAAGCGCTTTGCCGCGGCGAATCCTTGTCGCGCCCGGAGACTTTTCGCGCCTGAGTCTTCCCGGCAAGCTCCTCTTGCCGGGGCCTTGTCTTCGCGTGCTCGAGGGCCTTCCGACAAGCTCCTCTTGTCGGGGCCTTGTCTTCTCAATCAAATACTTTTTTCTTGAATGGCTCCAAAGGAGCCACGGAGGATATTGGCGGTGACGAGGCAAACCTTGCCGCGGGGTGCTGCAACTGTCTGTGCACGAGTACGGGATACTAGGGTACCCCTACTCTAGTACACCGACAGGAGCCCCCGGCTCGGGTCAGACACGGTGCCGAAGCGCTTGTCGGGCCAGGCCTAGAACGTGCACGGACACGCCGCCCTCGACCACGCCGCAACTTCGCTTCGGACCCACCACGATCCCCACTAACGGCACGCACCGGACGTGGCGCCGTGGCGAGATCGTGGGCGCGTCATGGGGGTTCTTTATTAATATAAGCGAACGTCCGCCCTCCTCCCTTTATAAGCGGAGGAAACAGAGGCAGCCGACCACCGCCATTGCTGTCTTGTTAAGGAACCATCGCCGCTCCCTCTTCTTCTCCGTGCGAAGAGAGCAGCGCCGCCTCTTCCGCCACGAGCACACTCACGCCCGTCGGCCTCCTCCGCCTCGCCATGGCTCCGAAGCCGACAAGGAGAAGGGCGCCAAGTCGGCCGAGGCGCAGCGGTTTCGCGGTGCGTAAGGAGCGGAAGCCATCTTACCCCGCAGCTCAGCGCACGGGAGCTGCGGACGCCTTCTACCTTTTCGGTCATCGGAGACTCAGGCGCATCCGCGCACGAGGGTGCTCCCCGCCCGCCGCTGATCCGCCCCAACAGGTACCCTTTCTTCGCCATTTTCTTCTATTGCGGTCTTTGCCCGCTTTCCGAAGTTCTTTGCGACATAATGAACACCTTTAGCCTCCGCCTCCTTGATTTCACCCCAACGCCATCTTGACCATGGCCGTTTCGCACATTTGTGCGTAAACTTTGTCGGAGTCCACCAACGTGGCACTCTTCCGCCATTTCTTTGTTCCCCGCGTCGAGAGAGGAGAGCCACTTGCCGGAGGGATAGCCTGGGTCTCTAGGATCGGCAAGAAAGAGGCCTACCTAGAGGGGGAGTTCCGGAACAAGTGGGAGGAGTGGAGAGCCAACTGGTGCTGGGTCGTAGAGGAGAACCCATTTCTTCATCGCTGCAGGCGCCAAACCCCAATAGTGCGCGGCAGGATTGGAGTAACTTGGCGCCGGAGGATGCAGTGAAGATAGCCGTGACCAATTCTCGCGCCTCAGCTTGCCGGTTGACAAGAGCAGCTTGGCGCAGACTTCATTCGTCGCCAGATCGCTTCCCTTGCAGGTGAAAGGAGGAGGCCTGCTTGGGAGTTCCGTAACGCGGCGGACATCATGAGGCTGCGCCCGGCCTGAATTGGAACTTCACCGTCATGGAGCTGGATTCAGCCGCTCGAGCTGTTCAAGAACGACACTCAACATCCAGAGTGGTTCAGGCTGCCGCGAGGGGTCGCCCCATTGTGCAACAACCGGCGCCGACCGCATCCGCGCCATGATGCCACCGCGGCGACTCCCACGGGATCGCCCCGACCTGGCAGGAGCCCCGACGAGGTCGTGGCAGCAATTCTTCGATTTGCAAGAAGTGCCGATCCGCCCGACGAAAGCGTAAGAGGCTCACCCGCGACACCACCGACTGTGAGATGGCGCGGATCGCCACCAGGGTGGAGGAGGCGGCAGCAGCTACCGCCGCCGGAGCCTTCGGGTTCACCATGGAGGAGGCGGACGCGGGCGAAGGCGTAAGCTCTGCCGAGCGAGGGGAGGTCGCCGCAGGAGGACGAAGCTGAGCCCGAGGCCGGGTCGGGTGGACCCGCCGAGGGCGCTTTCTTCCCCCGCCAAGCGACTTGCCGCCAGCGGAGCCCCGGCCCGCTGAGGAGGCGTCTCCGCAGGGTCGGAGACGAGTCGGGTGGCAGATCGCCCACAACAAAGAAGCGCCGCCGACGCGTTTCCACCGCGGCAAGCGAGGTTGCCATGGAGCGCCTCTAAACTGCAGGCGACAATCGGGCGGAATCTTACGAGGCCGCCGGCCGATGCCTCCGCTTAAGCGGGCTAAGAGAGCCCACTTCGCCTCATCGCACCGGAGGCGGGCCGGAGTTTGACTTTTCCGCGCTCTGCTCCGAGGAGGAAGGCGAAGAGTAAGCTTCTCGAGAGTGTGCTCGTATTTCTTCAATTTTTATTGCTTCATCTTGAATCTGATTTGCTTCGCTCTCGACTCTTTCCTTTTCGTGACGCTGGCCCAGAGCGGCGGCGAAGAGGGCCAAGATCCCGACGGTCGTCGTTGAGGACGATTCTCCTGTGGCGACAGGGGACGCGTCCGAGACCGCCTTGCCGGACCCGACAACCCTTCCCCAGAGCAGCCCCCAGCACAGCCCCCAGAGTAAGCTGCTGTTTTCTTCTTACTATTAGGTGTGCGGGGGTGCTCCTTCTTTGTCGATATCTGACTGTGTGCTTGTGTAGGAGCAGAGCAGCCTCATCAGGAGGGCTCGGAAGCCGCCTCCGAGATCCTGCCCGCCGCCACTACGCCGCCAAGGGGGAACTCCCCGGCAAGGGAGCTCCCTCCGACAAGGGAGGCCACCCCGGCAAGGGAGGCCACTCCGGCATGGGAGGCCACCCCGGCAAGGGACGGCGCCAGTGACCTCTCCGGGTCGAGGTCATAGCTGCGGATCCGTTGCAGGTAACTCCCTTACACGAAATTTTCCTTGGGCTTGCTTTCTTTTATTTCTCTTTTTGAATATCTGCTTGATCGCCTTCTTCGTCGGACGCAGACCCGATGGAGGTCGAGGCCGCACGGCGAGGAGGAAACACGCTGCAACACCGACGAGGCCGCCGTCAAGAAGAAGAGGTCATCGTCGTGGAGGAAGAGGCCGCCGCCGACGAGCCTGTCGGGCGAGGAGGCCACCGAGGCTGCCGACGCAGAGGCCGGGCGAGGGGCTCGGGCGATCAGATCGATGGCCCCGAGGCCGCAGGAGCGGCAAGCGCTACACCGACAGCCGATTCCCCTGGCTGCCAAGGCCAGTTCGAGGAGCCCCAGCCCGTGCCTACCACCAAGGCCGGAGAAGGCGTCTTCATCAAGCTCCCCGGGAGCCAAGCCTGTGGCGCCGGCCGAGGGCGAGACCTTCGACGGCGAAGCTACCGCTTCCGCATTGGCCGACGCTGGTGGACGCGCCAAGCAGCAGCAGGGCGAAGTTCGAGGAGGAGCAGCCACAAGAAGCCGCTTGCCGCTCTACCGCACTCCGCAGCCAAGTTAGAGACCCGGGAAGCCCTTGTTGCGAGGGCGGGAGCGGATATGGAGAAGCGCGCCGAGGAGCTCCGGAGCGCCAACAAAGAAGCCCTCCACGACGTGGCGGACGCGCGGGCACAGCTCGCAGAAGAGCGCACGGCCTTCATCCTTGAGAAGGCCGCAACTGATGAGGAGCAGCGGCTGGCTGCCGAGAAGCTTCGCCGCCAAGAAAGCGAGCCGGGCGCAGCGGAAGGTCAATCTGGACAGCCACGAAGAGGACCTTGCCACGCGAGGAGTCGCTGGCGGGCGCCAGAAGCGGCGACGCTGCCGCAACCGCCGAGGCCGCCAAGGAAGAGCTGAAGGCGAAGGTGGCACAGCCGAGGCCACCCTCAAGAAGAGCGGCGAAGAGCTTGCCGTGCTCAAGCGTGAGCGAGAAGGACGCTTACACCCTTGGCGAAGCTGCAGAGCTGCCTCGCCGATAGGGGCTAAGGAGCTCGACGCCGCCAAGGATTCCAAGGCGGATTCGAGCTGAATCGACCACTCGACGCAGACGTTGGATGGCGCCAGAGAGCGGGAGGTGGGCTTGTTGGAGGCGATCAAGGCCAAGGAGGAGCTATCGGCGAATGTTGTCTCCGGCCTGAACACCTTGAGGGAGAGCGTGGAGCACTTGATCAAGGTCTTGTGGACACCGCCGCCGACATCCACAACGAGCCGATGGAGCCGGGGATGGCGGACCTTGCATCTCCTCCGACGAGCATCTCCAACCCAGCGCCAAGCTCAGCTTGTTCTTCAAAGGCGTGGCGACGGGCCTCCGGCGACTCCGGGAGGAGGTCCCGAAGAGCTTGCCGAGGAATCACGCCAGGTTTGTGCAGGGGCCCTCGAGAAGGTGTTGATGAAGGTGGCCTTCCGCAACCCGGGCCTCAACCTTAACGGCGTCCTCAGATCCTTGCCGTCCGACGCCAACGTGGAGGAGCTCAGAGCCCTTGTCGCACCCATTGTGGACAAGGTGAACAAGATCAAGCGGATCGAGGGCGACCGTGTAGACTAGGCCGCCAACTTTATCTTTCCCTTGTTGCTGCTGATCATGTTTAGAACACTTTGTTAGATCAGCGACAAGTCATTCTGTAATATGCTCTATCTTAGGCGATCGATCAATGCAACGTTATTTCCTCTACTTGATTTCTTCCTTTGTACATTTCTGCCTTACGCATTTAGGGGACTTGTCGGTGCGGGCACCTTTGCCGCGAAAGGCCAGTGAACGCTCTGCCTGCCGGGCGGTGCCGCCTCCGACAAGCAACCTTGTCGCGACTAGCTGCAACTCACTTAAGTTGTTGTGCGGACTCGAAACAAAGTAAGGGCGCGACCAGCCGGCGAGTTGGTTCCTCTGCGCACAGGTTCTCCATACAAAGTACTATCGTTCGAGGAAGGTAACTTAGAAATTTAAAAACTGACTGCTCAAACTTTGGCAACTTAGCTTTTCAGTCTCTTGCTTCCCGATGAGGTGAAACTTCCTCGAGCGGTGCCTGGTCCATAATATTATCTCCTCCTTCCCCCCCTGGTTAACTTGTGCGCGAGGGAGCCTTCCTTTCTTTGAGAAAATAAAAAGAAGAGGAAATAACGTTATGGACCAAGCGGCTCGATTCTGCTTACCGGGTGTGGTTGCTGCACAAAGTGTTAGCCAAAACATGCAATAGAATAATGAAAGCATGAATTTGACAAGCTGTGCGCAACACATGAGCTTTACTGATGCACGGGGTCTGCGCCCGGCTTTGTACAAAGGGTTACATGCAACAGCGGCAAGACTTGTATAAAGGTGGTTGCCGGAACGGGTTCCGACAACCGCACCCTATGGGTAAAACTTACGAAGATGCTCAATGTTCCAGGAGTTGCTCACCGAATGCCATCTTCGGTCTCAAGGCATAGCGCCGTGCCTAGTGACTCGCTTCACCCGATAAGGGCCTTCCCACTTCAAGGCCAACTTGTTTGAATTCTTGGCGGACTGAACGCCGCCAAAGAACAAGGTCGCTTTCCTCGAGACTTCGCATTAACCCTGCGGCTATGGTAGCGACGCAGAGCTTGTCAGGTAGCGAGCTGCTCGCAGCCGCTCCTGAAGATTTATCTCTCCTCGAGGAGCAGCGTCATCTTGTCGCAGCTGCTCTTGCTCGAGCTCATCATAAGTGAGCACTCGAGGCGATCCGTGATACGAAGTTCCGTGGGGAGAACCGCCTGCTCCATAGACTAGAGCAAAGGGTGTCCGCCGGTGGCTCGATTTGGCGCCGCCCCGATTGACCAAAGAACCACCGGCAGCCTCGATCCAGCTTTCTTCCGCACTTGTGCAGCCCGTCGAAAGTTCTGGTCTTGAGCCCGCAACACTTCAGCATTTGCCCTCTCTCGCTGACCGCTGCTTCTCGGGTGAGCAATGTATAAAGCAAACCTTGGCGCCAAGGTCTTGGACGATCGCATGAAGGTGCGACTTCAGTAAATTGTGTGTCGTTGTCGGTGATGATCCGTTAGGGATTCGAAACGGCAAACAATTGACCAAGAACTTGACCGCTGACCGTGTCGCCACCTTCCTCATCGCTTCCACTTCCGCCACTTTGTGAACTTGTCGATGGCGACGCATAAGTACTCAAAGCCCCGGCTACCGGGGAAGGGGCCGAGGATGTCGAGCCCCAGATCAAAAATGGCCAGGATAAAGGGATCGTCTGGAGAGCTTGAGCTGGCTGTCAGATATCTGCTTTGGAATGGAACCGCACGCTTCACACTTGGTTACTTGTGCAGTTGCATCCTGGAGGGCTGTCGGCCAGAAGAAACCTTGCCGGAAAGCTTTGCCAAGCAAGCGCTCTTGGCGCCAATGTGGTGACCACATATGCCTCCATGTATCTTCGCCAACAGCTTCGGCCCATCTTCCCGAATACACTTCAATTTCACACCGTTGAGTCTTCTTCTATACAGATGTCGTCGACAAACTGGTACATACTTGACCGCCGGGCTACTCTTTCCGCTTCTTCTTGCTCTTCGGGAAGTTCTCCCCGTCAAGAAAATGGACAATCTGGCTGCGCCCATGCCGGAGCTTGTGGCTCGACAACAAGGACTAAAGGCACATCTGCTGCTGCGGGAACATCAGCTTCCACGGCGAGGGACTGCGTCTCGCCGGAGCTTGATGCTCCTCGACAAGCTTGCCGGAGCAAGACTTGTCGGAGCGCTCGCTTCAACAAAACAAACCACAGGGTCCGCTTGAGCGCATCGCTCCTCAGTATTGTTGGTGTTGATCTTGGGGACCTTTGCAACGACGGCTTCGGGAAGCTCTGCCGGAAAGTAGTCACCAGAGGCCAACTTCCTCTTCTTGCTTTGTCCCGTTGATGGTGTTACGGTTGGTCGAGTCAGCTTGAGCACGAAAATCTCGGTTCCATTGTGTAACTTAAGCGCAGCGCAAGACTTTGACAGTCACAAGAATATCATTCTGAGCTCTTGGAACATGTTCCATTTGCAGGCCGTCAAAGTGCTCTTCTAGCTTCCTCACTTCATCGACGTAGGCTTCCATCAACGGACTCTGGTAATCTTTGTTCACTTGGCGGACGACGAGTTGTGAGTCACCCTTGACAATAAGCTTTTTGATCCCAAGGTCCACGGTGATCCTGAGACCGGCAAGCAAACCTTCGTACTCTGCAGTATTGTTTGTCGCTTGCTCCTTGGGAAAATGCATCTGGACGACGTACTTGAGGTGCTCTCCGGTGGGTGCGATAAGCAGACGTAAGACCGGGCGCCTTTGCAAAGAAGAAGGCACCATCGAAGTACATCAGCCACTCTTTGCTTGCTTCTTTGACGGGAATGCTCGCCTCCGAATTTCTTCATCCGGTGTTGGCGCCCATTCTCGCTATGAATTCTGCCAAGGCTCGCTTTGGATAGTTGATGTGCTTTCAAACTTGAGACCAAAGCTTGACAGCTCCAAAGGCCCACTCGACAATCCCGCCTGCCGCTTCGGATTCTGCAGATCCTCTTCAGCCGAAAGCGAAAGTGACAACTGTGATCTCATGTGCTTGAAGTAATGGCGCAGCTTTCTCGAGGCCATGAGGAGGCCGAAAAGCAACTTCAGACGCCTGAGTACCTCGGTCTAGCCCCTGCAGGAGGGAATCGACAAAGTAGACTGGGCGCTGCACCATCCTTTTCTCAGAACTGCCAGGTGCTCGCCTCGATCCGCTTTTCAGGCGATCTCCGCCCCCCTCGAACCACAAAGGCCTGCTCCACGGGCCCCCATAGGTGTCCGTATAAGGAGGAGATAATATTATGGACTGTGCACCGCCGAGGAAGTTTCACCTCATCGGGAAGCAAGAGACCGAAAAGCTAAGTTGCCAAAGTTTGAGCAGTCAGTTTTTAAATTTCTAAGTTACCTTCCTCGAACGATAGTACTTTGTATGGAGAACCTGTGCCCAGAGGAACCAACTCGCCGGCTGGTCGCGCCCTTACTTTGTTTTTAGTCCGCTCAACAACTTAAGTGAGCTGCAGCTAGTCGCGACAAGGTTGCTTGTCGGAGGCGGCACCGCCAGCAGGCTGCTGACGTTCCGCACTCAGCTCTCGCGGCAAAGGTGCCCGCACCGACAAGTCCCCTAAATGCGTAAGGCAGAAATGTACAAAGGAAGAAATCAAGAAGAGGAAATAACGTTATGGAGCCAAGCGACTCGATTCTGCTTACCGGGTGTGGTTGCTGCACAAAGTGTTAGCCAAAACATGCAATAGAATAATGAAAGCATGAATTTGACAAGTCAGGCGCAACACATGAGCTTTATCGATGCACGGGTCTCATACCGCTTTGTACAAAGGATTACATGCAACAGCGGCAAGACTTGTACAAAGGTGGTTGCCGGAACGGGTTCCGGCTAACCGCGCCTCTATGGGTAAAACTTACGAAGATGCTCAATGTTCCAGAGTTGCTCACCGAATGCCATCTTCGGTCTCAAGGCGGACAGCGCTGTGCCTAGTGACTCCTTTCACCCGATAAGGGCCTTCCCACTTTGGCGTCAACTTGTTTGAATTCTTGGCGGACTGAACGCGCCAAGAACAAGGTCGCCTTCCTCGAGACTTCTGGCATTAACCCTGCGGCTATGGTAGCGACGCAGAGCTTGCTGAAGCGAAGCGGCTCGACAATGCTTTGAAGACGATCCTCCTCGAGGAGCAGCGTCATCTTGTCGCAATCGCTTCTTGCTAGAGCTCATCATAAGCGAGCACTCGAGTCGATCCAGATACGAAGTTCCGTGGGGAGAACTGCCTCGCTTCCATAGACTAGAGCAAAGGGTGTCCGCCGGTGGCTCGATTTGGCGTCGCCCCGATCGACCAAAGAACCACCGCAGCTCCTCGATCCAGCTTTCTTCCGCACTTGTGCAGCCTGCTGAAAGTTCTGGTCTTGAGCCCGCGCAAGCACTTCAGCATTTGCCCTCTCGCTTGACCGCTGCTTCTCGGGTGAGCAATGTATAAAGCAAACCTTGGTGCCAAGGTCTTGGACGTACTGCATGAAGGTGCGACTCGTTAATTGTGTGCCGTTGTCGGTGATGATCCGGTTAGGGATTCCGAAACGGCAAACAATTGACCTGAAGAACTTGACCGCTGACCGCCGTGCCACCTTCCTCATCGCTTCCACTTCCGCCACTTTGTGAACTTGTCGATGGCGACGCATAAGTACTCAAAGCCCCGATACCGGGAAGGGGCCGAGGATGTCGAGCCCCTGCACCGAAAATGGCCAGGATAAAGGGATCGCCCGGAGAGCTTGAGCTGGCTGGTGTATCTGCTTGGAATGGAACCGCACGCTTCACACTTGGTTACTTGTGCAGTTGCATCCGGAGGGCTGTCGGCCAGAAGAAACCTTGCCGGAAAGCTTTGCCGCAAGTGCTTTTGGCGCCAATGTGGTGACCACATATGCCTCCATGTATCTCGCCAACAGCTTCGGCCCATCTTCCCCGGGAATACACTTCAATTTCACACCGTTGAGTCTTCTTACATGCAGTATCATTGTCGACAAACTGGTACATACTTGACTGCTGGGCTACTCTTTCCGCTTCTTCTTGCTCTTCGGGAAGTTCTCCTGTCTTAAGAAAATGGACAATCTGCTGCGCCCATGCTGGAGCTTGTGGCTCGACAACAAGGACTAAAGGCACATCTGCTGCTGCGGAACATCAGCTTCCACGGCGAGGACCTGCGCCCTGCCGAGTTTGATGCTCCCCGACAAGCTTGCCGGAGCAAGACTTGTCGGGAGCGCTCGCTTCAAAGAAACAAACCTCGGGTCTGGCTGTGAGCGCATCGCCTCAAAGACTGTTGGTGTTGATCTTGGGGACCTTTGCAACGACGGCTTCGGGAAGCTCACGGAAAGTAGTCACCAGAGGCCAACTTCCTCTTCTTGCTTTGTCCTCGTTGATGGTGTTACGGTTATCGAGTCAGCTTGAGCACGAAAAATCCTCGGTTCCACAGGTAACTCAAGCGCAGCGCACTTTGACAGCCGTCAAAGAATATCATTCTCGAGCTCTTGGAACATGTTCCATTTGCAGCCGTCAAAGTGCTCTTCTAGCTTCCTAAATTCATCGACGTAGGCTTCCATCAACGGACTCTGGTAATCTTTGTTCACTTGGCGGACGACGAGTTGTGAGTCACCCTTGACAATAAGCTTTTTGATCCCAAGGTCCACGGCGATCCCGAGACCGCAAGCAAACCTTCAGACTCTGCAGTATTGTTTGTCGCTTGCTCCTTGGGAAAGTGCATCTGGACGACGTACTTGAGGTGCTCTCCGGTGGGTGCGATAAGCAGCACGCCGGCACCGGCACCTTGCAGCGAGAAGGCACCATTGAAGTACATCAACCACTCTTTGCTTGCTTCTTTGACGGGAATGCTCGCCTCCGGAATTTCTTAATCTGGTGTTGGCGTCCATTCTGCTATGAATTCTGCCAAGGCTCTGCTTTGGATAGTTGATGTGCTTTCAAACTTGAGACCAAAGCTTGACAGCCCAAAGGCTCCACTCGACAATCCCGCCTGCCGCTTCGGATTCTGCAGATCCTCTTCATGGAAAGCGAGTGACAACTGTGATCTCATGTGCTTGGAAGTAATGGCGCAGCTTTCTCGAGGCCATGAGGAGGCCGAAAAGCAACTTCTACACGCCAGAGTACCTCGATCTAGCCTCGCAGGAGGGAATCAAAAGTAGATCGGGCGCCGCACCATCCTTTTCTCAGAATCGCTCATGTGTCCGCGCTGATTCATCCTTGTCGGGACCAGAGCTTGTCGGGCGAAGCCCCTACTTGTCGCCGGATGTGCTTGCCGTGGTTGTCGGCTCGTCATCCGCCTCCTCTCTGCTACTAACGCAGCACTAACCACTTGATTGGTTGCCGCTATATATAGCGGCAACTTCTCTTGGCGGCTTAGGTGCGACAAGTGTTGGAGTGGAGGACAGGTATCTCTTCAAGTCTCCGCAGCGCAGCCTCCGCTTCGAGTCCATTTCATTGGACCTGCCTTTTTCAAAATCTTGAAAAATGGCAGGCTGCTCAGCAGACCTAGAAATAAACCCGCCGAGAGCAGCCACACAACCGCAAGTCTTCAGACATCCTTGACGCGCTTCGGTGCTTCAATCTGCTCAATGGCCTTGATCTTGTCGGGATTAGCTTCGATCCTCGCCGAGACACGAAGAACCCGAGAAGCTTGCCGGAAGGGACTCCAAACACGCACTTCTCGGGTTGAGCTTGAGGTTGATCTTGCGCAGATTTGCAAAGGTCTCGGCCCAAATCTTGAACCAGAGTTGCTTTGTCCTTGCTTTTGACCACTATGTCATCCATGTAGGCTTTACATTTCGTGCATTTGCGGCTCAAATGCGCCATGGACTACCCTTGCAAATGTTGAATCAGCATTCTTCAAACCGAAAGGCATCCGTATGAAACAAAGATGTGCCACATGGTGTAATGAATGCGGTCTTCTCTTCATCTTCTTCAGCCATGAAGATCTGATGGTATCCTGAGTATGCATCAAGAAACGAAAGCAAATCACATCCAGCCGTGGAGTCAACAATCTGGTCAATGCGCTGCAAGGGAAATGGATCTTTGGGACAAGCTTTATTAACATCCGTGAAGTCAATACAAAGTCTCCATTTCCCATTTGCTTCTTGGCGACGACTACAGGATTGGCCAACCACGTAGGATGGAGCACTCCTCGACAAGGCCTGGCCGCTTCCAGCTTGATCTCTTCGCTATGAATTCTTGGCGCCCACCGCTTGCTTCGACTTTTTGCTTGACAGCCGCGCAAGATGAGGACAAACGGCCAGCGGTGCTCAATCACTTTCCTGGGAACACCGGGATGTCGACGGTTGCCATGCAAACACGCCGACATTCGCCCGCAGGAAAGCAACGAGCGCCGCCTTTCCTATTTAGGGTCGAGAGAGGCACCGATGGTGAAGGTACCACCGTGCCGTCCTCCTTGGCGGGCACCTTCTTGGTCTTCGCGGAGCCACCATCTTCTTGCACTTGCCGGTGGAGCTCGATGGTGCGTCCCTCGACGGTAGCGCAACACCAAGAGGTGCGCTTGCCGGAGTGAGCATCGAGCCCTTGCCGGACTTGGACTTGGTCTTCTTCCCCGGAGCTTCAGCGGCAAGTGGTTGGCAATCTGTCGCGCTGCCGTGCATCCCGGAAGATCTTGTCGGCACAGATAAGGGCATCCTTCTTGTCGCCATGGACAGAGATGACGCTTATCGGGCCTGGCATCTTGAGTAGGTTGTAGGCGAGTGAGAGGCTGCCATGAACTTGGCGAGTGCCGGATTTGCCAAGTATCCCATTGTAAGGCAATGGGAAATCGGCAACGATGTAACCCTCTCCGTCCCTGAAGTTCAGCTCGCTGCCAAATGTTACCGCAACGTAATCTTCCCTTCGCTTGCTCCTTCCCGGATTGATCCCTTGGAAAGTACCGGTCTCTTCGTGCTCGCCGTCAGGATTTGAAGCTTCGGAGCACCGCGGAGGAGATCAGATTCAAGCCGGCCCGCCGTCAACTAACATTTTGTGACCTTGAGGTTGCGGATGGTTGGAGAGACCAACATCGGCAAGCACCCGACCGCAGTTATGCGATCAGGGTGGTCCTCAATATCAAAAATGATAGGCGTCTTGGACCACTTCAGAGGCTTGCGTGACTTCACGGATGGTTCCGCTGCATTGACCTCCCGCATCCATTGCTTGAGTTGGCGGTGGGAGGTATGCAGGAAGCACCTCCGTCAACGCAGAGAACCTCTGTGGCTTTCGAAACTCCTGCTCATCGGGCGCTGCGTCTTCCATGTCTTCATCGTCGTCATCATCTTCATCCTTGTCGCGGCCGCGGGGAGGTCGATCTCCTTGTCGCTGCTTGGCCTTGCCGCGGCGTCCTCCCCGGCCGGGACGTTTCTTGCTTGCTCCCCCAGCATCTTCCTGGGCCTTCTCCTTGTCCCGGTGCTCGTACTCAGCTCTCTGCTATTCGACAAGCTGCTCGACCTTCTTGCAGCTCTGGAGGTCGTGGCCCTTGGTGCGGTGGATCTTGCAATACTGCTTGCCGGAGCTGTCCTGCTTGTCGGGCCACCACCGACCGGTGGTTGGCGTCGGCAACCTCCTTGCCGGAGCCACCAGCCTTGGCGTTCTTGTCGCCACCTCCATTGCCGGACTGCTCGATCGCTAGCACTTCTCCGCTTTCTTCTTCCTGTTGCCTCGCCGCCGCCCTTCCTTGCCGGGCGGTGTCCTCACCGCCGAGATCCTGCTTCTGCATTCTCTCCTGGTAGTCTCCTCCCTTCCTCAGCGCGTGCACACTTGTCGGCCAAGGCGTACAGCTCACTGACGTCCTTGACCTTGCACATCGCCATCTCCTCCCTCATCCTGCGGTTCCGCACATTCGATGAAATGCGCTGATCACCGCGCAGGGTGGACGCCTGGGATGTCGAGTGCACATGGTCAACCTCTGAATGAACTTGCGCAGGGACTCTCCTTCCTTCTGGGCGAGCAAGTGAAGGTCGCTCTCTTGGCCATGAGGTTTGTGGCCGCCTGTGAAGGCGCCAACAAACTGATGGCACAGATCTTCCCAAGAGGATATGGAGCTGTCCGGCAAGTGCATGAGCCAGGATCTGACGTTGGGCTTGAGCACGAGCCGGAAGTAGTTGGCGAGGATCTTGTCGTCCCGTCCCCCTGCAGCCTGCACCGCGATGGTGTAGATGCTGAGGAACTCCGACGGATGCGCCCCGCCATCATACTTCTCCGCACGTCTGGTTTGAAGTTTTTCGACCGGGCATCGGACTTGCCGCAGCTCACGAGTGAACGCAGGGCAACCTACCGCGTACGGCAAGTCGCCTGGCTCCTCCGGCGCGCGCATGTCAACAGAAGGCCCAGCGCGCTTGTCGGACTGACGTCGCGCTTCTCTTCGGTGCTCGATGCGAGTTCGAGCGTCCTCTTGTTGTCGCTCATGAAGAACTTGGCGCTGATCGCGACGAGCTTGCGGATCCGACGACGCGGTGGAGTCGCTGTCGAGGTGGATCCGGTGAGCCGGCGATCTTGGCCTTCTTGGCGGAGAGTGCACGGTGGTTGCACCTCGAAAGTCTCGTCGCCACCGGCTCGTGCCTTGTCGTCTCACCGCGGCAATGATGGCGTTGGTTGCTGCGGGGCGTCGCCGTGGCAAAGCCGATGAGGCTCTGGATAGTGGCCCTCCACTCGTCGACCTTGTCGGCCGTTGGAGGGTAATCGAGGAGCAGCTGAGCCCTCGCCAGAGCTTCTGCTGGAGTAGTAGGCGGCATTGGAGAATGGTGCGAGGAGCGGGACAAGCTCGGACTTCTAACCACGTTAGAAGGAGCAGCGCCGTCCGGCGCATCAGATCTCACTCGTGCCAGCATGTTGGCGCGCATGCTGGTCTTGAGGGTCTCGATCCAACGAACGTATGGCGTTGTGAATGCCATGACGTTGTTGGTCCCACGTCTCCTGAGATGGGCGCGGGGGATGCGCGGACGCCGAGGTTTGCAAAGGTTTTGTCCTTGGACTTGGCAACGCCGCGAACACCTTCGTCGGCGCCGTTCCTCCGCCAGCGTCTGCCCCACCACCCGCTTTGCTGCGGTGAGGTTGGGTACGACGCGACGGCTCTGCTGCCGCCAAGCCTTCTTCTTCGGTGGCATGTTGAGGAAGATGTTGATGACGCTGCTCGTGTGAACGCCGGATCAGGTTCACACAGCCTCGACGCCCTACCCGGGCGCGCCAAAGATGTCGGGAGGCTGATCGCACCCACGGACACCTATGGGGCCGGGCGGAGCAGGCCCCTTGTGGTTCGGAGGGGGGCGGAGATCGCACGAAGAGCGGATCGAGGCGAGGCACACGAGCAGTTTACCCAGCTTCGGAGCTCTCCGGAGAGATAAAAATCCTACTGCTGCTTGTTTGATCTATTGTGTTCTTGCTAGGGAGCAATGAAAGCTACAAAACCTAGCGTGAGTGTGTCTAATCTATGGCCAGTCGAATGAACCGAACCAGCCGAACCCTTTCTACGTTGCACTCGGGCCTCCTTTTATATGCTCAAGGGGTCTCCGACAGGTGGCAACATAGGCGGGGGTACAAATGTAAAAACAGGAGTTGGTACACCTACTTGAACAAAGGTATGCAGGTAAAATACCTAACTCTGACGGCAAGGGACAAAAGAAATAAATGCCCGTCGTTGTCGCCCAAACAGTGTAACAGAGGCCGTCAGGTGCGCCTCCGCTCGCCACGATGGAGAGCCTGTCAGCGCCGCTTATCGCTGCTCTCCGCTGGCTGCACAGCCGCTCGACACGCGCGCATGGAACGGTCCCATGGCGACACGTCGCTGGGTGAGCTGGAGCGGAGACGGAGAGAAGTTGCATGTGCCGGCAAGCGCCTTTGCCGCGGCCGAATCCTTGTCGCGCTGGAGACTTGTCGCTCGAGTCTTCTCGGCAAGCTCCTCTTGCCGGGCCTTGTCTTCTGCGTGCACAGGTGGCCTTCCCGACAATCTCCTCTTGTCGGGGCCTTGTCTTCTCAATCAAATACTTTGTTCTTGAATGGCTCCAAAGGAGCCACGGAGGATATTGGCGGTGACGAGGCAAACCTTGCCGCGGGGTGCTGCAACTGTCCGTGCACGAGTACGGGATACTAGGGTACCCCTACTCTAGTACACCGACACCATGCCCGCTTGCATCTCCTCTCACCTTTCCCTGTACCTCGATCCCCTTCCTGCAGCGCTAGGGTTCCTCCACCGAGCCATCACCACTGGTCCCATCTGGCCCGGTCCTCGACGATGCTCTGTCCAGCTAGGCTACATGGCCGGCGGGTAGGGCCAAATCTCCCCGGCTTCTCCTCCCTCTGGTGCCGCCCCTCATTCTCATGGTCTCCGGCAGCTGCTCCACTGTGGTCCGTCCAACGCACTACTCCGGCGGGCACCGCACAACTACGGCTAATGCCACACTGCGGCAGAAGGCACCTTATTCCCCCTCCCCTCCTCCCAGGCCGTGGCCTTGAGGTGCTGTTGAAGGATGAGCTCATCCAACAAGGTGAGGATCTCCTCTAATTTTTTGCCAAATTTTCATTCTGATCCACTATACGATGAATTGCTATGAGCTGCTTCTGCTGCTGCTATATGATGCATTACTATGAGCTGCTCCTGCTGCTGCTATATGATGAATTGCTATGAGCTGCTCCTGCTGCTGCTATGTGATGAATTGCTATGAGTTTCTCCTGCTGTTGCTATATGATGAATTGCTATGAGCTGCTGGTGGCATATGATGAATTGCACACTGCTGCTGTTGCTGTATGATGAGTTGCTATGAGCTGCTACTGCTATATGATGCTTTCAGGTGGTGCTGCATGCTATATGATAATAACCAGCCACTTGGACCATCGAGATTCAATAAAAAAATGTTCTTCATTTAAATGTGGGTCATGCGTTCTTCGTTTAAATTAGGCAATGGGATCTCTATGGAAGACATTGACCAAAGTAGATTGTGCCAAGTAGATGGTATATTGTATTTGCATTTTGAACAAATAGTGATGGTCTGTTTTCCTATCATATTAATTACTGCACTGGGTTCAATTTGTGATGTTGGCAATTCAAATTAATTTTCATATGCGCAGCAAAATGACAAAATATAATGCAATCTAGACTTCTCACTGATCATACCAAAGATAAGCTGAAAAGGAAGGCAATGAAAAGAACTGGTTGGCTTATTACCTGGAGCTTATATTCACAGGTGCTTATTTTCTTAGGATAACTCGTAAGAACTGTCCCTAAGAAACTTGGCCAATAGAACCGACATACAAATAACATGTCACGATGATTGCAATGGAGGAGTGACCTACCATAGCACACTATATAGGCTCACCGCCGCCTCTCCTTTTTTTTGCGTTGTTCCATGAAATTGCCACATACATCTTGTACTTTTTCATTGTGTAACCCTATCTGCAAGTTGACACGGCTAATTTCAGACATCTCTACATGATAATACATTGCACCTCCCTTGCGCATATTTAAACCACCAATTAATGATTGTGTGCGTAGAATAAACTAGCCATGACTCTATGTGCTGGACTAGCAGGCGCTCTAAGGGAGCCTAATGTAGTGCACTGGAATTCCTGCATGCCACCTATGATTTTGTGTAATGTACTAACTCTATTCCTAAATATATGTCTTTGTAGAGATTCCAATATGGACCACATACAGATGTATATAGATGCATTTTTGAGTGCAGATTCACTCATTTTGCTCCGTCTGTAGCCTATAGTGGAATCTCTAGAAAGACTTATATTTAGGAACGGAGGTATGAGGTAGTATCATGTATGACATCTACATATCTAATTTAGTAGCCAGTAGTAGAAATCATTGTCTGCACAAAGGGATTATTGGTCAGAAATCCTAGCAAAGCACACTGGCAGGCACACAACAATACAAGAGAGAGAGAGACTTATAAGATCATAGCAATGCCTCAGTCCATGATCTTGGTCGGCCAAGTTGTTAGATCCAGAAGAAACATCGTCCTTGTAGTTTTTGTAAGCTGCATAACAGGTAACAGTGACCTATTAGTATATTTGAAGTACATCGGGCAGGTGATGCTGGACGGGTTTAAAGGTGACAAGTACCTAGGCCGTGGTGGGTGCGTGGCATCTTGCCCGACGATGGGAATCAGGTTAGAAACGTCAAGGGTGATGACGTTGTGCTGGCTGTCAGGGTCCGGTAAGGAGATCTAGAACTGTTGAGTAGGGTGTTTGTGGAGCGGCTCCGTTAGGGTGGATTACGGTGTGGGTGAAGCGGATCTGTGGCCGTGGACGAGGGCGCCGGTGAATCTGCTCCGGTGGTTGGATTAAGGATGGTGTCGATGATGCGGATCTGCGGCCGTGGACGGGGCGGCAGAAGCTGATCCGATAAGTTGGATGAGGGTGCGATGAAGCGATCTAAGGCCGTGGACTTGTGAGTCCGGTAGGGTTGAGAATGGTATAGGTGAAGCTACTTCGGTAGGGTTGACGATGGTGTCGGCGAGGCGGCTCAGGTAGGGTTGAGTAAGGTGTCGGTGAAGAGGATCAGAGGCCGTCGACGGGGCCATCGGTGGGGCGGCTCCAGGGGGTGTGGAGGAAGTGTCTTCGGTGGGGAGTACGAATGAGCCGCTGCAGATGCACTGCGGTTGACGAGAGTACCGGCGAAGCATATCCGGCACCGTGGACAAGGCCGGCACTGAATGGCTATGGTAGAGTGGTGGATGAGCAGTCTACTTGTTTCTAGTGGAGGTGGGAGGGGTAGATGCGGCCGCAGAAGAAGATCCGGCGAGGTGGACGCCGCTGGCAGTGAATGGGCTCTGGTACGCCGGTGGATGAGCAGTCTAGGGTTTCGAGAGGGGATGGGTAGAAAGGCCGATGAAGTACAGACGGCGTGATGTAAGATGCTCTGGTGCTGTGGAGTTAGTCATTTTGCGGGAGGGGGAGAGGAAATGGGGGTGTCGTGTGGTGGGGGGAACCGGAAGTTACCAAAGCATCCTCAACCTATTATGTAGATGAGGGCGGTATTGTAACTGTTATTCTCCGTGCACCAAGGACAAAAGGGGAATTTCGCATGCTAAAGACTAGGTGGCGGAAATTTTAGAAGGAGGCGGGAGATTTTGCCGCCCGCGGGATCGTTCGTATCCAGTTTCAACTAATTTTGGACCGTGCTAGCGGGAAGGTCATGCGAGACTGTGTACACGGGGCACGCGTCAATAGTTAATAACTGGTGTGTAGTCCACCCCAGAAAAAAGGCAATAACTCGGGATGATGCGCCGATAACTTGGACATTCACACGGGCGCGACCAATCGTACGGGTGTAGAGGCGCGTTCACAAAAAAGGGATCAAACACTCAGCCTATGTATTTCTCGTATAAATAGATACTTTAGTGCCATTGGTTATTTACTTTAAATATAATGCATTGACGTGTTAGTGTAGAGGCGGACAAAAATAAATGGATATTGTAGTCCCACAAAAGAAATGGATATTGTAGTCCGCTACTTAAAAGTGTTACCTCATATGATTACATAGCCTCCATTTCATAAATTATGCATGCCGTTGAATTCATATATGAATATTACATATATTACTTCATAATAGATCCTTAAATCATCCAAGACTAATGAATTTTAATGCAAGAGTAACAATGGTGCATGTACATGATAGCTACGTTGGTTGTTTGAAGAAACATCACTGTAACTTTGGCATGCACAATTGAAAAGGTTTATTTAGATAGAAAAAAATGTGATATGTGAGAGTCCAATCTTTATAGTGTTGAATCGATATTGTACCTTTGGACACGATACGAAGTAGATATTGATTTATGTTCAAGCGATGCACGTCCACGATCGCTAGATAGTGTACGTGAATGAATTGTGCAATCTCTCTCTCACACGCATACATATCTCATTTCCCAATGGGCATTGGAATCACATACACACACTTCGTGTATTTCTCTCCCTCCGTCAAGGTTATAATTCGTCTTTCTACCCTGTCCTACAAGTCTCTCACACAGAAACACACATAGTCTCTCTGTCAAACACGCCCACCCCTTTAATTCCGCCCACCCACAGCCACTAATGTCTCAAAGTATAATTATGTCTCTCACACATATGCCTAAGGTTAACTCGTGTTCCGGAACCATATGAATACATACAGTGGGATTCCAGCAGAGCACCTTTTGTTTTGAGATTTTGCTCTCTCTCTCTCTCTCTCACACACACACACACACACGCGCGTAGACATTGTCTCTCACTTCATTTTTTTCGGCACCTGCATGCACACCGTTTGTTTATCTCCGTGATGCTTTAAGTATGCCTCGCACACATGCTATCTACCTAACCCTTAATATAGATATGTGTCACACAAACTCCTCTCCCTACTAGCAAGATGCCCATGCGTTGCACGGAACACCAAGATGCATTTGTATGAGTATTTTATATTGTGGGAGAAAAGGATGAACGAGAGAATGCCTTATTTGCAAATGTGGAGAGGGGTGTGGTTATCTTCTTGCAAAATTGCCATAGTTTCCTTCCTATCCATCAGATATAAATTGGATGACCTATATTGCAGGATGGCAGGAACACCATCATCACCAACTCTATTTTTCATAAGACTATAGATATGTAAGTGTCACTGCCCCCCCCCCACCCCCACACACACACTTCCCGACACCGAAGGAGTAGGGTGACACCTCGATCTTGATATTAATCTATCGACTGGCTTCTCTCTCAAACACACACACGCACAGTACCCGACACCGAAGGAGTAGGGTGGCATCTCGATCTTGATAGTAATCTATCTACTCCTCTTTCAAACACACACACATACACACACACTCGCTAGTTGTGCCTCTGTGCCTACCGCGCACACTCTCGATATGTCTTTCTCTCCCTCCCCTCCCCACCCCCAACCCCAACAATGATAGCAGAAGGGTGACAACTCGATCTGATCTTAATCTGTCAATTGGTTTCTCTCTCAAACATTGTGTCTCTATGCCTCGCTCAGACACACTCGATACGTCTTTTTCCCCATAGCCCCCTCGATATGTAGACTTCTCGCCACAAGACAAATGTAGTGATGATGATGCTGAACCCAGTGTGCCTTGTTTTTACCGGCCTCATGTGATAGTTTTCACCCTGTTTTTTGTTAATTAACAAGGCAACCTTTTCTTTGTTACTACTAGTGAATTTGAAATCATTCGGGGCAGACATAAATTATATCACATCAACCCAATTATCGCAGTAACTATTTTGAAAGAAACTAGCTAGATGCCCGTGCGTTGCACGGAACATCAAGATGCATTTGTATGAGTAGTTTATCTTGTGAGAAACTAGCAAGATGCCCATGCGTTGCACGAAACATCAAGATGCATTTATATGTGTAGTTTATCTTGTGAGAGAAAAGGATGGACGAGGGAAGGCCTTATTTGCAAATGTGGAGAGGGGTGTGGTATGTTTTTGCAAAATTGCCATAGTTTCCTTCCTATCTGTCAGATATAAATTGGATGGCCTATATTGCAGGATGGCAGGCACACCATCATCACCAACTCTGTTTTTTATAAGAGTAGAGAAAAGGATGAACGAGGGAAGGCCTTATTTGCAAACATGGAGAGGGGTGTGGGTATCTTTTTGCAAAATTGCCATAGTTTCCTTCCTATCCGTTAGATATAAATCCGATGGTCTATATATTGCAGGATGGCACGCACACCATCATCACCAACTCTGTGTTCTACTCCCTCCGTTCCTAAATATTTGTCTTTTTAGATATTTCAACAAGTGACTACATACAGAGCAAAATGAGTGAATCTACACTCTAAAATATGTCTACATACACATCCTTATGTGGTAGTCCATTTGAGATCTGACAAATATTTAGGAACGGATGGAGTATAAGAGTAGACATGGAGATATATCTGCAGCATGGTCTACAACAAAAATGTGCTGGACTGGTTAGCGCGGATGCTACTTAGCGATGACTGAAGTTCGAATTCTGTCTTAACTTTAGATTTTTATATTATATATTACTTATTTAATATACTTATTTTGCTACTGTACTGATAGTGGAATCCACAGAGTACTTAGAATACAAGATTAAGGATGGACTTGTTTCTTTTTAACTTTCTGTACGAAGCTGTAGCCACCCTGCAAGTCACGTGTACACTGTACATGCAATTAACTTTTTATAGAGGGAGAATCATACACGCAATTAACTCAAATGGATTGGATGTGACTCTATTATTTCCAGCATAAGAGCATCTCCAACGGCAGCCGGCAAATTTCCTCCCGCTTCCTCCGCGGAGGATGACATCAAATGCCAGCGGCATACATTTTCACAACTCTAACCAACCAGATGAAATTTGTGCAAACACAGACTGTTTTCATATAAGCATGAAGGATTTCGTATAAAAAAGCCGGATCTTCATAGAAACATGATGGATTTCATTACATTTACATGAACTAAGCGGTGCTAATCCGGCTCTCTTGGTATAATTAATACTCCCTCCGTCGGGAAATACTTGTCCTAGAAATGGATGTATCTAGACTTATTTTAGTTATAGATACATCCAATTTATCCATTCTCAGAACAAATATTTCCCGCCAGCTGGTGAGGGAGTACCTAATCTAAATGGCTGCCCGCGGATCACTTTGTCTTCCTCATGTCCGGCAGATACTTGTGGGGTCGACGAAGGTCCTCGGAAGAGACGAAGCAACAAAGAAACCACCTGAATGCGCAGTCGTTGCCTCGGCGGTGGCCTTCATGGGACCCAAGTGGCGGCGGCCACCCGTGTTCTAATTCTCCTCGATGATGGTGGCGGACAAGGAGAAGCTGGCCACCGACTCATCGCTCTCCAAGCACCCAGCTTCTGTCTCTGCCTGCATGTTGTTGCCACAGGCACGGGAGGCGCACCCACAGAATGGGAGGATGTGAAGAGGTTAAAACAATGTGAATGCAGTGTGGTTTGGATGCAAATGAAGATGAAAGAGTAGTGAAGAAGCCGAGGAAAATCGGTTCCCGATGGAGAAGTAAATGAGAGAAGTGGCTTGCAGGCAGTTGATTAGACGACTAGGTAGACTAAACGAAAAGGCTATGCGGGTAGACTGAGGAGTGGTACATGTCCCTGTATGTGCCCATCCTTCGAGCGCTACATGTGCCACTGGCTAGTTGAGGTCACTCTTTCGAATCACTGTGGCGAGACATTTTATGATTCCTTTTACTGCACCCCTCCTAACAGGTGGGACCTTTGCAAACGGATAAAAAAATGTGTCGTAGCTGGTTCAGATGGATATTGGCGCGTGCGTGGGATACACAACATTCTCTAGTTAAGGAATATGCAGTTATCCTCAAAAAAGAAAAGGTCTTCTTTGCGCTTCCGCATGCACGAGAATTTGGTTATACTCGCAATATGGATGATACCTGGAGGATGAAGTGAACCCAGAGGCATGCTAGCATGGGAGACCCATTTCCGCTATACAGTACTACTCATGTTCCTACTACTCCTACTACTAGTAGTAGTACAACTGTGGTACACTTGATGGTCAAAATATTATTCACCCGGTCCTCATAGTGAACTGAAAAGACCCTACGTCCGAGGTGACAACAGTCCAGGTGGCGTGTTCGGGTTACCAAAGTCAGCCCGACCTTGTGCACTCTGCAGTCAATGGCACCGCCGCTGTATAGCATGCCTCGCCTCGTCTCACTCTCCCCTAGCACCACTCCATCTCCATCTCCGTCTCGCCGGAGATCCTAAGGTCACTCTTCATCATCTCACTATGCCCCCGCGTACCCTCGCCTCGCTCGCCTCCCCCAGTACCGCTATTCCCTCGCTAGCTGCTCCATCACCAAGAGCCTTCTCCCTCGTAAATCAAGCCCCCAAAAAACCCCACCTTCCAAACTCCACCATGGCTGAACACGAACGACGCAACATCCATATGAGCCGCGATTGGAGCAATCTCCCAAGTGACATCCTCGACCTCTGTTGTTCATGTATGGATATGTTGAGCGCCCTGCGGCTGGCTGCATGCTCGAGGGACATGCACTCGGCCATCGTCCAAGCAAGGCCTAAGCTTTTCAAGACACCCTGCTTGATGCTATCTGGTCTTGCGAGATTTGCTCACCATGATACGGAGGCGTACATGATGCCCCTCGACTTCAATCCGATCTCCATTAGCCGAAACTTCTTTGCAGGTATGTAGTGGCTCGCCGTATCCCTCAACTTCGATTCGATCACCATCGCCCAAAACTTCTTGGCAGGTATGTACTGGGTCGGCATGAACTCCCACTTGATGGCTGCCATCAGAGAAGACTGGAAAAACTTGGTGCTCGTGAACTTCCAGACCTCCCATGAGATTATCCTTCCTCCGTTGGATTATATAGAGTTTTACAATCACGGTCCAAGTCATCTAGATTACCACGTCAGTTGGACAGACCTTGTTTTGCAGAAGATTGTAATCTGCCAAGTGCCCACATGACATGCGGATTACGCAGACTTCAAGCTAATTGCCTTGTTCGACCGTGGACTCGCCTATCTTTACGCCGATGCCTTCTTTAGGTGGAGACAACTGATACGTCCATTTTGCATCATGCTTTTATATCGATATTTATTGCATTATGGGCTGTAATTACACGTTATGTCACAATACTTATGCCTATTAATTCTCACTTATTTTACAAGGTTTACATGAAGAAGGGAGAATGCTGGCAGCTGGAATTCTGGGCTAGAAAAGGAGCAAATATTAGAGACCTACTCTGCACAGCTCCAGAAGTCCTGAAACTTCACGGAGGCACGTTTTGGAATTAATAAAAATACTGGAGAAAGAATCAACTAGAGGGGGCCCACACCCTGGCCATGAGGGTGGGGCGCGCGGCCTACCCCCCTGGGCGCGCCCCCTGCCTCGTGGGCCCCCTGGCAGCCCTCCGGTGCCCATCTTATGCTATATGAAGTCTTTTACCCTGGAAAAAATCATAAGCGAGCTTTCGGGACGAAACACCGCCGCCACGAGGCGAAACCTTGGCGGAACCAATCTAGGGCTCTGGCGGAGCTGTTTTGCCGGGGAAACATCCCTCCGGGAGGGGGAAATCATCGCCATCGTCATCACCAATGATCCTCTCATCGGGAGGGGGTCAATCTCCATCAACATCTTCACCAGTACCATCTACTCTATAACCCTAGTTCATCTCTTGTATCCAATCTTTGTCCCAAAGCCTCAGATTGGTACATGTGGGTTGCTAGTAGTGTTGATTACTCCATGTAGTTGATGCTAGTTGGTTTATTTGGTGGAAGATCATATGTCCAGATCCTTAATGCATATTAATACAACCTCTGATTATGAACATGAATATGATTTGTGAGTAGTTACGTTTGTTCCTGAGGACATGGGAGAAGTCTTGCTATAAGTAGTTATGTGAATTAGGTAATCGTTTGATATTTTGATGAGATGTATGTTGTCTCTCCTCTAGCGGTGTTATGTGAACGTCGACTACATGAAACTTCACCATTGTTTGGGCCTAGAGGAAGGCATTGGGAAGTAATAAGTAGATGATGGGTTGCTAGAGTGATGTAAGCTTAAACCCTAGTTTATGAGTTGCTTCGTAAGGGGCTGATTTGGATCCATATGTTTCATGCTATGTTTAGGTTTACCTTAATACTTCTTTTGTAGTTGCGGATGCTTGCAATAGGGGTTAATCATAAGTGGGATGCTTGTCCAACGAAGGGCAGCACCCAAGCACCGGTCCGCCCACATACCAAATTATCAAAGTAACGAACGCGAATCATATGAGCCTGACGAAAACTAGCTTGACGATAATTCCCATGTGTCCTCGGGAGCGTTTTCCTTCATATAAGAGTTTGTCCAGGCTTGTCCTTTGCTACAAAAAGGATTGGGCCATCTTTCTGCACCCTATTTACTTTCATTACTTGTTACCCATTACAAATTACCTTATCACAAAACTATCTGTTACCGATAATTTCAGTGCTTGCAGAGAATAACTTACTGAAAACCGCTTGTCATTTCCTTATGCTCCTCGTTGGGTTTGACACTCTTACTTATCGAAAGGACTACGATAAATCCCCTATACTTGTGGTCATCAAGACTCTTTTCTGGCGCCGTTGCCGGGGAGCGAAGCGCCTTTGGTAGGTGGAATTTTGTAAGGAAAGATTTATATAGTGTGCTGAAATTTACTGTCACTTGCTACTACGGAACATAATCCTTTGAGGGGCTTGTTTGGGTTATCTTCACCCCGACCAGTAGAGCAAAGAGTTGCTCCTCAACCTACCGAACCTACTAAAAATGTTACTTTGAAATTCCTTCGGGTATGATAGAGAAACAGCTAGCTAATCCTTTTACAGGAGATGGAACATTACATCCCGATTTGCACCTAATCTATGTGGATGAAGTTTGTGGATTATTTAAGCTTGCGGTATGCCCGAGGATGTTATCAAGAAGAAGGTGTTCCCTTTATCTTTGAAGGGAAAGGCATTGACATGGTTTAGGCTATGTGATGATATGGGATCATGGAACTACAACCGATTGAAATTGGAATTTCATCAGAAGTTTTATCCTATGCATCTTGTTCATCGTGATCGTAATTATATATATAATTTTTGGTCTCGCGAAGGAGAAAGCATCGCTCAAGCTTGGGGGAGGCTTAAGTCAATGTTATATTCATGCCCCAATCATGATCTCTCAAGAGAAATTATTATTCAAAAAAATTATGCTCGGCTTTCTCTCAACAATCGCTCCATGCTCGATACTTCTTGTACTGGCTCTTTTATGATGAAGACTATTGAATTTAAATGGGATTTATTGGAAAGAATTAAACGCAACTCTGAAGATTGGGACCTCGACGAAGGTAAGGAGTCAGGTATAACACCTAAGTTTGATTGTGTTAAATCTTTTATGGACACCGATGTTTTCCGTGAATTTAGCACTAAATATGGACATGACTCTGAGATAGTAGCTTCCCTCTGTGAATCCTTTGCTACTCATGTTGATCTCCCTAAGGAGAAGTGGTTTAAATATAATCCTCCCATTGAAGTAAAAGTAGTTGCACCTATTAAAGTTGAAGAAAAGACTATCACTTATAATGTTGATCCTATTATTCCTACCGCTTATATTGAGAAACCACCTTTTCCTGTCAGAATAAAGGATCATGCTAAAGCTTCAACTATGGTTCGTAAGAGTAATACTAGCACACCTACACCCCCTGAGCAAATTAAAGTTGAACCTAGTATTGCTATGATTAAAGATCTCCTGGCAGATAATATTGATGGGCATGTTATTTAATTTTTTGATGAAGCTGATAGAATTGCTAGACCTGATACTAAAAATAAACATAGACCTGTTGTAGGCATGCCTGCTATTTCTGTTAAAATAGGAGATCATTGCTATCATGGCTTATGTGATATGGGTGATAGTGCAAGTGCAATACCTCATTCCTTATACAAAGAAATTATGCATGATATTGCACCTGCTGAGTTAGAGGAAATTGATGTTACAATTAAGCTTGCCAATAGAGACATTATTTCACCAGTTGGGATTGTTAGAGATGTTGAAGTCTTGTATTGGAAAGTTAAATATCCTACTGATTTTCTTATTCTTGGTTCCCCACAAGATAACTTTTGTCCCATCATATTTGGTAGACCCTTCTTGAATACTGTTAATGCTAGGATAGACTGCAAAAAGGATGTTGTTACTATTGGTTCGGGGGATATGTCTCGTGAGTTTAATTTTGCTAATTTTTGTAGACAACCCCATGATAAAGAATTGCCTAGTAAAGATGAAATTATTGGTCTTGCTTCTATTGAAAAAAGGGAAATAGATGAAGTATTCTTTAAACAAGGACCTATCTTGAAACACAACTAGCCTGTTGAAATCCTAGGGGATCCCCCTCCACCCAAGGGTGACCCCGTGTTTGAGCTTAAACCATTACCTGATACTCTTAAATATGCTTGTCTTGATGAAAAGAAAATATATCCTGTTATTATTAGTGCTAAACTTTTCAGAGCATGAAGAAAAGAAATTATTGAAAACTCTGAAGAAGCACCGAGCTGCTATTGGATATACTCTTGATGATCTTAAAGGCATTAGTCCCACTCTATGCCAGCACAAAATAAAATTGGAGAAATACGCTAAACCGGTTGTTGATCACCAATGACGGTTAAATCCTAAGATGAAAGAACTGGTAAGAAAAGAAATACTAAAGCTTCTGGAGGCAGGTATAATTTATCCCGTTGCCAATAGTCAGTGGGTAAGTCATGTCCATTGTGTTCCTAAGAAGGGAGGTATTACTGTTGTTCCTAATGATAAAGATGAACTGATCCCACAAAGAATTATTACAGGTTATAGAATGGTAATTGATTTCTGCAAACTAAATAAAGCTACTAAAAAGGATCATTACCCTTTACCTTTTATAGATCAAATGCTAGAAAGATTATCCAAACATACACATTTTTTCTTTATAGATGGTTATTCTGGTTTCTCTCAAATACCTGTGACCACTTTTACCTGCCCTTTCGGTACCTTTGCTTATAGACGTATGCCTGCTACCTCTCAAAGATGTATGACTGCTATATTCTCTGACTTTTGTGAAAAGATTGTTGAGGTTTTCATGGATGATTTCTCCGTATTTGGAACTTGTTTTGATGATTGCTTAAGCAACCTTGATCAAGTTTTGCAGAGATGTGAAGAAACTAATCTTGTCTTGAATTGGGAGAAGTGGCACTTTATGGTTAATGAAGGTATTGTCTTGGGGCATAAAATTTCTGAAAGAGGTATTGAAGTTGATAAAGCTAAAGTTGATGCTATTGAATGTATAAGAAGTTTCCTTGGTCATGCCGGTTTTTATAGGAGGTTCATTAAGGACTTCTCTAAAATCTCCAGGCCTCTGAAAAATCTCTTACAAAAAGATGTCCCTTTTGTCTTTGATGATGATTGTGTAGAAGCATTTGAAATACTTAAGAAAGCCTTGATTTCTGCACCTATTGTTCAGCCACCTGATTGGAATTTACCCTTTGAAATTATGTGTGATGCTAGTGATTATGTTGTAGGTGCTGTTCTAGGACAAATAGTTGATAAGAAATTAAATGTTATCCAATATGCTAGTAAAACTCTAGACAGTGCCCAAAGAAATTATGCTACTACTGAAAAAGAATTTTCAGCAGTTGTATTTGCTTGTGATAAGTTCAGACCTTATATTGTTGATTCTAAAGTAACTGTTCACACTGATCATGCTGCTATTAAATACCTTATGGAAAAGAAAGATGCTAAACCTAGACTTATTAGATGGGTTCTCTTGCTATAAGAATTTGATTTGCATATTATTGTTAGAAAGGGAGCTGAGAACCCCGTTGCAGATAACTTGTCTAGGTTAGAAAATGTTCTTGATGACCCATTGCCTATTGATGATTGCTTTCCTGATGAACAATTAGCTGTCATAAATGTTTCTTGTACTGCTCCATGGTATGCTGATTATGCTAATTATATTGTGGCCAAATTTATACCACCTAGTTTCATACCAGCAAAAGAAAAAGTTTCTCTATGATTTAAGACATTACTTCTGGGATGACCCACACCTATATAAAGAAGGAGTAGATGGTGTCATTAGACGTTGTGTACCTGAGCATGAACAGGAACAGATCCTACGCAAGTGTCACTCCGAGGCTTATGGAGGACACCACGCTGGAGATAGAACTGCGCATAAGGTATTGCAATCCGGTTTTTATTGGCCTAATCTCTTCAAAGATGCCCGTAAGTTTGTCTTATCTTGTGATGAATGTCAAAGGATTGGTAATATTAGTAGACGTCAAGAAATGCCTACGGATTATTCACTTGTTATTGAACCATTTGATGTTTGGGGCTTTGATTATATGGGACCGTTTCCTTCCTCTAATGGGTATACACATATTTTATTTGCTGTTGTTTACGTTACTAAGCGGGTAGAAGCTATTCCAACTAGTAGTGCTGATCATAACACCTCTATTAAGATGCTTAAAGCAGTTATTTTTCCGAGGTTTGGAGTCCCTAGATATTTAATGACTGATGGTGGTTCACATTTTATTCATGGCGCCTTTCATAAAATTCTTGCTAAGTATGATGTTAATCATAGAATTGCATCTCCATATCACCCACAGTCCAGTGGTCAAGTAGAATTGAGTAATAGAGAGATCAAGTTAACTTTGCAAAAGACTGTTAATAGATCTAGAAAGAATTGGTCCAAGAAACTTGATGATGCATTATGGGCCTATAGAACTGCATATAAAAATCCTATGGGTATGTCTCCGTATAAAATGGTTTATGGAAAATCTTGTCACTTACCTCTAGAACTAGAACATAAGGCATATTGGGCCATTAAAGAGCTCAATTATGATTTCAAACCTGCCGGTGAAAAGAGGTTATTTGACATTAGCTCACTTGATGAGTGGAGAACCCAGGCCTATGAGAATGCCAAATTGTTTAAAGAAAAAGTTAAAAGATGGCATGACAAAAGGATACAAAAGCGTGAGTTTAATGTAGGTGATTATATGTTGCTATTCAACTCTCGTTTAAGATGTTTTGCAGGAAAACTTCTCTCTAAATGGGAAGGTCCTTGCGTTATCAAAGAGGTCTATCGTTTCGGTGCCATAAAAATCAACAACTTCGAAGGCACAAATCCAAAGGTGGTGAACGGTCAAAGAATCAAACATTATATCTCAGCTAATCCTATAAATGTTGAAACTAATGTTATTGAAACCATGACCCAGAGGAATACATAAGGGACACTTTCCAGAACGTTTCAGAACCCGAAAAGGAATAGGTATGTGGTACGGTAAGAAAACCGACTCCAAAACAGTTCTAATGGCAAATTTTCTCCGTTTTGGAATATTTAAGAAAATATGAAAAATAAGAAGTAGTCCGGGAAAGACACGAGGTGTCCACGAGGGTGGAGGGTGTGCCCTACCCCCTGGGCGCGCCCCCTGCCTTGTGGGCACCTCGTGTGCTCTCCGGACTCGTTTCTTGCACGATACTTCTTTTGGTCGGTAAAAGTTCATTATATAATCTCCCGAAGGTTTTTACCACCGTACCATGCAAATATCCTCTGTTCTTGTTTCGAGCTGTTTTTCTGATAGATCTAGATCACCATGACGTCTCCAAGTGCCCCCAAGACAAGTTCTTCGAGAAGGTCATCAACCCCTACCTCGCGGAAGTGCTGCAACATCCTCAAACCATTGAGATGCATGAGGGGGTGCTGCACATCCGCGATGTTGAGGGACCTAGTAGGACCGGAAGCGTGGAGACAAGACTCGAAGCAATGGAGCGGCAAGTTTTCAAGTTCCAAGGGATGGTGGAACGCGAACTCGACACCAACCACATGATGATCGTGGAGTTCACCAACAACCACAAGCTGGATGCCAAGAACATTGGGGAGGCCATCTTAAAGCTTCACCAGAAAATCGAGCACCTCCAAGCCAAGATCTATGACCTGCAAAACCAAAACCGTGAGTATGAATATAGATTCAAGAGGATGAGTTTGGCTGCAGATTTGAGGATTCTGGAGACTCGATCATCCTTCTATGATGGTGAGCCTATGCCTTGGAAGATGGATGACAAGCCTACATCATCAACAACTCCATCATCACCACCCCCGAGGAAAGAGATATAATCACATGGGTATGGGCACCCCCCTTGGCAACCGCCAAGCTTGGGGGAGGTGCCCCGGTATCGTATCACCATCACACTCCTATCTTTACTGTTTTTCTTAGTTCGATCCCTTTAGTAATATCTTGATCTAGTAGAATAAAGTTTTAGTATGATTTAGTTTTGAGCTTTGCTTTATGATCCTTCTATGTAATCGAGTCCGTGAGCTATATATAATAAAGATTAGTGTTGAGTCAAGGGCTTGATTATCTTGCTATGATCTTGAGGGAATAAAAATAAAAGAAAAGAAAAATAATAAAAAGAAACAAAGAGATCATATTGATCTTACGGAGAGTAATGACTTCACATATAAAGAGTGTGATGAACAAAAGTTGTTAAGAGTTGCCAAACATAGTTTTGGTCATCGTTGCAATTAATAGGAAGTAATAAAGAAAGAGAGGTTTTCACATATAAATATACTATCTTGGACATCTTTTATGATTGTGAGCACTCACTAAAATATGGCATGCTAAAGAGTTGATGTTGGACAAGGAAGACAACGTAATGGGTTATGTTTTCTTATATCTGAAATAAAGTATATTGTCATGGATACATGTTGAGCTTGCCTTTCCCCCTCATGCTAGCCAAATTATTTGCAGCAAGTAGAGATACTACTTGTGCTTCCAAGTATCCTTAAACCTGGTTTTGCCATGAGAGTCCACCATACCTAACTATGGATTGAGTAAGATCCTTCAAGTAAGTTGTCATTGTTGTATGCAATAAAAATTGCTCTATAATTATGTATGACTTTTTAGTGTGGAGAAAATAAACTTTATACGATCTTGTGATATGGAAGCAATAAAAGCGACGGACTACATAATAAAGGTCCATATCACAAGTAGCAATATAAAGTGACTTTCTTTTGCATTAAGATTTTGTGAATCCAACCATAAAAGCACATGACAACCTCTACTTCCCTCTGCGAAGGGCCTATCTTTTATTCTTGTCTTTTACCTTATACAAGAGTCATGGTGATCTTCACTTTTCTTTTACGTTTTATCCTTTGGCAAGCACATTATGTTGGAAAGATCCTGATATATATATATATATATATATATATGTATATATATATCCAATTGGATGTAAGTTAGCATGAATTATTATTGTTGACATTACCCTTGAGGTAAAAGGTTGGGAGGCAACACTATAAGCCCTTATCTTTCTCCGTGTCCGATTAAAACTCCATAACCATAAGTATTGCGTGAGTGTTAGCAATTATGAAAGACTAAATGACAGTTGAGTATGTGGACTTGCTAAAAAGCTCTCATAATGACTCTTTCCGATGTTATGATAAATTCCAATTGCTTCAATGACCTAGATCATAGTTTGTTAGTTCTCAATGAAGTTTCTGATTCATACTTTACATTGTGAATAGATTGTTACTTGAGCATAAGAAATCATATGAATATATATATGTTGTTGTTATAAGAATGATCATGATGCCCTCATGTTTGTATTTTACTTTAATGACACCTCTATCTCTAAACATGTGGACATATTTTTCGTTATCGGCTTCCGCTTGAGGACAAGCGTGGTCTAAGCTTGGGGGAGTTGATACGTCCATTTTGCATCATGCTTTTATATTGATATTTATTGCATTATGGGCTGTTATTACACGTTATGTCACAATACTTATGCCTATTCTCTCTTATTTTACAAGGTTTACATGAAGAAGGGAGAATGCTGGCAGCTGGAATTCTGGGCTGGAAAAGGAGCAAATATTAGAGACCTATTCTGCACTGCTCCAAAAGTCCTAAAACTTCATGGAGGCACGTTTTGGAATTAATAAAAAATACTGGAGAAAGAATCAACCAGAGGGGGCCCACACCCTGGCCACGAGGGTGGGGGCGCCCTACTAGGGATGAAAACGGCGCGGAAACGGACGGAACTGGGTGCTACCATATTTGTTTTCATATTTTTTTGCAGAAGCGAAAACGAATACAGAAACCCCGGAAACGAATATGGGAATAAATACTACCAGAAACAGACACGGAGCGAATACAGAGCGGACACGGAAACAAAATGGTTTGTTCACCAGAACTTAAAACCTCCTTGAATCATATAGAAATATACACAAAAAACAAATAAATTTATGGAATTGTTAACAGGACTACAAAATAATATGGCTGTGTTAGCAACATAGGATAGTATTGTAGTAGTACATGACAATCCTGTATAGGGTCTAGTTGAGTACGTGTGTGGTAGTAAAAGTTGGTCCACAAATGATCCATTCTGCTCATTCTACCCATTGTGCCATTGTGTGTTGTTTGGTAGTTGGGCTACCTATAGTAGAAACGGAAATTCCATATCCGTTTCCACGTCTGTTCCACCGAAAACACCGTTCTGTTTTTGTTTCCGTTTCCGCATAAAAAATTCCATATCCATTTCTGTTTTGTAAATTTCCATTTTCGTCTTCATATTTCCTTTCCGTTTCCATTTTTTGTCCGGAAAAGGTGAAACTTTCCACTCCATTTTCATCCCTACGCCCTAACCCCCTGGGCGCGCCCCCTGCCTCATGGGCCCCCTGGTAGGCCTCCGGTGCCCATCTTCTGCTATATGAAGTCTTTTACCCTGGAAAAATCATAACCAAGCTTTCAGGACGAAACACCGCCGCCACGAGGCGGAACCTTGGCGGAACCAATCTAGGGCTCCAGCGGAGCTGTTCTGCCGGGGAAACATCCCTCCGGGAGGGGGAAATCATCACCATCGTCATCACCAACGATCCTCTCATCAGGAGGGGGTCAATCTCCATCAAAATCTTCACCGGCACCATCTCCTCTAAAACCCTAGTTCATCTCTTGTATCCAATCTTTGTCCCAAAACCTCATATTGGTACCTGTGGGTTGCTAGTAGTGTTAATTACTTGTTGTAGTTGATGCTAGTTGGTTTATTTGGTGGAAGATCATATGTTCAGATCCTTCATGCATATTAATACCCTTCTGATTATGAACATGAATATGATTTGTGAGTAGTTATGTTTCTTCCTGAGGACATGGGAGAAGTCTTGCTATAGGTAGTCATGTGAATTTGGTATTCGTTTGATATTTTGATGAGATGTATGTTGTCTTTCCTCTAGTGGTGTTATGTGAACGTCGACTACATGACACTTCACCATTGTTTGGGCCTAGTGGAAGGCATTGGGAAGTAATAAGTAGATGATGGGTTGCTAGAGTGATGTAAGCTTAAACCCTAGTTTATGAGTTGCTTCGTAAGGGGCTGATTTGGATCCATATGTTGCATGCTATGGTTAGGTTTACCTTAATACTTCTTTTGTAGTTGCAGATGCTTGCAATAGGGGTTAATCATAAGTGGGATGCTTGTCCAAGGAAGGGAAGCACCCAAGTACCAGTCCACCCACATACCAAATTATCAAAGTAACGAACGTGAATCATATGAGCATGATGAAAACTAGCTTGATGATAATTCCCCTGTGTCCTCGGGAGCATTTTCCTTCATATAAGAGTTTGTCCAGGCTTGTACTTTGCTACAAAAATGATTGGGCCATCTTGCTTCACCCTATTTACTTTCATTACTTGTTACCCATTACAAATTACCTTATCACAAAACTATCTGTTACCGATAATTTCAGAGCTTGCAGAGAATACCTTACTGAAAACCGCTTGTCATTTCCTTGTGCTCCTCGTTGGGTTCTACACTCTTACTTATCAAAAGGACTACGATAGATCTCCTATACTTGTGGGTCATCAACAACTCAGCTCGTAGTGGATCATCATCAAAGCTGATACAGACTTCTGTGATGCTATTGAACACAATGGCATCATCTATGTGATCGACAAAGCAGATGGCACCATGTATTACTGGGACGGCGTGTGTAAGTTGTTTCTGCCTGATGTTAATGATGACGCCATGACACTGATTGAACTTTTTGTGTTGATTGGCATATCCCTGTTTGAGCAGAATTTGGGTAGAACTATGGCAATGTATTAGAGACGCCGTAAATCAGCTATATTTGGAATGAGTTAATTCATGCGATTGTGACCATGTCATTACATCCAATTTGTACCCCTCAATAATCAAACGGTTAGGAAGATAAGTATATTCTCCTTATTTTATAGTAACCTATATACTACTAAATATGAGTGTGTATCAATGGCCATGTTAGTGTCCTCATTTTCATGATGTAGAAACATGCATCACACTGTTGGTTTCATCTAACCATACATCAGGGAAGTAAATGTGCATATGGAGAACTCTATATTTGGAAGTAGTGAAATACCGTAATGCTTACCGTGTGTACATACCTATATTCGCCCTTCAGCAATCAATGGCTAGAATAATATGCTAACAAAAGTTTTGCCCACAGAACATGAGTATATAACAATGCATGGTCTGCTAGTTTCCTTGAAGAATTTGTTTGTGAGGACAGAACATGATTACATAACATGCATGACATGGTAGTTTCCTATGAAGAATCGATTGTGTCGGATGTGGGGTTCCGGAAAAACCCTTAAGGTTCGAACTCTGGGGTGAGTGCGAAGTTCTTTCCCTCCTACCGATCTACGGCCTAGCACGCTAAGATCTCGCGGACGAACTCGACGAATTCACAACACGGAAGGACACGAGATTTATACTGGTTCGGGCCACCGTTGTGGTGTAATACCCTACTCCAGTGTGTGGTGGTGGATTGCCTCTTGGGCTCATGAAGAACAGTACAAGGGGAAGAACAACCTCCTGAGGTTGAGGTGTTCTTGTGCTCTGTGGACTTGTGGATGAGGGCTCAATCGGATTGACCTCCCCCTACTGTGGTGGCTAGCTCTACTTATATAGGCCCTGGTCCTCTCTCCAAATATTGAGCGGGAAGGGAGCCAACAATGGCGGGCGAATTTGAAATGGGACAACTAGTGCAAGCTATCCTGACAAAAGCGGTCTTCGCCTGCAAAAGGCTCTGATGGTGACGCCGTCTTGGGCTCCACGGTGACCTCCGTCTTGCCGTCCTGCTGGTCTTGGTCTCGTTGCACCGATGCGGAAACCTTTGCCTGATGCCTCGGTACTCCACGCCTGCGCCTGCCTCCTTAGCATCAAAGAGGAAACAAGGACGCTGCACGCGCTGGCGCCTGCCTGGCGCCCGCCTAGTGCCGGTCGTCATGGCCCACGTCACGAGAGCCTCGCGAGGTTTACCCCGCCTTGATATCTCCGCTCCTCGCGAGCCTTCCTGGAGAGGTCGCTCTTGAGGAGGTCTTGCATCGTCCGCCTCGCGAGGCTTGGCCCCTCGCGAGGGTCTGGAATGCCTTGTTGGTGAAGGTGGGCCGCACAGGCCCGCCAGCGTAGCCATGCCGTGGGCCGCAGGCAGGCAAGTCTAGGGACCCCCGTTCCGAGAACGCCGACAGATTGTGAGATAACATGAGTATAACCGTGCATGTCACTTCTATATTTTTGAACCCAGTATACATTTTCCTGTATTTTCCTCCCAGTTCGAACAGGGACATATCAATGTTTTTTCTTGCATTATCCTACTCATACTCTGAACAATGCTGATCTTACATTAACAATGCCTTTCCTTTTTGATATGATGCAGTGTACGTACAGTTACAACCCTTTGTAAGCACACCACCTTTGCCAAAAACCGGGAAGCACAACTGGTTCCTCGCTCGATCAGACGACGACAAAAGACTGATGATCATTCGGACACATGAGCCGGAAAAGTTATATTGCAAAAACCCCACTGTATACAAGCACCGTGAAATATGAGCAGGATACCAACTTGTTGGGGCCTTCAGGATTTTTGAGTTGGAGGCGGGTAAACAGCCTTGGTTCACACTCTCTTTCTCGGACTCAATTATCCTATTAACCCGGAGATCATCGTTGGCAAGGACCTTGATGGCAGAGAGGCTCTGTTTGCTATGGAAAACTGTGTCTACACGGCGAGCCCTAGGAGTTCGGGAGCAAACTCCCTTGTTTGTCAACGATACGGCCTATAGCCAAAAGAAGGTGAGAATGAAAAAGGCATCTGGATTAACTTTGATCCTTGGATGTGTCGAGTCCGACAGGCAGTGATGTGGTTCAAGCCTTCAGGTTGATAAGTAACTGGGCTGTTGCATCGAAAGGGTGGAGTACTGGTGTCTCTGGATCACTGGTGGCTGAAGCGGGGCAGCAAATTATGATGGTGTTGGATCATCCCTCTTCGAATGACTTGTTGTCTTTGCTGCTTGTTCTGGATGGGTAGTTTTCTCTTTTGTTATGCATATTCCTTGTCATTTGGTCATCCTCGTCTATGTCACTCTTAATATCTAATAGTTGCCTCTATTTAGAATGTCATTCTCGTCTAGATCACAAGAGTCTGAGCGCTGCAGATGGGTGCGTTTTAGTGGTGTAGCAAGACTTCTTATGAACTATGATGTCTTGCTGTTTATCTCAGTAGTAGTCACTAGTCAGTGTTTGAATGTTGTATATATTGTTGTTTCGAATTGTTTATTGTCTCGAACTGCTGGTGGGCTAAATGACGACATCACCATTCTCCAGTATTCAGAGTATATCTCCTTTTTTCAAGATATAATTTGAGCTCAGTGTCTTTTCGATGATGTACACTTGTTTGGGCCAGTGAGGTGTTGTTGAATATGGCTGAGTAGTAACGCAATGCCAAACATGTCAATTATGACTCTCAGGCCGGGCTCTCAAAAGATAAAAAAAGGGTCGGGCTCTCATAAAAATAAAGAATTGGGACTCTTGCGCGCCGACATGTGGGCTCTCAAAAGATAAAAAAAGGGTCGGGCTCTCCCTCCTGTACTCCCTGTACTCAAGCGCACTATCATGTCGCTGGTTAACTCGGATCTCCAAGCCGGAGATCCTGAGGTCCGTCCTGCCTTCGGGCGCTGCGTCTTATCACTCAACAGTGGCATGGCGACGTTGGACGACCAATTTGCCGGCAAAGTGCTGATGGTAACCATCAACGGCAAACGGCCTCCCGTCTCACCGGACGACCTTGTCAAAGCTCTTGGCATTGCGCACGACATCCACATAAGCGACTTGCTCGTCGAAGTCTGTCCGCCATCGGCTGATTTCTTCGCCAATTTCGGACAACTTTCGACTACAGTCGTGTGTTCGAATCTTCCCGGCGTTTGTTCTTCTATGGCGTGCTAGTGAGCTTTGATTAATGGCACCTAGGATGGGGCTTGGTGCCCTCTGAGCTTGAGTTTTTAACAAAGCTTACCTTCCACAGCATGCCTCGACGTGCTTGGAACAACGAGTCCGTGAATGATCTTATCAACAACCTTGGAGGTGAGCTCGTAAGTATGTTTGTTCCTCCAGACAGCTGGGCTCTGACGGTTATGGCATGGATGAAGAAGCCGTCCACCATACTGAAGGTGATTGGTGTTGAGATACCGGTGTAGGAACCGGGGTTGTACTATTCGGCGCCACCAAAGCTATCGCGGACCACGTCGGGGATGTACCTGTATAGAATGTTCGTGCATGTTGAAGAAGTGGTCAATCCATCAATCAAAGTCTTGCCGCTGCCGCTGGTGCCCGGGTCAGTCGACGACGTCCATTACAGGAGTCAACGTCAGACTTTCCCCATGTTGCTCGGAACGATGGATGGCACACGGCCTACTCCATCGCGCGGCAGAGACCACTACTTCTTTGGGAGAAGAGACGGGGCTGGCTTCCTGGATGTGCTCTAATTTGAGGTAACAACTGAAGTTTGTCAGATGCTAGTTAAATCCAAACTATAGGTGTGACGCACTGATGTGCCAGTACATTTGATTGTGACCTCTTCTATTTTTTTACCTGAACTTTTTTTACAAAGGGTTGTACGTCAACTTATTGTTCTAGCAGAACTTATATATTGTGTTGTCTGTCTGTTTTCTTTGCACAACATTCAAGATATTTCCCCGTCATTGATAAAGACGATGAACCGCTATGTACGAGTTCATTGGTTTCAACATAGTCCTACCTGTAGCGATCCACTGCTTTCACCCTGATTGTGCCGCCTACATGAAATATTTGTATGCAAGTTTAGTGTGCTATGATGTTCTATATGATTGTGTCAACTATATAAGTTTTTTTTACCGAGCATCATCAATGCATATGGCTGAAAGATGTATTTACGAGCATCGACCGATGGGTCTCTCTCTCTCTCACACACACACAAACAAAAACACACGCACACGCACAAGTGGGACCCGTTGAATTATTTCTTCGCTCGTGACAGCTTTTAATTAGGTTCCACTGTACTCTAACTTTTTTCTTAAGTTATTAATTGAGCTCAGTGACTTCAAAAAGTTGTACAGAAGCCTTGTTTGGGCCTTTCGGCGTCATTTGAATGTGGGGTGAGTAGCCATGTAAGGTTGTCTTGTACTACACATGCCTTTTTTCAACATCGAAATGCGATTGGGCCTCTGATTGTACACAATCCGGGTCAACTTGTTATTCTCCACCCCGCTGGGCTGCAAATCTTTCCTAGGAGGGATGCATTAGGCTTAACAAGAAAATGGTCTTTAAGAAATAATAAATGGGATGTAATTATAAAAACTACGCAGTAACTATAAAAAATACACCAACACGTAATTTGTTTAAAAATAAATTATTTTTGGAATTTGAAAATTTTAATTTCTTTACTTGTTGCACGCGCAATATTTCGTTGGATTTTTACATAATACAAACTTATTTTGAAATTATATTTAATCCGACTAGAAATTTTGGGATAAAAATATTTTGGATCCCATCAAAATGTGGGAAATTTTTATTGAATTATGTTACGAGCGGTTGGTTAAAATTATTAATCGTTGTCCTAGCTAGAAAATGGGTTATACTTTTAATAAACTGTAAATTGGCTGTAGTAAATTCCATTAGAATTCAAAAATGGGCTGTACATTCTTACAAATTGCTAATGGGCTATATGTTCTCTGCCACACACTTGTGAGACTACTAAGTTGACGCGTCCCTAAAAAAACAAAAAACTAAGTTGACGCGTATGCAAGGCTTTGTCAACTTATAGTCAACACACGGTTCTAGCAGCAGTGGCCGTTGGATGTCCATCCCACAGATGTCGTGCTTCTTCTTCAATCTCTGATATTGTTGCTTCAGCCACCCAAAAAATGATTCCTCCCCCTGACATCTGGGGCGCACCGTTTCGGAGGCTGACCTGTGGGCCTACTAAGTTGACGCGTACCAAGGGCTTTGTCAACTTGTGACCGTACGATTTCCATCCAACGGCCGTCGTGCTTCTTCAACCTCAGGTCTTCTTGCTCCAGCCGCCCAAACCAGCGCCGGTCGTGTCGCGTGCTCCTGCCTCCCATGGCCGGCTGTGATGCCGCGGAGGCCTCATCGCCCCTACTACTCCCACCGCTGGCCAGGCCCTGCGGCGACGGCAGCCTCACACCGAAGCCGAACTAGTGAACCCTCCTACTCCTCTCCGCGTGGGCATCCACTACCGCGTATTCCCCGGCTCCGTGGCATCCCCTTCCTAGGCCTCGCCGTTGTCCCCTTCCTAGGCCTCACCATCGTCCACCGCCTTGGTGCTCTCGGCGCGGCGTGGTCAATGTGGTCAACGAACGACTTCCATCGAAAGAGTACTATACGTGGAGAGGCTGACAGTTGGGTCCATGAACGCAGCAAGAAAGTGCCTCCTTATTACATGGAAAATAATGATTCCTCCACCTGACAGTAGGGACCCAGCGGACGGGCCACCGTATTTCGCGAAAAAAAAACGTTTCCCCCTGACTGCTGGGACCCACGAGCTACCTCTTTGCACGTAAGGAAGTGCGTCCATATTACGGAAAAAATGATTCGCCCCCTGACTGCTGGGACCCACCAGCTACATCTTCACACGCAAGGAAGTGCCTGACAGTCGGGACCCACCTGGTCGAAGTGTACGTAGCATTGTCATTCTGGTCGCGAACGTGTACCTACATACTGGTCGATCGGTCTGTCTGCAAGCTGCAACGATGAACCGTGGCCGTGTAAGGAAGGGCACGTGTCGTAGTAGAGGCGCGCACTTAGCATGTCACGCAGTCCCGTTAATATCGTGTAGACGTACGCACAATGGCCAGGGTGCAAGAAACTAAATACGACCACGTACGTACATACGGGCGGGGTCTCGAACGCCTACTCGCGCATACGTACGGCTAGGGCTCGTGTACATGGCTGGGTTGAAACGGAGATACTGCGTCGTTGTTGTGTTCATGGGGAGGCAACGGAATGCGTTGTGTTCATCGGGAGGCAACGGAATACGTTGTGTTCATCAGGAACCAACCAGTTTGGACGGAACATCCAATCTAAACGAGATCGGCGTACCGCAGAATGGAGGAAACAACCTTGGTTCGACTGGCCACGGTTGAAACAGGATCCTGTTCATCGGGGGGGGGGAGGGGGTCTGGCTTACCGCAAAACAGAGGAAACGGAGGGTGTGGCGTACCGCATAACAAAGGAAACAGACTTGTGTTGGAGCGCTACGGTCGAAACAGGGGTCCTGTTCATCGGGAGGGGTGTGGCGTACCACAAAACGGGACTCCACGGGATACTGTTCATCTCCACCGTCGACCTCCTCTAGCCTCCACGGGCTACTGTTCATCCACCGTCGACCTCCTCCAGCCTCCACCTGTGACTGTTCATCCACGGGCTCCTGTTCATCCAGCCTCCACCACTCCTTCACCGGCTACTATTCAACCAACCCTCTCCATGGGGTCCTATTCAACCACCCCTCCACGGGCTACTGTTCATCCAGCCGTCCACCGGCTACTATTCAACCAGCCCTCCATGGGGTCCTGTTCATCTAGCCCTCCACGTGTTCCTATTCATCTAGCGGCAATGACCTCTACTACCACGGGGTACTCTGTTCATCCAAACCCCCCCCCACCAACAACACTCACTGTTCATCCAGAGGCAGCATCGATCGGCTTCAGTTAGCAGCAGCAGCGAAGGAATCACTCGATCGAGTTCAGTTAACAGCCATCGATCGATCGCTCGGGTTCAGTAACGCGTAGCCTGCAGTGTAATCGCTTGGGTTCAGTAGGCGAATGCCTCGCTCGAATTCAGTTAGAGCCCAATGCCTCGCACCCATGCGCGTACGTGTACGAGAGAAACACGCATCTCTTGGCCCCCGACCACCCACCGTAATCGGAAACTCCCCGATATTTTCCTCGCCCTCACATCTACCACGGTTTTTTCCGTCATGCACGGCCCAAAGAATGTCATGCAGCTGCGTCTCCGGCCCGCCCAGGATGAAAAGCCCATTTTCTGTCATGATTTTTGTCATAGAAGTAGGAGCCCACCACATCTATGATGATACCGGGTTTTGTCACAATTATCATCATAGAAGTGTCATAATCATGACAATTTTTTTCTTCGTTCTGCCCAAAATGTCACGGATGTGTCTTTTTTTTGTAGTAAATATTCTTGTGTGTGCTTGTTTGCTTTATCACTAAATAGTTTTTATTTTCTGTTTTAAGTTGTTATTTATCTTTAGTTATGGATATGGAACACGAAACACCAAAAAATTAGTTGTACTTGCTACTCATGGAGATGGGGAACGTCCTAAAACCCTCGATGCTCGTTATGTGAAAAATATTATGCACTACTTTGATAATCCTGAGAAACCCCCATTCAACTTGATAATGTGAGTAACGTTGGATCAACGTGAATACTTTAGGGACTATCGCTTGACACAAAAAGGGAAACTATTATGCCAGAGATATGATTATACTTGTTGATCTAGGATGAAAACTCCACACCTTCCCTTTTCATGCAAATTTAATGATAATGAAACCTTGGCTTATTATGCCAATAGTAGATATGATTATTATGATGTGGAACGAATAGAAGAATTTGTTGCTTTTAAGGGTGCTTATGAAATTGAATATTTGTTTTCAAAGTATGAAGCTTTTGATGATGATGTTTATAGACCTTAAAATTTTGCCATCCTTAAATATTGCTATAATTATTATAAATATAATTCCGATATTGATGAATTTATTGAGAAAATCTCCGCTGTACGAGAAGAGACTAATATTTTGCAGGAGTCTATGGAAGAAGGAATTGATGAAACCGTGAGCTCATTGGATGAAAAACATGATGAGAAGAGCGAAGAACAAAAGGAGGAAGAGCGGATTAGCTACCCGTGCCCACCTTCTAATGAGAGTTACTCTTGAACTCATACATTGTTTAATTTCTCTTCATGCTTACCGAAGTATGAATGTTATGATAATTGCTATGATCCCGTTGATTCTTTTGAAATATCCCTTTTTGATGAGCTTGATGCTTGCTATAGTTGTGGCCAAGATGCCAATATGAATTGTGCTTATGGAGATGAACTTGCTATAGTTCCTTATGTTAAGAATGACATTTTTGCTATTGCACCCTGATACGTCCATTTTGCATCACGCTTTTATACCGATATTTATTGCATTATGGGTTATTATTACACCTTATGTCACAAGACTTATGCCTTTTCTCTCTTATTTTACAAGGTTTACATGAAGAGGGAGAATGCCGGCAGCTAGAATTCTGGGCTAGAAAGGGAGCAAATATTAGGGACCTATTCTGCACAACTCCAAAAGTCCTGAAACTCCGCGAAAGTAAGTTTTGGAATGTCTTAAAAATAGCAGGCGAAGAAAGCACCAGAGGGGGGCCACCCACCGTCCACGAGGGTGGAGGGCACGCCCTACCCCCTGGGCGCACCCCCTGCCTCGTGGGCCACCTGGCAGCCCCCGATGCCCATCTTCTGGTATAAGGTCTCTTCTGCCCTGGAAAAAATCATAAGGAAGCTCTCGGGACGAAGCGCCCCGCCATGAGGCGGAACCTGGCGAAACCAATCTAGGGCTCCAGCGGAGATGTTCTGCCGGGGAAACATCCCTCCGGGAGGGGGAAATCGTCACCATCGTCATCACCATCGATCCTCTCATCGGGAGGGGGTCAATCTCCATCAACAACTTCACCAGCACCATCTCCTCTCAAACCCTAGTTCATCTCTTGTATCCGATCTTTGTCTCAAAACCTCAGATTGGTACCTGGGGGTTGCTAGTAGTGTTGATTACTCCTTGTAGTTGATGCTAGTTGGTTATTCGGTGGAAGATCATATGTTCAGATCCTTTATGCATATTAATACCCCTCTGATTATGAACATGAATATGATTTGTGAGTAGTTATGTTTGTTCCTGAGGAAATGGGAGAGGTCTTGTTATAAATAGTCATGTGAATTTGCTATTCGTTCGATATTTTGATGAGATGTATGTTGTCTTTCCTCTAGTGGTGTTATGTGAACGTCAACTACATGACACTTCACCATTGTTTGGGCCTATAGGAAGGCATTGGGAAGTAATAAGTAGATGGGTTGCTAGAGTGACAGAAGCTTAAACCCTAGTTTATGCGTTGCTTCGTAAGGGGCTGATTTGGATCCACATGTTTCATGCTATGGTTAGGTTCACCTTAATTCTTATTTCGTAGTTGCGGATGCTTGCGAGAGTGGTTAGTCATAAGTGGGATGCTTGTCCAAGGAAGGGCAATACCCAAGCACCAGTCCACCCACATATCAAATTATCAAAGTAACGAACGCTAATCATATGAACATGATGAAAACTTGCTTGACGATAATTCTCATGTGTCCTCGGGAGCATTTTCCTTTATATAAGAGTTTGTCCAGGCTTGTCCTTTGCTACAAAAAGGATTGGGCCACCTTTCTCAATCTTTTCTACTTTTATTACTTGTTACTCGTTACAAATTACCTTATCACAAAACTATCTGTTACCGATAATTTCAGTGCTTGCACAGAATACCTTACTGAAAACTGCTTATCATTTCCTTCTGCTCCTCGTTGGGTTCGACACTCTTACTTATCGAAAGGACTACGATAGATCCCCTATACTTGTGGGTCATCACACCCACACATGATAGTCCTATTATCTTTTTGAATTTTCCAAACTATATTATATCAGAGAAGTTTGCTCTTATTAAGGATTACATTGATGGGTTGCCTTTTACTGTTGCACATGATAATTTTGATGAATATAATATGCATGTGCTTGCTTCTCCTACTTGAAATTAATAGGAGAGAGGAACTATATCTCCACCTCTCTATGTTTCCAACACGAAAAAAATTGTAAGAAACTGTTTATGCTATGTATTGGCCTTTACTTGATGTGCATGAATTGTTCTTTTATGACATGCCGATGCATAGGAAGAGAGTTAGACCTCGTCGTTGCATGATATATGTTGCTTTGTGCTCACAACTAAATGCCAAATCATTGTTAATTAAAATTGGCTTTGATATACCTTGGGATCTGGGTGGATCCATTATTTGAGCACTTTATGCCTAGCTTAATGGCATTAAAGAAAGCGCTGCCAGGGAGACAACCCGGAAGTTTTAGAGAGTCATTTTCTGTCTGTTTTCAGGGAAGTTCGAGAAGAGAGCATGGTTGTGTTATGACTGGACGTATGTAGTTCAGGGTCACGTATTGGTCATTACTAGTTCGCGGCCGTTTGTGTAGTTTCTCATCTTACTCTTGTACTCGTAAGTTAGCCACCATACAATGCTTAGTCGCTTGCTGCAACCTCACCACTTTACCCTTTCCATACCCCTTAAGCTTTGCTAGTCTTGATACCCATGGTAATGGGATTGCCGAGTCCTCGTGGCTCACAGATTACTACAACAACAGTTGCAGGTACAAGTAATGCGATGATCATGACGTGAGAGCGATGTTTGCTTGTCTTGGAGTTCTTCTTCTTCTTCGTCGATCTTGGGTTAGGTTCCTGGTCGGCAGCCTGGGATAGGTGGGTGGATGTCGTTTGAGTTTCTATTTGTGATTCATCTGTAGTCGGATGTTGTTCTCATGTATGATGCATTGATGTATTCTTGTGGCATTCGTATGCCTTGTATGTATCCCCAACTATTATGTAATGGTACGATGTAATGATATCCACCTTGCAAAAGCGTGTCAATATGCGGTTCTATCCTTGGTGGGACCTTCGAGTTCATTTAGGATAGAGTCGCATATCGGGTGTGACAGTGATGGAGGGGATGAAGAGGAAACCAGTGAGCAGGAGTTTCAGAAGGCCACTGACGCCCCGTGCATTGACGGGGGTTGATAATCCCCAAGTGCATGGAATCATCGTAGCAATTTCCAAAGGTGGAAGTGATAAGTATGGAGTGTCAAACCCACAAGGAGCTAAAGGTAAGATCAATATTCTCTCATGTCCTATCTGCCACTAATACGACTTTCAATGCACAATCTAACGCTTGCTTCCAACTAGAAACGAGAAATAAAACTACACTGTGGATATGAAGAGGATAACTTTGCATGATATCGGAGAGCTAAAATATAAAAGTAGGTGTTGTTCTCATAAGGTTAGAATATATTACTAAATATTATAAATAGCGAGAGTGGAATAATGATGATCGGTGTGCGGAATTGTCCTAGGCAATTGTTAGCAAGATCGGTAGTCGTCATTGCAATTTCATATGAGGGAGAGGCATAAGCTAACATACTTTCTCTACTTGGATCATATTCACTTATGATTGGAACTCTAGCAAGCATCCGCAACTACTAAAGATCATTAAGGTAAAACCCAACCATAGCATTAAAGCATCAAGTCCTCTTTATTCCCATACGCAACAACCCCCTTACTCGGGTTTGTGTTTCAGTCACTCACCAACCCACTATAAGCGAATCATGAACGTATTGCAACACCCTACAGCAGGAATCCCTCACGCTTGCGTGACACGGAGGCCGCCATAGGACATCACCAAAATAAAACATACAACTCGTACCAATCTAGATCATCAATCAACCCAAAGACAAAGGATATCTACTCAAAACAGCATAGGATGGCAACACATCATTGGATCATAATATGTGGCATAAAGCACCATGTTCAAGTAGGGATTACAGCGGGGTGCGGGAGAGTGGACCGCGTAAAAGAGATGAGGATGGTGATGTTGATGAGGACGATCACCACGGCGATGATTCCCCTCGCGATGGCACTCCGGCGCCACCGAGAGAGAGGAGGAGAGGTTCTCCCCCTTGTGCTTCTTCCTCCATGGCCTACCCTTGGATGGGGAGAGGTTCTCCTTCTGGTCCTTGGCCTTCATGGCGATGATGGCCTCTCCAGGATCCCCCTCCATGGACACCGGTGATGATGGCCCCTCCGGCAGGGTGCCAGAGAGGGCCTAGATTGATTTCTTGTGGCTACAAAGGCTTGCAGCGACGGAACTTTCGATCTAGGTTGATTCCCGAAGGTTTTTGTATTTATAGGAGAAGTTGGCATTGATTTCACGCCAGGGGGACTCTCGAGGAGTCCATGAGGCAGGGGGGCGCGCCCCCCACCCTCGTGGGGCCCCTGTGATTCCCCTCCGGTAGATTTTTGTTCCAGTATTTTTCTTATTTTCCAAAAAAATCTCCGTTGATTTTCAGCCTATTCTGAGAACTTTTATTTCTGCACAAAAATAACACCACGGTAGTTCTGCTGAAAATAGCATCAGTCCGGATTAGTTCTCATCAAATCATATAAAACTATTGTAAACATGGCATGAATACTTCATAAATTATAGATACGTTGGAGACGTATCAGCATCCCCAAGCTTAATTCCTGCTCGTCCTCGAGTAGGTAAATGATAAAAGAAATAATTTATGAAGTGTGAATGCTAGCAAGTGCTTAAGTTTGATCAATGATAGTTTCAATCACCTTTTCTAGCATCATTATATGTCATAACAGTAGCTCATCTCATAAAACTTTTCATGATCAAGTAACAAGCTATTCACATGTTAAAGTATAGATCATAAACCTTTTTGAAACTAACAAACTATATTTTTAGTCATCAAACAATTGCAATTCATCTTATTTTCAGGAAGGGTCTATGTCAGAGCTTTGATTTAGCAAACTCCACATACTCAACTATCATTTATCTGTCACAATTGCTAACACTCATGTGATATTTATGGGTTCAAAGGTTTAATCGGACACAGAGAAAGATAGGGGCTTATAGTTTCGCCTCCCAACCTTTTCCCTCATGGGTAATGTCAACAATAATAGTTCATGATAACTCACATCTAACTGGATATATATATCAGGATCTTTCCAACACAATGTGCTTGCCAAAGTATAAAATGTAAAAAGGAAAGGTGAAGATCACCATGACTCTTGCATAAGGTAGAAGATAAAAGTAAAAGATAGGCCCTTTGCAGAGGGAAGCATAGGTTTTCATGCGCTTTTATGGTTGGATGCACAAAATCTTAATGCAAAAGAACGTTACTTTATATTGCCTCTTGTGATAGAGACCTTTATTATGCAGTCCGTCGCTTTTATTTATTCCCTATCACAAGCTCGTATAAAGCTTATTTTTTCGCACTAATAGATCATACATATTTAGAGAGCAATTTTTATTGCATGCACCGATGAAAACTTACTTGAAGGATCTTACTCAATCCATAGGTAGGTACGGTGGATGCTCATGGCAAAACTGGGTTTAAGGATATTTGGAAGCACAAGTAGTATTTCTACTTGGTGCAAAGAATTTGGCTAGCATGAGAGGGAAAGGCAAGCTCAGCATGTTGGATGATCCATGACAATATACTTTATTTCGGATATAAGAAAACATAACCCGTTACATTGTCTTCCTTGTCCAACATCAACCTTTTAGCATGTCATATTTTAATGAGTGCTCACAATTACAAAAGATGTCCAAGATAGTAAATTTATATGTGAAATCTCTCTTCCTTCAATATTCATTCATGAATTGTTCAACTGACCAATTCTGCGTTTGCTAACCTTCAATAAGTTTACTACCTATACTTATTATGTGTGAAGTCATTACTCCCCGTGTTATAAGCATATGAAACATATATAAATTCAGATATATGACATTCAGTCCAATCAACCATTTACTCGTAGGATATATGTGAAGCACGTGAGTAAATGACAAACTACTCCAAAAAGATATAGGTGAAGAACACTAAGTAGTCAAATAATTACATAGCCATGGGAGGATTATTTTTCATTCAAGATTTCAGATCCAATGATTTTATTTAAACAACAAGTAAAATTGAAAATACGCTCCAAGAAAAACACATATCATGTGACGAATAAAAATATAGCTCCGAGTAAGGTATACCGATAGTTTTGAAGACAAAAGAGGGGATGCCTTCCGGGGCATCCCCAAGCTTAGGCGCTTGAGTATTCCTTTAATATTACCTTGGTGTGCCTTGGGCATCCCCAAGCTTAGGGTCTTTCCACTTCTTATTCTCCTCATATCGATATCTCATCCAAAGCTTGAAAACTTCAATCACACAAAACTTAACGGAACTTCGTGAGATAGGTTAGTATGATAAAGAGTAAACCATTCACTTCGGTATTGTAGAAGACAAGGTTCATAATTGTTCCCACACAATGCCTACTGTACCATATCGTTTCTACAATTTATATTGATAAATATAAGCCGTAGAAACTAGAAAACAAGCAAACTATGCAATGAAAACAAAATCTGTCAAAAACAGAACAGTCTGTAATGATCTGAATAGAAACCATACTTCTGCTACTCCAAAAATTATTAAATAAACTGGTGGACGTGAGGATTTTGTCTATTAATCTTCTGCAAAAAGAATCAACTCAAAAGCTCTCTTCTGTAAAAAAAATGGCAGCTAATCTCGTGAGCGCAAAGTTTCTGTTTCTCACAGCAAGATCACATTAACTTTCACCCAAGTCTTCCCAAAGGTCTTACTTGGCACTTTATTGAAACAATAGCTATAAAGCATGATTACTACAGTATCTTAATCATGTAAACACACAAAAACAGTAAGGGTAAATATTCGGTCGTCTCCCAACAAGCGCTTTTCTTTAATGCCTTTTAGCTAGGCATGACGATTTCAATGATGCTCACATAAAAGATAAGAATTGAAACATAAAGAGAGCATCATAAAGAATATGACTAGCACATTTAATCTAACCCACTTCCTATGCCTAGGCATTTTGTGAGCACACAATTTATAGGAACAAGAATCAACTAGCATAGGAAGGCAAAACAAGTATAACTTCAAAACTTTAAGCACATAGAGAGGAAACTTGATAAAATTGCAATTCCTACAAGCATATATTCGTCGCTCATAATACCTTTCAGTAGCATCATGAATGAATTCAACAATATAACCATCACATAAAGCATTCTTTTCATGATCTACAAGCATAGAAATTTTCTACTCTCCACATAAGCAAAAATCTTCTTATTCGGAATAGTGGGATCACTAATTCATAAAGTTGACACTCTTCCAAACCCACTTTAGATGATAGTATTATTCATACTACAAAAGATATAAGTGAAGTTCATGGAGCATTCTACAATTAATATAGTCTAACCAAAATCCAAGCTCAAAATATATAATTGAAGCACACGAAGCATTCTATAAAACCATACTCAAAAGATTTAAGTGAAGCACAAAGATCAATTCTATAAGATCATACTTAAAAGATATAAGAGAATCACATGAAGTATTCTATAAATCAATGAAGGGCTATCTCATACTAGCATGTTTCTTAAATGAAAAACAAAAACACAAAGGACACAAATCATGTGAACAAAACAAAAACCGAGGTATACCGATAATTGTTGAAGAAGAAAGATGGGATGCCAAACGGGGCATACCCAAGCTTAGATGCTTGAGTATCCTTGGAATATTTACTTGGGGTACCTTGGGCATCCCCAACCTTGAGCTCTTGCCTATCTTTATTCTTCTCACATCAGTGACTCCTCGTTCTTCGAACACTTCATCCACACAAAACTTTAACAAAAACTTTGTGAGATCCGTTAGCGTAATAAAGCAAACTACCACTTTAAGGTACTGTAATGAACTCATTATTAATTTATATTGGTGTTAAACCTACTTTATTCCAACTTCTCTATGGTTTATACCCCCCGATACTAGCCATAGATTCATCAAAATAAGCAAACAACACGTGAAAAACAGAATCTGTCAAAAACAGGACAGTCTGTAGTAATCTGGAAGTTTAGTAAACTTCTGTAACTCCTAAAATTATGAAATAAATATAAAAAATTTAACAATTTGTACAGAAGTAATGTACAAAAAGTTTCAGCCCATTTGACCTTCCAGTAAAAAATGTAAAATCACGGGCTACAGCCAAAGTTTCTGTTTTTGTTCTGCACATAGTAAACAAGCAATCTAATCATCCTAAAACCAAAGCTTGGCACATTATTTTTATAATACAATGGATATATACAAGGGGATAATTATTTACAGAGAAACTTCCATGAAAAATTCTACATTGTTTCTGTGAGCATGAACACAAGTGCTCAAGGTCGACCCTCACTTCTTCAATGCATAACTTCCCAATCACTTCTCTTTTTGAAAAACCTTTTAGGCACGAGAGGCAAGTAATTTTTTTGTATTGTCATTCTTAAAAAAACTGTATGTTTCACCCACAAGTAAACAGAAAAAAAAGTAAAAAAAATCTACTTAGTGAAGAAAGCAAACAAGCACACACGAGAATATCAACCCCACGCTATTGCTCCCCGACAACGGCGCCGGAAAAGAGCTTGATAATCCCCAAGTGCATTGAATCATCGTACAATTTCCAAAGGTGGAAGTGATAAGTATGGAGTGTCGAACCCACAAGGAGCTAAAGGTAAGATCAATATTCTCTCAAGTCCTATTCGCCAATCGATACGACTCTACGTACACTGAACGTTTGCTTCCAACTAGAAACGAGAAATAAAACTACGATGTGGGTATGAAGAGGATAACTTTGCATGATATCGGAGAGCTAAAATATAAAAGTAGGTGTTGTTATCATAAGGTTAGAATATATTACTAAATATTATAAATAGCGAGTGTGGAATAATGATGATCGGTGTGCGGAATTTTCCTAGGCAATTGTTAGCAAGATCTGTAGTCGTCATTGCAATTTCATATGAGGGAGAGGCATAAGCTAACATACTTTCTCTACTTGGATCATATGCACTTATGATTGGAACTCTAGCAAGCATCCGCAACTACTAAAGATCATTAAGGTAAAACCCAACCATAGCATTAAAGCATCAAGTCCTCTTTATTCCCATACGCAACAACCCCCTTACTCGGGTTTGTGTTTCAGTCACTCACCAACCCACTACAAGCGAATCATGAACATATTGCAACACCCTACAACGGGAATCCCTCAAGCTTGCGCGGCACGGAGGGCACCATAGGACAGCACCAAAATAAAACATACAACTCGTACCAATCTAGATCATCAATCAACCCAAAGACAAAGGATATCAACTCCAAACATCATAGGATGGCAACACATCATTGGATCATAATATGTGGCATAAAGCACCATGTTCAAGTAGGGATTACAGCGGGGTGCGGGAGAGTGGACCGCGTAAAAGAGATGATGATGGTGATGATGATGGTGATGTTGATGAAGACGATCACCGCGGCGATGATTCCCTCCGATGGCACTCTGGTGCCACCGAGAGAGGAGGAGAGGTTCTCCCCCTTGTGCTTCTTCCTCCATGGCCTCCCCCCTGGATGGGGAGAGGTTCTCCCTCTGGTCCTTGGCCTTCATGGCGATGATGGCCTCTCCGGGATCCTCCTCCATGGCCACCAGTGATGATGGCCCCCTCCAGCAAGGTGCCAGAGAGGGCCTAGATTGATTTCTCGTGGCTACAGAGGCTTGCGGCGGCGGAACTTCCGATCTAGGTTAATTCCCGAAGGTTTCTGTATTTATAGGAGAAGTTGGCGTTGATTTCATGTCAGGGGGACTCTCGAGGAGTCCACAAGGCAGGGGGCGCGCCCCCCACACTCATGGCCCCCCCGTGACTCCCCTCTGGTAGATTTTTGTTCTAGTATTTTTCTTATTTTCCAGAAAAAATCTCCGTTGATTTTCAGCCAATTCTGAGAACTTACATTTCTGCACAATAATAACACCATGGTAGTACTGCTGAAAACAACGTCAGTCCGGGTTAGTCTCATCAAATCATACCAAAATCATATAAAACTATTGTAAACATGGCATGAATACTTCATAAATTATAGATACGTTGGAGACGTATCAGGGGTGCATCTTTGCACACCTCTCACCGCCAGCTCAAACGGTGGGCACGAGAAGTCAATGACGTGGAACTAGCGCCAGAGGCTCGGAGGCCGCTCAAATGGTCCCGCACGCCCCTCATCTTTGAAGAAGAAGGTCATCCTAATCGTACCACTGTGGTAGGGTGTTTGCCGTTGTTGCTCTCTCCAACAATTCGCAACCTCAAGGTCATGAAGATGTTGGTGGACGGCAGGGCCGGGTTGAATCTGATCTCCCAGTTATCAGCAAGCTTCAGATAGCAAAGGAAGAGTTAGAGGTTACCGACATGTTTCAAGGAGTTAATCTCGGTAGGAGCCATCCTTAGGGAAAGATCACGTTGCCGGTAACGTTTGGGGGGAGAGCTTAACTACTGGACTGAGAAGATTGTATTTGATGTGGTTGACCTCCCCATGCCATAGGATGGGATCCTTGGCCGCCCAGCCCTTGCTAAATTCATGGCAGCATCCCACTATGCGTACAACACCTTGAAGATGCCTGGGCCTCTGGGAGTCAATGCTATCATGTCAGATGATAAGGATGCAATCATTTGCATGGACAAGATGTACCGGTACGCAGTCGCAGCAGAGGCAGCGGCAGCAGCAGTTCCCACCAAGGAGGTCAGAGGAAAGTAGAAGGGTAGCAAGGACGCCGGAAAGGAGTCCAGGAAGCGTGCCTCTTCGGAGTGCACTGTGCCTGTCGATGACTTGCCGGAGAGCTCCAATAGCAAGAGATCCAAGGTCACTACACCCCAAGTGAAAAAGGTCCCGGCAGGGCTGGCTGGTGTTGATGGTACTTTCACTATCAGCGCCGCCCTCGATGACAAATAGGAAAGCGCGCTCATTGCCTTCCTATGGGCGAATATCGATATGTTTGCCTGGCAACCATCTGATACCCCCGGTGTTCCCAGGGAGGTAATCGAGCACCAACTTGTTGTCTGCCCACACGCCCGACCTATCAAGCAGAAAGTCCAGAAGCAGGACTTGGAGAGGCAGCAGTTCATTGCGGAAGAGATCAAGAAACTTGAAGCAGCTGGTTTGGTCAGAGGAGTACTGCACCGCATGTGGTTGGCAAACCAGTGGTAGTCCGGGAGGCTAACGGGAAGTGGAGGCTTTGCGTAGATTTCACAGATCTCGACAAAGCTTGCCCGAAGGACCCGTTTCCCTTGTCGTGTATCGATCAGATTGTGGATTCCACTTCAGGCTGTGATCTGCTCTCCTTTCTGGATGCATATTATGGGTATCACCAGATCTTCATGTCCAAGGAAGATGAAGAGAAGAGATCGTTCATCACTCCATGTGGCACGTATTGTTTTGTCCGCATGCTGTTCGGATTAAAGAGTGTCGGGTCCACTTTTGCAAGGGCAGTCCATATTGGTTTCGAGCCACAGCTGCACAGAAACATTAAAGCTTATATGGATGATATTGTGGTCAAGACCAAGGATAGAGCCACCCTTATTCAGGATTTGGAGGAGACATTTGCTAATCTGCGCAAGATCAACTTGAAGCTCAACCCGGAGAAGTGTGTGTTTGGCGTTCCCTCTGGCAAGCTGCTTGGGTTCTTTGTGTCTCATCGGGGGATCGAAGGCAACCCCAACAAGATAAAAGCTATCGAGCAGATCCAACCGCCAAGGACAGTCAAGGATGAGAGGCGTCTGACAGGATGCGTTGCCGCGCTAAGGTCTGTCGAGCGTGCCCTACCATTCTTCAAAATTTTGAAGAAGGCGGGGCCCATGAAGTGGACTCGGGAAGCAGATGCGGCTTTGCAAGAGTTGAAGACCTACTTGTCCTGTGTGCCTACCCTGGTTGCTCCCAAACTACAAGAGCCTTGTCGCTATACTTGGCGGCAACCAACCAAGTGGTTAGTGCAGCCTTGGTGGCGCAGCGGGAAGTGGATGAAGCAGAGAGTGAGCAAGGACCGGCAGAGCGAGAGAAGGATCAGATGTTGATGAGCACGGCAGCAAGAGCAACCCCAAGGACACGGCAAGGAAGAAAGTGGTGCGGCGCCTAGTGTACTTCGGCTCTTGTTACAGGGGCTAGATCGAGAATCTTGTGGCGTGCAAAAGTTGATCTTTGGTCTCATCATGGCCTCAAGGAAACTGTGCCACTACTTCCAAGCCCATGAGATCACGGTTGTCACTTGCTTCCCATTGCAAAGGATACTCCGAAACCCTAAGGCTACTGGCATAATAGGGAGTGGGCTTTGGAGTTATCCAGTTTTGGTTTGAAGTTTGAGAGCACATCAACAATCCAGAGCAGGGCATTGGCAGAGTTTATTGCAGAATGGACGCCAACCCCTGATGAGGAAGTGCCAGAGACAGTTATCCCCGGCAAGAAATCCCCCCAAGAATGGATTATGTATTTCAATGGTGCCTTTTCCCTACAAGGTGCAGGGGCTGGCATGCTTCTTGTCGCCCTACATCGTCTAGATGCATTTTGCCCGGAAAAAGGCAATCAACAATAAAGCAAAGTATGAAGGGCTCCTCGCCGGGCTTAGGATTGCCGCAGAGTTGCAAATTAAGAAGCTGATCATTCGAGGGGATTCACAGCTTGTGGTGAGAGACAAGTCAACAAGGATTACCAAAGTACATTGATGGAGGCATACGTTGAGGAAGTGAGGAGATTGGAGGAGTGCTTTGACGGATTGCAAAGAGAGCAGGTACCCCATGAGGAAAACAGCATAGCTGATCATCTGTCAAAGTATGTTGTGCAGAAGCTTCCTATGGAACCAGGGACTTTTGTTCTCCATCTTATTCAGCCCTCCATATCCCTAGCAACAATGGCCCACAAAAGGAGAAAATTGGACTCCGGTAAGCCTCTCCCGGTAGAGCCGTCCGCTCCTGGCAGAGACCCTATAGAAAAAAACTCCTCGCCAACTGCCGGGCCACACCCTCCAGCCGGGCCCATGGACCCCGCGAACGAGGCATGTGCCCCCGCAGCAGAGGAGGTGCCGCTAGTCCTCGTTGCTGAGCCCCAAGCTCCAACTTGGGCAAGGCACGTCGTCCACTTCCTCCAAACCAGAGAGCTTCCCAGCGACCAAGATGAAGCTGAAAAAGTAGCCTGAAGGTCCAGTATGTACCAGTTTTTCAATGACACTCTATACAGAAGGAGGCCCAACAGTGTGAAATTGAAGTGCATCTGCCGGGAAGAAGGAAAGGAACTGCTGGCTGAGATACACAAAGGCATGTGCGGCTCCCATTAGTTGGGAAAGCATTCCAGCAAGGATTCTATTGGCCCACAGCCCTCCAAGATGCGGTCGAGCTAGTCACCAAGTGTGAAGCCTGCCAGTTCCATTCCAAGAAAACCAACCTACCTGCCCAAACTCTTCAGCCAATCCCTTTATCATGGCCATTTTCGGTCTGGGGGCTCGATATCCTCGGCCCCTTCCCCCGAGCAATCGGGGGCTTTGAATTCTTGTTCGTTGCCATCGACAAGTTTACAAAGTGGTCGAAAGTGACTGTTGTGAGAAAGGTGACTGCTCAGTCAGCTATCAAGTTCTTGAAAGAATTGGAGTGCCATTTTGAAGTTCTGGCATGGATCATTATTAACAACGGCACCCAGTTCACGAGCCGCGCCTTCATGCAATATGTTCATGCCCTTGGATGCAAGATCTCATTTGCCTCTTGGCACATCCCTGGAGCAATGGACAAGCTGAGAGGGCGAATGCTGAAGTGCTGTGGGGACTCAAGACAAGAACCTTTGATACGCTACAGAAGCACGGCATGCGGTGGATCGATGAGCTGCCAATAGTTCTCTGGTCCCTCAGAACGACACCAAACCGAGCTACCGGGCAGACTCCCTTCTCCCTGGTTTACGGGGCAGAAGCAGTTATCCCCACGGAACTCATTTACGGGTCGCCTCGAGTGCTTGCCTACGATGAAGTAGCGCAAGATCAACACCGACGTGACGACGCTGTGCTACTCGAGGAGAACCGCCTCCAGCCTGTGATACGTCTCCAACGTATCTATAATTTTTGATGTCTTCATGCCATGTTTATAATATTTTTACATGATTTTGGTATGAGTTGGTTAGAACTAACCCAGACCGAGGCTATTTTCAGCAGAACTACCGTGGTGTTGTTTTTGTGCAGAAATAAAAGTTCTCGGAATGCGCTGAAAATCAACGGAGATTTTTTCTGGAAAATATAAAAAATGCTGGAACAAAAAGTTATCAGAGGTAGTCCTGTGGGCCCCACGATGGTGGAGGGTGCGCCCACCCCCCTGGGGCGCGCCCCTGTGCCTCGTGGACTCTTGGTGGGCCCCACTGACTTGTCCTCGAGGGGGGATCCATCATCGGTGGCCATCTTCATCATCCCGGCGCTCTCCATGACGAGGAGGGAGTAGTTCACCCTCGGGGCTGAGGGTATGTACCAGTAGCTATGTGTTTGATCTGTCTCTCTCGTGTTCTTTATTTGGCACAATCTTGATGTATCGCGAGCTTTACTATTATAGTTGGATCTTATGATGTTTCTCCCCCTCTACTCTCTTGTAATGGATTGAGTTTTCCCTTTGAAGTTATCTTATCAGATTGTGTCTTTAAGGATTAGAGAACAATTGACGTATGTCTTGCGTGGGATACCCGTGGTGACAATGGGGTATTCTATTGATCCACTTGATGTATGTTTAGGTGATCAACTTGCGGGTTCCGTGACCTTGGGAATCTATGCATAGGGGTTGGCACACATTTTCGTCTTGACTCTCTGGTAGAAACTTTGGGGCACTCTTTGAAGTTCTTTATGTTGGTTGAATAGATAAATCTTAGATTGTGTGATGCATATCATATAATCATACCCGCAGATACTTGAGGTGACATTGGAGTATCTAGATGACATTAGGGTTTTGGTTGATTTGTGTCTTAAGGTGTTATTTTACTACGAACTCTAGGGCTGTTTGTGACACTTATAGGAATAGCCCAATGGATTGATCGGAAAGAATAACTTTGAGGTGGTTTCGTACCCTACAATAATCTCTTCGTTTGTTCTCCGCTATTAGTGACTTTGGAGTGACTCTTTGTTGCACGTTGAGGGATTGTTATATGATCTAATTATGTTATCCTTGTTGAGAGAACTTGCACTAGTGAAAGTATGAACCCTAGGCTTTGTTTTGAAGCATTGCAATACCGTTTGTGCTCACTTTTATCATTAGTTACCTTGTTGTTTCTATATTTTCAGATTACAAAAACCTATATCTACCATCCATAATGCACTTGTATCACCATCTCTTCGCCGAACTAGTGCACCTATACAATTTACCATTGTATTGGGTGTGTTGGGGACACAAGAGACTCTTTGTTATTTGGTTGCAGGTTTTTTTGAGAGAGACCATGTTCATCCTACGCCTCCCATGGATTGATAAACCTTAGGTAAATCCACTTGAGGGAAATTTTCTACAGTCCTACAAACCTCTGCACTTGGAGGCGCAACAACGTCTACAAGAAGAAGGTTGTGTAGTAGACATCAAGCTCTTTTCTGGCGCCGTTGTCGGGGAGGTTAGTGCTTGAAGGTATATCTTTAGATCTTGCAATCGAATCTTTTAGTTTCTTGTTTTATCACTAGTTAGTTTATAAAAGAATACTACAAAAAGAAAATGGAATTGAGGGTGCCTCATATGCTGCAACTTTTTAATATCTTTCGTGAAAATAAGGATTCCGATAATTGTGCCAGAGTGTTATAAGAAGAATGCAATAAAATGTTTGGCATACAATCTTTGAATGATGAGCATGATTGCAATGTTGTTAGTATGAACTCTTTGAATATCCATAGTACTAATGATGATTCACTAGTAATGATAAAAATGTCTCTTATAAGCATGTCAATTTTTGTGGAGTGCATAGATCTTGCAAGCACACACCAAATAGGGAAGATAGATTTTGCAAGGGGCATAAGTATTTAGAAACTAAATGGTTGCAAGCGAGGCCAGATGCTTGTGCTGAAAATTTAAAATTTCTTTGCCATCCTTGTGAACTTTGCAATGAACATGATCATTTAAATCACCAATGCAAATTGTTTCATGATCGAATCATGTTCAAAAATTGTGATGACTTGATTTCCCTTGCACATCATAATGAACTTAGTTTGCTTGTGGGTTATGAAGAAATGAAACGTATAACTAAGGATCTTCCATAATTTGTCCTTGATAAAGTTCTTGATTTTGATCTAGAGGAAATTTATATGTATTGTGCGGTGAATTGCATTGAAAATCCTTATACTTCCAATTACATAAAGATAAGAAAACAAATAGAAGATGAAGAGAATACTAATGAGAGGGAAGAGGTTTCCCCGTATCCTCCTATTCTTTCTTATGATGAATCAGGTAACGAGGAGGAGCTTTCTATTCAACCAATCTCATTAATAAGGAGCTCCAGAAAGAGGATTAAACCCACACATAATGTGAAGAAGAAAAAGAAAAGACGGAGAAGCAAAGGTAAAAAGGTATCCCTCCCAAATGATGTTGCACCTATTACTCATTGTGATGTTGATAATTGCTATACTATTGGTGATATCCATACTATTAATGATGAGAGTGATTATGCTTATGATATGCAAAGGCCCAAGCTTGGGGATGCTATGTTTGATGAGAATGACATGTTTGAGAATTTATTTGCTGCAATTAATGTTTGTCCCAAGCTTGGGGATGCTATGTTTTATGAAGATGATATTTTAACCTCCCTAGTTTTGATATGCAAATTTATTATGATGATAGCATGCCTCCTATTTATGATGATTATATTGATGAAAGTGGGTTTGGAAGAGTGTCAACTTTAGGAAGTAATGATCCCACTATTTTGGAGGGTGTTGAATCTTATTGTGACAATTATGAAAGTGGATTTGGAGAGGTCATGACTTTATTTAGTAATGATTCCACTATCTTGGAAGAGGTTTCAATTGATTATGGTGAGAACAAAGTTGCTACTTATGATGATTATTGTGATGACACTTATGCTATAAAAAGTAGTGACGATTAAATTCATAAAACTTGTCATGATTATGATTACCCTATTTCTGAAACATTACTCTTTTAATGTGGAAACAATATATAGTATTCGAGTTTCTTATGATACTCCCACTATTCCGAATGAGAAGAATTTTGCTTATGTGGAGAGTAATAAAATTTATATGCTTGTGCATCATGAAAATAGTGCTTTATGTGATAGTTATATTGTTGAATTCATTCATGATGCTACTTGAGTTTATTGTGAAGGAGGAACATATGCTTGTAGGAATTGCAATAATATCAAGTTTCCTCTCTATGTGTTGAAAATCTTGAAGCTATGCTTGTTTTGCTTTCCTATGCTAGTTGATTCTTGTTACCATAAGTTATTTGATCACAAAATCCCTATGCATAGGAAGTGGGTTAGGCTTAAATGTGCTAGTTATATTCTTCATGATGCTCTCTTTATATTTCAAATCTTATCTTTTATGTGAGCATCATTGAAATCATCATGCCTAGCTAGAAAGGCATTAAAGAAAAGCGCTTGTTGGGAGACAACCCAATATTTACCCCTACTATTTTTGTGTGTCCACCTGATTAAGCTAATGTAGTAATCATGTTTTATAGCTTTTGTTTCAATAAAGTTCCAAGTAGAACCTTTGGGAAGACTTGGGTGAAAGTTAATGTGATCTTGCTGTAAAAAACAGAAACTTTGCGCTCACTAGATTAGTTGTCATTTTTACAGAAGAGTGCTTTTAAGTTTATTCTTTTTGCGTAATATTAATAGACAAATTCCTCACGTCCAACAATCTATTTCATAATTTTTGGATTTACAGAAGTATTCAAGAATTACAGATTACTACAGACTGTTCTGTTTTTGACAGATTCTGTTTTCTATGTGTTGTTTGCTTATTTTGATGAATCTATGAGTATTATCAGAGGGTATGAACCATAGAGAAGTTGTAATACAGTAGATATTAAACCAATATAAATAAAGAATGAGTTCAAAACAGTACCAAAAGTGGTGATTTTATTTTCTTATACTAACGGAGCTTACGAGTTTTCTGTTGAGTTTTGTGTTGTGAAGTTTTCAAGTTTTGGGTAAAGATTCGATGGACTATGGAATAAGGAGTTGCAAGAGCCTAAGCTTGGGGATTACCAAGTCACCCCAAGGTAATACTCAAGGACAACTAAGAGCCTAAGCTTGGGGATGCCCCGGAAGGCATCCCCTCTTTCGTCTTCGTTCATCGGTAACTTTACTTGGAGCTATATTTTTATTCACCACATGATATGTGTTTTTCTTGGAGCATCAATTTATTTTATTTTGATTTCCTTTCTGTTTGAATAATATCCCAAGATCTGAAATTCTTAATTGTTAGACAGTCTTCACATAGTTACATAATTATTCAACTACTCATTGATCTTCACTTATATCTTTCGGAGTAGTTTGTCGTTTGCTCTAGTGCTTCACTTATATCTTTTTTAGAGCACGGCGGTGGTTTTATTTTGAAGAAATAGATGAACTCTCATGCTTCACTTATATTATTTTGAGAGTCTTAAACAACATGGTAATTTGCTTTGGTTATAAATTTAGTCCTAATATGATAGGCATCCAAGAGGGATATAATAAAAACTTTCATATAAAGTGCATTGAATACTATGAGAAGTTTGATACTTTATGATTGTTTTGAGATATGAAGATCGTGATATTAGAGTCATGCTAGTGGAGTAGTTGTGAATTTGAGAGATACTTGTGTTAAAGGTTGTGATTCCCGTAGCATGCACGTATGGTGAACCGTTATGTGATGAAGTTGGAGCATGATTTATTTATTGATTGTCTTCCTTATGAGTGGAGGTCGGGATCGCGATGGTTAACTCCTACCAACCCTTCCCCTAGGAGCATGCACATAGTAATTTGTTTTGATGACTTGTAGATTTTTGCAATAAGTATATGAGTTCTTTATGACTAATGTTGAGTCCATGGATTATACGCACTCTCACCCTTCCACCATTGCTAGCCTCTCTTGTGTCGCGCAATTTTCACCGATACCATACACCCACCATATACCTTCCTCGGAACAGCCACAATGCATACCTATTATGGCATTTCCATAGCCATTCCGAGATATATTGCCAAGAAACTTTCCACCGTTCCGTTTATTATGACACGCTTCATCATTGTCATATTGCTTTGCATGATTATGTAGTTGACATCATATTTGTGGCAAAGCCACCTTTCGTAATTCTTTCATACATGTCCTCTTGATTCATTGCACATCCCGGTACACCGCCGGAGGCATTCATATAGAGTCATATCTTGTTCTAAGTATCGAGTTGTAATTCATGAGTTGTAAGTAAATCAAAGTGTGATGATCATCATTATTAGAGCATTGTCCCATGTGAGGAAAGGATGATGGAGACTATGATTCCCCCATAGTCGGGATGAGACTCGGGACGAAAAATAAAAAATAAAAAAAATAAAAGAGGCCAAAAAACAGAGAAGGCCCAAAAAAGAACAAAAAAATGAGAGAAAAAGAGAGAAGGGGCAATGCTACTATCCTTTTACCACACTTGTGCTTCCAAGTAGCACCATGATCTTCATGATAGAGAGTCTCCTATGTTGTTACTTTCATATACTAGTGGCAAGTTTTCATTATAGAACTTGGTTGTATATTCCAGTGATGGGCTTCCTCAAATGCCCTAGGTCTTCATGAGCAAGCAAGTTGGATGCACACCCACTTAGTTTCTTTTAGAGCTTTCATACACTTATAGCTCTAGTGCATCCGTTTCATGGCAAGCCCTACTCACTCACATTGTTATCTATTGATGGGCATCTCCATAGCCCATTAATACGCCTAGTTGATGTGAGACCACCTTCCTCTTTTTTGTTTTCTCCACAACCACCATTCTATTGCACCCATAGTGCTATATCCATGGCTCACGCTCATGTATTGCGTGAAAATTGAAAAGGTTTGAGAATACTACAATATGAAACAATTGCTTCGCTGAAACCGGGGTTGTGCATGATTTAAATATTTTGTGTGATAAAGACAGAGCATAGCCAGACTATATGATTTTGTAGGGATAGCTTTCTTTGGCCATGTAATTTTGAGAAAACATAATTGCTTTCTTAGTATGCTTGAAGTATTATATTTTTATGTCAATATTAAACTTCTGTTTTGAATCTTATGGATCTGAATATTCTTTCCACAATAGAGAAGATTACATTGATAAATATGTTAGGTAGCATTCCGCATCAAAAAATTATGTTTTTATCATTTTTCTACTCGAGGACGAGCAGGAATAAGCTTGGGGATACTGATATGTCTCCAACATATCTATAATTTTTTATGTATTCATGCCATGTTTATAATATTTTTACATGATTTTGGTATGATTTGGTTAGAACTAACCCGGACTGACGCTGTTTTCAGCAGAACTATCATGGTGTTGTTTTTGTGCAGAAATAAAAGTTCTCGGAATGCGCTGCAAATCAACGGAGATTTTTTTGGAAAATATAAAATATACTGGAACAAAAAGTTATCGGAGGGGAGGCCCGTGGGCCCCACGAGGGTGGAGGGCGCGCCCCTGTGCCTCGTGGACTCTCCGTGCGACCTCCTGACTTGTTCTCGATGCCAACCTCTCCTATAAATCTCCAAACCTCCAGAAAATTACCTAGATCGGGAGTTCCACCGCCGCAAGCCTCTGTAGCCACCAAAAACCAATCGGGACCCTGTTACGACACCCTGCCGGAGGGGGGATCCATCACCGGTGGCCATCTTCATCATTCCGACGCTCTCCATGACGAGGAGGGAGTAGTTCACCCTCGGGGCTGAGGGTATGTACCAGTAGCTATGTGTTTGATCTCTCTCTCGTGTTCTTGATTTAGCACGATCTAGATGTATCGCGAGCTTTGCTATTATAGTTGGATCTTATGATGTTTCTCCCCCTCTACTCTCTTGTAATGGATTGCGTTTTCCCTTTGAAGTTATCTTATCGGATTGAGTCTTTAAGGATTTGAGAACACTTAATGTATGTCTTGCATGGGATACCCGTGGTGACAATGGGGTATTCTATTGATCCATTTGATGTATGTTTTGGTGATCAACTTGCAGATTCCGTGACCTTGGTAATCTATGCATAGGGGTTGGCACACGTTTTCGTCTTGACTCTCCTGTAGAAACTTTGGGGCACTCTTTGAAGTTCTTTGTGTTGGTTGAATAGATGAATCTGAGATTGTGTGATGCATATCGTATAACCATACCCGCAGATACTTGAGGTGACATTGGAGTATCTCGATGACATAGGGTTTTGGTTGATTTGTGTCTTAAGGTATTATTTTACTACGAACTCCAGGGTTGTTTGTGACACATAGGAATAGCCCAATGGATTGATCGGAAAGAATAACTTTGAGGTGGTTTCGTACCATACAATAATCTCTTCGTTTCTTCTCCGCTATTAGTGACTTTGGAGTGAATCTTTGTTGCATGTTGAGGGATTGTTATATGATCTAATTATGTTATCCTTGTTGAGAGAACTTGCACTAGTGAAAGTATGAACCCTAGGCCTTGTTTTGAAGCATCGCAATACCGTTTGTGCTCACTTTTATCATTAGTTACCTTGTTATTTTTATATTTTCAGATTACAACAACCTATATCTACCATCCATATTGCACTTGTATCACCATGTGTTCGCCGAACTAGTGCACCTATACCATTTACCATTGTATTGGGTGTGTTGGGGACACAAGAGACTCTTTGTTATTTGGTTGCAGGGTTTTTTGAGAGAGACCATCTTCATCCTATGCCTCCCACGGATTGATAAACCTTAGGTCATCCACTTGAGGGAAATTTACTACTGTCCTACAGACCTCTGCACTTGGAGGCCCAACAACATCTACAAGAAGAAGGTTGTGTAGTAGACATCAGCCTGCTACGCGTGCTGCACGCTATCAGCCAGCCATGCGTCGCTATCATGTCCACAGGGTTCATGCCCAGTGTTTTGAGGAAGGCGGCCTTGTCCTTAGGCGCGTTCAGTCCTCCAAGGGTATAAACAAGTTGACGCCGAAGTGGGAAGGCCCTTTCTGGGTAGTACGAGTCACTAGACCTGGCGCATGATACGTCTCCAATGTATCTATAATTTTTTATTGTTCCATGCTATTATATTATCTGTTTTGGATGTTTAATGGGCTTTACTAAGCACTTTTATTATTTTTGGGACTAACCTATTAACCGAAGGCCCAGTGCAAATTGCTGTCTTTTTTCCTATTTCAGTGTTTCGCAGAAAAGGAATATCAAACGGAGTCCAAACGGAATGAACTTTCAGGAGAGTTATTTTTGGAACAAACGTGATCCAGAGGACTTGGAGTGGACGTCAAGAAAGAAGCGAGTAGGCCACGAGGCAGGGAGGTGCACCTGTCCCCCTAGGCGCGCCCCCACCCTCGTGGGCCCCTCGCAGCTCCACTGACCTACTTCTTCCTCCTATATATACCCATATACCCCAAAACCATCCAGGAGCACCACGAAACCCTATTTCCACCGCCGCAACCTTCTGTACCCGTGAGATCCCATCTTGGGGCCTTTTCCGGCGCTCCGCCGGAGTGGGAATCGATCACGGAAGGCTTCTACATCAACACCATTGCCTCTCCGATGATGTGTGAGTAGTTTACCACAGACCATCGGGCCCATAGTTATTAGCTAGATGTCTTCTTATCCCTCTTTGGATCTCAATACAAAGTTCTCCTCGATCTTCTTGGAGATCTATTCGATGTAATTCTTTTTGCGGTGTGTTTGTCGAGATCCGATGAATTGTGGGTTTACGATCAAGATTATCTATGAATAATATATGAATCTCCTCTGAATTCTTTTATGTATGATTTGTTATCTTTGCAAGTCTCTTCGAATTATCAGTTTGGTTTGGCCTACTATATTGATCTTTCTTGCAATGGGAGAAGTGCTTAGCTTTGGGTTCAATCTTGCGGTGTCCTTTCCGGATGTTAGGGCAGCAAGGCACGTATTGTATTGTTGCCATCGAGGATAAAAAGATGTGATTTATATCATATTGCTTGAGTTTATCCCTCTACGTCATGTCATCTTGCCTAATGCGTTACTCTGTTCTTATGAACTTAATACTCTAGATGCATGCTGGATAGCGGTCAATGTGTGGAGTAATAGTAGTAGATGCAGAATCGTTTGGTCTACTTGTCGCGGACGTGATGCCTATATACATGATCATGCCTAGATATTCTCATAATTATGCACTTTTCTATCAATTGCTCGACAGTAATTTGTTCACCCACCGTAATACTTATGCTATCTTGAGAGAAGACACTAGTGAAACCTATGGGCCCCGGGTCTATTTTCCATCATATAAGTTTCCAATCTATTTTTACTTTGCAATCTTTACTTTCAATCTATATCATAAAAATACCAAAAATATTATCTTACTATCTCTGTCAGATCTCACTTTTGCAAGTGGCCGTGAAGGGATTGACAACCCCTTTATCACGTTGGTTGCAAGGTTCTTATTTGTTTGTGTAGGTACGAGGCGACTTGTGTGTGGTCTCCTACTGGATTGATAACTTGGTTCTCAAAAACTAAGGGAATATACTTATGCTATTTTGCTGCATCACCCTTTCCTCTTCAAGGGAAAAACCAACGCAGTGCTCAAGAGGTAGCAGCGCAGCCTGTCTGGAGATCGGAGATGGAATTCAATTGCAAAACTCATGGAATATTGAGCATCTCTGCAAGTTCTACCCGTAAGGCGCGGCTGTCGGGCAGGGCGATGACCCTGTGCAAGAGAAAAATAAACGAAGCGTTGGCGGCCCCCGACCAAGTTGCATGCATGCACTGGTACGCGTCGGTGCTATACAAACGGTTTTTAACCCCTTTCTGCGACGGCATTTGGAACCGTCGCCAAGTGAGTGTGTGCGATAGGGTGTCCTTACCACACGACCCAGAAATCGTCGGGGATAGGCCCTCCTGGGACCCAGGCTGGGGCCGTGTGTGATCGGGCGAGGCATCAAAACCCAATCATTTCCATAGGCATGTACATCCCACACGGTAATCCGAGAATATCATTTCCGTAGGTATGTACATCCCACACGGTGAATCCCAAAAAAACATTTCTGTTCGTATGTATATCACACACTGTCAATCCAAGGAATACGTTTCCGTTCTTATGTACATCCCACACAGTCAATCCAGGGAAAACGTTTCCGCTCGTATGTACATACCACACAGTTTTATGTATACGCTCGTGTGTGAAAGGTGTAACTATCACACACGCTCTGCCTTGGTTAACTGTTTTCTTTCATTAACTACATCACACACGATTTGATGTAGAAAACTGTGTGGCATGGGGCTATCCATCACAAGCACTTTTACTGGCAGAACCGTTTGCAAAGTTCCATGACCGTCTATTCTCTTTTTATTTTTGCCTATAATTTATTATTCGAGTTGGAAATTTTGAAATATGAAACGTGCAATTCAAATTCTCAGCACAATGGTTCAACAACGAATCCATAAATAAAATTGCCAGTACAATATGTTCAGTAATTACAGGATTAGGCAGCAATTAACTATGAAGAACCACAATATTTAAAGGTGGTAAAGGTGAAGAGACAAGTGTAAATCATTTTGACTGCCGACGGTGTTGAAGAAGCGGAATGCCCATAATGTGCCTTCCTGCATGCCATAGGCACGAACCACTTTTGTCCAACCCCTTGTGACGATCGCCCGCCCATCCTTCACTGCCTTCAGGAAGACTTCTATAGCATTATCATGGTAGCATGAATTATATACTTTAACCTTAGTTGTCTCCACTCTGGTCATGTAGTTTGCAAGGTAATCATCAGTAAATAGCTTCAGAAACCACTGAAAAGATAAAAATATTAGATACTGAGGTCTAATAGAGTAACTTGTTGTGGGCAGGGGGAAAAGGCAACACATTACTTACCATCCTAAAGTTCACAGTTGTCTTCGACAAAGTGTAAAAAAAGAGCTTAACTCCAATCACCCGTTTCTTTCGCCTAACAATCTTTATTAGTTTCCTCACTTGACGCTTGTTCATGAATATCTCATTGCCCCATACGCAAAAGGGATCAAAGCGTGGATCAGTACCCCTCCTATATGTACCTACAAGCAACCAGTAAATGTTAGAAGCTAAACTGAGATTGCACAAATGATGTAAAATACAGCTACCTATGTTCCTAACTACAAGTATTTTTTTTAGATTTCAATATGAACTACATACTGATGTATATAGAATTATAGATATAGTTTAGATTAGAATCTAGATTCACTCATTTTGCTCCTTATGTAGTCTATATTGGAATCTCTAAAAATACTTATATTTAGGAATAGATGGTGTATAAGACATGGGATGCAGCTAACCTCGACGGCAAACAATAGCATCGCCCATTGTAGCCCTGTGTAAGTACATGGAAAGCCAATGTTAACTACAACAGGGTTAACATCCACCAAAATAGCAAATGGTAATAAAATGGCAGCATCTGTAGTGATATCTTCATTTTGAAAGAGTAGCACGGTAGCAAAGGGACGGATTAAAAAATAGATACAACTGTTAATTGCAACATGCTTAACAACATCCTAATTCATGTTTTGTAAATTTGTAGCCATTGAAATACAACTATTTAAAAATGGATACAACTGTTAATTGCAACAGGCTTAATGGACATTGAAACTGGTACTGATAAAAATGCAATTGGCAGAGTTAAACATCAAGGGCAGGTGCTGCCAGAGCAGATAATGGCCCAGTTGTCTATAAAAAGGTAGAGAAAATAGCTAAAATGCGTTAGGCATGTTTACTACAACATGCTTAATACATCGACCCTACAAAACATAGCCATTAATTGCAACTTGTATTGGTAAGATTGAACTGGTGGGTACATACTTGGTAAGTCCTAAGAGGTAGTTGCTGGGGCACTTCATCTTGGCCAGAGCCTGCCCAAAGTCATCGGCGGCAGAGGCGAGTTGTTCCTCCAGGTTGAAGCATGGATCAATGCCACTGACATGTGTACCTATATGCAGCCAGTAAATGGTAGAAGTTAAACTGCAATTGCACAAATGATGTGAAATACTGTAAGACATAGGATGCAGCTAACCTCGACAGCAAACAACAGCAACGGCCATTATGACCCTGATGATGATGACGATGAAGCTACCGGCGCAGGGCTTCGCCTAAGCACTACGACAATATGATCGAGGTGGATTATGGTGGAGGGGGGCACCGCACACGGCTAAGGGATCAATGATCAACTTGTATGTCCTAGGGTGCCCCCATGCCCCCGTATATAAAGGAGAAAGGGGGAGGCTGGCCGGCCCTTGGGGAGCGCTAGGAGAGGAGGATTCCTCCTACTAGGAGTAGGACTCCCTTTCCTAGTCCTACAAGGAGGGGAAAAGGAAGGAGGAGAGGGAGAAGGAAAGGGGGCGCCGACCCCCCCCCCCCTTCCCTAGTCCAATTCGGACCAGAGGGGGAGGGGGAACGCGGACTGCCCTGGCTGGCCCTCTCTCTCTCCACTAAGGCCCATGTGGCCCATTAGTTCCCCAGGGGGGTTCCAGTAACCCTCCAGCACTCCGGTTTTCTCCGAAATCACTTGGAACACTTCCGGTGTCCGAATATAGCCGCCAATATATCAATCTTTATGTCTCGACCATATCGAGACTCCTCGTCATGTCCGTGATCACATCCGAGACTCCGAACTACCTTTGGTACATCAAAACACATAAACTCATAATACCGATCGTCACCGAACGTTAAGCGTGCGGACCCTACGGGTTCGAGGACTATGTAGACATGACTGAGACATGTCTTCGGTCATAACCAATAGCGGAACCTGGATGCTCATATTGGCTCCCACATGTTCTACGAAGATCTTTATCGGTCAAACCGCATAACAACATACGTTGTTCCCTTTGTCATCGGTGTGTTACTTGCCTGAGATTCGATCGTCGGTATCTCAATACCTAGTTCAATCTCGTTACCGGCAAGTCTCTTTACTCGTTCCATAATGCATCATCCCGCAACTAACTCATTAGTCACATTGCTTGCAAGGCTTATAGTGATGTGCATTACCGAGAGGGCCGGAGATACCTCTCCGGCAATCGATTGACAAATCCTAATCTCGATCTATGCCAACTCAACAAGTACCATCGGAGACACGTGTAGAGCACCTTTATAATCACCCGATTCACGTTGTGACGTTTGGTAGCACATAAAGTGTTCCTCCGGTATTCGGAGTTGCATAATCTCATAGTCATAGGAACATGTATAAGTCATGAAGAAAGCAATAACAATATACTAAACGATCAAGTGCTAAGCTAACGGAATGGGTCAAGTCAATCACATCATTCTCTAATGATGTGATCCCGTTAATCAAATGACAACTCATGTCTATGGCTAGGAAACTTAACCATCTTTGATTCAACGAGCTACTCAAGTAGAGGCATACTAGTGACACTCTATTTGTCTATGTATTCACACATGTACTAAGTTTCCAGTTAATACAATTCTAGCATGAATAATAAACATTTATCATGATATAAGGAAATATAAATAACAAATTTATTATTGCCTCTAGGGCATATTTCCTTCAAAAACGTGTTAGGCATGTTTACTAGAACATGGTTAATACATCGACCGTACAAAACATAGCCATTAATTGCAACTGGTATTGGTAAGATTGAACTGGTGAGTACATACTTGGTAATTCCTAAGAGGTAGTTGCTGGGGCACTTTATCTTGGCCAGAGCTCGCCCAAGGTCAGTGACGGTGGAGGCGAGCTATTCCTCCGGGTCGAAGCGTGGATCAGTGCCATTGACATGTGTACCTACAGGAAACCAGTAAATGGTAGAAGTTAAACTGCAATTGCACAAATTATGTGAAATGCTGTAAGATATGGGATGCAGCTCACGTCGATGGCAAACAAAAGCATCGGCCGTTATGACCCTGCGTAAGTACATGGACGGGCATGTTAAGTACAACAGGGTTAGGATCTAGCAAATGGGCAGCATCTCTAGTGATATCCTGACTCATGTATTGTAAGTTTGTTGCTGGTATTGGTGAAATTGAGCTGGACACGGTAATATTTGAACATCACATAGTGTGCAGTACTGAAAGTGGTATTGGTAAGATTTAGCTGGTCAGATCTTACGTGTTAAGTCCTGGGGGGTAGTCGCTGGGGGACTTCATCTGGGCTAGAGCCAGCACCATGTCGGCGGCGGCGGCGGAGGCGAGGTGTTCCTCCGGGTCAACACGCACAGCGGCCATCGTGCCATGGACCGCCATCAGCTCCTGGCGGGGGGGGGGGGCAGCGGATTTGGAGGCATGAGGATTGATAAACCACAAGTGTAGGGGATCGCAACCGCTTTCGAGGGTAGAGTATTCAACCCAAATTTATTGATTCGACACAAGGGGAGCCAAAGAATATTCTCAAGTATTTGCAACTGAGTTGTCAATTTAGCCACACCTGGATAATTTAATATCTGCAGCAAAGTATTTAGTAGAAAAGTAATATGATAGTAGTGGTAATGGTAATAAAAGTAACAAAAGCAAAAGTAATATTTTTGGTGTTTTGTAGTGATTGTAACAATAGCAACGGGAAAGTAAATAAGCGAAAACCAGTATATGGAAAGCTCGTAGGCATTGGATCGGTGATGGATAATTATGCTTGGGATGCGGTTCATCATGTAACGATCATAACATAGGGTGACACAGAACTAGCTCCAATTCATCAATGTAATGTAGGCATGTATTCTGAATATAGTCATACGTGCTTATGGAAAAGAACTTGCGTGACATCTTACATCCTACCCTCCCGTGGCAGCGGGGTCCTAATGGAAACTAAGGGATATTAAGGCCTCCTTTTAATAGAGAACCGGAACAAAGCATAAGCACATAGTGAATACATGAACTCCTCAAACTATGGTCATCACCGGGAGTGGTCCCGATTATTGTTACATCGGGGTTGCCGGATCATAACACATAGTAGGTGACTATAGACTTGCAAGATAGAATCAAGAACTCACATATATTCATGGAAACATAATAGGTTCAGATCTGAAATCATGGCACTCGGGCCCTAGTGACAAGCATTAAGCATAGCAAAGTCATAGCAACATCAATCTCAGAACATAGTGGATACTAGGGATCAAACCCTAACAAAACTAACTCGATTACATGATAGATCTCATCAAACCCATCACCGTCCAGCAAGCCTACGATGGAATTACTCACGCACGGCGGTGAGCATCATGAAATTGGTGATGGAGGATGGTTGATGATGACGACGGCGACGAATCCCCCTCTCCGGAGCCCCGAACAGACTCCAGAGCAGCCCTCCCGAGAGGTTGTAGGGCTTGGCGGCGGCTCCGTATCGTAAAACACGATGATTTCTTCTCCTTGATTTTTTTCTCTCCGAAAGAAAATATATAGAGTTGGAGTTGGCGTCGGAGGAGCTCCAGGGGGCCCACGAGGTAGGGGGCGCCCCCACCCTCGTGGACAGGTGGCGGGCCCCCTGGCCTTCATCTTTTGCAACGATTTTTTATTATTTCCTAAAAGATGTTCTGTGAAGTTTCAGGTCATTCCGAGAAGTTTTGTTTCTGCACATAAATAACACCACGACAATTCTGCTGAAAACAGCGTCAGCCCGGGGTTAGTTCCATTCAAATCATGCAAATTAGAGTCCAAAACAAGGCCAAAAGTGTTTGGAAAAGTAGTTAACGCCGGAGACGTATCAACTCCCCCAAGCTTAAACATTTGCTTGTCCTCAAGCAATTCAGTTGATAAACTGAAAGAGATAAAGAAAAACTTTTACAAACTCTGTTTGCTCTTGTTGTTGTAAATATGTAATGCCAGCATTCAAGTTTTCAGCAAAGATTATAACTAACCACATTTGCAATAATTCTCAGGTCTCATGTTTACTCATATCAATAGCATAGTCAACTAGCGAGTCATAATAATAAATCTCGGATGACAACACTTTCTCAAAACAATCATAATATGACATAACAGGATGGTATCTCGCTAGCCCTTTCTAAGAACGCAAAACATAAATGCAGAGCACCTTTAAAGATCAAGGACTGACTAGACATTGTAATTCATGGTAAAAGAGATCCAATCATAGTCATACCCAATATAAATTAATAGTAATGAATGCAAATGACAGCTGTGCTCTCTAGCTAGTGCTTTTAATAAGAGGGTGATGACTCAACATAAAAGTAAATAGATAGGCCCTTCGCAGAGGGAAGCGAGGATTTGTAGAGGTGCGAGCTCGGTTTTGAAATAGAGATAAATAATATTTTGAGCGGCATACTTTCATTGTCAACATAACAACTAAGAGATGGCGATATCTTCCATGCTACACACATTATAGGCGGTTCCCAAATAGAATGGTAAAGTTTATACTCCCTCCACCAACAAGCATCAATCCATGACTTGCTCGAAACAACGAGTGTCTCCAACTAGCAATAGTCCTGTGGGGAGTTTTGTTTGCAATTAATTTTGATTTAGTTTGCATAAAGCGGGGACTGTGCATCCCGGAGACCAGCCATTTTCTCGTGAATGAGGAGCGGAGTCCACTCCTCGTGAGAATAACCCGCCTAACATGGAAGATAAGGGCAGCCGTAGTTGATACATGAGCTATTCGAGCATACAAAACATAATGTTTATTTGAAGGTTTAGAGTTTGGCACATACAAATTTACTTGGAACGGCAGGTAGATACCACATATAGGAAGGTATGGTGGACTCATATGGAATAACTTTGGGGTTTAAAGGATTGGATGCACAAGCAGTATTCCCGCTTAGTACAAGTGAAGGCTAGCAAAAGACTGGGAAGCGACCAACTAGAGAGCGACAACAGTCATGAACATGCATTAAAATTAATAAACATTGGATGCAAGCATGAGTAGGATATAATCCACCATGAACATAAATATCGTGAAGGCTATGTTGATTTGTTTCAACTACATGCGTGAACATGTGCCGAGTCAAGTCACTTAAATCATTCAAAGGAGGATACCACCCCACTATACCACATCACAACCATTTTAATAGCATGTTGTACATAAGGTAAACCATTATAACTCATAGCTAATCAAGCATGGCACGAGCAACTATGATCTCTAATTGTCATTGCAAACTTGTTTATTCATAATAAGCTGAATCAGGAACGATGAACTCATCATATTTACAAAAACAAGAGAGGTTGAGTTCATACCAGATTTTCTCATCTCGGTCAGTCCATCATATATCATCATAATTGCCTTTCACTTGCATGACTGAACGATGTGAATAATAATAAGAGTGCATGTGCATTGGACTAAGCTGTAATCTGCGGGCATTCAATAAGCAGGAGAAGACAAGGCAATATGGGCTCTTGGTTAAATCAACAATAATGCATATAAGAGCCACTTCAACAATTTAATCATGGTCTTCTCCTATCGACCCCCAAAGAAAAGAAAGGAAATAAAAACTATTTACACGGGAAAGCTCCCAACAAGCAAAAGAATAATGGGAAATATTTTTGGGTTTTCTTTTTAATTATTACTACTACAGCAAGAAAAGTAAACTACTACTAATTTTTTTTGTTTTTTCTTAAGGTTTAACAAACACACAATAAGGAAGCAGGAAAAAGAAAATAAACTAGCATGGATATTACAGTGAAAGAGTATGAGCACCGACATCTAGCAATGAGTTTGTGTAAACATAAATGTAATGTCGGTGGGAAATAAATACTCTCCCCAAGCTTAGGCTTTTGGCCTAAGTTGGTTCATTGCCAAGGATGGCACGACGGATATCCGTAGGTGTAGCTGGGTCGTCTTTGTGATGAAGAGGACTCGACTGCCATCGACCGGGCAGCCACCTCCGGATCCCAAGAATAAACAGAGTGGCGTGGAGGCTCATATTGTGGTTCCGGCTCCGGGGCTGGTGTAGGGTTCCGGTAGGCTTGAACAGCCGCCCACGGAATGAGATAAGGACCTTCAGACAAATTAAACAAAGAAGGAGCAGGCAAAGTAATAGTCTCAGGGTGATGTTTATTAAAGTAGAATTTATACTTAAGCTCCCCTTCCCTGCCCTTAACAATAAAGTCATGCGCTAGCATACTCTTATAATCTAAATAAGCACTAGGCAGCATTTTTTCTTCTTTCTCATAGAGTCTAATAGGTATGTTAAAATGCGCAGCTAGGCGTGAAGCATAAATACCTCCAAAGATGGGGCCCTTTGTACGGTTCAAACTTAACCGTTTAGCAATAATTCCGCCCATACTAACAGTGTTATCATGGTATAAACCATGGAACAAAATTATAATATCAGGAACTGTCGGGGTGGCTGATCGTACCAACGGACACCTATGGGGCCGGCGGAGCAGGCCCCTTGTGGTTCGGAGGGGGGCGGAGATCGCACGAAGAGCGGATCGAGGCGATGCACACGAGCAGTTTACCCAGCTTCGGAGCTCTCCGGAGAGATAAAACTCCTCTGCTGCTTGTTTGATCTATTGTGTTCTTGCTAGGGAGCAACGAGAGCTACAAAACCTAGCGTGAGTCTATCTGGTCTCCAGTGGGTCGAATGAACCCAACGAGACGAACCTGGCGAACCGAACCCCCCGGAACCGGAACCCTTTCTACGTTGCACTCGGGCCTCCTTTTATGTGCTCAAGGGGTCTCCGACAGGTGGCAACATAGGCGGGGGTAAAAATGTAAAAACAGGAGTTGGTACACCTACTTGAGCGATTATGCAGTGCAAAATACCTAACTCACGGCGGCAAGGGACAAAAGCAATAAATGCTCGTCATTGTCGCCCAAACAAGGCAATGAGAGGCCGTCAGTGCGCCTCCGCTTCGCCACGATGGCGAGCTTTGTCGGCCGCCGCTTATCGCTGCTCTCCGCTGGCTGCACAACCCGCTCGACACGTGCCCATGGAGCGGTCCCATGGCGACACGTGTCTGGGTGAGCTGGAGCGGAGGCGGAGAGAGGTTGCATGCAGCGGCAAGCGCCTTGCCGCGGCGAATCTTGTCGCGCTCGGAGACTTGTCGTGCTCCGAGCCTTCCCAGCAAGCTCCTCTTGCCGGGGCCTTGTCTTCTGCGTGCCTGGAGCGGCCTTCCCGACAAGCTCTTCTTGTCGGGGCCTTGTCTGTGCCTAGAGAGGCCTTCCCGACAAGCTCCTCTTGCCGGGTCTTGTCTTGAATGGCTGCGGAGGGTCTTGGCGGGCGCCTGGCGAGGCTTGCCGCAGGGACGCTGCGACTGCCCGTGCACAAGTTCGGGTACTAAGGTACCCCTACTTTAGTACACCGACAGAGCCCAGTGCAGGCCATACAGTCTGCCGGCTGTTGGGCCAGCCCAAAACAGGCGAACGCACGCGGCCTGGGTCCAAACCAAACCCACTCCGTATCCGCGCGTTTCCCGTGAACGCACGCGTCAATTGCGGCGTCGTGGGGAAGTGGGCGGCGTCTTGGGTCGCTTCACCCGTCGCCTCAGTTCTGCATCCCCGCCACGTGGTTCCCATGCTCTTGGGGTCGCGGACGGTGGAAGTGGAAAACTGGGCCATTACGAGCAGAGGCAGCAGGTTGGCCCTGATTCCCTGCTCTTCCTATGCCATGATTTGTCGAGCGAGGCGGTCGAGCCCCCACCTTGCTTCCTTAAAAAGAGCGGAAGGGAGTCTGAAGCCCGCACTCTCCCATCTCCTCCTTTCCTCGGTTTCTGCTCCCTTTCTCTCATTCGTCATGGAGAAAAGGAACCTTGGTCCTTCATCGGTGGCGGCGAGGGTCGCCGCTAGGCAGCGCTCCTCCCAACCCCACGCCGGGGTGGCAGAACCGCCACAAGGGGAAGAGGAAGAGGCGAGGTCGTGGACGAGGTCGAGGCGCCGGGGAAGAGGCGGACGGGCGGCGCTGTCTCCGCTTCCGCCGCGGTTCCCCTCCCTGCGGCGGTCCATACAGGGGACGACCCTTGCGAGTTCTTCGTCAGGCTGCGCCGGGCGGCTCGTCGTCGCCTCCGGCTTCCAGCTCCGTTCGCGAGCGCGATGGAGTCGGATCCGCCCGAGACACTGAGACTGTACATGAGGGGCTGTGGAATCAGCGGCATGCGCGTCCGTGTTGTATTCCCAGCCCCTAATGTGATGTATCTCGATCGTGGGTGGAAGACGTTCACTCGCATCCACAGCCTGATGGCGGGGTTTACCCTCCATTTTAAGTTAATGGAGGGTGATCTCCTCTTCGTCAAGGCCTTCGGGGATCTCGGTACTCGGGCGAAGTGCTGCGTGGATAGCTCCTCCGACAGCGAAGATTCCCCCTTGAGCGAGAGTGACGAGGAGGAGAGCGACAGCGGCAACGAGGGTAGCGGGCCCGATTAGTTGTCGGGCGCCCGTCAAGGCGTCACCGGGCGACCCCATCATCCGCGTCGCGGCTCCTTGAACTCCCGGGTCGTCTCCTTGGGCGTGGCGTGGGAGGCTGCGGAAGGGAAGAGGGATGGCGACAAGGCCGTCAAGTCGGAGTACGAGGCGTAGTGCCCTCGGCAATCTTGGCGATCCTGCCGCCCGTCTTGAGCCCGCTTCCGGCGCTGCCATCTCCGTCAAGCCCTCGGGGAGCTCCCGAGATGTTCCCTTGGTGCCTTCTGGCACCTGTAGCTCGCCTAGGCATTTCTTTTGCCCTTCTCGTCTCCTTGACCTACCTCCTGAAGAGAGGGACAGAAAAAGGATTACGGGCATCTTATATTTTTAATTTGTAAGCCTTCGGGCCTTATCCGCATTTAATACTTGTAATCTTCCCTTTCATGTTTTTCATTCCCCATGGATTGTATCCGAGTAGAATGTTTTTAATGAAAAAGGGATGCTTGAAAAGGGACGAAGGGCTTATCTCGATATCTCACGGCAACTCGGCTTTGCCGCAGCCCAACAACTCCGGCTTGCCGCAGCCCCCGACAACTACGGCTTGCCGCAGCCCCCAAGCAACTCTGGCTTGCCTCAGCCCCGGCAGCTACGGCTTGCCGGGCTTGGGTGCTTAAAAGCGCCCCTTCTTCTCCTCTTCGCTGTTATTTCAGATTCGAGAACGATTTAGCTTGATGCCGCAATAAGTTATTTTGTAATATAACTTTATTACAGGCAACATTTGCTACGTTACTTCCTTTACTCGACTCTTGGCTTTGTATGTTATTACCCTCGCTTTTCAGGGAAACTTGCGGTGCGAGCACCCTTGCCGCGCGGCGAAAGTCGCGGAACTTCAAAGCCTTCTTTGGTCAAGGGTCGCTACCGACAAGCAACCTTGTCAGCGGACTAGCCGCAACTCACTTAAGTTGTTGAGCGGACTCGAAACAAAGTAAGGGCGCGACCAGCACACGATTTGGTTCCTCCGCGCAGGAGTTTTCCATACAAAATCTGGTCGTTCAAGGGAGATAACTTTAAAAATTTATTCTTGATCGTTGAAACTTAGCGACTTAGCTTTTACATCAATTGCTTCCCGATGAGGTGAAACTTCCTCGGCGGTGTCTCGTCCATAGTATTATCTCCTCCTCCCCTGGTTAACTTGTGCGCGAGGGCTTCCCTTCTTTGAGAAAAGAAAAGAAGAGGAAATAACGTTATGGAGCCCGATTGGCTCGATTCTGCTTACGGGTATGGTTGCTGCACAAAGTGTTAGCCAAAACATGCAATAAAATGATGAAAGCATGAACTTGACAAGCTATGCGCAACACATGAGCTTCTTCGATGCACGGGGTCTGCGCCCGGCTTTGTCTGAAGGATCACATGCAACAGCGGCAAGACTTGTACAAAAGGTGGTTGCGGAACGGGTTCCGACAACCGCGCCCTATGGGTGAAACTTACGAAGATGCTCAATGTTCCAGGAGTTGCTCACCGGAACGCCATCTTCGGTCTCAAGGCGGACAGCGCCAGGCCTAGTGACTCGTTTCACCTGATAAGGGCCTTCCCACTTCGCGTCAACTTGTTTGAATTCTTGGCGGACTGAACACGCCGAAGAATAAGGTCGCCTTCCTCGAGACTTCTGGCATTAACCCTGCGGCTATGGTAGCGGCGCAGGCTTGCTAATAGTGGCGGCTCGCCTGGACTGAAGGCGATCCTCCTCGAGGAAGCGGTAGCGTCATCTTGTCGCAGCTGCCCTTGCTCAAGCTCATCATAGCGAGTACTCGAGGCGATCCGTATCTGAGTTCCGTGGGGAGAACTGCCTCTGCTCCATAGACTTTAGCAAAGGGTGCACGGCGGTGGCTCGATTTGGCGTCGTCTGATCGACCAAAGAACCACCGGCAGCTCCTCGATCCAGTTTCTTCCGCACTTGTGCAGCTGTCGAAAGTTACGGTCTTGAGCCCGCAGCGACTTCAAAGATTTGCCCTCTCTGCTTGACCGTTGCTTCTCGGTGAGCAACAGAAGCAAAGCAGACCTTGGCGCCAAGATCTTGGGCGTACTGCATGAATGTGCGACTCGTAAATTGTGTGCCGTTGTCGGTGATGATCCTGTTAGGGATTCCAAGACGGCAAACAATCGACCTGAAGAACTTGACTGCTGTTGTGCCGTCACCTTCCTCCTTGCTTCCACTTCCGGCCACTTTGTGAACTTGTCGATGGCGGCGTACAAGTACTCAAAGCCCCGACAACTTCGGGGAAGGGGCCGAGGATGTCGAGCCCCGGACCGAAAATGGCGGGATAAAGAGATCGTCTGGAGAGCTTGAGCTGGCTGGTGTATCTGTTTGGAATGGGCCGCACGCTTCACACTTGGTTACTTCTGCGGTTGCATCACGGAGGCTGTCGGCGGAAGAAACCTTGCCGGAAAGCTTTGCGGCAAGGGCTCTTCTTGTAATGTGGTGACCACATATGCCTCCATGTATCTCTGCCAACAGCCATCCATCTTCCACAGGAATACACTTCAATTTCACACCGTTGAGTCTTCTTACATGCAGTATCTTTGTCGACAAACTGGTACATACTTGACTGCCGGGCTACTCTTTCTGCTTCTTCTTGCTCTTCGGGAAGTTCTCCTGTCTGAAGGAAATGGACAATCTGCTGCGCCCATGCTGGAGCTTGTGGCTCGACAACGAGGACTAAAGGCACATCTGCTGCTGCGGGAACATCAGCTTCCACGGCAAGAGCCTGCGGCCCTGCCGGAGCTAGATGCTCGCGACAAGCTTCTTGCCGGAGCAAGACTTGTCGGGGCGTCTCGCTTCAAAAAACAAACCACAAGTGCAGCCGGAGCACTGCTCCTCGGCCTTTGTTGGTGTTGATTTTGGGGACCTTTGCAACGACGGCCGGGAAGCTCAGCCGGAAAGTAGTCACCAGAGGCCAACTTCCTCTTCTTGTTTTGTCCAGTTGATGGTGTTACGGTTGTTTGAGTCGGCTTGAGCATGAAAATCCCTGGTTCCACGAGCAACTTAAGTGCGGCGCACTTTGACAGCCATCGCAATATCATTACGAGCTCTTGGAACATGTTCCATTTGCAGGCCGTCAAAGTGCTCTTCTAGCTTCCTCACTTCATCGGCGTAGGCTTCCATCAGCGGACTCTGGTAATCCTTGTTCACTTGCCGGACGACAAGTTGCGAGTCACCGACAATAAGCTTCTTGATCCCAAGGTCCGCTGCGATCCACGAGACCGGCAAGCAAACCTTCATACTCTGCGGTATTGTTTGTCGCTTGCTCCTTGGGAAAGTGCATCTAGACGACGTACTTGAGGTGCTCTCCGGTGGGTGCGATAAGCAGCACGCCGGCACCGGCACCTTGCAGCGAGAAGGCACCATCAAAGTACGTTAGCCACTCTTTGCTTGCTTCTTTGACGGGAATGCTCGTCTCCGGAATCTCTTCGTATGGTGTTGGCGTCCATTCTGCTATGAATTCGGCCAAGGCTCTGCTTTGGATAGTTGAGGTGCTTTCAAATTTAAGACCAAAGCTTGACAGCTCCAGAGCCCACTCGACAATCCTGCCTGTCGCTTACGGATTCTCGCGGTATCCTCTTGAGGGAAAGCGAGTGACAAGCTGTGATCTCATGTGCTTGGAAGTAATGGCGCAGCTTTCTCGAGGCCATGAGGAGGCCGAAAAGCAATTTACGCACACGAATACCTTGACCTAGCCCCTTGCGGAGGGAAGGCCGACAAAGTAGACTGGCGCTGCACCATCCTTTTACATGTCTGCTCATGCGTCTTCGCGGACTCGTCCTTGTCGGGACGAGCTTGTCGTGAAGCCCCACCTTGTCGCCGGATGTGCTTGCCACGGTTCTTTGGCTCGTCATCCGCCTCCTCTCCGCTACTAACGCAGCACTAACCACTTGATTGGTTGCCGCTATATATAGCAGCAACTTCTCTTGTGGCTTAGGTGCGACAAGTGTCGGAGTGGAGGACAGTATCTCTTTAAGTCTGCGCAGCGCAGCCTCCGCTTCGAGTCCATTTCTTTGGACCTGCCTTTTCAAAATCTTGAAAATGGCGAGGCGCTCAGCAGAACCTAGAAATAAACTGCTTGAGAGCAACCACGCAACCGGCAAGTCTTCGTACATCCTTGGCGCTTTGGTGCTTCAATCTGCTCAATGGCCTTGATCTTGTCGGGATTTGCTTCAATCCCTCGCTGAGACACGAAGAACCCGAGAAGCTTGCCGGAAGGGACTCCAAACACGCACTTCTCGGGGTTGAGCTTGAGGTTGATTTTGCACAGATTTGCAAAGGTCTCGTCCAAATCTTGAACCAGAGTTGCTTTGTCCTTGCTCTTGACCACTATGTCATCCATGTAGGCTTCTACATTTCTGTGCATTTGCGGCTCAAAAGCGTCATGGACTACCCTTGCAAATGTTGAACCAGCATTCTACAAACCGAAAGGCATCCGTATGAAACAGTATGTGCCACATGGTGTGACGAATGCGGTCTTCTCTTCATCTTCTTCAGCCATGAAGATCTGATGGTATCCTGAGTACGCATCAAGAAACGAAAGCAAATCACATCCGGCCGTGGAGTCAACAATCTGGTCAATGCGCGGCAAGGGAAATGGATCTTTGGGACAAGCTTTATTAACATCCATGAAGTCAATACAAAGTCTCCATTTCCCATTTGCTTTGGCGCATGCGACTCTGAGGATTAGCCAACCACGTGGGATGGAGCACTCCTCGACAAGGCCTGCCGCTTCCGGTTCTTGATCTCTTACGCTATGAATTCTTGGCGCTCCTTTGCTTGCTTCACGACTTTTTGCTTGATGGGCGCGCATGAGGACAAGCGGCGGCGGTGCTCAATCACTTTCACAGGAACACCGGGGATATCAGACGGTTGCCATGCAAACACGTCGACATTCGCCCATGAGAAAGCAACGAGCGCCTTCCTATTTGGGGTCGAGAGAGGCAGCGATGGTGAAGGTACCACCAGCTGTCCTCCTTGGCGGGCACCTTCTTGGTCTTGGCGGAGCCACCATCTTCTTGCACTTGCTGGTGGAGCTCGAGGGTGCGTCCTCGACGGTAGCGCAGCACTCGAAGAGGTGCGCTTGCGGAGCGAGCATCGAGCCCTTGCCGGACTTGGACTTGGTCTTCTTCCCCGGGAGCTTCAGCCGGCAAGTGTTTTGCGATCTGTCGCGGCTGCTGCATCCAGTAGATCTTGTCGGCACAGATAAGGGCATCCTTCTCGTCGCCATGGACAGAGATAGCGCTTATCGGGCCTGGCATCTTGAGTAGGTTGTAGGCGTGGTGAGAGGCTGCCATGAATTTGGCGAGTGCCGGACGATAAGTATCCCATTGTAAGGCAACGGGAAATCGGCAGCGTCGAATGTAACCCTCTCAGTCACGAAGTTCAGCTCACGCCAAATGTGACCAACAACGTAATCTTCCCTTGGCTTGCTCCTTCCGGATTGATTCCTTGGAAGGTACGGTCTCTTCGAGCTTCGGCTGTCGAGGATTTGAAGCCACGGAGCACCACGGAGGAGATCAGATTCAAGCCGGCCCCGCCGTCAACTAAACTTTTTGTGACCTTGAGGTTGCGGATGGTTGGTGAGACCAACATCGGCAAGCACCCGACCGCAGTCACGCGGTCAGGGTGGTCCTCAATATAAAAAATGATAGGCATGCCGGACCACTTCAGAGGCTTGCGTGACTCTATGGATGGTTCCGCTGCACTGACCTCCCGCATCCATTGCTTAAGTTGGCGGTGGGAGGTATGCAGGGAAACACCTCCGTCAACGCAAAGGACCTCTGTGGCTTTCTGAAACTCCTGCTCATCAGCGTCGTCGTCTTCCATGTCTTCGTCGTCATCGTCATCTTCATCATTGTCGCGGCCGCGGGGAGGTCTTTGCCGCTGCTTGGCCTTGCCGCGGCGTCCTCCCCGGCCGGGACGTTTCTTGCTTGCTCCCCCAGCACCTTCCTGGGCCTTCTCCTTGTCGCGCCGCTCGTACTCAGCTCTCTGCCATTCGACGAGCTGCTCGACCTTCTTGCAGTTCTGGAGATCGTGGCCCTTGGTGCGGTGGATCTTGCTGTCTTGCTTGCGGAGCTGTCCTGCTTGTCGGCGGCCGCCACCGACTGGTGGTTGGCGTCAGCGGCAACCTCCTTGCCGGAGCCACCAGCCTTGGCGTTCTTGTCGCCGCCTCCGTTGCCGGACTGCTCGACTGCTAGCACTTCTCTGGCTTTCTTCTTTCTGTTGCTTCGCCGCCGGCCCTTCTTTGTCGGGGCGATGTCATCACTGTCAGATCCTGCTTCTGCATTCTCTCCAGGGAGTCTCCTCCCTTCCTCAGCACGTGCACACTTGTCGGCCAAGGCGTACAGCTCACTGGCATCCTTGACTTTGCACATCGCCATCTCCTCCCTCATCCTGCGGTTCCGCACATTCTGATGAAATGCGCTGATCACCGCGGCAGGGTGGACGTGCAGGATGTTGTAGTGCACGCGGCTGAATCTCTAAATGAACTTGCGCGAGGACTCTCCTTCCTTCCGGGCGAGCAAGTGAAGGTCGCTCTCTTGGCCATGAGGTTTGTGGCCACCGTGAAGGCGCCAACAAACTGATGGCTGATCTGCCAAGAGGATATGGAGCTGTCCGGCAAGTGCATGAGCCAAGATCTGACGTTGGGCTTGAGCACGAGCGGGAAGTAGTTGGCGAGGATCTTGTCATCCCGTTCCCCCCGCAGCCTGCACCGCGATGGTGTAGATACTGAGGAACTCCGACGGGTGCATCCTGCCATCATACTTCTCTGGCACGTCTGGTTTGAGGTTTTTCTGGCTGGGCCATTGGACTTGCCGCAGCTCACGAGTGAACGCAGGGCAACCTACCGCGTACGGCAAGTCGCCTGGCCCCTCCGGCGCGTGCATGTCAACAGAAGGCCCAGCGCTTGTCGGACTGACGTCGCGCGCTTCTCTTGGCGCTCGATGCGAGTTCGGCGTCCTCTTGTTGTCGCTCATGAAGAACTTGGCGCTGATCGCGGCGAGCTCGCGGATCCGACGACGCGATGGAGTCGCTGTCGAGGTGGATCCGATGAATCGGCGATCTTGGCCTTCTTGGCGGAGAAGCGCACGGTGGTTGCACCTCCGACAGTCTTGCCGCCACCGGCCGCGTGCCTTGTCGTCTCGCCGCGGCAATGATGGCGTTGGTTGCCGCGGAGCGTCGCCGTTGGCAAAGCATATGAGGCTCTGGATAGTGGCCCTCCACTCGTCGACCTTGTCGGCCGTTGGAGGGTAGTCGAGGAGCAGTTGAGCTCTCGCCAGAGCTTCTGCTGGAGTAGTGGGTGGCATAGGAGAACGGTGCAAGGAGCGGGACACGCTCGGACTTCTAACTACGTTAGAAGGAGCAGCGCCCCGTCCGGGCGACCGTATCTCACTCGTGCCAGCATGTTGGCGCGCATGCTGCTCTTGAGGGTCTCGATCCAACGAACGTATGGCGTTGTGAACGCCATGACGTTGTTGGTCTCGCGTCTCCTGAGATGGACGCGGGGAATGCGCGGACGCCGAGGTCTGCGGTGCCTTGTCCTTGGACTTGGCAACGTCGCAAGCACCTTCGTCGGCGCCCGTTCCTCCGCCAGCGTCTGCCCCACCACCCGTTTGCTGCGGTGAGGGTGGGTACAATGCGGACGGCTCTGCTGCTGCCGAAGCCTTCTTCTTCGGTGGCATGTTGAGGAAGATGTGGATGACGCTGCTCGTGTGATCGCCGGATCAGATTCACACGGCCTCGACGCCCCCTACAGCGCGCCCGAGAGATGTCGAGGTGGCTGATCGTACCCACGGACACCTATGGGGCGGGCGGAGCAGGCCCCTTGTGGTTCGGAGGGGGCGGAGATTGCACGAAGAAGCGGATCGAGGCGATGCACACGAGCAGTTTACCCAGCCGGAGCTCTCCGGAGAGATAAAACTCCTACTGCTGCTTGTTTGATCTATTGTGTTCTTGCTAGGGAGCAACGAGAGCTACAAAACCTAAGCGTGAGTCTATCTGGTCTCCGGTGGGTCGAAGGAACCTTGAGGCGAACTGGCGAACCGAACCCCGGAATCGGAACCCTTTCTCACGCTGCACTTTTCGGGCCTCCTTTTATATGCTCAAGGGATCTCCGACGGTGGCAACATAGGCGGGGGTAAAAATGTAAAAACAGGAGTTGGTGCACCTACTTGAGCGATTATGCGGTGCAAAATACCTAACTCGGCGGCAAGGGACAAAAGCAATAAATGCCCGTCATTGTCGCCCAAAGCGATTACAGAGAGGCCGTCAGTGCGCCTCCGCTCGCCACGATGGCGAGCCTGTCGGCGCCGCTTATCGCTGCTCTCCGCTGGCTGCACCGCCGACACGCAGCGCCCATGGAACGGTCCCATGGTGACACGTCGCTGGGTGAGCTGGAGCGGAGGCGGAGAGAGGTTGCATGTCAGCGGCAAAGCGCCTTGTCAGCGGCGAATCCTGTCGCGCTCGGAGACTTGTCGCGCTCCGAGCCTTCCCGGCAAGCTCCTCTTGTCGAGGCCTTGTCTTCTGCGTGCCTGGAGCGGCCTTCCCGACAAGCTCTTCTTGTCGGGGCCTTGTCTGTGCCCAGAGAGGCCTTCCCGGCAAGCTCCTCTTGCCGGGTCTTGTCTTCTGAATGGCTGCGGAGGGTCTTGGCGGACGCTCGACGAGGCTTGCCACGGGGACGCTGCGACTGCCCGTGCACAAGTTCGGGGTACTAAGGTACCCCTACTTTAGTACACCGATAGGAACACTAAGGTTTCCACGGTTCCTGCGACCAATCAAGCAACGACTAGCAAATAAGGCAAAGTAGCGTAAAACAGGAAAATGTATGCTAGTGATTCTTGCATCGGAAACCTTCCTGGTTTCCCCCACAGTGATAGTGTTAATAAATTCTTCCACATCCTTACGATGTGGTTCATCTAAGGTACCCTCGAAGGGTATTTTGCAAACCTCGCAAAATTCATCTAGTGGCATTTTCTTAACAACGTCATATAAATGAAACTCTACTGAAGGAGGTGATTCCTTAGGGAAATAGTAGAAGTTTTGCACAAAAGTATTAGTGAGTAAGAGATACTGATGACGTTGGTCGCGGAGGAAGTCGGTGAGGCCAGCATTATCAGCCAATGAATAAAAATCCTCATAAATCCCGTCTTGTCTCAAGAAGTCATCGGAAGGCCATTCACACGGCCGGACCTCCGCGGTACGAGGCAAATTATATTTGGGCCTCTGTGCTTCTTCATTTTGCTTTTCCTTCGAGCTTCGGCTCGATGAGCCCCTCAAAAGTATCTTCATCATTTTCTGAAATATTCTGAAATTTTTAGTAACCTCAAACAAAAAATGAGCCAAGGTCAACAAAATTGATAGCAACTACTCCTACAAGTGCCTAGAGGATATATCATGCATTAGAACTACTTGGAACCATATAAATTTGACATGCAAGCTCAAGAACATGGTCACCTATGCAGCATAAATTTGCACTGAATAAAGTACTAGAGCAAAAACTAATTGGACCAATGGAGGAGTCACATACCAAGGAACAATCTCCCCAAGCAGTTTTGCGAGAGGTGCTTTGAGCAAGGAGATCAAAAATCACAGCCACGTGAGCTAGAACTCATGCTTGAGCCAGATATTCGTGTTTGTGGGAGGAAGAAGAGGATGGGTGCAGAAATAAGTGGAGGAGGGCCACCATGGGCCAACGAGGCAGGGGGCACACCCAGGGGGTAGGGCGCGCCCTCCACCCTCGTGGCCAGGTGGCAGCTCCCCCGCAGTGTTTTCAGTACCATAAATCCTCAAATATTCCAGAAAAATCATATTAAATTGGCATGGCATTTGGAGGACTTCTATTTTTGGGGTATTTTTATATTGCACGGATAAATCAGGAAACAGACAGAAAAATATTATTTTTACTTTATTTCAACTAAATAATTGAAAGTATAAAGAGGGTACAGAAGGTTGTGCCTTCTAGTTTCATCCATCTCATGCTCATCAAAAGGAATCCACTAACAAGGTTGATCAGGTCTTGTTAATAAACTCATTCCGAATAACATGAAACCGGAGAAATTTCGAATAACACTAAGTTACCTCAATGGGGATATGCACATCCCCAATAATAATAATATCATATTTCTTCTTGACAGTAGGAAGAGGAAATTCAAAACCTCCAAATATAATTGATGGAATTTTTCCAATAGAGTTGATACTATGAACTTGAGGTTGTTTCCTCGGAAAGTGTACCGTATGCTCATTACCATTAACATGAAAAGTGGCATTGCCTTTGTTGCAATCAATAACAGCTCCTGCAGTATTCAGAAAAGGTCTTCCAAGAATAATAGACATACTATCATCCTCGGGAATATCAAGAATAACAAAGTCCGTTAAAATAGTAACGTTTGCAACCACAACAGGCACATCCTCACAAATACTGACAGGTATAGCAGTTGATTTATCGTCCATTTGCAAATATATTTCAGTAGGTGTCAACTTATTCAAGTCAAGTCTATGATATAAAGAGAGAGGCATAACACTAACACCGTCTCCAAGATCACATAAAGCAGTTTTAACATAATTCCTTTTAATGGAGCATGGTATAGTAGGCACTCCTGGATCTCCAAGTTTCTTTGGTATTCCACCCTTAAAAGTATAATTAGCAAGCATGGTGGAAATTTCAGCTTCCGGTATCTTTCTCTTATTAGTGGCAATATCTTTCATATATTTAGCATAAGGATTCATTTTGAGCATATCAGTTAATCACATACGCAAAAAGATAGGTCTAATCATTTCAGCAAAGCGCTCAAAATCCTCATCATCCTTTTTCTTGGATGGTTTGGGAGGAAAAGGCATAGGTTTACGAACCCATGGTTCTCTTTCTTTACCATGTTTCCTAGCAACAAACTCTCTCTTATCATAACGTTGATTCTTTGATTGTGGGTTATCAAGATCAACATCAGGTTCAACTTCTACATCATTATCATTATAGGTTGAGCATCATCATGAACATCATCATTAACATTTTCACTAGGTTCATGTTCATTGCAGTTGTGTTTCGCATCGGACATAGATATATCATTTGGATTCTCAGGTGGTTCGGCAATAGGTTCACTAGAAGTTTGCAAAGTCCTATCATTTTTCTTTTTCTTCCTTTTAGAAGAACTAGGTACATCAATATTATTTCTCTGATAATCTTGCTCAATTCTCTTAGGGTGGCCTTGAGGATACAAAGGTTCCTGAGTCATTCTACCGATTCTAGTAGCCACTCTAACTTGACATTATCATTTTTCTTACTATTCATTTCATTGAGCAAATCATTTTGAGCCTTAAGTACTTGTTCTACTTGAGTGGTAACCATAGAAGCATGTTTGCTAACAAGTTTAAGTTCACCTCTAATATTAGTCATATAATCACCCAAGTTTTTAATCATATAAGCATTTTGTTTTAATTGTCTACCAAAATAAGCATTGAAATCTTCTTGCTTAAACATAAACTTATCAAACTCATCCAAGCACTGACTAGCAATTTTAGTAGGAGGGATTTCAGCTCTATCATATCTATAGAGATAATTTACCTTTACTACCTGTGTCGGGTTATCAGGACCTCGAGGTTCTTCAATAGGTAATGGATCAAGATCATATGTTTCTTCAATAGAAGGTAAATTAAGACCATGTATTTCTTCAATAGGAGGTAAATTCTTAACATCTTCAGCTTTAATACCCTTTTCTTTCATAGATTTCTTTGCCTCTTGCATATCTTCGGTGAGAAATAGAACACCTCTCTTCTTGAGTTGGTTTAGGAATAGGATCAGTAATGGTGGCTCGGGGGGCTGGCTCGGGAGGTGCCCAATTATTTTCGTTTGTCAACATATTATTCAATAGAATTTCAGCTTCATCCGGTGTTCTTTCCTGAAAAGAGAACCAGCACAACTATCCTGGTAATCTCTGGAAGCATCGGTTAGTCCATTATAAAAGATATCAAGTATTTCATTTTTCTTAAGAGGATGATCAGGCAAAGCATTAGGTAACTTGAGAAGCCTCCCCCAAGCTTGTGGGGGACTCGCTTCTTGAATTTGCACAAAATTATATATATCCCTCAAAGCAGCTTGTTTCTTATGAGCAGGGAAATATTTAGCAGAGAAGTAATAAATCATATCCTGGGGGACTACGCACACAACCAGGATCAAGAGAATTAAACCATATCTTAGCATCACCCTTTAATGAGAATGGAAATATTTTAAGGATATAAAAGTAGCGAGATCTATCATCATTAGTGAACAGGGTGGCTATATCATTTAATTTAGTAAGATGTGCCACAACAGTTCCAGATTCATAGCCATGAAAAGGATCAGATTCAACCAAAGTAATTATATCAGGATCAACAGAGAATTCATAATCCTTATCAACAACACAAATAGGTGAAGTAGCAAAAGCAGGGTCGGGCCTCATTTTATCATTAAGAGATTGCTTATTCCATTTAGCTAATAACCTTCTAAGCTCATCGTTACCTTTGCAAGCTAAAATAGCAACAGAAGCTTCTTTATCCAAAATATAACCCTCAGGAATAACAGGCATGTTTTCATCATCAATTTCATCAACATGTTCAGTTTCAATAATTTCTTTCTCTCTAGCCCTAGAAATTTGTTCATCAAGAAATTCACTAAGGGGCACAGCAGTATCAAGCATAGAAGTAGTTTCATCATAAATATCATGCATAGCAGAAGTGGCATCATCAATAACATGCGATATATCAGAACGAATAGCAGAAGCAGGTTTAGGTGTCTCAAGCTTACTCAAAACAGAAGGTGAATAAAGTGCAAAGCTAGATGGCAGTTCCTTACCTCCCCTCGTAGTTGAGGGATAAATTATTGTCTTAGCGTCTTTCAAGTTCTTCATAGTGTCCAGCAGATATAAATCCCAAGTGACTCAAAGAATAGAGCTATGCTCCCCGGCAATGGCGCCAGAAATTAGTCTTGATAACCCACAAGTGTAGGAGATCGCAACAGCTTTCGAGGGTAGAGTATTATCCCCAAATTTATTGATTCGACACAAGGGGAGCTAAAGAATATTCTCAAGTATTAGCAACTGAGTTGTCAATTCAGCCACACCTGGATAACTTAATATCTGTAGCAAAGTATTTAGTAGCAAAGTAATATGATAGTAGTGGTAATGGTAATAAAAGTAACAAAAGCAAAAGTAATATTTTTGGTGTTTTGTAGTGATTGTAACAATAGCAACGGGAAAGTAAGTAAGCGAAAACCATTATATGGAAAGCTCATAGGCATTGGATCGGTGATGGATAATTATACCGGATGCGGTTCATCATGTAACAGTCATAACATAGGGTGACACAGAACTAGCTCCAATTCATCAATGTAATGTAGGCATGTATTTCGAATATAGTCATACGTGCTTATGGAAAAGAACTTGCATGACATCTTCTATCCTACCCTCCCGTGGCAGCGGGGTCCTAATGGAAACTAAGGGATATTGAGGCCTCCTTTTAATAGAGAACCAGAACAAAGCATTAGCACATAGAGAATACATGAACTCCTCAAACTATGGTCATCACCAGGAGTGGTCCCGATTATTGTCACTTCGGGGTTGCCGGATCATAACACATAGTAGGTGACTATAGACTTGCAAGACAGGATCAAGAAATCACATATATTCATGAAAACATAATAGGTTTAGATCTGAAATCATGGCACTCGGGCCCTAGTGACAAGCATTAAGCATAGCAAAGTCATAGCAACATCAATCTTAGAACATAGTGGATACTAGGGATCAAACCCTAACAAAACTAACTCGATTACATGATAGATCTCATCCAACCCATCACCGTCGAGCAAGCCTACGATGGAATTACTCATGCATGGCGGTGAGCATCATGAAATTGGTGATGGAGGATGGTTGATGATGACAACGGCGACGAATCCCCCTCTCCGGAGCCCCGAATAGACTCCAGATCAGCCCTCCCGAGAGGTTTTAGGGCTTGGCGGCGGCTCCGTATCGTAAAACTGATTTCTTCTCCTTGATTTTTTCTCTCCGAAAGCAAATATATAGAGTTGGAGTTGGCGTCGGAGGAGCTCCAGGGGGCCCACGAGGTAGGGGGTGCGCCCCCACCCTCGTGGACAGGTGGTGGGCCCCCCGGCCTTCATCTTTTGCAACGATTTTTTATTATTTCCTAAAAGATGTTCCGTGAAGTTTCAGGTCATTCCGAGAAGTTTTGTTTCTGCACATAAATAACACCATGGCAATTATGCTGAAAACAGCGTCAGTCCGGGGTTAGTTCCATTCAAATAATGCAAATTAGAGTCCAAAACATGGGCAAAAGTGTTTGAAAAAGTAGATACGCCGGAGACGTATCAAGGATGTTTCGTAGGCGCCATTTAAGCAATGATGACGGTAGGGGGAGGCACGAGGGACAGTGGGATACTGAGGGGAAGGGGATGTGGTTGGAGGAATAAATTCTGAAATCGCGTGCTAATGAAAATTTTGGTGCGAAACTTGAAACTTGGTCGGGGGAAACACACAACGCAGAAGAAGCGCGTAAAATACTCGTGTGCGAGAAAAAAGAAAGTTGGCAGATCGCGTCTCCAAAAGATGTACACATGTACTTGTTTTTTCGGTCAATGGTACGCCTGGTTTATTGGGAAACATCGCACAGGTAACTGACTTATGGGTCATTAACGCAGAAAAACACAGACGGGTATGGCATAGAAACCGTGTGTTTTGTGATCTTCTAATGATTAACGCAAAAAATGCCCACGGGCACACATGCTAATCAACGCTCAAAACACTCAAAGGATGCTCTTACCAACATTGTACGTTAATACTACAAACTTAAAGTACTACTGGTAATTTGTTCTAATACTACAAACTTAAACTACTTCTCACATGCTGCCAATGGGCCATGCTGGCCAGACACCGGCGTTCTCCTTCCCGGCCTTGTAGGCGGCAGCCCACTGTGCTTCGATCTCCGCCAAGCTCTCCTCACCACGGGTGCGGCTCTTTTTCTTGCAGCGGTGGGACTCTCTTTTCTTGATCGCTACGCCTTTTCCGCTCCTTATGTGCGGCTTTGGTCGCCTCTAGATCCACCACCCATTCGGCCATGGCAGCCTCAAAGTCTGCCCATGTAACTGTCTGGCCGCCGCCGGTGATGAACTCGGCGCGGCGAGATGCCATCGCTTCCTTACCATGTGTGCGGTCACAGGCGGCGAGGAACGCGGCGCGGCGGGATGCCATCGCTTCCTTACCAGTTACTGTGCGCCGCGGTGCCATGGACGACGCCTGGAGAGAGCTCTGGGACGGAGGGGCCGGGCAGCCGTACAGTGCGGTGGTATTCAAGAGCTTAACGACGAACGACAACAAAATTTTGGCTTCCCTTACAATTTTGCTCGTTCATTATCGCACACGGTTCATCTCCGTCGCTTCCGGATGCGCTGAGCCTATTGTGTGTTGCGTTATGATTGGCCAAAACCCCAACCACGCGGATCGAGCATGTGCACCATAAGATGCTCCGCGATCGAACGGCAATCCATGTCCCTCACATCACACCCGTGCACCTGTAGCTGGATTGGATTTATATGCGCTAAATACCTAGAAAATACACACAATCCCCTAAATATGGTAAATGAGCCTGGAAAAATGCCAAATTTGAACACGGTGATTTGTAGGGTGTATATTCATCGTACAAAAAAACTCCAGGGCAAAGAATGAAGAAATTTTGGATTCCCCTTCAGTCTTGGGGATTTCCCTCTCGAAAGCATGGAACTTCCTCGGTGATGGTTCGATTTATGAAGGGCGTGCATGATGACATAAGCCAAACCTTCTCAAATTTTTACCAGGGCATGGTGAGGTCATACCATGGCACCATCCTAGGCGTCATGTTTTTTAAGAATTTATTTCATTTTTTCTATAGTTGAAAACCCAACAAACAAACATTTGTGGTTGACTATTGCCACACGTTTCATCGAAATATCTGTCCATTCCTTGTAAAAGGCATGAGAATTTACTAAATGGCACGAGCATGGTTTTCTAGGCCGTTCTTGTGGACCCTTTCATGCATCGATTGTTTTAACTTGAATTATGTGCATTAATGCCTAGGAAATGCACATAATCCCCTAAATATGGCAAATGAACCCGGAAAAGTGCCAAATTTGAACACGGTGATTTGCAGGTTGTATGTTCATCAAGAAAAAAACTCGTGGACAAAGGACAAAGGAAATTTGGACCCCCCCCTTCAATCTTGGTGTTTCCCCCTCGAAACCATGAAACTTCCTCGGTGATGGCTCGATTTATGAAAGGCGCTCATCACGACATAAGGAAAACATTCTCCAATTTTTACCAGGGCACGGTGAGGCCATACCATGGCACCATGCCAGGCGTCATGTTTTCCAACCATGTGTTTCATTTTTGTATAGTTGTTAACCGAGTAAATGACACGTTTATGGTTGACTATTGCCACACATTTCCTTGAAATATCTGCCCATTCCTTGTAAAAGGCATGAGAATGTACTAAATAACACGAGCATGGTTTGCCAGACGGTGCTTGTGCACCTTTTCATGCACCTATTGTTCAAACTTGAATTGTGTCCATTAATGCCTAGAAAATGCACATAATCACCTAAATATGGTAAATGAGCCCGGGAAAATGTCAAATTTGAACACGTTGCATTTGAGGTGGTATGATGATCGTTGGAAAAAACTGAATGACAAACTAGGACGGAAATTTGGATTCCCCTTCAATCTTGGGGATTTCCCTCTCGAAAGCATGGAACTTCCTCGGCGATGGTTCGATTTATGAAGGGCGTGCATGACGACATAAGCCAAACCTTCTAAAAAATTTACCAGGGCATGGTGAGGTCATACCATGGCACCATGCCAGGCGTCATGTTTTTAAGCATTTATTTCATTTTTTCTATAGTTGAAAACCCAACAAACAAACATTTTTGGTTGACTATTGCCACACATTTCATCAAATATCCGCCCATTATTCCTTGTAAAAGGCATGAGAATTTATTAAATGGCACGAGCATGGTTTTCCAGGCCGTTCTTGTGGACCCTTTCATGCACCGATTGTTTGAACTTGAATTATGTGCATTAATGCCTAGGAAATGCACATAATCCCCTAAATATGGCAAATGAACCCGGAAAAGTGCCAAATTTGAACACGGTGATTTGCAGGTTGTATGTTCGTCATAGAAAAAAACTTGTGGACAAAGGACAAAGGAAATTTGGACCCCCCCTTCAATCTTGGTGATGTCCCCCTCGAAACCATGAAACTTACTCGGTGATGGTTCGTTTTATGAAAGGCGTGCATGACGACATTTTTACCAGGGCACGGTGAGGTCATACCATGGCACCAACCAGGCGTCATGTTTTCCAAGCATGTATTTCATTTTTGTATAGTTTTTAACCCAGTAAAAAACGCGTTTATGGTTGACTATTGCCACACATTTCCTTGAAATATTTGCCCATTCCTTGTAAAAGGCATGAGAATGTACTAAGGTTTTCCAGACTGTTCTTGTGCACCTTTTCATGCAGCGATTGTTTGAATTTGAATTATGTGCATAATTAATGCCAAGAAAATGCACATAATCCCCTAAATATGGTAAATGTGTTCGGAAAAATGTCAAATTTGAACACGTTGCATTTGAGGTGGAATGTTGATCATTGGAAAAAAATTGAATGGCAAACTAGGACGGAAATTTGGATTCCCCTTCAATCTTGGTGATTTCCCTCTCGAAAGCATTGAATTTCCTCAGTGATGGTTCGATTTATGAAGGGCGTGCATGATGACATAAGCCAAACCTTCTCAAATTTTTACCAGGGCATGGTGAGGTCATACCATGGCACCATCCTAGGCGTCATGTTTTTTAAGAATTTGTTTCATTTTTTCTATAGTTGAAAACCCAACAAACAAACATTTGTGGTTGACTATTGCCACACGTTTCATTGAAATATATGTCCATTCCTTGTAAAAGGCATGAGAATTTATTAAATGGCACAAGCATGGTTTTCTAAGCCGTTCTTGTGGACCCTTTCATGCATCGATTGTTTGAACTTGAATTATGCACATTAATGCCTAGGAAATGCACATAATCCCCTAAATATGGCAAATGAACCCGGAAAAGTGCCAAATTTGAACACGGTGATTTGCAGGTTGTATGTTCATCATAGAAAAAACTCGTGGAGAAAGGACAAAGGAAATTTGGACCCCCTTCAATCTTGGTGTTTTCCCCCTCGAAACCATGAAACTTCCTCGGTGATGGTTTGATTTATGAAAGGCGCGCATCACGACATAAGGAAAACATTCTCCAATTTTTACCAGGGCATGGTGAGGCCATACCATGGCACCATGCCAGGCGTCATGTTTTCCAACCATGTGTTTCATTTCTTGTATAGTTGTTAACCGAGTAAACAACACATTTATGGTTGACTATTGCCACACATTTCCTTGAAATATCTGCCCATTACTTGTAAAAGGCATGAGAATGTACTAAATAACACGAGCATGGTTTTCCAGACGGTTCTTTGCACCTTTTCATGCACCGATTGTTCGAATTTGAATTATGTCCATTAATGCCTAGAAAATGCACATAATCACCTAAATATGGTAAATGAGCCCGGGAAAATGTCAAATTTCAACACGTTGCATTTGAGGCGGTATGATGATCGTTGGAAAAAACTGAATGACAAACTAGGACGGAAATTTGGATTCCCCTTCAATCTTGGGGATTTCCCTCTCGAAAGCATGGAACTTCCTCGGCGATGGTTCGATTTATGAAGGGCGTGCATGACGACATAAGCCAAACCTTCTCAAATTTTTACCCGGGCATGGTGAGGTCATACCATGGCACCATGCCAGGCGTCATGTTTTTAAGCATTTATTTCATTTTTTCTATAGTTGAAAACCCAACAAACAAACATTTTTGGTTGACTATTGCCACACATTTCATCAAATATCTGCCCATTATTCCTTGTAAAAGGCATGAGAATTTATTAAATGGCACGAGCATGGTTTTCCAGGCCGTTCTTGTGGACCCTTTCATGCACCGATTGTTTGAACTTGAATTATGTGCATTAATGCCTAGGAAATGCACATAATTCCCTAAATATGGCAAATGAACCGGAAAAGTGCCAAATTTGAACACGGTGATTTGCAGGTTGTATGTTCATCATAGAAAAAAACTCGTGGACAAAGGACAAAGGAAATTTGGATCCCCCTTCAATCTTGGTGATGTCCCCCTCGAAACCATGAAACTTACTCGGTGATGGTTCGTTTTAAGAAAGGCGTGCATGACGACATTTTTACCAGGGCACGGTGAGGTCATACCATGGCACCACACCAGGCGTCATGTTTTCCAAGCATGTATTTCATTTTTGTATAGTTGTTAACCCAGTAAACGACGCGTTTATGGTTGACTATTGCCACACATTTCCTTGAAATATTTGCCCATTCCTTGTAAAAGGCATGAGAATGTACTAAATAGCACGAGCATGGTTTTCCAGACCGTTCTTGTGCACCTTTTCATGTAGTGATTGTTTGAATTTGAATTATGTGCATAATTAATGCCTAGAAAATGCACATAATCCCCTAAATATGGTAAATGAGTTCGGAAAAATGTCAAATTTGAACACGTTGCATTCGAGGTGGTATGTTGATCGTTGGAAAAAAATTGAATGACAAACTAGGACGGAAATTTGGATTCCCCTTCAATCTTGGTGATTTCCTTCTCGAAAGCATTGAAATTCCTCAGTAATTGTTTGATTTATGAAGGGCGTGCATGACGAAATCAATCAAACCTTCTCATATTTTTTAACCAGGGCACGATGAGGCCATACCATGGCACAATGCCAGCCGTCATGTTTTTCAAGCACATATTTCATTGTTCTATAGTTGATAACCCAGTAAATGACGCGTTTGTGGGTGACTATTGCCACACATTCCATTGAAATCTCTGCCCATTCCTTGTAAAAGGCTTGAGAAATTACTAAATACCACGAGTACGGTTTTTCCAGACCATTCTTGTGCACCCTTTCATGCACCGATTGTTTAAATTCGAATTACGTGCATTAATGCCTACAAAATGCACATAATCCCCTAAGTATTGTAAATGAACCCGGAAAAGTTTCAAAATTGAACACGGTGATTAGCAGGGTTTATGTTCATCGTAGAAAAAAACTCAAGGATGAAGGACAAAGAAAATTTGGATTCCCATTCAATCTCGGTGATTTACTATCGCACACGATTCATCTCCGTCGCCTCTGCGAACCGTGTGTGTTCACTCACACATGCAAAAGGAAAAAACCCTCGCCCGCCCGCCCCACTCACTCGCCGCGGACTCCTCCGCAACTTTGCACCCTAAGCTCGACGAATGTTGGCGGCGGGCGTAGGTTGCGCTCCAAACGGCACCGGATTTCGCCCCTACCGCTTTCCGCCGCCTATCTGCACCGACATTCTAGACCCTGGTCAACTGGGGTTTTCTGCGGGATTGGGCCGGGGATTTTTCTCATGGAGAAAGTAATCAACTTAATTAGCAAAATATTCACTCATCTCTTATCGCAGTCCGTCCATAGCTGTTAATCAACTAGCGGAAATCGCCGTGGAATTATTTTTGTTCTAGCTGATTCGTGGGTGTTCATTCATGTGTCCACACTGCAAGCACAAATCGGGCAACTGTGGTCGTGGCCAGTCGGAAACGAAGTTCTATCTCACCATTTCGGATGACTTCAGGGAGCGCTCGGTATGTTCAATATCAACCTACCACGGTCGGCATGGCCTAAATTCGTGAACATATACCGTCTGTTGCTACAGTATCTATATATTTGCATCAAATCTTTGTTACATTATCTATTTTTAATTCTATATTTTTGTACTTTGCTTTCATCTATACATATATGGATCTGTTCTATCAGTTACTCCCATATTTGCATCTTGCTCTGTTATTTCAATATATCTAATTTACGATCTTAATTTTCATTTCAAGCAGTACATCCCTTGCTTTGCAAGAATAGGAGTAGAAGGAAATCTTGGGCTTTACTTTGCTGATGACTCCCAGGATGTCATATTGACAACGCAACATGGATTTACATTGAAGGTTAGCATAAAACTTGGTAAAGATGGTCACTCCTATTTTAATGCGGACCTTTGCAGAAAAATGTCTAAGTGTTATGAACTAAAAGCTGGCAATAAAATTCTAGTGTGTGCACCACAGCCTGGTCTAATTAACATGGATGTTTACTTCCCCAACATCATCAGCCGGTCAAAGTCTGATCAAGGTTAGTAAGGCTAAGATGTAACAATAGAAAAAGGTTCAGAAGAACGATTCTAATTTGTTTGAAAGAAGTACATGTTATACATGTTTCCGTATAACATACGTTTCTAGCTAGCTTTTTTTTGCAGACGTTGCAGCCAGCCAAGCACGACTTAGAGTCCAGGTCTTATACGACCACTTATCTGTTAAAAAAAGGTAAAACCGGCTATCTTTCCCATACGTTTCCGCATATGCCTAGCAAACAGATTAATTAAGAGTCCAACTCAAGTACAACTTCGATAGGTAGCTTGGTATCTATTTTACTCAATCGTCCAATATACAGCTGAATTCTAACGAGCTCTCTTGCATGCAGCTTTGTGTGATAGAGAACAAAGTCCTTTCTACACATCTCTATGGGGGATTTTTTTTGACATATCTATGCATATAGCATGGAGAATTGGACCATGTGATTGGTTAGAAAAGGCAAATGATAAACGCCAGGAACGATTATTATTGTTATTGCATGTGACTAAAAGCTAAAACCGAGAATTAATCAGAGGAAAACATACCACCTACGGTAAAAAAATTGAAACAATGTGTCTTAAAAGATAAATTCTATAACTAAATAACATGTATTGCATTACAATTTCATCTCTATAAATATGATTAGAATGCCTTAATATACAGACATATATGTGCTCAATTAAAAAAATAAGTGGACCAACGGAGTTCCCTTGATACGAAAAATGTAGAAGAAAAAGGAGCAGAAGAAATGTCAAGTATTTTGACCCACAATTTAATTTGGTTACATGATTTTCTATAAATTTAAATATCCCATGTAATGGAATATGACATGTGATTAGACGGATGAGCGAAGAGAAGTTGAAGCTAGGTACTACCGTGCAAGTCATCACTGAAGCCACCAGATTAATCCACATAGGTCAAAAATATACTCCCTCCGTTCCTAAATATAAGGTGTATAGTTTTTGGCACGGAAATTAAAGAATGCACATGAAGGGAAAATTTCACAAGTTTTGGACAAGATTACACATGACTAATTGATATGAGAAAATAGAGGAGCTTGCCTAATATAAGGAAATGTAATCAGATTCCTTAAAAAGTTATCCAAACGAGTGGTGCAACGCAATACACCTTATAATTCGGACTTTTTCTCAAAAATCTATACACCTTATATCAAGGAATGGAGGGAGTATTATTCATTGATCATACTTATAAAAACATTTGCAGAAGAAAAAAGAGCAGAAGAAATGTCAAGTATTTTGACCCACAATTTAATTTGGTTACATGATTTTCTATAAATTTAAATATCCCACGTAATGGAATATGACATGTGATTAGACGGATGATCCAAGAGAACTTGAAGCTAGGTACTACCGTGCAAGTCATCACTGAAGCCACCAGATTAATCCACATAGGTCAAAAATATATTATTCGTTGATCATACTTATAAAAAAACTTGCAGGATGATCATACTTATAATGATGTGATTAAAATATGAGAAAGGTATGGAGAATATCAATCACCTACAACTAAGACAAGCATTGGCACGTAAAAACTGATTTTGACATTGACACATACAAAGCCAACAAGTTTTTTTTGAGGCCGTACAAAGCCAACAAGTACGCATTAAACAGAAGCATATACGACTGCATAGGCGGACCTGTCCTCCACGCAGCCCAAGCTCTAGAGCTGATCTTGGACCATGTAGTAAAAACCATGTCTAAAAAAAGCAATGTTTTGGTTCTCCTCTGCTTAACAAAATTGCACCAAGCAGCTAGCAGCCAGCGTCATGTCGCCTTGATCGCGTGACCGGCACGCAGAGAGGCGAATAAACACACATCTTGACCAAGCCAAGACTGATCTGACGACGTTCAAGTCCGGCCATGTAATAGCGCACGGCTGTTCCTGCCAGCTGCTGCTGCCCACATGCTGGATCCCCGCACACTAGACTATCTTCGTCGGCTCTAACTAGGGCTCTTTGCTGGATCTTCTCTCTTTCTAGGTAATTTCGTCCTAATACATTCTGTGACCTCAAAAGATTCAAGTCCAGTTACTCAGTTACTTAAATTAGCATTATATGATTAGGGATTAACAAATTTATTTTTAGTTTCTAGGTATTGAGTTTTCCCGTATGCAAATCCAGTCCACCGATGCAGCATACAGATAGTTCTATCAAAGAAGAAACATGTACATATAAATCAATACAATATGCATGCACGAGTGATAACGCCATAGGTTTACATGCGTATAGGCAATTCAAGTAAGAGAATATTGTGACATCCATCTGGAAGCAACCGTGGAAGAACAAAATAGTATATTATCAAAAACAACAATTGCAACACACACGGTAGTGGCACGTAGCTAGGTACAGAAGAAAAGGACATAATGTTTAGGCATTTAATTGTCAGTGAAATGGTTTCCTGTGGTAGGGTAGTAACCATAATGCCATTGACCATTGTATGTCACACGGTGACATCTTTAGCAATAATAATATATTTGACAGAAAGTTCTTGCCAGACTTTGATCCTATTACCTCAAAACGCACATTCCGACTACGGTCATTTTGACATGTTGGGTTGGATAACATTTGGCTATGGGGGAAATAGCGACTAATGAAGGAAAGTAGAATAGAGAAATGTGAAGACTGTTATGGAATTATATGCTTTTCCATTCGAAGTTTCTAATCGTAGATAATTGTCTTTGCAAAAAAAAAAATACATTTGGATACAAAACGCCCGCTAAAGTCCTATCATGTTTCCTTGAGACTCTTCGTATTTTTGTATGGTTTAAAGCTCATTTTAGTGGCACTGCGACAAAAAATTCAGTAACATTTAGCCACATGGGCACATACATGCTTGACATAATATCAACTACAACTATATGACATAGGAGACTGATACAGAATGTTTATCATGTAACTAAATAGAAAATGATTCTTTTGATGTTTCGTTGTCACACATCCACATCTTTCATGTAAATAGGATGTAGCAATGGATCATATTAATGGAGATATGTTGAGAGACCACACTACATTACGAGAAGAAAAGTATAGCCGCGCAAATGCGCGGGTGACCCAGCTAGTTACTATTTAAGCAACCAATTGATCACTATTTAAGTAACCAATTGTGATGTCATATTATGACTCCGTTCCTAGGCAGTAACAAATTCTATTTACCAATTTATGCGCACTATATATTCTTCTGCCATGTTCTAAATGAATAATACATTTCCACCTTTTAAGCAGGATATGTTGGACGCATAGTGAACGATCTGTATGTTACTAAGCGTACCAAATTTCACTGGAAGGACTTGAAGCATGTCATAAACTTTGTTGATAATCTGACAGAGACAGCACAGCATATGAACGCTGGATTTTGGATGGGATTAATTAGAACTTTGGTGCACACACTGAACAAGACCAATTGTGTGCACAAAACGATGGGCAAAAGTCTTATTTTAATTTTGATGCTCATAAAATATATTTATCTTCAACGATATGGTACAATTGTTTTTTATTCTACATGTCAACAGAAATTGCCCCCTGTAGCAGTTCCTGGATCGATTTCCCGGCGTGGTCGAATTACACTTGTGCCTGCTAATAACGCCAAAGTGATTGCAAGGTACTGCATTTCCCGCAGAAATGGAACCATTCAAATTAACAAGTTCTCGCTTCTCGTGGCAATGCATCCATATTGGAAAATTGGAGACACTGTTCTACTCATGATCAACCAAGGCACAGGAGGGCTCTTCCTTTTCATTGACGAGATGTCGAGTCGTCGTGATCAAGCTGCTTCCAGTGGATAGTTGTGGTTGTTGGCCCTCAGCCTCTTAAAATGTGCTAGCTATTACTATATATGTTAAGTATGTAGATATGGACCATATGGTTGTTGGCCCTTAGCCTCTTAAAATGTGATAGTTGTTACTATGTTAAGTATGTAGACATGGACCATATGGTTGTCAAAACCATGTTATGAAGATCCTCCTTTTGTCGAATAGTGTAACCACTATATATATGTTACTCAAATGATGTTACCAAAGTTCATAAATTTTCATGGAAAGTGTTAGTATCGTACACAGTTCATTGAGTTTAAGCGTGTGCCCGATGACCAGAAGGCATTTGCATATTAACTGTCTGTATTGCAAATTCACACACATGTTAACATAAGGAAACGTATGTGTAACATACTAATCATCGCACATGAGTACTCGCAGACGCATCGTGTGCGATACTCCGCCACCGCAAGCAACTAGTTTGCATTTTTCGAAGTTTTTTGTACACACAAATGGCACACGAAGTAATTGCATTGACCGTCTGTGTTGTAATTTCTCATCGCAAACAGTGCATCCGAGTCGGCTCTTTGCCACATATCACACACATCTTGTTTACACGACTCATTTGTGTTCTTTTGGCTCATCGCAAATAGTTCATCCATGTGAACTGTATGCCGCATATCACACACATCTTGTTAAGTTGAACCATTTTTGTTGTGTTCCCTAATCGAAAACAGTTCGTCCGAGTTAACCGTATGCCGTATATTGCACACACATTGATATGGCTGCCCGTTTACATTGTTCTACCTCGCCATAAACAGTTCGAATGGATTAACCGTGTGTCCTGCATCACACACACATTGTTATGGCTGCCCGTTTCTGTTGTTCTGCCTCATCGCAGACAGTTTGAATGGATTAACCGTGTGTCCTGCATCACACACGCAACTAAAATCTGAACCATGTTTGATGGCTCCGCATTGCAAACATTTTTCACCCTTTTTGACGGTTTTTTACACCACTGTTTGTAATTATTGCATCGCACATAGTTTCGGCAAAGGGTCTCTGATCGTAGTGTCGCGTTAGCAGTATCCTGCAGTAGTGATGCATGAGCATTCCAAGAGCATTGCATAAGCATTTTCATATGTATATAGATAGGATCGCATCCTGCATACATTCTCATCTGCACAAAGCTGCAGGTTCCTGCTGCGAACTTGGCTTCAACAAGGAGTTGAGAAGATAGCCCGGCACTGCGATCCCCGGCAAGCCAAACAGATAAGTTCTACCTCTTGTCCATTTGTGTTATGTAAGCTATAACTTGTGCATGAGAAAACCTCGCCACCCTTTTGAGACTTAGGTGCTCCCATCCTTGACTTGAACGTTGCTTCAGTCAGGATGGTCGCAGTGGCCTTTGGTAAAAGGAATTTGGCGGGGGGCTAGTCTCTTTGTTTTTTTCCCGGTAGACATAGTTCTCCGACAAACAAAAGGGTACCGGCAGGATAGCCTGCCAGGGAAAACTCGTTTGTTTAAAACAAGGAGGCATATCACCTCTGCATGGACATATACATGCATGGGTTCCCGGCAAGATTCATCTTTTTCATTAATATGCTGATACAAGTACAAGCATCACAGAACACAAACATGGACTCAAGAGATTACATTAATTGAATTAAAATTTGGCAAATGCCTAACAATTTTAAGATTGAAAAAAGATAAGTGCCCCGTAATGCCCTTTCTTGTCCCTCCCTTCCTAGGCACGGCCGTCGAAGCCGGGGAGGGAAAAAGGAGCGCCTGGGCAGAAGCCCAGCCCGCACCCCTCGGGCTCCAGGAGAGGTAGCCCGGCGGGAGCGGGAGAGCACCGGGGAACGCGTCGATGGAGAGCATGGCGGAGGCGACCCGTTGACCACCGCCACCAGGGCCAGAAGGGCTCGGCAGGGCAAATAGAGCTGCAGACCGAGAGGAAGCCTGCCAAGGTCCAGCTGGGGGACTGCTGTAGTGTGACAGCCTGGTTTTTGCCCTCTTCTCTTTGCCTAATTTTCAGTTGGTTTGGTTATGAAATTTGGAGTTTTGAATCTTTTCAGATGGACTTAAACACTTGGGTACCCCTTGACCTTCACCCAAGTGCCTCATTTCCCTCTCTAACTATCATTTCCTCTCTGGTTCACCCCAAAATAATATTTTGAATATTTTTCTTAAAGGAAAATATTCATCCTAGCTAGCTCAATGTGCTCCAAAGCAACCCCAATTTTTCTTGCCCACAAAAATCTGAGAAAATTCCCAAATATTCATTGAACCCTATGGCACCTTCCTGAGCAAAAATATTTCATCACTTTTTGGAATATTTTTGCTACAGAAAATATTTTCTGTTCTGGACAGAAATGGTAGGTTCTACAACAACTACCATTTTACTTGCTCCATTGTGGCTGATTTTTCTTGTCCATCATCACCTTAGTAGATGATTGCTAACCTCCAAAGCCACCCAAATCTCAGTAGTTTGACCACAGTAAGCTCTTAGAGTTACTGACCAGAAACTTACCATGAAGTTGAAATCCATTCTACTACGTCTGAGCTCAAACCAAAGCGTGGTAACCTCTTAATCTACCACAAACTACACGCCAGACATGAAGTTTGGGCTTAGGTCGGCCTGAGGTCAGAGTTCATGCGGTTACCGCGTTCGTCTAGGCGTGCTGGCATACGGCTGTCGCGCTCTGCATCGCGCCCGCGCCTCTGTTACTCGCGTGATCGCTTCCCCGCCTGCCAAACCTTGCCAAACTTCGCCATGATCTTCGTCCCGGCCTTCTTAACTCTCTCCTGGCGCTCGCCGACGCTGGAGCCCGCTGCAGCGAGCACGGGCGCGGTTCGGCCAACACAACAGTGCACTGCGCACTGTGTTCGTCGACACCCTCTCGCCCCTGTGCTCGTCTCCGCTCGCCCACAGTTCCCGCATGAGCTGCTTCGCCATCCCCCTCGCTCACTGATGCCGCTCATCGCCGGGCGCCGTGTCTAGGTGTCCTCCGGTGGAGCCCGATCCCCTCTGGACGCTCGGCTATAAATAAAGCCCTCCCCAGCTTCCTCGAGCATCATCCACTCCTCACACACACTCCACAAACTCGTAGAAAGCCGTAGCCCGGCCAGGCAGGCCGCGGGCCGCCGTCCCCGAGCTCGAGCTCACCGGCCATCCCCTCGGGTCGACTCTGCAGCTCCAACCCCTCCCAAGCTCGGGCCACCCTTCCAGGGCCTCCGCCGTGCCTCGGTGGTGTCGTTCCGCCCGGTTGGAGCCCCTGGTGTCGCTTCTAGTCGACGTCATCTTCAACTCCAGCGACCTCTACTTCCTGTCGCCGCTGGAGAGGTCGTTTCCGACGCCGTTCGACCACCCCTAGCTAACCTACGGGTACGGACAGGTGCGCCTCCGTCACCTCTTTCGATCTCTCCCTCTAGTTCGGGCCAAAAAGCCCTCCTAGCCGGCGTGTCCTCCAGCGAAGTCGCGCCGTCCTCTGTTTCCCTCTCCCCTCCCTCTCACCTGACTAGCGGGGCCCGCTAGGCAGCCACTCAGACTGCGTGCGGGCAATGCAGTGGTGGCGCCATGAGGTTTACGCCTTCGACGTCACCCCCCCCCCCCTCAGTTTTGTTTTATTTTAATTCAAATTTAATTATATCAAGAGAGCATGTTATGACCTAGTTATTTCCGATGATATATGATGCATATATTTGTGTTGCACTTTCATGGCATGTTATGACACTGGTTACTTTCACATTAACTTGAACCTGCTAATAACTCAACTTGAATATATCGTTGACTGGGTCATGGTGCCACTGAATCTAGTTTTCCGAGTGCAACCACATTTGCCTTTATTGGAAGGCCTTTATTAGGTCCATTGTCATGCCTCTGGTCGGTGCCTCTAATGAGGGAAGGTTATGGGTGTGCGGTACCCTGGCCCGGTAAGCAGACATAACTTTGTGCGCCCGTTGTTGATGTTATGGTACCTTGTCCCCGTTTGGGACCGTTTATGTTTTGCCACAACGGTGGCTATTGGTGTCTTTGGTAGACACGGGGCCACCCAGGACTAGCCCAGTGGGGAGTGAGTCGGAGTGGCCGAGAGAGTGTCATGGCAATGGAGGGGTTTCGTCGGAATGCCGTTGGTCCACCCGAATGGGAGTGCGAGGCCATGGGTTCCGTGGTGCGGGTACAGTGCGCTACCTCTGCAGAGTGTATTAAATCTATCGATAGCCGAGTCCACGGTTACGGACACGCTCGAAAGTAGGTCACACCATGGGTCAATGTTTAAATTAATCTTGCACACTAAGTTACGAACGTCGCACTGTTGAGAAGATGATGGTGGGTAAACCATTTTGATGTTTGATCGTCGGAAAGATCACCGTTTGAGACCAAGTGTTGGTCATGGTTGTGATCGCCGGAAAGATCACCATTTGGTTACAAGGTAACCCGATCCAAGACCACGAGGTTGGTCCGTTTGTGATCCGAGAGCGATCACCGTTGGTAAGCAAGTCCAAGGGAATTTTATCACGAGTTCATGATCACAGCATGTATGATATGTTGTTGCATTGCTAATTGGTTAAGTATCATGATATTGTTTGTCATTATGTTTATGTTTGTTGTGAGCTTGCAAGTACATTCAATGTACTGACCTGGCGTGTCATGCCAGCTTTCAGGAAAGTCTCATTGGAAAGAGTGATGTCCTAGTCTAGATCGTGTCCACATCGGTGTCCATGTGCTATGGAGTTCCATTACGACTTTGTTCTGCTGCCACGTAGTTGTTATGATCGAGGCCCCTTTATGTTCACTAAATAACGTACATATTGTTCAGCCGCACCGTGTGTGCCGCTTGGCCTCGCCACCTATTGTAATGTAAACTATGATCCGCCAACATCAATAAAGCGGTTGTTTTTTGTACCAAGATGTTGTGTGTTGCCAGAAGACATGGTCTCTGGGCTCGTAATGAATGGTAAACCGGTTGCTCTAAGCCGGGGTGCCACAATGCTTGGTACTTGGTATCAGAGCCGCACTGACTGTAGGCCACGCTAGACTACGACGTGTTAACCGGACGTTATTTACGAGTTTAAGTTGAGTGCCGGTAGCATTTGTAGCTGGTTGTTGCATTGTATGCACTCGTTTTACTTTTATGCTAACCTGCTAATGGTTGTGAGTGTAGATGGCTCCAGCGTTGTATCCGTGCCAGTTGCAGCTGATGCCGTGCACGTCACCGCATCTCCTTCGTAACGTGTGGTGTTGGCTGTACCCCCTCGGTGACGACCCAGTCTATCATGTGTATCGGGAGCGTATTGCAGACTCAGTGTACGAGTATCACGCAGTGGTTACTCTGCGCACCAGTTCCGATTCCAGCACTTACACTTGTACCTCCCGGAGCGATTTTGCTTCTACCGCTTCTCAGGTTGTCCAGTTTGCTAGATTCGAGGTCCTTGTCGAGCTTCGTTATAACGAGGTCCGGATGCAGAACCACCCAGGTTTCTACTACTATCCCTCTCTGCATGACAATGGTCGTGTCCATTTCCCTATCATTGATCCGGAGTCTGATAGTGTTGCTAGCCACCTTTCCCGTTATATCACTGCTAGCTATCTTATGATCCACGAGCTGGCTCGAGAGCTGACTCGTGCTTGTACTGCTTTAGCCTCTACTAGATCTGTCACTACTCCATCCTCTACGGGATTTACTCCTTATATTCCATCCAGCTCTAGTTCCCCTATTTCAACGGTTACTCCTCCGAGTAGCTTGGGCACCTCGACCATGAATCCTCTCAGTGCTCCTGCTGAGTGGGTTTCACTTCTCACTACTCCTGTAGCCTCGATGCTTCACCCTGCACCTGCCCCGGAGGGAGAGCCCTCAAGGCAGCATCGTCATGTTACATTTAACCCGGAGGTTTCAGTTAACCTTGTTAGTTCAGGATCCGAGTCCGCGTCAGGAGAGGACCCCGCAGCACCAGCAGAGCAGTAGAGCTTCTGAGTGTACGTAGTTGTCGGGATGATGTAAGGATGTAGTCGTACGAGTCATGATGTTCCATTTCATGTATGAAGTAGTTGAACCTGGCATGATGTTTATCTTTCATGTATGAGTCTATGTATAATTATGTTGGAACTCTATTTTATTCGCCGTATTTTCTTTGTTATTTCATTTTCTCTCGGGATTTGTTGCTGGCTTTTCCCCAATTTATTTTTGGATGTTTCTCATCTCGGTTGCGTTGTCTTGGGAAAATCCACAATAGGATGACGCGGGGAGGCAGCAGTAGCGACGCTCATGCGGACACTCCTGCTTGTTGTTCCGCACGACAGGCAGAACACTCCCCCGAGCCGTACGTTCCACCACCGCCTCCACCGCCAAATCCGTCCTCCACAGAGCAAATTCTGCGTATGTTTGAGGAAAGAAGGAATAATGATCTGATTGAAATATTAAGGAGTGTGCAAGCTATGGTTGGACAAAATGGAAATCAGAACGGTCATCACTCCAAGCTGTCAGATTTTCCGAGAACCAAGCCTCCCAGTTTCAGTCAGGTTATTGATCCCTTGGATGCAGACGATTGGTTGCAAACCATTGAGAGGAAGCTCGAGATTGCTCGTACTGAAGAAGATGATAAAGTTCCATTTGCAACCCATTATCTTGAAGGCGCTGCTGCCATATGGTGGGAAAATGAAAAAGCCATGTGGCCTGCTGATGAAGAAATCACCTGGGCAAAATTCAAGGATCAGTTTCGGAAATATCATATTCCTACTGGAATTATGAAGGTTAAGCAGCGTGAATTTCTCGTGCTCCTTCAAGAAAATCAGTCTGTGGGTGAATATTTGCAAAAGTTCAATCATTTGGCATGTTACTCTCTTTATGACGTGGCCACCAAAGAAAGAAAGATTGACAGATTTCTTGGGGGATTAAACCCGCAACTCCGATGTACCCTCGGTATGTTTGATTTCCCAGATTTCCAAACTCTGGTAAACAAGGCTTTCATTGATGAAAAGGAGCACAAGATCGTATCAGGCAACAGGCCTGCCAATAACGATCACAAGTGCAAGTTCGAGCCAAGGAAGGAAGGGCAGGCAGTGCAAAGGGCTCGTACCTGACAGCATACTCAGGTGGAATACAAACCCAATTGGCAACAGAATGTTAACAAGACCACCACACAAGTCAAGAATGTCGTGACCAACCCGGTGTGAGACGAGTGCCAGCGCAACAATTCTTGCTTCAGTTGTGGGCAAACCGGACATTATGCCAGACAGCGTCCAAGAACAGCAAGGCAAATGCCCTATTCAGGCCACAAGTCAACTTTATGGAGTCACGCCCTACCCAGCAAAACATCACTGGGAACGTTCATCACCTCTCCGCAGATGAAGCCCAAGAGAACCCCGAAGTCGTCATTGGTATGTTTTCTGTTAATAACATACCTGCCGAAATTTTATTTGACTCTGGGCTTCCCACTCTTTTATTTCGTGGAGTTTTGTTGCCCAAAACAAATTTCCTTGTTTGCTTTTGGGCAAGAATATGCTGGTACAATCCCCGGGATCCTTAGTCCAGAGCAATCTGGTCTGCCGTAATCTGGAAATCAATATCAACGGAGCCCGTTTTCCAACTACCTTGATAATCATTGAGTCTGTAAAGTTTGATGTTACCTTGGGTATGAATTGGTTGACCCAATGTCAAGTATGCATAAACTGCGCGACCCGAGAAGCCACTTTGACCAGTCAAGAGGGGCAGAATACCCTATTCCATGCTCGCAGAAGCATACCCAAGAAAGAAATGGTTTTCACCGCTATGGCTGGTGAGTTGGAATTAATTCATGTGGTCAGTGAGTTTCCTGATTGTTGGCATTCTGGGAACAGGGGTCCCCAGACTTGCCTGCCGGCGGCTCACGGTGTGGCTAAGCTAGCAGGTCGTATGGCCCATCTTCATCAACAAGGCATCCAAGACCCTCGCGAGGGTCCAAGCCTCGCGAGGTGGACGACACAAGACCTCCTCTGGAGTGGCCTAGCCAGGCAGACTCACAACGAGAGGATATATCAAGGCGGGGAGAACCTCACGAGGCTCTCATGACGTGAGCCATGACGAACGACACCAAAGTGAGCACCAAGACGCGCAGTCATGGCCCTTATTTCCTCTTTGGTGCTAAGGAGGCCAGCGCAGGCGAAGAGTACCGAGGCATCAGGCAAAGGTTGCTATTGGTGCAATGATACCAAGACCAGGAGGACGGCAAGATGGAGGTCATCGTGGAGCCCAAGACGGCGTCACCACAAGAGCTTTCGCGGGCGAAGACCACTTTTGTCAGGATAGCTTGTACTAGCTGTCCCCCTTCAAATTTGCTCATGGTTATCGGCTCCGTCCCTTCGATATTTGGGAAGAGGACCAGGGCCTATATAAGTAGAGCTAGCCACCATAGTAGAGGCATCTCATCTTAGCTTGATCCAACCCGATCGAGAGCCTACCCTAGCCACAAGAACACCTCAACCTCGGGAGGCTGTTCTTCCCTTATACTGTTCTTCATCATCCCAAGAGGCAATCCACCACCACCACACTGGAGTAGGGTATTACACCACAACGGTGGCCCGAACCAGTATAAACCTCGTGTCTTTCTGTGTTGCAAGTTCGTCGAGTTCGTCCGCGAGATCTTAGCGAGCTAGGGCGTAGATCGGTAGGAGGGAAAGGCTTCGCGCGCATCCCAGTGTTCGAACCTTAAGGGTTTGCCGGAACCCCACATCCGACATTTGGCGCGCTAGGTAGGGGTGCGTTGTAGCTTCCCTTCCATCAGTTCGTTGCTCCGTCACTCCATCGTCTCCATGGCGGATGCTCGCCGTGCTCGAGCTGAGCGTCAGGCTGTCCTCACAGGCCGCGTCGCTCAGACGGCTCCCGTCGGCGGGCCACCACGTCGTTCTCCGTCTCCCGCCGCCAACGCTGCCATCGGCCCGGCGGCGAACGAGCAGCAGGCGTCCTCGCTGCACCCTTCGGTGCGGCAGGACGGCCGCACCGCCACTCCATCGCTGACCCCTACCGGTTCTTTGTCTCACGCGCGCCGCGCTCCTCGCGGCGAACGAACTCCTGCGCTACCGCCCCGTCGACGACCTCTATGAGGAGTGGCTCGACCACGTCGCCGAGCTCGTCCGCGCCGCAGGGGGCTCCCCAGCGCCGTCCCTCTCTCTACCTCCCCCTCAACCAGCCATGGACGACGAGGCTCGTGGCGTGCCTCCACCACCACTACCTCAAGACGGTGCCTTGGCACCAAGGCGCGCGGCTCCGCGGTGTGATCCACCACGCTCGGTGCCCGTGCGTGAAGAGAGAAGCTGCCAAGAAATCCCGCGGCCGCGAGAAGCTGCACCTGCACTTCCCGCGCTACCTCGTCAAGACCGCGCGCCGCCCGCGGCGGCGCCTCGTGTACCTCGCCCAGACCAAGCTCCACCTCTGAAGTGGGCCCCGACAACCACGGCCGGCTGCCGCGCCTACACCCCCGAGCTGCGTAGCATCGCCTGGCCGGGCAAGTTCAAGCCGGATCTGTATCCTCGCTACGACGGCACCGCCGACCCCACGGAGTTCCTGCAGCTCTATGAGCTGAGCATCGAAGCGGCCAATGGCGACGAAAAAGTCATGGCGAACTGGTTTCCCATGGCTCTCAAGGATGGACCCTGCTCCTGGCTCCTGAACCTGCAGCACGGCTCGATCTCCTCCTGGGACGAAATGCGTGACCGCTTCGTTGCCAACTTCCAGGGCACTCGTGACCGCCCGCCGGCCGCGGATCATCTACGCCACATCAAGCAACAACCAGGAGAGACCCTCCAGAAGTACATCCAGCGCTTCAACAACACTCGCCTCAAGATCCCCAAGGTCACGGATGAGGCCATCATCTCCGCGTTCTCCGACGGTGTCCGTGACATCAAGATGAAGGAAGAGCTCACTATCCACGAGGAACTCTGCACCTCCTAGGAGTTATTCAACCTGGCGACCAAGTGTGCAAGAGCTAAGGAGGGGCGTCTCTCTCTCTTAGAGCTGCCAGCCGTGGGCGCAGAGGAGAAGAAAACCAAGGCCAAGGACGTGAAGCGCAAGGAGGCAGCTGTGCTCGCAGCGGAGCCCGACACCAAGCGGGGCAGAGATCTACCCGAGTCGTCTAAGAACAGCCGACCGTTCTGCGCCTTCCACAACCTGAACACCCACAACACCAGCGACTGTCAAGAGCTCAGAGCCATACGTGAAGGGCGCTTCGGTCGACGCCCTGAGCGCAACGACTGGGTATACGGTCGAGGAGGAGGACGTGGAGACGGACGCTGGGACGACCGTGGCCCGCGCCAGGAATGGAGCGACAGGCCTCACGAGGACCGCTGGTAGGACAAACCACGCGAGGGCTCCTGGAGGGACCCGCCTCGTGAGGATCTCCCTCAGGGCAACACCGGTCTTCCCCCACTGCCGCCACCAAGAAGGAACGACAACCACCACCAGGACGAGGGGGCTGGGGGCTTCCAGGAGCCGCGTGCAATCGCTTTCATCTTGGGCGGCGCCCTGGCCCCAGCATCTCAGCGCATCTTCAAACAGTTCGCTCGCGAGGTGAATGCGGTGCTCCCCAAGCTCGAGGCCACGCGCCCACTCAAGTGGTCCCAATGCGCCATCACTTTCAACTCGGTAGATCAGCTCAAATGCGCGGCCACCACCGGTGCCCTCCCGATGTTGTGTTCCCTAGTCATCAGCAATGTGCAGCTCACCAAGACCCTCATCGACGGTGGTGCAGGGCTCAACGTCCTGTCCGTCGACACGTTCGACAACCTCCAAGTGCCATACGAGAAGCTCCAGCCTACCAAGCCTTTCTCAGGAGTGACTGACGGTTCCACCACACGGATAGGGAAGGTCTGCCTGCCTGCCACCTTCGGGGAGCGCAAGAACTACCGCACCGAGCTCATCGACTTCGACGTCGCGCACATCCTGAAAGTGCGTTATATCGACTAGAAGGGGGGTGAATAGGCGACTTTTTTGAATTCTTCACGGAGGAATTTGCCGGAGAGGAAATTCCTTAGCAAAGAACTACTTGCAGCGGAATAAGTACTCAGAAGTAAGCATAAGAGAATGCGGGCATGGTCATAATGATGAAATGAAGACAATCAAAGAGTACAGAAAGCGTAAACACAGAATAACACAAGATGAAGACAAACAGACTGAAGAATTGAACTGAGGAAATTGAGAAAGTCTTTAGTCAAAGTCTTCAAACACAGATATGAACGAACACTCAACACAGTAATGAGGAAATGGAAGAGTTGAGGAAATAGAACCAGTTAGGTTGGTGAAGACAATGATTTGGTAGACCAGTTCCAACTGCTGTCTCAGTTGTACGTCTGGTTGGAGCGGCTAAGTATTTAAACTCGAGGACACACAGTCCCGGACACCCAGTCGCTGAGCACGCAGCTCAGGACACCAAGTCCTCACCGTATTCTCCTTGAACTAAGGTCACACAGACCTCGTCCAATCACGCGTGGTAAGTCTTCAGCGACTTCCAAACCTTCATGCACTTCGGTCACTCGGCGATCCACTATTCCTCTTGGATGCTCTAGACCATGACGCCTAACCGTCTGGAAGAAGCACAGTCTTCAAAGGTAACAAGCGTCGGATCCACGCAGGATCAATTGCTTGATGATGCTCAATCACTTTGGGTTTGTAGGGGTTTGGTTTTGGGTTTTTCCTCACTTTCGATGATTTTCGCTCAAAGTCCTCGGAGGATGGGTTGCTCTCAAATGACAAGTGTCAAGTTCTCTCAAGCAGCCAACCAGCTAGTGGTTGTAGGGGCGGCTATTTATAGCCTAGGGAGCAGCCCGACATGATAAGACATAAATGCCCTTCAATGATATGACCGTTAGGTGGATAAGATATTTTGGGACAGGCGCCAAGAAGACAAAGAACGGTCGGAAATTTGACTCTCAAATTCCTCGGGGCTATCATGTTCCTCCTTGTGTAGGCAATCCGCCTTTGGAGAATTCCTAACTCCTCGGTCAGAACAAACTCCTCGTGACTGTAAGAACTTCGTCTCATCCTTTGAAGAAATTAACTGAACTGTATGAGATTTCCAAAGGCTTCACTCGAAGGGATTGGAAGGTGTAGGATTTTGAGTTGAGCATCACATGGAAAATTTTCCTTAGTATTTCCTCGACCCCCTTTAACAGTACTGTGTTTCTTATGGCTCAAGAAAGAGAAAACGAAACTACGAAAACAAAAGTCTTCACGCTTCATGTTCCTCAAATGAATACCAAGTCTTCAAGGTCACACCAATTTCTTCACTTTCAAAGTCTTCAGAAAGTCTTCAGAATATCAAAGTCTTGATCGAAGAACTTCATTTTTAGGGTCGACTTTCTCTGTAAATATCAAACTCCTCATAGACTTGTAGACCTGTGTACACTCACAAACACATTAGTCCCTTAACCTATAAGTCTTCAATACACCAAAATCACTAAGGGCACTAGATGCACTTACAATCTCCCCTTTTGGTGATTGATGACAATATAGGTTAAGTTTTCAACGAGGGATAAACATATGAAGTGTAAATACTGATATTGAGGAATTTGATTGCAAGATATAGAAGAACTCCCCACGAAGATGTGCATAGTGAGGAATTTTGCTTTTGAGGCATTGCACATTTGAAGAGTTGAATCATGGAGATCTCCCCTATATCTTGTAATTCATACACGCATTTGACATATAATATGAAGAATTTGAAATGCATGATGAAATATGGTGATCGATGTAGTTGACATCGTGCATTAACATATAATGAGGAATAAGCATGCAGAGGAACACATCAAAAGTATCAGAGCACCATCGGTTTTAAGATTACAACTCGATCCAATAAAAGTTTCAGAAGAGCGAGAGTTGTAACTTAGCAAAAAAAATGTATATGGGCGTAAAAATAGACCCGCTTGAAGATTAACTCAAATTTCTCCCCCTTTGTCATCAAATGACCAAAAGGATTGAAACTGAGGATTAACGCCCCTGAAGAATTTCAAGTTGATGAAGGAGCGCCAGCGTTGTTGGGGTCGGTTGTCGTAGTAGGGCCTGCCGCAGTGTCGTCCAAGTCTTCATTTTCATCAGTGTCTCGCGATGAAGAATAGGAGCTAGCCACCAAGGAAGGAACTTTGACCTTCTTGTATTTCTTGATTGGAGGTGCGGACCAGTCAAAGTCTTCCTTGAGACCCATTGTCTTCAGTTCTTCCGCTTGTAGACATTAGAAAGAATAGCCAGTGCGGTTGAAGGTTTCATGGAGGTAGTATTGGTTTTTCTTCACCGCATTGTGTGTAGAGGTCATGTTGTGAAGAATTGAACCAAACCGACGCTTGACCCATTTATGATTGCGATCAACCTTCCGATGAAGACCGAGGAGTAACTCACGATCAGTCATCACCACAGGTGCACGTGGCTTGAGGATTTTGCTTGGCTGAGGTATTGGCGGCAGAGTCATGTGTGGCGAGTCATCATTGGTGGAGTAGGATGCAGCTTTATGTAACCGACCATCCAATGGACGAATGCCTTCATCTATCGCAGCAGTAGCCTTGCCCTTGTCATCAGCTGAGGAAAATGTCCGTTTGAGGACTTCAATTGGAGGCAAGAAGCTGCAGTGGTTCAGAGTATCAGCCTTGTAATTGAGTGAAGACCTTGTCCTGATGAACCTCATAATCCATGGTGCATAAGGCTTGACTCAAAAGGTGACATAGCAATGTTTGCCAGAGTCCTCATGAAGAAATCATGGAAGTTGACGGGAACACCATGAATGATATTGAAAAGTATATTCTTCATGATGCCAACGACTTCTTCATCATTTGAGTCGTGGCCTTTGATAGGACTCATTGTATTCGTCAGAATCCGATAGACAGTCCGAGGCACATATAGTAATTCCTTGACGAGGAATTTGGTTCGAGGTGCCTGTCTGGGCTTCAAAGGCTTCATCGGCACTTGCATGTAGTGATTTGAAAGCTCAGTTCGTTGTAGATACAACGAGCGCCATCAAGGGGAGGACTGAGTGGTAGGGCACGAAGCAATTCAGTTGTTGGTGCCTTGTAGTGAGTATTTTCAGACATCCAGTCTAACACCCATGAGTTCACATGTTCAGCGTCTCCGGTGATGTGCAGCATTGCATAGAATTGAAGAATGAGTTGTTCATTCCAATCACAGATGTCAGTGCAGAAATTCAGAAGTCCTGCATCGTGAAGAACACTGAGGACTGGCTCGAAGCCTGGCAGAGATTCCATGTCCACATGAGGAATATGTGCATGATCGAAGACTTTGTCTTTGTTGAACAACACTGAGGAATAGAAATTGGCTTGACTGGCAGTCCAGAAACGCCTCTTCCTTATGCGGCGAGTCATATGGATTGTAATCCGTGAAGAAAACGTGCTCGCCAAAGAAGTCTTCAGCCTTGAACTTTTGCTTTGTTGAGAATGAATTCTTTGGCTTTGGCAATGGAGTGTCAGTGAGTTGCATCACGGCCTCTGGAATCGCAATCTCAGGTTCTTCAGGCTGAGGAATTTCTGGTTCCTCTACATGTGTAGTCTGAGGATCAGCAGCAGCAGGTTCATCAGCGCTAGTGGCTGGAATTTCTTCATGTACAGATGAAGTGGGATGAGTTTCTTCAGAGCCCATTTGAACTATTGGAGCAAGGGACTGAGGAATCTGTTGGATTGGGGTGAAGAGTGGAGAATTTGGATGCTGACTTTCCCAAAAGTCATCATTCATCACTGGCGTTGTGCTTCCAATATCCACATCTTCTTCAATTTCCTCAACACCAGCCTCTTCAGCTGTGAACTGAGGCATAGGGGAGGAAATGATTGGGGTTGAAGGGATAGCTTCCACTTCAATTTCTTCATCAATCTGCTCTGACGAAGCAGCAGAATGATTTTCTTCATCAGGTCCTATGATGGCATGGAGGAAATTGGAACAGCATCAATGGGATTTTCAAATGAACTCGTCATTGTCTTCATCTTCTTCGGGGCTGAAGAATTTGAAGCAGCAGATGCTTTCCTTTTCTTCACTGCAGCTCGTTCTGCAGCCTTGGTCTTTTTCACATCTGATGCAGATGGAAGGATTGGAGTTGGTGTTGGTGCAGGAGGAGCTGAGGAATCTGGTTGAATTTCCTCGGTATGGCCCGATGCGATTGCCTGACTTCTTCGATTTCTTGAGCGCACCACAAGTGGATGCCTGGCAATTTCTTCGGCTGGAATGGAATCATCAGCCCCGGAACTAGCATTATCTTCAGCAGCCTGAACTTCATCAGTGGTGCTGGCATGTTCTTCAGTCGGCTGAGCAGAGGCTCCAGCCTGAGAAATTTCTTGTTGCGTTGGGGCAGCAACATTTGAGAACTTATTTGTCAGATTGACAAATCTGACTTTGGCTCCTTGCCAATCAGCATAAAATGAGTCAAATTTGTCGCTGAGGGCTTTGATGTCAGCCTGCATCTTGATAAGTTCTTTAGTTGTCATCTTGACAACATTTTTCTTCATGATTTCTCTTTTACATCTGCGATTTCTTGATCTCTCCGGCAGTATCAAATTTCCATTTCTCCTCTTGGATGAAATGAGTCAGCATGTGACTTTGGCGGTATCAGCTTGAAGTCGTGCATATGAGTGTTTGGGTCCTTGTGCGAGAGATCAATATAGTCTAGGATCGCTCTTGGATCCAATGGCGGTACGGCAGTGTGCCTTTGGCTCTAATGACCCTTTCTTGTCGGTCTCTGATGATTTCCTTAAGTTCATCATCATCAGCCTCATCATCTTAAGGTGGCTCTTGGAAGGCGACACTGTTTCTTCTTGGGACTTGGCCGAGGACCTCGTCCATTTGTGGCCTTAGTCTTAGCAGAGTCGGGCCAGGATGAAGAATTTGGTGCGGTGAGGAACTTCTTTGAGACACCAGAGGCAATGGAGATGCCTGCAGTCCTTTGTACGTGGCGAGATGCTGCAGTCTTTGAGGACTTTGTAGGAGCTGCTTTCGGGACTTGGGAGGAGTTGAGGATTTGGGAGGAGCAGAGCAGCATGAGGAATTGGCCGTGAGGGCACGGTGAGAACTTGGCCGTGAGGGCCTTTGTTGGTGAAGCACTTGGCTTGTGTGCTGCTTCTTTGCCATAGATTTTCTTGGCTTGACAGAGGCCTCGATGGCAGTGAAGTGGCAGAGTCCTCATTAAATTTCCTCACCGCCTCGTTGGCTTGTCTTGCCAATTTGGCTTAGCGCTTGGCCCATTCTTCAGAAAGTCCTCACCACTCTTGATGCTGGTGGGGTCAGCTTCTTGACCAGGTGCCAATGGAGCTCTTGGGCATGGAGGATTGAGATCGAATTTCTTCATGTACTTTGGAGTAACATATCTGTACTCCCTCCATTCCCTTGCCCATCTCCTTTCAATCCTTTGAATCGCACCTTGCGCTGATTTTTATTTTCTTTGCGAACTTCGGCTTCATCAGTGTGCAATAATCGGCATAGATGTCCTCAGGAATCCTAAACGCAGTCATGACCTCAGGCCTCTTTCCTCCTTCCTGTGGCTTCTTTCCTTACGCCATATTCTTGGTGAGGAATTTGAACAATCGAATTCTCTGAAGAAGTGTGCAACTTTTCTTCGAGGAACGCTGCAAATGAGTTAAGTTGATGAGAACCTAGTGATTCAGCGGGACGTGAGTACACGTGAGCAGAGTATAGTTGCGAGGAATTTGGAGAGGTCATATGCGTTCTCGGAAGGTTTTCAAAAAGAACTAGTTTGAGGAATTTGACCCGGATGAGCCATGAAGAATTTCACTAAGCGATCTTTGTCTTAGGTTCGAGTTGTATAGATCGAGGATCCACACAATTGAGGAATCTTGAACAAAATCATTGCTTAGAGAAACGAATCAAGAGCATATTTCGTTTGAGGTGTTCATATATGTGAAGATTTGAAGAATAAACACCTTTGAAGATTTTCAGGAAGGTTTGAGAATCAAAGCGAGTAATAAAAGTACTGTTAATTACCCGAACTGAAGAACACGACGAACTGAGAAGAACATATGGGAAGTTCGTCAGGTTAGATCTCCCACACCCTAACTCGGCGGAGGAAGACAGCTATGGCGGCGGTGGAGTGAAGATTTCCACGGTCGGTGCGAGTATGATGGCGACGAGGTCGAGGCAGTGAAGCTCTTCCTCACCGGCGACGATGGAGTAGCGGCGGCGCTAGGGTTTGAGAAGCTCGAGCGAGAGAGAGCGGTCGAGCGGAGTAAAGGAAGTGAGGAAGGAGAGAGGGTATATATAGCCACGGTGAAAAACTGTTACGCCCAAGATTTTGAATGAGCGTGCTCTGACCCTTCTCATTAAACGACATGTGTCACCCACGTCTTGAGAAGTGGAGATTGTGTTAGATCGTGGGTGAATAGATAAATCTATCATGGGATGCGGAACGGTTTGAGCGGCAAAACCGAAAATTTGGATAAGATAAGTTTTAAAGTTCCGTTCGCAATTTCTTCAGCTGACAAGGACACAGTGAAGATTTTGAACGAGTTTCAAATAGAACGCACATGAAGAATTTGTGAATAGATTGGGTTGAGTATAGCATAGAGGGGGAAGGGTCCGATCACATTCACTTAGCAGAAAAGCGACTTGAAGAAATAGCCATAAGTGAATGCTGTGGAGGACATAAACCCATATATATATATATATAGTCAATGAAGAAAAACAACGGAAACAGTGAAGATTTTGCAAAGTTAAAGAATTTGAAAAACTGAAGAATCTCAAAACTGAGGAAAAACTCAAATTGAAGATTTTCAACTATGGTGGTGGCGTGACCCATCGTATAAGAATGATGATTTCAGACACCGTGTACAATTGTCGTAGGGTTCTGAGAATCAAATTCTTCATTAATTTCTTCACACTTAGAGTTTTATTCTTCATTGATTGAAGAAAAAGGTTTCTTCATGTGTTGCACATCTAAGTCATCAATTTTGCATAAGTGTCAGGATGTGTGTCCTTTTTAAAGAACATTCAAAGATTCTAAGATATTTAGCTCACACCGCAACTTGCTAAATCTCTTCTCATCCAAGGGCTTTGTGAAGATATCGGCTAGCTGTTCTTCAGTCTTCACATGCTCGATGGAGATGTCGCCCTTCAACACATGATCACGAAGAAAATGATGACGAATCTGAATGTGCTTTGTCTTCGAATGCTGAACTGGGTTGTGAGCAATCTTGATGGCACTCTCATTGTCACGATGAGAGGCACATTCTTCACGTTGATTGCGTAGTCCTTGAGAGTTTGCTTCATCCACGGCAATTGAGCACAACAAGAGCGGCAGCAATGTACTCGGCTTCGCAGAGATGAAGCGATACGTGATTACATTGCCGAGGACCAACAGCGAAAAGATCGTCCGAGGAAATGACAAGTACCAGATGTTGACTTGCGGTCCACACGATCACCCGGCATAGTCAGTCGGAATACCCAATGAGATCAAAAGTAGAGCCCTTGGGGTACCATAATCCTAGTGTTGGTGTGTGAGCTAGATATCGAAGAATATGCTTCCTGACCTTATGGTGTGATTCCTTCAGTGTAGCTTGAAATCGGGCACACATGCAAACACTAAGCATTATATCTGGCCTAGATGCACATAAGTACAATAGTGAACCTATCATGGAGCGGTATACCTTGTGATCGAAGTCAATACCATTTTCATCAGTGCATAGATGGCCATTTGTGGGCATAGGAATTTTGACGCCTTTGCAATCTTGCATGCCGAATTTCTTCAGGACATCTTTGAGATATTTCTCCTGATATATGAATATGCCATTGTGTTGTTGAGGAATTTGAAGACCTAAGAAGAATTTCAATTCTCCCATCATAGACATTTGATATTCTTCACTCATCATATAGGCAAATTCATCACTATAACGTTGGTCAAGATCTGACCAAAGATAATATCATCAACATATATTTGGCACACAAACAGTTCACCATCATATGGTTTAGTAAATAGAGTAGGGTCGAGTGAACCGGGTGTGAAGCCATTCTTCACGAAGAATTCCTTCAATGTATCATACCACGCTCGTGGGGCCTGTTTGAGACCATAGAGGGCCTTGTTGAGTTTGAAGACTTTGTCGGGATTCTTTGGATCTTCAAAACCTGGGGGTTGAGCAACATATACTTCTTCCTCAAGCTTACCATTGAGGAATGCACTTTTCACATCCATTTGATATAAGGTGATATTATGATGGTTAGCATAAGCAAGTAGTATCACGAATAGCCTCAAGTCTAGCAGGTGCAAAAGTTTCATCGAAATCAATTCCTTCAACTTTGTGTGTAGCCTTGAGCTACAAGTCGTGCCTTATTCCTCACCACAAGGCCATTTTCATCTTTCTTGTTGCGGTAGATCCACTTTGTGCCAATGATATTATGCTTGCGAGGATCTGGACGTTTGACCAGTTCAGGACATTGTTTAGCTCTAACAGATGTAATTCTTCTTGCATTGCCTGAATCCACTCAGGCTCCAGAAATGATTCATCTACCTTAGTGGGATCTGTAATAGAGACAAAAGCATAGTGCCCACAAAAGTTAGATTAATGTGAAGCTTTTGAGCGTGTGAGAGGACCTGGTGCTTCAATGCCATCGATGATCTTGTCAACTTGCACTTCTTTTGCAACGCGAGGATGAGCTGGTTGTCGTCGAGGAATTTGATCAGCATTTTCTTCAGCACCATTTTCTTCAGCATTATCTTCAGGTGCATCAGCTCGACGTTCTTTGCGTTCTGGAATGAATTCTTCAGCAGATTCTTCAGTAGGAATTACATCCTCAGTAGCCTTGAACTTGATAGATTCCTCAGGTGCTGGTTCATCTATCATAGAAGGTAGGTGCTCTCTTTGCGAGCCATTAGTTTCATCGAACCGCTCTACAGATTCAACAATCTTGTGAAGAGCGATGTTGAAGACTCTGTAGGTGTGCGAGTCCTTTTCGTAACCAAGCATAAAACCTTCATGTGCTTTCGGTGCAAATTTAGCATTGTGATGAGGATCACTAATCCAGCATTTAGCACCGAAGACTTTGAAATAACTCACGTTGGGTTTCTTGTCAGTGAGGAGTTCATACGCAGTCTTCTTGAAGAATTTGTGAAGATATACTCTTGTTGATGATGTGGCACAGCGGTATCAATTGCAACAATCCAAACACGACGCGGCGTGTTGTATTCATCAAGCATAGTGCGAGCCATTTCAACAAGAGTTTTGTTCTTCCGCTCCACGACGCCATTTTGCTGAGGAGTATAGGGAGCAGATAACTCATGAGTAATACCAAATTCATCAAGATAGGCATCAAGACCGGAATTCTTGAACTCAGTTCCATTGTCACTCCTGATGTGTCTGATCTTCACACCAAAGTTAGTTGAAGCCCTCGAGGAAAATCGTTTGAAGACTTCACGCACTTCATTTTGTAAGTAACAATGTGTACCCATGTGTAACGAGAGTAATCATCAACAATAACAAAGCCATATAGAGATGCATCATTAGTGACTGCTGAGTAATGATTTGGACCAAAGAGGTCCATGTGAAGCAATTCGAATGGACGAGTAGTGGTCATGATAGTCTTTCTTTGGATGCTTGGCCTTGGTCATTTTCCAGCTTCACGGGCTCCACACAAGTGATCCTTGAGGAATTTGACATTTTCAATGCCAATGACATGCTTCTTCTTCCATAGCGTGTGCAAATTCCTCATGCCTGCGTGACCAAGTCGTCGATGCCATAGCCAGCCTTATGAAGCTTTTGCAAGTAGACACACGGCTGGTTGTGGTCTGTAGAGAAATCAACAATATACAAGTCTCCTCTCCTAAAGCCTTCGAAGACTTTGGAATTATCAGCTTCCATGATCACAACACAACGATACTTGCCAAAGACAACAACCATATCAAGATCACAAAGCATTGAGACTGACATGAGGTTGTATCCTAAGGACTCAACAAGCATGACTTTGTCCATGTGTATTTCCTTAGAGATCGCAACCTTACCAAGACCCAATACCTGACTTTTGCCTTTGTCAGCAAAGATGATATGCTTCATATGTGATGGTGATAAGGGAGTATCCATCAATAGATTCTTGTCACCAGTCATGTGATTTGTACATCCACTATCGAGGACCCACTCATTGGCTTTGGGTTGATCATCTTGCAGATGAATTAGTGCAACTTACGATCTCATATACTTCATCGATGAAGAATATGTTATCAATTTCATCGGATGAATTTCATCAGGCGATATAAGCAGATAAGCGATTATGAGGGCGTGTGAAATGAAAGTTCAGTTCTTCATGATTAGCTGCGTCCTTTGAGCACTTTGTCGAGGCCCTGACAAATTCTTGAGACGTTAAAAGCACGTGCGGAGACTGACCCTACAAAGGAAATTAGTTCTTTTTCTTCACCACCCACATCTGAAGGGGTGGCAAAGAGTTCATCACTCTGCGAGCTCCATATGAGAATGGTGGCATAGAGGCCAATCCATTTCGTTTCACATAAGAGAGGTTAGGGTAAGTGTCGGTGTCAAAACCGGCGGATCTCGGGTAGGGGGTCCCGAACTGTGCGTCTAGGCGGATGGTAACAGGAGACAAGGGACACGATGTTTTACCCAGGTTCGGGCCCTCTTGATGGAGGTAAAACCCTCCTTTCTGCTAGATTAATATTGATTATGTGTGTTACAAGAGTGGATCTACCACGAGATCAAAGAGGCTAAACCCTAGAAGCTAGCCTATGGTATGATTGTTGTTAGTACTACGACTAAAACCCTCCGGTTTATATAGACACGGATAGGGTTAGGGTTACCTGAGTCGGTTACAATGGTAGGAAATCTACATATCCGTATCGCCAAGCTTGCCTTCCACGCCAAGGAAAGTCCCATCCGGACACGGGGCGAAGTCTTCAATCTTCTATCTTCATAGTCTTGGAGTCCGCCGATGATGATAGTTCGCTATCCGGACACCCCTAGTCCGGAACTCCCTCGGTAGCCCCTGAACCAGGCTTCAATGACGATGAGTCCGTGGCGTATATTGTCTTGGCGTTGCAAGGCGGGTTCTTCCTCGAATAATTTATAGAAGATTGTGAACACGAGGATAGTGTCCGGCTCTTGCAAAAATAAATTCCACATACCACCGTAGAGAGAATAATATTACACAAGATCAATCTGCCGACATATTTTGTGGGCGTGACGCCGCACCACTACCAAGCCTTTATTCAAATTGTTTTACTGTTCCACCTCGGTAGCGTTTAGCGGAGCGGTTTCCTTGGCACGTCTTGTCGAGGCAGAGATCGTGTTCCCCTTATTTCGGGATTCCCATCAATACGGACATGGGTAACCCAACTGCGCCATTGATTGTCGCACTTGGGAGATAAGCGAGTTTTACCAGGCCGGTGGGGACACATGTTTTTGTCCGCCCATATAAGGGGATAAGGATCCATCCTTTCACCCACGCCTTCTTCCTCCTTTGCTCATCCATTCCCGTGCACTCGAGCTCTAGCGCCCAAGTCCGCACTTTCCTCCTCGACCTTCTCCAACCATGTCGAGGCGGGAGGCGGATGGATGGCCTCCTCCGTCACGGAGGGCACATCACAAGGCTGCGGAGGCGGATACTTGTCCGGCGATATCACAAGACTGAGCTGCCCGGACAGGGGCAGCTTATTCCAACCCCAGTCCCCATGAGAGGGTGGTGTTTCTCCCCACTTCCTCCATGGACTAGGTTTTCCACTTACCCATTTGCAGGGGCTCATGTTCTACTACGGCACAGACTTCCATGACCTGGCCCAATTTCGTCCTCAACGTCTCGGCGTTTATCGTCGTGTCTGAGGCCTTCTGTGCATCCAGCCCCACTTGACTTGTGGCTCAAGACCTTGATGTCAAGCGAAGGTTGTGAAGGGCAGCCAAAGCGGAGTCTTGAGGCGCCATGGTTGGCAAGATGGCCAAAGTCCTATGGCTCGAGGGCTCCTTTGTGGAGACAATAAAGGGGTGGCAATCGGGGTGGTTCTACATCACCGAGCCACGCGACCCTGAATGGGTGGCGGCCCCCGAATTCAGATATGGATTCCCCACACGGATCTCGTCATGGAAAGAGACGGGCCTGAAGTGGGGGGATTCGGACGAGCTATCCGGACTCCAAACACGCGTCCGGAACCTGGTGGACAAGAATCGCAGGCTTGTCGACGTAATCCAGGTGATGCTCATCCGCCGGATTCTCCCATGCCAACAACGGGACTTCAATTTGTGGGAGTTCGATCTGGCTGACACGAACCTTGAGCGGCTCTTTGATACCACGTCTGAAGATGCTTGGAAGGTCTTTGTTCAAAGAACGCAAGCCCCGCATCCGCTAACAAAGATCGCGGATACAGCTCGGCGTCAAGCCAGCGAGGTAAGTTATTACCCTTTACGGGACTCCTTTTCATAGATTGACTCTACGTGGGTTACGAAAACTCCCTATTCTTGACAGTGCGGCTAAAGGCGTCCGGACAGATTAACTGTCCGGCTCCTTTACCGAAGACCAGCCAGACGCCCTTGGGATTGAGGGCTGCTGGCTCCGGCACCCATGTGGTGCGGAGAAGAAAACCAAGAAGGATGCTACGGGAACTCGAAGGAGCACCCGGCGCCAGTCTTTGTCGGATTCTGAACCAGAATCTTCTCACGAAGACGAGGAGGAAGAAGAAGAAGCTTCTCCCAGTGAAGAGGAGAGAAAAAGGAAGGCCGCCCCAACTGGGGAGGCCGGAGGGTCCAAGAAGGGAAGAACCCTTCCTCCGGACTTCTCCACCAACGTCGACGGCGACGAGGGGGATCGGCCTATGAGGGCCAAGCCCCTGGCGAGATCGTAAGTGTCCGGATACCCGTGGCTTTTTATTATCACAGAGTGTTCTCTAATGTCGAACAATCGTGCAGCCCGCCCAAAGGCGAGTTAAATCGATTCATCGGCGGGTCCCTTGGCTCGTCGGAAATGGAGAGTGCCGCTTCCGACCGCCTCCTCGCCTCATCTTTGCGGACAACGCCACGGCGGAGCTCCAAAGGGGGCTTGGTCATGAGGAGGTGGCACAGGAGGTGCCACAAGGCAACCTCCCGGACTCCAGGCGCGTGGGGGGCAAGACCCCCAGGGGCTCTAAGCCCGACCCTTGTCCGGGCTTCATGCCGGAACCTTCAGCGGTTCCGAGTCCGATAGCGATCGCCTTAAGAAGGGTAAGACGCCGTGTCCTTTGTCCAACCGGAGGCACCGGATAGCTTCTGGAGGCGCTCAGCAGCGCCTCCATCGAGCAGGAGCACCGCCTTTGTTATGAGTGCGGTGATCCGGAACGATTCGATCCGCCAAGAGCGGCTGACCAAGCTTATGCCGATCTTCTATCGGGCTTCGAGGTAAGAAATTTCAATATATGTAAAATGGTACCGCATAGACGGTAGCCCACGATGCTCGGTTCGGTGTTGGAAAGAAAAGCGGATGAGGATCTTTAGAAAGATAAGCGCAGGAGTCATAAAAATATGTCAATATGGGATTGCGGCTGTCCGCTGACCTCCGCCCGTCTTGTTGCGGAGGTCAATACTTTGAAGGAAAACCTCGGCGGTCCGAGAACGAGCTCGGCCATGCCAAGAAGCAGCTCGAGGAAAAAGAAGGTGAAGTAATACCTTATGAAAATTGTACCTTACAGAAAAGGATTTGGTTGCAAGAAAAATGACAAGGATAACGTGGGTATTGTAGGGGCCGCTAACGAGGTGGCGACCACGAAGGAAGCGATGGCAGCGGACGGCGTAATCTGACATGAGCGCACTGAGCGAGAGAAGTAGGAGGCGGGTGGCGGAGAATGCGGCAAGAGCTCCGAGGATCTCGTGAAAAAACATGAGAACTTGGGCGTGACTCAAGACTTCGAGAGTGCGAGCTTGCAATGACTCTTGAGAGTGCCAAAACCGCTAAGGCGAAGCCTACAAGGCCCTCCGGAGATTGAAGCGGTGAAGAAAATAGCAGCGGTAAGGCATTTTTCATGCAGAGTAAGCATGTGAGTGTTAATTACCTATTGCTTACCCGAATTGGAGCTCTCGAGGCGTTAGCGAGCTTCCTCATGGCGTGTCGATCTTGCCGCATTCTATCGGGCCGAGGAGGGAGCTCAACGAAGAAGGTCTTACGGTCTCGATATCTTTGAGGCGGACATCCAGTGCCTATAGCGATCGGCTGAAGCAGCTGGTCGAGCTCCACAAAGCGGCCGAGCAGGCCATGAAGGGCCTCGTGGTTAATTTGTGGCCTAAGGAGGCCATGCACAGGAGCTACTTGACTGGTCTTGTTGGTGGTGGATGCGTGCCCGTGGGTTGAAGTTATCAAGCATTCCACTTGTATCGAGGGTGCCCGTCGGGCCTTGCCCGGTATAAAGGTGCCTTTGGGGCAAGATGGATGCCGAAGCTCGTGGCGGACCTGCCACGGAGGGCAAGGAGCATCGCACGCCCGAGATGTATTATAAGAGTGTCTTTGAAGGCGCCCGCACTATTGCGGGTGAGTGCTCAAAGATGTAATATTTGAGTAGACTGGCATTTTGTTATCCTGTCGCTGAAAACTTAGTTCATATCGCTAAGCAACGCTTGTTAATTTAAAATATTACCTTACGTGCGGCTGTTTATCAAATCGAGAGATGGCAAGTCGTCGGCTTCCCCCATGCCATGAGTCTTTGGGGTGTTCGGGATAAACTTGAGCGCTCTTGTTCCCATTTTGGGTCCATCTAGGGAGGCGCTCAACACAACGAACAAGGCAACGGACTTATAATGCTTGAACACTCTCACTTAGCCATAGAATTCTATAATTTTAAATTTCGGTGAAGCCCCTAGTCTTGGAAGGCGAATTTGGGGCGCTATCCACGCCTTGGCGGACAGTATCCGGCTCCTCGCTCTAAGAGGCATAAGTCTTTAAGGACTTGCGAAAACCTCTCGAACAGCGACCGGTCTCTCGCCTCATCATGACGGTCAGTTTAGCTTTCTCCATCGAGGCGTTAACCCAGCCGAATCGGGGTGGAATCATGATGGTTCTCCGGTGCTACCTTGGCGATATAACGGGCGTAAGGTACCAAAACACGGGGCGGGCAAACCAACTATTGACCCAAGACATGATTCGGAGCCGATGCATATAGTGCTATAAGTTCGGGTGCCGCACTTGTGAAAGTGTTAGGACTCATCACACCATAACTTGGAAACATAAGCCTGGTGTATATTAGCCGTACCAAAGTGTCTTGATGTAGCATGTCGTGAATGAACATATGTATGAAAAAGAAATGCAATTATAAGCAAAAAGGTGCTGCATTGTTTTATTCAATAAGTGCTGCTCACGAATGCGAGCGATACAAATAGTGCGATAAGCAAGGTAGGAGGCTGTTAAACATGTCCCCCTCTAGGGGTAGGCTGCAGATTGGTGTATGAAAATGCTCGTAATGGAGACCACTGTATATTCGTTGTAGCCTTTATCCTTCCACGGCTGTTGCATCGTGAGTTCGGCAGTCTGCTGCGGAAAGGGCTTCGACAAGCGGAGTCTGTGGTTAAAAAGTAAAAGGTAAAAATAAAATAAAAGGCGACACACTTGAGAGCCCCTTGTGTGGTTGGAGCCTTGATGCAGGTGTATTGTGGTCGTGCCCCCTCCCCATGCCCATGGTATCTTGAGCGTAATGTTATGCTGCGAAGGACCTGCTTTGACGTTTCGCAGGAGCTGGGGTTGGGGCCGCACTGCTATGCATGCTCGGAACGTGCCAGGTGGTCTTGTTGTAAGTTACTCCGGGCGTGCTTGGCTGTGTCCGGCCGCTTAACGGCCGGATTCGATAACTGCCTTAAGAGGCTGCATTGCACTTCTGCCGCGAGAGTCGCTGTATGTTCCTCCGTGCGGAGAGAACGTTCAGTTTTTCTGTTGACCGTAATGACTCCTCGAGGGCCTGGCATCTTGAGCTTGAGGTATGCGTAGTGCGGCACCGCGTTGTACTTTGCAAACGCGGTACGTCCGAGCAAGGCATGATAGCCGCTGCGGAACGGGACTATGTCGAAGATTAACTCCTCGCTTGGAAGTTATCCGGGGATCCGAAGACCACTTCGGTGTAATTGAGCCTGTACAATTGGCTTCTACACAGTATGGCGCCTTTAAAGGTCGTTTTGGTAGGTTTAATCCTTGAGGGTCTATGCCCATTTTGCGCCTTGTATCTGGTAAAGCAGGTTCAGTTGCTGCCGCCAAATCCATCGGGACTACGGTTAGGTGAAATCCATCGACGATTGGGTCTAGGACGGTCTGGCGAATCCGCCGTGGCGGATCTTTGATGGGGTGGTCCCTTGGTCCAAAAGTGATCGGGCAGGAGGACCATGGGTTGAACTTCGGGGCAACTGGCTCCATCGCGTAGACATCCCTGAGTGCACGCTTCCGCTCCCTTTTGGGTATGTGCGTTGCATATATCATGTTCACCGTCCGCACCTGTGGGGGGAAACCCTTCTGTCCTCTATTGTTCGGCGGTTGGGTCTCGTCCTCGTCATCGCTATGCAGCCCCTTGTCATTGTTTTCGGCAATTAACTTGTCTGCCTGCTTGAATACCCAACAGTCCCTGTTGGTGTGGTTAGCTGGCTTTTCGGGGGTGCCGTGTATCTGACACAAGCGGTCGAGTATTCGGTCCAAATTGGATGGACCCAGAGTAGTTCGTTTGAATGGCTTTTTCTGCTGACCGGGTTTAGAGCCTTTGAAACTAGCATTGACTGCCGTATCCTCAATATTGTCGCCGTTAGTGCGGCATTTGTTTTTGTTACAACGCGGCCTGCCGTTTTGGTCCTTGATGTCCGGACTGCCAGAATTTTTGCTGAGGTTGTTGTTGCGTGCTAGCCAGCTGTCCTCACCTGCGCAGAAGCGGGTCATGAGTGATGTGAGGGCTGCCATGGATTTCGGCTTTTCCTGTCCTAGGTGCCGGGAAAGCCACTCATCGCGGATGTTATGCTTGAAGGCCGCGAGGGCCTCCGCATCCGAGACGGTCGACGATTTGGTTTTTCTTGGTTAAGAACCGTGTCCAGAATTGTCTGGCCGATTCGTCTGGCTGCTGAATTATGCAGCTTAGGTCATCGGCGTCTGGTGGTCACACATAAGTGCCCTGGAAGTTATCGAGGAATGCAGCTTCCAGGTCCTCCCAGCTCCCAATTGACTCTGCTGGCAGGCTATTGAGCCAATGCCGGGCTGGTCCTTTAAGTTTGAGGGGGAGGTATTTGATGGCGTCAAGATCGTCACCGCGAACCATGTGGATGTGAAGGAGATAGTCTAAGATCCAAACCGCGGGGTCTGTTGTGCCATCATAGGATTCAATATTGACGGGTTTAAACCCTTCGGGGATTTGATGATCCATTACTTAAATGCATGAAGCATAGTGGGTGTCTTGGCGCCTCTGTCTTTGGGTGATATCACGACGGAGCTCAAAAGAGCTTGGTCTGTTTTGTTCGGCCCAGCCGGACTTCTTGTGTCCGTATGACGGTTGTCGTCGTCATGTACCGTGGGCGCATACGCGATCCATAGATCGATCTTGATTGTCTTGCCTTGTCCTCCAATATATCTCATGAGTCCGGAGGCGTTCCCCTTTGGCCGTGTGCTTTTTGAGCGATGCCGGAGTGCGGTTCTAGTGAAGGGCCTAGAGGCCTCTATCCTGACCCGCAGGGGTGGTCGGTCGGCCGTATTGTCTCCTGGTGATGCGGGTTCGTAAGCCTCCTCCTCTAATCGGGGAGCAGCTTGCGTTTAGGGTAGCTTTGGAGGGCGTTAGAGCTCATGCTCTTGACGCGAGGACTTCGGTCCATCTGTCGGCTAGCAGATCTTGATCAGCTCTAAGTTGTTGCTGCTTTTTCTTTAGGCTGTTCGCCGTGGCCATAAGCCTGCGTCTAAGCAGCTCTTGTTCGACGGGATTCTCGAGCACGACAAATTCATTGTAAATCGAGGCTTGCCGTCTTGGAGGAGGCATATAATCCTCTACCTCTTCTTCGCCGCTCTCTCTTGAGGGCTGGCGTCTTCATCCTCTGCGATGGATCTTGCTGGAGTGGATTGTCTTTGGCGTTGTCCGGTGTATTGTTATCTCCGGTGCGGAATCTTCATTCTTCTTTGTGGCGGGATTTAGAGCGGCGCCACGTTGGCAATGGCGCTTGGGCTGCTTCTTGGAGGGTCATCATCCGTTGTTCCATCATTGTTCCCATCTTTTGGGATGTCCACCATGTATATGTCGTATGATGAGGTGGCCTTCCAGTGCCCTGTAGGCGCTGGGTCTTGGTCGTCTCTGGCATCGTCTTCCATACCGTCGATGTCTTCGGAGTCGTAGTCTAGCATGTCGGTTAGGTCGTCGACAGCGGCTACCAAGTGGGTGGTGGGTGGGCGTCGAATTTCTTCATCGACCGTATCCCAACCTTCCTGACCGTAGTCCGGCCAGGGCTCTCCGGATAAAGAGAGAGACTTTAGTGAATTCAGGATGTCGCCAAAAGGCGAGTCTTTGAAAGATGTCATGGCCGTGAACTCCATAACAGGCGCTAATCGGATTCGATCGGCAAGGCGCGGAGGGTTCGAGTCCGGGATAGGAGTCCGGCGCCTGAGTCGGAGCCTTTGCAAAGGACAGGGATGGAGTTGGCTCAATCGCCAGAGAGATTGTAGCCCCGAGGCGGTGTCCAACCACTCGTCCTCGATCGGGAATCCGGCTCCGGATTAAGGGCGGAGCGGATCTTGATGCGGCCTCCGTGGCCTTTGTTGGCTGCAGAGCTAGATCATGCCCATCGAGACAGTGCGGCACGCTTGGCTGCGGCTCGAATCCATCGAAGATCAAGTCTCCGCGGATATCGGCCGTATAGTTTAAACTTCCAAATCTGACCTGATGGCCAGGGGCGTAGCTTTCGATCTGCTCGGATGGCCAGCGAATTAGCCCGCGGTGCAAAGCTGCCGAACACAAAGATCTGTCCGGGGAGAAAAGTCTCACCACTGGACCGCGTCGTTATTGATGATCGGAGGAGCCATCGGGCCCTATCGGCGGCGACTGCAGAGGAACTCTCAATGAAAGCACCAATGTCGATTGTCAAAACCGGCGGATCTCGGGTAGGGGGTCCCGAGCGTATGCGTCTAGGAGGATGGTAACAGGAGACAAGGGACACGATGTTTTACCCAGGTTGGGCCCTCTTGATGGAGGTAAAACCCTCGTCCTGCTAGATTAATATTGATGATGTGTGTTACAAGAGTGGATCTACCACGAGATCAAAGAGGCTAAACCCTAGAAGCTAGCCTATGGTATGATTGTTGTTAGATCCTCTGGACTAAAACCCTCGGTTTATATAGACACCGGATAGGGTTAGGTTTACCACAGTCGGTTACAATGGTAGGAGATCTACATATCTGTATCGCCAAGCTTGCCTTCCACGCCAAGGAAAGTCCCATCCGGACACGGGACGAAGTCTTCAATCTTCTATCTTCATAGTCTTGGAGTCCGGCCGATGATGATAGTTCAGCTATCCGGACACCCCCTAGTCCGGAACTCCCTCGGTAAGCATATGAATAAGCAGAGAAATTCTTCGAGGACTTATGAACATATTGGTTTGAAGAATAATGCACATATTCATAGCCCTTAGCTCTACCCCTGTGAAGCGAGTTGTTATACGATGATAATCATATGAGGACTTTGATCCATGTGAGGAATTTGGTCCGTATGAGGACTTGGATCCATATGAAGAATTTGGTCCATATGAAGAGTTTGATCTGGGGTTCCTATTCTTCACTGTGGTGTCATGAGGACATTCACGAAGACTTTCAAGGCACTTCTTGGGAACCCAGATTTTCTTCATAGGGGAACCGTTCTGCGATTAGTGCCAACATATCTAGCAAATACTTCACCGTTCGATTTTCGAGCAGTTTATAGTTGGAGTCAAATGACTCATCGGAAGAGTGAGGAGATTCACATGTAAAGCCAGATAAGTTAGATGTATCAAGCTGGAGGTCCCTTTGCAGCAACCCATGAGGTTTTGGGGTCTTGCTCGGGCTTCCAATATGTTCCATCGGCATTGAGTTTCCTCTCAAAGGCAATACCCTCTTTCCTAGGGTTTCTGTTGAGGATCTACTTTTAAGCACATCACAAAGAGTCGATGCCCTTTGAGGCTTTTGTACATGCTGTCATGTACAATTCCTTCAACCCTGCATCATCGGTGATACTAGCAATGTCCTCGAGATGAGGAATTAGTGATAGCAGGAGCGGTGAAGAATTTGTAACAGTTGAAGCATTTGAACATGCAGGTGAAGAATTAGCGATTCACGTTCAATGCACTTTAAGCATGGAGGAACAAATTCTTCACGAGAAGCGCTAATTTGTTGAGCAAGTAATGAATCGCGCTCCTACGAAGATCTTCATAACTCACTCTTAGCTTCTCAAGATCTTGCTTTCTTTGAAGAAATTCATAAGAAAGTTTCTCATGATCAGATAAGAGAGTGTTATGATGACCTTGAAGGCTGTCAAACCTAGACTGAAGTCTCTGAAGATTTTCAGTCAGGGCTTTAGTGCGATCCATTTCTTCACCCAACATATCATCACTTTTACCTAACATGTTTTGAACCTTTTCCAAGGCATGTTGTTGTTTGGTCAATAAAAACAAGCTTGGTATAGCTAGGTTCAATATCATCATCAGATCCATCATCATCAGATTCATCGTCACTATACTCGGATGAGGAACATTCGGTTACCTTGTCACCCTTTGCCATGAGACATGATGCGAGAAGATGATGATTACGGTTCGAAAGTCATTGTTTTGAGAGATTCCTTGAAGTCATCAAACCAAGGATCATGACGGGTTCGATGACCTTCATAGGCGTCGAAGATTCGGTCCCAGATAAACTTCGCATTGCAAAGATGCATAATGCTTGAATTCATCTCTAGATAGGCAGGAACAGATGATATCCTTCGCCATGATGTCAAGTCGAGTGTACTTGCGAACATCATCTGCGTTCGCCGTCTTGCACAGATCAGTAAGACCGATTTCAGTGACGGTCCACAGCTCGCTGTCCATTGCCATGAGGCGCTTCCTCATCATGGCCTTCCACTTGGGATAATCAAGACCGTCAAAGATAGGACATGTCACTTTCTTCATACCTGCGGTCGACATAACTAAAACTCGGTGGTTAAACTAAAATCACACGAACAAGGGAGTACCTTGCTCGATACCAATTGAAAGTGCGTTATATCGACTAGAGGGGGTGAATAGGCGATTTTTGAATTCTTCATCGAGGAATTTGCGGAGAGGAAATTCCTTAGCGAAGAACTACTTGACGGAATAAGTACTCAGAAGTAAGCATAAGAGAATGCGGGCATGCTCATCATGATGAAATAAAGACAATCAAAGAGTACAAAAAGCGTAAACACAGAATAACACAAGATGAAGACAAACAGACTGAAGAATTGAACTGGGGAAATTGAGAAAGTCTTCAGTCAAAGTCTTCAAACACAGATATGAATGAACACTCAACACAGTAATGAGGAAATGGAAGAGTTGAGGAAATAGAACCGATTAGGTTGGTGAAGACAATGATTTGGTAGACCAGTTCCAAGCTGCTGTCTCGGTTATGCGTCTGGTTGGAGCGGTGAGTATTTAAACTCGAGGACACACAGTCCGGACACCCGGTCGGCGAGCACGCAGCTCAGGACACCAAGTCCTCACCGTATTCTCCTTGAACTAAGGTCACACAGACCTCGTCCAATCACTCGTGGTAAGCCTTGAGCGACTTCCAAACCTTCACAGACTCGGTCACTCGGCGATCCACAATTCCTCTTGGATGCTCTAGACCATGACGCCCTAACCGTCTGGAAGAAGCACGATCTTCAAAGGTAACAAGCGTCGGATCCACGCGGGATCAATTGCTTGATGATGCTCAATCACTTTGGGTTTGTAGGGGTTTGGTTTTGGGTTTTTCCTCACTCGATGATTTTCGCTCAAAGTCCTCGGAGGATGGGTTGCTCTCAAATGACAAGTGTCAAGTTCTCTCGGAGCAGCCAACCAGCTGGTGGTTGTAGGGGCGGCTATTTATAGCCTAGGGAGCAGCCCGACATGATAAGACATAAATGCCCTTCAATGATATGACCGTTAGGTGGATAAGATATTTTGGGACAGGTGGCCAAGAAGACAAGAACGATCGGAAATTTGACTCTCAAATTCCTCGGGGCTATCATGTTCCTCCTTTGTGTAGGCAATCCGCCTTTGGCGAATTCCTAACGCCTCGGTCAGAACAAATTCTCGTGACGGAAGAACTTCATCTACATCACTTTGAAGAAATTGTTGAAGCTGTATGAGATTTCAAAGGCTTCACTCGAAGGGATTGGAAGGTGTAGGATTTTGAGTTGAGCATCAAATGGAAATTTTTCCTTAGTATTTCCTCGACCCCCTTTAACGATGCGGTGTTTCCTATGACTCAAGAAAGAGAAAGCGAAACTACGAAAACAAAAGTCTTCACGCTTCATGTTCCTCAAATGAATACCAAGTCTTCAAGGTCACACCAATTTCTTCACTTTCAAAGTCTTGAAAGTCTTCAGAATATCAAAGTCTTCAGTCGAAGAACTTCATTTTTAGGGTTCGACTTTCTCTGTAAATATAAAACTCCTCATAGACTTATAGACCTGTGTACACTCACAAACACATTAGTCCCTTAACCTATAATTCTTCAATACACCAAGATCACTAAGGGGCACTAGATGCACTTACACATCCGTCTGCCGTACAATGCCATCCTCGGGTATCCTGCCCTGGACAAGTTCATGGCAGTCACCCATTACGGCTACAACGTCCTCAAGATGTCGGGAAGTGGCAGGATCATCACGGTCCCATGTGAAGAAAGAGATGCGTTGTGCTCCCTCGAGCGCGCCTTCCAGGATGCAGCAATCGATGACCCCGATAGCAGAAGTGAGGGCCCTCCGGAGGCCATTCTCAGGAAGAATCAGCTGCACCGCGTAGGACCTCAGGAGGACGGCTGTGCAGCAGGAGTCTCATCAGGATCAGCATCCATCCTAGGGCCGCCTCCCTCCATCGCATAGGAAGGCGCGCCCGGCGCCCTCCTCAGGCAGGGCTCGGGGGCTCTCTTCTGGAGGACCTCAGACCTTGCCGACCTCATGAGGGAGGCGCTTGGGCACCACTTGGAGGCGTGCTTCACGGCACGCTTCCCTCAGGAGAACACAGGGCAAGGATCACCCACCACTCAGGAGTTCATCGCCAAGACCACTCAGGAACTGCAAGACGCAAGAGCCATGCGCGGCGACAGCCGCTCACTAGGCGCAGCTCCCCATCCTGGCGAGGATGCTGGGCTGCGTGTCGACATCGGCGTCGAGGGCTCAACAGGCTGCGTCTCGGGGCGCTTCGGCCTTGGCGTGTGGGCGGCTGCGAGGCCCGCCACCGCTACGTTTGCATGCCCTTCGGCTTGCCGAGCGTGGCGTCGGCCTATCAGCGCAACATGCAGCGTGTCCTGGCGGCTCAGGAGGCCAGGTACCACGCCGTCTTGGAGGAGATGGAGACAGTCTTCAGGGAACCTCCCGCGCCCCCAGAGCCTCCCGAGGCTCTGGACTCGGGTGGCTCGTGAGGAGTCATTTCTTCAACGCACGCCTTCAGCCACACTAACTCTACTTTGTCTACAGAACCAGGTGACATCTTCCAAACTCATTTAGCTGGGAGCACCCCTCGAGCTACATTATTCCCAGGCCGCGTGGGTCCGTCCCTGTGGCATGTATCCCTTTTGCTTATGTCTTTAGCTTACCTTGTTGGGGGCGCCCCTCGGGCTGCATCATCCCCAAGCCGCTCGGGCCAGACCCGGTGGCATGTATCTTCCTGCATTTATCCATGTTGATCTGCTCTCCGTGCCTTCACCTCATCCAAAGCAACCAGCGGCACGCTGACAGCTTTAACGGCAAACCGTGTTTCTTCTTGTGCCGGTTCACATAGATCCCGTGGGAAGGATGGCAGGCGGCACCGCGAGTCTCCTTTTCTCTCGTGCAATTCGCTTGCGCGTTAAAAGGGTGGCTCCTGAGCATCACGACTGAGGATCTCTTACTGGCTCTCCAGCCCTCACCCCCTGGCCTTGACCACGGCATCGCGACCTGGCATACTAGGGGAGGCTAAGCTAGCTCGAGGGCTGGGACCAGACGACGTAGAGCACTAAGGAGGGCTTGAGGGGAAGGAAACTCGTATGGGCCGGCCTAGCTATGCCGCATGAGTGGGCACGCAGCCCTAGTGCACCGTCAGGAATCGCCGCAAAGTCGACAAGATAAGTCCCGCTCTCGGACCGGCTAAATGTTGGGGCCTGATGGCCACCCTCGCCTTGCCGCGACCCCGTTGCGGCCACGTCAACTCCCTCTCTTGCCTTGCCATGGATGCTTGAGCGCTAAGGCGGACCTCCTGAGCATCGCATCTCAGGGGTTCTTACTGGACCTCGGGCCGCACACCTCCTGGCCTTGACCACGGCACGCGACCTGGCATACCGGCGGCAGGCATGGCCGCTGGGGACTAGGACTGTCGGTATGAGCAACAAGCCATCATGAGGAAAGAAAGGGGGGACCGTGCCTTAATGGGACACGCATTCGCTAAGTTTTCATAACAAGGAACATAAGTACAAAAGACATTGCAGATCCTTACATGCCCCCACGGGGTGATTCATGATTCTTTGCAGGAAACAAAAGCTGATACTAAGGGGGATCCTATCTACACCCTTCCGTGGCGGACGCAATCATCAACAGTGGGCCACGGGTGGCCGGCGCCAACCCCATCCAGATCAGCGGCGGCGATGGCCGGGCGCCGCAGCTCTGCTCCGAGCGCGACGAGAGCTCGGGCGGACGTAGCTGTCATCGCTCATCTCCGGAGTCTCATAGAGCTCAGGAGAGCTGCTGAACTCCCAAGGGCTGCTGCTGCTGGAGTGGCCGCGAGTGGAGCGCGCGTCAGTTTGGCGCTCCTCTCCGGAGCAGCACTCCAGGCGGCGGCCCTCGGCGTCGAAGACCTTGAAGAAGGGCATGGAAGCGCCGTCGTACTCGAAGTGGATCGCGAGGGCGCCCCTCGCCTGGCAGACCGTCACGATCTCCCCCAGCCGCGGGTCATGAAGATCTTGCTGGTGGGAACTGCTTCGATCGCCGCTCCATTCGCCGGAGCGCTGCAGTCGGCGTGCTGCAACCAGAGCTCAAGAGGCCCCCTCAACGGCATCACGACGGAGAAGAACCGCGGGAAGCGGATCAAGGAGCTTGGAGGCATCGGCGCCTACAGCACCAACTCGCGCGAGGAGTCTGTGGCGTGGATTCCGTGGGCGATGGCGCGCATCGCCGTGGCACGGCGACCCCGGGCGCGGCGTGGGCGGCGCTGCTCGTCGCTCTGTCCTCCCGATCCCTCGGCTCGGGCGTACAAGGGTAGCGGATACCCCGGAGGAGGCCGCTCGCACCAAGGCCTCGTCACCACCTGCATCACCGCTTCATCACGGCGATGGATCGACCTCTTCTTCGGCGAAAGTGGCCCCGGATCATCACGGGGAGCCTTTCCTTTCTTTTCGGCAGAAAATCTTCTGATAGGCGCCATTGTTGTCAGCAGTGGAGCGGGGAGGAAGAAGCAAGCAAGCGAGGAAGAGATGGGCGACGGGGGCTCCGCCCCCTCCCCATTTATAGTGGAAGAAGGCCAACCGGCGTCTCCCACGATCGCAGGCAACGATGGTTTTCCTTGTATGTCGCAGGGACTTGTCAAGTCGTGCAGTTGCCGAGGCAGCGTGGGGAAGCGGAGACGCCCACGTCCAATCAACCGCCATGCGTCAACCGAGGCCGTAGGCTTTTGGGGCGCGCGGTGCTCCAAACTTGACCCTTGGCTTTGCCGCGAAGCCAAGCCCGAGCGCACCTTGGGCCCGGGAGCTACTGCCGGTGTTCTGGCAATGGGGGTCCCCAGACTTGCCTGCCTGCGGCCCACGGCGTGGATAAGCTAGCAGGACGTACAGCCCATCTTCATCAACAAGGCATGCAAGACCCTCGCGAGGGTCCAAGCCTCGCGAGGTGGACGATGCAAGACCTCCTCTGGAGTGGCCTAGCCAGGCATGCTCACGAGGAGCGGAGATATCAAGGCGGGGCGAACCTCATGAGGCTCTCGTGACGTGAGCCATGACGAAACGACACCGGTGAGCGCCCGGCCGACGCAGCGTCCTTATTTCCTCTTTGGTGCTAAGGAGGCCAGCGCAGGCGAAGAGTACCGAGGCATCGGGCAAAGGTTGCTATATTGTTGCAACGAGACCAAGACCAGGAGGACGGCAAGAAGGAGGTCATCGTGGAGCCCAAGACGGCGTCACCACCAGAGCTTTTCATAGGCGAAGACCACTTTTGTCAGGATAGCTTGTACTAGTTGTCCCCCTTCAAATTTTCCCGCCGTTGTCGGCTCCCTTCCCGCTCGATATTTGGGAAGAGGACCAGGGTCTATATAAGTAGAGCTAGCCACCATAGTAGAGGCATCTCTTCTTAGCTTGATCCAACCCGATCGAGAGCCTACCCTAGCCACAAGAACACCTCAACCTCAGGAGGCTGTTCTTCCCTTGTACTGTTCTTCATCAGCCCAAGAGGCAATCCACCACCACCACACTGGAGTAGGGTATTACACCACAACGGTGGCCCGAACCAGTATAAACCTCGTGTCTTTCTGTGATGCGAGTTCATCGAGTTCGTCCGCGAGATCTTAGCGAGCTAGGGCATAGATCGGTAGGAGGGAAAGACTTGCGCACCCCAGTGTTCGAACCTTAAGGGTTTGCCGGAACCCCACATCCGACATTGATGTATTCCCAGAAGAACTGCTAGGCATGCCACCCGATCGAGAGCTTGAGTTTGCAATAGACCTTGTGCCCGGGACTGCACCGTTATACAAGAAGTATTACCGGGTGCCCTCATCAGAATTAGTGGAGCTAAAGAAACAGCTTGATGAAATGCTCCAGAAAGGATATATCCATCCCAGCTCTTCACCATGGGGATCACCCGCTATCTTCGTGGATAAGAAGGGTGGCAGCCTTCGTGGATAAGAAGGATGGCAGCCTCCGCATGTGTGTGGATTACCGTCAGCTGAATGATGTCACCATCAAAAATAAATATCCTTGCCGTGATTGATGACTTGTTTGATCAGCTCAGGAGGGCCAAGGTATTCTCCAAGATTGATTTAAGGACAGGATATCATCAACTCAAGATTAAAAAGGAAGATATTCCTAAGACCGCATTCACTACTCGGTACGGTCTTTATGAATATACAGTTATGTCCTTTGGTATCACCAATGCCCCTGCCTTCTTCATGCATATGATGACCAGAGTATTCATGGACTTCCTCGATAAATTCGTGGTAGTCTTTATCAATGACATACTTATATACTCAAAAGTGAAGAAGAGCACAAAGAACACCTCGGAGCAGTGCTACAACGACTCCGCGACCATCAGCTATATGCCAAATTTAGTAAATGCGAGTTTTGGCTCAAGCAAGTTGGATTTCTCGGACTTGTGCTATCAGCTGAAGGTATAGCCGTGGACCTGAGCAAATTAAAGGATGTGCTAGATTGGTTGCCACCCACAACCATACACAGATCCGGAGTTTTCTTGGATTAGCTGGATCTACCGTCGTTTCATTGAAGGATTTTCCAAGATTGCTAAACCCATGACGGAGCTGCTCAAGAAGGATAAAAAGTTTGAATGGACTGAGGGCTGTGAGAAAAGTTTCAATGAGCTAAAGATACGGCTGACAACCGCACTTGTGTTGACTCTTCTAGATATCTACCGCAGCTTTGATATGTATTGCGACGCCTCCAGACAAGGTCTTGGATGCGTACTTATGCAAGACGGCAAGGTGGTAGCATATGCATCACGACAGCTAGGACCCCACGGGGGAAATTATCCTACTCATGATCTGGAATTGGCCGTGGTGGTTCATGCTCTAAAAATTTGGAGACACTACCTCATCGGGAAGAGGTGTCAAATTTTTACCGACCACAAAAGTCTCAAGTATATATTTACTCAGCCAGATTTAAATCTCCATCAACGAAGATGGCTTGAGTTAGTCAAGGATTATGATCTTCGAATAAATTACCACCCGGGTAAGGCCATCATGGTTGCCGATGCACTCAGTCGAAAGCCTGTCAGCTTGAATGTCATAATGAAATCTTTGCCTCCTGAACTTCGAGAGGAGATTGCTCATCTCAACCTGGTCATAGTTGATGCTGGTCTTGCTAACATTTTGGAAATTGCACCTACACTTGAGGAAGAGATCTGCAAGGCCCAGCCAGTTGACACCGTCCTGTAGAAACGTGCCAAGCGTATGATAGCAGGACAGACTACAGATTTTTTCTAAGGATCAACTTGGTACCCTCCGATTCTGTGGAAGGATTTGTGTACCCAGTCAGGCGGATTTAAAGAAAAAAATCTTGTCAGAAGCACACGAATCTTCGCATTCTATTCACCTTGGAGGTACTAAAATGTATGAAGACCTTTGACAAATATTCTGGTGGGACAGAATGAAGAAAGACATTGCCTATTTTGTGGCCTGTTGTGACATATGCAACAAGGTGAAGGTAGAGCATCAGAAGCCAGCCGGACTTCTCCAACCGCTGCCAGTTTCACAATGGAAATGGGATTATGTCTGCATGGATTTTGTCACAGGGCTACCTAAGACTCAGTGAGGCAATGATGCAATCTGGATCATAGTGGACACCTTAACCAAGGTAGCTCACTTTATCCCGATCAGAACCACATATCAAGCAGATCAACTTGCACAACTGTATGTATCCAGGATAGTCAGTCTGCATGGAGTACCCCGAACAATAACTTCTGAATGGGGGTCACTTTTTACCTCCGCTTTCTGGTCACGTCTCCATCAAGCCTTGGGGACAGTGCTAAAATATAGTACCGCTTATCATCCTCAAACTGATGGACAGACTGAGCGGGTAAACCAAATACTCGAAGATATGCTACAAGCATGTGCTTTGGCCCAAGGATCTAAATGGGAAGACTGCCTGCCGTATGCCGAGTTCTCATACAACAACAGCTTCCAGACCAGTCTAAAGATGTCACCGTATGAGGCTTTGTATGGCCGTAAGTGTCGCACCCCTTTAAATTGGTCTCAAACTGGAGATAGCCGTATTTTTGGAACGGATCTCATGATGCAAGATGAGAAGCAAGTCAAGGAAATCCGAAACCGATTGCAATTGGCCAAATCGAGATAAAAGAGTTATTATGATGCAAAGCACCAACAGATCAGTTTTGAACCCGGAGAACACGTATACCTCCAAGTCACTCCTATGAAAGGAGTCAAGAGATTCCAGAATCGTGGAAAGTTGGCACCCAGATTTATTGGTCCATTTCCGGTTATGTCCAGAGTGGGTACTGTTGCATATTAATTAGAATTACCCCCCGAATTGTCGGAAGTGCACAATGTGTTTCATGTTTCATAGTTGAGGCGATGCATATCATACTTTGAAAAAAGACTATTCTTGTTGAAATAGAGTTGGCAAAGGATTTAACATATGAAGAGAGACCGGTCAGAATTATGGATCAGATGGAAAGGGTCACTCGTAGTAAAGCAAGGAAGTTTTACAAAGTTCGGTGGGAGCATCACACAGAGGCATAATCGACTTGGGAACGAGAAGAATTTCAAAATGGCATATTATCCAGAATGGTTTTTCCTAGCAACCGAATCTCGAGGACGAGATTCATCCTGAGTGGGGAAGGTTTGTGACAGCCTGGTTTTTGCCCTCTTCTCTTTGCCTGATTTTCAGTTGGTTTGGTTTTGAAATTTGGAGTTTTGCATCTTTTCAGATGGACTTAAACACTTGGGTACCCCTTGACTTTCACCCAAGTGCCTCATTTCCCTCTCTAACTATCATTTCCTCTTTGGTTCACCCCAAAATAATATTTTGAATATTTTTCTTAAAGGAAAATATTCATCTCCCTCTCTAAAACCCTAGCTAGCTCAATGTGCTCCAAAGCAACCCCAATTTTTCTTGCCCACAATAATCTGAGAAAATTCCCAAATATTCTTTGAACCCTAGGGCACCTTCCCGACCAAAAATATTTCATCACTTTTTGGAATATTTTTGCTACAGAAAATATTTTCTGTTCTGAACAGAAATAGTAGGTTCTACAGCAACTACCATTTTACTTGCTAAATTGTGGCTGATTTTTCTTGTGCATCATCACCTTAGTAGATGATTGCTAACCTCCAAAGCCCAGCTCCCAACTCTCAGTAGTTTGACCACAGTAATCTCTCAGAGTTACTGACCAGAAACTTACCAGGAAGTTGAAATCCATTCTACTGCTCTGAGGTCAAACCAAAGCATGGTAACCTCTTAATCTACCACGAACTACACGCCAAACATGAAGTTTGGGCTTAGGTCGGCCTGAGGTCAAAGTTCACGCGGTGACCATGTTTGTCCAAGCATGTTGGCATACGGCCGACGCGCTCTGCGTCGCGCCCGCGCCTCTGTTGCTCGCGTGATCGCTTCCCCGCCTACCAAACCTTGACAAACTTCGCCATGATCTTCGTCCCGACCTTCTTAACCTCTCCTGGCGCTCGCCGTCTGCGGAGCTTCGCCGCTTGGCGCAGGCGGCGGCCAGCCAACACAATAGTGCACTGCACACTGTGTTCGTCGCCACCCTCTCGCCCCCCGTGCTCGTCTTCGCTCGCCCACAGTTCCTGCGTGAGCTGTGTCGCCTTCCCCCTCGCTCACTGACGTCGTTCGTCGCCGGGCGCCGTATCTAGGTGTCCTCCGGCAGAGCCCGATCCCCTCTCGATGCTCGGCTATAAATAGATCCCTCCCCAACTTCCTCGAGCATCATCCACTCCTCACACACACTCCACAAACTCATAGAAAGTCAGAGTCTGCCGGGCAGGCAGGCCGCCGTCCCCGAGCTCGAGCTCGCCAGCGATCCCCTCGGGTCGTCTCTGCAGCTCCAGCACCTCCCAGGCTCGGGCCACCCTTCCCGGGCCTCCGCCGTGCCTCGGTGGTGCCGTTCCGCCTGGTTGGAGCCCCTGGTGTCGCCTCTAGTCGTCGTCGTCTTCAACTCTGGCGACCTCTGCTTCCCGTCACCGCTGGAGAGGTCGTTTTCGACGCCGTCCGACCACCCCTAGCTAACCTCGGGTATGGGTAGGTGCTCCTCCGTCTCCTCTTTCGATCCCTCCCTCTAGTTCGGGCCAAAAAGCCCTCCTCGTCGGCGTGTGCTTCGGCGAAGCCGCGCCGTCCTCTGTTTCCCTCTCCCCCTCTTCTGACCTGACTAGCGGGGCCTGCTAGTCAGCCACTCTGGTCTGTGGCGGCACGAGTGGTGGCGCCATGAGGTTTACGCATTCGACGTCACCCCCCTCGATTACATTTTTATTTTAATTCAAATTTAATTCTATCCAGAGAGCTTCAAATAGCCAAAACTTTTTAACCATGAGTCCAAATGAATTGATTCTTTTTGCATTGTGTTCTTTATGAAGAAATCTAGCAGCTCACCAAAAATGAGATTTTTCTCTGCTGTCTAGATTTTCTGGTGAATTTCAGAAGGGTTCTTGATGTTTTCTTTTGGTGTTTATAATTATTTTCAGAAAGTGAAGCTTGTCTTGAGGATCACCAGGAGGATTGTGAACCTCATCTACACTAAGGCAAGCCACAGCAACATTTTCATGGTGCCATTACAATATTTGTGATTTTTTAACTTGAATTAATGATTTAATCCATGCATTTAAATCACTAGTATATTATTTATATTCTGAATGGTTGCTTGTTTCAGCTGATATGCTTAGTTTACAGAAAGTGTGAAGCTAACTAAGTTGGTTAAGTAACTAGAAGTAATATTTGTTATGAAGAAGTAATATGGTTATGGATATAAGTAATTATTTTGAGTTATTTTCTTGGAGGAGAAAAATAATAAATTTGCTAAGTAAAGATTCTGTTTAAAGTGATGAGTAATCATAACCAGGGAAGTGTTATGAGTTGTTGATGTCTATGCTTAGCGTGGATACAGTTGACCCAGTTATTTCCGATGATATATGATGCATATATTTGTGTTGCACTTTCATCGCATGTAATGATGATACGTCTCTAACGTATCTATAATTTATGAAGTATTCTGTCTATTATATTATCCATCTTGGATGTTTATGGGCTTTATTATGCACTTTTATATTATTTTTGGGAATAACCTATTAACCCAGAGCCCAGTTCCTGTTTTTTCCCTTGTTTCAGTGTTTCGAAGAAAAGGAATATCAAACGGACTCGAAACGGAATGAAACCTTCTGGAGAAGTTATTTTTGGAAAGAAAGCAATCCGGGGGACTTGGAGTCCACGTCAAGGAAGCAACGAGGAAGGCACGGGGGCATGCCCTCCACCCTCGTGGGCCCCTCGTGGCTCCTTTGACATACTTCTTCCGCCTATATATATCCATATACCCTAAAACCTTCGAAGAACAGAATAGATCGGGAGTTCCGCCGCCGCAAGCCTCTGTAGCCACCAAAAACCAAACGGGACCCTGTTCGCGCACCCTGCCGGAGGGGGGGGGGATCCCTCACCGGTGGCCATCTTCATCATCCCGACGCTCTCAATGATGAGGAGGGAGTAGTTCACCCTCGGGGCTGAGGGTATGTACCAGTAGCTATGTGTTTGATCTCTCCCTCTCTCGTGTCCATAAGGTGATACGATCTTGATGTATTGCGAGCTTTGCTATTGTAGTTGGATCTTATGATGTTTCTCCCCCTCTACTCTCTTGTAATGGATTGAGTTTTCCTTTTGAAGTTATCTTATCGGATTAAGTCTTTAATGATTTGAGAACACTTGATGTATGTCTTGCATGGGATAACCATGGTGACAATGGGTTATTCTATTGATTCACTTGATGTATGTTTTGGTGATCAAATTGCGGGTTCCGCCCATGAACCTATGCATAGGGGTTGGCACACGTTTTCGTCTTGACTCTCCGGTAGAAACTTTGGGGCACTCTTTGAGGTTCTATGTGTTGGTTGAATAGATGATTCTGATATTGTGTGATGCATATCGTATAATCATACCCACCGATACTTGAGGTGACATTGGAGTATATAGGTGACATTAGGGTTTTGGTTGATGTGTGTCTTAAGGTATTATTTTACTACGAACTCTAGGGATGTTTGTGACACTTATAGGAATAGCCCAATGGATTGATCGGAAAGAATAACTTTGAGGTGGTTTCGTACCCTACCATAATCTCTTTGTTTGTTCTCCGCTATTAGTGACTTTGGAGTGACTCTTTGTTGCATGTTGAGGGATAGTTTTATGTTCCAATTATGTTATTATTGTTGAGAGAACTTGCACTAGTGAAAGTATGAACCCTAGGCCTTGTTTCAACGCATTGCAATACCGTTTTCGCTCACTTTTATCATTAGTTACCTTGCTGTTTTTATATTTGCAGATTACAAAAACCTATACCTATCATCCATATTGCACTTGTATCACCATCTCTTCGCCGAACTAGTGCACCTATTCAATTTACCATTGTATTGGGTGTGTTGGGGACACAAGAGACTCTTTGTTATTTGGTTGCAGGGTTGCTTGAGAGAGACCATCTTCATCCTACGCCACCCACGGATTGATAAACCTTAGGTTATCCACTTGAGGGAAATTTGCTACTGTCCTGCAAACCTCTGCACTTGGAGACCCAACAACGTCTACAAGAAGAAGGTTGCGTAGTAGACATCAAGCAGTTTCTGGCGCCATTGCCGGGGAGGTGAGTGCTTGAAGGTATATCTTTAGATCTTGCAATCGAATCTTTTTGTTTCTTGTTTTATCACTAGTTTAGTTTATAAAATAAAACTACAAAAAAATGGAATTGAGGGTTCCTCATATGCTTCATCTTTTTAATGTCTTTCGTGAAAATGATGGAAAGAAAAATTGTGCTCAAGTGCTAGAGGAAGAATGCATTAGAATGTTTGGCATTGAATATTTGAATGATGAGCACGATTGCAATGTTGTTAGTATGAATTCCTTGAATATCCATGATGCTAATGATATGCAAAGCCACAAGCTTGGGGAAGCTATGTTTGATGAAGATGATATTTTTTGTCCCCCAAGCTTTGATGAGCAAATTTATTATGATGAAAGCATGCCTCCTATTTATGATGATTGTTGTGATGACACGTATGCTATAAAGAATGATGATAACCATGAAACTTGTCATCTTGATCTTAATTTTCAATCACATGATAGGTATTTTGTTGAGTTTGCTCCCACTACTATTCATGAGAGGAAATTTGCTTATGTGGAGAGTAAACAAATTTCTATGAAAGTAGATCATGAAAAGAATGCTTTAGGTGCTGGTTATATTGTTTAATTCATTCATGATGCTACTTAAAATTATTATGAGGGAGGAATATATGCTTGTAGGAATTGCAATAATATCAAATTTCCTCTCTATGTGCTTAAAGTTTTGAAGTTATGCTTGTTTTTCCTTCCTATGCTAGTTGATTATTGTTCCCATAAATTGTTTGATAACAAAATCCCTATGCATAGGAAGTGGGTTAGACTTAAATGTTCTAGTCATATTCTTCATGATGCTCTCTTTATGTTTCAATTCCTATCTTTTATGTGAGCATCATTGAAATCATAATGCCTAGCTAGAGGCGTTAAACGTTAGCGCTTGTTGGGAGGCAACCCAACTTAATTTTAGTTTCTTGCCTTTTGGTTCTGTTTAGTAATAAATAATCCAACTAGCTTATGTTTATATGTGGTTTTGTGTTTTAATTAGTGTTTGTGCCAAGTAGAACCTTTGGGAAGACTTGGGTGAAGTCTTTATGATCATGCTGTAAAAAACAGAAACTTTAGCGCTCACGAGATTAGCTTCAACTTTTTACTGGAGAGTGATATTTAGTTGATTATTTTTGCAGATGATTACTAGACAAATTCCACAGGTCCACCAATTTATTTTAGAATTTTTGGAGTTGCATAAGTATACGTTTGATACAGATTACTACAGACTGTTCTGTTTTTGACAGATTCTGTTTTTCGTGTGTTGCTTGCTTATTTTGATGAATCTATGGCTAGTAAAATAGTTTATAAACCATAGAGAAGTTAGAATACAGTAGGTTTAACACCAATATAAATAAATAATGAGTTCATTACAGTAACTTGAAGTGGTGTTTTGTTTTTCTTTCGCTAACGGAGCTCGCGAGATTTTCTGTTAAGTTTTGTGTTGTGAAGTTTTCAAGTTTTAGGTAAAGATTCGATGGACTATGGAATAAGGAGTGACAAGATCCTAAGATTGGGGATTCCCAAGGCACCCCAAGGTAATATTCAAGGATAACCAAGATCCTAAGCTTGGGGATGCCCCGGAAGGCATCCCCTCTTTCGTCTTCGTTCATCGGTAACTTTACTTGGAGCTATATTTTTATTCACCACATGATATGTGTTTTGCTTGGAGCGTCATTTTATTTTGTTAGTATTTGCTTTATGTTATCTATAATAATGTTTTACATCTTTATTTTCAATAAAAATGTCAAGGATAGCCTTTACCATGCTTATTTTGCAAGTATACATGTTGCTGTTTCAAAACAGAAAGGTTACCGCTGTTGCAAAAATTCCATAGAAAAGTCAGAATGTGATAAAATGTTGAAACCTTTTGCATAATAAGCTCTGATAAATTTACTACAGTGGGAATTTTCTTTCATAATTTTTGGAGCTAGGGAAGTATGCATCTTGCTGCATTGTTTACAGACTGTCCTGTTTAGGCAGATTGCTGTTATGTTCGCATTGTTTGCATATGTTTGCTTCTTCAATGATTCTATTTGAGGATAGGACTATTAAATATGCAGAGGCATTTAGTATGCAATGTTGAATAATAATTTTAGTGATTTTCTACAGTATAGTATGATAAGGTTTTTCCATTGGTTTATGCTAACTTATCTCACGAGTCCTTGTTGAGTTTTGTGCGGATGAAGCTTTTGAGATTTAGGAAGACCGTGATATGAGAGGAATTAAGGAGACACAAAAGCTCAAGCTTGGGATGCCCAAGGCATCCCAAGATAATATTTCAAGAAGTCTCAAGCGTCTAAGCTTGGGGATGCCCCGGTTGGCATCCCACCTTTCTTCTTCGACAACTATCGGTTAGTATGGGTTGATCCTAAGTTTTTGCTTCTTCACATGATGAGTGCTATCTTTGAAATGTCGTTTCATTTTGTTTTTCTTGTTGTTTGAATAAAATATCAAGATATGAAATTATTAAATGGGAGAGTCTTCACATAGCTAAATAATTATTTAACTACTCATAGATCTTCACTTATATCTTTTTGGAGTAGTTTGTCATTTACTCGTGTGCTTCACTTATATCCTATGAGTAAGTGGTTGAATGATTTGAATGTCATAAATCTGAAATTTTACATGTTTCATATGCTTATCCCATGGGGAGTCATAATTTTACATATAAGAAGTAGAGGTGGTAATTTATTGAAGGTTAGCAAACATTGTATTGGTCACTCGAACAATTCATGAAAGAATATTGAAGGAAGAGAGATTTCACATATAAATATACTATCCTGGACATCTTCTATGATTGTGATCCCCATTAATTATTTTCAAACCTGAGCAAATTAGTTGAAGTTGGACAAGGAAGACAACATAATGAGTTATGCTTGGGTATATTTGTATAGAAGTTATATTGTTATGGATCCTCTAACATGTGGTGCTTGCTATTTAGAATCCTTTGCTAGCCAAAATATCTGTACTAAGCAGGAATACTGCTTGTGCATCCAATTCCTGAGTGTCCACCGTATCTACCTACATGCAGTATTTACCTGCCGTTCCAAGTAAATTTGCATGTGCCAAACTCTAAACCTTCAAATAATAATCTGTTTTGTATGCCTGAATCGCTCATGTAGCGACTAGGGTCTAGCGGTATCTTCCATGCTAGGTGGGTTATTCTCACGATGTGTGGACTCCGCTCATCATTCACGAGAAAATGGCTGGTAACTAGGATGCCCAGTCCCATGATCAAAAGATCAAAATCAAATCAAAAATAATTGCAAACAAAACACCCCCAGGATTGATGTTAGTTGGAGGCACCCGTTGTTTCAGGCAAGCCATGGATTGATGATTGTTGGTGGAGGGTGAGTAAAAATCTTTACCTTTCTGTTTGGGAACCGCCTATAATGTATGTAGTATGGAAGATATTGGGAACTCTTGGTCGTTATGTTGACAATGAAAGCATACCTCTCAAAATTATTTTCATCTCTGTTTTTGCTTCGAGCTCTGGCACCTCTACAAATCCCTGCTTCCCTCTGCGAAGGGCCTATCTTTTACTTTTATGCAAGAGTCAGTAGTATTCCTTCTCATTCCAACCTACTCTTTAGTTGGCAAGCATCATGTGATGGAAAGATCTAGGCATATATGGCCATTCAAATATATTTGAGCATGAATTATTACTGTTGGCATTACCCTGGAGGTAAAAGGTTGGGAGGCGAAACATTAAGCCCCTATCTTTCTCTGTGTTCGATGAATACTATTTGTTCTAAAAATATGCTTTGAGTGGTAGCAATCATGGAAGACTAAATGATAGTTGAGTATGTGAAGTTTGCTGAATCAAAGCTTTGACATAGACTCTTCCTGAAAATAAGATGAATTGTAATTGTTTGATGACTAAATAACACGGTTTGTTAGTTTTCAAGAAAGTTTATTGTCTATACTTTAATTTGTGAATAGCTTGTTACTTGATCATGAAAAGTTCTATGAGTTGAGCTACTGTTATGATATATAATGATGCTAGAAAAGGTGATTGAAATTATCATTGATCAAACTTATGCACCTGCTAGCATTCACACTTCATAAATTATTTCTTTTATCATTTACCTACTCGAGGACGTGCAGGAATTAAGCTTGGGGATGCTGATACGTCTCCAACGTATCTATAATTTATGAAGTATTCATGCTATTATATTATCCATCTTGGATATTTATGGGCTTTATTATGCACTTTTATATTATTTTTGGGACTAACCTATTAACCCAGAGCCCAGTGTCAGTATCTATTTTTTCCCTTGTTTCGGTGTTTCAAAGAAAAGGAATATCAAACAGAGTCGAAACGGAATGAAACCTTCTGGAGAAGTTATTTTTGGAAAGAAAGAAATCCGGGAACTTGGAGTCCACGTCAAGGAAGCAACGAGGAAGGCACGAGGCAGGGGGCGCACCCACCCCCTGGGCGCGCCCTCCACCCTCGTGGGCCCCTCGTGGCTCCTGACATACTTCTTCCGCCTATATATATATATATATATATATATATATATATATATATATATATATATCCATATACCCTAAAACCTGCCGCTGCAAGCCTCTATAGCCACCAAAAACCAATCGGGACCCTGTTCCGGCACCCTGCCGGAGGGGGGGTCCCTCACCGGTGGCCATCTTCATCATTCGACGCTCTCCATGACGAGGAGGGAGTAGTTCACCCTCGGGGCTGAGGGCATGTACCAGTAGCTATGTGTTTGATCTCTTTCTCTCTCTCTCTCTCTCTCTCTCTCTCGTGTTCTTGAGGTGATACGATCTTGATGTATCGCGAGCTTTGCTATTGTAGTTGGATCTTATGATGTTTCTCCCCCTCTACTCTCTTGTAATGGATTGAGTTTTCCCTTTGAAGTTATCTTATCGGATTGAGTCTTTAATGATTTGAGACCACTTGATGTATGTCTTGCATGGGATAACCGTGGTGACAATGGGTTATTCTATTGATTCACTTGATGTATGTTTTGGTGATCAACTTGCGGGTTCCGCCCATGAACCTATGCATAGGGGTTGGCACACGTTTTCGTCTTGACTCTCCGGTAGAAACTTTGGGGCACTCTTTGAGGTTCTATGTGTTGGTTGAATAGATGAATCTGAGATTGTGTGATGCATATCGTATAATCATACCCACGGATACTTGAGGTGACATTGGAGTATCTAGGTGACATTAGGGTTTTGGTTTATGTGTGTCTTAAGGTGTTATTTTACTGCGAACTCTAGGGATGTTTGTGACACTTATAGGAATAGCCCAATGGATTGATCGGAAAGAATAACTTTGAGGTGGTTTCGTACCCTACCATAATCTCTTCGTTTGATCTCCGCTATTAGTGACTTTGGAGTGACTCTTTGTTGCATGTTGAGGGGTAGTTTTATGATCCAATTATGTTATTATTGTTGAGAGAACTTGCACTAGTGAAAGTATGAACCCTAGGCCTTGTTTCAATGCATTGCAATAATGTTTTCGCTCACTTTTATCTTTATTTACCTTGCTGGTTTTATATTTTCAGATTACAAAAACCTATATCTATCATCCATATTGCACTTGTATCACCATCTCTTCGCCGAACTAGTGCACCTATACAATTTACCATTGTATTGGGTGTGTTGGGGACACAAGAGACTCTTTGTTATTTGGTTGCGGGGTTGCTTGAGAGAGACCATCTTCATCCTACGCCTCCCACGGATTGATAAACCTTAGGTCATCCACTTGAGGGAAATTTGCTACTGTCCTACAAACCTCTGCACTTGGAGGCCCAAGAGCGTCTACAAAAAGAAGGTTGCGTAGTAGACATCATATCACACCGGTTACTTTCACGTTAAGTTGAACCTGCTAATAACTCAACTTGAATATATCGTTGACCGGGTCATGGTGCCACTGAATCAAGTTTTCCCAGTGCAACCACATTTGCCTTTATGGGAAGGCCTTTATTCGGTCCATTGTCATGCCTCTGGTCGGTGCCTCCAATGAGGGAAGGTTATGGGAGTGCGGTACCCTGGCCCGGTAAGCAGACATAACTTTGTGTGCCCGTTGTTGATGTTATGGTACCTTGTCCCCGTTTGGGACCGTTTATGTTTTGCCATGACGGTGGCCGTTGGTGTCTTTGGTAGACACGGGGCCACCCAGGACTGGCCCAGTGGGGAGTGAGTCGGAATGCCGTTGGTCCACCCGAATGGGAGTGCGAGGCCATGGGTTCCGTGGTGTGGGTACAGTGCACTACCTCTGCAGAGTGTATTAAATCTATCGATAGGCGAGTCCACGGTTACAGACACGCTCGAAAGTAGGTCACACCATGGGTCAACGTTTAAATTAATCTTGCACACTAAGTTATGAACGTCGCACTGTTGAGAAGATGATGGTGGGTAAACCATTTTGATGTTGGAGACCAAGTGTTGGTCATGGTTGTGATCGTCAGAAAGATCACCGTTTGAGACCTAGTGGTGGTCATGGTTGTGATCACCGAAAAGATCACCGTTTGGTTACAAGGTAACCCGATCCAAGACCATGAGGTTGGTCCATTTGTGATCCGAGAGCAATCACCGTTGGTAAGGAAGTCCGAGGGAATTTTATCACGAGATCATGATCAGCATGTATGATATGTTGTTGCATTGCTAATTGGTTAAGTATCATGATATTGTTTGTCATTATGTTTATGTTTGTTGTGAGCTTGCAAGTACATTCAATGTCTTGACTGGCGTGTCATGCCAGCTTTCGGGAAAGTCTCATTGGAAAGGAGTCTTTGTCCGAGTCTAGATCGTGTCCACATCGGTGTCCCTGTGCTATGGAGTTCAGATACGACGTTGTTCCGCTGCCACGTAGTTGTTTATGATCGAGGCCCCTTTATGTTCACTAAATAATGTACGTATTGTTCAGCCGCACCGTGTGTGCCGCTTGGCCTCGCCACCTGTTGTAATATAAACTATGATCCGCTAGCATCAATAAAGCGGTTGTTTTCTGTACCAAGATGTTGTGTGTTGCCAGAAGACATGGTCTTTGGGCTGGCAATGCATGGTAAACCGGTTGCTCTGACCCGGGGTGCCACATGTAGGAGCCCAGGAGCACCATCCCCGCCTCTGCATCCAACTCCCCGGCAAATCACATTGTCGGGAAGGAGATGCGGATGCAGATGATGGTGCTACCACCTGATGAAGATGGTGCGGGCGGTGATCAGCTGGAGTCAGAGTCGTCGCCCTCCCGCCCGCTACCGTCATCATCGCTGTCACTGTCCTCCTCGTCGCTTTCGCTCGAGGAGGAGCTTTCGTCGTTGGTTGAGCTCTCCGCGCAGCACCCTAAGCGACCTCCCGAGTGCCTGAAGATCTTGTCAGAGAGCAGGCCGCTCTCCATTTATTTGAACTGGAGAACATGCCCCTCCGAGAAGCTGTGGGCGCGAGCAAAAGTCTTCCAACCACGGCGCAGATACATCACGTGAGGGGCTGGGAAGTCGGCATCAACCCTCATGCCACCATTCCCACAGCCCCTCATGTGCAACCTCATAGCGCGTGGCTATTCAAGCTCCATTTCCTGTGCAAAGGGAGTTGGGAGGTGAAGATGATCGCGCAGAGGTTTGTACAACCTTATGATGAGCTCTCGAGGTTGATCCCCGACATGGCCTTCCATTGGGGGGAGCTGCCGGTGGGGGCGCAGCCAAGGCGCCGCCCCACCCTCCTCTTCCTCGAGCACCAAGGTGTCCTGGGCCTCGCCCCCTCCCTCCTACTCTCATGGCGGTCTCCGCCACTGCAGGATCCATAGGAGGAGGGATGCGATGTCGAGTAGAAGCCCTCATCGCTGCCGATGGGACTCTGCCGCGCCCTCGCTCTCTCACCATGACTGGAAGGGAAGGATTACAGAGAAGAAGAACTATGTGCGGAGAGGCACTGCCCCTGCACCTTTTTATAGAGAGGGTGAGGCAGGGGGCTGGCTCCTCACACAGAAAATGGCCGCCCCGCTCCTCCAATACGGCCTCTCTACACCTTCTGTGGCTCTAAGAATCAAGGCCAACCCTCCGCTCCAACCATCGAAGCCCGGTTTTTGGCCATGGCACTCCTCTCCACGCCCTCCGCATCCACCACCTACCATGCCCAATGCATGCAGAACACGTGGCAGGTGCGTGCGAAACAGGAGGCAAGTGGGATGGCAGTTTCTACCTCATAATCGTGGGACGTGGGCAATCCACAGGCCACGACTGAAGTTTTTCCGCGGCATTGTGAACGACGCACGGGGAAATCAGAAACTGACCCAAGCTCACGATTAATGAGGAAGCAAAGAAGACCTCAAGAGGCCACCTTCTTCAGCACCCCCGCCTGTGCACTTATTAGGCCCTACCCCGACGATGCTCGGCAGCGTGTTCGGGGCAGGCCCGGGGGCTTCTGTCGGTGCAACGAACCCTGGGTATGTTGCCTGCTACGTCTTGAGCTTGCATTGGTTTTCCCCAAAGAGGAGAGGATGATGCAGCACAGTAGCGTAAGTATTTCCCTCAGTTTTTGAGAACCAAGGTATCAATCCAGTAGGAGGCCACGCACAAGTCCCTCATACCTGCACAAAATGATAGCTACTCGCAACCAACGCGATTAGGGGTTGTCAATCCCTTCACAGTCACTTACGAGAGTGAGATCTGGTAGAGATAATATTTTTGGTATTTTTGGTATAAAGATGCAAAGTGAAAAGTAAAAACCAAAGTAAAAACAAAGCAAATATATAAAAGTGATGGAGATTGATATGATGAGAATAGACCCGGGGGCCATAGGTTTCACTAGTGGCTTCTCTCAAGAGCATAAGTATTCTACGGTGGGTGAACAAATTGCTGTTGAGCAATTGACAGAATTGAGCATAGTTATGAGTATATCTAGGTATGATCATGTATATAGGCATCACGTCCGAGACTAGTAGATCGAAACGATTCTGCATCTACTACTATTACTCCACTCATCGACCGCTATCCAGCATGCATCTAGAGTATTAAGTTAAAAATAGAGTAACGCCTTAAGCAAGATGACATGATGTAGAGGAATAAATTCATGCAATATGATAAATACCCCATCTTGTTATCCTCGATGGCAACAATACAATACATGCCTTGCAACCCTTTACATCCTTTGGGTAAGGACACCGCAAGATTGAACCCAAAGCCATGCACTTCTCCCATTGCAAGAACTACCAATCTAGTTGGCCAAACCAAACGGATAATTCGAAGAGACTTGCAAAGATAACTCAATCATACATAAAAGAATTCAGAGAAGATTCAAATATTATTCATAGATAAGCTGGATCATAAACCCACAATTCATCGGTCTCAACAAACACACCGCAAAAAGAAGATTGCATCGAATAGATCTCCACGAGAGAGGGGAGAACATTGTATTGAGATCCAAAAAGAGAGAAGAAGCCATCTAGCTACTAGCTATGGACCCGAAGGTCTGAAGTAAACTACTCGCACTTCATCGGAGAGGCTATGGTGTTGATGTAGAAAGCCCTCCGTGGTGGATGCCCCCTCCGGTGGAGCTCCGGAACAGGCCCCAAGATGGGATCTCGTGGATACAGGAAGTTGCGGCTGTGGAATTAGGTTTTTGGCTCCTGTTCTGATCGTTTGGGGATACGTAGGTATATATAGGAGGAGGGAGTACATCGGTGGAGCATCAGGGGGCCCACGAGGCAGGGGGCACGCCCCCCACCCTCGTGATCGCCTCCGATGTTCCTTGGCGTAGGGTCCAAGTCTCCTGGATCACGTTCGGTGAGAAAATCACGTTTCCGAAGGTTTCATTCCGTTTGGACTCCGTTTGATATTTTGTTTCTCAAAACACTGAAAAAGGAAAAAAAACAGCAATTCTAGGCTGGGCCTGCGGTTAATAGGTTAGTCCCAAAAGTAATATAAAAGTGGAAAATAAAGCCCATTATAGTCCAAAACAATAGATAAAGTAGCATGGAGCAATAAAAATTATAGATACGTTGGAGACGTATCAGGCATCCCCAAGCTTAATTCCTGCTCGTCCTCGAGTAGGTAAATGATAAAAAGACAATTTTTGATGCGGAGTGATACTTTGGCATAATTTCAATGTTAATCTTCTTAATCATGGCATGAATATTCAGCTCTGAAAGATTCAAGACAAAAGTTCATATTGACATAAAAATAATAATACTTCAAGCATACTAACTAAGCAATTATGTCTTCTCAAAATAACATGGCCAAAGAAAGTTATCCCTACAAAATCATATAGTCCGGCTATGCTCCATCTTCCCCACACAAAATATTTAAATCATGCACAACCCGATGACAAGCCAAGCAATTTTTTCATACTTTAACATTTTCAAAACTTTTTCAACCTTCACGCAATACATGAGCGTGAGCCATGGATATAACACTATATGTGGAATAGAACGGTGGTTGTGGAGAAGACAAAAAGAGGGAAGATAGTCTCACAACAACTAGGAGTATCAACGTGCTATGGAGATGCCCATCAATAGATATCAATGTGAGTGAGTAGGGATTGCCATGCAACGGATGCACTAGAGCTATAAGTATATGAAAGCTCAACAAAAGAAACTAAGTGGGTGTGCATCCAACTCGCTTGCTCACGAAGACTTAGGGCATTTGAGAAAGCCCATCATTGGAATATGCAAGCCAAGTTCTATAATGAACAATTCCCACTAGTATATGAAAGTGATAGAATGAGAGACTCTCTATCATGAAGATCAAGGTGCTACTTTGAAGCACAAGTGTGGTAAAAGGATAGTAACATTGTCCCTTCTCCCTTTTTTTTATTTGGGACTTTTCTCTCTCTTTTTATGGCCTCTTTTTTTATTTTTTATATTTTTTTATTTGTCGTCCGGAGTCCCATCCCGACTTGTGGGGGAATCATAGTCTCCATCATCCTTTCCTCACTTGGGACAATGCTCTAATAATGATGATCATCGCACTTTTATTTTTCTTACAACTCAACAATTACAACTCGATACTTAGAACAAAATATGACTCTATATGAATGCCTCCGGCTGTGTACCGGGATATGCAATGAAACATGAGTGACATGTATGAAAGAATTATGAACGGTGGCTTTGCCACAAATACGATGTCAACTACATGATCATGCTACCAATATGACAATGATGGAGCGTGTCATAAGAACGGAACGGTGGAAAGTTGCATGGCAATATATCTCGGAATGGCTATGGAAATGCCATGATAGGTAGGTATGGTGGCTGTTTTGAGGAAGGTATATGGTGGGTGTATAATACCGGCGAAAGGTGCGCAGTATTAGAGAGGCTAGCAATAATGGAAGGATGGGAAAAAGTGCGTGTAATCCATGGACTCAACATTAGTCATAAAGAAACTCATATACTTATTGCAAAAATCTAGAAGTTATCAAAGCAAAGTATTACGCACATGCTCCTAGGGGGATAGATTGGTAGGAAAAGACCATCGTCATTCCCCGATCGCCACTCATAAGGAAGACAATCAATAAATAAATCATGCTCCGAGTTCATCACATAACGGTTCACCATACGTGCATGCTACGGGAATCACAAACTTCAACACAAGTATTCTTTAAATTACAACTACTCAACTAGCATGACTCTAATATCATCATCTTCATATCTCAAAACAATTATCAAGCATCAAACTTATCTTAGTATTCAACGCGCTTCAAAAGAAAGTTTCACATATCTTGAATACCAAGTATATTAACATTAAGCAAATTACCATGCTATTAACGACTCTCAAAATAATCTAAGTGAAGCATGAGAGATCAAGTTTCTTTAAAACAAATCCACCACCGTGCTCTAAAAGATCTAAGTGAAGCACTAGAGCAAAAATTATCACGCTCAAAAGATATAAGTGAAGCACTATGAGCAAAACTATCAAGCTCAAAAGATATAAGTGAAGCACATAGAGTATTCTATCAAATTCCAATTTATGTATGGCTCTCTCAAAAGGTGTGTGCAGCAAGGATGATTGTGGTAAACTAACAAGCAAATACGCAAATAATACAAGACGCTCCAAGCAAAACACATATCATGTGGTGAATAAAAATATAGCTCCAAGTAAATTACCGATGGAAGTGGATGAAAAGAGGGATGCCTTCCGGGGCATCCCCAAGCTTTGACTTTTGGTGTCCTTGGATTATCTTGGGGTACCATGGGCATCCCCAAGCTTAGGCTCTTGCCACTCCTTGTTCCATAATCCATCAAAAGAATTCACCCAAAACTTGAAAACTTCACAACACAAAACTCAATAGAAATCTCGTGAGCTCCATTAGAGAAAGAAAACAAAAGACTACTTTAAGGTACTGTAATGAACTCATTATTTATTTGTATTGGTGTTAAACCTACTGTATTCCAACTTCTCTATGGATCATAAACTATTTTACTAGCCATAGATTCATCAAAATAAGCAAACAACACACGCAAAACAGAATCTGTCAAAAACAGAATCTGTCAAAAACAGAACAGTCTGTAGTAATATGTAACTAACGCAAACTTCTGGAACTCAAAAAATTCTACCAAAATTAGAAGACCTGGAAAATTTGTTTATTGATCAGCAGCAATTGGAATCAGTATTTTATCACATTCTGGTGATTTTTAACAATTCTGGCACTGAGCGCAAAGTTTCTGGAAATTACAGCAAGATCAAATAACTATCATCCAAGAAGATCCAATAGGTTTAACTTGGCACAAACACTAATTAAAATATAAAACCACATATAAACAGGGGCTAGATGGATTATTTATTCCTAAACAGAAGCAAAAACAAAAAAAAGTAAAATAAAATTGGGTTGCCTCCCAACAAGCGCTATCGTTTAGCGCCCCTAGTTAGGCATAAAAGCGATGATAGATTTAGGTAGTGCCGTAGTAATAAGATAGATCGGTGAAACTCATTTCATATTCTCTATGTTCGGCAGCAAGTTTTCTTTGAGGCAAGCAAAATTAATCAAAAGGGCTAAATTTAATAGGACAAAAGTCCCCAAGATCAATTTTATGAGGTATAGGTTCCTCTTTCGGCCCTTCATATTGCACAACCAATTCATCATTATAAGCATTCTTTTGACAGAACTTTGTGAGCCTATACTCAAGAGAGCATCCTAGCTCATTATTTTGAATAGCCAAATCGTCATTAAGCTCAGAGATTCTATCAATTAAAATATTGGTAGGCACTTTTTTCTAAGATTTTCATTGAAAGCAACATAGTCGATAGATTGAAAACGCATTATTTCTTCTTGATAAAAAGGATAGATTCTATGGGAGGACGGCGTCTACCCTATAATGCGCAAAGATTTCTTTGGCTTCTTTTATTATAAATCTGAATTCATGAGCCAAAAAGATAGTAGCGGCACGCTTAACAGAGGAGTGTTCAATATTAGAAAATTCTAGGAAAATTCTTTGTATAGACGGGTGCATATGCATAAATTGCCTTTCAAGTTCAACGCTAAGCATGGCAATAGCGTCCGCAATACTACTAGTTCTATGGAGAATAGAACCACCCATAGAGGGTAAAGCACCAGCACAAGTAAAGAAATCTTGAATAACTCCTTTTCCAATAATATTGCCACCACCGTTTCGAAATCTTTTTGTGTGATAGGTAGGGGATTCTTCAGCAGGAGCTTCAGAGTTTTCCATATTATTATCGCCCATACCGGTGATAATTTTCCCAATTTCAGACATAGCGACAAGCAAGCGAACTAACACACGAGCAAACAAATGGACGAGGAAAAGGCAACGGGAAAAAGAGGAGGAGATTGGGAAAGAGAGGGCGAATAAAACGGCAAGGGAGGAGTTGGGGAGAGGAAAACGAGAGGCAAATGGCAAATAATGTAATGCAAGAGATAGGGATTGTGATGGGTACTTGGTATGTTGACTTTTGCGTAGACTCCCCGGCAACGGCGCCAGAAATCCTTCTTGATACGTCTTGAGCTTGCGTTGGTTTTCCCCGAAGAGGAGATGATGATGCAGCACAGTAGCGTAAGTATTTCCCTCGCTTTTGAGAACCAAGGTATCAATCCAAGAGGAGGCCACGCACAAGTCCCTCGTACCTGCACAAAATGATAGCTACCGCAACCAACGCGATTAGGGGTTGTCAATCCCTTCACGTTCACTTACGAGAGTGAGATCTGATAGAGATAATATTTTGGTATTTTGGTTTAAAGATGCAAAGTGAAAAGTAAAAAGCAAAGTAAAAACAAAGCAAGTATAAAAGTGATGGAGATTGATATGATGAGAATAGACCCGGGGGCCATAGGTTTCACTAGTGGCTTCTCTCAAGAGCATAAGTATTCTACGGTGGGTGAACAAATTACTGTTGAGCAATTAACAGAATTGAGCATAGTTATGAGTATATCTAGGTATGATCATGTATATAGGCATCACATCCGAGACTAGTAGATCGAAACGATTCTGCATCTACTACTATTACTCCACTCATCGACCGCTATCCAGCATGTATCTAGAGTATTAAGTTAAAAGTAGAGTAACGCCTTAAGCAAGATGACATGATGTAGAGGAATAAATTCATGCAATATGATAAATACCCCATCTTGTTATCCTCGATGGCAACAATACAATACATGCCTTGCAACCCTTTCTGTCACTTGGTAAGGACACCGCAAGATTGAACCCAAAGCCATGCACTTATCCCATTGCAAGAACTATGTAACATCCCAAAATTTCAATTTGGAATGTTATACATTAAGTCATCATGCATATCATATTTTCTTGCATTTTCCGATCCTAGAAAATTTCACGCAACTCAAGGACCCTCGGAGAGAGTTGGAAATTTCATTATTTTCATTTTGGGTTTTCTCAAATTTTGAAAATAGGATCGATCAGATTTATTTGTATTTATCTTCAAATATTTTTCTGATAAAAAATAAGAGAGGGAATAATATGACTTTCCCAAAAATTTAGGAAAAATGAAGATTTAATAAATAAATCAAGTTTTGGATTTTTCGGAGTTTATTTGCTTTAGGAAAAAAATGCGTATTTTAAAAATTTGCATTTCGTCCCGTATTAAAGTTCATTTTGTTCGACTCATTTCTAGGAGTCGGGAAAAAAATTCATTTTATTAAATTTGGAGTTCGTTTAGATTTATTTTAATTCGTTTTCGTTTAAAAAAAAAACTGCGCCACCCCGCGCCCGCTGGGCAGGCTGGCCCAGCCTCCTCCCTCGCGCGCTCCCGCCGGGAGGTGTCCCCGCCGCCGCCGAGACCGGCTCGGCCACGCCGCCGCCGTTGCCCTCCCAAGCAACCCCCTCCCTCCTTATAAGCCGCCACCCCCTCGACCCACCCACGCCTGTCAGCCGACCCGCCACCACCGAGCCACTGACGCCCGTGCGCCCGTCGCCGACCCGCCGCCTCCCGCCGAGCCCACCCGACCCGCCGGAGCCTCGAGCATGGCGACCTCGCCGGAGGTAGCCGCCGCCACACCCCGGTCCGGTTTTGTTTCAAAACCGTCCGGTTTTCTTTTTTCTTCGTTGTTCGGTTTTTAAAAAAACCCTAGGTCGGTTTATTTTTTCTCTCGGTTTAGTTAATTAGTGAACGTTCACCGATCCGCTCGCTTTAACGAACGTGTTCACCGTTAGTTTTCGATAATGAACGACCGCTCGTTTAAGCGTTAAATGCTTTTCTTTTAAATCGGATTTAATCCGTTATTTTCCGATCTCGATTTCAGATCCAATCTTGAATCAGTTTATCTTCTCGCCGTTTATCGGAATCAGGTGATTCAAGCTACTGGTGTTTCGTTCTGAAACCGCCGTTCGATTAATCCACTTAAACAAAGTTTTGCTATTGTAAGATTTGACCTAGTTTCAAATTGTTAGAACCGAGTCGTTTTCTTTCGACATTTGATTTTTGTTGCTTTATTTGATTCGATTCTGTTTGTAACCAGGGTTCTTAAGTTGAACTTTCTGGTCAGATCTTCTATTCGAGATTTACCTGTGCATTAGATGAGTACTTATTGTATGCTTGTTGTTTGTCTGCGTTAGATCACCCGGAGTGCGCCGCTTGTTACTTCGAGTCTCTAGGTTTCGCGGATCGTCAGCAAGGCAAGTAACACTTGATCATACCTTTTCTACTACCCAGTTTTTATGCATTAGATCTATTCCTCAAACACTTGCATGGTTAGGATCTAATTAAATTGTGGGATGGGAAGTAGATTGAGGTAGTACCTATTACTGCTTTTACTTATGAAACCTTGGGAGTTACTTCTACGTTTGCTTATTATGCCATGCTATGCTAGTAGACGTGGATTGGGTGAGTGAATATCCATGATGATGTGAGGCTGTTAATTAATGGTTTATTTAAGGTGGCAACTTAAATACACATCCGGGTGGATTGAGGCACTGGGGAACCCAAAGGTTGTCTGCTTTTTTTGGAAATCCCGGGTACCCGTGTGATCTTCCTATGGACCGCCACCTGTGCTCAAAGGGATCATAAGATTATTCAAACTAGAAACTTCCGTGTGCAGCCACAAGCCATTATGGGCTCGCATAGTTGAGTAAGTCGTGTAACTCTTATAGTGGTGGACTAGCAGATGTAGGGGATGTAGGTGTACCGGTCCACCCATCGTAAGGTGCTAGCGCTTCGAAAGACTGTGTCTCGGTCATCCGCCTCTCAAACACCATGTAGTGCGAGAAACCAAACGGAGGCGATCGAGTCTTGTGGGGAAAAGTGCATAAACCTCTGCAGAGTGTATAAACTAATCATGATTAGCCGTGTCCTCGGTTATGGACATCTTGAGTATCTAGTACTTGAATATCGTGTGAATCTCAACATGTTACTTCTAACTAATATTATTGGGTTTAATGAGTATTTTTAATTGGGATTGAGAATGCTGTCAACCATTCTCAATGTTTAACAACCACCATGATAGTTAAACAAATTTATTCCTTTGAAGTAGGGAAAAATTGGCTTTTCGCTAAAACTGTAACCATAGAGCTTTCCACCAGCCATATATGCATGTAGTATAGCCTATTCTTTCATTACTCTCTATGTGTTACACTGCCAAAGATATTCCATGTCTTGACCCGTTTCGGGCTGCAACTTTCATGTTGCAGACTTTTCTGCATTTACAGTAAGGTGTTTAGGTCATGGTTCTATACTCGGTGATGCCGATGGAGTTGATGGACTCACTTATCTTCCAAGTCTTCCGCTGTTATCGTTATTAGATGGCCTTAAGCCATATTTATTGTAATAAGTCCTCTTTGGGACAACGCTGTAATAAGTGTGTGATTGCTACTCATATAAATCCTTGAAATCTTGTGTGGTGTCAAGACATCGATCCAGGATGACGCTTGAGCACGAGACTTGATCCATTCGGTCGGGTCGCTTCTGAGATGGTATCGAGCACACGCCGACCGTAGGACACGACCACTAAGTTAAAGCCATAGATCACTACTCTCTTCTCATTTTCTAACTCCTCATCTTTTCTACTCTTTTAGGATGAAGGACGCGAAGATCAAGTACACCCAACCGGATGAAGGCACACCTTTTGGATTTCACTTGAAGGAAGTCACCAAGCACGAACATTGGACTACCAAGTTTCACCGGACTTTCAACGCCACTCTGCCTGAAGAGGAGCGCTGGAAGATTCAAGATCATGTACCAGGAAGGACGTTCGCCCCAATCACCAAGCCTATAGATAGTGTTTTCGGTGCACCAACCTGGAGTCTCGGAAAAAGCATGGCAGCTCATATCACCATGGGACGCATTGGAGAAGTTTATCAAGAAGACCTCAAGGACACCATCTATCGATTTATGACGCCGAGATGAACAATGGGAGATAGTCGGCACCAAGAAGGATAGATCCATTGCAGCTTTTATCCAGGAGTTAAACCAGCACATTCGACGCTTGAGAGAACCAGATGTGCAATGATATGCTCGAGTTGAAGAATGCGAAGGGAAGGATCATCGAACTTGAAGAGGAACTAAAGTCTACACGCAAGGACTATATGGACGAGATCGTAGCTCTAGCAAGACACAATAACGATCTTAAGTATGAGATTGAAGAACTCAAGAAGAAATTGGCGCTCAAAAATGAAGACCCGTACGTCGGTTGTCCAAGCGACTACATCAACATCGACGACACCGATTCGGATCCAAGTGAACCCGACTTTGAAGATGAAGCAAGAGCAGACATCATGGAGTCTTCCACCAGTTCAAATTAGTAGATGACCCCCACATATTAGTAGTAATTCCTCCATGTAACAATTAGTACACGCACTTTTGCGATAGTTAGATCGTTGTAAGCCCTTTGTTTGAATTGAATGAAGTGATTTTGTGTGAATTTGCTCATATACATTTGGGTAGTGTTTCTCCTTAGACCCCACTCTATTCTTAATTTCTCGTCTTTTTTAAACCCATCAGATGGCTCCGAGACGCGACCCCGGATTTGTTTTCCCGCCAGAGATCACCCAGTTGATTCAGCAGCAGAACACTTTGATCCAAACACTAGTGCAGAATCAAGGCAACAACAACAACCCACCGCCACCACCACCACCTGCGGATCATTTGACACGTTTCTTAAGACTGAATCCGCCAGTGTTTTCCAGTAGCACCGAGCCGATAGTAGCAGATGATTGGCTCCGTAAGGTAGGAAGGGAGTTGATCACTGCAGGATGTACAGATGGAGAGAAGGTGAAGTTTGCTGCACACCAACTTGAAGGACCAGCAGCAGCATGGTGGGAAAATTTCACAGCCACTTACCCTATAGACACTGTCACATGGGATCGGGCCAAGAAGCTTTCAAGACCGCCCATGTTTCAAAGAGGAGCTATGGCTATGAAGAAGCGTGAGTTTCGCAACTTACGCCAAGGAGGAAGGACTGTTACAAGATGTGGATGATTTTAGTAAGTTAGCACGTTATGCCCCAGATGACGTTAATACCGATGCAGCTAAGCAGGAGAAGTTTCTGGAAGGACTGAATGATGAGTTAAGCATGCAGTTGATGGTAGCAAGTTTCAATAACTACCAGGAGTTAGTAGACCGTGCCCTCATGATTGAAGGAAAGCAACAGCAAATTGAGAATCGCAAGAGGAAGTATGGACAGGGGAAGTATAACTCTGGAGCCCAGCAGAAGCCCCGTTATACCCCTAAACAGGGAGTTCAGTTTCAGCATACCCACGGAGGAAGTAATTCGCACAACCATAATGGCACCAAGAATGGGAACGGGAATGGAGGAAGCAATGGACAGAACCGCACCACACCATCAACCCCAACCAAGAAAGACCTAAGCCATGTCACCTGTTTCAAGTGTTCCAAGCCCGGGCATTATGCAAATGATCGCCTGTAAGGCCAAGGTGGCAATGGAAGCTCGAAAGAAGCCCAACCCTTTCAATAGGGGACAAGTGAACCACATTGATGTGGAGTAAGTTGAAGATCAGCCCGATGCAGTAATCGGTAAGTTTTTGGTTAAGTCATTTACTGCACTAGTTCATTTCGATACCGGTGCATCGCATTCATCCATATCAAGGGGATTTGTAGAGAAGTATAGTCTACCTACTCGGATTCTTAAAACCCTTTGCTAGTAAGCTCACCAGGAGCGGAGTATATGGCCAGACAAGGATGTTTTCAAGTGCCATTAAGTATAGGAAGGCATGTGTTCCCGACGGATTTGATCATTTTGGAATCTCAAGGATTGGATGTGATATTAGGCATGGATTGGCTGTCGATGTATGGAGGAAACATCGATTGCGCAAGTAAGACGATTTTTCTCACAACACCAGAAGGAAGAAGGATTAAGTATGTATCACGGCATGAGCCGAGGAGAGCTCATGTAAATTGCCTATCAGGAGTGGTGCAGGAAGAGGTGCCAATAGTAAAGGATTACCCTGATGTATTTCCTGAGGAATTGCCAGAATGCCACGGATAGAGACATTGAGTTTTTGATTGAGCTTACGCGAGAACAGGCCCAATATCGAAGCGACCATACGGGATGCCCGCATGTGATTTGGCGGAAATCAAGAAGCAGATTAAGGAGCTATTGGATAAAGGTTTTATACGCCCAAGTTCTTCGCCTTTGGGGATCACCCGCATCGTTAGTGGAGAAGAAGGATGGATCGTTAAGGATGGTTGTTGATTATCGTGGATTGAATGAAGTAACAATCAAGAACAAGTACCCACTACCAATGATAAATGATATGTTTGATCGACTGCAAGGAGCTAAAGTGTTTTCCAAGATCATTTGCGATCAGGATACCATCAGTTAAAAATTCGAGAGCAGGACATACCTAAGACAGCATTTACCACGAGATATGGACTGTATGAGTACACCGTTATGTCATTTGGACTGACTAACGCTACCGCCTATTTCATGAACACGATGAACAAAGTGTTTATGGAGTTTTTGGATAAGTTCGTCGTGGTGTTCATAGATGATATTTTGATTTTCTCAAGAATGAAGAGGAACATAAGGAACATTTATGATTGGTTTTGGAGAAACTAAGGGAACATCGGTTATATGCCAAATTCAGCAAATGTGAGTTTTGGCTAAAGGAAGTTGGATTTCTTGGACATGTTATATCCGGAGAAGGAATAGCAGTTGACCCCACAAAGGTTGAGACCGTAACTAAATGGGAAGCGCTAACGACAGCTTGGAGAGATTCAAGTTTCCTTGGACTCGCAGGATACTACCAAGATTCATTGAGAATTTCTCAAGGATTGCAAAGCCTATGACGGAGTTGTTGAAGAAGGATACCAAGTTCATATGGACTGAGGGTTGTGAGGCAAGTTTTCAGGAGTTGAAGAAAAGATTGGTTACCTCACCAGTGTTAATTTTGCCGGATCAAACCAAGGACTATGAGGTGTATTGCGACGCTTCACGTCGAGGACTTGGAGCAGTGCTTATGCAGGAAGGAAGAGTTGTTTCGTATGCTTCACGACGGCTTAAGCCTCATGAGTTGAATTATGCCACCCATGATTTGGAGTTAGCGGCCGTTGTACATGCATTGAAGACCTGGAGACATTTTCTCATTGGAAATCATTGTGAGGTGTACACGGATCACAAGAGTTTGAAGTACATCTTTACGCAGTATGAATTAAATCTTTACGCCGCAGATGGTCGGAGCTTATTAAGGATTATGACATGAGATTGCATTATCACCCCGGAAAGGCTAACGTTGTAGCGTATGCATTGAGCCGTAAGAGCCACATCAATACCCTAATGATGGGAGGAATACCCAAGGAGTTAGCCGAGGATCTTCGAGAGCTATGTTTAGAAATAGTTCCGAGAGGCCTTGTGGCAGCATTGGAGATTCAGTCTACGTTGATGGACAAAATCAGAGAAGCTCAAAAGGCGCATAAGGAAGTTGCCTCTATAAAGGAGAAAATGAGCGAAGGAAAAGCTAAGGGATTTCGTGAGGATGAGCACGATACCACTGTGGTTTGAGGACCGTGTGTATGTGCCAAATGACCCGGAGATTAGGAAGTTGATTTTGCAAGAAGCACATGATTCCCCATACTCGATTCACCCTGGAAAAACCAAGATGTATTTGGATTTGAAGAATACTTTCTGGTGGACCGGAATGAAGAAAGATATTGCAGAGTATGTAGCAGTTTGCGATGTATGTCAGAGAGTGAAGGCAGAACATCGAAGCGCCAGGATTGTTGCAACCATTACCGATAATTCGAATGGAAGTGGGATAAACTAGGCATGGATTTTATCACAGGTTTGCCAAAGACTCGCTCGGGCTATGACTCGATTTGGGTTATAGTCGAATCGCTTGACGAAGGTAGCTCATTTCATTCCAGTCAAGACTACCTATAGCAGTGCTAAGTTGGCAAAGATATACATGACCAGAATTGTGTGTTTACACGGAGTTCCGAGGAGTATCGTATCAGATAGAGGAACTCAATTTACCTCAAAGTTTTTGAACCAGTTGCACGAAACATTGGGAACCATGCTGGAATTTAGTACAGCTTTCCACCCACAGACCGATGGACAGACTGCGAGAGTCAATCAGATTTTGGAGGATATGCTGAGAGCTTGTGCACTAGATTATGGATCTAGTTGGGATGATAACTTGCCGTCTGCAGAGTTTTCTTATAGCAACAGTTACCAAACCAGCTTGAAGATGGCACCTTTCGAGGCTTTGTACGGAAGGAGGTGCAGGACACCGTTATCATGGGACGAAGCCGAGACCGCCATTGTTTGGACCAGATTTGATTAAGGAGTGCGAATGAAGGTTAAGTTGATTCGTGATAGGCTCAAGGTAGCCCACCTGCATGTAAGAGCTATGCAGATTCAAAACGCAAGGCGATGGAATATGAAGTTGGAGACAGAGTTTATCTTAGAGTATCCCCGCTTCGAGGAGTTAAGCGTTTTGGAGTTAAAGGAAAGTTAGCCCCACGTTTCGTTGGACCGTATAAGATTTTGCAACGCATGGGAGAAGTTGCTTATAAACTGGAATTGCCAGAGGGACTGTCAGGAGTTCATGATGTATTCCATATTTCTCAGTTGAAGAAATGTCACGGCGAGATGGCGGAAGTACCATTAAGAGATACAGTGCCGCTTGAAGCAATTCATTGCGAGGATGATTTGACATATGAGGAGAAACCACCAAGATTCTCGATTATGCCAGCAGAGTTACTCGCATGAAGGTTATCAAGTTTTGCAAGGTTCAAGGAGCCATCACACCGAGGATGAAGCCACAGGAAAGAGAAGAAGATTTGCTCAAGGATCACCCTCACCTATTTTCTAGTTAACCCGAATCTCGAGGGCGAGATTCATCTTAAGGGGGGTAGGTTTGTAACATCCCAAAATTTCAATTTGGAATGTTATACATTAAGTCATCATGCATATCATATTTTCTTGCATTTTCCGATCCTAGAAAATTTCACGCAACTCAAGGACCCTCGGAGAGAGTTGGAAATTTCATTATTTTCATTTTTGGGTTTTCTCAAATTTTGAAAATAGGATCAGTCGGATTTATTTGTATTTATCTTCAAATATTTTTCTGATAAAAAAATAAGAGAGGGAATAATATGACTTTCCCAAAAATTTAGGAAAAATGAAGATTTAATAAATAAATCAAGTTTTGGATTTTTCGGAGTTTATTTGCTTTAGGAAAAAAATGCGTATTTTAAAAATTTGCATTTCGTCCCGTATTAAAGTTCATTTTGTTCGACTCATTTCTATGAGTCGGGAAAAAATTCATTTTATTAAATTTGGAGTTCGTTTAGATTTATTTTAATTCGTTTTCGTTTTAAAAAACTGCCACCCGCGCCCGCTGGCCAGGCCCGGCTGCCAGCCCCTCCTCAAGGCGCTCCCCTTGGGAGGTGTCCCCGCCGCCGCCGCCTCGAGACCGGCTCGGCCACGCCGCCACGCCGGTTCTCCCCAAGCAACCCCCTCCCTCCTTATAAGCCGCCACCCCCCCTCGACCCACCTCACGCCTGCCGACCTGGCCACACCCGAGCCTCGCTGACGCCAGGCGCCATTGTCAGCCGACCTCACGCCTCCCGCCGAGCCCACCGACCTCGCCGGAGCCCTGAGCCCGCCGGGCGACCTCGCTGAGGTAGCCGCCACACCCCCGGTCCAGCTTTTGTTTCAAAACCGTCCGGTTTTCTTTTTCTTTCGTTGTTCGGTTTTTAAAAAAAAACCCTAGGTCGGTTTATTTTTTTCTCTCGGTTTAGTTAATTAGTGAACGTTCACCGATCCGTTCGTTTTAACGAACGTGTTCACCGGTTAGTTTCTGATAAGGAACTACCGTTCGTTTAAGCGTTCGTCGTTTTTCTTTTAAATCGGATTTAATCCGTTATTTTCCGATCTCGATTTCGCATCCAATCTTGAATCAGTTTATCTTCTCGCCGTTTATCGGAATCAGGTGATTCAAGCGCTCGGTGTTTCAATTCTGAAACCGCCGTTCCGATTAATCCACTTAAACAAAGTTTTGCTATTGTAAGATTTGACCTAGTTTCAAATTGTTAGAACCGAGTCGTTTTCTTTCGACATTTGATTTTTGTTGCTTTATTTGATTCGATTCTTTTTGTAACCAGGGTTCTTAAGTTGAACTTTCTGGTCAGATCTTCTATTCGAGATTTGCCTGTGCATTAGATGAGTACTTATTGTATGCTTGTTGTTTGTCTGCGTTAGATCACCGGAGTGCGCCGCTTGTTACTTCGAGTCTCTAGGTTTCGCGGATCGTCAGCAAGGCAAGTAACACTTGATCATACCTTTTCTACTACCCAGTTTTATGCATTAGATCTATTCCTCAAACACTTGCATGATTAGGATCTAAATAAATTGTGGGATGGGAAGTAGATTGAGGTAGTACCTATTACTGCTTTTACTTATGAAACCTTGGGAGTTACTTCTACGTTTGCTTATTATGCCATGCTATGCTAGTAGACGTGGATTGGGTGAGTGAATATCCATGACAGATGTGAGACTGTTAATTAATGGTTTATTTAAGGTGGCAACTTAAATACACATCTGGGTGGATTGAGGCACTGGGAACCCAGTTGTTGTCTGTTTTTTGGAAATCCCGGGTACCCGTGGTGATCTTCCTATGGACCGCCACCTGTGCTCAAAGGGATCATAAGATTATTCAAACTAGAAACTTCCGTGAGCAGCCACAAGCCATTATGGGCTCTGGCATAGTTGAGTAAGACGTGCGAACTCTTATAGTGGTGGACTAGCAGATGTAGGGGATGTAGGTGTACCGGTCCACCCATCGTAAGGTGCTAGCGCACGAAAGACTGTGTCTCAGCCATCCGTCTCTCAAACACCATGTAGTGCGAGAAACCAAACGGAGGCGATCGAGTCTTGTGGGGAAAAGTGCGCAAACCTCTGCAGAGTGTATAAACTAATCATGATTAGCCGTGTCCCCGGTTATGGACATCTTGAGTATCTAGTACTTGAATATCGTGTGAATCTCAACATGTTACTTCTAATTAATATTATTGGGTTTAATGAGTATTTTTAATTGAGATTGAGAATGCTGTCAACCATTCTCAATGTTTAACAACCACCATGATAGTTAAACAAATTTATTCCTTTGAAGTAGGGAAAAATTGGCTTTTCGCTAAAAGCGTAACCATAGAGCTTTCCACCAGCCATATATGCATGTAGTATAGCCTATTCTTTCATTACTCTCTATGTGTTACACCGCCAAAGATATTCCATGTCTTGACCCGTTTCGGGCTGCAACTTTCATGTTGCAGACTTTTCGCATAACGAGTAAGGTGTTTAGGTCGTGGTTCTATACTCGATGATGCCGATGGAGTTGATGGACTCACTTATCTTCCAAGTCTTCCGCCGTTATCGTTATTAGATGGCCTTAAGCCATATTTATTGTAATAAGTCCTCTTTGGGACAACGCTGTAATAAGTGTGTGATTGCTACTCTGTTATAAATCCTTCAAGTACTGTGGTGGTGTCAAGACATTGATCCAGGGATGACGCCTGAGCACAGAGACTTGATCCATTCGGGTCGGGTCGCTACAAACTATCAATCTAGTTGGCCAAACCAAACGGATAATTCGAAGAGACTTGCAAAGATAACTCAATCATACATAAAAGAATTCAGAGAAGATTCAAATATTATTCATCTTCCTATGGACCGCCACCCAGGCTCAAAGGGGGCCACCGCAAAAAGAAGATTACATCGAATAGATCTCCACGAGAGAGGGGAGAACATTGTATTGAGATCCAAAAAGAGAGAAGAAGCCGTCTAGCTACTAGCTATGGACCCGAAGGTCTGAAGTAAACTACTCGCACTTCATCAGAGAGGCTATGGTGTTGATGTAGAAGCCCTCCGTGGTGGATGCCCCCTCCGACGGAGCTCCTAACAGTGCCCCAAGATGGGATCTCGTGGATACAGGAAGTTGCGGCGGTGGAATTAGGTTTTGGCTCCTGTTACGACTGCTTGGGGATACGTAGGTATATATAGGAGGAAGGAGTACATCGGTGGAGCATCAGGGGCCCATGAGGCAGGGGGCGCGCCCCCACCTCGTGACCGCCTCCGATGTTCCTTGGCGTAGGGTCCAAGTCTCCTGGATCACGTTCGGTGAGAAAATCACGTTTCCGAAGGTTTCATTCCGTTTGGACTCCGTTTGATATTCTGTTTCTTCGAAACACTAAAAAAGGCAAAAAAACAGCAATTCTGGGCTGGGCCTCCGGTTAATAGGTTAGTCCCAAAAGTAATATAAAAGTGGAAAATAAAGCCCATTATAGTCCAAAACAATAGATAAAGTAGCATGGAGCAATAAAAAATTATAGATACGTTGGAGACGTATCATTGCCCACACTATGCACATGCACAAGAACAAGAGTACAACACCAGACCATGCCAGAGTAGAAGAGACCAAGAGCTTTGAAGGGCCAACATGCAGATCAAGAGGACCAAGGACAAGCCAAAGTAGCTAGACACCACCAAGAGGAAATCTCCCCTTGCCGGGTAGGTGAGCTTGACAAGGGCGGGGTCACCCTTGGAAGAAGACGTCCAAGATGTCTCGGCAGAGCCTGCCGGGACTCGCAAAAGCTAAAACACCTCACCCAACCACTCCACCATGACCCACATCGTCAATCAGTGCGGTGTCAAGCCGCAGAGTGACTAAGTGGCAACCATTTGCCACATGTCGGCCTCTTTCTACCAGAAATGCCTACAGATGACACCCGTCCTGCACGTGTCAAGCGATCAGGCATGGAGCTGGCAAACTAGCCCGGCAAGGCTTGCCGGGCAACAAGTGACGTGACGTTAAGCGGTGCATTTAATGCACCCTACCAGCTTCTAGAGTTAGGTATGATAGCACTGTTTGTTATCTTATCAGGGCATAACAACTACTTTGCCATTGTGGTAACCCCTTGATGTATAAAAGGAGGCCCATGGCAACCGTAGAAAAGGTTAGAAGGTTGGATAACTCACACGCCCGTACGCGCGTAGCCACTGCCGCCCTTGCGGGGCAAGTGTACTCCTCTCCACCACCACTCTTCCCCCATCAATCCACCAAAGCAGGAGTAGGGTTTTACGCCTCACGACGGCCCGAACCTGGGTAAAATTGCCTGTGTGATCTCTGCCGTGTTGCCCCACGCCCGTCTGCTCTTTGTGTAATGCGACGTCCCCCTGCCGAACCAGCAAGGGGCCCTCTGGTCCCATAGGTGGCCGTGATTTCCCACGACACCTCCCAAAATGTTTCTATCTCTATGTTTTTCGCTTTGAGCTCTGGCACCTCTATAAATCCCTACTTCCCTCTGCGAAGGGCCTTTCTTTTACTTTGTGCAATTTTTATTTTAAATTTGAGTCTCCATCTTCTCTTATAAAGCACCAACTAGGGGGCACTATGATCATACTTGAGCATTCGGTGTAGTTAATATGTGAGTGTGTTTCATGAATGGATTAATGATTCAGCATGATGGGTTATGGATAACTTATTCTAGCGTTGATATTTTGAAAGACATGGTTGCTTGTTGATATGCTTGAGTATTTAAGTCTCATGTCAAAACTAGAGTATTGCTTTGAACCATATAAAAATCCAAATGTCCATGCTATAAAGAAAAGAATATGAGATGACATGTTAGGCAACATTCCACAACAAAAATTCTGTTTTTATCATTTACCTACTCGAGGATGAGTAGGAATTAAGCTTGAGGATGCTAATACGTCTCCAAGGTATCTATAATTTTTTATTGTTCCATGTTGTTATATTATCATTCTAGGATGTTTTACAATCATTTTATAGTCATTTTTAATCATTTTTTGGTACTAACCTATTGACATAGTGCCAAGTGCCGTGATTCTGAGTCTGACAGTAGAATAGGGGGTAGGAATGTAGAGGCAAGATCTTAGCTATGGAGGAGTTGTACACGCTAGTTTTACGAGTTCGGGCCCTTCTCGGAGGAAGTAATAGCCCTATGTCTCGGAGCCCGGAGGCAGTCGACTGGATTATAAGCGTGTGAGTTACAGGGTGTGTGAACCCTTGTCCCAGAGGAGGGGTGGCTTATATAGAGTGCTCTAGGACCCCATCTCCCCTCCGTTACATAGGATTCAATGTACATAAAGAGGTGGCGTTACAGGTAACGCATGTATTGAAGTGCCACAAATGATCATTAAATACACGAGTAAATGCCCGACCGTTGCTGTGCAGAGCGGATTTAGGTCTTCTTATTGTCGAGTGGTTTGATGGTCGAGTGACCTGGATAAAGTGGGGTCTCCGAGTGGATGGTAGGTCGAGTGGACTTCACTCGACACCTTTGCTGGATCCCTTCTTCTGATTCTTGAACTTCTTCGTTCTTAGGACAAGGACCTTAGGTAGGACGTATAGGTCAGGCCTATTACCCTACCCTAGGTTTGTGTCCACATCATTAGTCCCTGAATGGATCGAGGTTCGAGTGAAAAAGAAGGATGGAGTTGACCTTGCTTTTAATCTTGATTGTCTTGTCATTATCTTCAAGTGGAGGTCAACTGTTTAGAACTTCAGCTTCGTTTCAGTCGCCTTGATAAATTCAGAAATTGCCGACTGATTTGTATCACTGCATCTGTCGGATGATATTTTTGACATGAAATCTTTGGCGTGACCGGTTGCAAAGGACCCCGGATTGCCCGGGATTCGAAATTTTGGTGGAAGCGCGCCAGGCGGAGCGCTCCGCGATAATTGGAGTAGATAAATATGACTTTTCGATTTCCGCGCCACCTTTTTCGCCACGTATCCCGTGCGCAACTGTTGGGGAGATTTGACAGGATCGCTCGGGTCCACACGTCAGCCACTCGGAAGTAGGCCTTTAAAAGCGGGCGAGGTCAAGCGTTTACTGCGTGCCCATTCCCTTCTTCTTCCTCTCGCAACTCCGCTTTTCCCAGACCAACCACTCTCGACGCCGTCGCTCCGCCGCCATGGGGAAGGACAAAACGGCGGTGCTAGAGCGTGCGAAGAAGGCGACAGGGGCGGCGAAGAGCAAGAAAATGAATCGGGGGTCTTCATCGTGCTCGGGGTTGCCGTCGGGTTGGATCCAGGGAGACTGGATCCGATCTTCGCTTCGGCAAGAGAACTTGGACGATATGGCTGAGCTGGGGCTGATCGTCCATAAGTCAACATACCGCCGAGGGGGAGAACGGAGCCACGTACCGGCCGGGTGAGTGTGTCCTACTCGCCACCCACATCGACCGTGGCTTTTCGCTTCCCCCGCATCCCTTCTTTCGTAGTTTCCTGAATTTCTTTGGTGCCCAACTCCACCATTTCACTCCCAACACTATCACATATCTTGCTGCATTCGTCTCCATGTGCGAGAATTTCTTGGGGTGCCGACCGCACTGGGGTCTTTTCAAGCACATCTTTACCATCCGATCCCAAACTGTGAAAAAACGAACTCGAAAGACGAGAAAACCCATGTCATTCAGATGTGTGGGGGTCTGGGCATTCAGAAGAGGAAGATGAGCTCTTTCCCTCCGATGACTCTTCCTGAGTCGGTCAGGGGCTGGCAGTCGACCTGGTTCTACTGCCAGGACATCACGACCCCAGGCCAGTCGACCGGGCTTCCTCCTTTTTCTTTCGACCGTGTTCAAACTCCATCTTCCTTGAAAGTGACTGCTGCGGAGAAGGCGGAGACAGGCATGCTAGTTGAGAGAGTAGTCTAGCTGATCAACCAAGGTGTCACTGGTATGTACCTGCACGAGGTGTTCCTCAGTCGGCGGATCCAACCCCTCCAAGCTCATGACCACTCCATGTGGATGTACTCTGGGGCTGGTGACACTGTTCGGGTTCATCCGGAGGAGTTGGAGGCCAAAACTGTAGCCGAGTGGTTGATGAGCATCACTGGGAACAAGGACAACCCCAGGGGCGCTAGGAGAGTCGACCTTTCAAAGGATAAAGAACTCGCTGCATAAGGTCTTGTCATCATAACTGAATTGTTGAACGATTTATCGATCGATTATTGTTCTGATCGATCGTTGATCGGTCTCTTGTTTTGCAGATCTACACGGATATATATTCAATGACCAATGGTGAACAAGCCCTGGAGCAAGACCAAGAGGGCGAGGACAGCGCCAAGGAGAGCGGCGAATGGGAGTCTCCAGCTGATGATGACGATGACGAGAGCGATGAGTCGGCCGGCGAGGAAGTGGCTGACTCACCACCTCATTCTGAATGTCGATCCAAGCTGCGCCACGATCCCGCGAGCAGGCGCGGCAAAGCTGTGGCGTCGGGTGCCTCATCCCACAAGCGCGCTCAGTCTCCGACTCCAGATTTGACTGAGAAGGTCACCAAGCAGCCCAAAGCCAATCCTTCGAAGGCTCGGAAGACCTTGCCTAGGATCAAGATGGACGTCCATGTTGCCTCTAGGTAAATGCTCTTCCCGTATCTTCTTGTTCTGCTCAATTTTTATGTACCGACCGGTTTTCTTATTCTGACCGAGTGGACGATGAATTTGTGTAGCCCGACCTCAGCTGCGACCGACATGGATATTGACAAGACTCCAGCCGACGAGGAAGCTGACGACGCTGTCACCTCCAAAGCCAGTAAGTCTGGTCGATTCGAATTTGTCTGGTCGACTGAATGATTTGTCAGTTATCCTTATGGCTTTCTCTGTTCCTTGCAGATCCACGAGATGTTGTTGTGCTTCCGGACGATGATGAAGAAGTGCCGCTGAGAGGGAGGAGGAAGAAGGACAAAGAAACGAGTGGGAAAGCGCCTGAAGTCTAGGTTCCTTGGCCGACTGTGACGCCTGGGACGACGATCGAGCGATCGACAGATCAAGCTCGAACCAACGTCACCTTCGCGGTTCCGATGTCGACTGACTGTCCCTCAGGATCAGCTGCTCAGACTTCTGCCACGCCGATACAACTCCCAGTTTCAGATCTGGTGGCTGCTTCGATTGCTCTGCCTCCATCACTTTTCACTGCATATCAAACTCCAGACGATCCGCCAGCTGCTGCCAAGGAAGCTCTTCTTCAGTTGAATCTTGTGATGGGATGATGAAAATGGTGCATGAGGCTAGTCAGGTAGCCTTCAACGCCGGAGCTGCTCTGCAAGCCAATGTCCAGATTAGTTGACTTTCCGATCGACCGTATTTCTTGTCTGATCACCCACTTGGGTGTGGCTGTTTTGATGCTGTATGTCTCTTTGTGTCGATTCAAACTGAATTTTTGCATTAGTGGGGGCACGCTGAGTGCACCCACTGGGTGTAGTCCCCGAGACCATAGGTGACTGTGGGCAGTCGACTGTGGTCTGAGAATGGGAACCTCTCCTTTTTTTTGCCACTCGAGCTGGGCAGACCACGCCGAGTGGAATCGAAACCAGTGGGGGCATGCTGAGTGCACCCACTGGGTGTAGTCCCTGAGACTATAAGTGACTGCGGGCAGTCGACTGTGGTCTGAGAACCTTCTTTTTCTTTTTCTTTTTTGCAAAATCAGTGGGGGCACGCTAAGTGCACCCACTGGGTGTAGTCCCCGAGACTGCCATTGAATGTTTGATTCAGTGGTAGTCTTAGAGTAGCTAACATTGTGATGTCTTTTTATATCTGTCGACTGATATGGCTTGTGACTGTAGAAGTCTTGTGATCTTGGGGCTCAGCTTTTTGCAATGAACAAGCAGCAAATCAGCCTCAACCTTGATCTGGAATTGGCCAAGAAGAATCTCAAGAGCGCTCGTGACGAAGTAGCTGCCATGGGAAGTAATCAATCGCCGACTGTTTATCCCACTGCTAGCACTTTTCCTTTCCATTTTTTGAACCAAGTGACTCCACTCGAGCAGATGTATGTAGTGAAAACCGCCAACTCCAAGCCCGTCTGAAGAATGTTATTTCTTTAGAGAAAATGAAGCAGGCTTTGGAGAAGAAGAATTTGGATCTAGCTGCAGCTCAGAAGGAGGCGCGCGAGAAGACAGCGTTTGCTGACAAGTAGCTTGCTTCAGTCGGCAAGTTAGAAGAAGAAAACTCCAAACTGAAGACTGATGTTTCTAACGCCAATTAAGAGGTCGAGTGACTGAAGAAGGACAAGGAGAAACTGACCGACGAACTTGGAAGTCTCAAGGCCAAGAATGGCGAGCTAGAATCTTATCTAGGCCAACTTGCTGTGAAGCTGGTCTTGAAACTTGAAGGTACTGATTAATCTGTCTTATTTCTGTCGACTGACAATTCTAATCGCGCCGTCGACTCATCATTCACTTGACTGTGCAGAATTTTGCCAAGACTTTGAAGCAGAAACTGGGCGGGTCAAGACGGGTCTTGATCCCATCAACTGTCCAGTCAAGGATGATGTTGCGATGAACGTGATGCAGTTGGAGTCTCGTAAGGACAGTGCGGTTGCTTATCTGGCCCGTCTGAAAGCTGCAATGACCCGGGTTGATGCGGAACTTTGGCCTCAGGCGGAACTGTCTCAAGATCTCGAGTCCCTGATGGCTCAACTGAATCAAATCCCTGAGCGCGTGCAAGAATGGAAGAAGTCATCAACTCGCTGTGGTGCTGACGTCGCTCTGTCTCTCGTCCGAGTGCACTGCAAGGATGCCAAAGAAGACAAGCTGGCGGAGCTCAAGGTTGCTAACACGAAGAGGCACACTTTCCAGTCTTTCATGGACACCTTCCTTGCCGCCGCCACTCGCATTGCAGACAACATTGACCTTGACAGTTTCTGCGACCCAGCCAGTCCTTCTCCTGACGCGTGACCGAAAAAACATTAAGCTTCACCTTTATTTGCCTCGGAATGCCGAGTGATTGTGTAACCGTTAAACTTCTTCGGGCTTGATGCTCGAATACTTTTGATCCGTCGTCCAGAACCTTAGGATTTATCCGAACTTGGTTTATTTCCGAATATGCTTGCGTTTGCCTTCGAGTGGAATTTGTTCTTCACTCGAAATAATCTTTGTGTTTGAGATGCAACTCTGAGGTAGTGATTTCAATCGACCTGCGCTTCATCGTCCTTGCAGGTAGGGATGGGGCGCGCATTGCAGTCGACCTGCACCTCGTTGTCCTTGTGGATGGAGATGGCGCGCACATTTTATTTGTGGCGTAGCTCCGAAGGAGAAAGTTGCAGTCGACCTGCACCTCGTCGTTCTTGCGGATAGGGATGGAGCGCACATTGTATTTGTGGCGCAGCTCCGAAGGAGAAGGTTGCAGTCGACCTTCACCTCGTCGTCCTTGCGGATAGGGATGGAGCGCACATTGGATTTGTGGCGCAACTCCGAAGGAGAAGGTTGCAGTCGACCTGCACCTCGTCGTCCTTGCGGATAAGGATGGAGCGCACATTGTATTTGTGGCATAGCTCCTAAGGAGAAGGTTGCAGTCGACCTGCTCCTTGCCGTCCTTACGGATAGGGATGGGTTTCAAACTTAGGCGAGTACTGGACTGCAGCTAAACCCCCGAGTGGGAGGGTTGCTCTCCACTCGATAGGATTTTTCAAACTTAGGCGAGTACTTGGACTGAGCTAAGCCCCCGAGTGGGAGGGTTGCTCTCCACTCGGTAGGATTTTTCAAACTTAGGCGAGTCTTGGATCGCAGCTAAGCCCCGAGTGGGAGGGTTGCTCTCCACTCGGTAGGATTTTTCAAACTTGGTGAGTACAGGACTGCAGCTAAGCCCCCGAGTGGGAGGTTGCTCCCACTCGGCAGGATTTTTCAAACTTAGGCGCAGTACTTGGACTGCGGCTAAGCCCCCGAGTGGGAGGGTTGCTCCACTCGGTAGGATTTTTCAAACTTAGGCGAGTACTGGACTGCAGCTAAGCCCCCGAGTGAGAGGCTTGCTCACCACTCGGTAGGATTTTTTAAACTTAGGCGTGTACTTGGACTGCAGCTAAGCCTCTGAGTGAGAGGCTTGCTCACCACTCGGTAGGATTTTTTTAACTTAGGCGAGTACTTGGACTGCAGCTAAGCCTTCGAGTGAGAGGCTTGCTCACCACTCGGTAGGATTTTTTAAACTTAGGCGAGTACTTGGACTGCAGCTAAGCCTCCGAGTGGGAGGGTTGCTCCCCACTCGGTAGGATTTTTTAAACTTAGGTAGTAATCTTGGGACTGCAGCTAAGCCCCCGAGTGGGAGGGTTGCTCTCCACTCGGTAGGATTTTTCAAACTTAGGAGAGTACTGGACTGCAGCTAAGCCTCCAAGTGAGAAGCTTGCTCACCACTTGGTAGGATTTTTTAAACTTAGGCGAGTACTTGGACTGCAGCTAAGCCTCCAAGTGAGAGGCTTGCTCACCACTCGGTAGGATTTTTTAAACTTGGGCGAGTACTTGGACTGCAGCTGAGCATCCGAGTGGGAGGGTTGCTCTCCACTCGGTAGGATTTTTTAAACTTAGGCGAGTACTGGACTGCAGCTAAGCCCCCGAGTGGGAGGGTTGCTCTCCACTCGGTAGGATTTTTCAAACTTAGGCGAGTACTGGACTGCAGCTAAGCCTCCGAGTGAGAGGCTTGCTCACCACTCGGTAGGATTTTTTAAACTTAGGCGAGTACTGGACTGCAGCTAAGCCCCCAAGTGGGAGGCTTGTTCACCACTCGGTAGGATTTTTCGAACTTAGGCAAAACGGATTCGCAGCTAAGCCCCCGAGTGAGAGGCTTTCTCACCACTCAGTAGGATTTTTCGAACTTAGGCGAAACGGATTCGCAGCTAAGCCCCCGAGTGAGAGGTTTGCTCACCACTCGTTAGGATATTTCAGACTTGGGAACGGATTCGCAGCGAAGTCACCCACTGGGGGATTTCAAACGGAAACAAAAGCAACAACAATCGTTTAGGAAGATTATAAAGCTCTTGTCTTTTATAAATAAACTACAAAGGTATTTCTTATTACATCTCATCCGAGTGAGTACTTCAGTATAAAAGGGGCGGAGCAGCTCCGCATTCCAAGATCGTGGCTCATCTTTCTGATGCTCGACATTGTAAAGATGGTATGCTCCATTGTGGAGAACTATGGTGATAATGAAGGGGCCTTCCCAAGCAGGGGCAAGCTTGTGTGGCTTCTGTTGATCCACTCGAAGAACCAAGTCTCCCTCTTGAAAGGCTCGACCCTCATGTTTCTGGCGTGGAATCGATGCAAGTCTTGCTGATAGATGGTCGATCGGATAAATGCCATCTCTCTTTCCTCTTCTAAGAGATCGACTGAATCCTGCCAGTTCGCTCGCTTCCTCTTCAGAGAAGAGCTCGACTCGGGGTGCGTTGTGGAGCAGGTCACTTGGCAGAACAGCTTCGGCTCCACAGACCAAAAAGTAAGGAGTTCGTCCGGTCGACCGATTGGGAGTTGTCCTCAAACCCCAAAGAACTGATGGAAGTTCATCGACCCAGGCGCCTGCTGTGTGTTTGAGATCACACACCAGTCGGGGTTTCAGTCCTTTGAGAATTAGGCCATTTGCCCTTTCTGCTTGTCCATTCGATTGCGGGTGAACGACTGAAGCATAGTCGACTCGTGTGCCTTGAGAAGTGCAGAAAGCTCTAAACTCATCAGAATTGAAGTTCGACCCGTTGTAAGTGATGATGTTGTGTGGATCTCCATATCTGAATGTCAATTCTCTGATGAAGCTGACAGCGGTGCTGGCTTCAAGATTCTTGATTGGTTTAGCTTCAACCCATTTGGTAAACTTGTCGACTGCTACCAACATATGAGTGAAGCCGCTTCTACCAGTTCTCAGTGGTCCAATCATATCTAATCCCCAAACAGCAAAGGGCCAGACGAGGGGAATGGTCTTCGTATCGACGCCGCTTGTGAGACATATCAGAGTAAAACTGGCAGCCTTCACATCCGTCGACTATATCTTTCGCCATCTCGTTTGCTCGTGGCCAATAAAACCTGGCTCGGTATGCTTTAGCCACTATGGCCCGAGAAGACGCATGGTGGCCACAGGTCCCCGAGTGGATGTCATTCAGGATCATTCGACCTTCTTCTGGCGTTATGCATTTCTCGATCGACTCACCACACTTTCCTCGAACAATTGTCCCCTTATCACAGTAAAGGCCTTGGATCGACGGACGATCTGTCGAGCCTCTTCTTCATCTTCTGGGAGTTCTTTCCTAAGGATGTACGTGATGTAAGGTATTGTCCAGTCGGGAGTGATGACCAGAACCTCCATGATTAGGTCGACCACGGCCGGGATCTCGACTTTCACCGGATCTGTGGCGCTCTTAGGTTGCGGGCTCTTACGTAAAAAGGATATTCTTGAATCGACAAGGTGTGAATGTGTTCCAGAAACACATTGCTGGGAATGGCTTCTCTCTTGGAACCTATCTTCTCCAAATCATCGGCTGCTTGATTTTTCAGTCGGGGTATATGATGGAGCTCTAACCCCTCAAACTTCTTTTCCAACTTTCTCACCGCATTGCAGTATCCAGTCATGGCTGGGCTTCTGACATCCCACTCTTTCATCACTTGATTGACTACCAAATCTAAGTCGCCATAGACCATGAGGCAACGGACGCCGAGTGAAATGGCCATGCTAACCCATATAAGAGTGCTTCATATTCTGCTTCGTTATTGGAGGAATCAAAGTGAATCGGAGTACATATCTGAGCTTGTCTCCTCGGGGATACTAGTACCACCCGGCACCGTAACCATTCAGCGTCTTGGAACCGTCAAAGATCTTTGTCCAATGCTTCGAGTGAACTTGAGTCGGCAGTTGCTGTTCGATCCACTCGGCGAGGAAATCAGCTATTGCTTGGGACTTGATAGCTTTCTTTGCCTCAAACTTAATATCTAAGGGAAGGAGTTCAATCGCCCATTTTTCCACTCGAACAGTTGCATCTCTGTTGTGCAGAATCTATGATAATGGAGCATCGCTGACGATTGTAATAGAGTGATAAGAGAAATAGTGTGCAACCTTCTTCCTGGTCATGTAAATCCCATAAACAAGTTTCTGATAGTGCGGATATCTCTGTTTCGATGGAGTCAGAACTTCAGAAACATAATAAACCGGGCGCTGAACTTTATAGGCTTTTCCCTCTTCTTCTCGATCGACCGTAAGTACTGAACTGACGACTTGTCCAGTGGCTGCTATAGAAAGCAGTAAAGGCTCTTTGCTGATTGGGGCAGCAAGCACCGGCTGGGTGGAAAGCAGGGCTTTTAGCTCTGCAAACGCTGCATCAGCTTCGGGAGTCCACTCGAACTTATCTGACTTCTTCGTCAGTCGGTAGAGAGGCAGCGCCTTCTCACCGAATCCAGAAATGAATCGGCTTAGGGCGGCCAAACAACTAGTAAGCTTCTGGACATCATGCACATGCACAGGGCGTTTCATTCGGAGTATGGCACCAACTTTCTCAGGGTTAGCATCGATCCCTCGTTCGGAAACGAGAAAACCGAGTAACTTTCCTCCTGGAACTCCGAACATGCACTTTGATGGATAAGCTTGATATCGTACCTTCTGAGGTTGGCAAAGGTTTCAGCAAGGTCAGCCATTAGGTCGGAACCTTTACGTGACTTGACCACAATGTCATCCATGTACGCTTCCACATTCCGACTGATTTGAGTGAGTAAACACTTCTAAATCATCCGCATGAATGTGGCTCCAGCGTTCTTCAGACCGAATGGCATAGTGACATAACAAAAGCACCCGAATGGGTGATGAAAGTTGTTTTAATTTCATCGGGTCCATACAGACGGATCTGATGATACACGGAATAGACGTCCAAAAAGGACAAACACTCACACCCCGCAGTCGAATCGACTATCTGATCGATGCGAGGGACAGGAAAGTGATCCTTCGGGCAAGCCCGATTGATATGCTTGAAGTCGATGCACATGCGAAGTGAATCGTCCTTCCTAGGGACCATGACAACATTAGCTAACCACTCGGAGTGGTAAATCTCTCGAATAAACTCAGCTGCCAGGAGTCGAGCCACTTCTTCATCGATTGCTTTTCTCTTCTGTACGGCGGACCGTCAAAGATGTTCCTTGACCGGTTTTACCTTTGGGTCGACTCGCAAACGATGCTCAGCCAGTCCCCTGGGAACACTCGGCATGTCAGAAGGTTTCCATGCAAAGATGTCCCAGTTCTCACGGAGGAACTGGATGAGCGCTTCTTCCAATTTGGAGTCAAGAGTTGTTGAAATGTGGGTCGGAGCAGCATTGGGGTCAGTCAGGTGGATATGAATCGGTTTCGTTTCACCGGACGACTGAAATGCTAAATCCGTTGCAGGCTTCTTAGCTCGTAGCAAATCACTCGAATCTGCATTTTTCTGATACTCCTGCAATTCTACTACTGCCATCTGCGCATCGGCAATCTTCGAGCCCTTCTGGAAGCACTCTTCTGCCTTCTTTCGATTGCCAGTGATAGTGATCACACCTTTAGGACCAGGCGTCATCAATTTGAGGTACACATAGCATGGTCGAGCCATAAACGCGTATGCATAAGCCGGCCTGCCCGTAATGGCGTGATAAGCACTGAAATCCACAACTTCAAATGTCAACTTTTCTTTGCGGTAATTCTTGGAATCACCGAAAACCACGTCAAGAGCAATCTGGCCGTAGTGATTCAGCCTTCTTGCCCGGAATGACTCCATGGAAACTCATATCGCTTAATCGAGTCCGGACATCGAATGCCCATCCCTTTCAACGCTTACGCATACAGAATGTTCAAAGCCATCGCCACCATCCATCGTAACTTTAGTCACCGAGTGCCTTCGACAACTGGATCGACCACCAAAGCTTGCCTCCCAGGGGTGGCTATGTGCGTCGGGTGATTGGACTGGTCGAATGTGATGGCAGTCTGAGACCATTTCAAATAACTGGGTGTCGCTGGAGCGACCATATTCACTTCTTTGTTGATCACTTTGGATCGACTCTTGCTCTCAACATCAGCAAAAATCATCAGAGTGGAATTGACGTGAGGGTAACCATCATCACTCTCCTCCTTGTCCTCAACCTTGTCTGACTCTTTTTCCTTGTCTTTGGGCTGTTTCTCTCGGAACTGCTGGATTAGGAGCCGACACTGCCGAGTGGTATGCTTCGGATAAATGATTTTACCCTCTTCATCTTTCTTTGTGTGGATGTGGCATGGCAAATCTAGCACATCATTTCCATCTTGATCTTTTATCTTCTTAGGGTTCCATGGCCCCTTGGGCTTCCCTTTGGATTTTCCTTGAGTCACGACTAAGGTTTCTCCAGGAGTAGATGGCTCAGCTTTGCGCTTCTGCTTCCGACTGGAGTCTCCTCCTCCGGTTTCATGGGTGACTGATTTGTGCTTGCCACTCCGAAGCCGATCCTCTTCTTCACCATTAGCATACTTGGTGGCAATCTCCATCATTCGACTCAGAGACATGTCTCCGGTCCGACCGAACTTCAAGTTCAACTCTCGATATTTTACGCCTTCCTTGAAGGCACAAACTGCTGGTGATCGACACACGTTCTCCATCGTGGTGATGCAGTGTGATCCATCTCTGGATATAATCCCTCAAAGTTTTATTTGTCTTCTGCACACAAGATTGCAGCTCTGTTAACCCTGCTGGTCGTTTGCATGTCCCTTCAAACGTTCTGACAAACACTCGGGCAAGATCTTCCCAAGTGTAAATGTTGCTGGGTGCTAATTGATTCAGCCATGCTCTGGCCGAGCCCTCCAACATCAGAGGCAGGTGTTTCATGGCCACTTCATCATTGCCGCCGCCAATCTGAACAGCCACTCGGTAATCCTCAAGCCAAGTATCAGGCTTGGACTCACCGATGAACTTATCGACTCCGGTCGCCAACTTTGAAGTTGGGAGGAATCACCGCGACCACGATGGCTCGCTTGAAGCACTCTGGACCTGAGACGCGCACTCTGCTGCTGGTGGGTACATCTCTGTCATGACCTTCTCGGTGAGCTCTGTTCCTGTCGACCAAACCCTGAATGAGAATAGATCTCGCATCAAATCCTGGCTCCCTGGGGTCGACTGGAATCCTTCGCCCAACACTATGAGGGCGTCTGTCATCTTGCTGTCGAGGCACGTATGATCCACTCCTTGGGGGAGGTGTGGGCACTCGACGATGATCATCATGATCGAGTCGGTGATCATACTGCTCACGGTTTCTGTACTGATCACGCCGGTCACCATGTCCCTCACGCCTCGGGGGCGATCTTGGGCTGTGAGCCGACTGGACTGTATCTGCAACAATGGACCTGCTATGGATCCTATTCCGTGACTGTGACACGGCCGTATTCTTCTCTCCCGCTGCCTGGAGTAAAGCTCTGATCTGCATTAAACCTCTGCCAGCTTCTGACTGGGAGGGTTGAATTGACTCTCCTATTCGAGCTGCAGCTGTAAGATTTTGGATCAGAGTTCGATATACCTGAGTCGGAGGTGGAAAAAGCTGGCGTCGACTGGATTCTAGAACCCTTTGCCACGCACGCTCGGCGAGTACTCGCTAGAGATTTTCCACTCGATTGCGCTCAGCCAGATTGGCCAGGCGTGCATCCTCCAAGGCCCGGGCCTCGGGGGTTTCTCCAACGATAGGAGTGTGAAGAGCATCCATGTTCCGGCGGCGAAGTTCTTCCCTGTGCTCCGAAGAGAGGGGCTCGGGGAGGTACTCCTCATGGGCATGCGACGGATCGCTTCGCCATCGCCACCGTCGGGCGCGAGGGAAGCCGGGAGGACTGCGAGGTCCATCGACCATCGGGACCTCCGCCATCGGATCACCGATGTCGCATTTCGGATGCGGTCTTCGCGAGCTACCAAACAGTCGAGAGAGATTCATCGGGCTCGATCGCCGTGACTTGGGGGGTGTCCGTCTGGCGAGCCACCGCATGCCTCACCCACCGCTGAAGCCTTGACCGACTGGAGCGCTTGCGCCGGCGGGCGACGGGGCGGGAGGACGCCACAGGTGCCGACCTATACTGGGTCGAGGCTGCCTCAGGAGGACGCCGCGGACGCACGTGCGAAAGTGCGTTGCCCCGCGGATGGGGAGTGCATCGACGTCAAGTGGAGCCTCCTGAAGCCAAGCGGAGTCGTCGGCGATGAACACGAGCGCGCCGAGAAGGATCTCGCGGCCCTCAGCCAAACCTCCGCCTGAAACCATGATGAAGGGGATCGGACAACTTCTCCAACAAGTCGCTAAGACACCGGCCCCACGGTGGGCGCCAACTGTCGTGGTTCTGGGTCTGACAGTAGAATAGGGGGGCAGGAATGTAGAGGCAAGATCTTAGCTATGGAGGAGTTGTACACGCTAGTTTTACGAGTTCGGGCCCTTCTCGGAGGAAGTAATACCCCTACGTCTCGGAGCCCGGAGGCGGTCGACTGGATTATAAGCGTGTGAGTTACAGGGTGTGCGAACCCTTGTCCCAGAGGAGGGGGGTGGCTTATATAGAGTGCGCCAGGACCCAGCTCCCCTCCGTTGCATAGGATTCAATGTACACAAAGAGGTGGCGTTACAGGTAACACATGTATTGAAGTGCCACAAATGATCATTAAATACACGAGTAAATGCCCGACCGTTGCTGCGCAGAGCGGCTTTAGGTCTTCTTATTGTCGAGTGGTTTGATGGTCGAGTGACCTGGATAAAGTGGGGTCTCCGAGTGGATGGTAGGTCGAGTGGACTTCACTCGACACCTTTGCTGGATCCCTTCTTCTGATTCTTGAACTTCTTCGTTCTTAGGACAAGTACCTTAGGTAGGACGTATAAGTCAGGCCTATTACCCTACCCTAGGTTTGTGTCCACATCACCAAGTGCCAGTTGCTGTTTTTTTGCATGATTTTTACATCACAGGAAATCAATACCAAATGGAGTTCAAACGCAGCGAAATTTTTTGTGGATTTTTTATGGACCAGAAGACATCCAGTGGGCCAGAGAAGCGCCTGGGGGGGTGCTCCGAGGGGAGCACAACCCACCAGGGGGTGCCTGGAGGCCCAGGCGTGCCCTGGTGTGTTGTGCCCACCTCGGGAGCCTCGTGCACCGCCTCTTTGCTCTATAAATACCCCAATATTTCAGAAACCCTAGGAGAGTCGACGAAAATCAATTCCAGCTGCCGCAAGTTCCAGAAACACCAGATCCAATCTAGACACCATCACAGAGGGGTGCATCATGTCCATTGGTGCCTCTCCGATGATGCGTGAGTAGTTCTTTGTAGACCTAGGGGTCTGTAGTTAGTAGTTAGATGGCTTCCTCTCTCTCATTTGATTCTCAATACAATGGTCTCTTGGAGATCCATATGATGTAACTCTTTTTGCGGTGTGTTTGTTGGGATCTGATGAACTTTGAGTTTATGATCAGATCTATCTTTTTATCCATGAAAGTTATTTGAGTCTTCTTTGATCTCTTATATGCATGATTGCTTATAGCCTCGTATTTCTTCTCTGATATTTGGGTTTTGTTTGGCCAAAACTTGATCTATTTATCTTGCAATGGGAAGAGGTGCTTTGTGATGGGTTCAATCTTACGGTGCTTGATCCCAGTGACAGAGGGGAACCGACACGTATGTATCGTTGCTATTAAGGATAACAAGATGGGGTCTATTTCTACATAAATAGATCTTCTCTGCATCATGTCATCGTTCTTATTGCATTACTCCGTTTCTCCATGAACTTAATACACTAGATGCATGCTGGATAGCGGTCGATGTGTGGAGTAATAGTAGTAGATGCAGGCAGGAGTCGGTCTACTAATCTTGGACGTGCTGCCTATATAATGATCATTGCTTGGATATCGTCATGATTATTTGAAGTTCTATCAATTGCCCAACAGTAATTCGTTTACCCACTTTTTGCTATTTTTTTCTCGAGAGAAGCCACTAGTGAAAACTACGGCCCCCGGGTCTCTTCTTTATTATATTTGCCTTTGTGATCTATCTTATTTGCTTTTATTTTCAGATCTATTAAACCAAAAATACAAAAATACCTTGCTGCAATTTATTTTATCTCGCATTCCCGCAATATCTATCTACCAAATTATTACAACTTTCTCACGTCCGTTTGCCAATTTCTGGCGCCGTTACCCGAAAGGGATTGACAACCCCTTTAACATGTCGGGTTATGAGTATTTGTTATTTGTGTGCAGGTGTTGTTTACGTAGTGTTGCTTGGTTCTCCTACTGGTTCAATAACCTTGGTCTCATCACTGAGGGAAATACCTACCGTCGTTGTCAAGGCCATCCCTTCCTCTTTGGGGAAATACCGGCATAGTCTAGTAGACATCACAACCCACATGTACCAATCTGAGGTTTGAGACAAAGGTTGGATACAAGAGATGAAGTTGGGTTTGGAGATGAGATGGTGCTGGTGAAGATGTTGATGGAGATGAGTCCTCCCACGAAGAGAGAAGCATTGGCGATGACGATGGCTTCGATTTCCCCCTCCCAGAGGGAAGTGTCCACGACGGAATCGCTCCACCGGAGAGCAAAAGTACTCCTGCCCAGGTTCTGCCTCAAGATGGCGGTGCTTCTTCCCAAAAGTCTTCTTCTGATTTTTGTAGGGATAATGGCTTCATATAGCAGAAGATGGGCTTCGAGGGACTTCTGTGGGCTCCACAAGCTTACATGGCGTGCCCAGGGGGAGGGTGCGCCACCTGAGCTTGTGGGCCCATGGTGGGCCCTCTCTGGTATATTTTTTTCCACTATTTTTATATATTCCAAAATAAATCTCCGTAAGTTTTCAGGTCATTTGGAACTCAGGAGAATAGCTATCTCTACTGTAGCTCTTTTCAGGTCCGGAATTTCAGCTGCCGACAATCTCCCCCTTGTGATGTAACTTGCAATTTAAGAGAGAAAAGGCATTAGAATTGTGTCGTAAAGTGAAATATAACTTTAAAATGATAAAAATAATAGTTGGAAAACATGATGCAAAATGGATGTATCAGTAGCTTACGCTCATCATGTGCCTCCGCAATAGTGAGGTGATGGGGAGTCGGCGTTGCACGTGGCGCAGGAGAGGCCTCTATTGCCCATACGGGAGTATGGGATCGCACATAGTCATTCTCGAATTCCTAAATGATGGTGTGCGTTTTGGAACCCCAATCCGGCCACTCAATGAGGAAGGCGGGATCCTCCTGTGTTGCCTTCTCCGCATTGCAGTGAACCCACTCCTCCTAATCAACGACGCTAGCGGACTCCTCCGCCACTTGCTCCTCATCGAGCAGTCATTCCTCCTCCTCTAATAGCAGAACCCAGTCCGGTCAAAGGGGAAGTGTTCGGGTAAAAGTGGAGAGGGAAGTAGAAAGAAAGAGGAGCTCCGTCGTCATGGTGGAACTGGTGAGGGTATACTTTTTTATAGTGGTGGGTGGTGCAAAAACGTGGCGATGATGGGCAAAGGTGGTGGGAAAAGGTGCAAGCTACAGGAAAACATGGTGGGAAGGGGCACATGATAGTTAGGTAGGTGGCATCTACCATTAATTGACCCGCTTCCCGATGCCTGTTGGGGAACGTAGTAATTTCAAAAAAAATCCTACGTGCACGCAAGATCATGGTGATGCATAGCAACAAGAGGGGAGAGTGTAGTCCACATACCCTCGTAGACCGTAAGCGGAAGCGTTATGACAACACGGTTGATGTAGTCGTACATCTTCACAATCGACTGATCCTAGCACACCGAAAGTACGGCACCTCCGTGATCTGCACACGCTCGGCTCGGTGACGTCCCACGAACTCACGATCTAGCAGAGTGTCGAGGGAGAGCTTCGTCAGCAAGACGGCGTGATGACGGTGATGATGAAGCTACCGGCGCAGGGCTTCGCCTAAGCACTGCAACAATATGACCGAGCTGGATTATGGTGGAGGGGGCACCGCACACGGCTAAGCGATCAATGATCAACTTCTGTGTCCTAGGGCACCGCACACGGCTAAGCGATCAATGAAGCTACCTGGCCGGCCCTCTCTCTCTCTCCACTAAGGCCCATGTGGCCCATTAGTTCCCCGGGGGGGGGGGGGTCCGGTAACCCTCCGGCACTCCGGTTTTCTCTGAAATCACTTGGAACACTTACGATGTCTGAATATAGTCGTCCAGTATATCAATCTTTATGTCTCGACCATTTCGAGACTCCTTGTCATGTCCGTGATCACATCCGTGACTCCGAACTACCTTCAGTACATCAAAACACATAAACTCATAATACCGATCGTCACCGAACGTTAAGCATGCGGACCCTACGGGTTCGAGAACTATGTAGACATGACCGAGACACGTCTCCGGTCAATAACCAATAGCGGAACTTGGATTATCATATTGGTTCCTACGTATTCTACGAAGATCTTTATCGGTCAAACCGCATAACAACATACGTTGTTCCCTTTGTCATCGGTATGTTACTTGCCTGAGATTTGATCGTCGGTATCTCAATACCTAGTTCAATCTCGTTACCGGTTAGTCTCTTTACTTGTTCCGTAATGCATCATCCCGCAACTAACTCATTAGTCACATTGCTTGCAAGGCTTATAGTGATGTGCATTACCGAGAGGGCCCAGAGATACCTCCCCAACAATCAGAGTGACAAATCCTAATCTCGATCTATGCCAACTCAACAATTACCATCGGAGACAGCTATAGAGCACCTTTATAATCACCCAGTTACGTTGTGACATTTGGTAGCACACAAAGTGTTCCTCCGGTATTCGGGAGTTGCATAATCTCATAGTCATAGGAACATGTATAAGTCATGAATAAAGCAATAGCAATATACTAAACGATCAAGTGCTAAGCTAACGGAATGGGTCAAGTCAATCACATCATTCTCTAGTGATGTGATCCCGTTAATCAAATGACAACTCATGTCTATGGCTAGGAAACTTAACCATCTTTGATTCAACGAGCTAGTCAAGTAGAGGCATACTAGTGACACTCTGTTTGTCTTTGTATTCACACATGTACTAAGTTTCCGGTAATAAAATTCTAGCATGAATAATAAACATTTATCATGATATAAGGAAATATAAATAACAACTTTATTATTGCCTCTAGGGCATATTTACTTCAGTCTCCCACTTGCACTAGAGTCAATAATCTAGATTACACAGTAATGATTCTAACACCCATGGAGTCTTGGTGTTGATCATGTTTTGCTCATGAGAGAGCCTTAGTCAACGGATCTGCAACATTCAGGTCCGTATGTATCTTGCAGATCTCTATGTTTCCCTCCTTGACTTGATCGCAGATGGAATTGAAGCGTCTCTTGATGTGCTTGGTTCTCTTGTGAAATCTGGATTCCTTTGCCAAGGCAATTGCACCAGTATTGTCACAAAATATTTTCATTGGTCCCGATGCACTAGGTATGACACCTAGATCAGATATGAACTCCTTCATCCAGACTCCTTCATTTGCTGCTTCCGAAGCAGCTATGTACTCCACTTAACACGTAGATCCCGCCACGACGCTTTTCTTAGAACTGCACCAACTGACAGCTCCACCGTTCAATATAAACATGTATCCGGTTTGTGACGTAGAGTCATCCGGATCAGTGTCAAAGCTTGCATCGACGTAACCATTTATGGTGAGCTCTTTGTCACCTCCATAAACGAGAAACATATCCTTAGTCCTTTTCAGGTATTTCAGGATATTCTTGACCGCTGTCCAGTGATCCACTCCTGGATTACTTTGGTACCTCCCTACTAAACTGATAGCAAGGCACACATCAGGTCTGGTACACAGCATTGCATACATGATAGAACCTATGGCTGAAGCATAGGGAACACCTTTCATTTTCTCTCTATCTTCTACAGTGGTCGGGCATTGAGTCTGGCTCAACTTCAAACCTTGTAACACAGGCAAGAACCCTTTCTTTGCTTGATCCGTTTTGAACTTTTTTCAAAACTTTATCAAGGTATGTGCGTTGTGAAAGTCCAATTAAGCGTCTTGATATATATCTATAGATCCCGATGCCCAATATATAAGCAGCTTCACCGAGGTCTTTCATTGAAAAACTCTTGTTCAAGTATCCTTTTATGCTATCCAAAAATTCAATATCATTTCCAATAAACAATATGTCATCCACATATAATTTTAGAAATGCTACAGAGCTCCCACTCACTTTCTTGTAAATACAGGCTTCTCCAAAAGTCTGTATAAAACCATATGCTTTGATCACACTATCAAAACGTTTATTCCAACTCCGAGATGCTTGCACCAGTCCATAAATGGATCGCTGGAGCTTGCACACTTTGTTAGCATCCTTTGGATCGATAAAACCTTCAGGTTGCATCATATACAACTCTTCTTCCAGAAATCCATTCAGGAATGCAGTTTTTACATCCATTTGCCAAATGTCATAATCATAAAATGCAGCAATTGCTAACATGATTCGGACAGACTTAAGCATCACTACGGGTGAGAAGGTCTCATCGTAGTCAACTCCTTGAACTTCTCGAAAACCATTCGCAAACAAGTCGAGCTTTGTAGACAGTAACATTACCGTCAGCGTCAGTCTTCTTCTTGAAGATCCATTTATTCTCGATGGCTTGCCGATCATCGGGCAAGTCAACCAAAGTCCACACTTTGTTCTCATACATGGATCCCATCTCAAATTTCATGGCCTCAAGCCATTTCGCGGAATCTGGGCTCATCCTCGCTTCCTCATAGTTCATAGGTTCATCATGGTCAAGTAACATGACCTCCAGAACAGGTTTACCATACCACTCTGGTGCGGATCTTACTCTGGTTGACCTACGTGATTTGGTAGTAGCTTGATCTGAAGTTACATGATCATCATCATTAGCTTCCTCACTAATTGGTGTAGGAGTCACGAATAGATTTACGTGATGAACTACTTTCAAATAAGGGAGCAGGTACAGTTACCTCATCAAGTTCTACTTTCCTCCCACTCACTTCTTTCGATAGAAACTCCTTCTCTAGAAAGGATCCATTCTTAGCTACGAATATCTTGCCTTCAGATATGTGATAGAAGGTGTAACCAACAGTCTCCTTTGGGTATCGTATGAAGACACATTTCTCCGATTTGAGTTCGAGCTTATCAGGCTGAAGCTTTTTCACATAAGCATCGCAGCCCCAAACTTTAAGAAACGACAACTTTGGTTTCTTGCCAAACCATAGTTCATAAGGTGTCATCTCAACGGATTTAGATGGTGCCCTATTTAACGTGAATGCAGCCGTCTCTAAAGCATAACCCCAAAAGGATAGCGATAAATCAGTAAGAGACATCATAGATCGCACCATATCTAGTAAAGTATGATTACGATGTTCGGACACACCATTACGCTGTGGTGTTCTGGGTGGCGTGAGTTGCGAAACTATTCCGCATTTTTTCAAATGAAGACCAAACTCGTAACTCAAATATTCTCCTCCACGATCAGATCGTAGAAACATTATTTTCTTGTTACGATGATTTTCCACTTCACTCTGAAATTCTTTGAACTTTTCAAATGTTTCAGACTTATGTTTCATCAAGTAGATATACCCATATCTGCTCAAATCATCTATGAAGGTGAGAAAATAACGATACCCTCCGGGAGCCTCAAGATTCATCGGAACACATACATCAGTATGTATGATTTCCAACAAATTTGTTGCTCGCTTCATTGTTCCAGAGAACGGGGTTTTAGTCATCTTTCCCATGAGGCAAGGTTCGCAAGTACCAAGTGATTCATAATCAAGTGATTCCAAAAGTCCATCGGAATGGAGTTTCTTCATGCGCTTTACACCAATATGACCCGAATGGCAGTGCCACAAATAAGTTGCATTATCATTATCAACTCTGCATCTTTTGGTTTCAATATTATGAATATGTGTGTCACTACTATCGAGATTCAACAAAAATAGACCACTCTTCAAGGGTGCATTACCATAAAAGATATTACTCATATGAATAGAACAACCATTATTCTCTGATTTAAATGAATAACCGTCTCGCATTAAACAAGATCCAGATATAATGTTCATGCTTAACGCTGGCACCAAATAATAATTATTTAGGTCTAAAACTAATCCCGAAGGTAGATGTAGAGGTAGCGTGCCGACCGCGATCACATCAACTTTGGAACCATTTCCCACACGCATCGTCACCTCGTCCTTAGCCAATCTTCGCTTAATCTGTAGTCCCTGTTTCGAGTTGCAAATATTAGCAACAGAACCAGTATCAAATACCCAGGTGCTACTTCGAGCATTAGTAAGGTACACATCAATGGCATGTATATCACATATACCTTTGTTCACCTTGCCATCCTTCTTATCCGCCAAATACTTGGGGCAGTTCCGCTTCCAGTGACCAGTCCCTTTGCAGTAGAAGCACTCAGTCTCAGGCTTAGGTCCAGACTTGGGCTTCTTCACTTGAGCAGCAACTTGCTTGCCGTTCTTCTTGAAGTTCCCCTTCTTCCCTTTACCCTTTTTCTTGAAACTGGTGGTCTTGTTGACCATCAACACTTGATGCTCCTTCTTGATTTCTACCTCCGCAGCCTTTAGCATTGCGGAGAGCTCAGGAATTGTCTTATCCATCCCTTACATGTTATAGTTCATCACGAAGCTCTTGTAGCTTGGTGGCAGTGATTGAAGAATTCTGTAAATGACACTATCATCAGGAAGATTAACTCCCAGTTGAATCAAGTGATTGTTATACCCAGACATTTTGAGTATATGCTCACTGACAAAACTATTCTCCTCCATCTTGCAGCTGTAGAACTTATTGGAGACTTCATATCTCTCAATTCGGGCATTTGCTTGAAATATTAACTTCAACTCCTGGAACATCTCATATGCTCCATGACGTTCAAAATGTCGTTGAAGTCCCGGTTCTAAGCCGTAAAGCATGGCACACTGAACTATCGAGTAGCCATCAGCTTTGCTCTGCCAGATGTTCATAACATCTGGCATTGCTCCTGCAGCGGGTTTGGCACCTAGCGGTGCTTCCAGGACGTAATTCTTCTGTGCAGCAATGAGGATGATCCTCAACTTATGGACTCAGTCCGTGTAGTTGCTACCATCATCTTTCAACTTAGCTTTCTCTAGGAACGCATTAAAATTCAACAGAACAACAACATGAGCCATCTATCTACAACAACATAGACATGCAAAATACTATCAGGTACTAAGTTCATGATAAATTAAAGTTCAATTAATCATATTACAAAAGAACTCCCACTTAGATAGACATCCCTCTAATCATCTAAGTGATCACGTGATTCATATCAACTAAACCATGTTCGATCATCACATGAGATGGAGTAGTTTTCAGTGGTGACCATCACTATGTTGATCATATCTACTATATGATTCACGCTCGACCTTTCGGTCTCAGTGTTCCGAGGCCATATATGCATATGCTAGGCTCGTCAAGTTTAACCCGAGTATTCTGCATGTGCAAAATTGGCTTGCACCTGTTGTATGTGAACGTAGAGCTTATCACACCCGATCATCACGTGGTGTCTCGGCACGACGAACTTTCGCAACGGTGCATACTCAGGGAGAACACTTGTACCTTGAAATTTAGTGAGAGATCATCTTATAATGCTACCGCCGAACTAAGCAAAATAAGATGCATAAAGGTTAAACATCACATGCGATCAATATGAGTGATATGATATGGCCATCATCATCTTGTGCCTTTGATCTCCATCTCAAAGCACCGTCATGATCACCATCGTCACCGGCGCGACACCTTGATCTCCATCGTAGCATCATTGTCGTCTCGCCAACTATTGCTTCTATGACTATCGCTACCGCTTAGTGATAAAGTAAAGCAATTACATGGCTATTGCATTTCATACAATAAAGCGACAACCATATGGCTCCTCCAGTTGCCAATAACTTCATTACAAAACATGATCATCTCATACAATAAATAATAGCATCATGTCTTGACCATATCACATCACAACATGCCCTGCAAAAACAAGTTAGATGTCCTCTACTTTGTTGTTGCAAGTTTTACTTGGCTGCTACGGGATGAGCAAGAACCTGTCGGCGTTCTGGGAATGGGGGTCCCCAGACTTGCCTGCCTGCGGCCCACGGCGTGGATCCCTCGCGGCCCAGTACGACCCGTCTTCACCAGCAAACGCTCAAGACCCTCGCGAGGGGCCAAGCCTCGCGAGGCGGACGATGCAAAACCTCCTCGGGAGTGGTCATGCCAAGCTGGCTCGCGAGGGCCGGAGAGATCAAGGCAAGGCGAACCTTGCGAGGTTCCTACAACGTCAGCCATGACGACCAAGATCAGGTGGGCGCAAGGCGGGCGCTAGCGCGCACAGTGTCCTTGTTTCCTCTTTGGTGCTAAGGAGGCAAGCGCAGGCGATGATCACTGAGGCATCAGGAAAAGGTTTCCATATCGGTGCAACGAGACCAAGACCAGCAGGACGGCAGGACGGAGGTCACCGTGGAGCCCAAGACGGCATCATCACCAGAGCCTTTGGGAGGCGAAGACCACCTTTAGTCAGGGTAGCTTGTACTAGCTGTCCCCTTTCAAATTGGCCGTTGTTGGCTCCCTTCTCGCTCAATATTTGGGGAGAGGACCAGGGCCTCTATAAATAGGGCTAGCCACCACAGTAGGAGGCATCTTGTCTCGAACTCATTCAGTTCATCCTCACACCCACCAAGCACAAGAACACCTCACCTCAGGAGGCTGTTCTTCCCCTTGTATTGTTCATCCTCAGCCCGAGAGGCAATCCACCACACCACACTTGAGTATGGTATTACACCACAACGGTGGCCCGAACCAATATAAATCTTGTGTGTCTTGTGTTGCGAGTTCGTTGAGCTAGGCTTAGAGATCGTGGCGAGGTTGAGGGCGTGATTAGGTAGGGGAGATTGTCAACATTCTGGGAACGGGGGTCCCCAGACTTGCCTGCCTGTGGCCCAAAGCGTGGCTAAGCCAGCAGGCCGCACGGTCCATCTTCATCAACAAGGCATCCAAGACCCTCGCGAGGGTCCAAGCCTCGCGAGGTGAACGACGCAAGACCTCCTCTGGAGTGGCAAAGCCAGGCAGGCTCACGAGGAGCAGAGATATCAAGGCGGGGCAAACCTCATGAGGCTCTCATGACGCGAGCCATGACGAACGACGCTAGGCGGGTGCCAGCGCGCGCAACATCCTTATTTCCTCTTTGGTGCTAAGGAGGCCAGTGCAGGCGAAGAGTACCGAGGCATTAGGCAAAGGTTGCTATATTGGTGCAACAATACCAAGACCAGGAGGAAGGCAAGACGGAGGTCATCATGGAGCCCAAGACGGCGTCACCACCAGAGCTTTTTGCAGGCAAAGATCGCTTTTGTCAGGATAGCTTGTACTAGCTGTCCCCCTTCAAATTTGCTCGCCGTTGTTGGCTCCCTTCCCGCTCGATGTTTGGGAAGAGGACCAGGGCCTATATAAGTAGAGCTAGCCACCATAGTAGGGGGATTGGATCTCATCTCATCTTAGCTTGATCCAACCCGATCGAGAGCCTACCCTAGCCAAAAGAACACCTCAACCTCAGGAGGCTGTTCTTCCCTTGTACTGTTCATCATCAGCCCTAGAGGCAATCCACCACCACCACACTGGAGTAGGGTATAACACCACAATGGTGGCCCGAACCAGTATAAACCTCGTGTCTTTTTGTGTTGCGAGTTCGACGAGTTCGTCCGCGAGATCTTAGCGAGCTAGGGCGTAGATCGGCAGGAGGGAAAGACTTCGCGCGCACCCAAGTGTTCGAACCTTAAGGGTTTGTCGGAACCCCACATCCGACATTTGGCGCACCAGGTAGGGGGCGCCGGAGCTTCTTCTCCACCAACCAGCTCGCCGACGCTCCCTAGCCACGATGTCAGGCGACTCAAGGGCCGGCTCTGACCGCTGGGCAGCCTGGCCAGCCCGGGCAGCGCCGCCTACCCATGAAGATCTTGACCCTGCACTCCAAGCGGCGCGAGTGCCGCCAAACTCCACCGGACGCGGGCAGCATGGCCAGGCGTCGTCCACCCTCACCCCACGGCAGATGGAAAGCGGTCGGGATGCTCTGCTAGAGCGTGTTGCCGAGCTACTGGATGCAGCGGCGTCGGGAGCACCACCCTTCTGCTATCGGCTTCCTCTTCAGGCCACCGCAGGGCCGCGCGGTGAACCTCACCACATCCGCGCGCCAACAACTACGCCCGGGGGCTTCATCAACATCAGCATGGCCAGCGGGGTAGGGGGCTTCGACTCCCCTATGTCGCCCGCGACAAGCACAGGCACAAGCGTCGCCCCCCATGGTCCCAGCCGGATGCCACGCTATCATCCTCAGGACGCCACCCTGGGCCGAGCAACATGGAGTGTGGGGCACCACGACGGGGTGTTTGGGGTGACGGCCCCGGAAGCCTACGTGCCCCGCATGATGGACCAAGTGTACGCACCAGAGTACGACCCTGGCTCATTCATTGGAGAAGAGTGGGGAGAGGGGGCGCTAGGAGCCGAAGCCTTCCAAGAACCAACTGAGAACCCTGACGGTCGCGCCGGCAACGGCAACTATAGGGTACCGCTAATCTCTCAGGAACAGGCTTATGCTAACCATGGGCTGCAGATGAATCAGGTTGCAGCGTCGATCGACGACCCTGGCACGGCGGCACCCGTTCCAACAAGGGAGACGCGCTGGGGGCCGCCGGGAGGGAGTCAGGAGCAAGGCCCCTCACCTTGTTGGCTGACGCTGGCGACACCCGGAGGTAGGCCCTCTGCCGGGGAGGCCTCGACGACCCTTCCGCCGGCAGAGGACCTGTGGTCGCCGGGGCACCGCTGGCGTCCTCTTTCCCTCCTTTGTGTCGTCCCGGTGACCGGTCGGCTCAAAGGAGGTCAAGGGTGGCGCAAGGCGGGGCCCTCGTCTGGCGATATGAATCAAGGCCCAGTGCCTGTGAAGCTCGCCGCCCGTGACACTCTCACGTAATAATGAGTTGGGGTTGTACACGCCCCGGAGTCTCAGGGGTGCCGGCCTCAGGCCCTGGGGCTCCGTCCCACGCCTAGTGGCAGCACCTAGCTCCGCGCTGGTGAGAAGACTTGAAGACCAGAAGACTAGACTAGGTGTCGGACGCGGCCTTTTGCTTTGGATCTCTCTCTTTGTAGCTTTGCATTTTGGATCTGGATTTGAGTTAAAGCTGAGTTTTTATCGATGCGCGCGGGGGGAACCTTTTCTCGTTCAAGCAATTTCTTGCCTTCTGGATCTCGTTTTGCCTGGGACTCATGTCTGTTGCCTTCCCCTCACGAGCTCCTCGCGAGCGGGGCAGCGCAAAGCACGCACGATCAATGCACGCTAGAACTACAACTGGTGCTCACCACTTGTGGGGCCCCTTCTGACGGGGCGACGAGCTCCGCAGGGTTCTCAGAAACTCGACGCATCCGACCCAGCTCAAAGCTGGCGCTGGCAAAGGTAAATCACGACAGAGAACTCGCATCCGGATTCACGAGTTCAGGAGGACACAAACTCACATCGCATAGGAGAGTAAAAACTGCAATTTGCTTACATGAGGGGCTCCCCCTCCCAAAATGCTCTTACAAGTTTCCCAAGGGCCACGCCCGAGCTTTGTGTGCAGGATGAAACGACAGGAGAACATGGGATCTGCCAGAAATGTCGCTCGCTACATCACCCGCGGATGCGTCGCTCGCGTCATCATCGCCTTCATCGGCAACATCGCCACCGCCGGCGACGCCCCTGGCGCCGTTGTCAACCACGTCGCCTTCATCTGCGGCAACCACCACCCCGTCATCTTCCATAGTGAAGTCCCTGACCAACGCGTCCACGTTGTCTTCAAACCAACGCGCCAGGTCATCTCGGGCGACCGTTGGAACGGGGGCGATGGCGGTGTCGAAATCAAAGTTGGGGTCGGCATTCAGAAGGTGGTTGAAGACACGGGAGAAAGCGCGCTCTAGCAGGCCACGCCCCCTTTCTTCCACAAGCTGATGAGCTCTGGCAGATTGAGCCTCCAGGCGCGTCACCACCTCAGTAAAGAAGATCAGATGGCTGGCATAGTCATTCGAGTGAGGGGCCAGCACCTCCACATCGTAAATATGGCCCAGGGCGGTGTTGGCCCTGTTCCGAAGATCCTGAAGCTTGGGAGCGTGCTCGCGCTCCAGCGTTCGTCATTGGAGCACTTCCTCCGTGTTCTGTCGTGCAACAGCCTCAGCGTCATCAACCTGCCTGCGAAGGGAGTTCAGCTCGGTGCGGGCGGAGGCCAAGTCCGCCTGCGCCGTAACCAGGGCGGTGGCCGTGGCCTCTGCGCGCCTCTCAGCCTCATCCAGCCTGGGCCTGAGGGCAGCGGCCCTGCCCGCATCCTCCGTGCCCGCGAGCTTCAGCTTCAGGTCATACCAACCCTCCAGGTCCGCGCGAACCTCGGCCACCCGGCGGTTCACCTCCTCCTCGACTCTGGCCTCGCGAGCCCCGACAGCATCTTCTGATTGAGCAACTTGACGTTCCCTCGTCTCCAGTCACTCGAGCTCGAGGCTGCGCTCCACGGCTTCCAGAGCCGGCGTCTCACCGCGCTTCTGGACCTCCTTATCCTCCGCGTGCGACCCCCTCAGCGATGCAAGAGCGGCCCTGCGCGCCTCCACCTGCTGCTCAAGGGATGCGCTCCAGGCCTGAAGCTCCCACACGTGTTCCTTCGCAGCCTTGCGAGCCTCTTCCAAGGCTCGCGAGCGGGCTTCATGGCCATCTTGAGGGACGCCTCGGCCTTCGTATTCTCAAGGTCGCGCTGACAGCGACCGAGGTTGATGGCCACCCTCAGCTTGCACCGCTCCTCCACCAGCCGGAGACCCTCGGCCTCAAGGCGCGAGTCAACACCCGCGAGCTCTTCACCAGGTCGGCTCATCACGCCCATCGCCTCCTGGAAGAGCTCGTGGCGAACCACGCTCCGCCCGCGCTCGAGCTCGAACGCTCGACCCTCCTCGTCCTCCACCACAGGGGCTGCAGGCGGGGCGCCAAGCGGCGCACCACCCCCCGGCAGGGGGCTGACGCCGCACCTAACGCCAGCCCATCCTCGCGAGAAGCCCAAGCTGGCTGAGGTTCGCTGCTTGAAGAGGAACCAAAGATCGAAGCCAGCCAGCTGCTGCCTATGAGCGAAGGAGGAGCCTTGGGCACGCCAGCCAAGCTCCAGACCAGACCGTGGGGGAGGAATGGCCAAGCTGCGGGCTCAGCACGCCACGGAGGCAGAGATGCTCTCCCCACCGACCCAGCTCCAAGGGCGGTAGGAAGACCAGTAACGCTCAAGGCGGATGGGGGAGTTGATGAAGGAGGAGGCCGCTTCTCGGGAGACGCAACAGCTTCAATGGAAGGAGCCTTGGAGAACTGACGTCAGGACAACAAGGCAACACGCAGGAAGCCAAGACAACAAGGTACTTACGCGTCAATGGCGATGTACTTTAGCCACAGGGGCTGCAGGCGGGGCGCCAAGGGGCTGCAGGCGGGGCGCCAAGCGGCGCACCACCCCCCGGCAGGGGGCTGACGCCGCACCTAACGCCAGCCCATCCTCGCGAGAAGCCCAAGCTGGCTGAGGTTCGCTGCTTGAAGAGGAACCAAAGATCGAAGCCAACCAGCTGCTGCCCATGAGCGAAGGAGGAGCCTTGGGCACGCCCGCCAAGCTCCGCGCCAGACCGTGGGGGAGGCATGGCCAAGCTGCGGGCTCAGCGCGCCACGAAGGCAGAGATGCTCCCCCGACCGACCCAGCTCCAAGGGCGGTAGGAAGACCAGGAACGCTCAAGGCGGATGGGGGAGTTGATGAAGGAGGAGGCCGCTTCTCGGGAGACGCAACAGCTTCAATGGAAGGAGCCTTGGAGAACTGACGTCAGGACAACAAGGCAACACGCAGGAAGCCAAGACAACAAGGTACTTATGCGTCAATGGCGATGTACTTTAGCCGCTTCAACGGCCTGAAGATGCTGCTACCTCTAGGGGATCCTTTCCTCTTGCGGAGCTCCCCGAAGTCCACGCAAAGATGACCGAAACGCTGGACGTGACGGGCGGTGCACAGAGGGGCCGGAGAAGAGCCTGAAAGGATATCTTCAGGGGTGCCTGGTTGCGGCAAACAGCCGGGCACCATCTCACCACAACCTCCCGAGGCCCCTGGAGCCTTGGCCTCGAGAGCCGCATGCTGAGCCTCCTCAATAATCGGCGCCTCGGGAGGGGGGTCGCAGACCCCCGAAGACGACGCCCCAGGATCACCATTTGGCATGTGTTCCTCAGGACTTGGGCCACCTGCCCCCGTCGGAGCTCGCTCTCCCGCACCTTCACCTGGGGCGAGCTCGGCGCTGACAGTGAAGAAGGGAACCACGACGACGGGGTTCTCGCGGGGCCCCACCAGTCCAATCGGCCGCAACCCCCATTCGTCGAAGGAAGGCATGCCCGCTGCAAACTCATCCTTGTTCTTGCAGCGATACAGCAGGCAATTCTTCCCAGGCATTTCGGCTGGCAAGGGGACACCCGTCAAGACCTTGAGCACTGTTTGTCGCGTCCCAAGAGGGATCCCAGACTCCTGGAACCTCATGTGGTATTGACTGTTGAGCAAGGTCCACATTGGGCGAGAGTGGCGCTGAAGTGGAGCAACCTGGCGTTTGACAAACTCCTTCACCACCATCGGTAGCAGTCACGCCATGGTCCTTCAAAGAGCCTCGGCCTGGCCCAAACGAGAGCAAGGCGGGGGCTCGAGAGCTTCTGGTGGCTCCAGCCGGAGTTTGGAACAGCAGGCCCCGTCGGAAGATGAAGCAGGGGGCTGAGCACACCAGCATCGACAAACACCCATCGCGTACGAAACTCGCTCATGGATGAAGGGATCTCGAAGTCAATCCAGCGCCATGATCGCAGCCACGGCACGGAAGCTCATGCACCCCGAGCATTCTTTGAGGGTCGGCCAGATGCAATGAGAGGGAGTGACGGAGGAGGGCCACCGAAGGAGCGATGCCCACCATGGCTTCGCACACGAAGGCGAAGACAGCAAGAAGAGTCACCGATTGGGGGTCAAGATGCAGCATGTGGATCTGGTAATGCTCTAGCACCACGTTGACGAAGGCAGAGAAGGGAGGAATCAGGCCAGCCCAGAGGGCATCTATGAAGATTGGGACCTCGGTGGCTGCCCGAGCCATGCGAGTGCGAGACGCAGGCCAAGCCACCATCTCTGCCCACTCATTGAAGCTGGAAGCGAGCATCGGACGCACCTTGTCCATGGCCTCGTCGTTGAGCACCCGGGATCGGCCTAGCGCCGGCTTGACAGCTGGAGGTGCGCCTGACGGAGACATCGGCTTCTTCGCCTTGTCCGCTTGTTTTGGCGCCATGGCAACAAAGCAGGGGGAAGGCAGGTCAGATCGGAGAAGGGAAGCAGAGTCTTAAGGAAGCAGGGGGATTGGGTAAGCGAGGCGCAGGCGACAGGAGGAATAACTGTGTAGGCCGCGGGGGCCGCATAGCTAGGCGGATTCAAAGGCAGCATGGGGAAGTGGAGACGCCCACGTCCAATCAACCGCCACGCGTCAACCGAGGCTGCAGACTTTTGGGGCCCGTGGTGCTCCGAACTTGACCCTTGGCTTCACCGCGAAGCCAAGCCCGAGCGCACCTTGGGACCGGGCGCTACTGTCGGCGTTCTGGGAACGGGGGTCCCCAGACTTGCCTGCCTGCGGCCCACAGCGTGGCTAAGCCAGCAGGCCGTACGACCCATCTTCATCAACAAGGCATCCAAGACCCTCGCGAGGGTCCAAGCCTCGCGAGGTGAACGACGCAAGACCTCCTCTGGAGTGGCCAAGCCAGGCAGGCTCACGAGGAGCGGACATATCGAGGCGGGCAAACCTCATGAGGCTCTCGTGACGTGAGCCATGACGAACGACGCCAGGCGGGCGCCAGCGCGCGCAGCGTCCTTATTTCCTCTTTGGTGCTAAGGAGGCCAGCGCAGGCGAAGAGTACTGAGGCATTAGGTAAAGGTTGCTATATTGGTGCAACAAGACCAAGACCAGGAGGATTGCAAGACGGAGGTCACCGTGGAGCCCAAGATGGCGTCACCACCAGTGCTTTTCACACGCGAAGAGCGCCTTTATCAGGATAGCTTGTACTAGCTGCCCCCCTTCAAATTTGCCCGCCGTTGTTGGATCCCTTCCCGCTCGATATTTGGGAAGAGGACTAGGGCCTATATAAGTAGAGCTATCCACCATAATAGGGGGATCGGATCTCACCTCATCTTAGCTTGATCCAACCCGATCGAGAGCCTACCCTAGCCACAAGAACACCTCAACCTCAGGAGGCTGTTCTTCCCTTGTACTATTCATCATCAGCCCTAGAGGCAATCCACCACACCCACACTGGAGTAGGTTATAACACCACAACGGTGGCCCGAACCAGTATAAACCTCGTGTTTTTTGTGTTGCGAGTTCGACGAGTTTGTCCGCGAGATCTTAGCGAGCTAGGGCGTAGATCGGCAGGAGGGAAAGACTTCGCGCGCACCCAAGTGTTCGAACCTTAAGGGTTTGTCGGAACCCCACTTCCGACAGAGATCTTCGCGCGCACCCCAGTGATCGAACCTTGAGGGTTTTGCCCGAACCCGAGATCTGACATTTGGCGCGCCAGGGTAGGGGTGCGCCGGAGTTTTCCTTCCGTCGATTTGCGCTCCACCGTCTTCACGCCCATTCTCCATGGTTGGCGCCGCTCTTCCGACTGGATCTACGGGCGCCCACGGTGACGCCTGAGGGCTCCGAGCCCTTGCTCCCGCCTTCCGGCAGGTGTAGTGGCCACCCAAGTTCAAGCCGGAGATGCCACTGCGGTACGACGACATGGAGGACCCGTCAGCTTTCCTGCTGGTGTCAGCGTTCGGGGAACGGGGGTCCCTAGACTTGCCTACCTACGGCCCACGACGTGGCTAAGCCAGCGGGCCGTGGAGCCCATCTTCATCAACAAAGCATCCAAGACCCTCGCGAAGGACCAAGCCTCGCGAGGCGGACAACCAAAGACCTCCTAAGGATTGGCCTAGCCAGGCGGGCCCATGAGAAGCGGAGATATCAAGGCAGGGCAAACCTCACGAGGCTCTCGTGACGTGAGCCATGACGATCGGCACCAGGCGGGCGCCAACGCGCGCAGCGTCCTTGCTTCCTCTTTGCTGCTAAGGAGGCAGGCGCGGGCAAGGAGTACCGAGGCATCAGGCAAAGGTTGCCATATCGGTGCAACGAGACCAAGACCAGAAGGACGGCAGGACGGAGGTCACCGTGGAGCCCAAGACGGCGTCACCACTAGAGCCTTTTGCGGGCGAAGACCGCTTTTGTCAGGATAGCTTGTATTAGCTGTCCCCCTTCAAAATTGCCCGCCGTTGTTGGCTCCCTTCCCGCTCAATATTTGGGGAGAGGACCAGGGCCTATATAAGTAGAGCTAGCCACCACAGTAGGGAGAGGTTCCTCAGGTCTCGAACCCACCGAGTCCTCACCCACACAAGTTCGTCGAGCACAAGAACACCTCAACCTCAGGAGGCTGTTCTTCCCCTTGTACTGTTCATCATCAGCCCCAGAGGCAATCCACCACCACCACACTGGAGTAGGGTATTACACCACAACGATGGCCCGAACCAGTATAAACCTCGTGTCTTTCTGTGTTGCGAGTTCATCGAGTTTGTCCACGAGACCTTAGTGAACTAGGGCGTAGATCGGTAGGAGGGAAAGACTTCGCGCGCACCCCAGAGTTCGAACCTTAAGGGTTTGCCGGAACCCCACATCCGACATTTGGTGCGCCAGGTAGGGGTGCGCCGTCCCTCTCTCTGCCTCACCCTCCACCAGCCACGGGCGACGAGGCTCATGGTGCGCCTCCACCACCTCTGCCCAAAGACGGTGCCTTGGCACCAAGGCGCGCGGCCCCGTGGCATGATCCACCACACCCGATGCCCGCGCGCGAAGAGAGAAGCTGCCAAGAAATCCCACAGCCGCGAGAAGCTGCACCCGCGCTTCCCGCGCCGCCTCGTTAAGACCGTGCACCGCCCGCAGCGGCGCCGCGCGGACCTCAACAAGACCAGCTCCACCTCCAAAGCAGACCCCGGCAACCACGGCCGGCTGCCGCGCCTTCACCCCTGAGTTGCGTAGTGTCGCCTGGCTAGGCAAGTTCAAGCCAGATCTGCCTCCCTGCTACGACGGCACCGCCGATCCCGCGGAGTTCCTGCAGCTCTACGGGCTGAGCATTGAAGTAGCCAACGGTGATGAGAAAGTCATGGCGAATTGGTTTCCCATGGCTCTCAAGGATGGTGCCCGCTCCTGGCTCCTGAACCTGCAGCACGGCTCGATCTCCTCCTGGGACAAGATGCGCAACCGCTTCGTCGCCAACTTCTAGGGCACCTGCGACCGCCCGCCGACCGCGGGTGACCTGCGCCGCATCAAGAACAGTCAGGAGAGACCCTCTAGAAGTACATCCAACGCTTCAACAACACTCACCTCAAGATCCCCAAGGTCACGGACGAGGCCATCATCTCTGCGTTCTCAGACGGCGTCCGTGACGTCAAGGTGAAGGAAGAGCTCGCTATCCATGAGGAGTTGTGCACATCTCAGGAGCTGTTCAACCTGGCGACCAAGTGCGCAAGAGCTGAGGAGGGGCGCCTTTCCCTCCTCGAGCTGCCAGCCGCGGGCACAGAGGAGAAGAAGGCTAAGGCAAAGGACGTGAAGCGCAAGGAAGCAGCACTGCTGGCAGCGGAGCCCGACACCAAGCGGGGCAGAGATCAGCCCGAGTCATCCAAGAATGGCCGACCGTTCTGTGCCTTCCACAATTTGAACACCCACAACACTAGTGACTATCAAGAGCTCAGGGCCATTCGCGAAGGACGTTTCGGTCGACGCCCTGAGCGCAGCGACCGGGGCTATGGCCGTGGAGGAGGACATGGAGGCGGACGCTGGGACGACCGCGGCCTTTGCCAGAAGTGGCACGATAGGCCTCGTGAGGACCGCTGGCAGGACCATCCACGCGAGGGCGCCTGGAGGGACCAGCCTCGTGAGGATCGCCCCCAAGGCAACGCTGGTCTTCCCCCGCTGCCGCCACCCAGAAGGAACGACGATCACCATTAGGACGAGGGGGCTGGGGGCTTCCAGGAGCCGCGTGCAATCGCCTGCATCTTGGGCGGCACCCAGGCCCCAGCCTCTCAGTGCATCTTCAAACAGTTCGCTCAAGAAGTGAACGCGGTGCTCCCCAAGCTCGAGGCCACGCGCCCGCTCAAGTGGTCCCAATGCGGCACCACTTTCAACTCAGCAGATCAACTCAAGTGTGCAGCCATCGCTGGCTCCCTCCCGATGTTGTGCTCCCCAGTCATCAGCAATGTGCAGGTTACCAAGACCCTCATCGACGGCAGCGCAGGGCTCAACGTCATGTCCGTCGACACGTCCGACAACCTCCAAGTGCCATATGAGCAGCTCCAGCCTACCAAGCCTTTCTCAGGAGTGACTGACGGTTCCACCACACCAATAGGGCAGGTCCGCCTGCCTGTCACCTTCGGGGAGCACAAGAACTACCGCACCGAGCTCATCGACTTCGATGTCGCGCACATCCACCTACCGTACAACGCCATCCTCGGGTATCTAGCCCTGGCCAAGTTCATGGCAGCGACCCATCATGGCTACAACATCCTCAAGATGCCAGGAAGCGGCGGGGTCATCACGGTCCCATGTGAAGAAAGAGATGCGGTGTGCTCCCTCGAGCACGCCTTCCAAGCTGCAGCAATCAACGACCCGACAGCAGGAGTGAGGGCCCTCCGAAGGCCACCCCCAAGAAGAAGCAACTGCGCCGCACAGGGCCTCAGGAGGGCGGCCACGCAGCCGGGGCCTCGTCCGGATTAGTGCCTGCTCCAGGGGCGCCTCCCTCCATCGCATAGGAAGGCGCTCCCTCCTCGGGCAGGGCTCGGGGGCTCTCTTCTAGAGGGCCTCAGACCTCGCCAACCTCACGAGGAAGGCGCTTGGGCACCACTTGGAGGCGTGCTTCGCGGCACGTTTCCCTCAGGAGAGCACATGGCAAGGAGTGCACACCACTCAGGAGTTCATCACCAAGATCACTCAGGAACTGCAAGACGCAAGAGCCATGTGCAGCGACGGCCGCTCACGAGGCGCAGCTCCCCATCTAGGCGAGGATGCTGGGCTGCGTGTCTGCATCGACGTCACAGGGCTCAACAGAGCCGCATCTCAGGAGCGTTGCTGGCCTTCGCGTGTGGGCCGTTGCGAGGGCCCGCCACACAACTATGTTCGCATGCCCTTCGGCTTGCCGAGCGTGACGTCAGCCTATCAGCGCAACATGCAGCGTGTCCTGGTGGCTCAGGAGGCCAGGTACCATGTCGTCCTGGAAGAGATGGAGACAGTCTTCAGGGAACCTCCCGAGCCCCCAGAGCCTCCCGAGGCTCAGGGTCCCGGTGGCTCATGAAGAGTCATCCCTTCGACGCACGCCTTCAGCTGCACCAACTCTACTTCGTCTACAGAACCAGGTGACATTTCCCAAGCTCGTTTAGCTGGGAGCGCCCCTCGGGCTGCATTATTCCCAGGCCGCATGGGTCCGTCCCTGTGGCACGTATCCCTTTTGCTTATGTCTTTAGCTTACCTTGCTGGGGGCGCCCCTCGGGCTGCATCATCCCCAAGCCGCTCGGGCCGGACCCAGTGGCATGTATCTTCCTGCATTTACCCAAGCTGATTTGTCTTCCATGCTTAACCTACCTATGGCTATCACCTACTCAATCATCGCCTCCCATGGGGCCTCCTCACGGGCACGGCGCTGGTACATGGGTCCGTCCCTGCCACATCGACAAATCTGAGCGGTTGAGCTCTGGCTCATGACACGCCCACAAGACGTCACCTCACCAGGCCCTCAGTGCCTTCACTTCACCCAGAGCAACCAGCGGCAGGCTGGCAGCTATAACGGCAAACTGTGTTTCTTCTTGTGTCGGTTCACAGGGATCCCATGGGTAGGATAGCAGGCGGCACCGCAGTCTCCTTTTCTCTCGTGCAATTCGCTTGCACGTTAAAGGAGGGCTCCTGAGCATCGTGACTCAGGAGCTCTTACTAGCTCTCCATCCCTCACCCCCTGGCCTTGACCACGGCATCACGACCTGGCACACCAGCGGCGGCTGAGCTCGCTCGAGGGCCGGGATCTGAGGACGTAGAGCACTAAGGAGAGCATGGGGAGGGAAACTCGTATGGGTCGGCCTAGCTATGCCGCACAAGTTGGCGCGCAGGCCTAGCGCACCACCAGGAGTCGCCACGAAACCGACAAGATAAGTCCCGCTCTCGGATCAGCTAAATGTTGGGGCCTGAGGGCCACCCTCGCCTTGCCGCAACCCCGTTGCGGCCACGTCAACTCCCTTTCTTGCCTTACCATGGCTGCTTGAGCTCTAAGGGGGACCTCCTGAGCATCGCGCCTCAGGGGCTCTTACTGGACCTCGAGCCGCACACCTCCTGGCCTTGACCACGGCCGCAGCGACACGGCATACCTGACGGCTGTAGCCCGCCTGGGGACTAGGACCTGTCAGCGTAGAGCAACAAGCCATTGCGAGGGAAGAAAGGGGGGACCGAGCCTTAACGGGACATGTGTTCACCAAATTTTCATAATAGGGAAGATGAGCGCAAAAGACATTACAGACCCTTACATGCCCCCACGGGGTACTTCATGATTCTTTGCAGGGAACAAAAGCTAAAACTAAGGGGGATCCTATCTACACCCTCCTGTGGCGGACACCATCATCAACAGTGGGCCACGGGAGGCCGGCGCCAACCCCATCTAGATCAGCGGCGACGATGGCCGAATGTCGCAGCTCTGCTCTAAGCGCGGCGAGAGCTCGGCGGCACATAGCTGTCGTCGCTCGTCTTTAGAGTCTCGTAGAGCTCGGGACAGCTGCTGGACTCCAAAGGGCCGCTGCTGCTGGAGTGGCCACGAGCGGAGCACGCGTTAGCCTGACGCTCCTTCCCGGAGCAGCATTCCAGGCGGCGGCCCTCCGCATCAAAGACCTTGAAGAAGAGCGTGGAGGTTCCGTCCTACTCGAAGTGGATCGCGAGGGCGCCCCTCACACGGCAGACCCGCGCGACCTCGCCCCAGCCGCGAGTCATGAAGATCTTGCCGGTGGGGACCGCTTCGATCTCTGCTTCGGTCGCCGGGGTGTCACAGTCAGCGTGCTGCAGCCAGAGCTCAAGGGGCCCCCTTGGCGGCATCACGTCGGAGAAGAACTGCTGGAAGCGGATCCAAGAGCTTGGAGGCATCAGCGCCCACAGCACAAGCTCGCGCGAGGAGTCCACGACGTGGATTCGAAGCGGCGGCCAGCGATGTCGCCGTGGCGGCGACCACTGGCCTTGGCGTGGGTGGCGCCGTTCGTTGCTCCGTCCTCCTGAGCCCTCGGCTCGGGCATACAAGGGTAGCAGATACCCTGGAGGAGGCCGCTCGCACCAAGGCCTCGTCACCACCTGCATCGCCGCTTCATCACGGCGGTGGACCGACCTCTTCTTCGACAGAAGCGGCCCCGGATCATCGCGTGGGGCCTTTCCCTTCTCTTCAGCAGAGAACCTTCTGATAGGCGCCATTGCCACTAGCAGTGGAGCGGGGAGGAAGAAGCAAGCAAGAAAGGAAGAGATGGGCGACGGGGGCTCCGCCCCCATCCCCATTTATAGCAAGAGAAAGCCAACCGGCGCCTCCCACGATCGCATGTAATGATGGTTTTCCTTGCATGTCGCAGGGACTTGTCAAGTCGAGCAATTGCCGAGGCAGCATGGGGAAGCGGAGATGCCCACGTCCAATCAACCGCCATGCGTCAACCGAGGCCGCAGGCTTCTGGGGCCCGCAGCGCTCCGTACTTGACCCTTGGCTTCACCGCGAAGCCAAGCCCGAGTGCACCTTGGGCCCGGGGGCTACTATCGGCATTCTGGGAACGGGGGTCCCCAGACTTGCCTGCCTGCGGCCCACGGCGTGGCTAAGCCAGCGGGCCGTGGAGCCCATCTTCATCAACAAAGCATCCAAGACCCTCGCGAGGGGCCAAGCCTCTCGAGGCGGATGACGCAAGACCTCCTCAGGAGTGCCCTAGCTAGGCGTGCTCACGAGGAGCGGAGATATCAAGGCAGGGCAAACCTCACGAGGCTCTCGTGACGTGAGCCATGATGATTGGCACCAGGCGGGCGCCAGCGCGTGCAGCATCCTTGCTTTCTCTTTGGTGCTAAGGAGGCAGGCGCAGGCGAGGAGTACCAAGGCATCCGGTAAAGGTTGCCATATCGGTGCAACGAGACCAAGACCAGAAGGACGGCAGGATGGAGGTCACCATGAGCCCAAGACGGCGTCACCACCAGAGCCTTTTGCAGGCGAAGACCGCTTTTGTCAGGATAGCTTGTATTAGCTGCCCCCCTTCAAATTTGCCCGCCGTTGTTGGTTCCCTTCCCGCTCAATATTTGGGCAGAGGACCAGGGCCTATATAAGTAGAGCTAGCCACCACAGTAGGGAGAGGTTCCTCAGGTCTCGAACCCACCGAGTCCTCACCCACACAAGTTCGTCGAGCACAAGAACACCTCAACCTCAGGAGGCTGTTCTTCCCCTTGTACTGTTCATCATCAGCCCCAGAGGCAATCCACCATCACCACACTGGAGTAGGGTATTACACCACAACGGTGGCTGAACCAATATAAACCTCGTGTCTTTACGTATTCTGAGTTAAAGTTCGAGTTAAATGCGAGATCTTAGTGAGCTAGGGCGTAGATTGGTAGGAGGGAAAGACTTCGCGCGCACCCCGGAGTTCGAACCTTAAGGGTTTGTCGAAACCCCACATCCAACAGCTGGCGTATGAGGAGGCCGTCCTTAAGGCTGGGGGCGACAACAAGGTCATGGCCAACTGGCTTCCCATGGCCCTTACTGGCGCACCACCCGTCTGGCTGCTCAACCTCCTCGATCCACGATGGCATCTTCGGAGGAGCTGCGCGGTCTCTTCGTTGCGCGATACGCGGCACCGGTGCACCACGCGGTCGCGGCTCTCCTCGGCAGCTCGCAAGCACCACCCTCGGATCGTCACATCAAGCCGTTCCTTCGCCAGATCGGCGCCACTTCCAAGCGCCCGGGGGCTCCACCGGGCTGGGCCACGCCCGAGGCCGACCTCACGTTCGACTCAGGGGATCATCCCGTCTCCACCATCGGCTCGGGTGTGCTCCCAATGCTTTGCACACCCACCATCTGCAACGTGTCCGTCACCAAGAAGCTCATCAACGGCGGCGCTGGCCTCAACGTGCTCTCCGCGAGGCCTTCAGCCTTCTACACGTATCGCTCGAACGGCTCTGCCCTAGCAAGCCTTTCTCAGGGGTTGGTGGAGGCTCCGCCCACTCCCTGGGCGGATCCGCCTCCCCGTAACCTTTGACACGCGCGACAACTACCGCACCGAGCTGGTCGACTTCGACATCGCCCGCATCAGACTCCCGTACAATGCCATCCTCGGGTACCCGGCCCTGGCTCAGTTCATGGCGGTGACCCATCCGGCCTACAACCTCATGAAGATGCCCGGGAGCAAGGGTGTCCTCACAGTGGTTGGGGACACCAAGGAAGCCCTGATGACGCTCAAGCTTTCCCTCAAGACCGCTGCAACGGCGCAGCCCGCCGACGCGGACACCTCCAAGGCCAAGGGAGCCGCACCAACCAAGAAGAAGCAGTTGTTCACTCAAGACAAGGCAGAAACCAAGCAGGTGCCAGTCGAGGAGGACGGGTCCTTGGGGGCAACCTTTACCATAGGCGCCAACCTCGAGCCTGATCAGGAGGAGGCGCTGGTGAAGTTCTTGTGCGCAAACAAGGAAGTGTTTGCTTGGGAGCCCGATCAGCTGGTAGGGGTCCCAAGAGGGGTGATAGAGCACCACCTGAAGGTGTGCCCCAACATACGCCCCGTAAAGCAGAGGGCGAGGCGGCAGTCCACGGAGAAGCCGGCTTTCATCGTCTAAGAGACCCGCAAGTTGGAGGTTGCGGGTGTCATTCGCGAGGTCTGGTACCCCGAGTGGTCGGCGAACCCCGTCATCGTGCCAAAGAAAGGCGGGAAGGAGCATATGTGCATCAACTTCACCAACCTCAACAAGGCCTGCCCCCAAGATTCGTTCCCGCTTCCACGCATCGACCAGATCATCGAATCCACCGCCGAGTGCGACTTGCTGTGCTTCCTGGATGCGTTTTCCGGATATCACCAGATCAAGATCGCGGTAGAAGATGTGGATAAGACAGCCTTCCTGACCCCGTGTGGGGTGTACTACTACACTTGCATGTCGTTTGGGCTGCACAACGCAAGCGCAACCTTCCATCGGCTCATGCACATCACCTTGGGTCTCGGGAGAAACTCCCAAGCTTATGTCGATGACATCGTGGTGAAGTCTCGGGAGGCAAGAACTTTGATTCAGGACCTGGAGGAAACCTTCACGAGCCTCCGCCAGGTGGACTTGCGACTCAACCCGGAGAAGTGCGTGTTTGGCGTCCCTTCCGGCAAGCTACTAGGCTTCCTTGTGTCCCACAGGGGGATCGAGGCCAACCCAGAGAAGGTCAGGGCCATCAAGGACATGAGTCCACCGCAAACCCTCAAGGAAATGCAGAAGCTTTCTGGACGGGTGACTGCGTTGGGGCGCTTCATTTCCAAGCTGGGAGAGCGCCCTACCCTTCTTCAAGCTGATGAAGAAGAAGGGCCCATTCGAGTGGACCCCGGAGGCCGACCAAGCATTTCAAAACCTCAAGAGATATCTGACCAGCCCTCCAGTGATGGTGGCGCCACGACCTCTCGAGCCCCTAGTGCTTTACCTTGCCGCCACTCCCCACTCCGCCAGTGCGGCCAAGGGCGCATCACGTCAAGCTACGCCCCTAGCAGGGATGATGCAAGCCCAGGAGGGCGCCGCAAAGGCTGCAGCTGCGGCAGCAGAGGATCAAGCTCCGCAGGATGATGCCCCCGAGCCTGTAGGGACCCTGACAAGCGATCAGGCGTTGGGGGATCCACCACCTCAGGAGGCGCCCCAACTTACGGAAGGCGCAAGCCTCATCAGTGCACCCGCCCTCGTCGAGCACCCGGTATACTTTGTCAGCACGATGTTGCAGCATGCAAGAGAACGGTACCCCATGCCTCAGAAGCTCTTACTCGCGCTCTTGGTGGCCTCGCGTAAGCTGCGGCATTACTTTCAAGGTCACCCCATCAAGGTCGTCTCGGCCTACCCATTGGAGAGGGTGCTCAGGAGCCCCAACTCTGCCGGGAGGGTCGCCGAGTGGAACATCGAGCTGCAGGCATTCCAGTTGGAGTTCAGCACCACCAGGGTCATCAAGGGAGCCGCGCTCGCCGATTTCGTGGCAGAATGGACGGACGCCCCGGCGCTTGAAATAGGCGAGGATCGGTCCCTCTCGCCGGGAAGTGAGGCGCCCGATGGCTGGGTCATGTATTTCGATGGTGCCTTCACGCGCCAGGGCGCGAGGGCTGGAGCAGTTCTCATCTCGCCCACTCAGAACAAGCTCTACTACGTAGTGCAGCTCTACTTCCAGCAGGGCGAGAAGGTCTCCAACAACATTGCAGAGTACGAAGGCCTCATAGCTGGCCTGAAGGCTGCGGCGGCCCTAGGGGTGAAGCGTCTCACCATTAGGGGCGACTCGTAGCTCCTCGTCAACTTCTCCAACAAGGTATACGAGCCAAATGACGAACACATGGAGGCATACCTCGCGGAGGTGTGCAAGATGGAGAAGCAGTTCCTGGGCCTAGAGTTGCAGCACGTGCCCCGTGGCACCAACAAGGAAGCCGACGACATCGCTAGAAGGGCATCCAAGCGACAGCCTCAAGAGCCTGGCATCTTCGAGGAGCTGCTCTTCAAGCCATTGGCAACACCACCGCTTTCAAGAACAGTGCAGCCTTGGGAGTAGCTCCCACAGCCACCTGCCACGGGAGCCCCAGCCTGTGGCCCGACCTTGGGAGCGTGTCTACTCTTGGCACTCGAGCCCCAGGAGGGATGCTGGACCAAGGAATTCAAGGAATATCCGATGCAAGGGACGCTGCCGGAGAAGGAGGAGGACGCGGAGCGTGTGGCCTGGCAAGCCACGGCATACTGCATCCAAGATGGTGAGTTATACAGGAAGCGGCCAAATGACGTTTTTCTCTACGTTGCATATCCAGGGAACAGGGGAAAGAGCTGCTAGCCGACATACACGGTGGGGCTGCGAGCACCACTCGTTGTCACGAACCCTCGTCGGCAAGGCATTCCACAACGTATTCTACTGGCCTACGGCGCTCAACGACGCAGCTGAGCTGGTGAGGTCCTGCGAGGCCTGCCAATTCCACGCCAAGCAAATCCATCAGCCAGCTCAGGGCCTCCAGACCATTCCACTCTCGTGGCCGTTCGCAGTCTGGGGACTGGATATCCTGGGCCCGTTCCCTCGAGCGCCTGGGGGCTACCAATACCTCTACGTTGCCATCGACAAGTTCACCAAGTGGGCAGAGGTGGAAGCCGTCCGCACCATCCCAACTAGCTTTGTGGTCAAGTTCATCAAGGGTCTTGTGAGCCGTTTTGGGGTCCCCAACCGCATCATCACCGATAATGGTGTCACAGCCCTAGCTTAGTCCTTGCCTGACTCTGCATAAGCGTCCATGCATCATGTTTAAATTTAAAGAAACTTGAAATGGGGATTGTTTAAACCCTAGCACTAAATGAATGCAAATAGGCTCAAATAAAATCATTTTCAATGAACCCAAAATGCCCTTTGAAAATGTTCATGATTCCTGATAAAGGTGAAAACCTCTGCCAAAAATGATGAACATATTTCTAGGTTATTCCTGGATTTTTGAATTAAATCATAAAATATTTGCATTTGGGCATTTAAATGCTAATAAATAGTTTAAATGCTCAAATAATCATAAACTAAAATGTTTGTTGTTGGTTATATTCCAAACAGTGGCATTGATTAGTTTCATGATTTTTGGGTTTGATCTAGCATTTTTAATAAAGTCACAAAGTTGCAGAAAAATAGGAAACAAGAAATAAAAGAGAGAGAGAGAGAATTACCTGTGCAACTTACCTGGCGCCCACCAACCGGCCCAGCTTCCTCGTGCTGGTCCAGCGCTGTGCGGCCCAGCCCACTGCCCCCCCTGTCGCCTTCCTCCTCGCGCCAGTAGGCACAGACGCGTGGCCGACGCACGCAGGCGCGCCCGGCCACCTCCTGCTTCGCCGTGTCGACGCCTCCTTTCCCCCAACCCCGCGCCAGGAGACGTGGACAAGGCCGTGCCGACCCCCCCCCTTCTTCCCTGGCCATTTTCCCCTCTCCCTCTTCGTTCTTCGCCCGAACAAAGAGCTGCCGCCGCCGATCACTGCCACCATGGCCACCGGCTAGCCCTAGCCCCATGGACGTGTCCCCGAGCTCCGTCTCCGTGCTCTATGTCCTCCACACCGAGCCACGCGTCACAGGAGGCCCTAGAACATCGCCATCGCCGTCTTCTTCAACCTCGGTCCACCGAGATCGCCGGCGACCGTGCGGCCGCTCCGTTGCTTCCCCGAGCTCCCCGAGACCACCACTGCACTCCCCGTGAGCTTCTCCTTCGATCCCCTCTTCCCCCTTGCTCGTTTGCGCCGTGTAGTCGCCGCCCTCTTCGAGCCCGAGAGCATCTCGCCGCCGGCCATGGCGTAGCTGCACATACCAAGCAAGCTCAAGAATCGAAGCGCTTCACCGCACTCGCCGTGTCCCTAGGAGCCCGCAGCACCGCTCCGCACCTCCTGCCGTGACTCCGAGCGACGACCCCGAGCTCGCCCGAGCTCCGGCAGCCGCCAACGTCGTCGCCGGCGTCTTTTCCGACCACCCCGAGCCCAAACACCACCACCACTCGACGCGGCAGCCCCCCAGCTTCACGTAGATGCTCCCCGCGCGCCAAATAGGGCCCTGCAGCGAAATCCCGACTCGCTCCACCGTCGGTTTGGTCGTCGTCGGCCGAACTCCGGCGAGGTCGACGTGGCCTGTCATTAGCCAGTAATGACCCAGCTAACCACCCCTAGAGCCACCGCCATGTGGGCCCCAGTGTCTAATTAGGTTAGTCTAATTTTCCTGTTTAGATTACTATTAATCTTGCGGACCCCACGTGTCAGCTTTGACTTTGGTCAAGTCAACGTTGACCGGTCCCACCGGTCATACACCCAACCAGCCTGAGACACTGACGTATGGGTCCCACAAGTCAGGTTTGACCTGGCCGACCCAGTTGACCTGATGACGTCACATCTATGTCATGCTGACGCAGTAACTTATTTTCTGGATTTATTCTTATATAGGAAATTCCAGAAAATGTTGCAAACTTCAAAAATTCATAGAAAATCAACCGTAGCTCCAAATCAAATAATTTATATATGAAAAATGATCAGAAAAATCCAATCCATCCATCTGCACTGGTTTCATGCATGTTAGAACACACTAACCTTGCTGTTTAGGTGAAACAAGTTAATGCACTATTATGACCTCTTAAAATGGGTTTGCATTTGAATCTTTGGTTCAAATGGACTCATCTCAATCTGTTCTAGCTTGCATTAGCCAAAACACATTCATATTGCCATGTCATAGCATGCATCATATTGTGCATTGCATTGATCGTGTTTCTTCTTTGTTTGCGGTGTTGTTTCCTCTCGGTAGAGCGTTGTGCAAGCGTTGTGATCGTTGACACTTATGAAGACTCAATGCTATCTTCAGAAGTGCTGTGCAAGCAAAACCCCTTGTTCATTACGATACAATCCTACTCTCTCGCTCCTGCTCTCTTTTACTGCATTAGGACAACAACGATTCAACTGTTACATGCTGCGGTAGATGAACCCCTTTCCTCTGCATGACCTGTCATTGCCACAGTAAATAGATGAAACCCACTAGCATGAGTAGGAGTTGTTTGAGCCCTGATGTGCCTACTCATTCATGCTTGTTTGTCATGCCTGCTATTGCTTAGAGTTGTGTCAGGTCTAATTCATCAGGGATGAATTGGAGGTGTGTGAACATGTCCTACTGTGTGTGAGCTAAGTGTGTGAACACGATTTGGTAAAGGTAGCGGTGAGAGGCCATGTAGGAGTACATGGTGGGTTGTCTCATTGAAGCCGTCCTCATGAACTGAGTTCTGTGTTTGTGATCCATGAATAGCTACTACCACACATTGGAATGCTTAAGTGCCCCTCTCGACTTATTAATCAACTTGATCTCTGTCCAGGAGTTGCAACTAGTTTCTGGTGTTTGTAGGTAGTGTTAGTAGTCTACCAAGTGGCACCCGGTACAGGTGGGCTTGGGACAGACTAGGCACCGTGGCACGGTGTACCAAGCGTTGAACCACCCGTCGAGGTGGGCTTGGGAACCCTGCTCACATCGTTTGGGGCCGTGGCGACACCCCGCCAGATCTCCTTGCAGATGGAACCCGAATAGGCGATAAACCCGGACTAGAGACTTGTGTGGTTAGTCGTCGTGGCCGACTCCTCGCCAAAGCTTCCGCTTGAAGGTTGCCGAGATACACGACGTGTACATGGTGGTAAGTGGCGAGAGCGTGTGTGAAGAAGTACACCCCTACAGGGTTATAATTGATCTATTCGAATAGCCGTGTCCGCGATAAAGGACTTCTGGGTTGCTTGTACAGTTCATAGACAAGTGAAAGTGGATACTCTAAAATGCGCAAGATAAGCGTGAGTGCTATGAATGGCGTTCTCGTAGGGATACGGGAGTGGATCCATAGTGGTGTATTGATATGGTGAATATGTGGCCTCGTGTGCGCCACCTCAAAAGAGTTACTTGCAGTCGTAGTTCAGGATAGCCACCGAGTCAAAGCTGGCTTGCTGCAGTTAAACCCCACCACCCCTTTGTTGATAATGATGCATATGTAGTTAGTTTTGATGTAAGTCTTGCTGAGTACATTTGTACTCACATTTGCCTATTTTATGTTTTTGCAGAGAGACTTCAGTCTCACTAGTAGTTCCGCGTGGACTTCGACATTTAGCTTGATACCTCAGCTATGATCTTGTGCCCTTGGCAGGATCTGGTAGTTAGTCAGGCTTATCAGCCATTTTCATTTGTAGATGTCTGTACTCAGACATGTTAAGCTTCCGCATGTGCTTTGACTTGTATGCTCTGAATGTTGGGTCATGAGACCCATGTTTGTAATATCTCGCTCCTCGGAGCCTAATGAATAAGTACTTGAGTCGTAGAGTTATGTTGTGATGCCATGTTGTATGTACACATATCGAGCATATTGTGTGTATGTTTCAAATGCTTGGTATGTGTGGGATCCGACAATCTAGTTGTTTATCCTTGGCAGCCTCTCTTATGGGGAAATGTAGTCTAGTGCTTCCTTGAGCCATAGTAGTCCGCTACAGCCCAGTTCACCGGAGTCCTGCTAGCCCAGCACTACTGCTCTGGACACTTGACTGGCCGGCATGTGTTTCACTTCGTTCCTGTGGTTCCGCCCTTCAGGAAATGTCACGTGGTGACATCCGAGTCTTGCCTAGCTTGCTACAGCCGGGTTCCGAGTCCTGTTAGCCTGCTACAGCCCGGATTCACACGCCACGACCGACATGCTTGATGTGATTCATGTATGCCTGTCCCCCATGGGTTAGTGCCGCTTTGGGTTCACGACTAGCCATGTCGGCCCGGGTTCTCTGTCATATGGATGCTAGCGACACTATCATATACGTGAGCCAAAAGGCGCAAACGGTCTTGGGCCATGGTAAGGCGACACCCGTGGGAATATCGTGCGTGAGGCCGCAAAGTGATATGAAGTGTTACCGGCTAGATCGATGTGACTTGGAATCGGGGTCCTGACAAATGGCTCACAGTTCACCAGTAATCTCTTCAAAACGTATTGTGCTAACCTTGGAACGCAGATCTGCTACGCTTCAGTGGCGCACCCCTGGAGCAATGGTCAAGCCGAAGGCGCCAACGCGGAGGTCCCGAGAGGCCTCAAGACCAGGACCTTCAAGAAGAAGCTCGAAGCCAGCAGCAGGGGCTGGCACGACGAGCTCCAGTCCGTGCTATGGTCCATCCGCACCACCTCCACCAAGCCAACGGGCGAGACCCCATTCTTCCTCGTCTACGGAGCAGAAGCGGTTCTCCCTCATGAGGTAAAGCATCGCTCCGCAAGGGTCCTGGCGTTTGATGAGACGCGGCAGGACGCCACGCGGGGGATGGACCTCGTGCTCGGGGAGGAACACTGCCGCGAAGCTGCAATGCGGGCGGCAAGATACCAGCAGGCGCTACGGCGGTACCACTGTCGCAGCGTCCGCTTTAGGGCGCTTGAGGTGGGTGACCGCGTCCTGAGGCGGGTGCTTTCCAGGGAAGGGCTGCATAAGCTCTCACCCATGTGGGAGGGCCCGTTCAAGGTCGTCCATGTCTCCAGGCCTGGCGCCGCGCGCCTGGAGACGCATGACGGGGTACCCATCAAGAACGCCTGGAACATTCAGCACGTCCGGAAGTTCTACCCATGAAGAAAGGCCCAGCGCCTGTGAACAAGGCCTAGTGCCTATGAAGGTCTCTGCTCGTGACACTCTCACATAATAATGAGTGGGGTTGTACACGCCCCGGAGTCTTAGGAGTGCCGCCCTCGGGCCTCGGGGGCTCCCTCCCATGTCCTAGTGGCAGCACTTAGCTCCGCGCTGGTGAGAAGACATGAAGACTAGACTAGGTGCCGGACGCGGCTTTTCATTTGCTTTCCGTTGTTGGCTCGCCCCTCTTTAATTGAAGTTTGCTTCTGGCGTTTTTTGCTGATTTGGTTCCGTCGCCTTCTGCCTCTGTTTCCGTCTTCAGTTTAGCCTGTACTCTCTCTCTCGCATACCTCGCGAGGGGGCTGGATAGGTGCCCTCGTGAGCGTTTTTCCTTTTTTTGCTTTTCGTGAGACACCCTCGTTCGAGCTCGCAAGCCGACGCACCTCTCCTAATCCGTGCCCCTCGGGTACCGCGATACGAAGCGCTGGGTCAAGGCCAGCGGCGCCTGCGACCAAGGCTCGGGTAAACGATAAGCCTCCTAACGAGTTTTTGCAGTTCCTAAGTGCCTACCAGGCCAAGGAGGCCTCGACAAGCACCAGGAAGCAAGCACCTCGCGAAAAGGGGACTACACCGAGCACGTCAAGCTAAGTTATCTCTACATAAAACGACGATGTTGCGGCACAGCGCAGGAACGATAAACATAGCATAATAACTGAGAAATCATAGTTCGTTGCACGCCCCTTCGGGGCCCCATACTTGTTTCTTTCTTAATACAGGAAGGAAAGGAAGAACGAAATAAAAGCGGCGCGTGCCCCTACAGTGGTCCGCGCGGGCGGGCTCTTAGCGTCGTCCCAAGCTCAGCCAGACTCCTCCTCGCACTTCATGGAGGCGCGGCGACGAGACGACCCGCTGCCACCCTCGAAGCGGGTGCGGCGGCTGGTCGTAACCACCGCTGCTGGAGCTGTCGCTGGAGGAAGAACCGTTGTAGCTAGACGAGGCGTGGTCGGCACCAAGGGTCGGTTCGCCTTAATCCTCGTCACGACCATCGCCAAGGTCGAGCACCTTGTCCCCGTCGTTGACCTCGGGGCAGCACCCGGCGCGGCGACCATCTTCCCCAAACACCCTCACGTAGAGGGTCGCGTCGCCGCCGTACTTCAAATGGAGGGCACACCGCCTGCCCAGGCCGCGCGCGTGGGCAAACGTCTGCCAGCCACGGGCTAGAGCTATTTTGCCCGTGACGGAGACCTCAACCGCGACCCAGGAAGCCCTGCTGCAGCAGCCGTCCGGCTGCAGCTAGAGCCCGCTGGACACCGCCGCGGCTTCGTCAAATAAGAAGCGGGTGAAGCCGATTGCTAGCCGGGTTCTCCGACCAGACGACGAACTCAGGCAGCACCTTGATGACCCACAAGTATAGGGGATCTATCATAGTCCTTTCGATAAGTAAGAGTGTCGAACCCAACAAGGAGCAGAAGGAAATGATAAGCGGTTTTCAGCAAGGTATTCTATGCAAGCACTAAAATTATAGGTAACAGATAGTTTTGTGATAAGATAATTTGTAACGAGCAACAAGTAACAAAAGTAAATAAAGTGCAGCAAGGTGGCCCAATCCTTTTTGTAGCAAAGGACAAGCCTGGACAAACTCTTATATAGAGAAAAGCGCTCCCGAGGACACATGGAAATTATCGTCAAGCTAGTTTTCATCACGTTCATATGATTCGCGTTCGGCACTTTGATAATCTGATATGTGGGTGGACCGGTGCTTGGGTGCTGTCCTTACTTGGACAAGCATCCCACTTATGATTAACTCCTATTGCAAGCATCCGCAACTACAAAAGAAGTATTAAGGTAGACCTAACCATAGCATGAAACATATGGATCCAAATCAGCCCCTTACGAAGCAATAAACTAGGGTTTAAGCTTCTGTCACTCTAGCAACACATCATCTACTTATTACTTCCCAATGCCTTCCTCTAGGCCCAAATAATGGTGAAGTGTCATGTAGTCGACGTTCACATAACACCACTAGAGGAGAGACAACATACATCTCATCAAAATATCGAACGAATACCAAATTCACATGACTACTAATAGCAAGACTTCTCCCATGTCCTCGGGAACAAACGTAACTACTCACAAAGCATATTCATGTTCATAATCAGAGGGGTATTAATATGCATAAAGGATCTGAACATATGATCTTTCACCAAATAAACCAACTAGCATCAACTACAAGGAGTAATCAACACTACTAGCAACCTACAGGTACCAATCCCAGACTTAGAGACAAGAATTGGATACAAGAGATGAACTATGGTTTTTGAGGAGATGGTGCTGGTGAAGATGTTGATGGATATTGGCCCCCTCCCGATGAGAGGAGCGTTGGTGATGACGATGGTGATGATTTCCCCCTCCCAGAGGGAAGTGTCCCCGGCAGAACAGCTCTGTCAGAGCCCTAGATTGGTTTCACCAAGGTTCCGCCTCGTGGCGGCGGAGTCTCGTCTCGAAAGCTTGCTTATGATTTTTCTTCAGACGAAAGACTTCATATAGCAGAAGATGGGCACCGGAGGGCCACCAGGGGGCCCACGAGGCAGGGGGCGCGCCCAGGGGGGTAGGGCGCGCCCCCCACCCTCGTGCCCAGGGTGTGGGTCCCCTCTGGTATTTTCTTTGCTCAATATTTTTTATTATTTCCAAAAATAACTTCCGTGGAGTTTCAGGACTTTTGGAGTTGTGCAGAATAGGTCTCTAATATTTTCTCCTTTTCCAGCCCAGAATTCCAGCTGCCGGCATTCTCCCTCTTCATGTAAACCTTGTAAAATAAGAGAGAATAGGCATAAGTATTGTGACATAATGTGTAGTAACAGCCCGTAATGCAATACATTTCGATATAAAAGCATGATGCAAAATGGACGTATCAACTCCCACAAGCTTAGACCTCGCTTGTCCTCAAGCGGAAGCCGATAACGATAAATATGTCCACATGTTTAGAGGTAGCGGTGTCGATAAAATAAAATACGGACATGAGGGCATCATGATCATTCTTATAAAAGCAACATATATGGATATTGTCATACGATTTCTTATGCTCAAGTAATAATCTATTCACAATGTCAAGTACAAATCAGAAACTTTATTGAGAACTAACAAACTATAGTCTCAGTCATTGAGGCAATTGCAATTTATCATAACATCAAAAAGAGTCTATGTAAGAGCTTTTCAGCAAGTTCACATACTCAACTATCATTTAGTCTTTCACAATTGCTAACAATCACGCCATACTTGTGGTTACAGAGTTTTAATCGGACATAGAGAAAGATAGGGGCTTATAGTTTTGCCTCCCAACCTTTTACCTCAAGGGTAATGTCAACAATAATAGTTCATGCTAACTTACATCCAATTAGATATATATCAGGATCTTTCCAACACACTATGCTTGCCAAAGGATAAAATGTAAAAAGGAAAGGTGAAAATCACCATGACTCTTGCATAAGGTAGAAGATAAAAGTAAAAGATAGGCCCTTCGCAGAGGGAAGCAGAGGTTGTCATGCGCTTTCAGGGCGGATGCACAAAATCTTAATGCGAAAGAATGTCACTTTATATTGCCACTTGTGATGTGGACCTTTATTATGCATTCCGTCGCTTTTATTTCTTCCACATCACAAGATCGTATAAAGCTTATTTTCTCCCACACTAATAAGTCATACATATTTAGAGAGCAATTTTTATTGCTTGCACCGATGACAACTTACTTGAAGGATATTACTCAATCCATAGGTAGGTATGGTGGACTCTCATGGCAAAATTGGGTTTAAGGATATTTGGAAGCACAAGTAGTATCTCTACTTGGTGCAAATAATTTGGCTAGCATGAGGGAGAAAGGCAAGCTCAACATGTTGGATGATCCATGACAATATACTTTATTTCATATATAAGAAAACATAACCCATTACGTTGTCTTCCTTGTCCAACATCAACTCTTTAGCGTGTCATATTTTAATGAGTGCTCACAATCATAAAAGATGTCCAAGATAGTATATTTATATGTGAAACCTCTCTTTCTTTATTACTGCCTATTAATTGCAACGATGACCAAAACTAAATTTGTCAACTCTCAATAACTTTTAATCATCATACTCTTTCTATTTGAAGTCATTACTCTCCATAAGATCAATATGATCTCTTTGTTTCTTTTTATTCTTTTCTCTTTTCTTTTATTCCCTCAAGATAATGGCAAAATAATCAAGCCCTTGACTCAACACTAATCTTTATTATATAACTCACGAACTCGATTACATAGAAGGATCATAAAGCAAAACTCAAAACTAAATCATACTAAAATTTTATTCTACTAGATCAAGATATTACTAGAAGGATCGAACTAAGAAAAACGGTAAAGATAGGAGTGTGAAGGTGATACAATACCGGGGCACCTCCCCCAAGCTTGGCAGTTGCCAAGGAGAGTGCCCATACCCATGTGATTATATCTCCTTCTTCGGAGGTGATGGTGTGATATTCTTTGCGATGATACTCCTCAGGATACGATTCTCTTCCTCGAGCTTATTGAGTTGCTGCTTGAGGTCCATTATCTCCTTCTGAGCTTACTGTGACGGTTAAAGCTCCTTGCACCCATGGATGTTGCATAGCTGTGGGGAACAGGTAACACTCTTTTTCATATTCTCGTAAGAAAGAAATCTAACATTGGAAGGGATAACCGAGTTTGGAATAGCCGAGCTCTGTAGTTCCCCCATCGTGAATCCAGCTCGGAAGCGAGAAGTGACTTCTTGATCCTCCTCCATGGCATCTGTCCTCTTCAAATTAGCTTCCATCTCTTCCTCTGTTGTCGGCCCAAAGTGGTCAGCATCACTGTTTGTCCTTGATCTCGATGCCGGATGAGACACCCGGCTCTCCCTGACTGACTCTGGAGAAGACATCTTGCTCTAATCTGCAGCAGCAACAGCTCGAAACACAAACAGAGGATAATTGCGTGATACGGTGGTCAAAACCTTTGGGAGAATATATAATGAATTTTTACCGACCAAAATACGTAGCGTGCAAGAAAAGGAGTCCGGAGAGCACACGAGGTGCCCACGAGGCAGGGGGCGCGCCCAGGGAGGTAGGGCACACCCTCCACCCTCGTGGAGGCCTCGTGTCCTTCCCGGACTGCTTCATATTTTCCTATTTTTCTAAATATTCCAAAACAGAGAAAAATTGCCATTAGAACTGTTTTGGAGTCGGTTTACTTACCGTACCACATACCTATTCCTTTTCGGAGTCTGAAACATTCTGGAAAGTGCCCCTTATGTATTCCTCCGGGGTTACGGTTTCAATAACATTAGTTTCAACACTTATAGGATTACCTGAGATATAATGTTTGATTCTTTGACCGTTCACCACCTTCGGATTTGTGCCTTCGAAGTTGTTGATTTTTATGGCACCAGAACGATAGACCTCCTCGATAACGTATGGACCTTCCCATTTAGAGAGAAGTTTTCCTGCAAAAAATCTTAAACAAGAGTTGTATAATAATACATAATCACCTACATTAAACTCAAGCTTTTGTATTCTTTTGTCATGCCATCTTTTAACTTTTTCTTTAAACAACTTGGCATTCTCATAGGCTTGGGTTCTCCATTCATCAAGTGAGCTAATGTCAAATAACATCTTCTAACCGGCAAGTTTGAAATCATAGTTGAGCTCTTTAATGGCCCAATATGCCTTATGTTCTAGTTCGAGAGGTAAGTGACATGCATTTCCATAAACCATTTTATACGGAGACATACCCATAGGATTTTTATATGTAGTTCTATAGGCCCATAATGCATCATCAAGTTTCTTAGACGAATTCTTTCTAGATCTATTAACAGTCTTTTGCAAAATTAATTTGAGTTCTCTATTACTCAATTCTACTTGACCACTAGACTATGGGTGATAAGGAGATGCAATTCTATGATTAACATCATACTTGGCAAACATTTTACAAAAGGCACCATGAATAAAATGTGAACCACCATCAGTCATTAAATATCTAGGGACTCCAAACCTCAGAAAAATGACTTCTTTAAGCATCTTAATAAAGGTGTTATGATCAGCACTACTAGTTGGAATAGCTTCTACCCACTTAGTAACGTAATCAACAAAGAACTAAAATATGTGTATATCCATTAGAGGCAGGAAATAGTCCCATATAATCAAAGCCCCAAACATCAAATGGTTCAATAACAAGTGAATAATTCATAGGCATTTCTTGACGTATACTAATATTACCAATTCTTTGACATTCATCACAAGATAAAACGAACTTACGGGCATCCTTGAAGAGAGTAGGCCAATAAAAACCGGATTGCAATACCTTATGTGCAGTTCTATCTCCAGCGTGGTGTCCTCCATATGCCTTGGAATGACACTTGCGTAGGACTTGTTCCTGTTCATGCTCAGGTACACAACGTCTAATAACACCATCTACTCCTTTATAAAGTTGTGGGTCATCCCAGAAGTAATGCCTCAAATCAAAGAAAAACTTTTTCTTTTGCTGGTATGTGAAACTAGGTGGTATAAATTTAGCAACAATATAATTAGCATAATTAGCATACCATGGAGCAGCACGAGAAGCATTTATGACATTTAGTTGTTCATTAGGAAAGCTATCATCTATAGGTAGTGGGTCATCAAGAACATTTTCTAACCTAGACAAGTTGTCTGCAACGGGGTTCTCAGCTCCCTTTCTATCAATAATATGCAAATCAAATTCTTGTAGCAAGAGAACCCATCTAATAAGTCTAGGTTTAGCATCTTTCTTTTCCACAAGATATTTAATAGCAGCATGATCCGTGTGAACAGTTACTTTAGAGTCAACAATATAAGGTCTGAACTTATCACAAGCAAATACAACTGCTAAGAATTCTTTTTCAGTAGTAGCATAATTTCTCTGAGCGCTATCTAGAGTTTTACTAGCATATTGAATAACATTTGATTTGTTATCAACTCTTTGCCCTAGAACAGCACCTACAGCATAATCACTAGCATCACACATAATTTCAAAGGGTAAATTCCAATCAGGTGGCTGAACAATAGGTGCAGAGATTAATGCTTTCTTAAGTATTTCAAATGCTTCTACACAATCATCATCAAAGACAAATGGTATATCTTTTTGTAATAGATTAGTCAGAGGCTGAGAGATTTTTGAGAAGTCCTTAATGAACCTCCTGTAAAAACCAGCATGACCAGGGAAACTTCTTATACCTTTGATGTCCTTGGGACACGGCATCTTTTCAGTAGCATCAACTTTAGCTTTATCAACTTCAATGCCTCTTTCAGAAATTTTATGCCCCAAGACAATACCTTCATTAACCATAAAGTGGCATTTATCCCAGTTCAAGACAGGGTTAGTTTCCTCACATCTCTGCAAAACTCGATCAAGGTTGCTCAAGCAATCATCAAAAGAGGATCCATAAACGGAGAAATCGTCCATGAAAACCTCACAAATCTTTTCACGAAAATCAGAGAATATAGCCATCATGCATCTTTGAAAGGTAGCAGGTGCATTACATAAACCAAAAGGCATACGTCTATAAGCAAAAGTACCGAAAGGGCAAGTAAAAGTGGTCTTAGCTTGATCATCAGCTGACACAGGTATTTGAGAGAAACCAGAGTAACCATCTAGAAGGCAAAAATGTGTATGTTTGGATAATCTTTCTAGCATTTGATCAATAAAAGGTAAGGGGTAATGATCTTTTTTAGTAGCTTTATTTAATTTGCGGAAATCAATTACCACCCTATAACCTGTAATAGTTCTTTGCGGAATCAATTCATCTTTATCATTAGGAGCAGTAATACCTCCCTTCTTAGGGACACAATGGACAGGACTTACCCACTGGCTATCAGCAACGGGATAAATTATACCTGCCTCAAGGAGCTTTAGTATTTCCTTTCTTACCACTTCTTTCATTTTAGGATTCGGCCGTCATTGGTGATCAATACCTGGTATGGCATCTTTCTCCAAATTTATTTTATGTTGACATAGAGTGGGACTAATGCCCTTAAGATCATCAAGAGTATATCCAATAGTAGCATGGTGCTTCTTCAAAGTTTTCAATATTTTTTCTTCCTCCTTCTCTGAAAGTTTAGCACTAATAATAACAGGATATATCTTCTTTTCATCAAGATAAGCATATCTAAGAGTATCAGGCAATGGTTTAAGCTCAAACACGGGATCACCCTTGGGTGGAGGAGGATCCCCTAGGATTTCAACAGGCAAGTTGTGTTTCAGAATAGGTCCCTATTTAAAGAACACTTCATCTATTTCCCTCCTTTCATTCATAAACATATCATTTTCATGGTCTAGCAAATATTGTTCTAAAGGATCACTAGGAGGTACGGCAATAGAAGCAAGACCAATAATTTCATCTTTACTAGGCAATTCCTCTTCACGGTGTTGTCTCTGAAATTTAGAGAAATTAAACTCGTGAGACATATCACCTAGACCAATAGTAACAACATCCTTTTCGCAGTCTATCTTAGCATTAACAGTGTTTAAGAAGGGCCTACCAAATATAATGGGACAAAAGCTATCTTGTGGGGAACCAAGAATGTTTTCCCACACAAGACTTCAACATCTCTAACAATTCCGATTGGTGATATAGTATCTCTATTGGCGAGTTTAATTGTGACATCAATTTCTTCTAACTCAGCGGGTGCAATATCATGCATAATTTATTTGTATAAGTCAATAGGTATTGCACTAGCACTAGCACCCATGTCACATAAGCCATGATAACAATGATCTCCTATTTTAACAGAAATAACAGGCATGCCTACCACAGGTCTATGTTTATCTTTAGCACTAGGTTTAGCAATTCTAGCAGTCTCATCACAGAAATAAAAAACATGCCCATCAATATTATAAGCCAAGAGATACTTAACAATAGCAATATTAGGTTCAACTTTAACTTGCTCAGGAGGTGTATAAGTTCTAGTATTTCTTTTACGAACCACACTTGATGCTTTAGCATGATCCTTTATTCTAACAGGGAAAGGTGGTTTCTCAACATAAGCAGTAGGAACAATAGGATCATTATAAGTGATAGTCTTTTATTCAACTTTAATTGGTGCAACTACTTTTACTTCTATGGGAGGATGATATTTAAACCACTTCTCCTTAGGGAGATCAACATGAGTAGCAAAGGATTCACAGAAAGAAGCTACTATCTCAGAATCCAGTCCATATTTAGTGCTAAATTTACGGAAAACGTCGGTATCCATAAAAGATTTAACACAATCAAACTTAGGTGTTATACTTCGTCGAGGTCCCAATCTTCAGAGTTGCGTTTAATTATTTCCAATAAATTCCATTTGAATTCAATAGTCTTCATCATAAAAGAACCAGTACAAGAAGTATCAAGCATGGTGCGATTGTTGTCAGAAAGCCGAGCATAAATTTTTTGAATAATCATTTCTCTTGAGAGCTCATGATTGGGGCATGAATATAACATTGACTTAAGCCTCCCCCAAGCTTGAGCGATGCTTTATCCTTCGCGAGGCCAAAAATTATATATATAATTACGATCACGATGAACAAAATGCATAGGATAAAACTTCTGATGAAATTCCAATTTCAATCGTTTGTAGTTCCATGACCCCATATCATCACATAGCCTATACCATGTCAATGCATCTCCCTTCAAAGATAAAGGGAAGAACTTCTTCTTGATAACATCATCGGGCATACACAAGCTTAAATAATCCACAAACTTCATCCACATAGATTAGGTGCTCATCAGGATGTGATGTTCCATCTCCTGCAAAAGGATTAGCTAGCAGTTTTTCTATCATACCCGAAGGAATTTCAAAGTAGAAATTTTCATTTTCAGTAGGTTGAGGAGCAAATCTTTGCTCTACTGGTCGGGGTGAAGATACCCCAAACAAGCCCCTCAGAGGATTACTTTCCATAGTAACAAGTGACAGTAAATTTCAGCACACTATATAAATTTTTCCTTACCAAATTCCACCTACCAAAGGCGCTTCACTCCCCGGCAATGGCGCCAGAAAAGAGTCTTGATGACCCACAAGTATAGGGGATCTATCGTAGTCCTTTCGATAAATAAGAGTGTCGAACCCAACGAGGAGCAGAAGGAAATGATAAGCGGTTTTCAGCAAGGTATTCTCTGCAAGCACTGAAATTATAGGTAACAGATAGTTTTGTGATAAGATAATTTGTAACGAGCAACAATGAACAAAAGTAAATAAAGTGCAACAAGGTGGCCCAATCCTTTTTGTAGCAAAGGACAAGCCTGGACAAACTCTTATATAGAGAAAAGCACTCCCGAGGACACATGGGAATTATCGTCAAGCTACTTTTCATCACGTTCATATGATTCGCGTTCGGTACTTCGATAATTTGATATGTGGGTGGACCGGTGCTTGGGTGCTGTCCTTACTTGGACAAGCATCCCACTTATGATTAACTCCTATTGCAATCATCCGCAACTACAAAAGAAGTATTAAGGTAGACCTAACCATAGCATGAAACATATGGATCCAAATCAGCCCATTACGAAGCAATGCATAAACTAGGGTTTAAGCTTCTGTCACTCTAGCAACCCGTCATCTAATTATTACTTCCCAATGCCTTCCTCTAGGCCCAAATAATGGTGAAGTGTCATGTAGTCGACGTTCACATAACACCACTAGAGGAGAGACAACATACATCTCATCAAAATATTGAACGAATACCAAATTCACATGACTACTAATAGCAAGACTTCTCCCATGTCCTCAGGAACAAACGCAACTACTCACAAAGCATATTCATGTTCATAATCAGAGGGGTATTAATATTCATAAAGGATCTGAACATATGATCTTTCACCAAATAAACCAACTAGCATCAACTACAAGGAGTAATCAACACTACTAGCAGCCTACAGGTACCAATCCCAGACTTAGAGACAAGAATTGGATACAAGAGATGAACTAGGGTTTGAGAGGAGATGGTGCTGGTGAAGATGTTAATGGAGATTGGCCCCCTCCCGATGAGAGGAGCGTTGGTGATGACGATGGCGCTGATTTCCCCCTCCCGGAGGGAAGTGTCCCGGGCAGAACAGCTCTGCCAGAGCCCTAGATTGGTTCCGCCAAGGTTCCACCTCGTGGCGGCGGAGTCTCGTCCCGGAAGCTTGCTTATGATTTTTCTTTGGACGAAAGACTTCATATAGCAGAAGATGGGCACCCGAGGGCCACCAAGGGGCCCATGAGGCAGGGGGCGTGCCCAGGGGGTAGGGTGCGCCCCCCGCCCTCGTGCCCAGGGTGTGGGTCCCCTTTGGTATTTTCTTCGCTCAGTATTTTTTATTATTTCCAAAAATAACTTCCATGGAGTTTCAGGACTTTTGGAGTTATGCAGAATAGGTCTCTAATATTTGCTCCTTTTCCAGCACAGAATTCCAGGTGTCGGCATTCTCCCTCTTCATGTAAACCTTGTAAAATAAAAGAGAATAGACATAAGTATTGTGACATAATGTGTAGTAATAGCCCATAATGCAATAAATACGATATAAAAGCATGACGCAAAATGGACGTATCACACCTCCGGCGAGTGGAAACGCGGCCGGGACGCCGCGCGACCACATCACGTCTCCCTTCATCGACAGGGCTGCCATGACCGGGGCGACCCCTACCACGCTTGACGGCACCGCGCCTTGACGCGAAGGCAACAGCGGTCGCGGTGTGCTTGTGGGGACGGCCGCGTCCATGCTTGGGCACCGGAGAGCCGGGCCCCTCCTGACGGGCCTTTCCCTTCTCCACGGTGGAGAACCTCTTCGACAGCGCCATTGGTGTCGCTACTGGCAATGCAGCAAAGGGGGACAAGCGAGCGGAATGGGAATAGATGGGAGACGGGGGCCCTGCCCCCCTCCCCATTTATAGCAGGAGAAGGCCAACCAGCGCCCCCCACGATCACAGGTAATGATGGTTTTTCCTTGCATGCAGCAGGGACTCATCAAGTCGGGCAGTTGCCGAGGCAGCATGGGGAAGCGAAGACACCCACGTCCAATCAACCGCCATGCGTCAACCAAGGCCGCATGCTGTTGGGGCCCGCGGCACTCCGCACTTGCCCTTTGGCTTCGCCTCGAAGCCAAGTCCAAGCGCGCCTTGGGCCCGGGGGTACTGTCGATGTTGTGGGAATGGGGATCCCCAGACTTGCCTGCCCTGCGGCCCATGGCGTGGTTCCCTCGCGGCCCAGTACGGCCCGTCTTCACCAGCAAACGCTCAAGACCCTCGCGAGGGGCCAAGCCTCACGAGCCGGATGACGCAAGACCTCCTCGGGAGTGGCCACACCAGCTGGCTCGCGAGGGGCGGAGAGATCAAGGCAAGGCAAACATCGCGAGGTTCCTATGACGTCAGCCATGACGACCAAGATCAGGCGGGCGCCAGCGCGCACAGTGTCCTTGTTTCCTCTTTGGTGCTAAGGAGGCAAGCGCAGGCGATGAGTACCGAGGCATCAAGCAAAGTTTTCCATATCGGTGCAACGAGACCAAGACCAACAGGACGGCATGACAGAGGTCACCGTGGAGCCCAAGACGGCGTCATCACCATAGCCTTTGACAGGCGAAGACCACCTTTAGTAAGGGTAGCTTGTACTAGCTGTCCCCTTTCAAATTGGCCGTTGTTGGCTCCCTTCCCTCTCAATATTTGGGGAGAGGACCAGGGCCTCTATAAATAGGGCTAGCCACCACAGTAGGAGGCATCTCGTCTCGAACTCAGTCAGTTCATCCTCACACCCACCAAGCACAAGAACACCTCACCTCGGGAGGCTGTTCTTCCCCTTGTACTGTTCATCCTCAGCCCGAGAGGCAATCCACCACACCACACTGGAGTAGGGTATTACACCACAACGGTGGCCTGAACTAGTATAAATCTTGTGTCTCTTGTGTTGCGAGTTCGTCGAGCTAGGCTTAGAGATCGTGGCGAGGTTGAGGGCGTGATTAGGTAGGGGGAGATCTTCGCGTCCACCCCAGTGTTCGAACCTTGAGGGTTTTGCCAGAACCCGAGATCCGACAGAACCGTTCTTACCTACGCATCAAAACCACAACGATTTTTCGTCAAGTATGTGTTGTTTTAACCTTCAACAAGGACGGCGTAGCCACACTCGATTCAACTAAAGTTGGAGAAACTGAGACCACTTGACCACACGTATGCGAGCTGCGTCGGTAGAACCAGTCTCGCGTAAGCGTACGCGTAATGTGGGTCCAGGACGCTTCATCCAACAATGTCGCCGAATCAGAGTATGACATGCTGGTAAGCAGTATGACTATTATCGCCCACAACTCACTTGTGTCCTACTCGTGCATATAACATCTACGCATAAACCTGGCTCGAATGCCACCGTTGGGGAACATAGTAATTTCAAAAAAAATCCTACACACACGCAAGATCATGGTGATGCATAGCAACGAGAGGGGAGAGTGTAGTCCACGTACCCTCGTAGACCGTAAGCGGAAGCGTTATGACAACGCGGTTGATGTAGTCATACGTCTTCATGATCGACCGATCCTAGCACTGAAAGTACGACACCTCCGCGACCTGCACACATTCGGCTCGGTGACATCCCACGGACTCACGATCCAGCAGAGTGTCGAGGGAGAGCTTCGTCAGCACGACGGTGATGATGAAGCTACCGGCGTAGGGCTTCGACTAAGCACTGCAAATATATGACCGGGGTGGATTATGGTGGAGGGGGGCACCGCACACAGCTAAGAGATCAATGATCAACTTCTGTGTCCTAGGGTGCCCCCCTACCCCCGTATATAAAGGAGTAAGGGGGGAGGCCGGCCGGCCCTTGGGGCGCGCCAGGAGAGGAGGAGTCCTCCTCCTAGTAGGAGTAGGACTCCCCTTTCCTAGTCCTACCAGGAGGGAAAGGGCGGAGGAGAGGGAGAAGGAAGGCGCCGCCCCTTCCCTAGTCCAATTCGGACGGAGGGGAGGCGCGTGGCCTGCCTGGCGGCCTCTCTCTCTCCACTAAGGCCCATGTGGCCCATTAGTTCCCCCGGGGGGGGGGGTCCGGTAACCCTCCGGCATTTCGGTTTTCTCCTAAATCACTTGGAACACTTCAAGTGTCTGGATATAGCCGTCCAGTATAGCAATCTTTATGTCTCGGCCATTTCGAGACTCCTCGTCATGTCCGTGATCACATCAGGGACTCCGAACTACCTTCGGTAAATCAAAACACATAAACTCATAATACCGATCGTCACCGAACGTTAAGCGTGCGGACCCTACGGGTTCGAGAACTATGTAGACATGACCGAGACACGTCTCCGGTCAATAACCAATAGCGGAACCTGGATGATCATATTGGCTCCCACGTATTCTACGAAGATCTTTATCGGTCAAACCGCATAACAACATACGTTGTTCCCTTTGTCATCGATATGTTACTTGCCCGAGATTCAATCGTCGGTATCTCAATGCCTAGTTCAATCTCATTACCGGCAAGTCTCTTTACTCATTTCATAATGCATCATCCCGCAACTAACTCATTAGTCACATTTCTTGCAAAGCTTATAGTGATGTGCATTACCGAGAGGGCCTAGAGATACCTCTCCGACAATCGGAGCGACAAATCCTAATCTCGATCTATGCCAACTCAACAAGTACCATCGGAGAAACCTGTAGAGCACCTTTATAATCACCCAGTTACGTTGTGACGTTTGGTAGCACACAAAGTGTTCCTCCGGTATTCGGGAGTTGCATAATCTCATAGTCATAGGAACATGTATAAGCCATGCAGAAAGCAATAGCAATATACTAAACGATCAAGTGCTAAGCTAACGGAATGGGTCAAGTCAATCACATCATTCTCTAATGATGTGATCCCGTTAATCAAATGACAACTAATGTCTATGGCTAGGAAACTTAACCATCTTTGATTCAACGAGCTAGTCAAGTAGAGGCATACTAGTGACACTCTGTTTGTTTACGTATTGACACATGTACTAAGTTTCCGGTTAATACAATTCTAGCATGAATAATAAACATTTATCATGATATAAGGAAATATAAATAACCACTTTATTATTACCCCTAGGGCATATTTCCTTCAATGCCATGGTCGTCTGCCCGTCTGCATCATTGGCAATGGAACACGCTTCAAACAACACCCCATTGCCTCCAAACATGGTGACTCGGGAGCTCGATATGAAGCGTCCTCCATAAATTATGACAATCCAGAATTGATTAGCGGCTCTGCTAGAGCATGATGTTCGCCCAAAATCATCATAACAATAGTTATTATTATGATCGGGCCTATATAATGACTGCTAAAGTTGCTCTTATCGATGGCTGCAGAGCATAGTAGAGGGTCCACGAGTTGATGATGTCGTTTTTTTCTTGCTCGTCGTAAACTCTCTTTGCCTTTTAGTTCACTTGCATCTTCTTTCTCTGTGGGTGGTTTAGTGGTGTATTTCTTTTCCTTAAAAGAGGGAGGGAATGCCTCTCGGTCTTTGCATCGAGTGATGCACATGGCCTTTTATTTATTATTTCAAAGTTCATCTTCTGATCACAATAATTGTTACCTATGGTTGTCCCGGGGGGAATTAATTTTTTTAGAAGAAAAATGAGCCTCAAACATGGCAAATTATGTTAGGAGCCCGGCAACCAAATCGGTGGAACAGGATAGAGGAGCAGAATCATAATCAAGTCAATCTGGGCCTGAATTTGGTCAATATTCCTGTTCATTTGGCTCAAGACTTCCATCCCTGGGGACCACAAGAAAACATTGATCTTGAGCTGCACCAGGGGGAATTCATGCAAATGGATGACCTCATGGAGCCTTTTGATGATATGCAGCAACCACAAGCAGAGCTGTCCATCATGGATGATAATAGTGACATTACTCTCTCTGTTGGTTCCAATGATTCTGAAGCAACTCAGGATGGTATAATTCTCCCAATGATAGACCCAAATGCTCCAGTTCTTGCCCTTGCAGCACCTGCACCTGCCTTGTAGCACCCACAGCTGCCCTTTGTAGCAGACAATGCACCTGTCCTACAGGCAGAGCATTTTATGGAGGCAGCTGTCTTGCAACAACCACAACTTCCTCTTGCAGCAAAGGATGTGCCTGTTCAAAATGCAGAGAATTTCATGGAGGTACAACAAGCTGAACATTTTGATGCAGATCTTGTCATAGCAGAGCCAGACCCTATTCAGCAGGCAAATGTTGTTGCAGCAGAGCCATACTTTCTTGATTCTGTTTATCTCTCTTCCCCAAATCAAGAAATTAACAGACAGCTTCTGGCAAAGGAATTGTTTGATGAATTTGCAAACCCTTCTTTGGGACCAACTGTGGCAGCTAGAAGAACTTTGATTGATGATGGCATTGGGAATGATGTCCTTCCCTCACCTAATAAATCTGTTCCTAAGGACATACACAATATTGAGACTGTTGAATCTGAGAAAGAACATCTTCTAGTGCATGTTCCAGTTGCACATCATGAAGACCTGGATATCTGTCTAACAGAGCAAGTTGCAGTTCCTCAAGACTCTGCTACCTCGGGTAGCTTGGGCCCACCACCTAGATATGATACAAAGGCTACAAATAGCAAGATTGTCAAGTCTCCACAGGAAGAGCATCATTGCTTGGGAGGAGAAAGTGCAAAGCTTTGGGCTGCACATTTTGCACCTTAAAAATGAGTCTGATAAGGTTACCCAGGTACCCCTTGAGTGGACAAACTTTATTATTTCTGCTTTGGTATCCCCAGACAGATTTGATTGGGCCAAGGGTTTTCTCTCTTCTGATATCTGGAATATTATTCTTCAAGGATCAGAAAGCAGACATTTATACAGTTTTGTCATCCTAGATAAATGCATCTCAGCATCAGTACCTCCTTGTGATATGCAGGGCGCTCTAGGAAGAGAAGATAGTGTGGAGCCCTCGTTCTCCACACCTCAATCCAAAACTTCTTCCTCCCTTGCTCCTGTTTTAGAGGATCATGCCTCCACTGCTAGTGCTCTACACAGCCTGAAGAATAAAAAAGACAAAGAACCTGTGGTAGAAACTGAGGTAAGGAGGAGTAATAGACTGAAAGAGCAATGTAAAGGATTCAGAAAAAAACTTGTGTTAATAAGAATTGCATGGCATGCCACTCAGATCCACCACCTATTACTGGGAAAATTGTTAAAAAATTATCGACTTCCTTTTGCAAGGTGGATGCTAAGGAAGTAACAGAGGAAATTCTCAACAAACAGAAAAAGAAGAGAGGAACCAAGGTGGAGACTAGCAAGGAGGGACAGAAGGAGGCGCCCAAGGCCAAGGCCATGTTCAAGCCTTGATCCCCAAACAGCTGCTGCACTCCCAGCAAGTTTGACTTTTGGGATGAATGTAATGACTTGTATTATAAAGTGTTGGTCTTGTGTTAAGTTTGTAAGCACCCCCTTAAGTACTCCTATAGCTTCTAACCTGTGTTGGTCATGCTGGATTTCCTGCTGGAACTTATCTCAGTCTTGGATTATGTGTGTCTCTGTATGTATTTGCTCTTAAGACCCTGGCTCAAAGGATTTAATGCTCATATAAATGAATACAAACTTGTATATCTTAAACTGGAATATTAGAGGGATCAACTCTAAAGACAAATGGTCTGCCATCTCCAATAAAATAGAAGAATCTGGTTGTGCTATACTGTGTCTACAGGAAACAAAGAGATAACTTTTTGACTCTGCCTATGATAAAAACTTCTGCCCTAAAAGGATTAACAAGTTTGAATTCACCCCATCTGTGGGGGCTTCTAGGGGTCTCCTTGTTGCCTGGAATGACAATTTCTTCCAGGGGCAAAAAGTCTTTAAAAACAAGTTCTCCCTGTCAATCCAGTTCACATCAGTTCACACTGGGGAAAGTTGGTTTTTAACTAATATTTATGGCCCTTGTGCAGCAGAGGAAAAGCTGGAATTTCTAGACTGGTTCACTAACATTCAAACTCCTGATAATGTAAATTGGCTAATTTTGGGTGACTTTAATTACATCAGATATCATGAGAATAGAAATAAAGAGGGTGGGAATTTTCAAGAAATGCTGCAATTCAATGAAGCTATTAGCAATCTTGATCTAGTTGAAATTCCCCTCAAAGGAAGAAGCTATACTTGGAGCAACATGCAAACTGCACCCTTGCTAGAAAAAATAGACTGGATCTTTTCTTCAGAATCTTGGACAATTTCATACCCCAACACTCAAGCATCTGCCCTTTCAAAACCTGTCTCAGATCATGTCCCATGTGTGATAAAAGTGGGCACAGACATTCCCAAGTCCAATCTATTCAGGTTTGAATTTTTTTGGCTAGAGCATGATGATTTCAAAGAGGTTGTGCAGAATATCTGGTCATAAGATGTGCAGGAACAAGATAGTGCCAAGAGGATCACAGCAAAATTCAAAAGGCTTAGAAAAGGCCTGAAAATTTGGTCTAAAACCATTAGGGCTTGTAATAATTTCACTCTCCTAATGGATACAGTGGAAGAGTTCAGACCTCTAACCAATGTGGAATGGAATGGCAGATGTATAATCAGTGAGCATAATCTGAAACTTCTTTCATATCAGAGAACCTACTAGAAGCAAAGGGCTACCATAAGATGGGTCAAGTTGCGAGATGAAAACACCAAATTTTTCCAAGAAAAAGCCACTATCAAGTATAGAAAGAATCACATCAGTTCTATCCAGGATGAGACTGGTCAAGAGACAAGCTAAAGCAGTTGTTCTATGGAGAGCTTTCAAAGATAGATTAAGCACATCTACCCCCACAGTGGAATCTTTTCCTTTGCACACTTTAATTCAGAGAAGGGGAAATCTAAGTGAGCCAGAAAGGGCTTTTACTAAAGAAGAAATAGATGTTGTGGTAGCTCAATTGCCACTAGATAAAGCTCCTGGTCCAGATGGTTTTAATGGGGCCTTCATCAAAAGCTGTTGGAGTATAATTGCTGGAGACTTTTACAGTATGATCAAGGATTTCTATAATGGGAATGTTAATCTTCAGAGCATTAATTCTTCCTATATTACTCTCATTCCTAAAAAAGATAATCCAATGTTGTTAGGGGATTACAGGCCAATCTCTCTCCTAAATTGTTCTATCAAGATAATTACTAAACTCTTGGCCAATAGACTACAGGATGTCATTCTTCAGTTGGTGCACATTAACCAGTATGGGTTTATAAAGTCTAGAACAATTTAAGACTGTCTGGCCTGGGATTTTGAATATCTTCATCAATGTCAACAATCCAAAGAGTAAATTCTCATCTTGAAATTGGACTTTGAAAAAGCCTTTGATTTAATAGAGCACCAAACTATCCTAGATATCTTGAAGGCCAAAGGGTTTGGGAAGAGATGGATAAACTGGATAGATATGATTTTCAAATCTAGGACCTCTGTTGTACTACTCAATGGGATACCTGGTAAAGTGTTTCACTGCAAGAGGGGGGTCAGACAAGGAGATCCTCTCTCACCCCTCCTTTTTGTTCTGGCTGCCGATCTGCTTCATGGAGCCATGGGAAACAAGATTATCTCCCCTCCATTGCAAGTAAACAGTTGCCTTGATTTCCCTGTAATCCAATATGTAGATGATACCATTGTGGTTCATCCGGCTCAGGACATGCAGTTAATGCAGATAAAGAACTTGTTGGCACATTTTACTGCTCAAACTAGTCTCAAAGTTAATTACAACAAATCCATTGTGATTCCAATCAATGTGGCTTCTCACAAAATGGGTAATATCCTTAACATACTTCAGTGCAAGGAAGGAAGCTTTCCCTTTCCTTACTTAGGATTGCCCCTCAGTGTCAATAAGCTGAAAATTGAGGATTTATGTCCTATCTTTGCAAAGAATTGAGAGAAGAATTTCTGGCTGCTCAACTTTAATCTCTTATGATGGAAGACTACAGCTCATCAAGTCAGTTTTTTCTGCCCTTGCAACATTCTTCATGAGTTGCCTTGCCTTGCCAGTGGAAGTAATTGATCAGATTAATAAATACTTGAGGCACTGCTTTTGGAGAAAGTATGGTTCTGAAGAAACTGGAAAAGCAATGATTGCTTGGGAGACAGTTTGCAAACCTAAGTCCCATGGGGGACTAGGAGTGGTGGATATACAACTGCACAATACAGCTCTGCTTATCAAAAATCTGCACATGTTCTTCAACAAGCAAAATCTGCCTTGGGTTAAGCTGATGTGGGAATCTTACTACACTACCAACCCACCTCAAGGCAAAATGGAAGGTTCCTTTTGGTGGAAAGCACATTTGAAGTTAATCCCTCTCTTCAAGGAGGTGGCACGTTCTTCTGTGGGCAATGGAGAGTCCACTCTGTTCTGGACAGACAACTGGCACCAAAATCCCCTGGCTCAGCAATATCCTGAATTACACTCTTTTGCAATAAATGGCCAATGCTCAGTGGCAACCATGAAACAGTCTTTGGATATCATGCAGCAATTTCATACTCCACTCTCCTGTATTGCCTTCCAACAACTACATGATATTACACCCATTTTGCTTCAGTTGGAAAGCTCTAATGATTCTTGGACATATGAGTGGAAATCTGGTAACTTCTCTGTTAGTAAGATGTACAAGCACCTGATGGGACTCCCTGACACTCATCACTTGTTCAAAGATCTCTGGAAAGCTACCAGCAGGATAAGGCACAAAATCTTCTTTTGGTTGCTACTTCATGACAAAATCAGCTCCAGGAGTCTGCTTAAAAGGAAAATTTTCTTGCTTCAGAGTTATGAATGTGCCATCTTCAAGATCATGTTGAGGAAACATATTTACACCTCCTCCCGGATTGCCATTTTGCCCTTTCTTGCTGGGATTCTATTGCTCCACACAGACGCAGAGGCGTTTCTGCTTTTGATGATATCATTTTTCTAAAGCAATGTTTTCCAGCGCCGATTGCCATGGACATTGTGATTATGGGGTGCTGGAACATTTGGATGCAAAGGAATGGGAAAATCTTCAATAATGTCCCCCAGGAATTCATGCCTGGAAGCAGGGTTTATACCAAGACTTTTCTCTAGTCAAACATCGAACTAAAGAGAAGAACGTTGCCACTCTTGAGCAATGGATGAGTTCCCTTCTTTCATAAGCTCTCACAAGTAGATGCCCTGTATTTTCTCTTTATTTTGCCTGTACATATTTACTTTTTATTAAATGAAAATATATCATAGAACTATTGTTCTACGGTTTCAGGATAAAAAAACGGTGGAACAAATCTCGAGAGACTTAGTCCCATCCATTGCAGCTAAAGACCGTGGTCGTTCAATCCTCCTCCTTGCATGAAAAGGTCAAGCAAGAAGGAAAGCATATTATCACCGCATATCACTTTCTTGTGAAATGCAAACTTCCTCCAAAAGTCACAGCCTTTAGGGAAAGGCGCCCAAAAAGGGCATGAAACGGAGAATCAAGGTATTGCCGTCTCTTTAATTCTCAAAAGAAAGAATAATTCTCAAAAGAAATACACAAGAGCGGGTTAACCGAGGGAGGTAAAATTACTGTGGTTACTGGTGCCAAAACTGGTCCACTATCTCAGTCGTTCTTCCGTTCCTTGGTTTTTTCCTCTTGAAGTGCATGCGGCCACAAGCTGCAGACATTTCCCGATCCGACATCCAGCATGGCAGCCACTAGGGGTGTGTTTGGTGCCTTGCATAGCCTTACGCTGCATCGTATCTACCATCCGGGCTGAGTCTAGCCTGGCTAAGCTGATGCAAAAAACAGCTGAGATGTATGTTTGGTTGTGTGCATGCTGTGAGGTAGGCCCATGTGAGATGTTGTTTGCTAGGTTGTATAAGAATGCAGCGACGTACTTCCTCAAAGCACAGCGGCGACTGAATTCTTTCAGGCCAAGCCGACACCAACGCGTGATCTGCGTGAGCTCTCGCACCACCAGCGCCCATGACGCCGCTGCGATGGCGGACGGTCGTGCCAAGCCGGGCAGCGCCTCCCCATCTGAAGCAGGTCCTGCAAAGAACACGTCGATGGGCGGAGGAGCACGAACGTTCGGCGGCGGGGTCACAACGAATGATGGAGCTCGGACCGGTGGAGAAAGAGGGAGCTCGAATGGCGTGGTTGAGGTGGACAAGCGAGCTTGGCCTGGCGGCGCGACGCGAGAGGGAGCTCCCGGCGGCGGCGATTGATTTTTATTCGATGTGATCCGGCGAGGAAAGAGAGGTACGGCAGGTTCAGTGGCACTTTCGAAATAATTCTATAAAACAACAGGGCCAGTCTCACGTACCGTTTCGTTTTAAGTCGACGCGAGTGCGGTAGCGAGGCTGCATCACCGAAACGCTCGATTCCTGCGTTCCACCGAGCCTGGCTGAGGGGCCTCATTTTGCATCAATCTGGCCAGGCTGAGGAGCCGCACAAGAAACCAAACAGGCCGAGTATTGCATGCCAGATGCTAGCCAGGTGCGAGCCACCCATCCAAACACGCCCTAGACTATCGAGAGGGGACTAGCTTGGCCCGTGACAACGTGCAAACAGTCCAGCCTACTGTGCCATCTTGTCAGCTCAGATTCGCTGCCTCAAATAGACGGGAAAAAGGAAGGAAAGGTAAGAAAAAATCTACTCCCAGATTCCAAAAACAAGCTTTCCGCGTTCGACGGTGCGTGCAGTGCAGACATAAACATTCCATTTCGATGCGCGCACGAATTCCAAAACTCAAATCTTCCCATGCACGCAAGGCCACGTCTACGTGCACCAAAGGGAAGGGCAACAACAAATCCATAGATTCCATTGTACGTAGTGCCCCACTGCTAATGCTAAGACGATCACGAATCCATCGACAACTCGATCTTACCCTCACATGCACACCTCCCCTGCCCTGCCCAGTCGCTCTCCTAATAATTCTTTCTTCATTCACGAGCCGCTTCCGACCGTCGCTAATCCGCCGCACAAGAGAGTTAATCGCGGCTGGGTTGCCTCGTGATCGATTCGTCGGTGGGTGGTATAAATCCGCCGGAGGAAAGGTGGCTTCGCTTTCCCTTTCCTTCTCTGCGTGGAACATGCTGCTCTTGTGCAAGAGCTCCGTGCTCGTCGTCCTGCTCCTCCACGCCCTCTCTCTGCCCGCCTCGGCGCTCGCCGTCGGGCTCGCGCGGCGCCACCGCCGCGACGTCCTGCCCGGCCCCAAGGGCTGCGACGTCTTCAGCGGCAGCTGGGTCCGCGACGACGGCTCCGCGGCGGAGGCGGCCTACACCGGGTACAAGTGCCCGGTCATCGACGCGGAGTTCAACTGCCAGCTCTACGGCCGGCCGGACTCCGACTACCTCCGGTACCGCTGGAAGCCGGCCAGCTGCGAGCTAACCAGGTACGTACGTATGTATACGTCACTGTGTACTCTGTACAGAAACTGTGCCATGGGCGTACATGACATGCATGCTGCAGAGATGTGGTGGTACGTCTTGGTGACATGGCTAGCGCTGTACGTAGGTTTGACGGCGCGGACTTTTTGACGCGGATGAAGGGGAAGACGGTGATGTTCGTGGGGGACTCGCTGGGCCGTAACCAGTGGGAGTCGCTCGTCTGCCTGCTGCACGCCGCCGCGCCGCAGTCGCCGTCGCAGCTCGTTTCCGCCGACCCTCTCTACACCTACAGGTTCATGGTACGTGTGCGATCCATGCACGTACATGTGCTCGATGTTCTTCTTGTTGGGTAATTTGGTGTCTTAACTACCATACTTGGACATGTACCGGGCCGGCAGGAGTACGAGCTGGTGGTGTCTTTCTACCGCGCGCCGTACCTGGTGGACATCGACGTGGTGCAGGGGAAACGGGTCCTGATGCTCGACGACATCTCCGAGAACGCCCAGGCGTGGCGCGGCGCCGACGTGCTCTCCTTCAACTCCGGCCACTGGTGGACGCACACCGGTGCGCTCCAGGGGTACGTACGCCTGCCAAGTTTCTTTCTGTCCAGTGTAGCTTCGTTTACCGGGTGCGCATGCTAAAATTGACACCATCGTGTGTGTTTGCAGGTGGGATTACATGGGGGAGGGCGGGCGGTACTCGGAGGACATGGATCGGATGGTGGCGTTCCAGCGCGGGATGACCACATGGGCCAACTGGGTGGACCTCAACGTCGACCCGGCCAAGACCCGTGTCTTCTTCCAGTCCATGTCCCCCACCCACTACAGGTACTAACTTAACTCCTCTGCACTGCACCCACCTCAGTAATCACACATGGCTCACACACTGTATTACATTGTATACTAAGTAGTTTTTTTTCAAGAATAGTTACGCTTTTAACGCGACTTTTTTGCCTGGCTTGGGCTCGAGCAGCTCCAAGGAGTGGCCCAACCCGGTGTCCAAGAACTGCTACGGGGAGACGGTCCCATTGACTGGGCTCAACTCCACATCGCAGCCGATGGGCCAGGAGCAGGTGACGAAAACGGTGCTGCAGGGCATGAAAAGCCCGGTCCGTTTGCTCGACATCACGGCGCTGTCGGCGCTGCGGAAGGACGCGCACCCGTCGGTTTACAGCGGCGACTTCTCGCCGGCGCAGCGCGGCAACCCCGCCGGCTCCGCCGACTGCAGCCACTGGTGCCTCCCCGGCCTACCGGACACCTGGAACCAGCTCTTCTACACCTTGCTCTTCTACCAATAGCAACCGTACTGGACCTGCGTTTGGCCAGCTGCTGCAGATGCAGTATCGGTATTAATTATTTCCATCTGATTTTCGCTGTGGATGTGTTATGTGAGCAGTATAGGCAGACATGATTGATGAGGATGTACATCGATCTTTGAATGCCAAACAGTAGCCCACACGTTGATTAGTAGCAAACATGCCCATAAAAAGTAAACATGCCCATACGTTGCTACATTGCAACGGAAAAGAAAATTATCACGCACTTAAAATTCATGAGAATTGTATGTGCAAACAAAATGCTCCATGCACTGCTACAAAGGAGTCACAATATTATTGGCACGGAATTAAAATTATAGATGTTATTGATTAAATTGCAGTTTTATGGTTTTTTTTTAATAAAAGAAGGACTCTCCCTTTTCCGATTTTCATTATAGAAAGCCACAGCATTCGATGACAAGCTACTAGACCGTAATCGACCCTAACCTACCTCCCCCCGGCTCTGCCAAATCCCCTCGGAGGGAATCCAGAGCCAAGCAATTGCAGTTTTATATCAAATCATATATGTCATGATAACATATAGACATTACACCCTTATATCCATAGACCGCAATCCAACATGCATCTCAAAAATGTCCTCAAGCTTTCTCCAAAGAAATTGCCCCGAGTGGTTTCTAACTTGCACTCCCTCTGTCCTAAAGTTATTAGAATAAAGTAGAGACACTAATTTTGGACAGAGAGACTACATAACTAATTTTGCAGAGATAAGGGATCTGTTAGTCAAAGTTTGATGGGGGAAATATTTTGCACAAAGGGAAATCTATCCAAAGAACCGCTTTAGGTCTAAATCTATAAACATCACTAGTAGAACTAAAAGATCTCCTTTTTCGGGAAGCACAAAAGATCTACTAACAACGAATCAACCACTTCGGCAAGCAAGCTCGAGTTTGACGACGGAGTCGAACCTGTATACGACTTTTTAAATAAATATTTTCATTATATTGGGAAACAACAAAACTATGATCATAATAAAAAAATTGGTTTTTGTAATTGATTTTCTAAAAATTATTTAAAGCATTTTATAAATACAAGATATAAAAAAGAACAGAAAGAAAATAACTAAAATGAACAAAAAGGAAAATTAAAAAGGGGGAAGAACATTCTTAAAATACATGGTTACATGTTTTTGAAATATTCAAAGAACATTTTTAAGCACATGACGAACATTTTAAATACACCCGTCACATTATTTGAAATACATGCTGACAACTTTTAAATGCATGTTGAATGTTTTGTATACATGATGAAAATAATATTCAATGCAGTATGCACATTTAATCAAACACAATGACCCTTTTCAAATGATGATCATTTTTAAAATAAGTGAACATTATAGAAACACTTTGCACGATATATAAATACATGATTACAAAATAAACCAAAATAGAAAAGGAAGTAGTAAAAAATGAATTAAGATAAAACATAGAACTAAAAAGAATATTTTTACTCATTTTACAAAAACCTTCATGTAATTAAATAAAAATAGAAACATTAAAATAGCATAGAAAACATAGAAATAAAAAGAATAAAATAGTAATAAAAGAAACAAAATGGTAAAAATAAAAAAATGCTGAAAGAAACAGGAAGGAATAAAACCCATGCCGAAAATCAGATTAGAAAACAAAACCAAAAATCCCTAAATATCTTGCCAGGAATCGCTCCTGTTCTTCTAGACTCCAGTTCCTATTTGGCGCCTATATTGCCACTTGTAGGTTATTCGGTACACTGTGCACAAGTTCCCCGTCGCTCGATTTATATGAGTAGGCCCATTTAGCGTTACTGGCACATATGTTTGTGCGTTGTAATGGGGGAGATAATTGACGTGTCCATTGAAATATTCGTCAACACGACCCAACAACATTCGAAATTGTGCCTGACCACAGCAGAGGGGCGCATACTGAGGTATAGCAGAAATTCATATCAGCAGTACATTAAGAAGCATGCTACACATACAATGCTTTTGGTATGACTTTGTTAGGACTATTCTGATCTTAAAGAGCCTAATTTAAAAAAATTCATACCAATGCACTATTTGTAAGTTGAAGCAATGTTTGGAATTTGCACCAAGTCATGAGAAAAATCAACAAAAGGATTATATAAGTGTGTTTTAAGTCAACTCTGCATATGCTGAAGATTAATAAAATATATATCTCACACCCTTATTTTCTCCTTTCTTCATTACTCCTATATGTCCATTTCAAACTAATCAGTCATGCTCCCTCCGGTCCATATATATATATATATGCCCTCCTAACGTACTCAATATATATATAAAGGTTATATTTTGTGTTAGCATTTTAAAAATACACCATAGAAATTATTTGGGTTAATCAAGGTTATGCCGTAAACAGAATTTTAAAGTTGTTCACACGAACAAATAATAGCATAGTTAGAAACTACGCATTTTCCTGATCAAATTACATATATAAATTATTTTAATTCAAGTTACGGTTCCAAAGTTATAGCATGATCATGTTTAACATATTCTCTGTAAATATAAAAGTTAAGGACCTAAATGGAGTGAAAACAGGGCGAACTGGGCAATATTTCACTCCAGCTGAAAGCGCAATACTAACCAGCGTCCAGTCGCGCGAGATAGCATGTACCGCAATTGGGCCGAAGCCCAACAGAGAAATGACACTTAATGTTGGACCGCGGGTTACTTAAAAAAATACTCAGATGACGGCGGACGGGCAGAAATACTCCGTACCTTATTAATATATATAATAGGTATATATATATAGATATAGATATAGATTCGAGAAAAGGTTCTGTTTTGATTTTGGGAAGCTTCCAGAAGCTACTAGGATGGTTTTGGGAAGCTTCTGGAACATTCTTTTACTTTCTTTGCTGTTTTTAAATTGTTCTTGTTCTTTTGTTGGGGTTCATTTATTTATTTTATTATTTTAATTTTTAATTTTTTAACTTGTGAAAAATTATTGTCAAATTCGTGGAAATTTTCAAATTCATGATTTTTTTCCAAATTCGTGAACTTTTTCAAAATTTTGATCTTTCTCCAAGCTCATTTTAAAAAAAATCGTGAAATTTTTGTTATTTTTCCAAATTTTGTTACAAAAATCAATTCATGTTAAAAAAGTCTTAACATTTTTTTTCTAGGAGTTGTTTTGGTTCTTTAGTGCTAACACGACCATAAAAACTGAGGGAGCGGACCCAAAAAATCAGAGGGAGGAAACTAGCGCTAGCGACCTGAGCGGGAGTACTGCATCGTGGCCCTCCTTATAGTTACGCGGGCGTTGTAGTCAGTAATTGGCGCACAAGATACCGAATAGGAGCACTTCTTCTATGCACATGAGGCACGATTCTATAAACACACACATGGGGCACTTGCACGCCCAAATGCTATTCTGAATTTCTGACGAGTTTTCTGATGCATTTAGTTTGGCAAATATGAAATGAAACTAGTTTCAGTCATCACACAAAAAAGTCCTAAAAGAAACAGGAAGGAATAAAACCCAGGCCGGAAACCAGATTAGGAAACAAAATAGAAAATCCATAAATATTTTGGTGGGAATGGCTCACGTTCTTCTGCTACTGGATGCTAGTTCGTATTTGGCACCTATAACACCACTTATAGGCTATTGTTTTTTAGGGAACTTTTTTTTGGACAACCTCTCGAAACTCTTTATTAAACCGTCACCACATTTACCGAAAAAGGGTTTTCCCCGTTTTGTATTCCAAAGCAAACCATCAAGTACACATCGCAATGCTGGGCAAGCAGCACAACAAGCTCAAAGAAAAAGAAGAAGAAAAAATGCCAACAACGACAGCTCGACAAAGCGCGGATGACCCGCGACCGCTGCGCCCTCCGGAAACAAACCCCCACAGCCCGAGGCTCCGAACTACCGCGAACTAAGCAGCACCTCCAAGAAGGGATGCGACGCCGATGACGTTGCTGCCCGGACAAGTCCTAAGGTTTCCCCCAGTACGCGGAGGGAGGAGGGGGATAGCTACTCCCGACACCCTCCAAGAAGGGATAGTGGCACCCGCCGGTGTCACCGCATCGGAGCCGGACGAACCGGCAAGGATTTCTCCCGCACGCCAAACCCCACCAGCCAATCGAAGCCGACCAACCAAACCACCGCCCAACAATGCGCCACCACGGTTGCGCGCCCTGCACCGTCTCGCTGCGAACACCACCACGAGGCCAAGAAGAGCGGAGAGAAGATCGGCGGCAGGGCGGCAACATCAAGGCGGCGGGAGGGAACCACCTCCACCGCCCGTCGTGCGGGAGGCCAGCGCCTCCGGCACTGCCGTCGCGGTAGCCGTCCGGACAGCGGCCGGGGCATACCAGCCGGCCCGGCCAGTTCAAACGGGCCCGCTAAGCCCAGCCGCAGCTGCGGCAAAATTTGGTGTCGACGCTGCCCCGCCGATCATCGCCGATCGCTCGCCGCCGCCCGCCGCTGCCCGCCCGACCAGATGGAGCCCGAAGGCCATATCTGGCCGGCGAAACCCGCCAGCCAGCGCCGCTGCCGCCAGCAGCGCGCCGCCCCCTGAAGCTCGCCCGCCGCCCGCGAAGGACCGCCGCCGCTGAAGACACCGCCGAGCTCCGTCCGGAGAAACCCTAGACGGGGAAGGATGGGGCCGCCGCCCTGCTTGTCGCCAGGGCGGCCAGCGGCGGCAGCGGGGAGGAGGAGGAGGCGGGGAGCGTCTTGAGACGGAGGAAAGCGCGGCCGCCCGCCAAAGCGGCCTTGATCATGGCGAAGAGGAGATTCCCGGGATGTCCTAACCAAACATGGCGGCCAACACGAGAGTAAGAGCATGCTTCACTAAATTGTGAGCTTCATAATTCAAGCTCCTAAACTCATGACTAAATTTACAAAAATCAAAAGACAAAAAGTGGTGTATTATTTTATTAATAATTGCTCCATAGCTTGCTGCATTTTCCTTCTTTACGTCCTCGACCACCCCTTTACAGTCCGATGCGACATGGATCCTCCGAAGATAAAGGTCGTCTGAGAGAGCTAACGCTTCCCTTATCTTAAGTGCCTCGAGGGTTTGTGGATCAGCGATATGTCTGAAGAAGAGGGTGGAAGCTCCCATGAAGGCCCCACCTTGATCCTTGCAGATTGCGCCAACAGCGTTGTAGCCACGTCGAGAGACAGCGGTGTCAACATTTACCTTTGCAGCACCTTCCTGTGGCCTAACCCATCGAGTAGACCTTGTGGTTGCATCACCACTTGGTCTCTGATGCATGGAGTTCATAACATGGAGATCCCCCAAGTAGTTGTTGATGAAACGATTAATGGAGTGCGCGGCCTGAAAAATATCCTCATGGATAGCCTTTCTTCGAGCTCCCCAAATCACCCAAAGTGTCACTGTAACGTCCCGGATTCGATGCGCCAGGTGTCCGCCAGTTATTCGCCGTCGTTGCCATGTCATGTGCTTGCGTGGTGCACTTTGCCATGTCATCATCTGCATTTTATATCATGTCGTCATGTGCATTTCATTTTGCATACGTGTTCGTCTCATGCATCCGAGCATTTTCCCCGTTGTCCGTTTTGCAATCCGGCACTCCTATGTCTCCCGACGCCCCCTTTTGCCTCTTTTCGTGAGTGGGTGTTAAACGTTCTCGGAATGGACCGAGTCTTGCCAAGCGGCCTTGGTATAGCACCGGTAGACCGTGTCAAGTTTCGTGCCATTTGGAGTTCGTTTGGTACTCCAACGGTTAACCGGGTAACCGTAAAAGCCTCCTTCTCTTTGCAGCCCAACACCCCTTTCAAAGTGGCCCAAAACCCAGCACACTACCCTCCATGCTCTCGGGCGTTCGATCACGATCGCGTGGCCGAAAACCGCACCTCATTTGGACTCTCCTAGCTCCCTCTATCTATAAATATGTGCCTCCCCCGAAATTCGCGGATAAACCCTAGCCTCCCTCTTCCTCGCGCCGGACGTTTCTCCCCTGCGGGACGTGTCCACCCCGTCCGTGCCCGCCGCCACGTGGCTCTTGCCGCGCCGCTCGCCCAGCCGCATGAAACCATCGAGCCTTGTGAACCCAGCGCGCCCCGCCGCCTGGCCCGTCGCCCGCCGCCGCGTCGCCGCCGCCTCGCCCATGAAACGCCCGCTCGGCCGCGCCCGCCTCCCGGCCGCGCCGCCTCCGACCCATGCCCGGCCTCACGTAAGCCCTCCTCGCCGGATCCGGCCACCGGCGCCGCCCCCGGCCTCCTCCGGCCCCGTCCCCGACTTCTCCGGCCGCCGGCGCCTCAGCTCCGGCGAGATCCGCCGCCGCTTTGAAAACCGTGCAGATCTGGAGGTTGCCCCCGAAATGCCAAAGTCCCTGTTATTTTGCATAATCATGCCATGTTCATCATGTTGTATCTCTGCATTTTTAGCTCCGTTTCATGCGTATAATATATCAAATTGTTCGCCTCGACGAGTAACTCATTACGTTCCATTGCATCATATTCATTTGAGGTCATCTTGATGCCTGAATCTTCGTTGCCAGAGTGCTATATGATGTTAATCTGCTGAAACTGTCATAACTTGATGATTTGTCATTTTTGTTGCATTTGATGTGTGCATCTTATGATCATGAGCTCTACATGTGTTTTGAATTACGACATGCCATCTTTACAGTGGTGCCATCCATGTATTTTTGTGATTCCTTTAGTGAGTGCATCAAGCTTGTTAAGTAGGGTACTTGCTGTTGCTGTTTTGCATGTCTGAATCTGCTATATTATGATGCTATGTTAACATGTTGCTACAAGTTATTCTATGCGTAATCTGGAGATGTTCACTAAGGATGTTTTGTTCTAAATGTCTTGCTCTATCCATCCATGCCCCTGTTTGAAATTATGGAGTAGCCTAGCTTGAGTCAATCGAGCTCTACTTTTGTTATAAAATGTTTCCTGGCAGATTGTTTACATGGTATTCAATTTTTCAAAGGTTGTTGTTAGTGATCCATGCATCCTATGAACTTGATATTGACATGCTTAGCTTCATAAACATGTCTTATTACTGTTGGTTACCTTGCCATGCCATGTATTGCTCTGTGGTGAGTCGTTTAAGCTCACCAACATGCCTGCTTATCGTTGTTCCTGCCATGTTTAAATCTGTAATATAACTTGCCATGTTTGCATGGGTGCCATCATATCTTGTGATCCTTTTTGGCTCATGTCCAGTAAAGGACATTTGTTCTATGCAATTAGTAGATTCATTCCATGTCTTTTTTTGCCATGATAAGTTCCTGTAGCATGTTGTTTGATAGCTCTAAACATTTCAACCTGATGTTATTTCCTGATAAGTCTGAAACTGTTATTATTTGCAATCTTGCCATGTCTTTTTTGAGTATGTTCTAGTGATTTCTGGAGATAGCCCAGTGTTCATGTTTTGTCATGCTTTATCTGTACTTCAAGCCCATGCCTTTTGTTTTCACGTTGGGTTTCTGTAGCATGTTATTTTGATGCTTGCAATATGCCTAGTTGCTGTTTTGGACAGCTTGTCCTTTAAACTTGTTTCATGTGTATGTGTTGCACCGTTGCTCCGTTTTGAGTGTGCTCTATATGAAACTTGCTTAGAATTGCATGTAGTTTCATAATATCATGTTGCATCCTTGTTTTGAGGTGTTTTCTTGATGTTTGTATGCATTTTGCATCAATGTCGGGCTTAACTTGTTTTGCTCATATCTTTTAGGCCGTAGCTCCGAATCTAATGAACTTTATATGTAACTTGACTAGAATTTCGTGTAGATCATCGTGGTGCATCTTAACTTGCTGTTTAACAACTTGGACATAAAGTTATTCAGATCTGGACCAATTTCGAAATTTGCATATGAGGACTTCTAGGAATTGTTCTATGTTGTTCCCGGCCTCATTTAAACTTGCTTTGATGTGTTGTTCTTGTTTGCATCATCTCTTGCCATGAGTAGCTTCATGTAGTCTTGTCATGCATCATGCTTGTTGTGCATCATGTCTTGTTCATGTGTGGTGTGTTTACTATGTTGTGTGCTTCTTCTTGTTAGTTCCTGTTTCGTTGCGATCGTGAGGATTCGTTCGTCTACGCTTGGTTCGGCTTCATCCGTTCGTATTCTTCATGGAATCGTTCTTCTTCCTTGCGGGATTTCAGTCAAGATGACGTCACCTTGGATCTCATTACTATCATTGCTATGCTAGTTGCTTCGTTCTTTCGCTATGCTGCGTTACCTATCACTTGCTGCTCAAGCCTCTCAAATTGCCATGTCAGCCTCTAACCTTTGTCACCCTTCCTAGCAAACCGTTGTTTGGCTATGTTAGCGCTTTGCTCAGCCCCTCTTATAGCGTTGCTAGTTGCAGGTGAAGTTGAAGATTGCTCCATGGTGGACAGGATTTTGGTTGGGATATCACAATATCTCTTATATTATTAATGCATCTATATACTTGGTAAAGGGTGGAAGGCTCGGCCTTATGCCTGGTGTTTTGTTCCACTCTTGCCGCCCTAGTTTCCATCATATCGGTATTATGTTCCCGGATTTTGCGTCCCTAACGCGGTCGGGTGATTTATGGGACCCCTTGACGATTCGCTTTAAATAAGACTCCTCCAAAGAAGGCCCAACATTGGTTTTACCATTTGCCTCACCACCACCTACTTTCCTTGGGAGTAATTAACCCAAAGGTCATCTTTATTCAGCCCCGGGCCAATGCTTGTCTAAGTGTTGGTCCAAACCGAAACCACTTGCGGTGCCGCCCCTAGGCAACTTGGGGTATCGTCGGTTGCCGTCGTCTTGCTCATCCGGTCGTGGCTTTGAGGCGAGATCTGTGCGGCTACTATCGTGGTGTCGGCACGCTGGGAGGTCTTCTTGGTCTTGTTTTATTCTTTGTCGAAATGTCTTGTAGACGGGATTCCGAGACCGATCGGGTCTTCCGGGAGAAGGAATATCCTTCGTTGATCGCGAGAGCTTATCATGGGCTAAGTTGGGACACCCTGCAGGTATAAACTTTCGAGAGCCGTGCAGCGGTTATGTGGCGAGATGGGAATTTGTTAATATCTGGTTGTAGTAAACTTGAAGTAAACTCTTCTAAAATACACCAACCGTGTGTGTAACCGTGAGTGTCTCTTTTCGGGGTTGATCGAGAGGAGAACACGGTTTCTGGGTTATGTCTGACGTAAGTAGGAGTTCAGGATCACTTCTTGATCATTACTAGTTGATTTGTTCCTTTGTTTCTCTTCTCGCTCTCATTTGCGTATGTTAGCCACCATATATGCTTTCATTGCCGCAACCTCACCACTTTACCCATTCCTTTCCCTTTAAGCTTTGCTAGTCTTGATACCCATGGTAATGGGATTCTGAGTCCTCGTGGCTCCTGATTACTACACCAGCGATTGCAGGTACAGGTTTTGCGATGATCATGACGCGAGAGCGATGCTTGCTTGCGTTGAGTTCTTCTTCTGCTTCTTCGATCAGGGGATAGGTTCCAGGTCGGCAGCCTGGGCTAGCAGGGTGGATGTTGTTTGAGTTTCTGTTTATGTTTCATCCGTAGTCGGATGTTGATCTTGTATATGATGTTGTATTCATGTGGCATTGTATGTCTTGGTTGTATTCCCATCTATTATGTAATGTTGATGTAATGATATCCACCTTGCAAAAGCGTTTCAATATGCGGGTCTATCCTTGGTGGGACCTTCGAGTTCCTTTTGGATAGAGTCGCATATTGGGCGTGACAAGTTGGTATCAGAGCCTCGACCGACCCTAGGAGCCCCCTTGATTGATCGTGTAGTTTGGCCATTGTTGAGTCTAGAAGAAAACTGTTTCGGAGTCTAGTTATATCGGAGAGTAGGAATTCTTTTTACTCCTCAGCCCCTTCGTCGCTCTGGTCAGGAATCTTGACGTAGGTGTTTTGAATTACCCCTCTTCCCTTTCAAACTTTCTTTAGGATCACGCAGTTGGTTTTCCGATCGTTGTTCCTCAGCTCTTTGCATCCGGTGCATTTCTCGTCATGGCTATTCGACCCTCTTTGTTTTGCAAGTTCAATCCTCAGCTGTCTTCTTTTCCCACCCGCCCACCCTTTTTTTTCTTCTCAGAACCGGAGTCCGTAATCGAGTATCCATCCTACTCGTGCGAAGTCTTTGCTTTCTGTCCTCCAATGATTTCAACCGGTGCTTTCTCTTCAAGTTAGTCGTCGATTTCCCCTTCCAAGTTGCCTTTGTTTTTCCCGCCCCCACCCTCTTATTCCCGGAGTTTGACTCTCTTTCGACCATCAATTTCATTCGTGTGGAGCCTCTTCAGTCTTCCCTCAATTATTTCAACTGGTGAATTCTCGTCTTGTTCGTCATTCTTCATCCCTTTCTTTTTCCGGTGGACTCAATTCAAGTTTTTCGGGTTGATCTTATTCTTTTCCCTCGGCTCAAGTGTTTCCCCTGCTCGTTCGTCTCTCGCTAGTTTATCCTTCCGGAGTGTTCAAGACATCTCAGGAGATTCGTCTGTGTTCTAATTAATTCGAGGTTGTCACCTCATTCAAATATTTCAATTGTTCCGATGCATCATCTATCTATTCAACAATCCTTTTTCAACGGTGTTATCTCTTCAGTGGGCCCTAACCCACAGGTCTTTTCCCAGGATCTTACCTGACTCTTCTAATTTCCCCGGAGTTATTCTCAATTCTTTTCAAAGTGTGACGTAAGAATGAATTTCATTAGTCAGATGCTTTTCCAAGATCTCGTTCATATTTTTTCATTGTTGCCTCAACCTCTTCGCTTTTCATTCTTCCGGAGTACCTCAACAATTTCGGTGGTGTTTCTCGTCGTCTTTCTCAGCTTTGAAGACCGAAGAAGAGTTTCTCTAAATCTTGCCCTTTCTCTCGAGTTTCGTGGTTCTAGCTTCATGTAATCCTCTCGAATTATTCCGTTTGTCAGATATTCTTTCTTACCCATGCGGAGTATGTCAGGAGTTGTTTTTCCATTTCTTTTCACCGGAGGTCATCGTTCCAGAAGAATTCTTTGTCCTCACATTCCAGTTATCGTTCTCTATTTATTCTGGTGCCTCGTTCAAGTGTTCTTTAATCATCTCATGATCTCTTTGTTCTTTTGCATCTAAATCCCCTCTAGCTTATTGGTTCTTCTAATTCTTCCCGGTGATTCCTTCCCTTTCGTCAGTCATTTCCGAATTCTTACGGTGGTTCGTTCAAGATTCTTTTCCTTGTTTATCATATTAATCCATTCGTTCTTTTCAATCCTACCAGTGGTTCATGAAGACCTTCTCAAGTTTGCGATATGTCACTTCTCAATCCTTTTCAAGAAGAATAAGTAGTATGCAAAAATTCATTGCTTGTCATCAATTTAATTTGATGAAGGATAAGCATACAATAAATCTTATTCTTATTTCATCCTAGTGATTAGTCCCTTACTTCGGAGTTTGTTCGTAATGAATAAATTCTAGTTCCAAGTGTTTTCATCTTTTCTTTTCCGGAGTTCAAATGCCCTCGGTCATTTCGTCGGAACATCCATCTAAATCATCGCAACGCTCATCTTATTCTTTCTTCCTTCATTCTAACTCATCATCCTTTTTGGTTACCGGAGTTCTTCATGGTGGTTTGTCATGATTTAATTCATTCATCAAGAGTTCATCAAGTTTCATTCCATCTTTTTAAATTCATGTTCTATTCTGTCCTGGTTCAGCCGGAGTGCTGCCTAAATCCTTTCAGTCTTATTCATTTCTTTTCTCATTCTAACCACTCCGGTTAGAACGAGTGGTTTCATAGTCTATCTGATTCAATGAGCCTTCAATTCTCGTCATTCTTGTCGTTTCTCTCTTATTCTCGTGTGCTCTCGATTCTTTGCCTCTTCTCTCTTGCGTTTCTTGTTTCATCTCAGCCCTTTTCCCTTCCGTCTCGGTCCTAAGATCTCGGGACGAGATCTCTTGTTAGTGGAGGAGTGTTGTAACGCCCCGGATTCGATGCGCCAGGTGTCCGCCAGTTATTCGCCGTCGTTGCCATGTCATGTGCTTGCGTGGTGCACTTTGCCATGTCATCATCTGCATTTTATATCATGTCGTCATGTGCATTTCATTTTGCATACGTGTTCGTCTCATGCATCCGAGCATTTTCCCCGTTGTCCGTTTTGCAATCCGTCACTCCTATGTCTCCCTACGCCCCCTTTTGCCTCTTTTCGTGAGTGGGTGTTAAACGTTCTCGGAATGGACCGAGTCTTGCCATGACCTTGGTATAGCACCGTGAACCGCCTGTCAAGTTCGTGCCATTTGGAGTTCGTTTGGTACTCCAACGGTTAACCGGGTAACCGTAAAAGCCTCCTTCTCTTTGCAGCTCAACACCCCTTTCAAAGTGGCCCAAAACCCAGCAAACTCCCCTCCATGCTCTCGGGCGTTCGATCACGATCGCGTGGCCGAAAACCGCACCTCATTTGGACTCTCCTATCTCACTCTATCTATAAATATGTGCCTCCCCCCGAAATTCGCGGATAAATCCTAGCCTCCCTCTTCCTCGCGCCGCCGGACATTTTCTCCCCACCGGTCGGACGTGTCCACCCGTCCCCGCGCCGCCGCGCCGATGTACTTTGCCATGTGGCTTTCTTGCCGCCCTCCGCCATTGTGACCCATGAAACCATCACGAACCCTTGTGAGCCTTGGCCCCGTCTGCCCTGCCATGCATCGCCGGGCGCCTCGCCCGGTAGCATGCGCTCCGCCCGCCGCCTCTCACTGCTTCGGCCTCATGGCCCTCCTCGCCGGATCCGGCCACCGGTGCCGCCCGGCCTCCTCGGCCCCGTCCCGACTTCTCCGGCCATGGCGCCTCAGCTCGGCGAGATCCGCCGCCGCTTTGAAAACCGTGCAGATCTGGAGGTTGCACCCGAAATGCCTAAGTCCCTGTTATTTTGCATAATCATGCCATGTTCATCATGTTGTATCTCTGTATCCGTTGCTCCGTTTCGTGCGTGTAATTTGTCAAATTGTTCGCCTCAACGAGTAAATCATTTCATTCCATTGCATTATATTGATTTGAGGTCATATTGATGCCTGAATCTTTGTTGCAAGAATACTATATGATGTTAATCTGCTGAAACTGTTATAACTTGATGATTTGTCATTTTTGTTGCATTTGATGTGTGCATATTATGATCATGAGCTCTACATGTGTTTTGAATTACGACATGCCATCTTTACAGTGGTGCAATCCATGTATTTTTGTGATTCCTTTAGTGAGTGCATCAAGCTTGTTAAGTAGGGTACTTGCTGTTGCTGTTTTGCATGTCTGAATCTGCTATATTATGATGCTATGTTAACATGTTGCTACAAATCATTCTATGCATAATCTGGAGATGTTCACTAAGGATGTTTTGTTCTAAATGTCTTGCTCTATCCATCCATGCCCCTGTTTGAAATTATGGAGTAGCCTAACTTGAGTCAATCGAGCTCTACTTTTGCTATAAAATGTTTCCTGGCAGATCGTTTACATGTTATTCAATTTTTCCAAGGTTGTTGTTAGTGATCCATGCATCCTATGAACTTGATATTGACATGCTTAGCTTCATAAACATGTCTTATTACTGTTGGTTACCTTGCCATGCCATGTATTGCTCTGTGGTGAGTCGTTTAAGCTCACCAACATGCCTGCTTATCGTTGTTCCTGCCATGTTTAAATCTGTAATATAACTTGCCATGTTTGCATGGGTGCCATCATATCTTGTGATCCTTTTTGGCTCATGTCCAGTAAAGGACATTTGTTTTATGCAATTAGTAGATTCATTTCATGTCTTTTTTTGCCATGATAAGTTCCTGTAGCATGTTGTTTGATAGCTCTAAACATTTCAACCTGATGTTATTTCCTGATAAGTCTGAAACTGTTATTATTTGCAATCTTGCCATGTCTTTTTGAGTATGTTCTAGTGATTTCTGGAGATAGCCCAGTGTTCATGTTTTGTCATGCTTTATCTGTACTTCAAGACCATGCCTTTTGTTTTCACGTTGGGTTTCTGTAGCATGTTATTTTGATGCTTGCAATATGCCTAGTTGCTGTTTTGGACAGCTTGTCCTTTAAACTTGTTTCATGTGTATGTGTTGCACCGTTGCTCCGTTTTGAGTGTGATCTATATGAAACTTGCTTAGAATTGCATGTAGTTTCATATTATCATGTTGCATCCTTGTTTTGAGGTGTTTGCTTGATGTTTGTATGCATTTTGCATCAATGTCGGGCTTAACTTGTTTTGCTCATATCTTCTAGGCCGTAGCTCCGAATCTAATGAACTTTATATGTAACTTGACTAGAATTTCGTGTAGATCATCGTGGTGCATCTTAACTTGCTGTTTAACAACTTGGACATAAAGTTATTCAGATCTGGACCAATTTCGAAATTTGCATATGAGGACTTACCGGAATTGTTCTATGTTGTTCCCGGCCTCATTTAAACTTGCTTTGATGTGTTGTTCTTGTTTGCATCATCTCTTGCCATGAGTAGCTTCATGTAGTCTTGTCATGCATCATGCTTGTTGTGCATCATGTCTTGTTCATGTGTGGTGTGTTTACTATGTTGTGTGCTTCTTCTTGTTAGTTCCTGTTTCGTTGCGATCGTGAGGATTCGTTCGTCTACGCTTGGTTCGGCTTCATCCGTTCGTCTTCTTCATGGAATCGTTCTTCTTCCTTGCGGGATTTCAGGCAAGATGACCGTCACCTTGGATCTCATTACTATCATTGCTATGCTAGTTGCTTCGTTCTTTCGCTATGCTGCGTTACCTATCACTTGCTGCTCAAGCCTCCCAAATTGCCATGTCAGCCTCTAACCTTTGTCACCCTTCCTAGCAAACCGTTGTTTGGCTATGTTACCGCTTTGCTCAGCCCCTCTTATAGCGTTGCTAGTTGCAGGTGAAGTTGAAGATTGCTCCATGATGGACAGGATTTTGGTTGGGATATCACAATATCTCTTATATTATTAATGCATCTATATACTTGGTAAAGGGTGGAAGGCTCGGCCTTATGCCTGGTGTTTTGTTCCACTCTTGCCGCCCTAGTTTCCGTCATATCGGTATTATGTTCCCGGATTTTGCGTCCCTAACGCGGTCGGGTGATTTATGGGACCCCTTGACAGTTCGCTTTGAATAAGACACCTCCAAAGAAGGCCCAACATTGGTTTTACCATTTGCCTCACCACCACCTACTTTCCCTTGGGAGTAATTAACCCAAGGGTCATCTTTATTCAGCCCCGGGCCAATGCTTGTCTAAGTGTTGGTCCAAACCAGAGCCACTTGCGGTGCCGCCCCTAGGCAACTTGGGGTATCGTCGGTTGTCAGACGCATCGCTCATCCGGTCGTGGCTCGAGATTTAGATACGCTGGCTACTATCGTGGTGTCGACGCTGGGAGGTCTTCGGGTCTTGTTTTATTCTTTGTCGAAATGTCTTGTAGCCGGGATTCCGAGACTGATCGGGTCTTCCCGCGGAGAATGAATATCCTTCCTTGATCGCGAGAGCTTATCATGGGCTAAGTTGGGACACCCCTGCAGGTTATAAACTTTCGAGAGCCGTGCCCGCGGTTATGTGGCAGATGGGAATTTGTTAATATCCGGTTGTAGTAAACTTTAAGTAAACTCTTCTAAAATACACCAACCGTGTGTGTAACCGTGAGTGTCTCTTTTCAGGGTTGATCGAGAGGAGAACACGGTTTCGGGTTATGTCGGCGTAAGTAGGAGTTCAGGATCACTTCTTGATCATTACTAGTTGACGACCGTTTCTTTGTTTCTCTTCTCGCTCTCATTTGCGTATGTTAGCCACCACATATGCTTAGTCGCTGCTGCAACCTCACCATTTTACCCCTTCCTTTCCCTTTAAGCTTTGCTAGTCTTGATACCCATGGTAATGGGATTCCGAGTCCTCGTGACTCATGATTACTACACCAACGATTGCAGTGTACAGGTTTTGCGATGATCATGACGCGAGAGCGATGCTTGCTTGCGTTGAGTTCTTCTTCCGCTTCTTCGATCGGGGATAGGTTCGGTCGGCAGCACTGGCTAAAGGTGGTAGATGTTGTTTGAGTTTTTGTTTATGTTTCATCCGTAGTCGGATGTTGATCTTGTATATGATGTTGTATTCATGTGGCATTTTATGTCTTGGTTGTATTCCCATCTATTATGTAATGTTGATGTAATGATATCCACCTTGCAAAAGCGTTTCAATATGCGGGTCTATCCTTGATGGGACCTTCAAGTTCCTTTTGGATAGGGTCACATATTAGGCGTGACAGTCACTATCAGCCTTTCAAACAAATCTCTAGCAATATTTCATATATCGCAAACAGCCAGTCCTTAGCACTCTCCTCCTGCCGCTCAATCATAGGTTGCACTAGATCATCACGGACGAGCGACCAAACACCGCCCGCCATTGCGCACTTCAACAAAGCGTGTTTCCGAGTGTCCCTTGCCCCCATACAGCATACATGTGCCTTCCGTTGCCATATTTCGATGCTTCGGAACCTCTCCACAAGGCATGGACTGCCTAGCAAGGCGCCATACAAACATTCTCAACTTGGACGGAACCTGAATATGCCAGATCATACTTCACTTATTGCTCTCCGTTTGTCCAAACGAGGAACCCTCCTCTTCTTGTATCCATGCTTCTCGATTAAGCTTTGTCCGCATTACCATCTGATAGGCTGAACGCACACTGAAATTACCTCATCTTGAGCGCTTCATAAAATGCAAACACTCGTATGCACATATTATGTTATCAGTTATCAACCTTTCAGGTACAAACGCTGACTGCTCTTTCGATATTATGTCAGGCAGAATAACGGGAACTAATAGGGTATTCGTTATGCAGCGCACATGTTCCCTCCTGGTCGATTTGTGTGGGCCGGCCCATTTAGCATAATTTGAGCGAAATCTGGTCCCGATTTTAACGCTTGTGGAAGCTAGAAGTTTCCAGACCATTTTTTCTTTCACTGTTATTTTCTACATGTGTTTTTGTTCTTTTTTCCTTTTTGTCTTTCACTCAGTTTTTCTGCGTTTATTTATTATTTAATTTTTCCTAATTCGGGAACATTTTTCGAATTTGAAACTATTTTTCGGATTTGTGAACTTTTTCAATTTTTGTGAAAATTTTTAATTCCAATTTTTTTTCTAGTTTATGAAATATTTTTGAATTCAGGAACATTTAATTATTTATTGTTGAACATTCTTTAAATTATGATGTTTTTTCAAAGATAACAGTACCTGTTTTTCTAGCAGCTGTTTTGGTTGTTTTGCCAGCGGCTAGTTCTTTAAGGCTAACACCACCAAATATCTAAGCCAGCAAGTGAAAAAATCGGAGCTAGGCGACTACCACTAGCGCGACCCGGGCAGGAGTGTTAGGCGGCACCAAATATCTATGTCACTATTTGCGCACAAGCCCTCGAATAGGAGCACTCCTTGTATGCACATAAGGCACGATTCTGAAAAAACTGCGCACATGAGGCACTTGCACGCCCATACCCAGTTCTGAATTTCTGAGAAGTGTCTGATGCATTTAGGCGTCCTTTAATTTATAGGGTAGGAAAATTATAGAAATAGAAAAGTCATGGGAATGAGATGACATGTATATCAATTTTTTTTCCGAATACGCTAAGGTAGCGTATCATCCAATTGATAGGTTAGGGTGAGAAGTTTACAGGGCAGCGTCTTTCGGTGCCCTACACACGAATGGCGACCCCGAAGGCGCTAAGATCAGCAGGGAAGGTTGCTCAACCTTTACATTGGAAGGTTCAGGTTACATGGATTGCTTTATCTAGTCCTTTGGCGCCGGCTCTAGCCCACAACGCCGCTTCTTGCTTGATGTCGTCGGTGAGCCTGGTAGAGGATGGGGTGACGGAGTCGAAGAGCGCCGCGTTCCGGTGCTTCCAAATTGCCCAAGCCGTGAGGATGATCAAAGTGCAGAGACCTTTGCGAAGGCAAGTCAGCGTAACAGATGTGGCCGTCATCCACCAGTCGAAGAATTCGAGCATGCCGTCCGGGGGTTGCACGATCTTGCGGCTCCAGGCCAGGATCTCATGCCAGATTGTGCGAGAAAAGACGCATCCCATGTATATCAAATTTAATGAATAGGAATGCGAAAAGAGATGTCATTTGTTTTACATCATAGAATTTTTCGTTGAATCTAGGCTAATGTTTATTTTCTATGAAATGTGAAGAATAAAAAGAATTCCTTCGTAGAAATAGGATTCTATTCCTTCAAAGAACGATTTTGAAAAAAACGCGCACATGAGGCACTTGCACGCCCATATCCAGTTTTGAATTTCTGAGGAGTGTCTGATGCATTTAGGCCTCCTTTAATTTATAGGGTAGGAAAATTATAGAAATAAAAAAGTCATGGAAATGAGATGACATGTATATCAATTTTTTCCGAATACGCTAAGGTAGCGTATCATCCCATTGATAGGTTAAGGTGAGAAGTTTACAGGGCAGCGTCTTTCGGTGCCGTACACACAAATGGTGACCCCGAAGGCGCTAAGATGAGCAGGGAAGGTTGCTTAGCCTTTACATGGGAAGGTTCAAGTTACATGGATTGCTTTATCTAGTCCTTTGGCGCCTGCTCTAGCCCACAACGCCGCTTCTTGCTTGATGTCGTCGATGAGCCTGGTAGAGGATGGGGTGACGGAGTCGAAGAGCGCCGTGTTCCGGTGCTTCCAAATGGCCCAAGCCGCAAGGATGGTCAAAGTGCAGAGACCTTTGCGGAGGCAAGTCGGCGCAGCGGATGTGGCCGTCATCCACCACTTGAAGAAGTCGAGCATGCCGTCCGGGGGTTGCACGATCTTGCGGCTCCATGCCAGGATCTCATGCCAGATTGTGCGAGAAAAGACGCATCCCATGTATATCAAATTTGATGAATAGGAATGCGAAAAGAGATGTCATTTGTTTTACATCATATGATTTTTCATTGAATCTAGACTAATGTTTATTTTTCTATGAAATGTGAAGAATAGAAAGAATTCCTTCATAGAAATAGGATTCTATTCCTTCAAAGAACGATTCGGCACTTGCACGCCCATACCCAGTTCTGAATTTATGATGAGTGTCTGATGCATTTAGGCCTCCTTTGATTTATAGGGTAGGAAAATTATGGAAATAGAAAAGTCATGGGAATGAGATGATATGTATATCAAATCTGATGAATAGGAATGCGAAAAGAGATGTCATTTGTTTTACATCATAAGATTTTTCATTGAATCTAGACTAATATTATTTTCCTATAAAATATGAAGAATAGAAAGAACTCCTCATAGAAATGAGAGAATTCCTTATTTAACACTGTCTTGAAATTGGATGCCCTATTTAACATCGAAAAAATATTTCTTCCCTATCTAACATCAACTCTAAATTTTGTTCCCAATATAACACCAACGTCCAGTTTTTTCAGCTAACGGTGTTAAATGGCATATGAAATGACAATTTTGCCCTCACCCTTTATCTGTGTCATATTTAAAGATGGAATAACACGAGAGTGTGGCCAAAATGTTATGCTAAAAATAATTGGCCTCGTATGATTGGTAACGGCTGTGGCCTGGGAGGCATGTCAACGATGAGTTTTTTTTTGACACATGTCAACGATGAGTTAGTCACCGAATAGGTTAGCTATAGCTTATAGGGCCTAGTTAGCTTCTTTATATATACTCCCCTTTTCCAGTTTATAAGGCTCAAATCTAAAATCTCATCAATCAAGGCATTTTATGAGTGGAGGAATGTATCTCGTACTTTACAAAACTACCCTATCTAAACTCATGCATTAAATTGGATTAATTACAGTGCATGCATGCTTGGCCACTAGATAAGTAGAGACATTACATGTATTGGTGTGTTTCTTTTTAATTCTTACATGCAAAAATTTAATACGTCTCGAAAACTAAAAATGAGATGGAAGTGAGCCTTATAAATTGGAAAAAACAAAAAGTTGAGATAAGTCTTATAAACCGGAAAGAAAGAAGTACTATATCTATATGTAACTCACGTTGTAAAATCATGTCAAATCAATTAACAGGCATGAGACGTGCCTGTGCCAATCCATCGACTTGTTGTGTTTGCTTTCGTTCCGCCGAGAGAGCCGAGTTGATCGAAAGCTAGCCTTTCACCTGTACGTGTGTCATGTACGACTAGACGTGCGTGCACTATTCCCACGCAAGATCCATCAAGCAGCTAGCTTTTGCATGAACGTGTGAGGTGTAGGCGTGCAGTGCAGCCCTCCAGTGATTTGTTTTAGCGTTCTAAAACCAATAGAACAGGGGGCGCCGGGGAAAAAAGAGTGAAGATTTTGGTGATATACTAGTATAAAGGGTAGTATTGTCATTTCAAGGGCCATTTAACACTGTTAGCTCAAAAAAATGATGGAAGTGTTATATTGAGAATAGTATTTAGAGTCGATGCTATATAGGGAAGAAATATTTTATCAATGTTAAATAGGGAACCCAATTTTAAGATAATGTTAAATAAGAAATTCTTTTCATAGAAATAGGATTCTATTCCTAAGAGTTCTAAAGGAATTATTCCTATAGAAATCCTATCCAATAGAATTCCTATAAAATTCCTTCAAACCAAAGAAGGCCTTATTAAAACGAAGCTAGTTTCAATTGTGGCAAAAAAGAAAAAGAAAAACGATACTGGTTTCAGCAGCGAAGAGTGGGGCAGGGAAGGCGGCATCACATCATGCGCTACAACAAGAAAGGAACGGGGGACATTTGACGAAACATAAGGCGGATCGATCAATAGTACACCATACTAGTTCACTTGATTCACGGTCTTGTTGTACAGGCGATCCATCGCCCCTGCCACATGCTCGGACCGCGAGCTCCATCCCACGCACACGCACACACAACAACACTGAAGAAACGTACAACAAGTTGGGAGTACACAACAACAGCACCGGCCGCGGCGCCAATGGCATATGGGCCATCCATCAGTCCGAGGACACGCGCACACGCACGCATGCAAGCTCCTACGAACCAGCTAGCGCAAGCGGCGACGGCTAGCACGGGACCAGAGTCCCATTGGCGTTGGCGTTGGCGTTCCCGTTCGCCGTGCCATTCCCGTTGGCCTTCCCGTTGGCCACCGCCCCGTTGCCGTTGGCGTGGGCGTGGGCGTGAGCGGGGGCGGCATCGTTGTGGGAGGCGATGTGCCGGCCGGAGGGGTCGTTGGAGGCCTTCCACTGCGCCACCCACTCGATGGCCGCCGGCGTGCTGCACGCGATGCTCGGGCCCCACGGCACCGTCTCCCTCGCCGACTCCTGCATCAGTTCAGATTTTTGCCTTGCAAGTCAGTAAATAAATCCTTCCAATGGGTATAGAATCCGTCAGTTAAACTGCTTGGTATCTCTCTGAATTATTAATCAATTACCTGAGGGTAGAGCCTCTCGAAGATCATCCGGTAGTAGTATGCTTCCTTGTTGACGGGCGTGTTGTAGGGGTACTCCTCTGCGGCGCCCTTCATCATCTCGTCAGTCACCTGCTGCTCAGTAAAAGCCTTGAGGCCGTCGATCCAGTTGTAGCCGACGCCGTCGCTGAATTGCTCTTTCTGCCTGTACAAGATATGCTGTTGCAGAAAAAGCATTAGTTCAGAACGCAGCCCCCTGTGCATACTACGCTGGATATCTGATCTTCTGAAAAACTCAAACAAGGTGGTGTCTGTACCCTTGGCAGGTAAGGCTCCTTCTCGTCATCGAACGCCTTCCTCAGAACCCACTTCTCGATGCGGCCCAGATCCGCGTCGTACTGCGTCGCAGCAACAGCAAGAAAACGTCAGAAAAATTCAGACAAAAAATATAACAAACCTGAACTTTATGGCAGGGATGAGTGAGACTGTACCAGTTTCCACTCGGGGTCCATGCTCATGGCGACGTCGATGAACTCCTTGTCGAGGAACGGCACGCGGACTTCCAGCCCCCAAGCCGACGTGGCCTTGTTGGCGCGCAGGCAGTCATACTGATGGAGCGCCTTCACCTGCCGGCTCACATCAGTTTCGCGTCAAATCCGAGAGAATCTGACGAGTGTATCTTGGTTGTTTGTGCAGTATTATTATTAATTAGCTATGTAAATTCAGTTTCAGTTAGCACCTTGCGGCATGTCTCCTTGTGGAACTCCTCCTTGTTTGGGGCGTAGTGGAAGTAGAGGTAGCCGCCAAGGAGCTCGTCGGAGCCTTCCCCGGACAGCACCATCTTAACCCCGAGCGCCTTGATCTTGCGCGCCATCAGGAACATCGGCGTGCTCGCACGTATGGTCGTCACGTCGTACGTCTCGTTGTGGTAGATCACCTCCTCGATGGCGTCGATGCCATCCTAAACAGGACAAAATGACTCATCAGTACCTCTGAATCTCTGATCCCCCGCTGTCTGTAGTGAGCAGTCTTTTTCATTTACTATATGCCAAGATGTCTTAAGGCTTAAGGTTTTAATCTCAAATTTCCGGGGTTGTCAGTGTGACTCTTCTGTTGGGTTTTAATCGCAAATTTATTATGCCAAGCATGAAGCATCAAGATGTCCTGAGGCTTGAGGTTTTATTTGCTTTTCTTTACCTGGACGGTGAAGTGGAACTCGTGATGGATGGTTCCAAGATAGTCAGCTACCTCTCTCGCGGCCTTCAGATCAGGTGAGCCCTACAATGCGCAGCAACATATTAGAAACATGAGATTCCCATGGTTCTTGAAGAAGAAGAAGAAGAAACAGTAGGAGAAGACAGAAACATGTGAAGAAAAATAAACCTCTAGGCCGACGACAAAGGAGTGGAGCTCAGTTCCAAACTTCTTGGCGGCTTCAGTCTCGATGAGATGGCGCTTGGTCACCGAGGCGACGAGAGAGGAGTCGAGGCCGCCGGAGAGGAGGACGCCGAAGGGCACGTCAGTCATGAGCCTCTTGATGACGGCCTATACAAAACAAAACAGCACACATGGGCGACTCCACTGTCAGTCACCGTCACACTACCTACCGTACACAGAAGCAAGTATCACGTGGTGCTACGGTCAGCGTGGTGGTATGCTATGCACCTTCTCGAACGCCTCCCTGAGGACGAGGGGCTGGTACGCCGTCGCCGGGACGTGCTCGTCGAACCACTGCGGGTTGTACCACCGCCGGAACCCGCCGGCGGCGCTCGAGTACAGGTTCCCCGGAGGGAAGAGCTCGAACTTTGGGCAGTCCTCGTGGAGCGCCTTCATCTCAGACGCAATCCAGACGGAGCCTGCGAGAGCACACCAGACAAATAAGTCGCAGTCCAGACGTGATGAATCTGTGGTGACAGAAGCTGGCGGGGTTGACGTGCGTACCGTCGCTGCCCCGGCCGAAGTAGAGGGGGTTGACGCCGACGGCGTCGCGGGCGGCCATGTACGTCTTGTTGCGGGTGTCGTACAGTACGAAGGAGAAGACGCCGTCCAGCATGTTGACGAAGTTCTCGCCGTACTCCTCATACTTGAGACAGCAGCAGGAGCAGGCGTCAGTATTCAGTTTCGTCTTTTTTGCTCATTTCATTGCAATTGCGAAGCTAATTTCGGCAGCTCGGAACCGAAACGATCTCGCTTACCAGAGGGATGATAACCTCGCAGTCGCTGCCGGTGGTGAAGGTGTGCTTGGCGGCGAACTGCTTGCGGATCTTCTTGTGGTTGTAGATCTCTCCATTGGCCTTTTCATCAACAACAGCAACCAACAGTTAGAAAACGATAGGCGATGGAGAACAAGCAGTCTACTTGCAGGACGTGGCAAACACACCACGCGCACAAAGCAACAGCGCACATATATGCATACCACGACGACGACGGTCCGGTCCTCGTTGTAGAGGGGCTGGTCGCCGGAGAGCGGGAGAGACGACGGAGAGCCGCTGCTGCGCCAGGAAGTTGCCCTCGCACTGGAACAGCCCGGACCAGTCCGGCCCACGGTGCTTCAGCCTGCAAAATCATACCAAGTCAAAATCCACAAGCCGTGCCACGAACAGAGCAATTAAATAACAGTAAGCGCAGGGGGCTTAGGCTTAACGAAGAGGAAGATTCCGGTGTTGTTTTTCCAGATCTGCCCTTACTGTTCGATTCTTGCCGGGCTCATATCATATGCAACAAAACGACGAGAAAGGCCTCACGAGGACAAAACAGAAACAAGAACGGAAAACAAAACAAAAAAACTCCGCGACGATCCTGTTTTAGTTCTTTCCGGCGAGTTGAAGAACAATTGGCAAGGTATCTATCTACACATCTATCAACGACATTTTGTTTAACGATCCACACAAGAACCTCAAGATCATGCCGACGATACGGGCGGCCATTAGAATTTAGAACCGGGCGCTAGGGATTTGAAGGGGGGAGTTGCATGGATAGTGTAGGGGCAGGTGTGCTTGCCTGCGGGAGCAGGAGAGGACGCGAGCCCTCTTGGCCTGCGACCAGTCGGCGCAGCCGAGGACGGCCAAAATCCCACACATGGTGGACGCGGCGACGGACGACGCGGGTTTCGGGGGTGGATGAGGTTGAAGAAGAAGGAGAGAGTGAATGATGCTCGTGTTGAGAGGTGATGCGGGAATTAGCGGATGCGCGCGCCGTATTTATAGCCGATCCGCGCGGCTCCGGGGCCTCGCGTCTGCGACCGGGGAGCTCTCCCACCCTCGCTGCGGGGACACGTGGCGGGTGTCGGTTGGGAGGGTTCCGTGCGCGGCGGGAGTTTATCCCCTCCGGATGCGGCATCGTCCAGTCAGCGTGGGCCCGGCCGCCCGCGTCAGCGCCGGGCGGTGCCGTCGGATCTACGATCAACGGCGGAGGAGGGGGGCTGGGGGTGGGCCCGGCAGGCCGGATTCATCAACGGCCGGCTGTGCTTTACTGCGATGCCTCCTCCCTCCTGGTTTAGGCTTTTTTCCCTCGTGTGATGAATGATGCAAACAACGCCATTATTGGGATTTGGGAGCATCTTGGATATGGTTAACATATTCAGGGATGTTCATTTCTATTTCTGAACGCGGACGCTTTCTGATGCTCCCAAGATTCGATGAATCCGCCCCTTGTTTCTTTTTTCTTTCACCCCTAGCATATTTTTATTTCTATGGTGATTACTGAAGTTCTAATGCTATATTTGAAACCAGTTTCAGAAAAATGTTATTACTATCAATATGGTGACTAATTGTGCTAACTACTGTACTTTATTATTACTCCGTAGTTCGGTTTATTTCCTTTTTTAGGATCACTCACATTTTCAATCTTAGAGAACTGTAAGCTTTTTATCTTAAACAAAAACAAACTGTTCACTAGGTGTAAGAAACAAGAGTTCTAACTCTCTCTCAATTAAAAACTAAAAGAATTCTTCGGCGCTGCCCGTGGTTCTGGTGCAGCTGGTGGCCCCCCTCAACGGCTCTCCCACAGAGTGAGGGGAGTGGAGCGGCAATCCCAAGGGTGGCGGGACCCACGATTACCCGTCAGCCAATGTACGAGAGGACAACATGTTCGAGCGCTCTGGTAGTGGAGCCCACAGATACCTTTGGTGGGTCTGCTCCCGCGCTGATGGAGATCCCAGGTGCGGTCCTGCCTAATGGGGTGGAGCTGGCTTTGAATCCTGCGCGGATGGCAAAGTTGCAGCCGCCTCTGCTCCTGTCTGACGTGGTCCCAGGTAGGATCCTGTCTGCGGGGCCGGCGGGCCAGACTTGCAATCCCAAGGGCAGTGAGGTGGCAGTGGAGGATAGGCTATTGGTGGGGCCAAGGACAACGTCTTCGACACAGCCACGGGGCCGGATCCCACAGTTGTTGTCGAGGATAATGCGATTGCTGCCCATGGACGGGCACGGAGGCCAATGCAGGCATCAAGGAGGAGCAAGCATCGATGCCATCGGGTGGGACCCTTGATTGGAATCATGCACATGACCCCGTGCATGGAGGCATGCACGTACAATCAGGCACGCACGATGCCTTCAAATCTAGACGCGCCTGATCTGCCCCCAGCGCCCTTAACGTCACAGATGAACTGACCACCCCAGGAGACGTTGGCTTACGATCGACTTAAGGTATTTTGTCCAGCATCATCTCTAAATTGACGTCGCAACTCATCCACGAGGTGCAAGCCTCCAAGTTTTGACCTCAGGCGGAACCCTTCACGCTAACGCGAAACATGAGGGCTTCCAAACGGCCGGCGGTGAATGCTTCCACGGCCATGTCAGCGGAGAACATACTCCTACGCGCGCTTGGGATTGGTCAGGGATCTCAAGGAGCTGTTCGATTCCCCACTCAGGGAACAGCACGTGCGCGTCTTCGCTGCAATCTTGGGCAAGTCCATGCCTTCCCGTGGGGAGCTAGAGAAGGGTTGTGTCACCCTGCCGTGTGCATGAGAGGGCGGCTTCTTCCAGTGCCAGGCGTCCATTGTTCTTCATGGATTACAACCCGGAGCTTTTGTGTTGGAATGTGCGTGGGTTAAACAACCCGGCTAGAAGGAAGGCGGTGAGGGAATTCATAGGCTCAACTAAGGTGAACATGGTGTGTTTGCAAGAAAGAAAGCTGGATGTATTTGACCAATTCCTAGTAATGCAACGTCTTGGGCCATCGTTGGATGGCTTCTCTTACTTGTCGATGACGAGACACAAGGGGGGTCCTTTTGGCTTGGAATTCAACTAATGTTGAGGTGGACAACATCATTCTCGATACTCATAGTATCACCAGGAAAGTGCACACAAAGGAGGGGATTTCTTGGTGGATCACGGTGGCGTATGAGCCTCAAGGTGATGAGGCAAAGATTGCGTTCCTCGAAGAGCTGAGGGCAAGGCGCATGGTCTGCCTGGGTCAATGGTTGCTTCTGCGACATTTGAACATGATCTTAAGAGCTTCCGAAAAGAACAACAATAACGTGAAAAGGAACATCGTAATAAAGTTCCGGAGCTTTGTGGGCGAAGGACGAACATGAGTTAAATGAGCTCTATATGCACGGGAGGCGTTTCACATGGTAAAATGAGCGGGAGGCGCTAACCATGACTAAGATCGACCACGTGCTAGTCTCGGTTGATTGGGAGCTGGAACATACAGAAAATTTGCTTCAAGCGTTGTCCTCGAGAATCTCGGGTCACACACCTCTACACCTCTCCACAAGCGTGTTATGCTGCGCTAAGAGGCGCTTTTGCTTCGAGCTGTACTGGGCAAAGCTGGAAGGTTTCGGGCAAGCTTTCAGGGATGCTTGGATCTGCGACGACCATATGGATGATCCAAACAATGCCATTATTGGGAGCATCTTGGATATGATTAACATTTTCAGGGATGTTCATTTCTATTTTTGAACGCGGGCGCTTTCTCATGTTGCCAAGATTCGATGAATCCGCCCCTTGGTTTTTTCTTTCACTCCTTGCATCTTTGATTTCTACGGTGATTACTGAAGTTCTAATGCTAAAATGGGAAACCAGTTTCGAAAAATTGTTATTATCAATATGGTGACAAATTGTACTAACTACTTTATTATTATTACTCCGTATTTTGGTTTATTTCCTTATTTAGGATCACTGACATTTTTATCTTTGAACTGTCTTCTTTTTGTTACCTTAAACAGAAACAAATTGTTCACTAGGTGTAAGAAACAGGAGTTCTAATTCTCTCTCAATTAAAAACTAAAAGAATTCTTCGGCGCTACCCATGGTTTTGGTGCAGCAACCAAACACAGGCGTCGAGTAGTTGGTCTTGTTGTAGCTAGTGTCCCCATCAACGGCTCTCCCTCAGAAGCGAGTCGAGTGGAGCGACAATCCCAAGGGTGACGGGGCCCATGATTACCCGTCAACCAATGGACGAGAGGACAACAGGTTCGAGCGCTTTGGTAGTGGAGGCCGTACACACCGTTGGTGGGCCTGCTCCCGCGCCAAAGGAGATCCTAGGTGGGGTCCTGCCCAATGGGGTGGAGCCAGCTTTGAATCTTGCGTGGATGACAAAGTTGCAGCCGCCTCCGCTCCTGTCTGACGTGGTCCCATGTAGGATCCTGTCTACGGGGCCGGCGGTCCACACTTGCAATCCCAAGGGCAGTGAGATGGCATCGGAGGATAGGCTAATCGTGGGGCCAAGGACAACGTCTACGACACAACCACGGGGCCGGATCCCACGGTTGTTGTCGAGGATAATGCGATTGTAGCCCATGCACGAGGCACGGAGGCCAATGCGGGCATCAAGGAGGAGCAAGCATCAATGCCATCGGGTGGGACCCTTGATTGGAATCATTCAGATGACCCGTGCATGGAGGCAACGCCTTCAAATCTAGACACGCCTGATCTACCCCCAGCGCCCTTAACGACACAGATGGAATGACCCCCCCCCCCCTAGGAGACGTTGGCTTACGATTGGCTGATGGTATTTTTCTCCAGCATCATCTCTAAATTGACGTCGCCACTCATCCACGAGGTGCAAGCCTCCAAGCTTTGACCTCAGGTGGAACCCTTCATGCCAACACGGAACACGAGGGCTTCCAAACATCTGATGACGAATGCTTCCAAGGCCACGTTAGCGGAGTACATGCTCCTCTACGCGCTTGGGATTGCTCAAGGATTTCAAGGAGCTGTTCGATTCCCCACTCAGGGAGCAGCACGTGCGTGTCTTTGCTGCAATCTTGGGCAAGTCCATGCTTTCCAGTGGGGAGCTAGAGAAGGGTTGTGTCACCCTGCCGTGTGCATGAGAGGGCGGCTTCTTCCAGTGTCAGGCGTCCATTGTTCTTCATGGATTACAACCCGCAAATTTTGTGGTGGAATGTGCATGGGTTAAACAACCCAGGTAAAAGGAAGGCAGTGAGGGAATTCATAGGCTCAACTAAGGTGAACATGGTGTGTTTGCAAGAAAGAAAGCTGGATGTGATTTACCAATTCCTAGTAATGCAGTGTCTTGGGCCATCGTTGGATGGCTTCGCTTGCTTGTCGGCGACGAGACACAAGGGGGGGGGGTCCTTTTGGCTTGGGATTCAACTAATGTTGAGGTGGACAACATCATTCTCGATACTCATAGTATCACCAGGAAAGTGCACACAAAGGAGGGGATTTCTTGGTGGATCACGGTGGTGTTTGGGCCTCAAGGTGATGAGGCAAATATTGCGTTCCTCGAAGAGCTCAGGGCAAGGCGCATGGTCTGCCTGGGCCAATGGATGCTTCTGGGACATTTGAACATGATCTTAAGAGCTTCGGAAAAGAACAACAATAACCTCAAAAGGAACATCGTAATAAAGTTCCAGAGCTTTGTGGATGAACATGAGTTAAATGAGCTCTATATGCACGGGAGGCGTTTCACATGGTAAAATGAACGGGAGGCGCTAACCATGACTAAGATTGATCATGTGCCAGTCTTGGTTGATTGGGAGTTGGAACATATAGACAATTTGCTTCGAGCGTTGTCCTCGGGAATCTCGGACCACACACCTCTACAACTCTCCACAAGTGCGCTATGCTCCGCTAAGAGGCGCTTTTGCTTCGAGCTGTACTGGGCAAAGTTGAAAGCTTTTGGGCAAGCTGTCAGGGATGCTTGGATCTGCGACGACCATATGGATGATCCAAACAATGCCATTATTGGGAGCATCTTGGATATGATTAACATATTCAGGGATGATCATTTCTATTTCTGAACGCGGGCGCTTTCTGATGCTGCCAAGCTTCGATGAATCCGCCCCTTGTTTTTTTCTTTCACTCCTAGCATCTTTGATTTCTACGGTGGTTACTGAAGTTCTAATGATAAATTGGAAACCAGTTTCAGAAAATTGTTATTATCAATATGGTGACTAATTTGCTAATACTTTATTATTATTCTGTATTTTGATTTATTTCCTTATTTAGGATCACTGACATTTTTATCTTAGAACTGTAAGCTTTTTTACCTTAAACAGAAACAAAATGTTCACTAGGTGTAAGAAACAAGAGTTATAATTCTCTCTCAATTAAAAACTAAAATTATTCTTCGATGCTGCCCATGGTTTTGGTGCAGCAACCAAACACGGGCGTCGAGTGGTTGGTCTCGTTGCAGCTTGTGGCCCCATCAACGGCTCTCCCTCAGAAGCGAGGGGAGTTGAGCCGTAATCCCAAGGGTGACAGAGCCCACGATTACCTGTCAGCCAATGGACGAGAGGACAACCGGTTCTAGCGCTTTGGTGGTGGACCCTGTAGACACCTTTGGTGGGGCTGCTCCCGCGCCGATGGAGATCCCAGGTGGGGTCCTGCCCTGTAGCGACCCGACCTCAGATGGTCAAGTCTCTGTGCTTCCGTGTCATCCCTGGATCAGTAATGCTGACACACACAGTACTCGAAGGATTTATAACAGAGTAGTAATCACACACTTACTACATTGATTGTCTCAAAAGAGAACTTATTACAATAATATGGCTTGAGGCCATCTAATACGATAACAACGAAAGGCTTGGAAGGTAAAGTGAGTCCATCAACTCCAACGGCATAGCTGAGCTACACGGCAACGACCTATCGAACCTTACTCCTCGTCTGAAAAGTCTGCAACATAATACGTTGCAGCCCGAGAACGGGTCAGCACATGGAATATGCTGGCAATGTAACACAATAGAGCAATGACAGAATAATGCTAACACTACATGCATATTTAGCTGGTGGAAAGCTCTACGGTTACAGTTTGCGGAAAGCCAATTTTTCCCTCCATCAAAGGAATAAATTTAATTTAACTATCATGGTGGTTGAAACATCATTGAGAAGGTATAACCCCAACTCAATCCCAATTAAAGTAATTAACAACCCAATAATATTAATTTAGAGTGATGAGATACATGTAATTACTCAAGTACTAGATACTCAGAATTGTCCATAACCGGGGACACGGCTAACCATGATTAGATTGTACACTCTGCAGAGGTTTCATGACTTTTCCCCACAAGACTCGATCACCTCCGTTGATTTCTCGCACTACATGGTGTTTGAGAAGCGGATGACCGAGACACGATCTTCGTAAACATTAACTCTCTACTCCGGATAGATCATACCAAACCTATAAAACCCACTACCTGCTGATCTACCTCTTCAAGAGCTTCACGTAACTTACTCAAATATGCTAGAGCCCATAATAGCTTGTGGCTGCACACGGAAGTTTCTAGCATGAATAATATCAGTTCCTTTGAGCCTGGTGGCGGTCCATAGGAAGATCACACGGGTACCCCGGATTTCCAAAATAAATGCAGACAATCTTGGGTTCCCCGGGTGCCTCAATCCACCCAGATGTGTATTTAAGTTGCCACCTTAAAGTAAACCATTAATTAACAATCTCACATCTGTCGTGAATATCTCTCAAACCCAAACCACGTCTACGAGCATAGCATAGCAATATAAGCAATATGTAGAAGTAACTCCCAAGGGTTTGATAGTAACAGGGCAATAGGTTCCTACCTCATCATCTACTTCCCAACCCACAAATTAATGACATCCTAACCATGCAATGTATGTGGGTTGAACTAATGCATAAAAACTGGGTATGAAAGGAAATATGATCAAGTGTTACTTGCCTTGCTGACGATCCGTGAATCCTAGAGACTCGTAGTAACACGCTCAAGACTCGGGAATTCTATCGCAAGCAAACAATACATACATAAGCAACAAGCAAAGATGCACAAACGAAACTTCAACTGAAAGAGGTTGACCGT